>JAINEB010000013.1:17507500-20007500 GCA_022840565.1 Eubasilissa regina
ATGTGTATTGTTTTAATCAATACGTATTTAACAAATTATTATTATTATTTATATTTGGTATTTATATATATATATATAAGAAGACGAAATCAAACATATATATATATATATATATATATGTTTGATTTCGTCTTCTTTTTTTTCTTTTAAACGTATATATTCATCATTTAGTTTCATAAGCGCTTTGTATGAACAATTAAAATATTAATAAATAAATAATAATTATATTTTTTAACACAAGGTGTCAAATCCTATAACGAAAGTAGTGACAAAAAATTAAGATGTTTACAAGAACCAAATTATTTTAAGTGATCTTGTCTTGGCTGAGGTTAATTATATTTTTAATAAAATGATTCTGTGCGATAAAGCATAATACTTCATATTTACATTTATTTTACTTTTTATAATGATCGTTTACATCACTTTACCGTGCAAACGACTATTAAAATTACAGTCTAGCATTTCTAACTCAACTCGCAACTATTTCATTAAAAAAAGACAGTTAATCTTTTAAATCGAAAGAGGCGTTGCAATTCATTGCTATAGACCGTGTCCACAAATGAGATTTTTGTTTCAAAATAATATCGGAGACAATGATCATACTCTCATGAAATGTGGAGACAACTCTTGGCTTTCATATTTTTACCACGTATACACCAAGTCTCAAAGATTCGAACACCGCCTCTTGCCTCGTGCCTCACTTCATGCTTATTGTACGTCAAATGATAAATGTCACAGACATTTGTGAGCATGTGTTAAGTCACACTATAATATCGAACGCTGTATACACCGCATATACGGGTCAGTCCTACCAATATCAAATAGTGATCGTTGAAAGTATTATATATTCAGAACAAATTCACAACACGTGTACGCGGTATTGAGATTTAAATTCAAATTTAAAACTCTGAGACTTCTCTCATTGTGTCTCATTCGGTGGACGTGTGCTATTACAATTACACTTTAATGTAATAATTTATATTATAGTATTTAACGACTGCTATACATCAAGGTTTAATACGGTACCTACTATCTTAATGTATGATTATATTATGTAACAAATATGATATAAATATTATTTATTTGTTTGTGTTTTGATTACTATTATACAGCAATAAAAGTTTCGTCGATCAAAATTCACTAAGACTTAATAATATCGGAATCTTACCTCCATAGAAATATTGACATTTGACAGAACATAAATATGACATCGTTAAGAATATTTTTTATTCTAAATGGGCTGGATTATAAGGGTGCGTGTACATGGATTAATACACTTTACTGATCTTGCCATTGATGCAGTCTGACTATAAACTTTTTAAAGATAAAACCATTGTGGTCAGAAAGGAAACGGTCCAATAGGTCGAACCTCGAAGTATTTGTTTGCCTAATTAATAAATATATTGATATATAAAGAGGAAATGGTGACATGATTAATCATGTGTCTGTCATTGTATCGATTGTTATGACGATTTGTAACCGTAATAATTTGTTATTCGTCGAAAAATCTCCAGTACATTAGATCTATCTAAACCTTATATCTCACACATTTAACAATTATTGTTACTGTAATGTGTATGTACGTGTGTCAGCGCGCCAGCACCGCCTTAAAACGCGGGCTTAAAAGGATGACGCGCGCGGGGCACGGCCTCTTTTCGCTACCGTTTGGCTCCGTGACTAGTTATGTACCTTGTATCATAAAACTGTATTATTCGTATAATAAAGATTATAATTGTCGCATGAGAGTTTCTCTAGGACCATCGACAATTCTCTACGAAGAATACAACTTGAGAAGTACTATCACGCAAGTACGAAACAATTACAAGACAATCGCGATATGTCTCATCACTAGAAATGAGAGTAACGATTGAAATGGTAAGAAATGACCTCGCCCGGAGAACGAATAATCGTTGGACTAATAGTCTTTCAGCGGTGAGGAAAATCGATAGCAATAAAACCCGCTGGACTTAGTAAATTATCAAATTCTGCGGAAATACATGGCGGCGAATAACATTGGATACAGAAAAGTGGGAGATCAGAATCAGAATGACACGGCATCAGATGAAGAAAAAATATACGGTAAAATTTTGCCCTAAGATATACGAAACGAAGTACCTCAATATACAGAGTTAGTCAGTCTATTTTCCACACAAAATGCACAGACAATATTTAAATGGATTATCGAGCAATAACTCCCATATCCATTATTGTTAGTCTTCGTAAATATCGAGCGCTAAATTTAGACGCAGTCTAATTGTGTACTTTGAATTAAATGATGTTATTCTTAATTAGACATTTACCCCACTATTAGTGTTGTTAGAGTACGCGCTGTTTGTACGACCTGACATAAAATGAGTTGGGAAATTATCCACTCGCAATGTTCGTAACGTGTTCACGAATGCCTATGATTACCGTAATGCTGCTATTTGACTACCACG
Organism: Eubasilissa regina; assembly: GCA_022840565.1. Classification (NCBI taxonomy): domain Eukaryota; kingdom Metazoa; phylum Arthropoda; class Insecta; order Trichoptera; family Phryganeidae; genus Eubasilissa; species Eubasilissa regina. Next base: position 17,509,939 of record JAINEB010000013.1, read on the forward strand.
AAGCGCGCTTGCGAGACCTGCAATTTCAATATATATGGTAAATTTATTTCACTTTCTACGCCATATTTTAGGAATAATGATGATAATAATGAAAAACTGGATAATGTATTAGAAAAACAGGGATCGGTGCACGTAATACTTAACACCTACCAAGGGTGTACATTTCGTATAATATATATGAAATTGCAAATAAAAACAAAATTTTACATTACTCAGTTGAAACTTATCAAAATTACTGATGATAACAATTAAACCGAAAATTTTTCACGCAATCTATGAATCGTCTCTCTTAACTAAAAAAAATTTCCCCCCAATACTGAAGGAAAAAAAGTAAGCAAAATGGAAGAATCCCTGAATATGTATTTGCATATAAGATAGAGAATAATAATATTAGGCTATTTATCTCTTATTAAGGGAACTACACTTACACTCTTATTGTGAAATTGTAATTATTCAGAACAGACGGTCTGTGATATTTTAAACATAAATTAAATGTATATCTTTCTAATTAAAACTTTTAATTTGGTTTATCTATTAAAAATTAAAACAAAATTGTTTCTTATCTCCTCTACAATAGTTATACTTTCACGAAAAATACAGTGTGTGAAAAAAAAAGTATTTTTATTTACTAACAATAAAAAAATTTCTTAGCAATATTTTAATATGTCCAAGAACACACAATTACTGGATTTACACTTACCTTACTGATCCTCTCGGAAGGATATAATGTATATATATATATATATATATATATATATATATATATATATATATATATATATATATATATATATTATTTATAAATAAATCTATTTGTGATAGGGTAAGGAATGAAGAAGTAAGGAAAGAATTTAAAGCTAAAGATAGTATAATGAGTAAGATTAAGAAAGGCTCACCTAGGTGGATTGATCATATGGAACGGATGAATGAGGAGAGAATGGTAAGAAAGATATGTGACACAAATGTTGATGGCACCAGAAGTAGTGGACGTCCGCGGAAGACTTGGCACGACCAGGTAAACCAGATACTGAAGGATGGTCCAGTTAGAACGCTCAATAATCGTCAAGCTTGTATGAAAAGATGAATAAATGTGGATGAGATGAGAATTGTGTGTCAGGACAGAAGAGTATGGCGCTCTATGCTCTCTGCCTACCCCCGCGGAGAAACTTCGTGATGATAAGTTAGTTATATTAATAATGTTTTAACATATTTTTGTAATACATGTGAAAAATGATTTTTAAATTTTATAATTCAATTTGTTGATGTGGTGGATTTAAAAATGTATTAGTGCTCGAAAAAGTATTATACCTTTTCGACCTCTATATGACGTGAATCCCAATTCACTACAATGGCTGCATTAGCGTAATTACAACACTGATCCTTACATGTGTTTTGCTTGCGAAATAGAATAACGCACCCAGTATATACGTACCTTTATCAAATCTCAGAGATCAAAGTTTAATTGAGAGATCATCACGAATGAACACGGGCCATAAAACATATTTTACTGTATACTAATTGAATACTGAATATTACAATAATACTAAAAGTTTTTTCAATGGTAATGATACAATTTTAAAATGCAACCATATTTTTTTAATTTATTTATTTTAATATACTCTGAAAATATGTCTTTGAGTAGCGTGTTGGTGTAGTGGTCAAGACGTTGGCCTAGTGATCTAATGGTCGGGGATTCGCGCCTCGTTCCGGGACACCAGCAAGTTAGTCCTATTTTCATAGCACAAGCATTTAGTTTGAAAATAGTAAGAATATTGATGTGACATGCATTCCGTGTACGCATCTCTATTTTTATTAAAAAAAAAAAATCTACCATGTACACGCTTGTATAACGTTTGGTAATTATCTAAAAAAATATGAAAATAAGCGTTCGTTTGTGAATATTTTTTGCTAAAAAAATCATCTTTTCGGATAAAACACATTTTTGATTACATAGCTTTATCAATAAGCAAGCATAAGTCATTAATGACGTGAAAATAATACGTAAGATACAAGAGAAGCTTTTGCTTCCGCAAAAAGTCACTGTGTGCTGTACTTTTGGCATGGTGGTATCTGCAGACCATATTTTTTTCCAAATGACGCTAGAAATGCGGTTATAGTGAATGCTGAGCGATATCGATCGACGTTAACAGAATTTTTGTGGTCAAAACTAAATAAATTTGATTTGAATGACACGCGGTTCCAACAACACGGTGCCACAAGTCATAGTCCTAATGTCACCATCAACTTACTGTAAGAAAAATTTGGTGAATCAATAATTTCAAGAAATTCAACTGTCAAATGGCCTCCAAGAAGTTATGATTTAACTCTTTTGAATTACATTTTGTGGGGTTATTTGAAATAAATGATTTATTCAAACAAACCACAAACACTTGATGATTTAAAATTGAATATCGACCGACATTAGGCCTAATTAATTTGTTAAGGTTATTGAAAATATTGAATTGATGTGTAGGGTAGAGTAATTCCTAATTCTACCACTAGTGATAGGGAAATTCTTAATAATCAAATTAATTTATCCATTAGCCCCATATTAGGTATGTTTCCTTTAAAATCAATTTAATATTCATCAACACTGTACTTTCCCGTCCCTTAATGTTCCGTCTAACAGTGATGTAATTTTATATGCTATCTCCCTTTTTATGTATATATAAGTGCTCTTTTTGTATTTATTGTTAGTTTTAAATACGCCCTGACGAAGCTTGATCTAAGCGAAACTGGTTGACGTGTAATCAAATTCGTGGTTTCATACAAAGTGTATGAAAAGATTGTATTTTATTTAATCTAACATGTCAAACCACAAAGTGATTGCTTTCCACGAAAAAATAACATATTGTTCTTATTGAAAAACCCTTTGCATTGATGAATTTGTTGTGATGACAAATTTAGATAGCATTTTCAACACTTATATACACATAAATGTAGTCAATTTTTTTTAAATAAAAAAATGTATTCAGAAAATATTATTTCATATATCGCACACCTAGATCAAAACTCAAAAAGTCATCTTTCAGTAAATAAAAAAATAAATACATTTTTCTTTATTTTTTGTTACTAAAGTTATGAAACTAAATTTTAATAACATTTTACGTCATAAATGTATCCTAAAATGACATTAATCGAGAACTGTGGCTAAGTTAGTTGCGTATATGACAAGAGTATCCGAATACAATAATAACTAAAAATTTTCGTTTTTTAGAGTTGTCTTAGTTTTAATCTTGGTGTGCGATACGTACACTAATAATTTATATACTTACTTATATAAATTATATAATCATATTAATATATATTTAGTAATCTGGTATACTTTTCTTACAAATTAATGTTTACACAGTTTAGCTAGGTACCTTGAGACAAGTGTTCATCTAATAGGGTGGACATGGAGCTTAACAGGTGTGTGATTGCATAAATTGTATATCTTTAGGTATTACAAATATTTTATGTATATACAATATTGAGAAATTCTAAATTAATAACATACCTACTAATGCTAGATTAATGAACATAAAATAAAACAGTTAATCTGCAAAATGATTCATTCAAAAAGAGAAAAGTTCTTATGTCGCATAACATCATTTTTCGTCAAATATTTTTGAAATATTTATAAAAAGACTAAATAATATGTTATTCTTTACTTGAACTTACAATTAACTTGAAACTTCATTCCAAAATACATATGTATATTAATCACATATACTAAACACCCTATCACAAAAATAATTCAACACACGCCTTTTGAGGCAACCTTTCCTCTCCGATGATGTAAATTGAGTTGACATTGCCTCTAATTATGTGAATATCTCTATAAATGTACTTTATACAAAGTTCATATTTAATTATAATATATAAGTATTCAACATATACAACAATATAAAATGTTTTCTCGAAGAACCTGACGTGAATTTATTAATACGTGTATCTGTTACGTATGGAGTGGTGTGGAAGGCGCAGTGTGCAGGGCGCGGGGAGCCAAATGCCGATTGTCACTTTAGTAGCAGAGCGTGCGCCGACCGAGTCGGACATATCTTAAGCGTCTTTATGCTGTCGTTCTTGATGACCAATGATTTTTCTCATTTTTAGCACTTTTACACAATAATTGAAATATGTATATATATATCAATTATCGTGTAAAAATGTTAAATATAAGAAAAAATATTGGTCATCACGAATCCTTATTTAAAAAACGCCCGTTCCGGTGCTGTAAACTCAGTTTATATGTTAGGACACTTAGGTGGTTTGGTCATATAGAACGGATGAATGAAGAGAGAATAGTAAGAAAGATTCGTTCGCGAAAGACTTGGCACGACCAGGTAAACCAGATACTGGAGGATGGTTCTCTTAGAAGCCTCAACAATCGACGAGCTAGTATGAGAAGATATGTGAATGTGTGTGAGGCGATAATTGTGTGTCAGGACAAAGGAGTGTGGCGCTCTATCTGTAAATTAGTTAATTAGTTAGTTAGTTAATTACATTGATTATGTTCTAACATATTTTACATGTGAGAAATTATTTTTAAATTTTGGTCGATAATTATTGTGTAAAAATGAGAAAAAATATTTGTCATCACGAATCCATATTTTAAAAACGCGCGTCCCAGTGCTGTAAACTCAGTATACGTGTAGACTTTTGCCTTTTTAAGTCGGATAAATATGAATATTTTACATTAATCATTTAAATAATGGTTGACATAAATATCAAAAGTTAACACGTGCAACGAGTTTACAGCACGGGAACGCGCGTTTTTATTTCAGCACCGTAAGGGAAAGGTTAACAGATTGATTGTCTGAAAATGAGAATCATTTGGTACATCATAATAACAATTATTTTATGATTAAATATAGAACAAGGAACAAATAAAATAAGAACAGGTGATAGGAATTGCCAATAATTATGCACAAAATATTCTATTAATGATTTATTCTTCTCTTACAGCCTCATAGGACTCGAAAAGTCCACGACTACAATCACTAGAGCTCGTTTTATTACTTGACATGTGTACTATAAGTGTACATCGTGCCCACATAAGTAAAATGGATTTCATGTATTAAAACAATCATAGATGTCATGTTGTGAACAATATTTGTAAAGAAATGATGAATTTTATAATTCCAAATTATGTCTCTTTGTTATTTACCCACGGGTGACAACCTAATTATGGCCACGTCCCAGTCAGCTGCAGGCAATAGTCTCGTATCATTCAACCGCGACTAATTATATTAAATTATAAATGTCACGGCGCGACTCAAACTGCGAGCGTTAATTAGTAGGTTAGGTATTTAGGCTCACCTGAGATGAAACAAAAGCCAACACACATAGTATTAACTTTACTTAGTTATGTCAGTAAAGGGGTTTATACCGTATGGAAACGTATTTCGTGAGAAATTTCAATAATTAATGATTGAATGTTATTATTAGTCGCATGTTATAATTTCGTCATGGCTGTTGAACGTGTATATGGATAATTGTGTGAAAGAACTGTATTATATGAATGTAGAAGCAAAAATAGGATATTTGACTGTATGCTATTTATTGTACGCCAATGATACAGTATTAATGGCAAATAATGAACAAGAATTATGCACAAGGAAAGCGATCTTACTATGAATGTCAACAAGTCGAAACTGATGGTATTCGAAAATTAGGAGAGCAAAACAACGTACAAAATACTTGTAGGTATTGAATGTTTGGAAGAAGCAGATGAGTTTGTGTATTTGGAAAGTATGTTCGATAGAAATGAAAAGACAGATAAAGATTTCGAAAGGAGGGTGACCGTAGGGAATAAAGTGAACGACGCTTTGAATAGAATTATAGTTAATGGGAACTTTTTAACTGAGGCAAGACTAGCGGTTCTTAATGGAGTCCTGGTTTAACCGACTCTGATGTATGGAAACGAGGCCTAGAGCTGTCAGAAGAGGAACGAAAGTAGACTGAATGCAGCGGAAATGAGATCACTTAGGCGTATATGTGGCAAATCCATTTATGACAGAGTAAAGAATGAAGAAACAAGGAAAAAACATAAAGCTGATCTTATTATGGTGAAACACGGGGAAACGGCGTGATGGTAAATAAGTAAGTAAGAAAGTTATGATACTCTATTCATCGGTTTACGTAACCTCTACTTCAGTGCAATAATTATTGAATGCAAGTTTCTTTGATTTTCTTCACTGAGCACGACCAGGAGATCTACTTAATTGGCTCTAAAAGTCATAAATTTGCATTCTCAACAAGTGAACAGCAACAGAAAATTTATAACGAACCAATTGACTTATTGAACCAATACCGCGAAAGAATCATTTTCAAGAATCAAAATATATTAATGTATATATACTCTATATTTTTTTATTTATTATCTTTGTTTTATTAACCACTTGAATTAAGTTTAAACACATCTACCGGTTTCGAAAAATACCATTTTCTTCTTCAGGATGTCTGAAGTAGAATAAAATGATATTTTTCGAAACCGGTAGATGTATTTAAACATAATTCAAGTGGTTAATAAAACAAAGATAATAAATAAAAAATATGAATTTTAACCACAAAGTTAATATTGCTAATTTTAAAAGTATATATACTCTCACTTTTGTATTTTGCCGGTACCGGAATCGATACTAGAAGCCTCAAAAATTTGGAATTTTCGATAAATTTTAATAAGTACACTTTGATTATATTATAAGTCGATTATTTCTTTATCCGACTGTTTGGCTCTCCAATGTAACGTATATTAACAAACTACTTGCAAGTTAGTACCTAAAATTTTTATGTGTAATGTAATATTATGCTTCGGTAATATATTAAAATACAGCACTCGGTTGTATTCAGGTAAGTACCTACGTATGTATAAGGGTTATTCTTACCCTCTGTGACAACAACCTCAACGACAGCAATTTCCTTAGAGCAAAGTAATAAACATTTTTTGATTTCATTCTGCTATTTTTTATTTCCTGTTGGATATCATTATTTCTTGTTTAATTTATTTTTAAATGTATGCATACATTAAACCCAAGTAAAACCATTTACAGTAGTTAGTTAAATTAACTTTTCTTTTTTAGTTTTCGTAAACTTTGTGTTTTTTTTTTCTATGGGTTCAATGTAACTACAATATAAATGTTGCGTACAAACATAGAATCTGGAAGAATTTAGGACAGGAATGAGTTTGTATAAATATGTATTTACACAAATAAATGTATGTACAAAATAATAAATATTCAACTAACTAGTAATGTTTTATATTTTAGTTTTATGCATTCCGTCTTTTGACGAATATTCCATCCAATCTTTAAAAACAAAAATAATAAACTAGAACACAGTAAACGTACGCGAGAGGTTATATACATTATAACTTTTCAACATGATCTTCTTTAACGTTCAAGCATTTTCGAGACCGGGAGATGAGAAATAAGTCTGCCTTGAACCAGTTGCTGATTTTTCAAGAGACGTCGCCGTCACCGGGACTGGACAGTATGGGACAGCTCTTCTGCTACATTTTGAGCAACGTGAGAATGCTCATAAGCTCTTAGTGAGCAGATTGCCGGTTCTGTATATTTGCGCATTAATTGGTTTATCTTCAAGGTAGATCAGGAGAAGAATACCTTTAAGGTAATCAGGAGAATGAATACCTTTCCGATCCCAAACGAAATACGAAATAAACAAAAAAAATCACGTTAATAAACGAATCGCTGATTACACCTCGCAATGTGCGAAAATAATCATAGAAATAAATTCCTTATGAGTATCTATGTACGTCTGAGGCTTTCAAGGACTCGAAACTGAGGCAGAGTTCATACGCAAACGGTTCATACTTTAAAAATGGTCTTCGTATTTATCAACGATACCTATGGTTTTCACATTTTGGAAACAAATCATTATTTTGGTATTAACAAGGGTTTAGAAATTATACATACCTACGGGTTTACGGTTTGATAAATTTGAAAATTTATAAATAAGAAAAAGTATTAATGGCAAGCTAGATATTATAAATAACCAAACTCTCTTTGTAAATAGTCACCTTTTAAATTTGTTTTCATATTAGTTACTTACTTATTCATCACTTTATAGTTTTCTTTTTATCTATGCTTGTATTTTTAATTTCAGTATACATTGTTTCCTGAAAAAGATACCATAAGTATCAAAACATGTAGAATAATCAATAAATAGTGGTTTAAACAAAGTATTTTGGATAATTATTTAGATAAAATGAGGCCGCAAAGTAATTTTGCTAATGTTGAAGAAGTGAATAGTATTAAACTTTCGAAACTCGAGTAGTGCTAATAAACTCGAGTAGAGTTATAAAATTGTTTCATTTAAGTCGATCCTCTATGATGAAACTCTACAAAGTTAACGCCGATTATATCAATAATATAATCTCATAATATTATTTGCATGTTTTTAGAACTGTTATAAAAATATATCAATTTACTATGCGTTTTATAAGTATAAAACAAGATGTTAAAAATAACATTTTAAGATAATATCTTCATCTTACCTTGCAGCGCCGACTTAATAAAAACCTTTCTAACTTCCTATAAGACAGCAAACAATTTAAGTAAAACTAAACGTGGGGTGTCCTAGGAACAACATTCCTAAGTTTGCTCGTTAGAGATGAAAAAAGTTTCCCTGCCGAGTATTTCCATACGTAACAAGGCACAAACGACAATTTCATAGCTCGGATGTTACCCCATCTTATGACATTCTCAGCGTGATGAATTTTAAAGGAGCTTTTACTGAAAAAAGTCGTAACGCAATATTTTATTAACGGAAACAAAAAATTTTTTACGACCTTCATTTCCAACAACTACCTATTGTAAAATATCGCATAAAAATTCTAACGATTCAGTGCGAATGTACCGCAAACTTGATTTATTATGAATATTTTGTTGAGTATGAATGCATAAGATGATGTATGAATATGGACGAAGCATATGTTGTCTGTTGGAGTATAAGTGTGTGGCGTTCTAACCTAGCTCACTCTTTCAATAGGATAACAATGATAAGTGTAGTATCTACTAAAAACAAAATGTTTAATTAAAGTCTTATGTAATTGTTTTAATAATTTTTTAAAAATTTGTCTGTTTTTAAATTGTTTGTTATGTTAGAATTTAATCCATCAAATTGTAATATATACAACTCGCCACGTTTATATGAGATTAACACTGAATCACAGATAAGTAGCTCGTTCAGGTCGACGTGCGGGACCCCTCGGCCGACAGCGCCGCTTGAGCTCTTCGAGATGAGCGGCCGCGGTCGCAAATCCATTCGTACATGATCGAAGAAATATCAGGGTAATATTTAGATCTTTTTGATACTAGTGCATCATCTATAGAATATTGTAGTACCTAATTTACATTGTACTCTCTTCCTATGAAAAATGACAATTTCCTTTTTCGGGCCCTGAGCTAAGGGCGCCCGGTTCTAATCTGGAGTTGGCTTCACGGGTAGCTGGGATGTGCGATGGATGGCAGCCTCCATTTGGCATGGAGAAATCTTCGGCACATCTAGCGTGTCAATAGCGTAGCACAATCCCATACAATGGAGGATCAAGTTTGTGCCTCTGTGTGATCAAGTTACGCCGCACGGATTGCAGGTTATGTGAACATCATTTTAACTTAGTTATAATATCAAGAGAGAACGATAGTTCACCACCGCGAATGTGGGACCAATCTTACGGTGTTGATTTGCCTCACGCCCTATCCAAGAGACTTGCCGCATGAGTCGATTCAGCGATGCTTCGGGATGATCATTGTTCCACTTCCAGTCAAGTTGTATTTGTGAACAGATGCCAGAATGGAGACATCGATTTCTCGATATTTATGTTGTATTAAACAATATTGTTGTAAATTAACATCTTTCATTAATTAGCTTTGATTCCTAGTCCTAATTACACAAAACTGAAACAAATTTACCACAGGTGAAAGAAAGGTCATCAGCTGAAGGTAAGTTCGCAGGATCGACATTTTCATGTCAACCACTGTCTAGCTAGTAGCGTTGCCCTGGTGTTCAGCAGGAGCCAGAACGCATCATAATCATAAACCACTCCATAAACGTGAATAATTTCAGTACTCATAATCTCAATTTAATCAAGGCACTGCATAATCTATATATTTTATTTTGCATTTTATAATCATACTCCACAGAATGCAGCACGACTGAATAAAGTATTATGATAATCATTATTAACTGTATTTTGGCACATAAAGAATATAGCGGAAAACCCGTAAGTTATTTGAAAAATAAATAATGAAATTATGAACGTACGACAATATTTAAATGTTAAATAAATGGAACTCAAAATACCTAATAGTTAAATTTTACAAAAACAGTAGGAGCGCTGAAGTATTTTTTTATTTTTCTCTTTATTGTGGCCTTCGCCAATTAGGCGTAGTTAGCCATTATAAGTACGTACAGATGAAATAATATAATACCTTAAATATATAAACAATTAACATAAACAAAATAACCATGGGAATATTATTAATATTAATATTAGTAGGTAATAAGTATTTGATATTTGAAATCTGCTTAACATACATTGATTTTTTTTTTACTTTTTTACATATATTACATTATAATAAGAAGAATAAAATGATAACTGTTGTTAAATGAAGGATAGATTAAAAAAAATATAACTATAATTAAAAAACAAAGTAGTATTTCAATTCATATAAAGTATTCATTTAATTATGAGTAGCTTGTTGGTGTAGTGGTCAAGACGTTGGCCTAGTGATCTAGTGGTCGGGGGTTCGCGCCTCGTTCCAGGACACCAGCAAGTTAGTCCTATTTTCATAGCACAAGCATTTAGCTTAGTTTGAAAATAGTAAGATTATTGATGACATGTATTCCTATTAAGATATTTATGCAAATATATAATTATGCGTTCACATTTCTCTTAATTAGAATAATCAATGTAACATAACCAAACAAAACACACCAAAAAGCGAAAATTAACTCAAATTAATTAAAATTAACAAAATCTTTACAACATTACTATTATCAAAAAAAAAATACAATTCTTAATTGTAATATAATAATATTAATTAACATCAAGACAATATTACGAATATATGAAATGCTGAAGTAATTTGTTAAATATTAATACCGCCGTATGTAAGTATAAAGAGTACAACTAGACTTCTATGTTATATAATTTTTATCAGGGAGAACGTTATTCCATATCCGATGTGAAAACGCTTTAAACGAAACGGTTATTATAATTATTTAAATTCAATTTCTCACTTTTCGAAATACATCCCGAATATCGTAAATCTTTTGTTTCAATTTCTCTCGCGCGTCTCCCAAGAATACGAAAATCTCTGTTTAATTTTCCTACAATGAATATTTCTTAATTACATTTTAAGCAGATGCCTCTGGGTAGGTCGGTTGTTAGGCCGTTTATTATTTCATCCGGCTAGTCTCGATTTAAATTTATAAAATCAATTAACATTCCTTCTCGTCATTTTGGAATACCTAAGTCGCCATGTTTTATTTAATAAAAGATTACACAGATCCGCACCTCCGTATCGATTCATCGTACTTATTTTTATAACGTAAAAAAAAAATTATAAATCGGTAATTTGTTAGTATTAATTTACCCATGCATCTGCGAGACTAAATAATATTTGAAATATATCGTTTCAATAATATTTTAAATTAAAACCTTGAACCTTTAATCCATACTCAAAATTGTTAAAAATTATGTGATATGCATGATGTAACAGACATATTCCGCAATATTTTATGGGTGAATACCTGATGAAATTACGAGCCGAGAATTTTCAACGGATATGTGTCTAATCTCAATCATGTCCGAAACATATTTAAAAAAAATCGTAAATGAAAGGTCATCAAATTTCAAGCGGCTAGATTATTTTTTGTTAGGTAATTTAGGCCCTGAAGCAAAGATAAACATTAACAATTGAATAATTTCGCAAATATTTATTTCCAAGTACGTATACATCAAGTTTAACACGATTTTGTAAAAATTTCAAACAATAATATTTTCCGTAACGGTGCAGAATTTACACATATTCTTTGAACATTTTCTTTATTTAGGTCTCCACCCATAAAATATTATGGACTAGGTATGTTATGCCCATACCCAATATGTCCTTTTCTACGTATGCATGATTAAATTATTTGTTTAATTCCACTTAAGAATAATATTTTCATTGCTCAATATTCTGAAATTATTTAATGTTGCTTAATATATTTTTTTCCCAATGTCTTTTCCAATTGACGTTGAAGACCACCACTCCGATAAACTCCTGGTACCTCGTTTATTCTTGAGCACTGCTTAACAATTATTCAGTATCTAGTCTAGTCCACAGACAGCAGCTTTTTCGGCCAACCCACATTTCCCCTCAATTTCCTCCAACATTATTAAAAGAAAAATATTGTATGTAGGTCCTCGCAAAATATAGACTGAGTCAGAGATAGCGAACCTATGACACGCCTGTCATAAAGAGAAACGTAGAATCTTATTTGTAAAATATACTTTAATATAGTTATTGCGCAATCTCCGGGTCGCGCATCCCGCGAAATGGAATAAGACATTCCGGTTGTAAATCGGAATCACCGCAGGGTAGGGGAGGGGAATAAGGAAACGTGGTATAGGGAGAGGTCTGTGAGGAGAAGGAAATCTAGTCGAAGGACCAATGATCTTGTGGAACCGGAATTTAGAAAGAACTGCTTGCCTTACCTCGAGTATGACGCCTCCGCAAATCCCTGTGGTCGACGCAAAATCACACAATGTTTGGCACGCGAATGGTCAATCCCACTCCCGACTGAAGACGGCGATGTCACTGTGCATCCACGGCACACACATATACAATAAACATTCACAAATAATAGATTATACAAAACAGTGCTGGTGCACTGTAGTTGAAAAGGTCCACACCGCGAATGGTATCGCGATGTCAAGATCAAACATAATATCGGTCAAGTTGACGTCTGTTGGCAAGGTCACATTTCAAGACAAGCAAATCGGAAAGAGGTCGAGGGTAGGAATTTGGACGCGGAACATTGGTCGCTGCTGATATGAAAAGACGCGCCAAAAGTCTGTTTACGAATTCGGAAGAAGTAGATTTTTTTTTTAATTCAAATAAAGCACATCTTTTCACCTGGTATTGCGTGAATATTATGTAGAAATATTAGAACGTACAATATGCGAACATTTATTTTCATTATTTTTAATTGTTATGTTAGTTTTATTGTAACTTGATTTGTCGACGTCCGAACAGATAACAATAAAAGTAATAAAAATCCTAATACTAATAATATCTTGGACATGTAATGAGACATCCGGAGAAGTATGAGATCTAGCACCTCATAATGCAGGGAAATATTGCTGGAAGTCGAGGTCTGGAAGAAGGAGAACATCATGGCTGAAGAACCTGAGGCAATGGTTTGGCCAGTTTACTGAAGAGCTGCACCAGGCCGCAGTAAATATAGTCACGGTAGCCAACGTCCGTTGAATGGATAGGGCACAAGAAGAAAAAGAACAAATAACTCGATACAATTGTAATAATTATTATCGATATAATTTTATCAATGTATATATAAAAACCAATATAATAGTTTTGAACTATTTTTTTATTTATTCTGTTCATGTTCTTAATAAACGTACATATTATACATTATAAACATACAAAAAAGGCGAACAAGCTTCATAATGTAAGAGATGTTCACTGTCCCTTTAACTAGACCGAAGAACTAAGAACTAAGCAAGAAGAAGAAGAGGGAGTGGTTAAATCGGGAAGATTCTTTTTTAAATAGAGATACGTACACGGAATACATGTCACATCAATATTCTTATTATTTTTAAACTATGCTAAACACTTGTACGACCACTAGATCACTAGGACAGCGTCTTAATCACTCGACCGACAAGCTAATTGAGCTAAGAATGGTTATTTTTTTAAATTTGCTTACCTAACACGAAGATTTTTCTTTGGAATTGGGTATATATGTTCATACCTTGACTCACTCGTGGGAAAAGGTTCGACATCGATGATTTAGGTACTAGAGAGATAAAGATATTCAAAAGTTGCCCTTTTCCCACTAATTCTAGAACTGTGGTAATCCTTGTCCATAGAAATGTGAGTACTTGTACGTCTATAGAATCATACCTCGAACGCACCGATTCTATTCATTGTGAATAATTTTGAAGTCTATGCATCACACCTGTACAAAAATTCTGACCAATTACTGTGTGGAAAAGATGTAAAGTAAGAAATCACGAAGAAAGGAAGCCAGATTTTTAAAAAACCATGATGACAGTATCTTTAAAATATTTTTCATAATTTTACAGGAAGGCAAGAAAATAGCGAATTTCGTCGTAATGTTGGAGGCAATTAAAAATAATCCAAATACCCGCGAAGCCACCGCCCTCCTTTACATTTTAAGATTTTCTCTAGAAGAAGAAAACAATTACCGCTTAATTAAAAATATCTCGTTAATTTTCGTCTGGCACCCCATTGTTTCATTATTAATTAAGTGCCTTAGTGTTCAACTTGAAGGCTTTATTCTGGAAATTTGGATGTCGCTCCAGAAAAATTACCCCAATCTCAGTGAGCTCATAAATTTTGAAAGGCATCTCATAAAACCCGTCTGTTTTACATGTTAAACAATTTTAAATGTCGCCAATTTGAATCATAAAATACAAACGACGCTTTGTAAAATCAAATAATATTCCGCAAAATATCTTACCACATTCCGTTTCGGGCATCACGATTTTTTGGAATGATCCAAATTAATTATTTATTATTACGAGACTATTCAATTAAACATTCATTTAAATAACTAATGAAGATGATTTTTTATAATTAAAAAAAAATCAAAAGTAGCTTTCTTTTTATGAACTTAGTTTAAAAATATATGTGTGTTATTCATTTTAACCACATATTTTTTCTAAAAAACACTTGAGTATATATATATTGTGTCGTTATAAATTTTGGCCACATACGAAATTATCCCGTTACTTAATTTTTGTCAAGCACCTTGACATTCACAAATAATTACCCTTCAGTTGGCATCACATTATGTGTCTGAAGTTATAAAAACGGTTGCATCTATGGTTCATTTTCAAAATCATCGTCGAAGCTGTCAAACTAAAATGTAGCTGTGTGCGATTCACTATAGCCAGAGGGTAAATATTTTTTATTGTTCAATCACTAGTGCATAATCTACTATTAACTTGTTAATCTAATCGCATTTTAAATAATATTTACAGGAAACAAGACGTTTCCTTCTGGCTCTGCTTCTGGTTTTTGGCTTTAACTTCTACTTTGGATTTCCCTTGGAATTAGTCGCCTCACCGTAGGTGACATTTTTTATTATGATGATCATCTATAATAAACTCCGTCTACGAATCAGGTCGCGTTGACCTAAATGCTGTGTGTCAAATGTAATGTAGCGTCAAGACGTCTGATGTCCCATGCAAGAAGGTCGTCGTACTCGCGCCCAACCCGACGAAATGAGGATTTGTCGTCTGGATTTTATTTTATTTCTTGTAGTCTTGTGTTTTTTTCTGATTAGATGTTTTTCTTTTTCTAATGAAAAACATCTTTTATTTATCACCTCCAGGTATAACTATAATTCTTTTCCAGTTTAGGATGAAGGCAGAATGTGTCAAAAGTGAGGTGGATATGTGTTGAAGGGCGCAGGTCTTTTACCTTCCAAATATATATTCATAAACAATATATCTAATTTTATAACCTATTCGTAACTTATAAAGCATACTTAATCTTAAATACATACAAATTTTTCTCATTTTCTCGAGCATTTCATTGAAAATGTTCATTCTTTTGTGAAATTAGCCCTTCTTCTTGAAGTATTTTTCTCTTCTCTTCCTCTTGCACGATGTTTGTGCTCATGTTAATTTGTTGAAATTATTATAAATTCGGACGATATTTTCTTAGTGAGAATTTAAAAATTGCATACCGTAAAATTTTAATTTGTTCTAATAAAATGTTATAATAAAATTTAAATAATTCTGTTGAACATACAAAAATATTATATTAAATCTTTTTAGTAAGACAGACTATTCATTTACAATATTTGTTATGTTTATTCGAGTGACATTTAGACTTGCTTGTAAACCAAGCGTTAATGAAATTATCCCTTATTACTTAACCTACCCCGTTTTACAATATTTCCAAGAATACCAACTGATTTGATTATATTGTAGATAAACTTAATCAAACTGGAATAAGTATTGAATATTGTTCACTTGAAGACATGCGCGGGCGATGCTAACTAGTATAGTATAACGTATGTAAATATTTAGTTTAAAAGTTATCCAGCATGTAAAGTAAACTTTACCCAACACAAGTCATTTCCTTTGTTCTGAACATTATTTTAAACAATTTCAATATCATTTGATAAACATGCAAATGAAGATATGTGTATATATCGTATCATCTCTCACCCTAGAAACAGTGTTTCAACTGTCACGCATACACGTGTATATTTAGGGGCCGTTGGTAAAGGAGTTACATCACTCTGGGAGCCACCACTTGAAATTTAAGTAGAAATTGGATTGATTTTTTACGAGGAGGTGATTAATTATTTATTTTTTTATTGATAGTTATTAATGTATATATTAAACTATTATTTAATTTTAAAATATGAAAAAAAAATGGCCGCATTATGTTCATTCCTGTAGAGCCCCTCCACCGTTATGGGCGTGACTGGCCTGCAATTTTCCTTGGTACACGTTTGTTTGAAACAGAAAATTAAATCATGTACTTATTAAAAAATTAAATATGTAAAATGATTTGTATACTATTTTTAAAAAAGAAAATTCGTAAAATTGGGAGCAGTTTGAAAAAATATATTTTTTTAAATCATCAACAAATTATATATTAGATTAAAAAAATTGTGCGCTACATTGTAGACTATATTATCTTAAATGTATGTAAACAATTTTAAGTCAATCGAAATTAAATTGTCGTTGCAAAATTGCAGGTTAGTTCGAAAAACATGGTTTTAAGAAAAAGCGATAAAATAAAAAATGTGACTTACTTGCCATACCGTCTCATACGTTTGATTCTTCATATCTTGGTTAAATTTTTTGAGTTTTTCATTGAAATAAAAATATTTAAATTTCGTAAAATACAATACAAAAGAATGTAATAAAATAAAAACGCCATAGAATACAAAACGTGACATACTTGATGTACGGATGGCGCTCGGCTGAACACCTGCCGTGCCGTCTTTAATCCTTCATATCTCGGTCAATTTTAGGAATTATTGAAAGCGAGCGTACTTACATTGAATTAAAAACAATTAACTTTTGGAAAATGCAATGAAAAAAATTTGAAAATTCCAGGGTAGCGTAACCTCTCAAATCATTATTCAAGTGATTTATATTTTTATAATGATAAAATAGAATTTCAAATGTTTTGTTGTTAATTAACTTATAACGTCCATGTCGATTACATATAATAGATAAACATACGTCATGAAGTTATTTCATAATTTTATTATAAAAAAATATTTCCTAGAACATAAAACTGGAACGTTTATTATATAATAGTTTTATATCCCGAATGGCTTCATAAATAGAATAATAGTTATGTACAATAATTTTTATTTATTTTATTAGTACATAGGTACGTCTCCTGGCCAAAGAGGGCACTCTTTCCGGAGTTTTCCCTCATAAATTCTATGTCCCAATTTATGACAGACTTATTATGGTAAAAAAAACGTACGAATTCTATCTGGACTGTACAATGGATTGATCCAAATAATCGTAAGGGTAATCGGCTTAAAATAATTCAAAGACTTATTCCCCGCACTCCCTGGTTCTCCAAAAGAACAATATCAAATATTTCTAGAATCAGAATTGGGCATTACCAGGTAGCCTCACATTTATTCAGATTTAACTTAACAGATTCCCCAACGTGTGAGTGTGGTGCCGAGGAGGAAACCCTTGACCATATCTTTTTGCCTGTCCATTATGGATCACAGGTTTTTTTTTACAATAATCTCGTCAATAATAATCTTCAACTCCCGGTTAACTTGTTTCATCTTCTTGTTCTTAATTTAACATATTTAATCTATATAATAGCAAATTGTTTGAATGACAATGGCATTGACTTATAATATAATATTTCCTATTCTATAATATTATTGTACTTTTTTCTACAAAAGAAAGTTTTAACTTGATTAATAGCACAAATCACTCTTGAAGGGTGAATTTCCTATTTAAAAGAAGAAAAAGAAAGATCTCTGAGGTTCATATTTCCTTCTAATTGGTTTCTTATCATTATTTTATGTAACAATCATGATAATTATCCAGAATTTATTAATATATATCTAAAGCTCATAACAAAATAATCCACTAACTGATCCAAATATTCATGAATTTTTAAAGGATTATGAAAATAGCCCACGTCACAAACGATTCCATTGCTTTCTACATACCACCCTTGCTAACCCTCGGTTGGAGGCTATGGAGGGCACTCTAACGATCCTTGTGGTACACTCGGGGGGACAGAACTCCTACCACCTCATTGGCATGGCAAACAATGGAATATACAATGATTTTCAGAGGGAAAATATTTTGAAACATGTATCCATCCATAAACAATTATTTTTAACCTTATAAATGTCTAAAATAATGGAAAAGTAAATCAGCATTAATGAATTATTACTCATTCGTGATTGTCTTTTATAAATAAATAATTTTATTTTTTCATGTATTATATAAATTTGTTTGCGTTGAATGGAGAATGTAATAATTATAGTTTACCGGTCAAACTGTATGTTTATTACTTGAACTTTTTAAAAATTAATACAAATATTATTTTTTTTGAATATCCATATATTGAATCATTTAAATAAATACTATATTATAAATACGTATATTTGGTATTGCATGTGAATACTGCATGCGTTGTATGGATATAGTAAAAAAAGGTAAGTCGACAGCTTAAAATACACCAGAAAAAGGGTTTTACACCACTCAATACAGATATATTCATTTCAATAGCATTCGAAGATCACAGAGATTAACATAAAAAAGGATGAAAAATAATAATGAATTCAATTAATTTATCCAGTACGAATGCAATTGAGATAATAATTATGAACTTAATAAACAAATTTATAGATTGCAACTGACATGTGAAGAAAGTTAGTCAGTTTGTAATGGGTTGTAATAAATTCGACTGAGAAAAAATTATGTCAGTTGTACTCTAACTTTTTGAGGCAACCCCTTGACAATGGCACGAGCTACCATGCCAAAATGTAGGCATAGGTTTACTCAAGGAAGCCATCCACAAAAAATACGATCTAATCTAGAAGAGGTGTATGTTCCATATATTTTGTCACGTTGGACTCAGACTGACCGGACATCCTTTCCATGTCATGGAGCTTCACATTACCAACTAACTAGATCAACTTCTACAAGCTACACAGGTTCTTATCGGTGAGGTCCACGGGCCACTTCATGAGGGTCTCATTAGTCTATAGGGGAGGTTGGATACATAATAATAACCAATTAGTGTTCACTTTACAAATAATATTTGAACATTTCACACATTTCTCATGACATTCATTATTTTAGGTCCCTGTTTTCATGACCTGATAAGTTTCCACTCCACTTTCGTCTTCAAACATATTTCTCTTATTTTTTCATTGTGCAGGCCAGGATCCCAGAAGATTGTTACAGCAGGTAGCCTGCGCGGATCATCATCAGGATCTCAGACCCACCGTCTCAAATTTTCCAGCTCCGGAACATATCGCCATCTCGCCAACGTGGCCATGAACACCTGCCTTCTCCAGCCATGGTCTTTAGCAGCCTCATACTTATATCTTCCGCTTCTTTTACACATGACGGCCGGCCTTCTTTTCATTCCACCAGTCTGTCACCTTCTGTCTCGATCTTCTCCAAAAAATGTCTGTTTCGCCATTTTTTTTTGGCTCCGTGCTCTGATTGGTCAATGTGCCGTTTCCTCATTGGTGAGTGAACTGCGGCAGGTCACACACATAGTTTGATATTCCATAACTAACGTTTGGTGAGCCCCACACGTGAACGCATGCATCTTATAACGTCAATTTTTTTTTTCCCGAGCTCTTTGCTATTATAATCGTGCTCGTCAAAATAACAAAGTTTCAACTTAAATTATATATTTTCCTTCATTATTCCTTAACAGCTCTGTGCTTCTTCTGTATTGCTGAATAAGTAATAAAAAAATAGCATGAAAAATTCAAATATATTTCACATAAAATGTCAAGCGTGATAGAACAGTAAGAAGCCTTAACAACATAAAATCTAACTACGACATACATTCACAAATTCACATTCTACTACCTCTTTGCATGTTATTATGCATTCATTGTGCATAAATCATAGTTCGCTTTCCTGCAAATGACGTATTTCAAAAGCAATATAAGTTATTGAATATTTTACGTAAAAACACGAATTGAAAGAATTTTCTCCTGGGGTTTTCATGCATCTTCCTTTGAAAATAGGGAAAATGGGGAAATAGGGAAAAGGGGGAAATAGGGAGAATGGGGGCCATAACTAGAAAATCATCCATTCTGTCAAACGCAGGGAAGTCTTCGCGGCCAGGAACACCATCACACGTTGCTACATTGATTCTCTCATTTTTTCAAACATCAATGAAGTTTTCACCACTTTTATAGGCAATTTGTAAAAAATATCGGTTTTTTAATATCTTGAAAACTGTTTATATTTGTCAATATTAGAAGCAGTAACTTTATTTTTTTTATATTATTAGAAAAACATACAGTTTATCTATGAAAATAAAAATCATAATGAAAATGAAACAATAATTGAACTAGTTTCTTGTTTTCTTTAAAATCACAGCATGCTTTTAACATTGCAGACAATTTTAAAATGACTTATTAAATATATAGATAGTTTGTTAAGACTATAATGTACTTTATACTCTAATACAAAAAAAGGAGATATAAAAAGTTAAAAATAAGAATATAAAAATGTAAACAGAGGACAGATAAAAGTTATAGAGAGAAATATATTTCAGAGGAACGGAAGAGTGAGCAGAAAGGAAAAGGAAAATGAGATTGGGAATAAAATCTGTGTGATAAAAATAAAATGAAGGCCATTAAGGTTTATGTATTGAATTTAGATTTAATTGAGGTAACTGGAGTGTTGAAAATATCTAAATAGTTCATTTAAGTGCGAGTGGAAATAAAGGGGGTTCGGTAGAAAAATGAGTTCTGTTTGACATTGGTGTTGCAATGTGGAAAGTTAAATGTAAGATTAGTCCTGGTTGACCTGGCTAGCACTCGAATGGATATGCGTCTGAATAAATCAGGACAGTCTATTTTAAAGTTGGCTATTTTATGCAGGAGGATGACTTCGGCCATGTCTCTTCGAATTTGTGGTGATGAAACTTTTAAAATAAGAGATGACTCGGCAAATCTTATGCTTAGATATTTGTAATAATCAAATCAAAAATAACATAACTTTAATACCAATTGAAATAATCAATGAGAATGATATAAAAAAAAATTCTAACTATCGAAATAATATATTTGATTGCTACCGGGATTTTTTCCTATCCGGGAAAGCGCTTTACCATTTTCGCTCTATCAATACCGAATACGTTTTCGATAAATTTTACGTTTTTCCCGTTCGTATCCCGGTAACAATCAAATATTTTTTCGATAAATTAAACTTTTCTGTATATCTTTCTAATTGATTAATTTAATTTTCATAAATAATACCACAGAACTATGTTTTGAAATTGAAATTTCACAACAAAAATGTGCTTTCATAAAAAAATATTTAAGTAAGTTTGTTTAAAAATATAGACTTATATTTTTGTCCTGATGATTTAATACTTATCTGTATTGAAAATTAAAGTATAGCAATTATTTTAGCAAAAAAAAAATATCGATGAAATCATATACTTACTCTCCACTGACGTTTTAACTTATTGCATATTACCAATTACACTAATAACCTCTAAGATATTATTTTATAAATCAAATAGCATCGAAACGATCCGTGAATTAATGTTTAGTCCATGTTTAGTAATCATATTTCAAAATTATTTTATTTTATATAATTTACTAAATATAAGGATAGTGATTATATATATATATAGGATGTAACAGACCTAGTCTATAATATTTAAGGATATAATAACTGACTAAAAACGAGTCGAAAATATTTAAGAAATATGTAGCTAATCTTAATCATGTCAGAGAATTTCAAATTTCATTTCAAATTTCAAAATCGTAATTATGACTAATAAAAAAATTTTATTGATTCCAAATTATATTTAGAATACAAAAAAAATTAAAGATCATCGAATTTCGAGCGGCCAGACTATTTTTATTAATTGATTAGAGCCTGAAGCAACGATATAGAAAGATTAATAATGGATAAATTTCGCAAATATTTATTTCGAAGTACGTATACATCAAGCTTAACACGATTTTGTAAAAATTTCAAAGAATAATATTTTCCGTAACAGTGCAGAATTTTCACATGTTCTTTGAACATTTTCGACTCATAATTTAGTTAGGTCTCCACCCATAAAATATTGTGGACTAGGTATGTTATGCCCATACCTAGTATGTACTTTTCTACGTGTATTCCACTTAAGAGTAATATTTGTGTAATTCCACTTAAGAGTAATATTTTCATTGCTCGATATTCTCCAATTATTTAATGTTGCTTACTATGTGTTTTTCCCAATATGTTTTCCAATTAACGTTGACGATCACCACTTCGATAAACTCCTGATACCTTTCTTATTCTAACCTAACCTAACCTAACTAACCTATAGGTTAAGATGATTTTGTAAATATTTCAAGCAATAATGTAAAGATGCAGAATTTGTACATATTCCTAGAATAGTTTCGACTCGTAATTTAGTCGGGTATTCACCTATAAAATATTGTGAACTAGGTCTGTTACACTCTATACACAACCGTCCAACATTCTTGAGAGATTTTCAAGAAATGTTTGTTTAATTTACTGTACTTCATTTTCCGTCTTCATGTAAGTATTGACATATGTAGCGCCTAATTCCAAAATTCCCTAAAACGGATTTCGGATAATTAAAAATGCAGTTTTGTATATTTATTTGTCAGCTACATGCAAAATGTACTATTTCTCGCAAAAGCCACTTAAATCCACTGATACTGCATGTTCAAAATCAGGATTATTTCCAAAATACCCCAAAGTGTAAGTTGTTATTTCCTCTAAAATGAAATCAGCCGATCAGTACGCTTGTTGACAATCATATAATCTGAAATTCAGTATGGTTGCCAAAACGATATACACAGAAAAAAAGTTACATTACAGAATTCTCTTTGGTACGTTTACTTTTAAAATATACGCTTTCATCCATAACTTAAAAACATCACATGAGTCATTTTAGGGAGGTTTGGAATTAGGCGCTACGTATATAGTATTTTAGGGGGGTTTGGAATTAGGCGCTACATATATAGTATTTTAGGGGGATTTGGAATTAGGCGCTATATATATAGTATTTTAGGGGGGTTTGGAATTAGGCGCTATATATATAGTATTTTAGGGGGGTTTGGAATTAGGCGCTACATATATAGTATTTTAGGGGGATTTGGAATTAGGCGCTATATATATAGTATTTTAGGGGGGTTTGGAATTAGGCGCTATATATATAGTATTTTAGGGGGGTTTGGAATTAGGCACTATAAATATAGTAGTTTCAATCAGATGAAACGCAGATCGTAATACATCTCATAAGTAATGCATAAATTTTGGTCCTGAGTCGTTCTCACAGCTGACTCCAAGAGCCTCTCCACCGTTATGGTATTCTTCCAATCTAAAGTTGTGTTCAGAATAATTTTCTTTTCTATTACGTTACTTTGACGTATAGCCAAAAAATTGTAAGAATGTTTTCTTTATTACCATAGATAATTTCGTTACAAAAATGTCGTGCTATCCATGGAATTCGTAGCAGTCATCTCCAGCTGTATATTTTGAAGGCAATTATTTTATTTTTACGTTTGTTGCTATTTATCTGTCTCAAATCTGTCATACACGAAGGTCGGAAAGACAAAAGTGTGAACCAATACAATTTTTGTTGCTTGTTTGAAGTGTTTATTATACGTCTGTCTGTAGCAACCTTAGCTAGTTAGATTCATCTTCGAATTGCTTGCCCACAATTACCGGTATCCGTGACTATTTTTTTATTAAATATCATATTTGTGAGAATCAAAAGCAAACAAGTCCACTTTAACTGTTTTCAAGTACAAAAAGCCATTGAACCATAACTGTCACATTTGGAATAATATTGAATATAATCAGCAACCTTGGGTCACATGATCAAACACTGCCGTCTCATTGGCTGAAAACATATTTGTCTAGGTTTGAATTAATTATCTATTGGACGTATCTGCGATTGAAGTAATAATCAAATTTTAATTGCATTTACGCGCCTTGTTACTTCGATCGGCTTTCTTTACTGGGTTTCTTAGTTTATAATAATGCACATGTGTATGTGTGAGTATTGCCGCCCCTTTTCGGAAATCTAAAATGACGGTAACCGACAGGCGTCATTATTATTACATCTAGTGCTTCGACCAGTCCAACGGTCGGTCGAAATCTAAAGAAGACAATCCAGCTAAAAGAACAACATCGGACCAGAAAGATAGCAAAATTAAAGAAATTAGTGCAGTTTATATATCAAATGTGTGCTTATTATTAATCGGAAACCTGAAAACCAGCTATCGAAAGTATTTAGAAAGAAATTCGTTGATATTTATCTCATTTCAATAGATTAGTATTGTATACATTAATTTGCTTTATATTTTTACATACCCAACTCAAAAACTATAAAAATTTGACATATCTGATTTTAATTCTACACCTCACATTTATAAATATTCTTGCATACGTAAATAAATAAATAAAACAATATGGCAAAGATCATAATTTTGTTTATCATAATTAAGTGGAATATCAAGGAATGAATAGAGCATGACATGTTTATAGGAGTTGATTAATACCTCGCAATAGTCTTTCCCACAATTCGTGTATTAGTTATTTCATTCCGTAATGTAATAAATATGATTCAGTTCAAATATGATGAAGTGATGAAGTATTATTTTCAATTAAATGTAATGTGCCTATCAAATATAAACCGTATCCGATATTTTTGTGGTGTTTTCCATGTTGCTAACTCCATTACCCGCCCGCCCCGCCCGCCCTTGCCGAAAGCAGGGTAAACAACCTAACAGCCATTAACGTATTAAAGACACGTTTGGTCCTACCCATCAAGTCCGCTTAAAGTTCACAATCAATTTAACGTGGCCACAATACGCGGGGACAAGCTGAAACATGGATTTTAAATACGTTTTTAATCTTGTATCATTTTATATTACTTTTTAATTTCCATCGCGGGAAATGCGCTTTTTTATAACTCAATACTTAATTTGAATTTTTATTTTTGATCAGTGACGTAATCGAAATATTACACTTTGTTTAAGAATAAACTGAATTATTTGATATTTCACTTACTTTTTTTTTACATATCACTTGGGGTTAGGCAGAAAGGATAGAACACCATACACTTCTGCATGAAGCACAACTCTCGGCTCATCCACATTCGTACATAAATTCATATGCACGCTCGTCAACTTTTGAACATTTTATCATAAATATCTTTTTTTGTCTTATTTATTTGGTAACATCAAAGTATTAGCGAACGTACTTCACTCATTTAGTTCTCGTAGCCAAACCATAATTTCACTTAAATGATCCTTTCTTAATCTTGTTCTGTGCTAAAATCCGCTTTGCTATAATAATTCTTAATAATCTTAATATCTACTTTACAATAAATATATTTGCATATCAGTAGCGTGACTACGACAGTGGCCCAAAAGTCTATCCGCGCTCTTCAATACATTTGTATAGATACTTTTCCAGACCAGAGATACCAGACGTTAATATTAACTAATTATTTTTAAAATCAATCACAGCAAGAAAAAAATATATAAAGTTTAAAAGCTCATTTCTTACATGCATCAATAAAACACATTTATATTTTATCGATGTACATTGCAGTACCATGAACGCCTGAAAACGCACTTGCTTTTTTGATAAAGTACGTATATTGTAGGAGACAAAAGAGTAGAATTTAATTTCACTGGTACTACAAATATTATTCCAATTTAGTTCTTGATATTTTTATATTATTTTTACATTTTGCATTGGGGCCCAATTTTTTTAGTTACGCCTCTGTTTGCCATATTTACTTCTCAGCATTATATTCAATCTTCTGTTATTCTGACCTCAGAAATCATTTTATATACTCGTGTATCAAAACTTATCTGTATACCTCTAATCTTTCCTGAGAATACAACTTCCACTATTAATTCCTATGATCAAAACACCATTTCCTTTACTCCTTTTGGTCACTTTCCCTTCGATATAATGCTCAACGTTTTTGCTCAATTAACTATACTTAACTACTTTATAAGAAAACTTTCCTTACATACATCGCGTATCGTAATCACTTGATTATGTAATTCTCGTATATTAGTTTTATTGTTCATCTGCACACATATAATAAAGAACATAAAATCATATCTCTGTTCGTACACCTACAATTTTCTATTATTCAACCCCGTTTGACGACTTTTATGCTGCGAACGATATAGTGCAAATGATACTTTAATTCTTACATATGCAGTCATTTTTTGTATATGATGCGATAACATGTCAATCTACTATTTATTATTCTACGCCTTCTAAATTAAATTATGGTTTTGGTGTGCTGTATTCTTCTTTTGATTCTTACACATGCAATACTTCAATATTTATGGGAAGGTTGCGTTAGAAGTAGTGGCGTTCGAGAGACGGCCTTCCAGATGGTTGCTAGCCGCATTAGTATTGCAACATGACGTCAATACTGGGTATGTTTAAGACTGATGGGAGCTTCTTTTTGCTCACTAGTAGTATCTGCTTCATGTGTTCAAGTTCGCTGAGCGATGATGGTGAGAGTGGAGATGATATACCTCCATAATTCTTACACGTGCAGTACAAAGGTGTTCCCCCATATTTGATCCATTCTTAAAAAAATATTTATTTGTCCGACTGGCAATGCTATCTACGTTATATTATTTATAACAATTTTAAGCTCCGATGTTTTTTATTAATAAATTAATATATTAGACGTTAAATAATGAATTTAGATATTTTTAACAAAATGACAATGTTTATGTTAATGTAGTTAAATAATTAGTATAGTTTAATAGTCAACAATTCACATATATTAGAAAATTAAATAATAATATTTACACACCGCCGTCCGGCCCACCAATACACTATTGTATTGAATATAAATCAAACATTGACTTTAAGTATAAAACGTAATATGTGTCGTGGTTGAAAAGTATAAATCATTATATAAAATGATGTAGATGATTTTAATTCAATATTGTGAATTTCGTGCAGAGTTATAACAAAAAAAACATGATTCATATATTACTCAAGCACAATCAATTGAGACATTCATACGCAATACGAGTATATATATGAATTGAATTGAACAGTAAATTTAATGGATTCTCATAAAAATATAATATCATGATTATGTAATTTGTATTTGACCAAGATATTGTGACGTTATAAATAGGGGTCACGTACGAAATAGTCCCGTTACCTATTTTTTTGTCAAACACCTTGCAATTCACAAATAGTTACCCTCAAGTTGGTACCACATTTGGTTTCTGAGGTTATGAAAACGGTTGCATCTATGGTTCATTTTGAAAACCATCGACGAAATTGTCAGACTAAAATATAGCTATATGCGATTCACTATAACCAGAGGGTAAGTATTTTTATTGTTCAATCACTAGTGCATAATCTACTATTAACTTGTTAATCTAATCCCATGGTAAATAATATTTACAGGAAATGAGATGTTTCCATCTGGATTATGCCTCCAGTTTATGCCTTTGGTTTCTGGTGCATACTTCTGGTGTACGTCTTTCATTTATGACCTTTAATTACTGCCTTTGGATATGGCTCGTGAGTTGATCGCCTCACTGTAGGCGCCATTTTATATTATGATGTGATTATCTATAACAAATTCCGTTACAAATTCGATTGCGTCAGCCTGGATGCTGCGGGCCAAATATGATGTGGAGCCAAAACATCTAGTTGTCAAGGAAGGACGTCGAACTCGCGCCCAACTCAACGAGATGAGGATTCGTCAAGTGGATTTTATTTTATTGTATTTCTTTTATTTATTATGTTTCATTCTGATTAGAAGTCTTTCATTTTCTAATAAATAACATCATTTATTTATCACTTCCAAATGTTACTATAAATTTTTCCCAGTTTAAGATGAAGATAGAATGTGACAAATATAAGATGGGTGAGTGTTGCTTAAGTAAAAGAACCCGCGGATCTTATATTCTACACTGACTAGCCAGTGAAAGGAAAAGATGCAGGTCTTTTACATCCACAGTATACTTGAAAATACGTTAATCTGGTTCGGGGTCTACAAAAATTTGCCGATGCCGGAAATACAGTATTATTTATTATTTATTGTGTTGGCCTGTAATTTTTTACTTTGTTTTCATAATCGGTTTTGTGCCACTGCATTGGTAAAATACTTGGGGAAAAAATGTGATGTAGAAATGTTAATTTATTCTCGCAAGTTCGTATGAATATTGGCCAAAGACCTTCAATTCCAAAACATTTATCAGTATGTATTTATAGCTTTATCGAACATTTTTTCACTCTAGATATAAAAATATTTTTATTGCTTAAAGCCTAGTTACTATCACTTGTGTTTAAATGATAAAACTTTTCAGTTGATGTAAACGCCAAGTGCTATAAAAATATTATTTAAACTAGGTTTAAGTTTCCTGTGCTATGAACATATTAATTGAGCTATGCATTACGATCTGAGTCTACGGAATGAGACTCGATGAGATAAAACTCTGAGTTTAAGTTTAAATAAATCTCAGTACCATGTGTTGAGATTTTTAACTGAAGATAAACTCTGAGATTACAGCTGAAATTAGTACGACTACTCCTTACGGCATTCAATTTAACAGCGAGACTCAACACGTGCGCATAAATGTCATCTTAAAACATATGTTTATTTATTCCATATGTATATTATAAGTTAGGAAAACAGAAGACATAACATTGTAAACATTTATTATGTTTCAATTGCTGCAGGGGAAATTCAAATTCACTCAACTGACGAACGGAACATCAATCGTCAATGGACATACGTTTGACGTACAACAAGCGTAAAGTAAGACGAGAATCGTCGAATATCTGAGAATTTATGTGTACACGGTGGACTACCATAGTAGAGAGTTGTCTCCGAGTAATATCATGTAAACATAATTCCTGTCTCAGACATGGTCTCGAGTTGAAAATCTCATAAAAATCTAATTTGTTGACATGGACCACATTAGCACTTTGTGCTACTAAAATACTATTTAAACCATGCATAAGCATCCAAAGCTGTAAAAATACTATATACAATTTATTTAGGTTTAAGCTATGAAATACTATATAAACTAGATATCAAAATGTAATCATAATTTATCGTAACTAACACAAGTTTATTTCTTTCTCAGAATAAAGTAATTGTATTCCCCCTCTAAATTCTCAAACATCCCTTAAGGTTTAAACCGGGTTTAATTCTGCGCAACTCCAAGCGTGGTGTCCGCTAAAAGCAAAGACAAATAATTGTATTACTGCAATTGCGTTAGCCGAGAAAGTTAACTTCTAGTTCGGCTATGTCGTCTTAGATTTAAAACCTCAGTGACTTGTCACACCGTACAATGCAATTCCCTTCTTTTCTCAGTGCACTCTGTATATTTAACTAGTTAATTCGTTAAGGAAGAACTTCTATGAAATTCTAAGTACTTATAAAAACATTTTTTTCATTAATTATGAGATTCATTCGTACGCGTTCAGGTCCATAATAAACGTTACTAAAATAAAACCAATTATCTCAACAAATAATGAGTGAAAAGTTTTAAATAAAAATGAAACAACTATTTTAATACAAATTAAATGTATCAATTAGAAAGATATGCATAGAGATAAAATTAAAAATGTTCGCAATAAAACGTGGCAATCTTTAAAAAATAGAATAGATGTATTCATTTGAAATATCTGCAACATATAAGTTCGAAAATTTGTCGTCAATTTGAAAATTTGTCGTCAGGCTGAAATGGTGTAATGGTCAGCGCGTTTTTCCGGATAGGAAAAGTTCCTAGTTCGAATCCTGCTGGCAACCAAAATATTTTTTCGATAAATTGATATTATCTGTGTGTCTTTCTAATTGATGCATTTATTTTGTATTAAAATTTCATCACACAGTTTTGTGATATTTAAAAACAAATTAAATTAACCAATTAGATAGACATACAAAAAAAAACATATGTAGAAAAAATATTACCCAGCCACCGGAATACAAACCCGACACTTTTTTTATCCAAGAAATGCCACGTCAATTATTTAAATTTACGACAAATTTGGAACTTATATTCTATCATAATATTAAGTGCTGCGTATCCGAACGGCAAACAAATATTTTTTCGATAATATATATATTTTAATCTTTCTGTTTAATATATATATATATATATATATATATATATATATATATATATATATATATATATATATATATATACACATATAAGTTTTATCATTCTTAAAGTTTTTGGGATTCATTGCAATGTAAAGATAATTCCTTTTAAAAATGGAATCATAGATATATCATTTATAAGGAAGCCATAGTATAAATTTTTGGAAATATAAATAATTTTCATGGCAAAATTCCTAAACATGAAGAGTTGTGGATTCGTTCTTATTAATTCATTCAATTAATTTATTTTTTTAAATGTAATATTGTTTTCCATTGATATTGTTAGTTTAATCTATTCGTATACACAATATATATATTTTTTTTAAATAGAATTGCGTACACGGAATACATGTCATATCAATATTCTTACTATTTTCCAACTAAGCTAAATGCTTGTGCTATGAAAATCGGACTAGCTTTCTGGTGTCCTGGAACGAGGCGCAAACCCCTGACTACTAGATCACTAGGCCAACGTCTTGATCACTACACCAACAAGCTACTCAAAATACGAAAATTACGATACATAGATACATATGGAAAGGACGTCAGTCAAGAGTTTGATTTATTTACTTAAGGTTGTGGCCCATCCTTAGACGTTATACCAATCTTTTAGAATCTAACCGGTTTATAGAATCCCATCCTTATCTGAATTTTAAAGGATATTGTCATCTCAATAGTCTTACTTGTCTTAATGTTTGCTGACATGTGGAACCAAACATGAGATAATATATCTGACTAATCATGAAATATTATCTGACGGTATACGTTCCATATTTCAATCTAAAGGCAAGTGTGCACGCAGCTATCAAACCAGTAATGTTTATAATGTAAACCTTTTATTAAAAACGATTATTTTATTGATATGCAAACATCTCAGCTCGAGCAGCCACCCACCCCAAAAAATTTCGTACTTGAGTAATCTCAGAAAAATACGTGACGGAAAAGTAACAAACAAATACGTCATATCGTTACCATGGTGTGTAATATTTTATTCAGTATCCGTAAACGTCAAACTTTACACACGCACGTTTTGACACATTTAAGAAACTGACATGTTTTAAGCCCCACCCCACCACTCGCATATTCAAAAATTAAAGTACGTTCTTTCACGTCCCGGAAGGACAGTAAAGAACTTCTTTGTGAAATTTAAATTTAAAAAATAATATTATACATATCTAACACATATCTAGCTAAGCAACCATATTGAAACGAATTAAATTTTAATAATCAAAAAATAAATAATAATAATTTGATTCCTTTCGAGTGAACTGAATACATAACACATACACACACACGCGCATTGTTTACATACAACCATGAGAGTACTCACTCGATTTTTTTTAATGTTATATAAACACTCTAGAATATACTGAGAACCTATACGTTTGTGTAATTTTTATATTTGAATATTATTGTTTAAAGCCCGTATTAGCGAGAAAAATGTATTATAAATACATAGGACATAATTACCTATCTACAGCACAGAACCTTTCTAATTTCTGACAAAATAAATGGATTTGTTTTTCTATTTGAAAAATCTTTTTTCTAAATAAAAATGTTTCATAACCACCTAACTCGCCATTGGGGTATGATGTATGAGATTTCGAATCAAACTAAATTTGAATATTTAATTTAGATTGGTTCCAACACTATTTAATTTAATTACATTACAACATCAAACATAAACATTTCAGTTACATTATTTATAATATAATAATCTTGAATATGTTGGGTGGTCTTTGCGCATTTTTGTCAAATACTATTATCCCGCTATTTTATTTATTTATGACTAAAAATGATATGCTATTTGATAGCATTTTTTCTGTTCTAAAAATTCAGTGTCGCAAATTTTCTGTATCTAATAGTTTTTCGTAATGTTTGACCTTAAATAATGGAGTGTCATATTGAGAAAACAACATTTTAGGCGCACACTTCTTTTCACTTAAATTAAGGTTAAAATTGTCATCCAGGAGCTCAACTGCGAAATCTTGCCGCATCCACCTTACAGTCTCAACCGCGCTGCGTCAGATTATCAACATTTTCAGTCGCTCTCCAACCAAATGTGTGACGATAGTCACAGAAATTGGCTCAATAACTATTTCGATACCAGGCCAGCCGATTTTTATAGAAAATGCATCGGTAAATGAGATGCAGTCTTGAGAAGTAATAGAGTACATAATCATTAAATTAAATATTGTAATTTTTATTTAATAATTTTATTTTATAATAAATAATTGAACAGAACCGCAAAGACTTATTGGACCCCAATACATTAGGTGAATTACATTTCTTTTTCACATTCATAAAAAGTTCGACCCAATTAAGCTTTGACTTCGATGGAAAATGTTCATCAAAGAACGGGGGAATGGAGATGGGCGCGCTGTAGTTGAAACTTTTGATTTCTCGCAAAACTCATTTTCGATTCGCAACTTTCGCGATATTAAAATGCGAATTCTCCCTAAAGTTTATCGAAAAGCAGAAATTTATGATAATCAGTTGCCAAGTTTTATTTCTTGGCTTTTTTGTGGAGAGAAATGAGTCGATATTTATAAATAATTGTATTGATCAATGTGGCAAGATTTACAGTGGATGTTTAGATTTACAGATCGTTCAATGTTCATGATAATTTTTAAATCATTTAGGAAAATCGTTCGCTATCAGGTTTACAGTTATCCGTTACGTTGTCACCATGTTTGTGAACCGGTGGGATGCAAACCATGCATTTTAATAAGTTATACATAAATATAATTTCTAGAAATTTCTAAAATAATGTTTAACATTTTTTTTTAATTACATATTATTTTCATAATATTAAAAATACTAGTTCCACAAATCACCGCTGCACATTTTAATTTATTATTGTAATTCTATAGTGTAAATATTGTAATTTAGAAATTTATCTAAGGACTATGTAAGTATTAACGTCAGTATTAACGTCTCAATTGAACGTGTTGACTTCACAAGCCTGATCTAAATATGACTGATGCATGGGAGATATGGTGTGATGTGTATTATATTGTATGGATGCAAATTAATTTCTGTATTTGACAGGCGTCTGCAATACTTTATAAACTATTTAAAATATAATAAAATTTGCATAAAACTTTCACAAATACCACCTATTGCAGAGAAACTATAACAGTCGACATAACTTTCCTCGAAACAAGACTGTGTCGGATTTGGAACTTTAGCTGTAATCTTGCGTCTTGCGGCAGCAGTCGCACATGCGGTGAGGGGCGCCCACCCCTCTCGGTCGCGTCACTCATACATTCTCGCTCAACTCGAGGGGAGGGAAACTTAAAGGATGTACAAAATTCCTTAGGGGGTTAAAATCTTTAAACCTTTTTAGCGTAACGTAAACAACTTATTTAAAGATTTTACAAATGGCGTACATATTACTTTAAAGTAGATTACTTGTGACAGCTGAGATATACTAATTTAAAATTTAATGTATTCACCACTAATTAAATTTTAAATTTTACTGGTAGAAGTGTACATGTTCATAACAATAACCTGAAAAATATACTTACTTACATACCATCACGCCGTTTTACCGCGGGAGTAGGATAGAGCGCTACACTCTTCTATCCTGATACACAATTCTCGCCCCATCTACATTCATACATCTTCTCATACTAGCTCGACGATTATTAAGGCTTCTAACAGAACCATCCTCCAATATCTAGTTAATGTGGTTGCAGTCGTTCTCTCTTCTGGTGCCATTAACACTTGCGTCATATATCTTATCTATACCATTCTCTCCTCTTTAATCCGTTCCATATGACCAAACCATCTAAGTGGTTCTTTGTTAATCTTACTTACTATACTAAGATCAGTTTTACGTTTTTTCCTTATTTCTTCATTCTTTACTCTCTCATAAATGGATCTGCCCCATATACGTTTAAGTGATCTCATTTCAACTGCAATTAGTTTACTTTCGTTCCTCTTCTACCAGCTCCAGGTCTTACTTCTGTACATCAGTATCGGTACCAGGACTCCATTGTGAACTACTAGTCTTACCTCAGTTGACAAGTTCCCATTAGCTATAATTCCATTTAATGCGTCGTTCAATTTATTCCCTGCAGTCACCCTCCTTTCGATATCATTCTCTGTCTTGCCGTTTCTATCAAACACACTTCTCAAATACACAAACTCATCTACTTGTTTTACCTATAAATATTTTGCACATTTTTTTGCTTTCCTCTATCTCGAATACCATCACTTTCGACTTGTTGACATTAATAATAAGGTCGCTTTCCTTGCATACATCGTATATTCTACTCACTAGACTATAATTCTTGTTCATTATTCGCCATTCGCATCGTCGGCATGCAATAAACAGCATACAATCAAATCACCCACTTTTGCTCCTACATTCATATATTCCATTTTTTCACATAATTGAAAATATAATTTCGGCAAAATTTTTTCACTTTATCAGCTGTGTTTTGCTGTGTTTATATAAATAAGGCAACATATATATACATACTTAAGTTTTAATACATGTACATTTAATACCACAATAACAGCATCAGGGGTTTAATTTTTGAAAACTTTATTTACTCGTATTATGAAAAACTTACATAAATGTTTCTTCCAACGAAATCAGTCATTCTTAATTCAAAATAATTTCTATGTCGTTTATATATCGATGTGTTATTTAATTTTGACATTAATATTTTTAATTAAACGAAATTAGAAGGATTTTAAAGCGAGTTTATTATTTTAAACATCAAATCAATATTTTGTTTCACTCTCTTTGGAACGGATTACACTATGAATACGGCATTGATTTATAAAGATTGTGTGTGTATTAAACTATAATTTCTTCATACCACACGCATTCTACAAGTTAAGGTATTTTACACGTTGTCTTGCTTTCCTTCTTCTCGAATACCGTAACTTTCGACTTGTTGACATTCATAATAAGATCGCTTTCAAAATATGTATAAACGTAAAAGGATAAATTTAATGTATCACGCCTATTCGTAAATTTTACATTAAGTTAAAACAATGTTATAATTGGAGCAAAGGATTAAGTCGCGTTAGGTTAAATAAAGTACCATTAAGTTTACATTTTTTCAAACATACATCAAAAAATTAGTCTCGCGATATTATGCGAGATGCTCGAATGCCTCAGTTCTGCAACAAATCCAACCAAAGCATGCCCTATCTACAGCAGTGAACGAAAGATTCTTTCAATTTTTCAGTCGCATTTTGCAACAAAATAACAGCCTGGAAAAGGAGATTATCCTGGATTATCATCACTTTTTATCGAAGCCAGTGCCGCAGCGGTAGATATATGCGTTGCATCTAGCTGGAGACACCCACGGCTGGGACTCGGAGTTTCGTTGCAAGATGAGTCTCATATGTTTGAAGCCATTATTTATAAATACTGACATGAAGAAGAAAATAAGAAAAACACAAACAATTGAATACCTACACTTGAAACCTTAGTAATCAAGCGGTATATGTAGCGGTGGCGTAACTATGCTCATGTAGTGCATTGGGGTTCACATTAGATGAGGCCCCAAAAACTTCACGCCCTACAATCCACTTTCAATCGTTATTTCTTCGAGTGTCGATACCTTCCCATTGTTAATAAAATAAATACACATAAAACTTCAATGTCACAATTAGAAATCACTCAAAAAATGATAATAAAAATTATTCTTAAAAAAAAAAAGACTATCCAAGTATACAACTTTTCACAGATTTTAAAGTACCAAAATAGTAGACATATACAAAAAAAAATCAATATTTCAAATTTTCAAAATTAAAAATCAATTAAATTTTAGAAGCGAATTCCGATCTACAAGATATAGCGATCAAATTGATGTCCCAAAACTAAAATATACCGCAACTCAAAATCGATATATTTATCAAGGCATCAAATTTTTTTACAATCTCCCCATCACAATTAGAAAAATTACGGACTATCATCATAAATTTGTAACTGAAGTGAAAAAAATATATACACTGACTAACTGAAACATAAATTAACTCGTATATACTCCTTCTCTATACACGAGTCTTACTCTCATAGAGAAGAAACAAATGTTAAAATGTATATATATATATATATATATATATATATATATATATATATATATATATATATATATATATATATATATATATATATATATTTATATATATATTTATATATATATATATATTTATATATATATATATATACATATATATATCCACTGACTATTCAAATTGCATTATATTTTTAATATTAATAAAATTAAAATAATAAAATTAATTTCCCAGTAGCAATAAATGGAATTATAAAATTAAAAAAGTAATTTTTCATATGTATTGCAAAAACACATACAAGAATTATTAATGTATACCATTGTACCTCGCTTATATGTCTGGTTAGGGACCAGACCATCACCGAAAAGTGAATAAATACTATATTAGATTTAAGACTATCTAGATCCTTACTAATGGATAAACTACGCAGTATTAGTATTCGTATATCTTCTATACAATTCTTATTTAGGAGACCCTTTTTTCCATTCTTCATTGGGGTCCAATTTTTGTAGTTATGCCACTGATTTTCTGATTGATTAGTGTACATTTTAGAACCTAATCTACGGACATTATCTCAAGTCTAATGTATTATAGTAAATGTATACATTGTCTCGTAAATGAATACATTCACTAGGAATAAAAAATGTTTTCATATTTAATTGATACTTTTGCTGAAATTTTACATAAATTCATACATCGACTAGAAAATTAATAAATGTTTCGCTTTTACCGTGACGTATACAAGAATATGACAGAAAGTAATAAGAATATCAAAAATCAAATAAGATAAAAAATAGTCGCCCTGACGGTTTCCTCATCGCACGGAGCGGAAAGTGTCCAACGAAAAAAAAATGTTAAGGCGAGTAGATTGCAAATAAAGGACGACGACCATGCAAAAGTCGACGTGCAAAGAAAACTACTTTTGATGGAAAGCATTTTCAGGAGCAATAAAAACCATCAAGCATGTACAAAATGAAAGAAGCCAACAAAGTTATATAAATATTGTGCTTATCAGGATGAAAATAAGGAGCGGTCTCTTTTCACCGCCTATCCCCACAATACCGCTTTACAGTAGATACACGTTATGTACACCTAAAGTTATAACTTTACCACCACTTTCGGCTTGCTGAGAAATGCAAACTTGCTTACTGACCCCAGGGTGCGATTCCCGCATCCGGCAAGATAGAAGCAATACGTAAATGCTGTATTTATAGTATGAATTATACGCTCATATTCAGTAAAAATAATGAGAAAAATTAATATATATTGTTTTTTAATTCCTGGCTTAAATTTAACCCCATCATTCCATTATGTTGGACTGCTGTGCTGTCTTGATATTTACCGTACATACTCGTAGGTAATGAATGTTTGGAACAAGTAGATGAGTTTGTGTATTTTGGAAGTATGTATGATAGAAACAGAAAGGTTGAGAAAGAGGGTGACTGCAGAGAACAAAGTGAATGGCGTTGTCAACCGAGATAATACTAGCGATACACAATGCAGTCCTGGTACCGACACTGGTATATGGACGTGAGGCCTGAAACTGGCAGAAGAGAAACGAAAATAGACAGTACAGTGAAAATGACAGTTTGGCGTGTATGCGGCAGATCAATTTATAACAAGAGTAAAGAATAAAGGAATTAGAAAAGAATGTTAAGCTGATCTAGTGAGAGAAATTAAGAATTGATTATGCGGAGAGAATGGTAAGAAAAATATATGACGCAAGTGTTGATGGCACCAGAAATAGAAGACATCCGCGACCAAGTTAACCAGATACTGAAGGTTGGTCCTGTTAGAAGCCTTAATAATCGGCGAACTTGTATGAGAAGATGTATAAATGTGGATGAGACGAGAATTGTGACAGGACAGAAAAGTGTTATATCCTCTCTGTCTATAATAATATGAAGTAATAATACAAAAAACATTTTGAAGTAATCTCTCTTATTTCAGTGTGTCATTCTTATAAATGACAGTAATAAACCTATTTGTTAAATAAATACAACTCATATTTTTTATTTATTATCTTTGTTTTATTAACCACTGAATTGAGTTTAAATACATCTACCGGTTTCGAAAAATACTATTTTCTTCTTCAGGATATCATAACTAACTAAAAAACGAAACCGGTAGATGTATTTAAACTCAATTCAGTGGTTAATAAAACAAAGATAATAAATAAAAAATATGAATTTTAACCACAAAGTTAAAATTGCAAATTTTAAAAGAAAATACAACTCACACTGTCTTTAAATCAAAAAATATCCGTAGAAATCTGTAAGATTATATAAGTATTTTTTATAATTTTTCAAGAGTGAAAAACTCCACACAATTTGTTAATATATCGTCTGCTATAAACTCAACAAATTCGAAATACGTCTCTTTGAATAATAGACGACGATTTGTGATACATGAAGTTAAACATACAAAAAAAAATACATTTATCAACATTTTTTTCAATAAAATAAATTCATATAAATTATTTAGGATTTAGAATTTTTTTAATTTCACGATTTCTAGTTATTTTTACGGGAAACTTTTATATCTTTAATATTCCTATGAGTATATGTGTTTTAAAAAAATATATTATTTAAACTCTTGTTTATTTATTCCATTCCCAAATACAAATTTTCCAAAACCGCGAGAATTTTATAATTAATTTTATGCACTCTGAAAAAATGTCATCGTCAAACATTGTTAAAGATACAAGACAGGAAGAGATCCAGGCTCGAATCCCAGTAGTAACAAAAATATTT
This sequence comes from Eubasilissa regina, assembly GCA_022840565.1. NCBI lineage: Eukaryota > Metazoa > Arthropoda > Insecta > Trichoptera > Phryganeidae > Eubasilissa > Eubasilissa regina. The sequence goes on from JAINEB010000013.1 coordinate 17,549,369, forward strand.
TTCGACATTTTATTGGAATATCTTTCTAATTAATACATTTAATTTGTATTTAAAAAAACATATCTCTTTACTACTTTAAATCATATTTTAGAAATATTATTCTATAACTATGTATGTTTGATAACTTTTATATGATATTGAAAAAATTTAACATTGTTTAGTTTGTTTGTTTCTGTTTTTATAATTCATCAGGTGACTTTGTTACACTGCACCATCGATAAATTTCAATGAAATTCAAGTCACTTTGAACGATTATTTCAATTTGCTTCCCAAGGGTTTCCCAAGCAGCCATAACCCCTTTTAGTTATCCTGCCTAAGGCGCTTTTTACGGTTATTAATGGATATCAACTGCCTTTAGCACGAAGTGTTTTCAAGCATTACCTTCATGGGTTATTCCAAGTATTTTTTTCATATTTTTGTCTGCATGGAACCGTATGCAAACAGTATTTCGACGGAAATGATCAGTACCGGCAGTACAGTCAGCACATTTAGCGAAATACCTCAATTCTATACCGAACGTTGAATGGTTTATTTAGCGTAGTGTTCGGAATTGTGCAATATGTCATTCAGCGCTGTGCTAACTTTTAGAATGTATTAAAGCAATTGCTACAGAATCACGATTTATCAAAAATATTTTGCTTGTCTTTTATTATGATGTGTACCTTTGCGTTTTATTTTTAAATTAGTTTATTTTCGAATTAAATACATACCTACTACTAAACATATTAATTTTAAAAAATTATTATAATTCAAAATTTTCGTAATTAATTTTGTAGAAGTCCATTGTGTTATATTACATTATTAAAATTAAAATAACCATACTCCCCAATTACGAAAAAATTAATTTTTTAAAAAATAAAACAAATCTTAACACTTTAATTATAACGTTTTCACGTTTATAACGTATTTTATATAAAACATTATAAAAAAATTTAAAATTTCTCCTTAAATCTCGGCAAGAAATAGATTATTGTAAATTTATGCATATAATACGTACAAAACCAGCTACTTTTATTCAATAATAAAATCTTCAATCTAATGCTGTTTGATATCTAGTTAATATATATTTAATACCATTATGATGCAAAATTTAAGTTTTCAAAATTAACGAAGGTAGTATTACGAAGTCCTCTATATTAGAGAATTGTTTCACATCCAAATATTGCTGCAGTATATAAATATCTCTTCAATTAATGACAATATACATTCAATGTAATTAATTTATTATTTGGTAGGATTTTAAAAAACGAATCCGTTCAAAATCTCACCATAATCACGATTTTTTTTAGTACAATCTACCTCGGGGTTATCATTTTAGTACGTATGACTTCCACCTATATTATTTCAGCTGTAAGTCAATCCAAGTCGAAGCAGACAAAATAATGAAACGTTTGAAAAAAACACGAATACTTTTAAAATTAGCAATATTAACTTTGTGAAATAAAATTCATATTTTATTTCATAATTTGAGTTAGGTACTAAATTTATTTTTTAAATAATTGTTGTTTTTTTTAAAATAGATTCTGGTGAAGAAACAATAATGTATGTTTTTAGTTAGTTATGACATCCTGAAGAAGAAAATGGTATTTTTCGAAACCGGCAGATGTACTTGAACTCAATTCAGTGGTTAATAAAACAAATATAATAAATAAAAAATAAAAATACGAATATTTTATTTTATATTAAACTATGTTTTACCATGTATTTTTTTTATTACATTTGAATTGTGCTTCTTGGGTAAACTAAACTGACCTCAAAACTGAAAAAATATTTCAGAAACATATTTTTTCAGGCAGGAGATACAATGTCTATATGTGTCACTATTAACACAATGTTCGGAAATCAAACAAGCGACGCCCCATGTAAAAACCCAGCATTACCGGGACTTCTACGGTAGCACAGGGCGCCCACAAACAATGTTGCGTGTGATGGGACAAAGTCAATAGAATGTTGATCAAGCTGTAGAATGTGGCGCGATGTAACGGAACATTTTAATTGAAAAGGTATTCGGAGAGTTTCTGGAAGTACAGTGAGTTTTAAACTTGCATAATTATTTAATTTTCCATACTGAAATGAATAATACTTTATATGATACTATTACCTTATTAAAACTAATATGACCATGCTCCCTAATTCAAACACGAGAATTTATTTTTCTATTGAGTTCTTATGATTTAAGTATATGTATGTTTAAATTTATTAATAATTATAAAAATATACTCGTTGTTACATTTTATGTACTTATTATTGTATTAATATCAAGGACAAACTCTCAATCATTTGTCTAAGACTTTCAAATTTGAAATTTCAAGATAGCCTGGAAAAGATTGTTGTGGTGGACCACGTCGAAGGGCCGAAAGGAAAAGGAAGATCCCTACTGTTGGACTGACTAAGTGAAAAAGGCGACAGGCGCTTCTCTGGCGACAGTCTTGAGATCTGCAGGATGCCGAGAAAAGTGGAAGAGCATAGTCAAGAGGACGAGAGTTCAAGGAGATTACGATACTCAGTCACGGGGTCGTGGACAATGATGATGTGGTATTTATTCGAATCATAGCATTAATTATTTATTTTTTTTTTTTATTTCTTCAACGCCCTTGTGGGCTTTTACATAAGAATACATTTTTTTTTATTTTAAAATATAACAGTACATTTTTAATTGTCATTTCAATATAACAGTTTATTCATAACATTATAAATTAACAGTTTAAATATAAAATAAAAAAAATATTAATATAAAATGCTCCTGCAACGAAAAATGTCAACGAAACTCATATTGTTATCAAGCCGACGCATCCGCGATATTGGCGAGTTAACAGCATAATTATTTCTATGTGTACCTACAAAGAACACTTCATGTTGTCTCGTTTGAGTTGGTACTTTATACGAAATCATTTGTATCAACTCAGGGCAGTCCAACACGCTATTGATCATTTTATATAGATATACTATATCGCTGACATCCTTTTTTCAAATGAAGAAGACTCATTAAATAATCGTAATTTTTAATAAATATACGTTATTTATTTGTTATATGTTTAATAAACATATTATTAACAGGCACTTAATAATCTTGATAAATAACCCCCACAGAAACATTAATGTAAAGTATAAGAAAAAACATATTAAATATTAAAGTAAAGAAAAAACATATTAAATAGTTGAATAAAATATTACAAACAACACTTTTTTGTAGTAAAATTTTTTTTTTTTAAATTGTGTTACAAATTGACAAATGAATTGAACAAGATATTAAAACTCCAATGGTTCCAAGATCAATGATTTTGGAAAACGTAACATGCGACAGTCCTTGCCGTTCGATAGCGAATAGTGCGATTTCACTATTAACCATTTTAAATGAGCCTGTATCATAAATAATGCAGCCAAGTTAAAGTAATTAAACATTATTAGAAAAGAAGAGAAATAGCCTCGATTTTTGTATTAACATTGTTGCAAAACTTTGTTAAACATAATTTGATATTGCAAAACTAATAATTTGATATTGAAATAGGGTTGGAGATGTTGGTGACTGGACAGAGATTTTACGTCCAATGTGTGTGCAGTTTATTATTAACTATTTTTGTGATCAAGAGATGTTGCAGAAATATTCTCAAAATGACTTACAAGGTAGCAGACGTGGAAAGTACTCATAGCATATTCAAGAAACTCAACGTATCTGTTTGGAAGGAAGTTAAAGTATCTCAACAAATCGAATTCAAATGGAAGACAAAATAACTTTAACCTCAATTTAAAGGGAAAAGAAATCGATCAATTCAATAAATTAATTCAATAATAAATGTTGATAATGTGCGATGATCGTTAAACAGATAAAACAATTTGAATAATTCACCAGTAAATGATACAATGTAATCGATTAAAGAAAAATCAATCTGCATATATTTTTCTGATTGATTAATTTAATTTGTATTAAAAGTTACACAGAATTATTTTCTAATATTTTAACATCACAACAAAAAGGTATCATTTTTAAAATAAGATATATAATAAAAATAATAAATTACTAATAAAAATGTAAATAGCGGGAAAAATGTATTTTGAATTTTCATTCTTAATTCATAAGATATTTAGTAGACGAAATCGACCTCATCATCATAGCATTACAACCCTAGATAGCTCATGGCCACTTCAACACGCACAAATCTATGAATTTTAATTAATTTGATGATATCAGGCTCTTAGTAGAGTTCGTAAACAAAGAGTCGTAAACGCCAAATAAAAAAAAAACCGTCGAAGAGCTATGTGTAAATCATGTAATATAGTATATCCACTCATGGCATTTAGATGTATTTATATATAATATTACTGTATTTATGAACTAAATACGCATTACGCATCAGAGACTTTATTTAAGAAGAAACTAAAAACGCACCTTTTCAAAAAGTTATTTCCATAAGTGAAAATAACTATTTAATTTTAAAAAAAAATAAAGATAATTGTAGAACTATAAACAGTTTATGTGTAAAGCGCCTTTGAGATGAAAGTTTTTACGAAAAAGGCGCTATACAAATTATCCATTATTATTATTATTATATATATGAGTACCTACGTATTTTAGATATAAAATAAAATTACATTAAAACAAATCACTAAACATAAAATACGTGTAAAGACTACTATTTCTACAATTTTTTATAAGCAACTCTATATATTTTCTACATATTTCTGTCAAATTTAGATATTTAACCTTTCCTCTCCGATGATGTAAACTGAGTAGACATTACCTCTAATTGTATGAATATCTCTGTAAATATACTTAATACAGAGTTCATATTTTTGATATTCCTCAATAATATATTTATGTGTTGGGTAAAATATTTACAATTTATAAGTATTCACCATACGCAACAATAAAAAATATTTTCTCGAAGAATCTGACGTGAATTTGTCAATACGTATGGAGTAGTGTGGAAGGCGCAGTACGCGGGGTGTCGGATGCCGATAGTCACTTTAGTGGCAGAGCGTGCGCCGGCCGAGTCAGATGTGTCTTATGCCTCTTTATGCTGCCCTTCGTGATAACCAATGTTTTTTCTTATTTTTAGCACTTATACACAATAATTGATGTATATATATCAACCATTATTTGATATGATTAATGTAAGTGATAAATATAAAATATTCATATTTATCCGACTTAAAAAAGGCAAAAGTTTACATGTACTCTGAGTTTACAACACCGAAACGTGCATTTTTTGGATTATATATGAGCCAAAGGTATAACAGAGATCACAGGTTCGATTCTCATCAGTTGTGAATATAATATTTTATTTAAATAGGGTTGGAGATGTTATTGACTGGACAGGGAATATATGTATAGTATCCAGTTTATTATTAACTATTTTGTAGAGGGTATATGAGTATACACTTTCAACCTCCGCTATATTTGTAATGAAAAAATGACATATATTATTTCTGATGAAAACTCAATTGGTCTTAATATATTATTATTATGATTGCCTTTAATAAATTGTCTTTAAAATAACGAATTATTGAAGAAAATAAAATGCGTAAGATATTTTGACAGATCTACGACAGATTCCATTTAAGCTCGCTACGTTAAAAGCGTTGAATGGCCACGTGACCTCTCGTTTTACTGGCTTGTCTTAGCGTTGTTCTCTGACCAACGTATTATCATATATATTATATACTATAGACCACATTTTCTCGCACAACACTTAATATTTCTCCATAAACATAGTCCGTTTATCAGACACGAGTCGAGTCGGACAAGTTGAGTCAAGTTGTTTACAAAATAATGAATGCCTTAGAATTGTGCACCGGATACTCCGAGCTGGAGGAGGGCCTTGAATTATTCATGAAGACAAGTGGTTGGAGGGTACTTCTTAAGACAGATGTCCACTCGAGCGGGATGATGTATTGTGCGGAATACACTCTGTAATATTTCTTCTGACATTTAATCATACCCTCTTAAAGATCTCATAAGCTTTACTTTAAAAATATATATAAATAAACCGACAAACAAACATAACATTTATTTTTCAAATACCAGAGGAAGCCGCATCACGAGAGAAGTGATTATATGCAGATTTTCACAAATAACATTATGAATATCTGAGATCAACAATTTTAGCAATATAAATTAATGCATTCTTACGAGGCACGTTCTACGCAAACCTAATTCTTCACAATCTTTTTAAAGAAGATAATATTTTGAAAATTCTGTTAAATAACTGTATGATTATTATAATATGAATTAAATGTATCAATTATAAAGACATACAGGAAAATCAAATTATCGATAAAATATTATTGTTGCTACCGAAATACGAACCTGGATCCGTTCTTATCCAGGGAATGCGTTAACCTACTACACTACACCAACATAATAAGTTGACGACAAATTTTCCAAATTATATGCTGTAGTTCTCTTAAATTAATATATCTATTATTCTAAATTTAAAAGCTAATAATATTTTAACAAAAATATTTATTCGATAAATTGAATTTTTCTGTATATCTTTCTAATTGATATATTAAATTTGTATTAAAATACCACTTAACTATGTTTTGAAATAATAATGTGTTCATTTTAATGTATGACTGTTATTATATCAAATATATGCAGACGGCTCAGCACAGCTGCTAATAAGCTAAATCGTGCTGCATTCTTCCGCATGAAGAGTGTTGTACATCAATGACCTGAATTTATGTTTGCGAATGAAAATGATAGAACATGAAACATTTGAGATGTGGATCTACAAACAACTATTAAAAATATGACAATGTGATATTTCGGATGCGATAGGAAAAATAAATATTTAAAACAATAAATTCCCAGAAATTATAATATTTTGGTCATATCATGAGAAAAATATCAGATACTGCAGTCATTATTCAAGACAAAATTTATATCAAATGAAACCCAAGTAGACTCGTAAACAAATGTACTTAAAGTATATTTTAATATTTCACATCCACGTAATCAAATATATTTTAATAATATCTTCTTTTTTTTAGAACACTATTTTATAGTGAAGTTGCAGTTTTTCATACCATACTTAGTTTGCTTTTTATAAAATGGAATAACATATGTATCAATTTGAAAGAACTACACCATATAAGTTCAAAAATTTGTTGTCAACCTGCACGGTTAATGAGGCGAAAATGGATAATGCATTTCCCCGGATAGGAAAAGGTCCAGATTCGGTAATAATTAAAACATTTTAATCATCTTTCCAGTTGATTAATTTAATTTGTATTTAAATAATATCTTAAAAATCAGCAAAACATAGAAATAAATCCACTAACATTAAAAACAGATATTCCAGATCCGATGCACATTTATTGTATAAGCAGCCCCACAACAATGTGTCAATAGATACACACGCTACGGTTCCCCGTGTCTGGTAAGCTACATTTTTAAAAGCTTCTCTAAAATAAAAGGAATACTTGCAAAGAAATCCCAGAGCAGCACTTGAATTCACGTCAAGATCAGCCCTCGAGAATCCATACAACCTCTGAAGGCTTCTCGGTTGCATACAGCATCAAACTATTTTAAATTGTCTGTTTTCATGCACGTAGCTCATTCTTGTATGTTAGATAATATTTACGTTTTTATCTTTCGACCAAAGAATACAAAATTTGAAGTCTTTCTCTGTTTTTAACTGACTTTTATATGTAAGCTATACGTAAATTTATGCGGTTTTTTAAATATATTTTCCATTATAAAATCAGATATAATAATAATGAAATTAATAATATGTTGAATAGCATCATTGATACGGTCTCGTAAAATTCTATTTTAGGATACGAATTACAGACCATTTAAATATAAACAAATTACTGGGCTTCTGGACAAACAATACTTCTTACACTAAACACACCACCGTTAACATTTTTTTAATTGCTAGAAAATCATTTTTAATTGTCTGTTTACATTTTCATATTGAAAAAATTTTCCAATTGGTTTGATGACATAAAAATAATTACTGTGTGGTGCAAATATCCACTTCTTGTATCCTGGAATCTATTTTGACGTTGGCCAGTTAATATTATACAAATAGTAGTACCACGAAATTATTTTATATTTAAATTGATGTAGGTACCTACTTATTCATTCGAAAGTGAAATTTTAAACCTTTTCTGTAATTCCTGCAATTTTTAAATTGTATACAAATCAAATGCATCAATTAGAAAGATATACATACAGATAAACTCAATTTACCGAAAAAGTATTTTAGCTGCCACCGGGATTTGAACCAGGATCTCTTCCTATCCGGGAAGTGCATTATCCAATTACATTACGTCAGTTTTGTATCAATATTTCAATTTTAAATAACTGCAACATGTAAGTTCGAAAATTTGTCTACCAAGCTGACGTATAATTGGATAACGCACTTCCTCGGATAGGAAGAGATCCTTGTTCAAATCCCGGTGGCAGACAAAATATTTCTTCAGTAAATTGAGTTTATATTTCTAATTGTTTCATTTAATTTTTATTAAATATCACAGAACTATGTTCTTAAAAAAATTACAACTTCGCAAATAATAATGTGTTAACTTTAAAATATAATGTTGAATTTTTTTAGCGGTTTCAGGCCCCCGGTCGCACGCTCAGGCAGTAGCTACGCCACTGATTGTATAATAATAAATATATACATGTTATAGAAAAATGTATCATTGACTTACAACCAAAATTGAATAACTGCTAAAAATAACTAAAAATTTTTTTTTTTTTGTATAATTTAGTTCCATATAAGCAAGGGAAGCGACCTAAGTATAAATGTCAACAACTCGAATGTGACTATATTCGAAAAAGAGAAAAACAAAATAACGTGCAAAATACTTGTAGGTAATGAATGTTTAGAACAAGTAGATGAGTTTGTGTATTTTTTCGATAGAAACGAACAGGCTAAGAAAGATATTGAAAGGAGGATGACTGCAGAAAACAAAGTAAACTGCGCTTTGAATGGAATTATATTTAACGGGAACTTGTCAACCGAGACAAGACTAGCGGTGCACAATCACTTGGTACCAACACTGATATATGGAAGTGAGGCCTGGAACTGACAGAAGAGGAATGAAAGTAGACTGAATGCCGTGGAAAAGAGATCACTTAGGCGTAATGGGTAAAATTAACAAAGTGTCACTTAGGTGGTTTGATCGTATGGAACGAATGAATGAGAATAAAATGGTAAGAAAGGTAAATGGTACCAGAAATAGACGACATCGGCGGAAGACTTGGCGTGACCAGGTAAACCAGATACACTATAAGATGGTCCTGTTAGAAGTCTCAATAATCGACGTACTAGAAGATGTATGAATGGATAAGACAAGAATTGTGTCAGGTCAGAATAGTACGGCGCTCTATCTTCTCTACCTACTCCCGCAGTGAAACAGCATGATAGTCAGTTAGTTAATTCCAAATAATCTGATACATATATCTGCTAAAATTGACGAATTATCATCAACTAACAAAAATTTGATATTTTGTACTTTGCTTTTGTGTATAGCTATTTTGTACCTAGTAAAAAATTAAAATTTCAATAAATATTCAATTTTGAGTAGGTATAATATAATTTCGAAGACAAAATCTTTAAATCGTCCTTCTGTATAATTTGTCATTTGTCAGATATTTGCTACTTGCGACGGAATATATACTCATGTGCAGATAGCATCACTATCATTTACAGCCATTTTATATCTATTATGCTAGATGAAGGCCTTCTCAAATGTCTTCTCCTTTTGTCGATTCGTTGTTATTCGCAGAATTTTATGGTTTCTGCAAAATTTTATGATTTCGTGAGTCCAGCGAATTTTTGGGCGGCCAGTCGGTCTTTCGATTTTCCTCGAGTATCTCTGGATGACTACATTTAAACAATAATTATCAGTGTTCCGAGCAATGTGGCCTGTCCATTGACATTTTATGTTCTTTGACAAAATAGACTCTCAACAAAAGAGAGGTTCAAAAATCAATGCAAATAGGCAAGGAAATATATATGTTGGGCATCACATAAAGATACAGGAAAGATATATATTGGGCATAACGCAGAGACAAAATATATATATATATATGTTGTGCATCACACGAAGAGATATGAAAAGAAATGTGAAGATAAAAGATATAATTGAATACGCCAGGAAATATATATATATAAACTAATTATTTTCTCACGGATCCCACCTGTACTTTATATTAAAAACGCGTAGATTAAAATTCCTTTATGTACGAAACGTATATTTTAAAGAAATGAAGATAATGTGGAAATATTTTATACTGAAGGCAATTTTTGTCTGTAAATATAATACGTACATTTTTCAATAGCTTTACTCGAGTTGAAATATTGACAATGACGAGAACATTTCTCCTGTTACGACGGCAACCACTTATAATATTAAAAAATTCGTTATTTCAAATTGTGTACAAAGAGGCGAAGAATTTTCTAAGAAATTTAATTCCCAAACTAAATCCCTCTTGTTTGACATTTTTATGATAACTTTTGGTCCGAGCAGTATTTCACGGTAATACACACATAAAACAGAAGAATAAGATTGTTGTTATTACAACCTGTCGATTGTGTTTCCGACTTTCCGAGTGACTGAAGCTAAGCACGTACAATAAGCCGACGTTCGGAGCTTTTCTTTTACAATTTCCATTGTCACTTAACAGTGCCTAAAAAATACATGAAAAGATTGGTTTAACAAAAAGCTCTAACAAATTGTTCGCTAACAACGGGAATGTTTCGGTCTATTACGCAATCCTCGGGGAACTGGGAACTGGGAACTGGGAACTTTGTATAAACAAAGATTTATTCGGCGTTTGTTTCAACAGCCATTTACTTTATTCAATTGTTTCACATTTTCACTTCACAAGAAAAGAAATGAGATTTTTCCCCACAATGGTGAGCATTAAATAACAGACGTGATCCGTTTATAAATGGAATGTAATTATTGCGGTTTCTGTCAACTTTGCCAAAAAATTATTTACACTTCAATGTTAACATACTTTATTTGGTCTTTTCAGTACAGGGTAATTTTTGATTAATGCAGGTAGTAAACCTAACTATTGAGGCAACAATTATATAGAATGATGATTAAATACTAGTTAAATGTATTAATTAGAAAGATATACATATAAAATCAATTTTTTCTAAAAACATTGTCGTTGCGCTACCGAGATTCGATCCTGGATCTTTTTCCAAACCGGGGAAGGTGCATTTTCTTCACTTTTTCAAATTAATACATCTATCATTCCAAACACAACAATATCCTAAAACATCAACAATAAATCGATATCTGTATATACAACGAAAAAAAATGGATAAAGTAAATAAATATGACCAATTAATGAATTCCTTTTGAGTTCAAATTACACGAAGTAACAAAAATATAACAGAAATTCGATTTCTAATCGACTATTTTTTGGGCAGAGACTTGAGAACAATAAATTATTAATACATATTAAATGTATTAATTAGAAAGATAAACATATAAAATCAATTTATCGAAAAATATTATCGTTGCTACCGGGATACGAACCTGGATCTCTTCTTATCTGGTGAAATGCATTAACCGATTATGCTTCACCAACACAGTAAGTTGATGACAAATTTTCGAACTTATATGTTGCACTTTCAAAATGATACATCTGTCGTTTCATTAATTGAAAGCCGTCTTCTTCATATTTCCCTGGATAGGATTTTTATATATTTTATACGTATACCTTATTAAAAATATCACAGATCTATGTTCTGTATAATTTAACTTTACAATAAGAATGTGTTATCTTTAAAATTAATTATTCATCAGCTCGGCTCTACCTCGAATGTAAATTTTTTCTCACCCAGTAACCTAACCCATCAAACAATCCCTCAACCTTACAATTTCTCCAACAGATTCCTTGTTCTCTCGCTATGACCATGAATAACCCCTATACAGTATAATTCTCCAATCTGGTCATCGTACTATCGCAATCATATCAATTCCGTAGAAAGACTACAGCATAAATAGCCGATATACGTTTACAGCTATAAACCTGGCAGTTTCACTGGAAACTTGGGCTTAATTTCTAGATATGAAGTCTTTTGAACATTAAGTCTTGTAGATGAACTACCAAGAAATATATACAGAATAATTTTCGTATAACATTGAGAAAATGATTGGATCATTTTTGACAGGGTTAGGTTAAATGGTGTGTTGGAATCATTTACATACAAAAATACATTTGCTAAAACCATCAATGTAAAATAATAAACCATTCATTAACTTTGTTTCTAACTGCTGTTAGTTTATTATATTCGCTAACCAGTTTCGAAAAATACGTTTTTCTGAATCAGGATGATTTAAAACTAAAAAAAATTGTAATTGTGGAAATTGACCGAATGTTCTGAATTTATCACAATTTTTTTAGATTAGGACTTGTGGTAAAATTTAGTGTTTTTTTTATATTATTTTTATTTTTTAATTAAAACTAGACCCACAAAACGTCTCGCTAGACGTTTGCCTGTAGGTACATTTATATCCATTTTGTTAAATATATAATATAATCAAAAACACAACAACTAATCAGTCACAGTTTTAACAATTCATTTCATTCTTACAGGTAAGTCAGATTATTATAGATAAGCCATTTTTTCATCATTTCTTCCAAATTCAGAGAAAGCGTACTCTTTTGTAAAAACTTAGGTACTTTATTTTTTATTGTAGAAACAACAAATTCTATTGTCCTCGGTTTATACTTATTGGTGGTTTTGAGAATTGGTAAATTCAGATTATTTACACCTTGCGTATTTTCTTTTATTTTTTCCTCTTATATTATAATCAACAAAAATAATAATAAAATCTCATAAATAATTATTTATATGACATTTTGTTTAATTTTACATATTTTACTTATTTCCAACGATTCTAAAGTATTTAATTGAATACCAACATTAACTATATATATATAAAATTAATGTTTGTTTGTTCCGTATGCGTTCCTTTACCGTTCATACGATTGCGATGAAACTTTGGTGTGTTGTTGTGCACACGCCCGCGAAAGTTTCTGAATTAGTACAACTATTTTACAATAGGTGGCGCGCCAGTCGTTTTAACAAATGTGTGTATTTCATATGTCGAAAACGAAATACCTGGCGAAGAGACAACCTATAATTCCATCGATACTATAATGAATCAAGAATAAGTTGTCAATTATCCAACTGAATTCTTAAATACACTTGATTTGCCAGGCGTGCCGCCGCACGTTTCAACATTGAAAATTAGCATATCTATCATTCTTCTCCGAAATATAAATCCACCGCGACTTTGCAACGGTACAAGGCTTTTAGTTAAAAAGATAACGAACAATATCATCGAAGCTGCAATTTTAAATGGAAAATTTAAAGGAGAAGATATACTGTTACCACGCATCCTAATGATTCCGACAGATATGCCATTCGAATTTAAACGTCTGCAGTTTTCGGTGCGCTCGCATTTGCAATGACTATCGACAAAGCACAGGGACAATCGCTACAAGTATGTGGACCAAATTTGGAAAATCCACGCTTCTCACATGGACAGCTGTATGTGGCCTGCTCAAGCGTTGGAAAACCTTCTGATTTATTCGTATACGTACCAGACGGAAAAACAAAAAATATTGTGTATCCAAAATCACTTCAATAATCATAATTAAAATATAAATATTTTATTTCTTTGAGTGGCATAGCAACGCATGCCGGGTATTCGCTAGTTTATATATAAAACAACTAATGTAATTGATAAACTCCATTTTAGTAGAGCATTCGTGGATGATAATGATAATGTTTTAAAGTACATGCTGACAGAAAATTCACGGCTAATGGTCGAAAGCATTAATGTCCATCATTCTGTGTTTTTGAATCATTTAAAATACCGGCAAAAACATAATTCTCGCGACTAGAACCGAAAAGGAGTTATATTTTTCCTGTAGAAAGTTTCCTAATATTATCCGTCATTTTATATAACCTTTATTTCATATCATATTCACGTGAATATTACAAGTTTATAACAATGTGTAACAGACCTATTCCACAATATTTTATGGGTGGATTCCTAACTAAATTGCGAGTCTAAAATGTTCAAGTAATATGTGTCAATTCTGCACTGTTACGGAAAATATTATTATTGAAATTTTTTACAAGGTCATGTTAAGCCATTAAGTCTGCGATCTATGAAATAAATATTTACGAAATTTATCCATTTCTAATCTAATCTTCACTTCAGGCCCTAAATCACCTAACATAAAATAGTCTAATTTATTGTTTTGTATTAAATAAATAATTTTGAATCAATAAAATATTTCAATTAATCGAAATAATTGCATAATTATGATTTTTTTTAATACTTGAATCTCTGATATGGTACATCTTGAGGCACATATTCCTTCAATATTTTCAACTCGTAATTTAGTCAGGTATCCACCCATAAAATATTGTTGACTAGGTCTGGTACACCCTGTATATGTATTATTATTATAAATGTGCTAAATATGTAAAATACAATATAAAAATATCAGTGATGAACAGCAATATTATGATACCAGGTCACGCTGCTACAATAACAATATTTTTAATTATTAAAGAAATTGAAATCAGAAGCCGTCCAGGAATTCAATTTAATAATCCAAGTGTCTGAAAAATCTCATTAATCCTCAGCCTTTGCGAAATCTGTTAGCAATTGTGGAACCCCCGGCAGCCACCTTCCTACTTGCTACAGATCTAGACAGATTTTGCAGACAATTCTCCGAATAGAACGCCAAACTTATCTTGCTGACACCAGCGATGGCAGCGTCTATAATAAATCAAAAGCTAATCCCACTGAAAATTTCAGCTTATGACTTCTATAGGGTTACCAAGAAATTTGACACCTTTCTCGATTATTCATAAATAGATATGATTTATAGAAAAATACAAATTGACGATATGTTGTTTTAATTAAATAAATTCTAAGAAAAGTAAATGTTTTCGGATGAACGTGAAATATTTTAATGAAATGAGTCCCTCTAATAGAACTAAAAAAATTGGACATGGATCAGCAATGAGTCTTGCTATTCCTTCATCTTGCACACCTTGTCGATTTATCAATAAAACGAGTTTGAAGTAACACTGAACTCGAGGCATTTATTAATTGATACCACTATACATAATTAACGGATACCAACACACTCACCCATCTGACATCAAAGACGAGAATTATCATGATAGTGATGATGATAATTATAACTAAGACAAAGAAGAAGAGAGCGCCACACTCTTATCTACTGACACACAATTCTCGTCTCATCCACATTCATACATCTTCCCATACAATCTCGCCAATAATTTGATTTTTCGTGATCACACCCGACTTCATACACCATCCATTCACTTAATATCTAACTTAACGCTATTTTTTCTTCCTTAAATTCCTTTATTCTATAGCATGACCAACTTGGCTCAACATTATTTCTTCCCTACCATATTCAACTCTTTCTACACCAATTCTTCTCTACCGTGTTCAATTTTATCTACACTATTTCTTCCTAATTTATTTTTCAAGCAAATAATACATTTTATTTTGATGGTTAAAATTTATTCAAATATATTTTCCAGTAAGACATTTTGTAAAGTCACTGTACATGAAGGCTTCAACTCTGATAGGAGCTTATTGGAAAAAGCTCTGTGCCCTCAGAGCGGGATGTACTATCAAATAAATTGGAAAATGAATAGCCAAGTGATTTTAATTGCTTAACAAGGCAAAATGTTGTAGAATAGAACGCGAATACGCGACTTCTGTTTTCGGCTGATAAAGATTCAGGCCATTTTTTAAACCGACAAAAAAGTCGCAAATTAAAACAAAATAATAAATTGATAAAATAATTAACATGAATGTAAATATACTGAAAATATTTATATTTTTTATTTATAATCTTTGTTTTATTAACCACTGAATTGAGTTTAAATACATCTACCGGTTTCGAAAAATACCTTTTTCTTCTTCAGGATGTCATAACTAACTAAAAACATATATCATTGTTTCTTCACCAGAATCTATTTTTAAAAATAATTGTTGACATCCTGAAGAAAAAGAATCTATTTTTAAAGTAATTGTTGACATCCTGAAGAAGAAAATGGTATTTTTTGAAACCGGTAGATATATTAATAATTCAGTGGTTAATAAAAAAGATAATAAATAAAAAATATGAATTTTAACCGCAAAGTTAATATTGCTAATTTTAAAAGTAATACTAAAAATATATTTTTTAAAAACTACCTTTCATTGTTCCATTCCTCGAATACATTGATTTTGAAATAAGTATACGGAAAGGATTAATGTGTGCAATAAAAAATAAGACTATTCTTTAAAAGCTCTTGGGAGTTGTTCTACTATATAATAATACTTTTCCAGTACATTGTTTGTCGTTACTTAATTTCATTATAATTGTTTTATTTTAATAAAGTTAATAAATTGATCTATTTTGACCTACAGTGTC
This sequence comes from Eubasilissa regina, assembly GCA_022840565.1. Taxonomy (NCBI): domain Eukaryota; kingdom Metazoa; phylum Arthropoda; class Insecta; order Trichoptera; family Phryganeidae; genus Eubasilissa; species Eubasilissa regina. The sequence continues at coordinate 17,565,834 of JAINEB010000013.1, forward strand.
TTTTAATATTTAGTAATTAAATTACTATATTATTAGTTTTAAAAATACAAGATACACGAACTTCAAGAGCAAGGAGGCCAAATTCCACCCTGAAATGTAGTGCCATAGAAGAAGAAAAATAAGAAAATAAAGCTTTTTAGTCATTTTTGTTTGTCGGTAAAAATAATTTTACCTTTCTTAAAATATTTCAAAATTGGACAAATCATTTTTACATATATGTTATACAATACCTCACCCTATATACGCTGATGTATCAAGTAATAAATACCCAACCTCCATCTTATACAATATAACACATTTACCATTCAATTTCGCAAAATTTCCGCTGGTTACCACGTGACTCTGCTCGCAAGTTTAACAATATTTCCCACGTAAAAAATCTATATACATTTCAGAAGTTCCCCTACCGAGAGATGTAGCAGGCTGTATTAACTGAAATATTTGATTTATCTTCGGGAGAAAGAAAATGGCGACTGACAGAAGTTCTCCAGGGAGCAGACGAAGAACACCTGTGATTTCTTTTCGCGAATGCTTCAGCGGGTATTGAATTTTTTCACTGGAAATGTAAATATTTTATCACATTTTATTTTGAGACGCGAAACAACGTTTTATTATTTAATTTTGAATTTCTTCCGACGTTTTTGTAGAGGTACATGCTTTAGTTTCTGAGAACATTCTAGTATTTTAATCTTCAGACTGACTTGACTAAACAGTTCCTAGAACATCTCGTAAAAAACTGCCAAGCTGTACCAAAATATGTTTGAAGTAGAAGTATCTACCTATACGATTAATTCAATATTTTACAAAATCAAACATCATATATTCTGAAATAAAATAATAATCATAAAATTGTAAAAATAAATTGGCCCTTTACAAATTACAATAAATATCTTTGAACTGTTCGTGATTTTATTAAATATAATTTTATTTGTTCATATATTATTACAAATAAACTAATATTTTATCAGTTCTAAAACGTGATGGTAAGGCAAGTTATTGAATATGACAGCGGAATTGTATATATACAATAACTAAAAAAATTATAACAGAAAAAACGCTTAAACTCACATAAAAAACAGGTGTAACAATAAAATGTTCAATATGTATTACGAAAATTAAGATAATGATAGTAAATTAACCACTGCTAAGTAATAAATACTTCAATAATAAAAAATAATTTTCTTTATCTCAATAAATTTAATTTATTAATAAAGCGAATTCCCAAATACAGAAAGAATTCCCTCTTCAAACATTTATTTTGTTAAATATTTTGAAATTGTTATATTTTTGGATTGTATTCGGGTACTGCATCACGCAACAGAGGCTGAGCTTTCATTATATTATTATATTATAACGTCAAGTTTATGTTCTTTTACTTATCTCAGTCTATTTGCGGTTATTTTTCGGATCTTATATGCTCATATTATTAAAAATTGACCTCCTGCTTTTCCATTCGTGTTTTTTCTCATTCATATTTCAACTAAATACAGAGCTATAGAGAATATTAGGGTTTTAACCAGTCGGACAATTATGTTTCTTTATATGAATTTTGATCAGTTTCGACATAGCAGACTTAACAATACCAATTCTCTTTCTATTCTCGGTTTTTTAGAACGAGAGTTCTTAGATAACACATCCTACATACACGTGGTCTGTTCTAAAATAATTACCTGTACAGTTTTTGTAAGTTATATATGGTTAAGGTACAATCAAAAGTTATAAAAAAGATTTATATGTGAAGATAAAATGTGTAGGTACATAGTTAGGTTTGCAGAATTGATAAATTAGTTGCATTTTGTATTCTACATACATCAAGCAACCACTTTGTTATTTTTGGTTTAAAATCGGTCAAAGCGATATATTCTGAGATAGCTTAGATTTATTTAAAGAAATATTATTAAGCTCTGATTTTATTATTATTTACAATTCTGCAATTTTATTTATTTTGAATATTTAAATTCTCTAATCACTATTTTAAAAAACTTTAATTTTTAAATCCTTTTACAATTTAAATTAGACCAAAAATAAAACTAATTACATATTTCATGACAGCTGTTTAGCAGTGTTTTATGGTTCACATAAAGACTGTCCTATCACACAGATAAATTAATCAAAAATATAAATAATTGTAGTAGATACTTTCCGGAATATTTCGTTAAACCATTTTCTTAAACATTATCCTTAACCTTTTTTAATTAACTTATTTTGTAAACAACCTTTTTTCAGCAATAGCAGATAATATCGGTCAGTTATTCCTATTAAGGTGGATACACCTTTTTAGGATACTACACCTGAAAATATATCGTCCTCTTTGATAAAGCATTTTCCCACCAACCCCTGGTGGAAACTTCAAACCTTATATTATTTATGACACACGGCAATATGCTCCTCGCCGTATATCTTCTTTTCATTCAATATCTCGGTTTTCTAAATATAGTCTGATAACGCGATATAATTAATATAAATAAAAAAATATTACGAAATTACTTCACTTTTCATCATATTTTATTATGTCGGAAACTGCCAGCATTTTAAATTAAAAGTATTTGTATGATTGCATATTAATACATAGTCTGTGCTCATGTATAGAAGTGAGGCCTGGAGCTGGCAGAAGAGGAACGAAAGTAAACTGAAGGCAGTGGAAATGAAATCACTTAGGCGTATATGTTGCAAATTTATTTATGACAGAGTGAAGAATGAAGAAATAAGGAAAGAATATAAAGCTGATGATAAATTAAAGATACAATAAGTAAGATTAAGAAAGTATGAATGAGAAGAGAATGGTAAGAAATATATATGACGCAAGTGTTGATGGAACCAGAAATAGACGACGTCCGCGGAAGACTTGGCACGACCAGGTAAACCAGATAATGGAGGATGGTTTTGTTAGAAGCCTCAACAATCTGCGAGCTTGTATGAGAAGATGTATGAATGTGGATGAGGCGAGAATTATATGTCAAGACAGAGAAGTGCGACGCTCAATCCTTTCTGCCTACCCCTGCGGTAAACGGCGTGATGGTAAGTTAGTTAGTTTGTCAGTGCTCATTATCAGCTCACTCAGCTCAATTAGTAATCAGTAGATTAGACTGTTAATGTAGAGTCCAGTAAGCTAGAAGTTTAGAGAATCTACTTACTACTAGCTTGTTAGTCTAGTGGTTAAGACGCTAGCTAAGTAATCTGATGGTCGGGGGTTCACGCCTCGTTCCAGGAGACCAGTAAGTTAGTCCTATTTTTTATTGTTGTTTTATTTGTAACTTTATAATACTATGTAAAAATCTGTTTGGACTGTGTCCATCTCACTAGAGAAATTCTGTGTCGAGACGGGCTTCATAGCACAAGCGTTTACCTCAGTTTGAAAATAGTAAGAATATTGATGTGACAAGCATTCTGTCTACGCATCTCTATTTAAACTACGGAACCTTTAATTGACTGTCTTTTTTCACAACATTTTTTATCCTTTTCATAATAGGGTAATGATTTTTTGAAAATCAGTATACAAAAGCTTGTTTTCGAGTTGAGTTGAATCGCACAGGACACAGACACTTGGCACTAAGATGAACATCAGGCAAAGGATCTCAATAGGCCGTGAAGCTGTCAAGTAGTAAATAAATAAACAAATGGCCAAAAATATAACAGAGGCCTTCATATAACAAAATAGTTTATATAGAAGTATATAGAGAAATAATTTGTGCCAGTGATTGAGAGAAGTAGATGATGAAGAACCCAGACAAACATTAATTATAAGAGTACTAACGCCAAGAACTTTTTCAATAAAATTATTCAGTTGGTTTAGAAATAGAATGATAATATTACGTAGATAATGTCAATTATAAACAACACATGAAAATAGCCTTAAATATGTGGTAAACTTGATTTATCAGATGTTAGAAAATTTTTAATTTTTTCTTAAATAACAATAATAGTATTCAGCATTTTGCCAAATTGCAAAACAGTGTTTTAACAATGAGGTCGTGGAGCATGTCATGAATGAGCCTATTAGTATATTAAAAAGTAAGAAAAAAATCTAGATTACCATGCTTTTAGAATTTTTTCAAAATGTGCAATACTTTCGGAGATATTGGCGTTCAAAGTTGGACTTAAGTTGAAAATCCCTCGGGTTATCATATCCACTGTCTGACGTCACATCTCTCGTACGTACCGGCCAGTACTAACAATATTAGTATTAGAGTATCGAGTACTGACTTGTCGACTCGACACAATGATACAACAGTATAAACTGTTCGTTTTTAATACACGCAATTTTGAACATCTGTGACTCTGCCATATTTCAAGATATCGAATAAATTCTTTCGGTTTTATAAATTTGATTTTTTGTAAATAAAATAATGACTCCACTTAATTTCTTATCTTCTTGTTTAATTTCATATCTTCGTTTAAGACATTGACTACAATATATGGTAATAACCGTAACTTAATGAAATTTATTGTGTACTTTTTATAACTGTAGAGGCCTATCACCTCAACAACATCAACACCGCCGACGACTCCTGAACGTACCTCATATTTACCGGTGTGTTAAACTAGGCTTTTATCAGCCGCAAAAACACACCGCTAAACAACATGTGTCAATATCATGCGCTGGCAGCCATCCAGGAAGCTGGCTCCTGAAGCCACTCCTTTCGCGGCTACCTTCCCGTCAAGATCTCTGGAAAACCCTACTCGGTTTAGACTTTTAAAGCATATTTTCTAACTGTAACTGTGCTCGAGCAACAATAAACTTCTGTTAACTGTAAGCAGTTTATTTTGTTCAACCTGATCTGGCCACACACCGATATACTGAACAATAGGTGGTTGGGTACTCATCATTCAGCACTTTTTGACATAGGTAATACACTCAAAAACATCGCAAAATCTCCAAAGTACGACTCCCCCAGTTCATATTCCCCAAAGATCTATTAAAATTTGATTGTATACTTAATTATACCCTCATTCTCTGCTTCTTTTGTATCTTCTATTAACCATGTATTCTTTTGTATCTAATGTAATTTTTAATTTTTTTTTATTTCAACTTTATTACATATACTTATATACACTATAATTTTTATTATTTACCAAACTGCGTAACAGATTTATGATAAGGGTTGCCCTTCACATAGTAATTATAAAATTTTTATCAACTTTTCTCTTAAATGAAATACTACAAATGAAACAAAAAATTAGATGAAAAAATATATTCTTACACTTTATATATTTTTTTATTATTTTTCATAATATTTAATAAGTCTTTATTGATTGTATTAAATATTCTTGGCACAACATAATTCTCTCGTTCTCTCACCGTACACATTGTTCTCGATCGGTACTTTCATGTCGAATGACTCTTGCATACACAACATTTATGCTGGAATAAATTCATTATTATCAAAAAAAAATTAAATGTAGTTTTTCGTAAAATATTATTTAAAATAGATCAAAAAGTAAAGGGATTCCCAATATTTCAATAACTCAGATTAAAAAACTAATCCGTGACGAAGAATCTACTTTTTCTGCCGCGCTTTTGGATACTGGATCACGATTTCCGAAAATACTTCACTCATCCCTCGGCAATTTATGTTCTTGTCTCATATCCGGAAATGTGGTTTCGCCTCTTAAGGGTGTAAATACTTAAGGGTTCCATCGCGAGGCGAGAAATCCAACTCGTGTCTGTTGTAAGTCTAATGGGGGCGCAAGAAACAGGTAAATAGTCGTTTGCAATAAATAAACTAGAATGGTCTCTTACTGTAAAGAAATATTTTGGCATCCAGTAATGCCTTAGCTTAATAGAGGAATAAATAAAAGTGTACAGAGAGTCGTTTTATTTTTTTTTCAAAATTAAATCAATACTCCATTATAAAGACTCGTGTTCACGGAAGGAGACAAAGTGAAATTATTTTAAAGATTAAGTTGAGATATTAGTAGAAAGAAACAAAAACTCAAACGTTAGACATAAAACATTAATATTAATACAAGGCATTACATTATAATTATGTATTCCTATTTAAATGCTACTGGAGAGATTTAAAATCATTCATTGAACGTCGTTGACATTTAATGTACGACAAGCGTGTACACAGAGACTACGAAAGCTGAAAGTCATTTCCAAAGAATCTCACGTGATCCGTATCTCAGAGATTGTCTCGAGTCTAAAATCTCATTTGTGAGCATCGGCTATTACCTAAAGAACTGCCCAGGTACTCAGTTTATATTGACCATATCGAGTCAGTTATAATTTGTTCAAGATTCTAGATTTTTATTTTTATTTTATGTTTTTTATTCATTTATTTTAGAACAACTGTTTATTTCAATACAAATAAAATGTTAATATATACATTCAATATCATAATACAACAATAGAGTTGTGCACCCTAAAATAAGAAAAATCTTGAATTATGGGGGTGGTTATCGACATTTATATAAAATAAGATCAAAATCTATAAAAATACAATGTGAAATAAAATATTTTAAAAAAAATACACATATATATTAATGTTAGGATGGTGATCAGATTAGAACTTGGTAATAATAAATATGTCGAAATAATTAATTATTTTGAAGATCTTTAAACCATTTCAGAACCTCTTTTTTGTACACATTTGCAACTAATTTAATTGATTTTGGCAGTTAGTAGAGCTAACATTATGTAAAGCTTAATATTTTATTCCCTTAATAAATAAATAAACTAACTTTATTTACACATTACTTATATATATACATTAAAAAACATTATCTTACTCCTGAACTGGGATTAATCTAGAATTGGCTACCGAATACGACTCAATCGTACCAATTTATAGAGGTATTTGAATTTATTTATTTTATTCATTATCTTTCACGTTACTGAATGAATTCAAACCTTGTTGAAACATAAAAATAAATATACAATTGATAAATAATAAATATTGTATGGTATAATAATCATTATTTAAATATTAATTTTAATTACATAATATAATTATAGGGTAAAGATTAAGACAAATTAATGTCAGAAGGTTAGGCTCACAACCGACTCAGGCCAACTACACACAATTACTGCAGAATCTTAACACAATTAATTTGAATAATGGAAGCGATATCAGTGGGACCTCAACTTAGACAACCCCAACACTATCTGCAATAATTAATATTACCCATTTCACTAGAACCAACGATCTATTTCACTTTGAACAAGCCTAATTCTAACGTTAGAACACAAAATCCGTTCTACTTACTAATTTGACATCAAATTCAATACTCTTGACTGATTCACGTCTACCTAATCTCGGTAATTAATGTGCCGAATTAAGAGATTAGTTCAATTAAAAATTAATTTCATTATGTACACAAAACAGTATTATTCTAATTGACACAACAAAACTGTGTAGTTAATATTTTGTAAATTTACTGAAACCATTATTTTCCATGCTTTTACATTACTCTCAAAGTTAAGTCAAATTTAGTCACAAAAAATGAAAATGATTCATATTCAAAATGCTAACAATTATTCTAGATTTACAGTGCGTGTGCATGGATTAGGTTTTGGTCTCACATTTCAGAGATCCGTCGCTAAAAATCGGCATGTACCGGTTGCTTTATTCTACTCTACCTTCAAAATACATGGGATATTGAAACATAGTTTACTTCATGCTCAACTCTGTATAATCATTTACGCGCTATCCAAAAAAAAATCTGAAACAAACCTCAATCGCGTACACACATCATTATATTGAAAGCGTGTAAAGCAGGGACTATGTCACCTGTGGGAGAAGGGAATAGAAGTGTTGGAAGAAAAAATAACGTGTTTTAGAAAAAAGAAATGAGAACTGACAAGTCAATCCAAATTCGACTCAGAGAATTATTATTATTACTTATTCTTCCGCAACTAGAGTAAAATTCTGTACCGTAAGTTTCTTAGAACAATGTTCTAAAAACAGCCAAATTTATCTGGCAATAGAATATTTCCTCCTGCCTAACTAGGCGACTTTTGATCCGTGTCAATTAAATTGATATTAATACAGTTTATATATATTCATATTGTTATGAATTTCAGTAGCAATGGTACTCAGTATTTTGGCAGAAAAATAAATATTTTATTCGGTGCCCTGTCTGCTATGCTAGTTTTGACTATAATATTATCATCGATCGTCATTATGTCATAGTCGTTTTCTATCCACTGCTAAATGAAGGCCTCCCAAGTATCTCTCACTTTTCTCTGTCCATTGTTATTCGCTGCCACGTATTTCCTCAGATTTTGATCATCTCTAAGTCTAGCGGATTTTGGGACGGTTAGTCAGTCGGCTTCTTAATTTCCCTCGGGTACGTAGGTGTCCAACGATTGTCCTTCCTTCGAGTGATATAATCTACCCTTTTCTCGACTTATCAAGTCTATCAAATACTCTTCTGTAATCGTATCGACATGTTGGTTTTCTTGCACTTCTCTTCTTTCCAACAATATCTCTTTTCAGTGCCTCTTTGCGTTATAGGACCTCTCTTTTGTTAAGAGCCTATGTTTCGCAGCAACACGTGTGCACTGGAAGTATGCATATGTGGTTTTCATTTCAGATACAGTTTTACACTTTTTTAGGAAGATCACTTTCACACAAAATCATATGCAGATATTTAACCACCCAGTTTTGTTCTGCGAACTATTTTTCTCGTATGCCTCCTGTTACGGAAATTTGTTGTCTTCGGTAGACATAATTATTAACCTATTCATGCTGAGTTCCATTGACATGAATTTATTTTATTTTATGCCGTATGTTGTAAGAACATTTGGTATTTCAATATCTGCCTCACTGGGTCTTGGCCCGTGATGAGGCAAACACTTTACATTTTTAATCAACAATCATATTCTACATAATTAGTTTCTAAACTATATTATTTAGAATAAGAAAGAAGGAAACAATAAAATATATAAGTAACAAAACATGATGCAATATTTGAACTTGAAAAATTTATAACCTATCTGATATTTATATTTTTTTATTTATTATCTTAGTTTAATAACCACAATTGAGTTTAAAAAACATCTACCGGTTTCGGAAAACACCTTTTCCTTCTTCAGAATATGTCAAAACTAACTAAAAATATAGCATTGTTTTTCTATTTATCCAGAATCTATTTTTAAATTTTTAAAAACAACAATTATTTAAAAATTTAAAAATAGATTCTGGATAAATAGAAAAACAATGCTATATTTTTAGTTAGTTTTGACATATCCTGAAGAAGGAAAAGGTGTTTTCCGAAACCGGTAGATGTTTTTTAAACTCAATTGTGGTTATTAAACTAAGATAATAAATAAAAAATATGAATCTTAACCACCAAGTTAATATTGCTAATTTTAAAAGTAATATCTGATATTTGTACGGATAATACATATTCGTTTTCAACAAGTTTAAATAACACAGCACAGTTTAATTTAACATACACACACACGTATGTACAGACTACTCACTCATTGGTGTTGGGTCTGAAGTCTTGACTCTGTATGTGTTCATATTGAATGACTATTAAGTTAACAAAGCGTTTCATCATTATCTAATCTATTGATACGTTTATCTTCAATCCTGCTCTGCTACTAATCCTGCCTTCTGTTCAGATATAGTTTGTCTATATTATAGCAAACAATTACAATAAGGGATGTAAGTTTTCTATAAATGATTTTAAATACAAGCAAAGAATAAATTTATTTCCGCGAAAATATCACGCATGGTTCACATTGCCGTAAAAACATTATGTCGTTAATGTAATGCGATCTGTACAATGTCATTATTTTTAAAGTCAAATATAATTGCACCCAACCGACCTCTGTATGAATTTTGTAGTACTTTCTGAACAGCGGCAAACTTAAGTAGAATTAATGGGGGGGGAGTCCGGCTTAATGGATCCGAAGCCGCACGCCATTTCGGCGGTGCATCGACTAATCATATCACTGCTGTTGGAAACCATCAAAAGCAGAGGCACAGCAAATAGGATATAATCATGTATGAATAATATTTTCCTTTTAAAATTAGCAGTATTAACTTGGTGGTTAAGATTCATATTTTTTTATTATCTTAGTTTTATTAACCACAATTGTGGTTAATAAAACTAAGATAATAAATAAAAAATAAAAAAATAAAATATTTTCTTTCTCGCCTAATATTACCAACCTGGAAATGTTTCATTTTTTTTAAGTACCGTATTAATCACACTTCTGCGCATTGTGGATTTCTTCTTATCAACTTCCTGTAAAACATTACACTGGTAAAAATTTTCATTCAAATTAATATTCTAGAAAATCCCAACATAATACATATAAAAAAATTCAATAAATTTAGTATTTAGTAATAAAAAATTACTGATTCAACTTAATATTTCTGGAATACTCTTACTTTATACTGATAAAAATTATTCAATCAACATAATGTTCCTGGAAAATCTCAACTTCATACTAATAAAAATTGACAAATTAATTAGTATTTCTAGTAATCTAACGCTAACCGATATATTTTAAAGAGAACACATTAATATTTGTGAAGTTATAATTTTTTTCAGAACATAGTTCTGTGATATTTAAGGCAGATAATATACATCAATTAGAAAGATATACATAGAGATAAACTAAATTTACCAAAAACATATTTTAATTGACGTTGTGTAATGGATAATGCACTTTCCCGGATAGGAAGAGATCCTGGTTCAAATCCCGGTAGCAACTAAAATATTTTTTCGGTAAATTGAGTTTATCTGTGTGTATGTCTTTCGAATTATAATTTCTATTAAATATTATTAGGAAAACACATTCTTGTATATCAGAACATAGGTCTGTGATATTTTAAATATGAATTAAATATATTAATTAGAAAGATATACATATAAAATCAATTTTATCGAAAAATATTATTGTTGTACCAGCGGGATTCGAACCTGGATCTCTTTTCGAACCGGGGAAGGTGCATTATCCAACTATGCTATAGCGACGATATTTTTAGCGACAAATTTTCGAACCTATATGTTACCTTTTTGATATTAATACATTTAATCGTAAAAGCCATCTACCTTATTTTTACGGAATCTCAAATACCTTTTAGTAATCTGATAGCAGACGTCAGAATTATCAATTCATGTTTTATTAAATTTTTGACACATTAATACAACTTTATTTTTAGGAGAACACATTCTTATTGTAAAGTTGTAATTATTTAGAACGTAGCTCTGTGATATTTTAAATATATATAACGTCGCTGTAACATAATTGGATCATATATTTTCTCCTGTTTGAAAAGAGATCCAGGTTCGAATCCCGCTGGCGTATCAACAATATTTTTCTATAAAATTGATTTTATATACATATATATATATATATATCTTTCTAATTAATATATTTAATTCATATTAAATATTGATACATCGAATATAGAATGAACAAAGTACGAAATACAATATCACTTTAATTTAATAAATCCGTAAACAAGTAACGAAAATCTCATAAATCTTAGAACATGTTGTAAACATCTAATTGCTTTAGAATTAACCTAATGCACTCCATTTATTACTTATGGTTCTTTTGAGCAAAAATCAAGTCAATTATGACTATCTCGGGTAGCCGCTGGTAGACTTTAAACCTCCGAGCTTTGATATCAAAAAGGATAAAACTGCATTTGCAGAAGGACAAATTAAATAGTCAAACTTTAAACGAGCTTACTTAATATGCTAATTCAATATTCTAAACGGGATAACTTTTTAGTGCAGTCAAATATTTCTAGTTGATATTTTTGCTTTATTAATCTATACGACCATTTTATTATATTATAATATATCGCACTGTCGCCATTTTACTGGACACTCTAAAAGATAGTAAATTTGATTAAAAGGATTTGTATGTGTAATCAAAAATAGGTGACTTTCCAACAAAGTAAGATAATCGGATTAATTTTATCATTATAATACTCCACCTAGATAAAATTAATGTGAAGAATTCATTCCGACACACCCTGTGTGATGTGGGATGCTTCATGCCACTGGATGACATCACGGTTATATTAAGTGACACTGCCGGGTAGACTAGCATACACACAGCCATGATAATATTATCTACCCATGTACGCAGTTAACAAATTACAGAAACTTTCAAAATTATATTACTTTATTAGACGTTACGTATATACTGCAACACTACTACTTATGTAAAATATTCTGATTAATTACAATTTTGCTTTTAAAAAATGTATTGTATATCAAACTAACAGAAAATACGCGGCTTTACTAGTCGTCATAGCCAGGCTATCTTTAGAGTGACGACACGAGAAATTTAACCTGATTGACTGCATTAAAAAAATTCGTATTGAGTATTGTACGCGTAAACTCCGGCGGACGGAGCCAAGAAGATCGCGCGCGGAAAAAGGGGAAACGGGAGAAGGGACGCTGGAAAGAATTAGAGAGAGGGACAAAATTAGGGAGAAGGATAGGGGGTCTCAAAGGACCAACTAGGCACCAGGAAGATACATGACCCACCTGAGTTGCTCCTTTAGGTATCTGGATTTCTTCTTCCACTGGAGCCACAGGTCTTCTGGCTTCATAATACGTACTCCGTTGTTCCGCACAAATTACCTCGAACTCACACTTCGTTGATGGCGCGAAGTGTGACACATAAGCATAATAGTAAGATGTACAGCACCTACACTATCGGTCTCATACAGCAAGATGATAATTCACCAGTCAACAATTCGTTTCCACACGGCAGGAAGAACTTGGCGACAGTCAACGCACTTCGATGGTAAACGATAACTCAATTCAAATTAACTGGTCCAAAACCATAGATAATAAACCACAGAAAAAGTCGTATTCTGGATATAGAGGGAGGGGGTGATAGGTAAATAATGGACAGAAACCATTATATCTACGTTGGTATGTCACATCACATGACGATCCATGAATATGTTATAAAGATCGAGTATTTAATAAATCCTTATATTATATAATTTAAGTATTTCAGATCATTTTGGCATGATTCAAATTCTTCTGATTATCATATCATCTGCAAATAAATTGGGATAATATTATTTATACAGTCGCAGAATAGCTTTGGTGAGATGACGTCATCTTGCCAGATGAATGATGGTGACATGTTATGCAAGAGTACTAGGTATTAATGATTAATGATGAAATAATTTGTGATTGTGATTGTATGATTGGCATTCATCGATATTAGTGATGAGAAAAAATGCTACTCTTGACTCACAGGTGTGATTGTGATTGGTATTCGATAATATCAGTGATTGAAAACTGTGACTGTGATCACTATTTCATTACTAATGTCCATGCGCTGCACGATATCACAATTCATTAAATAGTGAAAGAAACAAAAAAAAAGACTGAGCGTAATATTAAAGCTTCAATTGCATTAAAAACATATTCTAATATAATTAAATAATAGAAATCTAGTTTAAATATCATCACGAAGAGAGTGTATTTTTTTAAATTAAAATTAATTAAATTTAAAAAATTTAATTTAATTAAACTAATTTACGAATCACAATGTTTTCAAATATTCAATCACTGATAGTGAGTGTGACTAAACGGTATGAGTGATTGAGTCACAGTTCGTGACTTTGTGCTCATCATAATTGATATCATCCGTATAATAAAACTAGAAACTAAACCTCTTAATCACAGTTACCAATCAACGTTTCAATGGAACATTAACCCCACATAATAGTCATAATGCATTGAATTGTCTTTATTGAAATCAACATATAATTTTTCGCTATTGTAAGGGTCCATTTTTTTAATTTAATGTTTCTCCCTAATAAACCTTTGAGTAGAACCTGTAAGGTGGCGCCACCACTTTATCAATAAAAAACATTAAAGTAACTAATTATATTAATTTTAATGAAATCACATTACATTTGTAAAATTACGATTTTTCAAAACATTATTTCTTGATAATTAGTACAAATTAAGATAACTCATTTGGGAAGGATACACAAAAAAATATTAATCACAAAAAATTTTGTCACATTTTTAAAAATGATTTATCTAAATATGTTTTAACTCTCACGAAAGTGTGTTCTGAAAAATCGTAAATTCACAAATGTTCATGAAATTTAATAAAATAATTCATTTGGCCGCAATTACTATATCGCACACCTACATCAAAACTAAACAACTCAAAAAAACATTTTTCAGTAAACAAAAAAAATAAAAACAGTTTTCTCCATTTTTTGTTACTAAAGTAATGAAACTAAATATCAGTTTAGATCATAAATGTATCTCAAAATGACACTATTCGAGAACTGGGTCTAAGTTAGTAGCATATATGACAGAGTATCCGAATTTCAATAATAACTCAAAATTCTTGTTTTTTTGAGTTGTCTTAGTTTTGATCTCAATGTGCGATATGTGTGAAAGACGACCATGCGACATCGAAATGTTGTTTGAAATGGCCTTTCCATATTTAGAGAGTAAATAATTAGGCATATTTAAGTACGCTTTTCCCATATTCCAACTTTTCTCTCACAGCGCATCGGTACAATTATAATAAATCGCTTTTTAATAGCGTCGTAACATTAAATATAATGTTGGGTACTTTCATATAAAAATAAATCTCAAGTTGAATGTATGCGTCGGTATCATTTATACGTCACACAAGTTATCCCTAAATCTTGTCATTACTTTCTGCCTTACTGGTCAATGTCACCGGCGCCGGTGGAGTCATCGGTTACCTACCGGAACAGCTGGGGTGATCCCTCGCAAGGGTGTCAGATGTCGGGAGTCTCCGGCCCAACATCCCGTGCTCCATTCACTCAAAAGAATCTCAGGAATATCTTATTATAGGCGTTCCCCAGGATAAATTCACAAGCGTTCGTCAAATAGCGGTTATATCGTGAATAGTGGTATCGTGAATCACCATTTCCCATACATTTACATACATTTTTTTAAATATGTACCTCTTTCAAAAATTGGATCGATATACGTATACGATATAAATAAAAAAATAAAACGTTAATTACGAATAAAGCATGCATATATATTTTAAAGCAAATTTATACATACTTATATATATTTATAACACTGAGACAATTACACATTTTCATTTTAATGGTGGTCGCATTATTATTTTCATTTTTATAGCTTTGCGTTTTATAGCAAGTCAATTCTCGTGCAATTCCCCTTCTTACTATAGCCCTCCATTTTCATAATGATATTCTTCCTCTAGCAACTTAAAATGTTCTTCTTTTCTTTAAAATTACAGAAAGAGCTTTCATTTCTAACGCTTTGACTTATGATGTACAATATATATGTCTTCATCAGTTATCTGTGGAATACAATCTGCATGGATCTCCAACAATTCTGCGTTTAATAATTCTTTCTCATGCGTCTCAATTAATTCTTCAAAATCTGCTGCGTCAATTTCTAAATTCAGTTGCCTCCCCAGTGCAACGACTTGATTAGTTACCATATCGGATGTTTCAGTAACGTCAACATTATCGTTTACAAATTGTGGGCAGACCTTTTTCCAGGTTTTATTCATTGTGAAGTCCTTCAATTTATTCCAAGATTTTTTTATTCCAATACTATATATAATATTGTATCGCTTCCAAAAGTCATTGTGTGTTAATTCAGGATCTGAATCAATGGCAGAAATCGCCCCCTTCATTATGAGATTTAAAAGTAGCAAATAACGTCTGATCTATTAGCTGAAACGACGAGGTTATATTTGATGAAAGAAATACTACTTAAAATTACAGAAACATGTCACTAATGCGTTGAGAATTACCTGGTGCATTATCCAATAGTAAAATAAACTTCTATGCCAAATTACATTATTTCAAATATTTAGTGACCGATGGAATAAATGCCGACGTATCGGCGTGATCGGCTTGACTTGTCGCATCGTCGAGGCGAGGTTGAAATATACTCGTATAACGGTCGTATATACGATTTGTTTTGTCGTGAGTTACTCGTAACCTGGGGTACGCCTGTATTATGAAGCGATCACTGGGCCGTCAGGATCAGCCCGTTACCTAGTGACCTATAAATGTCATGATATCAAATGAGCAAATAAAAAATGCGCACTTTTAGGCGTATATCTGCTAATCTGAGAAACATGCGAGTACGTTATGTTGTTACATTTTGTGTAAAAGATATGGACTATTATAAAAACCTTAGAAAAGAAATTGAATGTTTTTTGATAGAAAAATTCTTCAAAAAATACATGAGCCTATGCAAGATAATGAGTCAGGTTAGTGGCGTATTCACGAGAGTTAAAATATTTTTATAAAAATCCTGATTTGGTTAGTGTGATGAAATCGTGAATAAGATTAGCAGAATACACAAAATACGTGAATATAGAACGTGCTGTGAGCTGCATCCATTGAGGTGAAGTCATGATATGATTATTTAATTAAGCATATTTATTATAGTAAATAAATGTAAACACTTATTTTAAATAATAAAAATATTTATATTTAATGGATCAAGCTTACTTTGAAAGTAATCGATGTAAAAAGCCATCTTTACAACTAATCCCTTTGCATCAGTTAATTTTTGTAAGTAAATCTACGAAGGCCACCTTCTATTGGCTAAAATAGACTGATTGAAACTAAAATAAAATCTGAATGTGCCATATTTGAAAATAACATAATACTCGATTGAAATATTTATATGATATCGAGGTGAATTTGAAACATATTTTTAACATACTCTTTTGAATTATTTTTTCCTTTACAAAATAACATTCAAATTAAATTTTTCAAGTATATTGGAATGAGCCATATTTGCAAATAATGGCCTGGTGTACGATTTAAATGAAGTTGCCGAGAAGCGTCGTACAGTCGACAAAAAAAGGTCCTTTGATACTTGAACCATAGAATATTACTAATAACAATGAAATATGTATATAAAATATTAATTATAGGGCACGCATACAGGGGAATATTATGTTCCAGGCCGATTTTCGTTTGGCAGACATTTGTCATTTCACATATGGTAGGCGTAGAAAATAGTTAATTACAATTTATTATGGAGCATATAATGCCTCAACAACGTGTTGAAGTCATTAAAATATTTTATCTAAATAATAGTGGCAGATCGCTTTAGTCACATGTTGGAAAACTTCTTGGTGTCCGAATTGGTTCGATTAAGCTTGCAACGCATGTGATTTCAGTATGACGGTGCCACCTCACACACAGCCCGAGCTACGCTTGAAATTATTCGAGAATTTTTTTCTGGCCGCATAAAAGTGTTGATATCGACTGGCCTCCTCGCCCACCTGATTTGACAGCTCCTGACTATTTTCTGTGGGGGTACTTAAAAGAATAAGCCAATAGCAATTTTAATGCTACAGGATAATATTCGAAATTAAATTACTGAAATAACACGCAAAGTGTGCGAGAATATTATGAAAAATATGGTTAAAAAAGCAGGCATTTATGGCGCTGCCAGAGACGGCTACTTGGCCAATGTATTCCATACATAATTGTAATAAACCAAATAATCGATATATAAAAACAAAACTAAAAAAGTACGTTTTATTTTTTAGTTATTCAAAAATAACATTGTCCTGGAACATAATATAAAATATAAATAAACTACAATATAAACATCGGAATGTTTGTATTCAGTCAGATTGAAATAAAGTCATAAAATCTCATTTGAGAGCTTTCCCAGCCACTTCAAGTCTGCTTCACTCTAAATAATTAAAATTCTTTTATTTGGTCATACATTTTAAGAATAAATTATCTGTTGGTCACATCAATTCACCCTTTTTCATAATAGATCGCTTTCATGCGAACCACGACGTTATGTTGTGTGGGGTGGGGTGGTTACAAACACGATGTGGAAGGGGGTGATTTATGGCTTAAACCGATACAAGGGAGAATGAATTGGATTTTTGGTAGAACGACGTCACTGTGTCAATGTCCTGTCTAGAAGACACGTATGATTCTGTCCTTTTTTTATAGAGGGACATGTATGCAAAGCTTGTTAGGTAAAATTTTAAAAATAACTCTTAAATATTTTAGAAATGGATTAAAATTTGTTGACTTTGGCAAACACGGTTTAAAGGTTTTTTTCTGATATATTGCACACCTAGATCAAAACTAAACTCAAAAAAACAAGAATTTTGAGTTATTATTGTATATACGTAACTTTGCCCCATTTCTCAAATAGTGTCATTTTAGGATACATTTATGACTTTAAATGTTATTTATTTTCATAACTTTGGTAACAAAAAATGAAGAAAAATGTTTCTATATTTTTTTCCACTGAAAATGACTTTTTGAGTTGTCTTAGTTTTGATCTAGCTGTGCGATATATAACACATTAGACTTACTGGATGCTAACTTACTTACACTTTAGGTGTCTAGCCTCGTTTGCTAACGTAACTTCAAAAAAATTGTATTTACAGTACTTTTTCACTTATTTGATAATAAATGCACGCGTTGCTTTGCTGAGTGGAATCGAAGAGGGAGTGCATGATTTTCATAACTGTTCTGAGATAGCATGATATTCCTCTAATGCACACATTATTTCTAAACAAAGTTAAATTTTAACAAGCATTGTGTGCGATCTAATCACGCTATAAATTCATATTTCTTATCTTATCTAAATATGTCTAATTTCTTTTGTGTAAACGTTATTCACCCTTATAATAATGGCCTTCGAAATAAAATCATATGCACTCATATTTTAAATAAAATAATTATTATAATCGTTTGGAAAAAAATATATTTGATCACTTGACGATACGAAAGAATATTGCGCTCACAGATTTTCATTTTTTTTTAATATTAAAAAATTCAATGTACATATCATGGTATCTATTAATGAATATTATTTATATACCAATTACAAAACATACAGCCTAACTCCCATACTTTTCCGTATTTTTTTAAATTGAAGATCAAGTCGATATTTATAATCAAAGACACGACGAATAAAATTTTGTGATTGGGAGTTTGATTTTAATGGAAATAATTTATGAATTTCGACAATCATTTTTTATTAAAATTTTAAAAAAAAAAAAGATTGCACAGCTTTATTTCTTTGTTGTTGTTAGTGTCACCATCTAAGCTGAACTTTGTGTATCCAGTCTAGGCAGGTGTCTACTTCCTATATGTTCAGTAACAATTTAATGTATAATTTTTGACAAGCCTTCACCATAATATCTCAATGACATTCTTAGGGAAAATGGTAAGGAATGTGATAAATTACAGTGAATTGTGAATTTCCTTTAAAATATACCATTTAGGTGGACGCGTGACCTTTTTATTCTGAAGGTAAGGTGAGCCGGGGTAATTTCGACATATAAATCATCAATATTATCTTTGAATTGTTCTCAAACCTTATAGAATTATGCTATGCCTTTGAAACTTTGATGGAAATATCATTAACCATATCCTAATTTATAATATTTCTTAATGATTGCGGCACTGAAATCTAATTTCTAACGAAATTAGTAGACAAAGATTCCCTTCCCCCATAAATGCACTTACCTCGACTCACTCTACGCTTTTCAAATTTTATTATAAGAAATTAGAAAATTGGAGTACTATTATACTAGTAGATAATTATTACATTTATTTAAAAAAATTCACAGAACCCATCATATGTATGTATTTTACACCAGATCTAGGAGCTATTAATGTGGGTGGAACTCTTTGCCCTCCGTCATAAGAAACAGTGCATCAGAGACTTAATTTAAGAACAAACTAAAAACACCTTTTTGAAAAGTCATTTCTATAAGTGAAAATAACAATTTTTAATTTCAAAAACAAAGATAGTAGTAGTAGAACTATAAATGTTTCAAAAACAAAGATAGTAGAAGTAGAACTGTAAGTTTTTACGAAAGTAGCGCTTTACAAATTATCCATTATTATTATACTGAATAAAATGCATTTTAAGAACTGAAGTATGCAGTTCTCTTTATTATATTGTCTTATATGTGATATTTCTTAAATTTGAAATGAACACAAACATAAGTTCAGTCGCTTTTCTCTCTTATTCTTTCAAAAACGATTAAATACAGAAAGTTTTATTTTAATAAATAAATAAATATAAATAAAATATTTATCTGACGCCAAACTTTTCTCTGATGCGACATTAGTGGGAATAATTCAACCTGAAATATTCTGAAGGATTTTTCCATTTCACAGAGAAATCAAAAGCCTACTTATATTTTGCATCACATGGCTACCATTCATTGAGAATCTTTACCTTCTGACGTGGTCGTATCCCATGGGGTTGCTGATAAAACCGTACATGGGTACCTTGGAGGAAGCATTCTTTGTCTAGCTCAGCATAGTAGTCTAGTGAGCGATTATTAGTGTAGCCACGATATCTGGTTCATCGTACAGAGCTTGGATTTTGTATATTTTTCTGTGTAGCTTCAAAAAAAATATTTAGTATATTTTTTCTACCACAGTTAACTTGGCCATATATTCAATGAAGATGGACAAGACTATGATGACAGAACGACAGAGGAGAGCGTTTCACCGATGAAGTAAAGATGTGAAGAGGATTCTGTTTAAATCGTTCTTCACCAGCATGTATACCTGTGAGCTCTCGTCGAAATACAAGCAAGTGACGTACAACCGTCTCCGAATTCAGTACAACAACTCGTACAGAGTACTGTTAGATTGGCGCGTTTAGAATGTTTGCCGAAGGCCATATACATGAATTCGTTTCGCTTATGAGACATCTAGCTGCGGGCGTAAAGTGAGGCTGGAGCTCAGCACCAACTCTCATGGAAAGCTGCTTCCCTGATCAGAGAATGGCAACGACTACAGAATAGCTACAGATACAATATTGGCCGTAATTGAAGTATTTATATATATGTGTGAACTTTTTATTTATTTGTATTTTCCTTGGTTTTCTTTTCATAACATAAATAATATTTTGTAACTTTAATGTATTATATAATATATATTGTCTTTATGGTGAATCGGGTCTTCATTATAAAAAAAACCGATCACGCTGGAATACGCTAGATTCAAACTACTGCAAGACCATATTAATTGTCCCTGCCAATTGGAATTAATATCTCTCCATGTACCATCTTGATCAACTCGGCAATCCGTACTCTTCCACATTCCCAGAAGTAGAACATCTTACATACAAAATTCATTCATTCACCGGTCATGCAAATACCATAATGAGAAATTTACAGAAATTGACTTGTTCAATATAGCCTTACTACGCTCAAAGGGTTCTTCTTATGAACCACCACAATCCAAACTTTGGCCATTCACTATACCTATAAAAACTCATGTTGCTCTCTCTTTACCGCAACATTAGTTGCAACCTCCCCACTCTTCTCTTTCTTTCATCTAAACATGCTTATGTATCCAAATATTTTTTGTGGATTATTATTAGTATTGTTACTAGTGTCGCATTTTTAATAGTTATTACGTTTATTACAATATGTTTACACTGTCAAAATTCCTTAATAAATTTAAATAAAATAAATAAATGCATAATTATTATCAAGACCCACGTTTCACGACCAACGAGCTAATATTTCTATCAACCGTTAAATAAATATACAGTTGAATTTTTGTTTCTTGCACACTACACAATACTCAATGTACGTAATGAACGTAGCAATGAATTATGCGTATTTTGCTCACGTCCGTCGACTATTATTTTCAGAGGCAGGCGTGTAAGATATGGGATCCTCCGTGCTACGCCACGCTAAACTTCTACGGCAACTGTGGGTATCAGCTTAAAATTTGGCGTATCGTAGTACTCATTCATTATGGTTACGTGATATCTGCATCCACGTGAAGATCTAATCAGGTCGGCGCTTACGGGACCACTTACACCGATACGTGATTCGCGGACTAGTTCTGTGACAAATTCCGGATTCTAGAACCTTCAAGATGTATGTCGATATGTCCTTTGATCATCGAAAATTTTCATCGTCAAACCTCCCTGTTCTCATCCCTGCCTTGTGAATTAACATAATATGGTATGTTATACCGGCTGAAGGCAATTGGCGAAGCCGATTGCTTTTGATAGGTAGAGGCGCGATCGACACGGTAGGTGTTATACTTAAATAAGTAATCTAAAATGAATTTTACCTGTTCAGCGATATGACACGACACACAACTGACAAATTTTATTTCCGTTTATGTCTTGAGTAAATAAAATAAATAAATATTGACTGTATCTTGACTGATAGCACATATGGTTAATAGTGCGTTAAATTGTTAAATTTACAAGCGAAGATACTCCTGCCGTGTAAAAATGACAAGTTAAACCTATTAATTAATATTGCTATTGGGCATGGAACGTGTCGTCCCCACTTCGCGCTATCAACAAAGTATGCATTCGAAAGTATTTCGTGCGGATCAACGAAGTACGTGCTTCTGGAGCCAGAAGATCTGTGGCCACAGTGAAGTATAATTCAGACAAAGGAGCACTTCAGGTAAGTCGTGTTTTTCCTGGTATATGATAGGTCTTTAAGCCTTCCTGGTCCCTTTTCCTGTTTCTGTCTCTTATTCGGAATGTAATGTAATAACATCAGCCGGAGATTGCGCTAATCAAAAATCAATTCATATTTAAAACTTTAACGCTCAATATCTCAGTATATTGTAAATATCAGATACTTTTTTGTTTTAAAGCCTCTATTTATTAAGTAGCTTTAAAGTGCTTTCTGGTTCAACGATAAAGTAAACATTGAACATAGAGCTGTAACAGATTAAAAGTAAAACGAAACTAGTACGTACGTATCTAAACTACAAAATATATACGCACCTAACAAAAATGTGCGAGTAAGCTTATAAATCTCCGCCATTAGTTTGGCTCGAAGCTTCCAACTTATAAACGCCTGGCACTATTTCTGTCAATTAGTCATCTGATTGTGTCGTTTAGAAGTAGCCCGAGGAAAGATAATAACTTGGATAATTTGTTAACTGAGAAGATGGAAGCTCCTTCCATCAACTTTTGATGAAGGTAGGCTGTTTTTGTGACAGGATTATCAATCAGAAAATAACACTACATTCTTAATGTGTGGATGTTTTGTCACCGTGTGCACGTACTGACTGTTTGGCGATTTGTAATCAAGAGAAGAATAAAAGTATAGAAAAAATAACGTTTTTTTTACAGGCGTTGAATCATGAAAAACAAAAAGGATTAAAATTAAGTATGACTTACAGAATACAGATTGTGTTTCCTCGTTTTCGTATTCTTTCTCAAGATTTTCTCAATCTTCTGGATATTTTGTGGTTATATACTCCGTCAATAAAAAGTCGAGTTGTTTCACAAATTTATTCAAGTTTACAATATATTTATCAGCGATTTATGTAGACAAATTTCCTGCCTATGAGTACGTGCTATTTACTCGTGTATAGCGGACGTGGCATAAATAGGCCTTTATATAATGATACGTGTTAATACATACAAATAAATTAGAAATTTATCACATTTGTATGACCTGGAGGTGTCCCTTTTTTTGCCATTAAACGCGGCATATTGAAAATATCGTACATGGGACATGTTTATTCGTTTATTTGTAGGTAGATGCACATACATGGATTCTCGGATAATATTGTTATTCACTTTATTAAGAATATTCAAAAATCACTTTTAATTCTAATTTTTATTTTATATTTACGTACACACGTACACTTTAGACCAATATAACTGCATTAAATTTGTAAAACGCATTAAATACGTATTATCCCAATCGCAATAGTATTTTCATATATACTGTGTTTTTTTCATGTAAACCTTAGCTTGTGCCCCTCCTTCCAAAAAACTTCACACCAGAGTAATCTATGAAATACACGTAATAAAACAAATTTGTCATACTCATTAAAACAATCATTCAATATTTAATCCAGTGCCTATAAACGTCAAACTAACGTTTTCTTTTTATGCAGAAATTTCATGTTCAAAAATCTAAATAATTATGTTCTTTCCGGAAGGCATTTACACAATTTCTTTGTGAAGTTTTCAGTTCAGTTTTCAGGATATTTGGCATATAAATATAAATTTGAATTTAAAAAATGATAGATACTTAAAATCTACATAAATTACAATGCTAAGCAACTGTTTTCTAACAAATGGAATTTTAATACAAATTAAATGTATCTATTAGAAAGATATACAGGAAAGATTTGTGGCGGAAGGCACCATAGGCCACCTGGTGGTCCTACCGCGCGATGTATCTGACGCCCGCTAGGGGAACATCTCGCGAGGCTGCCGGGCGTGGGAAACGAGAGAGCCATTCTATTCTCGTGGCTGGTGTCTTCTGCATGTCTGATCAAGTGTAAATGACCGTGTTCTTAAATACTTCATACCTACCTCAATGTAATATCGTGTTACTGTACCGGAAGAACAAATCATCAATTAAATCAAGGCATTGTACTTTTTATTCTTATTCTTTTTATCTGACTGTCATCTTCCCATTCTTAAAACGCTAAAGTTTAATTTATCGAAAAAATATTCTCGTTGCTTCTGGGATGTATTA
Organism: Eubasilissa regina; assembly: GCA_022840565.1. Taxonomy (NCBI): domain Eukaryota; kingdom Metazoa; phylum Arthropoda; class Insecta; order Trichoptera; family Phryganeidae; genus Eubasilissa; species Eubasilissa regina. The sequence goes on from JAINEB010000013.1 coordinate 17,590,267, forward strand.
TATATATTTTGATAAATTTAATTTTCCTGTATACCTTTTTAATTTATACATTTAATTTGTTTTAAAATACCACAGAACTATTTTCTCAAATACTGCAACTTCACAATAATAATGTGAAGTTGCAGTATTCTCCTCAATAAACGAACTTTAATGTTGAAAAAATACATGGAATTAAATTTGATCTCCACCTTATTTCCCAGTGAACTGTACATACATGCATGCATAATGTTTGCCCACAACCACAAGAGTACTAATTGTACTCACTAGACTTTTTCAATTTGCGCTATCAACGAATTCAACCCTTCAACTGTCGCGAATTTCGTGGTGTAGGATTTAATTTTGTCGGTTTTCATTACGTTGCAGGTGCACGAAATATTTTGATTATTTTGTAAAAACATTTGTGGTTTTAAACGCAGGTGTTCATTAATTATTTATCAAATAAACAATTACACGGATACAGGACGCCGCGCGCCGCACGGACTGCGGCCCGCATACAATAAAGACTCAAATTTGGCTGTAATTGGCGCGAGGTTCATTAACGGATATGGTCATATCACGTATAGACGTACAGCCAACCCAAATGTCGGAATTTTCGTTATTAATCATACAAAAGCAAGAGGTGCCACAGAGGCGGACCCCCACCACGTCCAATAATGATATTATTTCTCTCAATGAAACATTTTTAATTGCATATTACGCAAAGTAAAGCATAATTTGAAAACTATCATCAACATATAATAGTTATATTTCCGTAGAAAGAAATTACTTTGTGGTTTGACATATTATATTAAATAAAATAACAAAAACTTTGTATGAAACCACGAAATTTATTATACGTCAACCGGTTTCACTTAGAAAGGATCTCAGTTCTAGTTTCAAATACGTCCTGATGAAACATCCTTTCTAAGCAAAACCGGTTGACGTATAATAAATTTCGTAGTTTCAAACAAACTTATTGTTAGTTATATTTCCTATGCAATAGTAAAAATTATGATAGTTTTCAAGGCAGGGTAGAAAGAGACAAGCACTAAATATATTGATATTTTGATTTTATTATATATGAAAGTTTTATGTATACGTTATTATTAAGAAAGAGGGATGGGATAATTAGAAAGATATACATATAAAATCAATTTTGTCGAAAAATATTATTGTTGCTACCGGGATTCGAACCTGGATCTCTTGGAATCCGGGGAGCATGATACTTTTAATATCACAGACCTATGTTCTGAATAATTACAACTTTACGATAAGAATGTGTTCTTAGTGAAATATAATTATTATTTTTTTTTTTTTTTATATAATTATATTTATTTTTGACTTTTTAATTTGCATTAGTTGTTGACGCAAGTCGAGTACCCACTCCTTGTGCATTTGTCCTTCCAATAAACCTTAATATACCTGTCTCGCTCTGGCCAACCAATAACTTAAGGATTTCGCCGACGGGAGGACAGATTTCTCTCTGACACCGAACTGTCACAATCTCGTGCAGTGATCTCTCGGTCCTTCAAACAAACGTGCTAGTCAACTGGAGGTGAAAACGACGACCCGGAACTTTAGAGCAAGATATGCTAGATCCATCTGTCATTATTTTCCTTCATAAATCCAATTCGGGTTGTATCAACTGATCAATATTATAATCGATACAGTCCACGGGATTATGTCCCACCATTAGTTATAAAACTACTTCTTAGTGTTATTATTTGTGTAAGTAGACACTAGATATGTATTCATTTTTAATCCTGCGAGAAACAACTACAGCAAGCCTTATCTGCAATAGTGAATAAAAATTCTTCCAACTCTTTGACTACATTATGTGTCAAAGTAAGAGCCTAGAAAATTCGATTATCCTGAAAAACTGGAAGAGTGTCACAACTGTTGATAGATACGTTATATCTGGCTGGAGAGACCCTGGAATTAGCTGTAAGAGCGACTCAGGACCGGGACTTGTGGAGGTGCATTACCTCATACACGTGTATGAGACCACTATATGTCAATACCTACGTGAAGCAGGAAAGAAGAAGATTGGTGTGTAGTGTGCAAGTACTAAATTTACAAAAGAGCTCTTTATATTCCTACCGAAATGTACTTTTAACTTTTAAACATGCGAGTGTTGTGACTTTTCTGATCAAGGAAAATTCACCCACAGAATGTCCATGCAGGACTGGTATACATATAGTTATTAATACATATTGTTGAATTAAAATTGTTAGATTGACAATGCCTTTACAAGGCGAAACGTGTCTCAAATAAATTAAATTAAACGAGTAGAATAAAAAAACAAGTGTTTTATTTTCACATATATTTTTATCATATTTTCTATAACAGTACAGAATTTGCACATATTTCCTAAATATATTCTACTGGCAATTTAGTCAAGGATCCACCCATAAAATATTGTGAACAGGTCTGTTATACTTTGTATATACTTCATGAGTCATGCATACTATCTTAAATATACTTATATCTGTTATACGCAAAGGTATTGTTCCGAATTCGTAAACACACTTTTAGCGCGTCTTTTCAAATCAGCCGCGACTAATATTATTGACACATTCCGCGTCCAAATTTTCATCCACACATTTCCTCGTGTTCGATCTAGATATCGCGATAGCACTCGCGGTGTGGATCTTTCAGCTCCAGTGCACCAGCGCAGTATCGTTTGTGATCCTGTGATATGCACTGTGAAATTATTTATTTGTGCCATGTGTAAACTTATGACATTGCCGTCTTCAATTGGGACCGGAGATCGGATCATCCGCGTGCCTTTTATTGTATGATCTCGGAGACGACTGCAAGGATTAGGGAAGCGTCGTCATATACAAGGTTCTGAATCCTGGTTTCCGAAATTACTGGTCCTTCAACTACCGACCTCATCCTGTACTACGTTTCCTTATTTCTCCCCTACACCTTGCGGTTATTTCGATTTATGGCCAGAATTGTCGTATTCTATTTCGCGGGACGTGCGACCCGGAAATTGCATCATTCAAGTATTTACATCACAAAGATATATTATATATATATATGTATATATATATATATATATATATATATACATACTATACGTGTATCGAGGTAGTGCGATATAAGTTATATTTGTATTTACGTGGATTCTTGGATAAGATATTGCATTAGAGTAGTGCGAATTCGGTGGGGATGCGTCAGCTCTTATCGTTGTGATTTTAGAAGGGGTTCTCAAATTCGGCTGACACAGAAGCAACTAGGTCACATTAGTTGTCTGTAGGATCATACTGTATTTAGCAACCAGTGGTATTGGTAATTAACATTCACAGGTTGGTAAGTTACATTATTTAATTATAATATATTAAGATAAAAGTTTTAAAAAATTATATTTAAAATCTCAATAGGTTTATTAAAAAATAACGACTAATTATAAATAGAAATAATCTGTCAATAATTACAGAAAAACAATTGTTTTTGTAACTCTAGTTAATTAAAAATAAACAAAAATATATTGATAAAAAATACATGGAAAGCTATGAAATTCTACCGCCTAAGAAACTCTCATATGTTAGTAAAATAATGTAGCATCTCTGAATAAAAAAATTGGATTTTTAAATCAATTTGGCTGATTTTTTCAAATATGTTGGTTATATCACGGAGATAAAAGTTAATGCAGTCTCAGTCTCAGACACCACAACATAAAGGAAAATAATTCTTTCGTACTTTGGGCATGTTGCTAGAAAAGATGGGGATAGAAAGTCTAGAGATCTTGGACAACCGTGATGCTCAGTTATTAACACATTCTTAAGAGACAGAGAGAAAGAAATAAATAAAATAATTAGTGATTATTAATAATAATTGCACCGTTTATTTCCATACCCGTCCATAACGGGTTTTTAACAAAACCCAAAAGACTAATATCGTTTAAAAAATATATTTTTTTATCTATTACTTCATTAGATATTTTGAAAATAAGGTCACAAATATGTTGTAAAATTTGATAAATTATGAAATTTATAATATTTATAGAGTGATATACCAATTTAAACCATTTATAGAGGTGTTTAAAACTCAAGACGTGAATTTTAGAGGCGTTTGTTTCTCACATTATTTAATCTTCTTTGGTACAAGCCAATGTTATAATACTAAAAAGTATTGGTCAGATTCGTGGCCGTTTCGAAGCCAAGTACACTATTATAGAGGGTTTTGACATGAAACTTAAACTTGTTTTTATTTTTTCTACTACTTATATTTTATTATTAGTAGTAAATCATGGTCATGAGATCCCCCGGAACGATGATCTATTAAGAAATTAAAGGAATCTCGAACATTTCCGGGAATTTATTAGGGTGCGAATCTCTCGCTGGGGATTGCTGGAATGGGCGATACCGGGAAGAACAGTGGCTAGAGAGACCTAATGGAGCATTTTACTGGCTCTCTCGCACCTCTTGTGATCTGGACAGGGTGAATTTCTGCCGGACTGTGACCGAGTTCTGCGACTGCAATACATAAATGTGACGTCTATCCTCCTTTTGGGGGTGTATGATTTCTATAGCTTATTTCTGACTGCCTTCTAAATTTAATGTGATAACGAGTCTCACGTCGAATTGTACAGGCATGGCTCTGGTACGATGATACCGGAGCCAACCTATGATGGTATTATGATGATAATGTTAATAATGACTGAATGTAATAAAATAAAAAAATATATCAAATTACGACGAATCGAAACGAGAGTAAATAACTCTCAAAACGATTCGAGACAGGGTGTAAATAAATAAAAAATATGTATACTGCCAGATTTAATTGAAGCGATTAGAATCTTGGCTGAATTGATATTAATAGTAAAGTATTTGAACCAATCGCAAGCATTATTTTTTCCTACTAAAACTGCATTCAAATATACATTTTAGATTATAGAGGGGTTTGGAAGTAAACGACTCCACTACAAAATAATAACATTTTGTGCCATAATCCCACACTTCCAAGTGATAAAATGTGTCATGCTAAGCTGTAAATATATTATGTTTGTTTGTTAATAAATAAATTATTTAATCATGTCAATATCGCTGAATCCGCCTCTGGCCAGAGTGCACGGGACACAGGAGGTGCGCTCCAGTTCACAGTGTCGCCGAGTCAAATTACCTTCAAATAATTAACGGAGCCCCAGTGATCTGACGAAATGAATACTAATGACGTGAAAGGGGGATATTCGATACAGGAATTCTTCCAGAGCATTCACCCTCGGGACTCCGTATACACTGAAAATAATCCACACGATACACGATTTCAAATAGAGGAATGATGTTTCATTGTGTTGATGACAGTTAACGGTAGGAGTGATAGGCTTCATATTATTTGATAATGTTTACACGACTTGAACCTCTGGCAAACCTTTTAACTTTAATTATAATTGTTGCCAATATTTCCTAATAATAATCAACTGCATTATTATTTATATTATATATTTATATAGAGTGCGGCAGATTAAGCAGTTTTGAAAAGTTATAAAAAAGTATAGGGGTATAAAGAGAAAAAACATTTTTATGGATGGATATAAATAAAACAATGTTATAACTCTTCTCGAGTTTATTAGCACAATGTGAGTGCTAATAAACTCAAGTAGAGTAATAAATTGTTTTATTTTTATTCATCCATTATGATGAAACTCTACAAAGTCAACGCCGATTCTATCAATAATATAAATATTTTTATGTTTATAATCATTTAGTTTTAAAAATAATGTCCTTAATATGGCGGCTATTAGCAGCAACTCACTATTGGAGACAATCTCCGAAGTTTTGTGTAGCTTATTCAAATATATCGCAAAGGATGACGTTAACTTCTTCAATTATCCGCTCCCTTATCTCTGGTATGGTGTGAGGGCAATGTTTAAACACCTTTTCTTTCAGATATCCCCAAAGAAAGAAATCATAAAGAAAGAAACATTGTTGCGCGGAATGTTGAACCGTCGCTGAAAAGCTTTTTGGGTCGCGATCACAGATCGGTTGTTTTCAAAATACGCATGCACGGCAAAGCCTCGATGTGCTCCGGTCCAAACTATGTTGGCTACTGAAATGTGGTCACCGACGGTACAGAGAGAGACCACATGCACCTACCTTCCCCCACCACCCTGAAGGGGACCAATCCTTTCCCGGAAACCGTTTAAAAAATTTTACTTCTTTATCGGTTCCACTCAACAAGATGAAATTTAACGCGACTTTAATTATGAAAATCACTAAGATCATGTGAAGCGAGGTACTTAGGTAGCAATTAATTACCAGCATTATGCGCGAAAAAAATTTCAATGTACTACCCTCCAGTCTCTTTAAGTGCTGTTTTTTTTCACAAAATATATAGTTACTGAAGAGAGAAAGAGATTACAAAGAATAACTAAGTACACGGATAAATCATAAATAATTAAATACAATATATAACACAGTAATTATGTAAAAGATCTTACTGTAATTATAAGATAAAATTAAAATTATACCCACCACCCTGTAATATACATAATCATTCGGAAGATGACTATCGTTAGACAATCACAGTCATTCGATGGTACCAGAAGAGAATTAAGAGGCAAACTGGGTACCCTAAAACCCACTGGATCTATGAAATCATCAAACACTGAACATCAGAACATTAAAAATACACGGTAACAAATAATGGTGTATAGAGAAAAGTAGGAAGTAGGCCTTTATTTGGCAATTGTTAGAAAACGAATGATTATGACAATTGATATATTAAATATAACTATATTATATTCCCTCACAACTATGAACATTTATTATTCAGAAGCTTGTAAGAAGAAGGATATATGTTGGCAAATTTTTCCACGTTCTTACAATCAGTACACATTAATGACATAATTAAAGGAGTCGTTCTTATGTCAGCCGTGAACGGATAAACCGGGTCAGAAGACACCAGTGACGCAAGCTCGTCAAAATGCCGGTAGAAATGATACACATACAAAAATTTCTAAATTTCACAGAAAGATTCATTATAAAAACGAATTGTTCTACTTTTGAAATTAGCAAAATTAACTTTGTGGTTAAAATTCATTATTTTTATTTGTTATCTTTGTTCTTATTCTGGTAAAGAAACAACACATTTTTATTAGTATTGACATCCTGAAGAAGAAAATGGTATTTTTCGAAACCGGTATTTGTATTTAAACTCGAATTGTTCTCATTTGCACATAGAAAAAATTAAGATTACCTTACTACTTATGAACATCTGCCACAAATGATTGCCAAAATTAAAAAACCGTGCAAACTTATCATTTGCAAAGGTGGGGCAATTAGTATTATTTAAATACCTGGACTTCTTCCAAAACACCCAGTTTTTTTAGAAACCACTTAACCCATACTTCAATAGAGGCTCAGTGCTTGAGACGGTTTTTTCGCTCGAAATTTATTTATTTTTTACAAAATCGTTGAAAGAACTTTCTAAACTAAGGCTTGCTTTATGGACGGATGAATATAAATCCCCGTTTCATATGTAGACGGAATAGCGACCTTATTTAAAATACTGATTTTCAGATACAGGTTCAAAATATTTTACACGCTATTCTCCGCCTATATTTCCGATATTTGATTAATTCAAGCACCTATCTTAAACTAAAATTACCCCGAAAAATATATATACAAGCGGTATCTTGAGATAGATACAATACTGAAAAAATATTATTTATACATCTTACCCACTGCTCATCTACCACAATCTAGCCATCTCTATTTATATCGCACACTTTTTCAATATTTTTTTGTTTAAATACTTTTTTATTGTTTCTCTTATTTATAAAATAGATTTAATCCATATCGGAAGGTACATAGGTACAGTAACAACATTATTTGAAAATATGATTCAAAATATAATTCTACGTACAAAACGTAAACGTCACCAATCTACTCATAGAGAAACAAATTAAATATTTTAGGGAAAATTACCGATATAAATTTATTTATAATTAGTTTTAAGGAAAGCTACAAAAATATTCTGATCAGTTGTGAAATACCTATATATTTTTTAAAAATTAAAAAAATATGGAAAACTTGTAAGCTGAATTTTTATTATACGAGTACATTATCGAATATCCCATATTTTCAATTTTGTCATTATTTAAAACGGCCTCAATGCTCACCTGTAAAGTTACAAAAAACATATTACACGGATTTACATGTATGTATGGTGAAAATACTCAATATTTCGGATTTGACCGTAAACCACTGACATGTATTCAATAGATGACGATCTGTCATTGTAACGTTAACAAATTAAAATTCATACATTTTTAATAAAAGGCTTTAGTTAATTATTTTAATTTTATTCATTGTTATGCCATATTTCAATTATTTATATTTAAACTATTGATAATCAAATCAAAGTAGACATTCTCTTTAAGATAACATTTTTTCCGAACGTACTAAAATACCTGATTACTGGGACCTTCCTTCTAAGAAAATTATAATACTCTTTTATTTTAGAAAAAATATATAAAAAAGGCGTTTAAATAAATTCCCAACCAATTAACTCAAATTTAATTTGTTAGCAATATTACAAACAAATTTGGTCGGTAGGAGGTTAATAATTTTTGGTGGAAGAATTGAATTAAATGAGATACTAAAAACTAGATGAATGGATAGTTTAACGAAATAAAATTCTTATATTTATAATAAAATATTATATATCATCATGATGATGATGAGGGCCACCCCATTACTTCGATCATCCGCCCATCATCACTATGCCATGCCACTCCCAGTCCTCTAATAATTTTGTCTACGCAACGAGACTTTGGACATACTCTAGGTAGTTATTTGTCTCATGTATAGTATTTATGAATGTTTATTTGTCCATCAATTTTATATGCGTCTTGTTATATGGCTCACCCATTGCCATTTACGCTTTTCAGCAGCGATAAATAACAACATTTTTACCTTGGTCTTCATTCTATCCCGCGCATGTTATCTTTTCTAAAAAGAAAACAAAATATCTTATATTATCTAGCTCTTTTAAAATGAGAAAAGACAGAAAAAAGTATTACATTTAAAACAGATTCATTTAAATAACAGATTGAACCCCTAGGCAGTCATAACAAACTACAATTTAAAAAATCAAATATCGCAGCTCTTCGATAAATATTATTGTTAAATCAGTTTTTCTTTCATTTCAGGTTTACAAATCTCATTAAATACGACATTGAAGCTTCGCAGCATTGACGTCACAAAAAGGTTGAAACTTCATTAATATTTAGTCGAATACATAAAATGACTACTTAATAATGATTCAGAGTCCACCTCATCCTTTGCACGGAGTATAACCACTGCGAGGGTAATTATTCCCCTTCGCGAGTTCTGTTAAAGGAACTTTCTGACTCAAAGGAGTGGGAATAATATAAGGTTTCCGTTTGTCCTCCGCCGTGTTGTGACGCCCCCGCCTCCTCTGACGGAAGGGTGGCTACCGACGCAGTCACCCTCTCGTCATACACCTGTGTGGCGGTAGAGGAGATCGGGGACCACTCAATGTGTTATCGTTTTTATTTTTACACTTTTTACATTTCTATCAAATCTGGATATGTAGCAGTAACAGTAATATTAGAATACCAAAAAAGATAGTATCTTTTTCTAATCTCCCAGCTGCTCAAGAATAAGGGGAAGATAGTAATTAATGAAGATTATTTATGATAAAAATATTTTTTTGTTTATTTAAAAACTCGACGGACTGACGAAATCATCGAGATAAAGTCACAGAGACACTTGAAAATTTCGGAAGATTTCATAAAGTAGAGAAAGCAGATACATTTGAATGAGAAAGAAATTATAAGAGATATAGAAACTGGTTATTAGTTTATTTGGTTCGATTGGTTTTTAATATATAACTTCCTTAAGTTTGTGCTCCTAAATTTTCCACATTGAATAAATGCGGAGCATGTTCATCATAAAATCGGGTAATGTAAATAACGTCGTTCTCATCTTCAATTCAAGTATAACGATACATCCCCGAATACACCTAATACATGTTCAATGTAAAGTGACTAGCCGGCATTACCTGATTTTTTGAATAACTTATAACTTTAATTCTAACAATTAGATAAATTCTTAATTTTTAGTTACCAAACCAAAAGTATTAAATAACATTAAAAATTATTTCAATGACATGATTCAAATAAAACATCGTCGGTAGTGCTCGGCATACTAATTTTTAAATTATATTTTTAATATTTACGGCAAATACATTATAGTTAGATTAGGTTTTTTTTTTAAATATATACAATAAACCCTCGTATATAACCACGTGAGTTTTATATGAAAAACCAATAGGTGCTGGAATTAACGCGCTTGTTGGTCCAATGGTTCAGAAATTCGCCTAGCGATTCAGTATTCAGGGGTTCCAGCCTTATTCCAGGAGATCAGCAAGTTAGCACTATTCTATTTTCGTAGCACAAACGTATTGCTTGGTTTAAAAATAGTGAAAATATTGATGTGACACGTATTCCTTCTACACATCTCCATTTCTATCTAATATATGTTTTATTTAAGCTTTCCTCGAGCACTGGTGTATGCAACTAGTGTCTCTTCTGAGTTAGATCATGTTCGTTGTATACGGTTTCCCTGGAGAAACCTAGGCCAACGTTTCGGCACGGTAACACATGCCATGGCGTTGCCTCAAAAGTCAACTTTGGGAGATTTATATCTACTGCGAAAAATTATTATCGTAATTTTTTGAGGCAACGCCTTGATAATGGCACGTGTTACCATCGGCCTAAATTTTCACAAGGAAACCATATACAAAGGACGCGATCTAACACAGAAGAAACATCATACAAAGTCATTTTGTGGCAACATTTTATATTAATAACAAGAAAGCGCTTTGTTTATACCGCTATTTATTGATTACTCAAAATGCAGCTTAGTTTTGATAATTCTGATGAAGAAAATGGATTTTTCCGAAACCGATTTATTTTTCGTATAAAACTCACAAAGTTTATTGTACAATTTTATTATTTATTAATTATTGAATTCGTCTTATGGTTAGATGCGACATTGTGTCCACACCTTCTTTCTCCTCCTCTAGACAGCCTCTATAGTAGTACCTAGTTCCTGATTAGCCAGAATATGGCAAATTTTCATCAAAGGTGGTCGGTCTCTTTCTGTACAAAGTTCACTGTTCGAGTCTTTCTGTGAATAGAAATTTCAGATGGAAACCAAATATTTGGTTAAAATTTACGCTACCGTGGTTAATTATACCTTATCTGTTTGACGTTCCTTTTCAGCTCAGATGTGTTGTTTAATTAATAACTCAGTTTACTCAGACATTAAATTGTTGGACTTTCAACGACAAAGGTATATAAATATCTTTGTACAATAGTTGAAAAATGGACTTCTAAATATAAGGATAACCGTATATACATAATACATATGAATTTATTAATTTATTTTATTTGGTGAACAAATGGCAGATAAGAAATTAAAATATAAAACTATAAAATTTTAAAAATTACCTAACCCACATCAATTTAATTGTTTTCCTTATACTGGCACCTCACAGACCTGGCTGGCAAACCAGATACTTTACAATCTAGACAAATCTAAAAAATCTAGACAACAATACATCGCAACGCAACCGGTTCGAGAAGTCAGCTGAGGCGATCACTTTCCCCTTGCCGTCTTCTCGAAACCACGTCCAGTGAGCTTCGCTAGTCACGAACTTTAACTTACAATTTAACCTTCAAACAGTGTTAATTTAAACGCCAACCGATTGTTAGTCCTGTTTCATTTCATCAACCAACTCTAGCCACAACTCCAACACTTACACGTAACGTACACTGCAATATTCATATACATGCGTGAGAATCTGAGTAGAATTAGGAGCCACAGACTCACCTTAAACAAATCCTTCTGATTTCATAATCTACAAACATCAGTCGCTCTATCCGATTGATTCCCATAATACACAATCAATTTATTTATTTAGACTTTATTAACATACATATTTTTGTGACAACAGAGGTGAATATATTATAATATAACATGATAAACTAAACTTAAGATACAATTATATTGCAATTGAATACTCGTAGTTTATTGTGTGTGACGGCGTAGACTCCACCTCTGATATATACAGCGTTGTCCTGGCTACTTTGTTAGACAGAAGTCTGTGTTAAAGTAGACAGTTGTTTTCGTGCTGTTGTGGTTTTATCTAATAAAGATTCGACAGAAATAAAAATAGAGGTAAAAAAATATATTAAAAAATTAAATAAAAATGTAGTTGAAGTGTTATAGAAGTAGAAGAAGTGAATTATTAGTGTAAGCACTGTATAATGAATGAAAAGTGTAATCTTATTGGAGTTGAACGATTTCCAGTTGGTACTGATCCCTAAATACTGAAAACAAGATCATTATTTTTTAAATACATTATCATAAATATATATTGTAACATTACAAATTACGTTCAAATCCTTGAATTATTAGGTACTTAATATCATTTAAGAATTAAAGCCATTGGGAATAATGATCGAAATAATAGCAACACTCGCGCATGCGCGTTCGGTAATCGTTGAAAATGACGAATCTGCCGACGCACGGAGCGCGGCCAGCCATTCACTACTAGACGTCAGAGTTGGCTGTTCACGCATTTTGCGTGCGGCAGCAGCCAGCGCAAAGATGGCCAATTTTGTAAATCGCAAAGCGATTTAAATTTATATTTGACTATTTCACAAATGGGTAAGAAAAGTGTGATAATTACTAGTGCGTCGATTTTCTATCAATCTTGTAATAAATTCTAATGTGCATTGTGGTCATGTCTTCTGCAGAAATTGTATATTTCCCCCTTGAAGCGGGACGAATGACCCATATGAACGTTGGACGATGTCGCAATGCTTGACTTCACCCGAAAGTCATTTCATATAATCCGGCACGCTCCGACAAGAAAGCGACGTAAACGAGTTCATTATGGAGAAAGAGCGTCCAGTGTCCAAAGGTCATGTTGTTTCTTTCTTATTGCTTTAATTACTTCGGTTGTTGAATAACCGACAATTATCTTACCACGATGGGAGTCGTGGTAAACAAAATTATCTGAGGCTACTCGCGCGCCAAGTCGTTGCCGAGCAACCGTGTGAATATTATTGTCATGAGTGTTTGTTGTCTTCATATAATCTTTTTTTTATCATCATCCGCATAAAGATATGTATTTCTCCCATTAAAATTGTTTATTAAACGTAACTTCTTTTAATAGTACTACCTATCTTCATTATTATCGAAAGATTATTTTGTATTAATTATTTTGCCTCGACGGACGAATGCAGAGGGGAGATCATTGGTAAAGTGACATCCCATGTTCACAACTGAATTAACCGGTAGAAATGTGGACCCCCCGGTTCTACAGGTCACAATATATATATATATATATATATAAATGATAAATTAAATATAAGCAATCACTAAAATGCAGTGCCAGCCTCTTTAAAAGTTAACAAACTCTATGAGAAAATATCACGATCTTTATAACAATCTACTTACAATTAAGTTATATATATGTAGACTGGTACATAGATAGTGTACAAATCAACACATCAAAATTAATCTTTAGGCACGCAAGATGTAATTATATATTAAATATAATATGTATATATGGGCCCAAAATCTCAAACAAGGCATTTCCATCTACCTGTGTCTTGTTTCAATCTTCCGATCAATATCAATAGTTTCTTATTTAATATTTTTGATTTAGTTTGAAATATGTATTCAACTTATGTTGACATGTATATATTTATACACAAAGTCAACTACAATCTACGCATTTGCGAGAAATCTGACATTAGAATAAAATGATACGAAATTAACAAGACAGCAATAATGTGACGCAAAAAACGTAAGTTTAATCATTTCTTATAATGCAATTAAAAACTGAGTCGTTTTAATTATCTCATGTATGAAATCAAATAAAGGTAAGGGAATTTTATTTATTTAACGTCCTAAAATTATGTAGATTGTGCTCGAGATGTGAAATCTGAGGCCTCATCGAAAATAATGAAAGATTCTTCAAGAAAACATAATTCTTCCTAGAATAATTTGAGCTGTTATGTATACAATCGAATATTTAAGCAAAATATTAAGTTTGTGGAATCACATGCTACAGCAGTGCTCTGCCGCCTTAACTACTCCTCCAGTTGCATTACAATGTAATTACCCAGATTGCATTACAATGTAATTACCCAGATTGGATTACAATGTAATTACCCAGATTGCATTACAATGTAATTACCCAGATTGCATTACAATGTAATTACCCAGATTGGATTACAATATAAATACCCAAATTGTTTTACAATGTAAATCCTAGATTACATTACTTTATAAATAATATTTTTTTTTTAGACTTATATTACAGAGTGTGTTATTATATTGTTATAAAAATTAGGAGCAAACAATGCTGCAAAGTAAGAACACGTAACTCGGTGTCCTGCCTGCTACACTAGTATTACTAGAAAAATACCCGAATAGAATCACAGTTAAAATACTTGGATTGTTTTAAGAACAAGTTTCGCGATGAAAAGTTATAAAAGATAAAAAAAACTCTGTTTTAAAAATCTTTATATTGCAAATGAAATATGGTTCATTCAAAATTAAATTATATTAGTGGTAAAAAACAATATTATTTATTACACATATATATTATGAGATAAAAAGAAATACGTTCAGATTATCTTTTCAAAGTATTAATATTAATAACCCATGTCCACGGTGATCCCTCAATGAGAATTGCTAAAGATACGCATGTACTAGATATATTATTCTAATATAATGATATAAATCACTTTGAACTGATCTCTGTACCATTTTATTTTGAATACAAATTAAATGTATCAAATACACAGATAAAATCAATTTATCGAGAAAATATTTTTTGTTGCCACCCGAACTCAAACCATGAACCCTTCCTATACAGGGAAGTACGCTCACATCAACATATTAAGTAATCGACAAATTTTCAAATTGATACATCTGTTATATTTACGGAGAATGTCAAATACCTTTGAGTAAAATTCGACAGATAAATTGATAGAAATATTTAAAATAAAGCGCATTTGGTTTTATCAAATCCTGCATTATTAAGACCTAATGACAATTAAGTAAATAATAGTTATACTTCTGATCAACCCCCACTTTTATACCAGATTTTTAAAAATAGTATGTATGTGTATAGTAGATTTTTAAAACTACGCTAGTGCTTTGGAAATATTAAAATGTAACTCATTTAGTTTCATCAAATTCCTTATTAGCACTAAATAACAATTATATAAATAATAATAATACTTCCTCATCCCCCCCCCCTTTTAAATGATTTTTTTTTAAATAAAGATGCGTACACTGAATACGTGTCACAACAATTTTCTTCCTATTTTTAAAGTGCACTTGTGCTATAAAAATAGGACTAGCTTACTGGTCTCCCGGAATGAGATTCGTACTCCCGACCATTACATCACTGAGCAAGTATTTTAACCACCAGACCAACAAGCGCGCGATTTTTGGCAACTACCAAGTAAATACGCCAAACATTGTTTTAGATTAGTTTTTTAAAAGTATAGCCTAGTGCAAGCAAAGGCCTTAAGCCAAAATCAGTTACCAAAAAAAGGAACCATAACCATAGGATTATATAAAATAAGTATAACCTTATTTCACTGATCTAACCATACGATCCCTTTTTCAAAATAGATAAGTCAATAGACTATCACAAATCCCGCGGGTGCAGTGGGGATAAAACGATATTCATTTGAATAAATGTGAAAAGCTGACACCCTAGAATGTATCGTTCCACAAATGCGTTCAACAGCCTTAAAAATAAAAATTGATTCGGATATATACAGTTTTATGTTACGTGCTTAAGTACCTAGTTAGGACGCTTTCCTTTGGCAATTGACACTTTGATAGTGATATCCAAGCAGTATAAATATATTTTCATAGCTCTTTGAAATAGTACTAATATCGAGTTGAATTTCAGTGTTCTCAACAAAAACTGATTTTGGAAGTGAACCGAGTCTTATCAACCGAGAGATGACATGTTTTCGTTAATCGTATAATTAATTTAAATTAAGTTTGAAAAGATCTTACTAATGAAGACTACAAGGTTAGAAAAAGGACATGGAAGTTATCTCTTCCAAAGTTATAGATAGATTTCGATAGAAAATACTAGAATATTACAATAAATACTACGTTGTTATAATAAATTACTTAGTCTTAATAACTGAGATGCACTTTGTAAATATACAGAATGTAACAGACCTAGTCCACAATAATTTAAGGGTGGATACCTGACTATATTTCGAGACAAAAATGTTCAAAGAATATGTGCAAATTCTGCACTGTAACGGGAAATATTATTGTATGAAATTTTTACGCGTTAATTTTGAAGTCAACGTACTTCGAAATAAACGTTTGCGAAATTATTGAATTATTAATTTATACCTTTGCTTCAGGCCCTAAATCATCGAACAAAAAATAGTCTGGCCACTCGCGCAATTAGATGACCTTTAATTATTTGTATTCAATTTTTAATTTGGAATCAATAAAATATTTCAAATAATCGCATTCGAATTTTTTAAAACGCTTATGTTTCTGACAAGGTTGAGATTAGGCACATATCCCTTGAACATTTTCGACTCGTAATTTAGTCAGTTATCCACCCATTAAGTATTGTGGACAAGATCTATTACAATCAGAATTGTTTTAAATTAAAAACTATATATATAAATAATCCCCATTTCACGAGTAGAACCCGCTCCCCAGACCTTTACTATAAATTTTTGTGTTCAACATATTATTTCAAATCAATCAAAATGTTTAAATGTACCTGACTTTTATATAATTAATACACGATTGAAACGGTTGAAATTTTGCGTATATAGTATGAACATTTTCAACATTAGTTTTGATAAGGTAACCCCTAAAATATGTTGACTTAAGTATGTTACACTTTGCATATAGAAGTTTTAGTAATTTAGTGTTTGATTATATAGACTCATTAAGGTCACCAATAAAAATTATCTGTATCAGAAGGATGTGTCCGGTGAGATCGAAGGCCCCTATACCTCATTTTTAGTGATTCGGTATACAGCTAAAGCGGGTTAATTGTGAATTTGAAACAATACTTATGACAGTTACATTTATTTAGGGATTGAGTTTACACTTGATTGTTACATTATAAAAAATATTAAATAAACGTAGTTCACTGAAGGCGGTCGAGAAGAGTGGTCGTTTCTAGGATTCCTCAAACTGGTTGCGGCGTGACGTATTGTCTGGTTTTCTGCGAGAACCAGTTGGACTGTATGACTGTCGGATGCAGGGCTACCACAGTATTAAATTAATACTATTAATTATCTATGCCCGTCTCGACACAGAATTTCTCTAGTGAGACGGGCACAGTCCAAACATTTTTTTTTATATATATTATATATAATAGTTACTAATATATAATAAATAAATAAATTTTGTAAGGTTTAGTACTCGAATCGGCATTAACGACAAAAATATATTATTAGTATTATTAGAACAAACAAATGGATTCAGTTGTAAAGTAAGGCGTGGGGATGTAATATGAAAGCAATTTTCATCCCGCGCGGATTGAAGAAGGGTGGCGTCATATTGCAGACCTTATTTAATTTACACCAGGTTGCGCCGTAGTCACGCTAGATGGCCAATGTCCAATTCAAGAGTAAGTGCTATTTCAGAAGCCAACGACAGGGTACTGTATAATATTATATTAAAGGACACTTATACAACACCTAACCTAAAACAAGAGTATAAGAAAAAAAGTTATATTCGAACAAATGAACTATTGTTTTTATTTATAAACGCTTTTAAAACCAATCATTATTGAATTAAATACTCTTGTTATTATTGAAATACCCACATCTTAAAATTATTATTTCAATATTTTTTATCTCGTCTGATTATCCCTTTTTTTTTATTTTGATTTTGAACTAGTAATATACTAGTTAGAGAAATAACCATAGTGTGAATATAAAGAAGGGTTACACATTGTTACAGAGCTACGATCAACAAATAATACAGAGAAAGAAAACGACGAATAATAAAAGAACAGAAATACAAACCATGCAAATAATTCATAAATGAAGATAAAAATATAAAAATGTACTTTTCCAGCATCAACAAAATACAAAAAGAAAAAAAAACACATCATTTGTAATATCCAAAAATAAAATATTATACTGATTTAACGTTGGTCTCCATATTTTCTTGTGATGCGCAGTTGGAAGCGATGATTAAAATGAGACAGAAAAATAATCCCGCCCGAGCCATAGAATGAAAAAAAAACTAAGATCTTCGTTCTCCAAGAGTTTTAAATTGAGACGCGACTCTCTGAAGGAAGCTGGATCAGCTAGATGGACAAAATTTGTTAAAGAGAAAGAGAGAGATAATAAAAGAAGAGAAAAACATAGACTAATATATAATACTATTCGCACTGTCAATAATTGGAAGGCGTAGAAATAAATTCAGGATGCTCAGTGGATTCGGGAGGAGACTGGATTAATATGAATGAATAATAAGATGTCACATCTTCTAACCACAAGTATAGATCTAAGTTATTAAAATGAATCACTGTGTTTTTTAAGTAGCTTATAAAAACTTTTGTATTTTATGATTTTTAAGAAAAAAGAATGCACGTTAATATTATAATATTAGTGCAAATAAATTGTAAATCCATGATATAATCATGTTCATGGGATGGGCTTTGGATTAATCAATACTATCTGAATCCTCGCTAAAATACTTTCGGGCGTTCCGCATCACACGTGTCCATAATCTTGTTTGGCAAATACAGAACAACACCTCCGATGAAAACCTTTTTAAAACAACAAGATTACAGAAATTACTTAACAACTTTTCCACCTAAAAAGACGTCCTAAAATAACATTTAAAACCCATCATAAATCATGGCAATAAATAATAAACCGCGGCCTCTGATATAAAGCTGTAATCAATTATGTCGTAATCTATCTATTTGTCGTATAGCATTATTTCTCTGTTTTCCTTGGACCGTCTCCCAAATATTTGATTAAGATCCATATCCTCCCCTACCGCTGGGCTACACCACTCCCCTCGCCCCAAGCCTGCTAATGAAATTTTCTGCCTTTTTCATGTTTAGTCTGGGTCCCCATTAGGCTTTAATCTTCCGCGCGTCTTTTCGTTACATAGTAGTTTTGGTGTTATATTTCTTTATGGAAAATATTTTTCGGCTGGATAAACATAAAATTGTGTTTACTTAAGAGTTCCGAAACTATTTATTTATTGTTATTAATATCAGACCTAGATAATTATCATAAATTAAATATACATATTTCTTGGGTTGCAATATAAATCAAATGTCGCATTGAACAAGTTCATATAATCTTTATCCACATGTTCTGTAATCATGATTTCAACCTTAGATTACGAATGCGAATGGTCAGATGTTATGTGTTCTCGATATTATTTTATGTATATATATATGTTTGTGTGTTCTTTGACATATTCAAATATTGCAAAGACGTTATGGTTTAGATGAATAAAGAAAAATAAGTATTTATTAGAATAAAAATCCAAAAACTTCTATATCTCTGACATGTAATGAGACATCGGGAGAAGTACGAGATCTTGCATCTCATAATGCAGGGAAAGATTGCTGGAAGTCGGGGCCCTGGAAGAAGAATATTATGGCTGAAGATCATAAGGCAATGTTCGGCGGTTTGACAGTGGTGGACTTAGACACCGCCCGCCCAGAAATGCAGACCTAATCAGTAATGGGACGAATCTTGTTTTATATAAGGAATTTATTCGGATATGTGTGACACGTTGGAGCTCCTTAAGTGGGTAATTAGGCCGGCCTGCGTGGGTAGGACTCCACCTACGTACCTACCTCTCACTCTCCATGCCTCGTGTTTTGTAATTCCGTTAGTGTGTTCGTGTAAGTGTGACTTAAAGGGCGGCAATATTCATATACATACGTGACCAATACAACAACAAGAAATCCCACGTGTACCAACCGAAGGAATAATGTCGCTTAAACAAATATAATACAAGTTTATATATTTAGAATTGTTAATAATGTAGGTATGTAAAAAACCCATTCCCATATTCGTGAGCAATTAGGCTTCATATTTTACATTTTTTTTTAAGATTTTACCTTTAAAATTCAAAGAGAATATAACATTTATTACATTAATAAATAAATAAATTTTAAACTTAAGTGGAAATATCTTCAGCGCATCATTTTTATATTTTATTTATTTTAATCAGAACTCTTACGGAAAGGGGCTAGAAACTTGAATATTAAAAATAATTCTAAGAATGAAAACGTTTACATTACAACATATACATACCTGGTTGTTGTATTAAACTTTTTAACGGTGTATTTTTTCGTAAAGAAAAATATTATCTTAAGCGAGATACACAACAAACAAGTCTCGGCTCGTTTTATTCCCCTTGTAGAATACATATTAATATAGGCCGAAATGTAAAAATAGTAATAACGGAAAGAAAGCAGGTTGAAGGGCCTCGATACAAGTTGATGAGACGAGTTCAAGACCATGTGCCTGTACAGTATGGAGACACTGAATCTTTAGAGCGAGCGAGAGAAAGGAGATAATGTTGTTACTATGCAATTTTGATTATTCTAAGCAGTGCCACTTGACAATCTTTCTCTATTAGATAAATTATGTTCGGTATAATAGTGCGACCATTGAATATCTGATGTTTCTGTATTCTTTCGTCATCGAATAGTGAGAATTACACGTTACTGTAGATAGTGATGATATGCACTAAAGGGATGTGGATTCGGAGTGTAACCAATGGCGAATGGCGGTTTTATAGAGTTAGGCTTGTTGCAATCGCGAAAGGTCCTGTTTTAAGGAGGGCATCCGAATCACTAAAAAATTTGATGTAAAACCAGGAGCAATAGACAAAACGAAAAGAAAAGGGAATGAATTTAAAAATGAGATCTAGAAACTTTGTTTTAGCCCAAAAAATAGCATTGTCGATTGTCTGATTAGCTGCTGTCAGATATACATGAATTCATGTACGAGTCTCTAGACAAGAGGCTCCCAAAATGTCCAGTAAGATAGGATCCTGCATGACAAATCTGCCTCTGGAAGATTCTTCTTTTCTAGTCGGTATCCTCATTGCTGTGGATAGTGACCCCTGAGTCTGCTGATGCCCGCAGTCTACAGTTCAATCCACCATTTCATTAATTTGTATCTTTAATCTGGTCAGTCAATCGAGTTGGAGCTCGATCCCTTCCTCTTAAACCTTACATCTTTTCAGTCACTAGTAGCTTTTCCAAATTAATATCCTCAGACGGGTACAATAATTGGAGGATGCATCTCAGACCGATCATAGACAATCTATCTCTGAGGTATATACGTAAATAAATATAAAAATAAAATAGAACTTTACTAAAAGTTCATTGTGATCTATTATAATTAAGTTTTTATTATATTTTTTTGTATCATGTATTTTGTTTTAATATGCATCTATAATATGATTTTTTTGTACATAAGTACATGCAAATTAAAAGTATACATTACGGTTAAAAAATTAATAAATCAATTTTACTGAATTCAGAATTGCAATTTTTGCATGTAGTTATCACTAATAAACACTGGTAACATTTCACAAATATTTATGTTGTACATCAGTAGCATAAAAAAAACCTGATATATTCTCGACTACATTATTTAGCAAAATTTACTTCAATTTAATTTTATTCAGACATTTATTTTTAAAAAATAACATGATACTTTTTCATAAAAATGAGTATATAAGTTGGTGAATAATATATTTTTTAATTCTATCAACGTCCTATTTTTCCCTTTTCTGGGTGTTTTTATTGATAATTTAATTTTGTATTTAAATTTATTCAGACCGTCACCGAAACATTTTATTTTTATATGTTTTTAACATCACAGTACAATTTGTATCTACTGTAGGAGAATGTTTGTGGGCTGCTATGGTGGATTGTCAAACTGTGGTGTGTTCACGTGGTGAGCATTTGTAACAATGAACGTTTTATTTGGAAACGGTAAAATGTATTCAATATATTATATAGAAAATGAGCAAAAATTCTAGACGGGTGGGAAGGCGGTATTCCCATGGAAGGTCGTAAGATCTCTTATATAATATTAGTAGATGATACAACGCTAATACTCAAAAACGAAGATGAAGTTGTTGAGCTAAAAGTAAGTAAACGAAACTTCTTACCGATTCGAAACTCTTAGAAAGAAAAATTGCTTAAGGAATCACAAGAGGGTTACAAGTTCATATACGAGGGCAAGTCTTAGAATTTATTTACACTTTAGAATTTAGACTTTACGGAAGCCAGACTCGTCATGTACGATTTGATGGGCAGAACCATGATTGAAGTTCAAATAAGACGCTACCTCACCGATGGTAACTCGCCTATTCGCTAGAACCATCTCTCGAGCTTGCTGAACCTTGCCATCCGTGATGGAGGCTGACAGGCATCCTGCTCCCTCTTCGTGCGTCACTTTTAAACTCCACAAAAACACGACAAATTTCAGCCCCGTTCACACCCTCCGACAAGAGAAATCGGATGACTGCTCGTTGTTCTTCTTTGGTGCAAACTGCTAGCGAGCCGGATATGCTTACACTGTAATAGCCGGAAGGCAAAGAACGCGATCGGGATCAAATTTCTCACACGTAAAACGCAGTCGCACCAACTCTAAATAAGCATGCGCAGAAGGCACTAATTTTTGACTCGCTTTCGTAACTCACATTTCAAAACATGTAAGGTGTAATCCGACGACTAGTCTGATGACGATATAAGTTGGTCCGTCCTACAAAGAATCAAAATTCGTCTGGTGAAATTTTTGGTATTCTCTATTACACTGTATGGAGTGGAAACATGAACGCTAAGAAAAAAAGGAAGGAATATGTTGGATGCCTTTAAGATGTGGTGCTGGAGGTGAATGCTGCATATCTCGTGAACCGCAAGGCGCACAAATATCTCTATCCTCCAAGAGTCTAGCATTATAGAAAGATAACATACAGGAGAAGAATTCTTATACAATTTCGACATGTTACCAAAAGAAACGATGAGAGTCTCGAGATGCTCATAATCACAGGGACAGTTTAGGTTTGACATGCTTGTGGTCTAGTAATTACGATACTCGCCTAGTGATCTATTAGTCGGGGTAATAAAATGGTTGACGCATTTCCCCTGGATTGAAAAAGGTCAAAGTTCGAAGCCGTGTAACTGTAACTTTTGATAACAATAGCCGGCTGATAACATTAAGCAGATAAAAAATCTACAGGATACACACTGATCACTTTGTAATCACCTACGTCGTCAAATACTAATTATGCACTGATTCTATTGACACTGGGTGGTTTATATACGAATATGTACCCGTTCGTGCGGTGGAGATTATGCTTCAGGTAAGAATCCATTACCTTCTAAGAATTATTGTCGGGCAAAATGATTACTTTGTAGGAATATTATAAAAATTTACATCTTTCATATCCACGTATTGATAACAATAGCCAAAATTTGATTATTATCGGCGGGTTATTTTTAAGTAATTTGATATAAAGGTGTTCCAATAAGAACGCGTTTTTTAATTAAACACATTATTTATTTGAAATGTGATAATATTTATATTTCATTGTAAAGTACAAATGTTCCAATTATGAATGAAATGTCAGACAGATGCGCGCCCGCGGCTCTCCTCGCAAACTCTTGCTATTTTGATGAAATTTAAGATCGTTGCATAGTTGAGGTGTGATTGTGACAATAACGCGTTGGATATCCACCTTAAGCTCTCTGATTATTTTTGGCTTATTGGCGTATACATGTGACTTCAAAATTCCCAATGAAAAAAGTCGCACCGTGTCAAATCACACGATCTTGGTGTTTTTAGCAAAACCAATTAACAAATTCTCTTCGCTTAAAATGGTCTTCTGATTTAAGTTCTTGAGTCAATCGGATCTTGTAAGCATGCAGCTTTAGATCACTCATGAGAATTCGCTCTAAAATGCTTCTTGAAATACCTAACTTTTGAGAACGATGACAAATTGATATCCTTGGGTTTTCAGTTCAGTTTTCAGGTTTTGAAATAACGCCCACTATTATGGCACATGGGTGACTTATTGTCCACAATCGAACCAGTTTCCTCAATTTTTTTAATTAATATTCCAATTGATAACTTATTTGGAACATATTCGGTATTCCATGAAGTTTACAAAATATTTCATTAAAACTTTCTCCATTATTATAGAGAGTTTTATAACAATAATAATATGTTGTTCTTTCATGAATCGTTTCATATTCACTAATCGCAAGGTTAACAAATGAAAAATATCAAATTTTTTGAATAGTCTACTTTGTTATAAAAATGGATCGAAATTTAAAAAAAGGTGCTCTTATTAGAACACCCTTCATAAGGTTTTGGATCTGAATGATTGTGATAACATTATCCGTGATTATAATATCCGGGTTCCACTGTATTTCTAATTAATTAATTAAATAATGATGATATAATCCATAACTACCATGTATAGTTATCGGTTTATTCGTTAATTCCCTTTTGAAATAGAGAGACGTGTATCTCTCGCCCAGACCGACAAGTTAACACGGTAGCAAGCCGAATGAATAAATCTGTCGTACACCACGCACGGTGCGAATTTCAAATTTCATCAATCACTATTATACATTCGAGGATTACTCCCGCGCCTGGCTTATCTCGCGCGTGAACTCTGCTCCATTCAGCCTAATCTCTTGTGGGCCTACTTAGTCCACCGGGATCGTCATAAAGAGCAGTACATGGGGATAATGCGGGCCCAAAACGCGAGAATAAGTAGGTACCCGCCTTAAATGTACCCCTCCTCCGGAACTATGATTAAGGCAATGGTTTTGAAATTTTAATATCCTTCTAAACGGTCATACGCGCTTATTTGTTCAATGGATGAATTTAAGGGACGATTATTTGATCAGCGGTAAATTTTACTGTAGTAAAAAAAATTGCGAAAATGAGTCGTTCTATTGTTGGTAAAAAATATTTATTCATCGATAAACTAATTTTACTCTCTAATATAATAATATAATATATATAAACTAACTTTACTCTCTAATATAATATATATAAGTTGTAAATCGTTAATTTAATATGGCAGACTCTTCACAGATGTTTCAAAAGTCGTCTGTCACATTAATACTTTGAAATTTGCAATATACGACAACGAGTCATTCAATATCTCGCTAATTTAGTGATGAGGGTTCGTTCAATGATGATCGCGCTGTTAATTAATGTTTATATTAGCACATAGACCGAAGAATTTTTTGCCAGCAAAGTGACAGATTTCGAACTAAGCTGTGAATAAACCGTAAAATTCTATATATTGCCAATGGTGAATATTTAAAATATATCAATTTTGAGACAGTTCTCATGGATTTTAGGATTATTCGCCTTGGCAACAAACGTTTTTACCGCGGGCGATGATAAAAAACTTCTAAACTAAAAATTTACTATGGTAACATTTTACTTTTAATCGAACAACTGGCTCTGGTGTTATTTTATTTTGAAATCATCATCGGAAAAGATTTTTTATTGATTTTAATATAACTCATACCTATTAAAAAAAATTAAAAAGTATGATGTTAACATTCTTAATTTTTTCAAATGTTATGTCTAACATAAATCTCCGAGATTTACTTGAGATAAATTTTAGTATTGTGTACACGTGTTGAGAATTTAAACTGGAGACCAGTTTGAGATTGGTAACAAACTAACTTACCATCAAGCCTTTTTCACATAATGCCATACCCTCTTATTCTGTCACACCATTCTTGCTTCGTCTACTTTCATACATCGTCTCATTCTTCCTCTAAAATATTGTCCAAATCGTCGACAATAATAACATTTTTCCCAAAATAACCCAGTCGAAATTTTCTTATAAA
This sequence comes from Eubasilissa regina, assembly GCA_022840565.1. Lineage (NCBI taxonomy): Eukaryota > Metazoa > Arthropoda > Insecta > Trichoptera > Phryganeidae > Eubasilissa > Eubasilissa regina. The sequence goes on from JAINEB010000013.1 coordinate 17,616,205, forward strand.
TTATGCATTATTTAAATGAACCGTGGTTATAAAATTATTGTAAATAATTTCGTAAATTTCTTTACAGAACTTTCATATTATCAAATTATCCGAATTTATTTTATACAGAGGCTTTTACATTTACATTTATATTTACAATTATCATTTATTTTAAAATAGGTTGATAATAATTGTAATCGTAAATGTTATCAGCTTTAAAAGTTACGCAAAACACACAAGTCAGACCCTACCTTCAAGTAACATGCAATACTTAGGTGTTACTACATTGTACTTACAGTTTAGATATAATAATTTCGGTATTATACGAGAATAATAAACAAATTGAGTTCACATTGGAATTTTTCTTATGTGACTTGTTTACGGAAGTAAGGCTTGAGTTAATAGTTGGGTCTTGATAATAAGATATACGACCCGAGTGTTGAAAGAATAAGAAAAACCTACCATAACCAAGTATATCAGATACTAAAAGATGGTCCTGTTATCAAGCATATAAAGCAATGCATACAATGTTATACCTGTTCAGGTCGCCTGTACAGGCAAACCGGAACGTGTGTGTAACTTCAGGCTATAGGTCTCAGAAAGGCCGCGTTGTTTAGTTTGAAAATATGGCGTCTCGCAAGCGCAGCGTGATTGTGAAAGATTTTATTGAATAGTATAAATCTGAGTCATCCATTCTCTTATAATGACAATAATCTTGATGATCTACATTTAATTCCTTTATCAAATTAACGTGACTGCATTGGTTTCTTTTTAACGACCATTCTGCTTACGCGCCTTGTTACTTCGATTGGCACCACTGGGTTTTCTGGTTTATAATAATTTACATATGTGTATGTGAATATTGCCGCCCTTTTTTCGGAACGCTAAAAAGATGTAACTAACAGGCGTCATTCTTATTACATCCCGTACTTCGACCAGTCCAGCGGTCCAAATAAATCACCAGTACGCCCTTCGGTCGGTCGAAATCTAAAGAAGATAATCCAGCTAAAAGAACAACAACATCGGACCAGAAAAATAGCAAAAATGAAAAGGTTAGTGCAGTTCATATATCATATATGTGCTTATTGTTAATCGGAAATCTGGGAACCAGCTATCGAAGGCACTTACACAAACACATTCTTTACACCACTTTCGTCGCGGTTTTTTTCTTCGTAGGATGACGAGAAGACCTACTAGCGCTAGCGCATCGTTGCAGTTACGGTGTACCTATGCCATGGTTAACTGAGAGATTGTTACAGGTTGGCCGCCACGTGTATGGCCAAAATTGAGCTTCGTTTAACTTGTCATGTTTACCTGAACAGGTATACCTGTCAGGTAAACATGACCCGTTGCGCGTATTATGTATCAGAATTGAAGAGCGTGGTAATGTACATCTTCCTATGTCTGCTACGCGGAGAAACAGCGGTTATAAGTTAGGCTAACTTCTTATATTAAACAGATTAAATAAGTTAATTTTAAAGTACTTAAAAGTACCAGTTCAAGTCCGCCAAATATGATAGCCGTCCGCACTTGTGATTTATACAAGAAATAGTACTCTGAAGGTTCTGTAGATTACTCTTAACTTTCACTGTGATAACGTGATAAAAAAAATGTTTGCAATTTGAACTTTGTAGTTTAAGTTCATTTTTATATAGATTATTTAATTTTGTTTCAACCATTTAATATGTTATTTTAATACATCAACCAGTTTCGTAAAATTGGTTAATTAATTAGTTAATTTGATTTTAAATAATCTACATAAAATTGTTTTTATGGAATCCTTAATTTAGTACTTGACTCAAAATTTTAGTAAGTATTCAAAATATTTTTTTTAAATATTTATTGTAAATCAAAAAGGATCTTCTCTATAAAGACACATTGCTATCGAGAATAGATGTAAAGGTTCAATTATTTCTCCGTGCAATATTTAAATTAATTAATCAAAGGAGACTTACCTTTGGAGACGCTCTCGAGACAAAGTTTATAATTGAACGGATTTTCTATTATAACCCTGACGAATTATTTTCAGAAAGAAAAAAAACGCGTTACGTGTCTTAGACACATATATCATAACACTCCTAGATAAAAAAAAAATTGTCGAAAAAAATATTAATAAATTTAGATAAATATAAAATTAAATACAATGCAAACGACTGCACTGCCGACGGATACGGATGAGGAGTAAAATAGACGTTTATAAATATCTTAAAATCTCTATTCATACTAGCTTGTTATAAAGTTCATCGAGGGTAGCTATTTTGTCAAATAATATTAAAATAAAAATTTGTGATATAAAAATAATGTACAAAGCGCCTTTGAGGTAATTTTTTTATTAAAATGACGACATGTTAATTATCTGGTGTTATAAATTACATATATTAAAAATATAAATCGATGCATTAAATTAAATTAATAAAAAATCAACATTATATATTTACATACATGACAATTAGACAATCACAATGTATCAGGTCAAGTCATAAATAACTTCCGTTGCAAGAAGGTAGAATCTATTGTCTGTAGTTACTCATTATGTGCCAATGTCACAAACGAGTTTTTACTTTATAAAAAGATAAGGGTTCTGCTAGTCTTTTGATAACTGTTTTGTGTGGTTCACATTCAACACTTAAAGTGGTGTTGTTCCTAACACTTAAAATGGAGAGTCAAAAAGTGCATATTCGTTATGGAATGTTTTAGGAATTCAAACAAGATAGTTAATAGTTCTACGGCGACGGCTGAAAAAATTTGCAGTGTATATTATACGGTAAAGAATCGGGCGGAATTAAATATATTAATTAGAAAGATACACATATAAAATCAATTTTATGGAAAAATATTGTTGTTACGCCACCGGGATTCGAACCTGGATCTCTTTCCTAACCGGGGAAGGTGCATTATCTATGTTCCAGCGACAATATTTTTAACGACAAATTTTCGAATTTACATGTTAAGTTTTGATATTAATATATTTACTTATTTACTTACTTACCATCACGCCGTTTCCTCGCGGGGGTAGGCAGAGAGGATAGAGCGCCATATTCTTCTGTCCTGACACACAATTCTCGTTTCATCCACATTCATACATCTTCTCATACAAGCTCGCAGATTGTTGAGGCTTCTAACAGAACCATCCTCCATTATCTGGTTTACCTGGTCGTGCCAAGTCTTCCGCGGACGTCCTCTATTTCTGGTTTCATCAACACTTACGTCATATATCTTTCTTACCATTCTCTCCTCATTCGTCCGTTCCATATGACCAAACCACCTAAGTGATCATTTCTTAATCTTACTCACTATACTAACATCAGCTTTACACGCTTTTCCTTATTTCTTCATATTATTACATATTAATACATTTAATATATTAATATATTTAATCGTTTCATAATTTGAAAAAGCCATCTACTTTATTTTTACAGAATCTCAAATACCTTTGAGTAATCTGAGAGCAGACGCCAGAATTATCAATACATTTTTATTAAATTTTGGACACATTTATACAACATTTTTTGTATGTATGGAGGGATCGTCGAGGTATATATAATCACGAGTTGTTTAATTCAAATTTAAATATTACTGCAGATACACACGTTCAGCAGCTGCAGAAAGCTCAAGAAAAACATAATGGAAACCATCCTGCACTCGTCAATTGCAAAAACATCATTATTTTACACGACAAGGCGAGACCACATACAGCAAGTGTGACTCAAAAACATTATTATTTTGCACGACAAGGCGAGACCACATACAGCAAGTGTAACTTAAAAACATTATTATTTTACACGACAAGGCGAGACCACATACAGCAAGTGTGACTCAAAAACATCATTATTTTACACGACAAGGCGAGACCACATACAGCAAGTGTGACTCAAAAACATCATTATTTTACACGACAAGGCGAGACCACATACAGCAAGTGTGACTCAAAAACATCATTATTTTACACGACAAGGCGAGACCACATACAGCAAGTGTGACTCAAAAACATCATTATTTTACACGACAAGGCGAGACCACATACAGCAAGCGTGACTCAAAAACATCATTATTTTACACGACAAGGCGAGACCACATACAGCAAGTGTGACTCAAAAACATCATTATTTTACACGACAAGGCGAGACCACTTACAGCAAGTGTAACTCAAAAACATCATTATTTTACACGACAAGGCGAGACCACATACAGCAAGTGTGACTCAAAAAAAAAACCACTTTTTTCCGGTCTTTGCCCCGACAGACTACTCTACCTTTTCTGTTCCTTATACAACTTTTAAAATGAAAACACCTTCAATACTGAAGCACTGAGCAAATCAATCAGGTTGTCAAAAATTTATTCCCGTCCAAATCCACCAAATTTTATGAGGAAGGAATTGATAAGCTGCCAGTAAAATGGGAGAAGGTCATACGTAATAGTAATGAATTCGTGATAGATTTATATGATTTTGATGAAAAAAAAAAAGAAATTATTTATGACTCAACACAAGTATATGAATACCAAGAAAACAGCGTAGATATTTACTTAGGACATGAGAATACCGGAGGTACGGAGTTTTTTGATTTCAAAAAAGTTTTGGAAGCGCTTGATACCGGTATCAATAAAGGTGAATAAAAAAAATTAAGAAAAATAGATTTAATTCGCTCATTTAATTTCGAGAAAACTCTTATCTAAGGGCCATAATCACGATTTAAATAGGAAGCCATTTATTAAATTTTCTTTTGAGTGTTCTTTGGGAAATATTTATTAAAATATTCTTGGTACTCGTTACTCAATATTAATGAATTATTAATTTACCGAAACACTTTCCCTCTCAGATTGCTTTTTCCAGAATACACACAGCCTTCATTCCGTCGGCACGATGTAAACTTGGAGAATTTTATTTAAATCTTCTCATATAATTTAACATTTATGAGAAGTACGTTCCTTTCTACATACTTGACAATGAAAGTATCTTTAGTTAATGAATTTTTATTTTAATTTCTCACAAAAAATTAAGGAATTTTTATTAAATCTTGATTTTACAATAATTTTACATGCCTCTTTAAGCTTAATTGATTTTATCGTAGTGAAAATGTTATTACAAGCTGCTAGTATATGAGAGATATTAGTCTCAAAACTCATGTAAAGGAAGTGAAATGTCTTTCATGGTCTATTGCAATTTGTATGCAGACCAGAATGACCAACTGAAGATACTAGTTGCAATCTCAGCAATATCCATATTTTTTATTTGAAGGAAAATATTAAAAACTGATAAAATCTTGAAGAACAGTATATTTATAATGACAATTGGTTTAAAACGCAAAATAAATGCAAAAGCTAGCTAGTTTTCAGTTTTCAGTAGTTTACTAACGTTTATTTAAATTTCAAAATACCGAAAACTGTTATTGGTCGAATCTTAATATAAATGGCAGTGGACAAAAGCAGCTGTCAAACTTCCATCAATTTACATAAAAAATAACCAAGTTTGATTGTTGATAAATTAAAGTAATGTGTAAAAGCTATAAGAGAGAATAAAACTGCAATAAAAGTTATAATAAAGATTAAAATGGAGTTTACTGACTTTGCAACTACCACCATCAACTGATGTATGTTGAAATCCTTCAAAATCTGCATAAGAATACACATAAAAAATATATACAGAATAAAATGTATGGATTTATTTATCAATAACACTAATAATATGCAAATATCTATTATTTTTAAAGAAACCTCATTTTTGTTGTGTAGTTGCATTTTCAGAACATAGTTATGTGATATTTAAATACAAATTAAATTATTCAACCAGAAAGATATACGGAAAAAAAATTTGTCGAAAATATCTATACTTGCCAAAATGGAATAATAGATGTATCATTTGGATAGATTACAGAATATAAATTCAAAATTTGGTAAAAATGTTTTCGATTGCTATAGCGAAATGGTGAACGCGCATCCCCGGATAGGAAGAGATCTCGGTAGCAACTAAATATTATTTCGTGATAAGATGTGGATACATCATATCCACAGATATACGTTTCATATGTCAAAATGTATGGTGAAAATTCGAAACATTAAAATATAATAACTTTATAAATATTTGCGACCGGATATTTTTTATGGATATTAACCCTAATTTTATTAGGGTCTATTTAAACTATGAATATTAATTTACGTGACATTTATCTCGACCTATGTACCATACACTTATGTTTAAACATTTAAAGTACCTGACAGTTTTATCACTTGTAGCAGTTATTAACGACAATCGTTCTCATAATTTATCAAGAAATTTTTTTAAAAGAAGTAAATGTCATAAAGCACTCCCACGTTAATTTTCTTTATTTATTAGCAGCTGTAGATTTATCCCCCAAATGTTTCAGCGTTCTATTCACTGAAGAAAAAAACCCTTTCAAAAAACATCCCCCAGCGCCGCGCGCCGCGAGATTAGGGGCGCGCTCGGTGCCGGGCGGGTCGTGAAATTGCAGGGGATTTCCCTTAACCCAAATTCGGGTGGTCTTCTCGACAAAACCACTGGAATATAATCACTCCAGCGCCAGGAGATGAGAACATTTAAGGGGGGGGGCTAATTTATTCTGGTTTTTTTAAATAAAATCTCGGGACTTTTTCAGAGACAACTGGAAATGAAGGACTTAGTTGAAGTCATTTTTTTTAGTATTGTTCTTCTTCAGGCTTTTACGAGTTTTTTTTAAATTTATCTTTCGAAGTTTATTATTCACCAGATTATTTGTACAGGTATCTGCCCTACCCATGTGTTATTTTTGTGTGCTTTTAATAATATTCATACTTTTATTAAATTACGATACATCTATCATGTCAAGATTTTACATTTCGACGAAAAAATATGAGACCCCCCCCCCTACAACAACACTGTATATCGTTTTTTACAAATATTTATCGATAGATGGAGCGTCGGCCTTCTTGGATGATATACAATGTTTTTTGACATACACCGTTGTGACATCCAAAACTCAGAACTGTCCAAAACCGATATATAGTGTTGTTAATATGGTTGACTTTTTGGAAAACTAAAAAAAAACAAAAAGAGGCACTCATTTTTCAAGAAACGAACATCGAACAAAAAAATACAAATTAAATAATCAACTAGAAAGATTTTTTTTTCTGTATATCTATTTGTATAATTTAATTTTTATTAAAATACCATAACCATGTTTTGAAAATGCACTTCACAACAAAAATGTGTCTTAAAATAATATATTCAAAATATATAATACAAAATAAAATTTTGCCATTCACTAAAGCTGGCCATTTTATATTTACTAAATACTAATTTTATATGCTAAATTTCAATAAAAAATTCAAGCAAAGGGCTGGTAATTATAAGTATCAAATGTGTCACTTACTCAGATTATACTTATACTTGAATAGCATTAAACAGTATATATCCATTATATTATCAAAAATGTACATTAAGATCATTTGTAGATTCATTAAAGAACGGGTGCTGAGACCTGGCTAATGACGTGCATCCCGTCGGTCGAGTGACGAAATTACAATGGCGCGTGGGCGCGTCATATCTGCCGGCGTTTACGCATGTATATGTGCAGTATCAAGGATAACGACGTCTCACAATAAATAAATAAATAATACAGTTTTTATTAAATCAACGCTAATACTTAAATTTCCATGTATCCAGAATGTATGTATGTTACGTTATTTGTATTCTATTACCAGTAAATTTATCTCATTTTCTTAATTTTTAGTATCTCTTTGACTAGACCGAAGTCTTTGCTAAAGGAAACGGGTTCATTTATTGTTATTAAATTTAAACAATTAACCTCAATTAAAATACGAGTTAGAAAATTGAGTAACCAGAAATATTTTTAGGTTATATACATAATTATCCACCGTTTTGTTTTTTGAATTCGACGTTTAATTGGCATTTGTCATAATACATTGGTTTAATAGGATTAGGAAATTAGAATACCATCCACGTATACGCCACATTACGCTGTACCACTTGGAGAAAGGGTGGAAAGCTGCTGAGTCATTTCGCGATTCTTTTCGGCTAAGAAACGGTTAGCAAAAAGGCATGCCGTCGCTTCAAAGCTGGTGATACCAGCTTAGACGACAAGTCAGGAAAGGATCGACCTTCTGATTTTGATTTTGTGGAAGAGGAGGAATAATGCACCACTAGAACACTGACTGAGAACTTCAAGATCGATCAGTCCACGATTGTTCGTCATCTCAGAAAACTCGGCAAGGTGTGAAAATTGATAACCGGATGACTGGATTAACTCAAAAAAAATATGAGTTTGTTTTTTGGTTATGTTACAATATAATACAATGTAATTTATGTTAAAATATATGTTTTTTAAACGACGGATGCATCAACCTAATAAATGATTATAAATAATAAAACAAAATACTTTGTTTAAACCACTATTTAATGATTATTCAACATGTTTCGATACTTATGGTATATTTTACAGAAAACAATGTATACTTAAATTAAAAATATAAATAAGTAGGAACTAATATGAAAATAAATTTAAATCCTCTTTGCAAATAGTCACTTTTTAATATATATATTTAATATATTGTTTTGTTTTTAACTATGGTTGTATTTTTAATTTAATAAACAATGGTTTAAACAAAGTATTTTCTTTTATTATTTATATAAAATGAGGCCACAAAGTAATTTTGCTAATATTGAAGAAGTAATAAATGATTAACTGAATAAATGACAACTGAATTTTAAAATATTTTTAATAATTTAATTTAAAATATATTATTGTTTACCTATATTTAAAACATAACACAGAGAAGGAAAAGAAAAAAACAGAAAATTATAATAAAGAAATTACGCATTTTCATAAATCTTTGTTCAGTTTAATTCCTGCCAGCATTATATAACATGTTCCTGACACACTGTGAATATTATGTTCCAGGCCGCTTTTATTTGGCCGCTTTTTTTGGTTTGGTAAATATTTGTCAGTTTTTGTTTGATAGTAGTAGATATTTATTGATTACAATTTATAAAAAAGTACTTAAAGCCTCAACAACGTGTTGAAATTATTAAAACAACACAAACCTGACTTTTGGAAAAAAATCATCACGAGCGACTTGGCGGGTTTTATTAATAAACAAAACAGCCATTATTGGAGCACTGAAAATTCTCAATTGCTCTACCAACAACCTTTATACCCAGGCAGTTACTGTATGTTGCGTCAAGCGAATTATTGGCCCCTATGTCTTTCAGGATGCAAGAGGTAATGCTGTAAAAACTTATTGGTGGCTGAATTGGGTCAAACACATGTAGTATCAATAGATTTATGATTTAGATATTTATCAATAAATTAATGAATGAAAAAACATTGTCCTCAAACATAATACTCACCCTTTAGTACTCGTATTTAAATTTATCCGTTCATTGTCGCATAATAAATTGATTTGGTATAGGCCAAATAATCACTAAGGCAAACAGGATCAACATAAATAACTACACGGCATAACTACATCATTCTATACACAATACAATACATACAAGATAGGTGCTGTGTTAATCAATCTTAATAATATAAATCAAGAAATAATACGATAATTAGTAAGCACATATACACTAATACCAAATAATTTGTTATAAAACTACCAATAGTGGGAAATATAGGAACATTTTTTTTTTAAATATCATAATGCTTTTATAATTAAAAATCTATAGAGCTTTCCAGCAAGTAAAGGCACTGCCGACGTCATTAATAATAATAAAAATTATCTTGATATTGTAGACAGTGTATTGATGTATTTCCTCGACCTGTCAAAACATTCGATAAATTACGGGAACCTATTTAATAAGCTAAAAAATATGTGAATTAAAAATAAGTAACGCGAATCAATCAAACACCGTATGACAGGCAGGATTTATTCAATTAATAACGAAACAAGCGAAGCGTTCATCATTTAATATGCACCGTAACATTTATAAGTATAAATTCAACAACTTGATGGCTCTGCAATTATGTATTTTGATTAATCAAAATTAAATTAAGTTAACCGCATCAAACAAAAAATGTGGTTAAATGCACAGCTTTCTACGGTACTGTAGGCTCCTAATTGCATACACGGTGGAGTGTGAAATAAAAAGATTAATGTAAAATTAAATATGAACCCAACTAAATTACGCATAAATGCAGTGACATAAGCATACCAAAAAGATTAGTATAGTGAGTTCATTCATTTAACACTTTCTTTAACACTTACTGCCCGTTGGGTCAAAACAAAGCACGTCCGGCGGTGGTGGGTCATTTTAGACCCACTTCAAGTTTTTAACCGTTTTGTGTGAATTTTTTATAAACATTTTATTTTAAATGTGATTTAATGCAATAATATGATATTCCATAATATTTCTGCTAAAAATCAATGTTACAAATTAAAAAATATTACGAGTATGTACGTATTCTAACGCATCAAATACAAACATCCACTGAGCATGTGATCTTCTCGTCGGTTGGCGATTGTTTCTACCTGCTGGTGCTACAGCGGTTATAAACAATTAAAATGTATTATTTACTTTTTACATACTGGTATTTTTTACACGTTAACCGGATGAAAATAACTTAAATAAAATATTTATAGAAATGAATTAAATATATTATAAATGAAATATTTTTTAAATTATATCCTTTTTATACGAAACGCAATCAACAATATTATAAGCAGAAGCAAATGTAGTTGACATAATTTAAAAAAATAAGTATATCAATAGATAACTTACACTCAAAATAGATATAATATTGATTGTTTTCTGTAAATTCCAGTCAGTAAGTTGTTTCTCATTGTCAGAATATAATTGTCAAAAATATAAATAACAATTGCCGATCCGCTTCTACACTGTGTCCAGGTAGGGTCATAAAACTTACATTAGGCTCAATGCCCTTGAAATAGTTATATTACTAGCATTATCTAGGCGTTTACGCGCTTTATACTTCGATAGGTAGGCCTGATATAAAATTTTGAATATGTGTGTTCTATTTGTGTAGATTTGAATTTACAGAAAACAAAAGCGATGCTGCTTCTGGGAAAAGAGTCATTGTGATTCGGACGGACTTTTTACGGCGGCAATAATAAAACTTTTAGTGTATATAATTTCGGATTAGCGTTTGTGTGAAGGTGTGAACGTGGCTGACCAGCATATTTGCGGACCATCAAGCTACAAGGATAGCGACGTCGGCCTCAACCAGCACAGGTTCGCAAAGGTTTGTGTAATTTGAATTTACATAGATTGAATAACTGTATTCATCATTACCAATAGAAAACCCAGAACTAGCTATCAAAGTATTTACGGAAACACTAGGGACCGCCAGAAGAAAATAAGTCAAAACATATAACAATATAAATCTGTACAATAATTGGACTGGCTCATAATACATGGACGCATACCTGGTATCTTTTGTCTACCCTCCGTAAAAAATATACTCAAAATGTTGACAATATATGTTTCGGCGTAAGCGCTGAGATTCAATCCCGTAAAAGAGACTGTCTTGGGTCAGTTTTTGAACGTTTATTCACATTTTTATCAATAACTCATTTGAATCTCGTCCGATAACATTTCTTAGTATCTCAAATTATTTGGAAATATTCAATAAAAAATTAGCTAGAAGTGAAACAGCATAAAACGAATATTTGTAGCGTAATTTATATTTTTTACAAACACCCGGATCAGATCTGACCCACCATCGTAGAAGATGTGTTAATTATATATGGACATATGATTAAGCCAACCGATATGAATTAAACATTATTACTACTCTTGACGTAGCTCGTAAACTCGGCCTTAAATAAGTGTTTTCACTACATTTTATTCACTATTAAAACATGTTCTAAAATAAAATTTATTTTTGTTATAATTAATTAATTGTTGTAATTGATTTTGTTATAAATAATTAATTGTCCTTCTTGAATTAAAAAAAATATATTGTGCGGCTTGTTTCTGGCACCAAAAATATACAGCATAAATATAAACCTTCACCACTTTAGTCATAACCTTACATATTTTAAGACAAATGTGAAGTTATGACTACACTAAAGGGGTAGAAATTGTGCACCAAATCTTTTAAAGAGTATATAATAATTGAATATTTAATTTTATATTTTTTATTTATTATCTTTGTTTTATTAACCACTGAATTGACTTTAAATACATCTACCGGTTTCGAAAAATACCATTTTCTTTTTCAGGATGTCATAACTAACTAAAAATATATATCATTATTTCTTCATTTCATCTATTTTTAAAAAAACAACAATTATTTTAAAAATTATTAATTTATTTTTTTTTAAATAATTGTTGTTTTTTTAAAAATAGATTGTGGTGAATAAAGATAATAAATAAAAATTATGAATTTTAACCACAAAGTTAATATTGCTAATTTTAAAAAGAATATTTATTTTACTATTTTTACTATCCCTATATTAATTTTATCATTTTTTCATGATCCAGGCTCAATTTAAAAACGAAGTTATAAACTTGGTTAATAGTCATTCAAGCGTATAATACATGCTTACCATAAGCCAGATTCGCACTATTCACACGTCACATGATACAACTTGATCGTTGATCTTGAATACCACACAACTGGGCAGTAGTCTTAAAGTGCTCTTCATTCTACTCAATTATCATCTTTTTTTTACAGGATTTATAATTTATCAACCCTATTAAAGTGTATTTTATAATATGTTATTCCTTTTATTATCTAAAATGTTTTTTTTTTTCATCAATGTCATTTCGGGACTATACATCAAGATCATTAACAATCTGTTGATAAACTGCAAATTATAAATAAATAAATATATTAAATATGAATTAAATATACTAATTAAAAAGATATACATGTAAAATCAATTTTATCGAAAAATATTGTTGTTACGCTTCCGGTATTTGAACCTGGATCTCTTTCTAAGTCGAGGAAGGTGTATTATCCAACTATACTACAGCGACGATATTTTTAGCGACAAATTTTCGAACCTACATGTTACCTTTTTGATATTAATACATTTAATCGAGTAATCTGAGAATTGAGTAATCTGATAACAGACGCCAGAATTATCAATTCATTTTTAAAAAGATAACATATAGGTTCGAAAATTTGTCGCTAAAATATCGTCGCTGTAGTATAGTAGGATAATGCACCTTCCCCGATTTGAAAAGAGATCCAGGATCAAATCCCGGTGGCGCAACAACAATATTTTTGATAAAATTGATTTTATGGTTATATCTTTCTAATTAATATATTTAATTCATATTTTAAATATTACAGACCTATGTTCTGAATAATTTACAACTTCACAATAAGAATGTGTTCTAAAAATAAATATATAAATATGTCAGTTTGATCTTATATATTTTGTCAATAAACTAATTGGATTGGTTTGGATATTTTATTAGCTTCTTATAAAATATTATATACTCCACCATTAATAAATGTCCGCATCTAAGAATATTTTAAATTACCCCTGGTACGTAAATTTATATTGAAAACTGAATTATGACGAAAATATTCCAAGCACAAATTTGCGATTCAATTCATGACACTGTAGATTTTATTAATTTATATATTTAATCGGTAATACAGGTCCCAGTAACTTCCATATCGAAATTTGCAGGAAAAAAAAGACTATTACAAAAAAATACTAATTCTTCATTTGTCAATTGAATATACTCTTCTTTGAATATATTCTTAATTTGTCAATTGAATTAATGACAGTAAGTATAGCTATAGCTTTGAATTAATTAATTTAATAAGTAATTTATAACTTTTCTCTCTAAAAGATATTCGAAAATTGAGGAATGCTAAGGTCGAGACATTAATCCCTTTCGATCTAATAATTTCGTGAGGTAATACCAAATTTTGCTGAAGAGAAAAAATACCACTAACTGTGGGTACGTTATCTCCGTGACTAAGTCAAGAAGTGACCCCAAAATAGGTCATACAAGGGAAGCAATGCTTTTCCGCTTGAATAAATTATTCAGAGTTAAAAATGAGGCCCACGTTGAACTCTATACAGGCATAAATCTCTTTTTTTTTTTAAACCATACGTAATATTTTAATGTGAATTTACTTACTTTATGAAAAGTTTACTTGATGGAAAGAATTATATTTTTCTTCATAATAGAGTCCATGAAACTACCTCTAGATATTATGCGGGTACGTGCTGTGAAATAGGCGACATCCAAATGCAATCTGGAATAATCTACTCCTGGAACAATACTGGTATGCAATCTGCATAGCCCGCATCATCTTGTAAATTAACACTTTTCTGAATAAAACATAAAACAGTGGTCAACCACAAAGTTAGTTTTATTCTCATAGTACAAGCGTTCACTTGAGTTTTAATATAGAAAAATAATATTGATGTAACTTGTATTTCGTGTGCGTATCTCGAACAAAAATTAAAATTAAAACTTGAATAATTTAATGTATTAACTGTTCGTCATTTTCTCATCATGGGCGCTAGTCTTATTTATTATTTTCAAAGAATATGGCATTGTGTAATTGTATTATTCACGAATCATTTTAATTTTCTCATTTTTTAAAAATAATATATAATAAATATTTTACGTTTACCTAGTAATAAAATCAATTTCACATTTTTTTACTTATCCAAAAAGTACTTAACGCTGCATTATTCGTTTCCTAGTTTTCAGAAATTAATTTTATTATCTCATGAAAGGCAGTAAAATAATAAGTAATAAAAAATTTATAATTATAATAGACGTGATCAAAGCTTTACGCTAATTTTTAAGCTGTAAGTACATAGATACTAATTAAAAACATATTCTTTTCAGTTTTAGTTTTTGTTCCTACTTTTATAAAATATTTTTCTATGTCTTTGAATGAAAAAAAATGCAGATTACCTTATTCACTACTTCATTCGTGGATGGAATGCTCTAAAGTGCAATATAAGATAAAATACTCAAATGTTGACATTAATTCAAATTTCTTAAATTACAATGGACATTATTCTGCACTGCGGACTGAAAAACCCGGTGCAGTCGCTCGTCTCCAGGTGTGAGAAATCAGATGAAAGACGTACAACTTTGTTCTAAATATCTACTTGTTTACCAAAAATTGGTAGCTGGTAATCAGTATATGAAGCTAAACAGGCTACAATAATACAACATAATATTATATATGTGCCTACAAAAATCCATAGGCGCTCTCTTTTTAAATATTTGACAGAACCTAAATCATAAACCACATATATTTTTCTCTCAAATTAAATTGACGCGTGCAGTATATACGTTCATTTACTGACTCTCAGAGATTGTCTCAGAAATCTTATTAATATATCATTGTGAACACGGACCATAAGCGCGTAAATAAGATTATTCAAGTCTTTCTTAAATTAACGAAAAATTTTAAATTGCAAAACTGATATTTGTAAAATTTGGACTTGGATCGTAATTAATCAGCTGTAACCCATATATTCTATATAATAAATTTTAATCCAAACTACGTACAACTTTCTTGAATGTATTATATGCAAAAGCCTGGGTGTAAATAATAGTTAAGGAAAACACATTCTTATTATTAATATATGTTGTTAATAATATCAATGTGTCCAAAATTTAATAAAAAATGAATTGATAATTCTGGCTTCTGCAGTCGGTTTACTCAAAAGTATTTGATATTCCGTAAAAATAATGTAGATGGCTTTCAAATAATGGAATGACAGATGTATTAATTTGAAAAAGTGTAACATACAGATTCGAAAATTTGTCATGAAAAATACTGGCGCTATAACACAATTGGTAGTGTACTTCCCCGGATTGGAAATAGAGATCCAGGTTCGAATCCCGGTAGCGCAAAAACAATACTTTTCGACAAAATTAATTATATACTAAGTATATATATACTAAGTTAGAAAGTTGGAAAAAACAAGAAAATATATCCAGAGGTAGTATGATACATATATCTTTAAAACTAAGTAGTTTAAAAGATGTCATGATTTAATCTTGATTAAAATATATTTTCAATTTTTCACAATTAGGACGACAGGTGTTTCACGTTGCAAGGTTATAAATTAAGATATTTGGTGTATTTTGTTAGCGAGTGTAACTAACATTTATCAAATTGATTCTAGCCCTTAATAGCGTATCTGCCGTTAAAATAATTTCAGAAAATATTTAAGAAAAATATGTTATAATATTTTGAATAAAAACACATTTTTCTTGTGAAGTTGCAATTTGAGTAAATAGCTTTGTGTATTTTGAATGTCTTATATTATAATATTTATTTTTAAATTTAATACAATTTATGACATTCCGTGTGTTGTTTATTTTTAACATACATAACTAAGCTCTGACGGGATAGCTCGAAAAGATGAAAGGAAATAAACAGACGTGAAGATGAAGGAAATAAACATCAGAAAATACACGGTAGATCATTACACGCAATATTACGTTTTAAAACAGGCGCACGATTTGATTTGTGAGAATAATGTACGAAACATTTTTATTTTTTGAACGAAGGTAAAGAAAGATAATCCATCTCAAAATGTCGAGCCTCCCTCCCCTGACTGCGCGTATTATTACGGTATTTACTTAACAAATATGCTTTTAAGAGATGTCAGTGGGAACAGATTCCGTGGACTGTATCGATTTAAGCTATTGTTTAGTTGACGCAACTCGAATTGGAATAAGAAAGGAATAATGTCAGAGAGAGTCTGGCCTAGCTTGATCTCAGTCCTGGGCTGGACGGCAAATTACACCTCCCGTTGACTCGCACTACTTTGGTGAAAAACTGCATTTCGGGATGCTGTCGACAGCCGTTTTTTTCATGGTTCGGATTTAACGCATGGCGACCAACAAATAAACGTGTTGACGCATCAACGTTCTAAAAGCAATCTGTCCCATCCACTGAAATCTCTAGGTACCCGTTAACCAGAATGAGACAGGTATAACAAATATGTTTTGGATAAAATGAGTGCACAGGGAGCACTTGACTTGCGTCAACAGATGTAATTACAGGTCGATGTATTAGTAATGGAACTTCAAGAATGTGTTGTGTACCGATTAATTATTATTAAGATGTGATTAATATTATTTCATTCCCTATTCATAAAATAATTAAACAATGTTAAGAAAGGATCACTTAGGTGCTTTGGTCATATGAAACGAATGAATGGTAAGAAAAATATATGACGCAAATATTTATGACACCAGAAGTAGAAGGCGTTCGCGAAAGACTTGGTACGACAAGATAAACCAAATAATGGAGGATGGTCTCGTTAAAAGCCCTAATAATCGACAAACTTTTATAAAACGATGTATGAATGTGGATGAGGCGAGAATCGTATCTCAGGACAGAAGAATTTGGTACTCTATCCTCTCTACCTACCCACGCGGGGAAACAGCGCGATGGTAAATTAGTTACTTTGTTAGTTAGTCAATAATTTTTAAGGTTTCTCACACTATCTATAAAATTGCTTCATTTTTATTCAAACACTATTTGATAAAATGTTCTTTAAGAAATGAACAACACATAAATGTATATTTTTTCTAATAAGATGATTCAAATATGCACAGCATTTGTTAAATATACGCTGTTTACACCCCTGCCATGGTATACGAATAATACGTGAACTGTAAATTTGAGCAACAGAAACTGAAATATGATCCACGAATTCTTTAAAAATGTTTTCAAAAACTTGTTATTCTCTATTTTATTTCGAGCTTTCATAATAAATTTGTTAAGGTCTATAAACTCTTTTTTTCCTTTACACTAGAATTCAATGTGACATTTCCGATGTAAAATGTCGACCAACTGAAAGGTTATGCAAATGTATGCAGCCACGGATGAACTTTTAGCGAAGGTAATTTTTTTTCTGGTGACACTGTATTTATATACATGTATTACACGTACATACTGACTAATTGTATTATAAATTCTAATGGTCTAAAATAGACCATTAGACCGTCATAATAAAAAATAATATCGACTGTAGAAAGGTAAAAAAGTATTTTAACCTTCAAAAACAATTTTTTTCAGTAATGTGAAACACTGTACTTCATAATTTTATATTACTAAATTTTAGCTTCCCGCAATCGACCGCAATCGCAATCGAATGCGACTGGCGCACGAAATAGATTTTTTTTAATTTTTGTATTAATAATTAATTGATTTTGAAGATCTTTCCAATTCATTTCAATGTTCCATTGATTCTAGAAATTTGTTTAGTTTCGTGAATATTTATTTAATTTTTTTAATACGTTTAACTGGACAAAAGAATTAAGTCTTGGCAAAATGTGATTTCAAACAATTATTTTCTTTGATATGTATTTAAAACGCCATGGAAATATTTCGCATCTCTGAGGAACAAAAAAAACTACTAGCCACCGCGCCGTCACCGAATAATTTAGTATTGATAACATTGCGACTTAACATTCTATGGACTAGGCCGCTATCTGTCAATAAATAATAAGATACAACGATGCAAACATAATACGGTGCAAAAAGGTCTTTTTCCACAGACTACCAAATATATAGACATGAACTAACGCGAATTCCTTGTTTCAATATTTTCATTTTAGTGTCACCCGCGTAATCACCCAAGCAATCAAAGCTCCGTGACTTTTTTTAAATATATGACTCGATGGGAACGAAAATTTAAACCCTGACAATATTACATGCGTTAATGTAAAAAAATGCATTGTGTTTACACAAAGACTCATTTTCGAAGAGTCAATACTTTTTCTGTTGCATAAATGTGTCATAGACTATCGGATTTATGTTTTCATAAAGAAAGTGTGTATAATGCTTCTCGTCCCCCAACTAATATTTCAAACCCCTCTCCTATATGTACACTTTATTTTAAGTCTATACATTTACTGGTCTGTGTCTTATATCATTAATAATTGTTATTTCAAATATAAATATTGATATATATTATTACATTATTATTTATCACGGCTAATAAAGAGTATTCCGGGAGTCAAGCACTCATTTTAAGGGAACGCTGTTAAGGAAATTATTTATTAACACTGATTAATATTTTAAAAACAAATTACTTTACAAACCGTATACCCATTTTAGGAAAAACTATCTTTCATAAATTAATATAAACGAAAACAAAATTATTTAGAATGGATCCAAAATCAAAGAGCTTACATTATAATTAAAATGTTATTGTACCCTTTTCTAGTGAAATTGTACATTATTTATCTCTCATTTGGCAGAAGATTTCATTAATCACATTAATTTAATTTCACTTTAATTCCTTTCCGCATTATTCAGTAATGTTAAACACAAATAAAAATATTTATTCGTTGCTTTATAGAATATTAGAGTACCATACACTAATTTAAGATAAGAATTGTCTAATGAAGTAAATAAAACACATATAAATATACAAAACAATGGCCCTAATAAAGCGCAAACGATATGCGTTTTAAACAAATATATGGGAAGTATGGGTTTTACAAAGCATACGATCTGTTTTCGGCTGGCTTAAGTGATCACTTTATACAATATAACGTTCACCATTCCATCCAATTTTTTGGAAGTTTTATATATTAGGGGGACCAGGAAGTAAACCATTATTTTGTTGTGTAACATTCAACTTTATTAAAATATATAGATATTGCTCAAAATCACAAAATATAATTTCCATAAGTATTTACCACCTCTTCCCATCTATTTTGTAAATTTTCAATCAAAAATACTTTAAAAATGTAAAAATAAACAAAATAAAATGAAATTTTAGATAACTAACTCATTATCATCATCACCCATTAAAGGGTCCCGGCCTCCGCAAGAAGACACCCCAACCGGTCTTAGAACTGGTTTGCTTCTCACTAATAGCTGAAGCCAATAATGAACAAAGTAGCAAAATGTGAACTATGGAAGATTTATATCTCCTGCGAAAAAGTACGGTTGTACCGTAATTCATTGAGTGAACGCCTTGCCAATGGCACGTGTTACCGTGTCGAAACGTCGGCCTAGGTTTCCCCAAGGAAAACGTACACAAAGAGCGTGATATATATGTATATATATTATAACATTATATTATGGTACCTACAAGCGACTAGATTGGTTTGTGTTGACGTTTCGAACAATGACAACACTGCATCGCTGAAAGGAATTTTATTTATGGCACTTTTCAGTAACGGATTAGAGTGAGTGCAATATGCAGCTCGTGCAATTAAATATCAAAAAATGTGACTTCAAATTTAGAAAGGAAGGGTGAGAATAATTTGATATATTAGGCATCTGTGTTATGTTGTACCTTGTTTTTTATGAGTTTATCTCATTGTACTTGTGTGTTTACAGGATGTAAAAACCCCTTTCTTTTCCGACCTCCGTGTGGTGTATTTTTTGGTTAACAACCATCACAAGACATGGGAATGTGATGACAATAAAAAATTTCGTGAAGTTTCATCATGAAATTTCATCAGCCAGAGCACGATGAGAATACGATCAGGTTCCAATTTTCTCAATCTGATTTTTACAACATGAGGACATAATAATTTCTACGCTTCATCAGGAACTACGCCAATAAGCAAGTAACCAAACTTTTGTAACATTTGCGGTGGAAGGAGTCGTCAAGTGAAAACGACATGGTGACTCAAACCATTAAAAACTGAATATAAATTGTGGATTGCTCCTGTAGAGTAAACTTTCTTTGTGTTTTACTGTTGTGAAGTTAATTCCCAGTTGTATAATTTTGAAGAGGTCGAAATTTATAATTCTTATTCACACATCTCAGACATAATTTTAATGCCTTGTTGCTATTTTTATGAAGATAATTTGTTTAAATCTCTTGTTGAAGTAACGCTGTTGTTATATTATTTTATGCTATAGTACTTTGTCGACGTGAACATTTTTTTCTTCTATTTATGATTAATCTTTATATGAACTAATTATTATATTATTTTCTATTATTATTTTATTATTTTCCTTGAGAATGATTACTGAAGTGGAAGGGAGGCCGCATGGCGAATTCTGTGCATCGGATCCACGTATCTCATGCTTTACCTTGAGCGAACTGGTGGACGTCACGTCGTCGACATCACAATATATTATAACTTGCGTATAGGTATATTGCTTAAGTATACCGTACAAATACATTTATAATATGACCATACAAAAACGCAAATAAGTCATCCGGTCTAGTGATCTCCTTTTTTGGCTTTCATCGCGAATCAGGCACGAGTAACGAAACCTCAATTTACCGTTTAAAAAGTTTAAGTCAAAAATTCGATATATTTTTGGATTAATTAGTTACTTTATAGAATAAATAATAAATCTTTAAAAAATTATCCTATAATGGAGCAAAAAACAATCTAACCAATGTTCCACCAAAATATTATACTTATAATATTAATATTTCGATTAAATGAAAACCGATGAAAAGAAGAAGGTCGTATTCCAATTATAATTTGTGTCAAGTATTAAATCTGCATTTTAATTCTTAACTACAATACATTGGGCTACACAAACGCTATTAATTTTTCAGCGTACGTACTGTACTGCGTGCTGTATATTTATAAAATAATTCATACTAATATATTATAAATGCGATAATATCGACGAGTTTCATTTTAACATTGTGACCAAGTGTGCTACGATGTCAGATTCAGATATCAGAAACAGACGCGTTTTTTAATAGTCAAGACACAAACCACTTTACTCAACGAAATCTCGATTCTACCGCCAGGCTGCGTCGCAATTGTGTCACAATCATCGCGCATTTAAATCATTTTCAACATTGAAACAGGTTTTACGGAAACATTGGGCGTGGAAAGAAAGAAATCGTCTTTATTTTTGTATTCTACACAATACAAATACTTTTAATTTATTATGCATAACTTATTGGAAGAGTACCATAAGGACGCTTTAAGGGGGATGACCTATAAAAACCATAATGTTTGTCGAATAAAATTCCGGCCATTTGTCCGGAAAAAAGTTAACCCCGAATTTTCTCCATAAATCATTCCAAATATTTTTTTTGAAATCAGCTTTTCAAATGACAAATCTCTCCAGAAAATCACCTTTCTAGGCCACGAACAACCATCATGTTAGGTTGTATAACATTTCCAGGCTACTTATTTTGTTATCAGATTTTATTAACATTTCAACCATACAACAACCATTAATCTTATATTATAAGTATAATAATATCCATCGGGATTAGCCTGCCCTGCAATTACGGACTATTAAATGTGACCAAATATGAAATATTGCTGAATTTCGTTTTTATCTTTCAAATATAGGTACTGTACAAGATGATGTATTTTGAGGAATTTCAAATTGACGTGTAGAAAATACATTATTTTTTTAATTTCATTTTTAGTCGATTAAAATTATACAGTTATTTTTGCTTATCATTAAAGATTTAAGAATGTACAGCTGAATTTATCACGATTGAATTTAAAATGGCAGCTGCACAAAGAGTTGCGTTTCTCACTGACGTGCAACTAGACCAATATCCACCGATAAGATAAACTTAAATGCAATCATACTGTTCATATAGTAATGGGATAGCAACATTGGATGAAAGATTATCAATTGAGGATCATGCAATAGCAATGACGCTCATGGAGAAAATGAGCCACAAATAGACTAACTACCTGAACGGAAATGATAGCCTTGCACGAATAATAATACAAGGAACAGTGACAGGGTTTGAGGATGACTTATACTAAAAGATGGAGGCAAAATGACAGATGATAAAGAGTGCTGATTTTATGATATCTTGGTACCAAACTTTTTATTAATCTATTTTGTTATTGCGGAGAATACATTATTATTGTGAAGTTACAGTTTTTCAAAACACAGCTCTTTGATATTTTAATACAAATTAAATGTATCAATAAGAATAATGCAGATAAAATCAATTTATCGAAAAAATATTTTTGTTGCCCCCCGGACTCGAACCAAGAACCCTTCGTATATTCATTCTTCGAACCCTTCAAATTGCACTTTCAAATTTATACATCTATTATTCCATTATTTGAAACCGATCTACTTTATGTTTACGGAAAATCTCAAACATCTTTGAGTAAAATCCGATAGGAGACACCAGAATTAACTTAATTTATTAATTTTTATTCAATTTTGTAAATATTAATACGACTTATAAATTATTAAGAAGAACATATTATTATTATTATTACTATGAAGTTGTAGTTTTTCAGAATATAGTTATACTTTAATACAAATTAAAAGTATCAAGAAAGCTAATTTATACAGATAAAATTAATTTATAGAAAAAATATTTTTGTTCCCTCCTATCCTATTTTTTGTGTTTCTTGGTTCATCGCTATATTCTTGTATCTATCAATAATTTTAATATATTTATTTTATGTCTTCTATTATTTATATGTTAATTTGAATAAATAAAACCACACTCTATAGTGTGAAAATTCCAACCTGGCGGCGAATGAATAGGATCGATATGGGAGCTTTTGCTCATCGAACGGCTCTAGGTAGTTCACCATTCACTGATGATAAAAAAGAAACTGAATTTAGCAATAAGAAATATTCTGAAACGTTAAACTTACTTAAATCTCTAAAAAAAAATCTGTCTTGTAAAAAGTTGTTGGCAAATTTGAAAACTATTCTCGACTAATAATGGGTTAATTATTAACATTTAGTTAAGTAAATATCGTTTATAATACAATAACAGCTGTCAAAAAATTACTCGTATAATTAGAATAAAGATTGTTAAATTTAGTGGATTTAATGAATCAATATTTTTATTCAAACAGCATTTGATTAAACTATTTATATTATTTTCTTACGACTCAACAAAGCCGTGTTTTCAAAAATCAAAGGTCCTACCAGGAAATAAGTTGATTACATTCGGAAGTAATCAATGTCAAGTCTCATATATAATATATACCTAGGTACATCCCATCATGCATATACTTTCTGAATTTCTCATCCTCATTTGATTAAAACTGCTTTTGACATCAATTTTATAAAACCACAAACCAAAAAGAAAATTGGTTTAGCTAACAAACTGATTCTCAAACATTCGAAATAAGATAATACTTTTATTTTATTTAATCGCAAACAACACAGCAAGTCCAAGCATTAGTCCTATTTTCTGAATATTTTCTATACAAATTTTATGAAACTGCATAAAGATGTGTGTCCACGGTGCGTGAGATAAAACAATAGTGGCTGCAAATGTAATAACAGTTGCACAATTACTTTGTCATTGCTTTAATAATAATAATTTAATTAAAAGTGTTAAGAGAGAAGATTGAACCAATCGATGTGTATCGACATGTCGACGCTCCAAGCAATTATGCGTTTTCATACACGTATGTAAAAATATCACGCCGTGCGTTAATTAGTTATTCATTATAATATAATTAAAGCACACTACCGTTAATAATAATTTATGTCTAATTTGTTATAATTTGTAAATAAAAAGGTGCGCTGTACAAATTGTTTTGTCTTTTTTTATTTATTAAGGTATTTTAATAGTATAAAGATTCATAATATAATGACGTATTGTTAAAATACAAAACTAATTATAAAAATTCACAAAAATATTTAAATATAACAGTATTAATGCAATGCCACAGTTTGAACTACGAAGTTACACTAGGTGAAAGCGATATTTAAAAATTCAGAAAACTGTATGTAATACATATATAGGTGTATATATAATAAAATAAAATAAATCTATAATGTCAGTGAAAGTGAAAAGGAAGAATCAAGGAGTAGGACTAGGTCGAGAAATAATATAATAAGAACAGTGTTATGATAGTTAAGAATTAAAGGTTTAAATATAAACTATGAAACTGAAATGAAACGTGCATAGCACGGATTAATCATCTGGTATACCATATAATATTTGATGTATATATTGGTCTAATGGTACGACTCTCGCCTAATGTTCGAGTAGTTGGGAGTTCTAGCCTCGTCCTGGGAGATCACACAACTAGTTATATTGGGGTAACCTTACACTGCAGTATAAAGTAAACCATTTTAGCCGGTAAAAGTATTTGTTAATTTGGAAAACAAAGTCAATAATTTACGTTCGTTTTCGTGAGTTTTCTTTTAAAACTAATTAATATAACTTTATTTATAAACCCATCCAATATAGAACCTCATTAAACATTTTTATCGCATCTAACAAAAGTTCGCCTTGGCCTATTCCTGCGCGGGGTT
Source organism: Eubasilissa regina (assembly GCA_022840565.1). Taxonomy (NCBI): domain Eukaryota; kingdom Metazoa; phylum Arthropoda; class Insecta; order Trichoptera; family Phryganeidae; genus Eubasilissa; species Eubasilissa regina. Next base: position 17,641,332 of record JAINEB010000013.1, read on the forward strand.
CGTTGTGTGCCCCCCGTTGTTGACGCAAACATACCAATACAATTCGGAGTTAGTTTTTAGTCCACAGCGCATGGATTCGCTAAATTTAGTAGTAGATCGGGTCCCGGCTGGTTTAATGTGAATAATGCAGCGGTGGAAACGGTTGGCATGCTTCCCGGCCATTAGCCGGCCCGCGATAGGGCGGAACAAAAAAGCTGGTTAAGTAGTTGAAACCCCGAATCAGGGCAGGCACGGGGACGGACTTCGGCAGGCTTCGCTTGCCTTTCATCAGCATGAAGGAGTGTATTTATATTGAAATACATCATGCGTTAAGTGAATTTATGATTAATTTATGAAAAAATTATATCTTTTTCGTATTTTACCACGTGTCACGTGATTAGACTATGTTGACCTTTGAACCCACGCACTCTTGTATTATTTAAAGTATTTATTAATAAACAAATGAAGTACATTTTTATGTCATTTTTTTCAGCAATAATAGAATTATGCACACTAAAATAAAAAATCATCTTGAATTATGAGGGTAACTTCGACATCTATATAAAAACTCGATCAAGATCTATAATAGTACAATATTAAATATAATAAAACAATAATATTATATAAAAATTTTCGTAAACTTTAACTTTTTAGATTAATGTGCTCATTGTTTTTTTTATTATTATTCAGTCCTCTTTTAAAAAAAATAATAACACAGTTTTATATACCGAAAAAAAAATTATAACAGAAAAATCTTTAAAAACTTGATTATTAAAAGTTGACTATTTTATTATTATCTTTGAATTGTAAGTAAAGGTTTGAGATGTACTGGATATAATTTCTCCCCAGCCTAATGAGGTACTTCTGTGCGGCAATTTTAAATATATTATTCATTCATTTCAATTGTCAATTTGCAACACATGCATTATTTAGATTTTTTCTGTTTTTAATCTCAACCATAAAAAATTGTTTTCTTAATTTTTTTTTTTTACATTATACCTTAATGTCATACTAGAAATATCTATCAGGGTTATTAACGAGCTGTTGGTAATCTGAACATTTAAAATTCAAATAAATATCACCGTTACTAAATTACTTTAAATAAAATCCTACTAATAATAAAATAAATACAGATTAAAAGTTCCGAACACGTTATTATTCTACGGTGACCGCAGTAATATATTCCACTTAATTTGAAATTGGCATCGCTCCAATCATCGACCGGCGGACGCTGCAGTCGGCCGTTAGCCGTCTTTCACGCTTTTAAATAATATTACTTTTTTTTGAGAATTTGTATGCCTTAATTTATTAAGTACGCATATAATATTTGATTATGAATAATATTTTCAACATTGAAAAATATGTTTTACTGATTATCAAATAAATAAAATGCATCAGTTCACTAGTCCTACAACACTCCCACTACATATATTTTTATTTTATTTTTACTTTTTTATAGATATTTGTAATTCTCTATTTATTCCTGTCGATAAATAACACCAGAACAGCACGAAAAAAAAATTGGCAACTTGTTAAAATGCAAAATTACCCAAAACAATATTTTGTTCAAGGGTACAAAAGCACTTAGTCGGAGTAATGGACGAGCTAGCAATAAACATGGGTATTGTTAGATGAACGGTGCGGCGTGGGAACGCCAATAAAAAATCCGGCGTACGTGCTTTTAGTCACGTAGACAAATGCACCATAAGGGATGCATCACCCTCATGCGTCAGTCTTTCTACTCATCTCAGCCGGGAGAGATCACTCCGTAAATACGATCTAGTTTTCAATTAGAAAACATAACTAGTATCGTCTCTTTAGTATTAGTTTGTAATTTGTAATTCCGGGGTAAATTTAAATTGTGCACCTCGAGTATAAAGCTTAGACTGTGATGTTCTCTGTATTTAATCGTTGACATTGAAATATAAAAAGGGTCCCGGTGGATCTATATCAAAAGAGACAATATCAAAAGCGTCAAGCGCAAATTGTAATTAAGAACATCGCGTCCAGAGCCCCGGTTTGCTTGGATAATTAGACATCGTCTGGTGGTCAATCCTGAACTCCGTCACTCTACCCTGGCACCACAACTATTGGCGACACTTCACATGCCGGTTCCAGCACTATCATCTACACGTGGAAGCCGTTTCCAAAAGGTAATTAATCCCTTACATGAGGGATCTGCATAGTCAACATCACACAAGAATCGATACAGAAAATTTGATAGTTAACTTCGTGTTGGCATGATGGGCACATAAATAATGTTAAATGGATTGTAATCATTTTTGAATCGTATTGTTAATAAGAATTAGGTAAAATGCTTTTTTTTTGTTCAAATGTTAATACATGCAAGTCACACATAATAAATTTTATTATAAACAATGGCATTTTGTGATTTCATTTAATAACCATTTGACTTGAGGATAATTTTAAAAAGAACCAGTTAGGCTATATGCCTCCTCCCTGAACATGAAGCCGAGGCAGAAGGAAGAAATAACGTAACATACTTTAACACAGACTTCAGTCCAGAAAAGTAGCCAGGACAACGCTGTATACATCAGAGGTGAAGTCTACTCCATCCCACACAATAAACTATGAAAATGTCTTATGTTTATTATGTATCCACCTCTGTTAAAACAAAAATATGTATGTCAATATGTGTATAAATAAATAAATCTCATCAGCTTTGGCCACTAGCCAGCGGTAATACCACTATATAAAAAATATGTAGTATATTTTAATATCGCACATAACTTTTTTCTACCTAACGCAATAATATCTTTTTTCTATTTACTCAATTCCGGAAATTCCGCGAGACAAATACCCGCCGGGCCTAATGGCACACTTGTTTTCTTCTAACGCCTTATAAATCTTCTTCTTCTTGTGGATAATCCGTTCAACGAACGTTGGCTATCATCGGTTTGTTTACTGCAGACCGGAAAAGTTTTGCAGTAAACTGGCTAAATCACTGCCTTAAGTTTTTCAGTCATGATGTTCTCCTTCAAGGACTCCGACTTTCAGCAATCATTGTGAGGTGCAAGATTTCGTATTTGTCTCATTACATGTCAGAGATATTAATGTTTTGGGATTTTTATTGTTTTTAATACTTATTTTTCTTCATTCATCCGAACCATAACATCTTCATTCTTAACTCTATCCATCCAGCTTATTTTGAACATTTTTCTATAGGTCTACATCTCGAATGGTTCATTTATTTCTTATTCCTATGAAATTTTCGACTACCTGATGTCGATCAGGAACAAGAGAAACGCTTAACCGAGTTTTATTATTTTTATTTTAGCATTGTACCAACTGCAAGTTAAAAATAAAATGTATTATATTCTTGAACGTATTTTAAAGAATAATGGAAACCTTTCGTAATACATGCATACTCTGCTTAAAAATAATATTAAGTACATACGTGTTAGGGATTCTGAAGTCTCGGGTTTTTTCGATTCCCGGGAGTCGAGACTTTGATTATTTTCACTATGAACGACGATATTAAAATACATTATATTTCGTAAACTCGTCCATTCATCCATAGTTAGGCTGAAGTGAGCAACCATCTCTTTTAGATTATTTATTTTACTAATAATCTCTTTTTTTTTATCTTAGTAAAAATTTTACTATTTGGCTAAAGTCAAAATACAAACTGATACTAATAAATAAAATCAACTCGAAAAAAATTATTTTAAATTATTCTAGGAATAACACGTGCATTGCATTTGTAATTACATGCCGAAAAGGATCGAGGGTAAATATTTCAAAATATTTTTTTTTCATTTTGATATTTTACGAATAACGACGAAAGCTTTTATTACAAAGACAATGTAATTTCTCGTTACAATAAATCATTATCTGTCTCCTTAAAAATATTTTTGTTGATCGGTGAATGCGAAAGGATTTTTTTTTATCACTGCCGAGTGCCGACGCAACGTGACAAGGACAATCGAGTCATTTTTCCGATCCTTTCGCTTGCTTCATTCTTGTATACAAACCGGGCGTAGGTTGTTTTCGACTATGAAGATTTTATTTTAAAAAAATAAATGCAGGATATATTAAATAAAATTTGAACCGAAAAGTCTCGAGTCCCGAATAAATTCCCGCTTTGTCTCGACACAGAATCTCTAATACGTGTAATAAAAATGTTTGATGTTTTGCGTGTAGTGTTACTGGTGGGGTAGAAGATTTTCAAGTTTTCAGAAAAAAGTATCGAATACGAGACAGAAAAGACATGAAAAATAAAATAGTTTCTTTGATATGTAGAGCATGAACTATTGAAACTGATTTTCGGCTTTCTTTTGCCTCGAAGATTAAAAAAGTCAATAGTATTACGAAACAATTATAATCTTGGGCTGGATCTTTTATTGGCCATATCCACAAATGAAATTTGACTCAAAGCAATGACATTCTTTGGAAGCAACTCTCAACTTTCATGATCCGTGTGTATACACCATGTCTCAAAGATTATCTGATTCACGTCTCTTAACTGCAAATGTTAAATGTCAAAAAATGTCATTGTTGTTCATTATCTTGAGTAATTTTGAATCTCAGCAGCAATTAAAACTGAATAAATGTTTATAATTTAACACCTTATATTAATAATAATGTTTAATGACTTATATTTACTTTTCAGAAAAGATAGATTGTGTGCACGCCTCAAGCTGATCTCTGCGTTTATCTCCAGATCAAAATCTCAACACGTGTACACGGCATTGAGATGTACCTTAACTAAATCTCTGAGATAATCTCCTTTCGTGGACACAAGCTTTTAAACCTCTCTAAATCTAAACTTTCTATATCTCTTATGTATACCTGTGTTGTATGAAAACAAAATACCTATAATTATGTTATATATGTTACTTATAATTACATCAAAGCGAAGTACATTAATTACTTTTTTTTTAAATAGAAAACAAATGAAAAAACGTGTCTATTTCAACTGTCAGATGTTTTGAAATAGGAAAAAATGTAATTTTACTGTAATACAGGTAAGTAATAATTTAAATTATATCCTATGTACGTCTTTCGCAGGTTTTAAACAATAATAAATTACAAATACACTATACATGATTATTGACATAATGAAAACGTTTAATTATGTATGTGTTCTACATCTATAACACGTGGTATGATATACTTGAATTGTAGACTTTAACGGTTACGTTTTCATAAATAAATACGTTATTAGTCACTTGTTGACAAGACATATTTACATATTTACAATGTATTTATAACGTATTGACTTGTCATTATTTATTTCCCGGAAATGTAATGTTCGCGTAAGTGCGACCATTTAAAATGTTAGAACGAAGACTTGTGTTTACTAAAGTTATTAAATAAACCAGCTTATATCAGGCACACGTGAATATGTACAAAAGAAATGTACTGCTAACGTTTTTATTATAATAACAAATTAACAAAGAGTCTAAGGAGTATTTTTCTATATATACAAGGTGCAACAGACGTAGTCCACAATATTTTATGGGGGATATCGGACAAATTTAGTCGAAAATATCCATGGAATATGTGCAAAATTTGCACCATTACGGAAAATATTGTTTGCTTATATTGTAGTAATATATTGCTTTATTAAGAGAACACATTCTTATTGTGAAGTTGTAATTATTCAGAACATAGGTCTATGACATTTTAAATATGAATTAAATATATTAATTAGAAAGATATACACATAAAATCAATTTTATCGAAAAATATTGTTATTGCCCCACCGAGATTCAAACATGGATCTTTTTCCTAACCGGGGAAGGTGCATTATCCAACTATGCTACAGCGACAATATTTTTAGCGACAAATTTTCGAACCTATATGTTACCTTTTTGATATTAATACATTTAATCGTTCCATTATTAAACAATATTTTTTGATAAAATTGATCTTATATGTATATCTTTCTAATTAATATATTTAATTCATATATTGCTTTAAGTCTAGGTACTTCTAAATAAATATTTGCGATATGTATCCATTATTCATATATCTTTGCATCAGGCATTAAATTATTAACAAAAAATAGTCTGACCGCTTAAAATACGATGACCTTAAATTTTTTGTATTTAATATATAACTCGAAATTAATAAAATATTTCAATTAATCGAAATAATCGCATAATTACGATATTTTTTTAAATGCTTATATCTCTGACATGGCTGACAAGCACTTATTCCTTGAACATTTTCGACTTGTAATTTAGTCAGCTATCCACCCGTAAAATATCGTGGATTAGGTTTGTTACAGCTTATATATTATACATATATTTTATATATTTAAGCTGTGAGATTAATAACAATGATAAGAAAAAGAAATATGTATATTTCTAATATATATCCCCATTGCATCATTTGATTAACAATCAAATTGCAGCATTTCACGATCCACCCCTGTGTACAAGGAATAAAGAGACGAAAAGTTTTCCAATCAAAATGACGAACAACCTGGGGGGGGGTCCTCCCATACGTCGCAATGCAATAAAAACCTATTTTGTTGCACCGGGATGTCGCCGAGTATTGCAGGGAATTGCAATTTCATCAAATAAGCAGCTGGAACACCTGCTGGGTCCCAGCTGGGCCCGGAAGACCCGCTGCAGAGCCTGTTTGCTACGTCCAAAGTTACGGGGATGCAATAAGGGAATTCGCATGCTTCAATTATTCCGACGGGACGACTTCCAAATAGCTCAGTTTGTAAGAGTTCAACCTTATTTGAGAGTGCGCTTCAATTGAAGGTATAGAATTATTTATTTATATATTTAAAGTGTCACCTATTATGATCAAATACAAAAAAGACGAGGTCATTACTATAAAGTATAAAAATGGGAGATGAGTTATGTTGAAATGTGAGTTAATCAGAAGGTTTTATGCGTGGATGTGGGGCCCTATTTCCCTCAGCCCTCCACTGAGTTTGTTTGAGAATGATATGTGTGTAAATGTGTGCGTGAATGTAGCTAGAACAGGTTGGACTAATAAGATAAATAACTTTATATATATGAGCAGTGAAAACATAAACCGTCTGCTGGTGAACTATTCGGAAAGCCGGCCGCAAGAGTAGCGGATCGTTATGACCGACTCCTCGAGCAACTGCGCCGCAATGTATTGTCGTCGGTTTGTGGGTCGGTACCAGCAGGTGTTGAGGTTGATGAGAGCTTATTGTTTGCACTCAGGTATATTCAGGGTGCAAGCAGATTATGGAGGTTATAAACCTCCACATATTTATTCTTAATGAAGTGCATAGTATATACGAGTACACATAATTTTTAATTTTCAAAGAATAATTTTTCTGAAGACAGGTTTTTACTTTATAATGACATAATTAATTAACTAAAGTCAAATAACTTTGATCACTCCACTTTATTAGAATGTCAATATTTTAACTTGGGTATATAAATCATCCTGATGAAGAGAACATTATTTTGGAAATATTGAGATTTTATATCAAATAAAGTGGTGTAAACAAAGTTTGTTGACTTTAATTCAGCAGTATATGTATATACTATGCACAATATTTATTGCTTCGATTGGCAATCTTGAGTTTTTAAAAATCAGAAGTATGTACCTCCATTTTTATGTGGGTATACCACATAACTTGAAACGCCAGAAATAATCTAGCCGCCATCGGTGTCTAACCTACTAAAAACGCTCTTGGGAAGGAATAGAATTAACGGAATGGAACAGAGATCCAGATCACGTTCTTCAGTCTAAGTGTCGGAGACCGACCAGCGATAACAGCACCATCAGCAGAGCAGACCCAAGAGATGCCGAGCGGAGCAGGAGATCGCAGCCAGACAAACAGGTTAGTGGTATCTGCATAATTCTTGGAATTATATACTTACGTTACCAATAGAAACCCCAGAACCATATAGCTAACTTTCGAAGAAAACACGAACAAAAAACAATATCAAAATTTCCCTTTTTACTTAAACTTACCTTGCATAAATTTGTTTAGTTTAATTTTAAATCTATGTAATTTCTCCTCTTTTAAAAGATATATGTGTCACTGAATTTCGAAATCTGGTGTAACACTTTTTTAACAAATTTGAGTTATATATATCATTGGATTAAGAATTATTTAATTTAAAAATTATGTTTCATTTTAAAAATACGCTTTGTTGGCTAACAATATTAAGTATAATGTTAAGGTGAGCTAAACCCGGTATAAAAAAAAATTACTTTAAAAACCTGCCATGTTTTTTTTATCATATCGAAATACTTATTTGGGTTTAAATTAATATAATAATTAACGTAAATACATATTTTTGAATATGAATTAATTATATTAATTAGAAATATATACATATAAAATTAATTTTACCGAAAAAGATCATTATTGCGCTACCGAGATTCGAACCTGGATCTCTTTCGTTTAGATGAAATTAATTAATAAATTTTCTAAAAAAAGAGTAGTGCATGTCATTAAAGCGTGGCGATTTTGCTTGATTTTCTCGACATTATGAAAATGTGTTATAGCGGGTATTGAAAGTCAGCGACTCATATATAATAATATACAAAATTTACTTGTATCGTACTTCCTGAAACTATCCTTTTTAGAATAATTGAGAAATCTCTTATGGCCCGTGTCCACGGTGATCTTTCAATGACACTTTGATCTCAGAGAGCTGCTAAAGGTACGTGTGTACTGGATGTATCATTCTAATCCGCGCGCAAAACGTATGGGTTTATGACTCATAAATACTTTCGCACCGAGCTCTATATCGTCCTTAATGGATCTGTATACGCACCTTGTGAGTCCAATTGGCACCACTGGGTTTCCTGGTTGATATGTACAGAATGTGGGTATTGCCGCCTTTTTTTTGGAGAAATCAAAAATGATAAATGACAGGCGGATCAATTACATCCCCCGCTTCGACCAGTTCAGAGGTCCAAATAAACTGATTGTCAGAAGTGCGCACTTCGCTCGATGTAAATCTACTCAGCCAAAAGAACAACCACATCGAATCAGAAAATCAGCACGTACAATAAAAAGGTTAGTGCAGTGTTCATGTATCATATGTGCCCTTATTATTGTCAATCGGAAACCTGGGAACCAACTGTCGATGGAAATTACGGAAACAGGATCTGAGAATTGAAAGGAATCTTTATAGATAAAGGTAAATTTTTACATTCAAGCTTTATTATAACGAATTTAACTAATTCCAAAACCAAATTTGTTATAGAATCTGTTCGTTCTAGCATACGTATACTTAGGGGTAATCTGCTCAGACCCGCAACCTAGAGCAAAGTTACCATTAAGTGTAGTTATATTAAGAAGAAAAGTATAATACTAAAACGTAAATGTAACTATAAACTATATTAAATTTGTTTTAATATAAAAAAACAAAATTTTTTCCGATGAAAAAAATGCAAACATTCTCAAATAAAGATTATAAAATTATTTTTTTTTTCCCTTTCCCTTTCATTTCTCCCATACGACATAGTACATTATTTAAGCTTAAAAATTAGGTTGCAAACTTTTACTTTTGTGCGTTTGGGTCTTGTGTATTTACATCTACCTTATATCTGCTTACATAATTGGTTTTTTTTTTTTCTCTTCTCTCTTTTTTATTCACTTTTTACATTTTATATACATTCATTTTTTATTATTTTTTTTTTTCTCTCTCCTTAAATATTTTCACATTATATGCTATGTATGTATTCGATCTTACTGTGTTTTGCCTTCGATGAGTTTTGGTTTTATAAAATATTATATATATATATATATATATATATAATATTTATATATATATATATATATATATATATATATATAATTTGCCCAAAAACAGGCTTGCCTAGTTGGGCAATGTATTTAAATGTGTGTAAAGATGTAAATATGAAATATTTCTGTTAAAATCAAAATAAAGTTCAAAGTTCAAAAAATTACATCTTCCGAAGGTCCCGGCAGTAACGACCGATGAAGCCCATTATCTTCCTTTACTAATTAAATATAGAAAAACAGAGAAGGGAATACAGTGGCACAGTCCGTGAAATGTAAATGAACACATATACACTCACAAAAAGATTACCCACAGCGGACAACTGAATATATTTAGTGGCTTGCAGGATATTTGTTACACAAGTTTCTGCTTCACCAAACGGACGTGCCCTGTCGATAGTCCCCGTGGTGAGGTAAAAATAATTGAATTTTAAATTTCCAATTTGAATTCGCACACGTCTTGCTGTATTTGCTATGCACCGCACAAGGTCTGTTCCAACCGTAATAATATTTGTAAGCAACAGTACCATTTTACCTAGGACTTAAATAATCGTCAGAAACAGGGAATGTGAAATATAAAACAGATGTCATTATTCCAGAAATAATGGAAACCCATGAAATTTTATATCTCAATTGTGATTTTCGTGAAATTTATTGAAACGTTATAATATAAAAGAGGGGTGGCCTTTTGAAATCGAATTATTTCTATCAATTCAACATATCTATAAAATATACCTTTAATATATACAACATAATTCTAAAAACTATTCATTTTACTCTCGAAAAGTCACTTAGCTACGCGATCTTGGGTTAGGATGAAAATGTAAAAACTGCTTACTTACTTACCATCACGCCGTAGGCAGAGACGGTAGAGCGCCATACTTTTCTGTCCTGACACAATTCTCGTCTCATCCACATTCATCCACATTCATGCACCTTCTATTGAGGCTTCTAACAGGCCTGTCTTTCGCGGACGTCTTCTACTTCTGGTGCCATCAACACTTGGGTTATACATATTTCTTACCATTCTCTCTTCATTCATCCGTTCCATATGATCAAACCACCTAAGTGATCTTTTCTCAATCTTACTTATTATACTAAGATCTGCTTTATATTCATTCCTTACTCTGCCCTTAAACTAGTAGTAATTTCCATTTACAGAAAACTATTTAAGTTTCCTTCAGACTCCCTGTTTGAGGAACACTAATTTCACTTTATGTTAAAAGACTAATACTTTTTTTCACGATAACATAGAGCTTCATCAAAACCCATCACACAAGTATCCTAATACAGTAAAAGACAATTGGTTAATTCATCGTGAAGCTCAAATTGTTAACTAGGTTTGGTCAATCCTCCCGTACGTTTCTAGCACCCAAATCATACAACATTTTGTCTAACAATGTAACGTATTTATCGTTAAAGAAACTTAAATATTATCTCAAAAACTGGTTATTGGGTACTGACAGTAAATTAACTGGTTATTGAGTACTGGCAGTAAATAAACTGGTTATTGGGTACTGGCAGTAAATAAACTGGTTATTGGGTACTGCCAGAAATTTAATTCTATTTTTATTTTATTTTTCCATTTCCTTTCCTTTTTCACATTCTGAACACAGGCAAACGAAGACATTCTATTATTTATTAATACTTTTAATTTTATTATATTTTTGTAATTACAGATGAAATTTGTTATTGTTTTGATTGATTTCAAAGTTAGATACAACCAATAAGCCTGTCTACTTTACCATTTCGGTCTAGTTAAGGAGACAGTGAATACCGACTTGTATATTTATTTTTTAAAACTTAATTCAATATTTCATGTGTTCCCTGCCCACCTCACTAGATCAGAATCCGTGTGGAGATGGAGTGTTTTCTCTGCATCATTAACATTTGTTATTTTGTATCATATTTATATATATACTTTATATAAATAATCTAAATTACTTTTCTTTATTTACCTTCAAACGATATACTTTCAATTTAGAATGATTTGTTTTAAATAGAAAAGGTTACCTTCTTCTCCTTGTGCATTATCCGTTTAATGGACGTTGGCTATCATCACTTTATTTACTGCGATCCGGAAAAACTCGACTCTACTACTCTGTTCTATTGGCCAAACTATTGCCTCACGTTCTTCACCCATAATTTTCTCATTCTTCGGGGACCCCGACATCCAGCAATATTTCCCTGCATTACGGGATGCAAGATCAAAAGTTATTCTCCAAATGTCCCATTACGTGTCCGAGATATTGAAATTTTCAGATTTTTATTGTTTTAAATACTTATTATTCTTTATTCATCCGAACCATAACATCTTCTTTTGTAACTCGATCCATCCAGTTTATTTTGAGTATTCTTTTGTAGCTCCACATCTCAAATGCTTCAAGTCGCCTTATCATTTCTTTGGTAGACGTCCATGATTAAATTTCTTAAAAAAAAATCGAGAACACATAGCATCTGACCATTCGCATTCGTAATCTAAGGTTGTGATCATGACTGCAGAACATGCGGATAAATGTTGCACAAAAGTGTTTAATGCGGCATTTAATTTCAACAGAAGGATCCCATCTTTCATTTATACTCAAAGGTTATATTCGGAATAAAATTCTACAAATTATTATGCAGTTCAGTCAACTAGTTTACTTGACTACATAGATCGGAGTTTGTTCTTTAATCATATTTATTAAATGAATTATGGTGCACGCGTTTATAAATCTAAACATTTTATCGAATACTAAATTAAAGTATTAATTATAAATATATACATATAAAATCAATCGAAAAATATTGTTTTTGCGTCACCGGGATTCGAACCTAGATCTCTATTTCCAATCCGGGGAAGTACACTACCAGTTGTGTTATAACGCCAGTATTTTTCTTGACAAATTTTCGAACCTATACGTTACATTTTTCTAATTAATACACCTGTCGTTCCATTATTTGAAAGCCATCTACATTATTTTTACAGAATCTCAATTACCTTTGAGTAAACCGACTGCAGACGCCAGAATTATCAATTCATTTTTTATTAAATTTTGGACACATTGATACAACATATATTTTATCGAATATTTGTGCCTGCTATATAATATGTATAAATAATATTCTTCACACATATAATACAAAATACTATTTGAAATATTTGTATATACTATATACAAATATTCCACTGTGTCTAAAGATGTTCGATGTACGTAAAAGAAACCATATTCGTAAGGGAAGCACGAAATGTAGATTTTGATCGCGGCAAATAGCGTCTAACGTCTAACAAAATCATCAAATACTACAGGATCATGCCACAACACACTTTACTCGCTTCAAGGGAACAAAATATAAAGAATACAAGCAATTTTGTGAAAAACTATTTTTTGTAAGCAGCATTTTGAAATGAATGTAGATGGATATTTTTAATACAAATTAAATGAATCACCTATAAAGATATGCAGATAAAAATCTATCGAAAAAATATTTAGTTGTTACCGGGATACGAACCTGGACATTTTTCACTTTTGCTACAGCAATTGAAAAGATTTTCAATAAATTTTGATACATTTCCAATTAACACATCTACTATTCCAATTTTAAAAGGAATCAACTACAGTGAATCTCATGAAATGCCAGAATTAAGTTAATTCATTCATTTTATTAAATTTTGAAACTTTAAGACAACTTATATATTAAGCAAAACACAACTAAACAACAAAAATGTGTTTTCCTTAGAATATTTTTATATCAAGCTACACTCATTATTAAAGTATTATAAAATATTGAATATCGAATATGAATAAGTTATTCACTAAATATTGGAAACTTTCAGGGCCTAAATTTGTATAAATTATTCTATGAATATTGTAACTTATTTATATACGAAAGTACGCACCACTTAAGGGCAACACAATTACACGAAATATTAAAATACAAAGACGATCGAAAACATTTAAAATATGCTGTTTAACAACTCTTTTTAATATAATTTATTTATTTTTTAACTAACTAACCTACGCCACAACTCTCGCCTCGTTCACAATCATACAATTGCTGATGCAAATTCATCGATTCTTGAGGCTTCTAAAAGGACCATCTTCCAGTATCTGGTTTACCTGTATGACGAGGCATCGGCATGAACCAAGTTTTCCACGGACATTTTCTATATCTTGTGCCGTCGGCACTTTTTTTAACATTCTCTCTTTATTTCTACTGCACTCAGTCTACTTTCGTTCCTTTTCTGCCAGCTACAGGCTTTACTTCCACACAGTGATGGTACCAAGACTCCATTATGTACCGTTATATTAACTTTATATTAGAAATTACTACATTCAAAGTGTTTTTCTTTTTATTTCTTGCAGTCGCCATCCTTTTGACATCTCTCTCAGCCTTTCTATTCCTTTCAAACATATATATATATATATATGGACAGTGTGTGTAATAGTATAAAAATATTTAAATTAATTTATTTGATCATTTTAACTATATCCATTAAATAGAAACATAAATTTGTGTTTAAATACTTTCATTTCAACGTTAAATTTCATCTAGAAGTGTTAAATAGTTAATGATAATAATTAATATCAATACAAAAAAAAAATTAAAAGATTGAGACATTTTGAATCATGTTTCAATCTGGAATGAATACAATATTTATTTTTTAATCAGAATATATTGATTTGTTAAAGTATTATGATTGTTCTTAAATAAATTTAATAAATCTTCCTTATTTTTATTACACTGGTGGCCCAAAAAAAAGTGAGAACATCTAGTAACACAAGTGTTATTTCAAAAATTATAATTAATTATAATTGTTAATGTAATTTTATTTGCACAATATTTAGCTAATCAGAAATCTTCAAAACACCCCATATACTCAATTAATGGCTTTTACAAGTTAAAACATTAACATGGTACATTTTTTAATAAAACTTAAAAGGTTATAAAATCGCTCACCAAAAATATTTTGTAGACTTTAGTTATCCAATATTTCAACTAAACTTTCGCAAATATATTCTTGGCATTCGCAAAGCTTACACAATAAACTTTGGCAATACACTTAACATACATCCACTGTTTCAAGTTTGCTTTACAAAGTAACACAGCGCAACTTTCGTCGCAAAATTTAATGATATTTGAAAGTGTTTTGAAATGTCACGCACTGTTGCGTGTCAGTGTCGCGACACCGAGACAAAAGTGTCGTGACACCTGGGGCTAGACCTTTATAACTTCATTCCTTATTTCACAATTACCTTGCTCGAGGGTCTCGATCTATTTTGCGAACACGATTCTTTAAAAGTGTTTTCACCAGTTCACAGTTTTCAAATTCTCGTTTAATTTTGTACGTGGAAAGTTTAAAAAATTCTGTAATCATCTTCAAGAGAAGGTTGAAGTGAAAAATTAATATTTCAAACCATAATCCTACTTGTCCATATCATAGATTTATAATCTACCTTCCTTGTATATAAGTAATATGCGGTCAATGAGACACCAGAGTCTTGTGTTCAGAAATCTTCAGTTACCTAAGTTATTGCCAGAAGTCTAAGTTTAAACATAAGAAACAGTGCATCAGAAACTTTATTTAAGAGACTAAAAACACATCTTTTCAAAATATCATTTCCGTAAGTTCAAATAACAATTTTTAATTTTAAATACAAAGATAATGTAGAACTAACTATAAACAGTTTATGTAAACACCCTTGAGGTGAAATTTTTTACGAAAATGGCGCTACAAAAATTATCCAATATTATTATTATTATACTGTGGTAACTTTCGTAGTACCGTCAGATTCCCTCGGTGTTCTATATTCTCCTTATTATCGAGTTACTTGGGTTCAGTTCCTTGTAATAATAACTCCATGTCCAGGTAACAATTACACGTTTATTATAAGAAGTATTTACAGTAATTTATTATTATACAATTCAGAGATAGACTAGTAATTATTGAGAAGTTGCGATAGAAAGAGACCTTTTCCCCCAGAGACAGCATCTTATAATCATTGTCTCCCACCACTCATCTACACGCTCTCCTGACACATACACATGTCTAAAGTGACAGTTCTCACATATACACCTACTATAGTTACTTCGTGGTTCCTCTTGTACTCGATCTCATTGAACAAAGTCTCCTATTTCCTCACGGGAAGTACTTTTATATTATAAACAAGTCTTATTATCTTCTATTTAATTTCCGATCAAATTCATCTCAAATTCCTAGTTTTTTTTAATCTTTTTCTCGGAGTAACGATCCTTGTAGAGATCTGATCATTGTATAAATTACTCATTTTTCCATGTTATTTCACTAATAAATAAGACTATAGAATTTCAGCAATGGAATAAAATGAACTTAGGTATCAAATAAAAAAAACTTTTCTAAGAACAGAGAAAAATATTTTTACCATTAAAAGTCATGGCAGTCCACCGAATCCAAGTTATTAAATTAATTTATATAAATTTTTAAGCTTTCCGCTTCCTTTTAGTGACATACATCATCACAATACAATTAATGAAAATCGTTCATTATAAATAATGATTTTAATAATTAAAATCAAAAAGCTACATTAAAAATAATAGATACTTTATAAACTATTATTATAAGTACTTTTTTTAAAAAGGACAGCAAGAGGGGGGGAGACCCACCCTTTCTCGAGACCAGTCTAGAAACTAGGGCTTCCTTGTTGGTCCCACTCATCAAAGCTAACAAAAAAGCGCGACTTTAATTTAATATCATATTCAAGTTTATACAGAAAAAAGAGAAGAAATTCAATGTTAACAATGTTTGCAAAATTTAACATTTAGACCCTCCAGCGTCCTTTAAGTGCCGTCTTCATTCATAAAAAAAAAATAACATTTTTTATTTTATTTTAATATTAGAAAATAAAATACATTTTAGAATTATCAGTAGGATATATATATTTCATTTAACATTTATTTCTTCTCTATGAGAGTAGGACTCGTGTATAGAATTTTTTGAACGACAATGGTATTAACTTGTAATATAATATTTCCTATACTATAAAATAATTGTACTTTTTTTTTATAAAATAAAGTTTTAACTTAATTAATGGCGCAAATCACTCTTAAAGGTGGATTGTCTATTTAAAAGAAGAAGAAGTGTACTAGGGCAAAAACTCAAAGAAAATGCATGTTATATAGGACGGCGGATATACAATAATCTATCACAAATATCGGCAACGGTATTGTATCCTAAATTCTGCGTATTAAGAAACGGCTTTTCAAAATTGAAAGAACTCAGTTGGAGGAGTTCCTTAAGTGATCAAAGCTACTCATTTTGTGTAATTCTTTATGACCTTACATCCTATCTCGTACTTATCATGTTTTTTTGCTCCCTGTTTGTTTCTTTTCTTTTAACTTTTACATGTCTTTAGTCTGTATCAAAAATTTTACTTTGTTCATTTTACTTATTCTCTACGTGTTTCCTTTTTGATTTTTCTGTTTTTTACCATTTCATTTAATTTGTTACCTTACTTCCAACTTATATTCTAGCTTGTGGAACATTATGGCTACCAACCTCAGAACAAGTACTTTATATGTACCTAGCGAGGTAGGAATAATACATTTCATTTACATGCAAGCCTGTTGGCTTGCATGTAAATGAAATGTATTATTAACACTTGTACTAAGGATTTTTATATTAATGTAAGCTATAAAGGAATGTTATGAAAATAAATGTCGATTTATCGATACTGAAAATAAATAAAAATAAAATTAATTAATTAGATAATAAATAACGATGAATAAGGATATAGATACATGGCAGTAAACTTCTTCTTTCTTATTTTCTTAATACAATCTACCCTTGAAGGGTGATTTGTGGCCAGTAAACTTGAACTATAAATAATAAGTAAAAAATTATGTAAATATGTAATAGATACATTAGTTTCATTAACTCAATCAATAAGTATGTAACCACAAGGGATTGAACATGATATATAAAAATAAAATAATAATTATAGTAAGTACATAAATACTGGTAGTGTGGTAGTGATATGTAAAAAAAGTACAGTAAATACACAGGTACACGATAATAGTCAAGTACATACTTAAGTATTTACAAAACGGCGGGAATTCAAAAAGATCACAATCTTCAGTCATGAGTCATTAGGGTGGATGAAGTAAGTATATATTTTATATACGATTATGTCGAAAAATTAATTATTTTTGATTGAATTTTTTTAAAACATCCCTTATTGCTACACTGCTACACTGGCGATAGATCCTTATTGTTTCGGTGAATTAATTGTTCGCTGTCAATGCTTTCATCTAATTTACGAATATCGCTACTCATGCTTGTGTAATTCATAAATAGACCGTAGAACAAAGGACATGGCGCTATCGAAAACGTTTATCACGATATCAATCGTTGTAACCGACTTGTGTCGTAAACCCGTGTTTGAAAGAAAAATTCGAGCGTTACACATTCTGTACAAATTTTTAATAACGGTGTTTAGTTATACATCACACTTGTAATTCGGCTGTGGCGTGTACCGATGAAATATTTTTACTTGCAAATTAGTTCCGTTAAATACTTTGAAAATGTTCAGGTGTGATATTTTAGTGATACGAAATATAAAACCGGTAAAATTATTAATGACACTAGCAGAAAACACCTTGTTACTAGATGCTCGGATGATGATAAAACAAAACATCACATTTGCATGTTTCAATGCATTTCGTTTGTTGGACGTTTCATAATTATTGAATGAGTAACAATAACCTCTGGTAATCTCTGTAATAACTGTGAATAGAAAATATAATCAAGATGTTATCGTAAAACGATCGAATGAATCATATAATTCAAAAAGCTTTCCTAGTGAATATCCTTCATTCCGTGTATTCCGAGCCCTTAGCATTTCGAGCTCCGCCCGATTCAAATTCAAAATGTTAACAGTTATATTTACATATTTATTTATTCATAATATAGTGAATACATAACTATAAATAAGCTCTAATATATTTATATAGATGTTTATAGATAGATCAAAATATTCATTTTTACTACAATTTATCTTGCATAGTTTCATTGCGAATCTATCTAGTTTCTCCTCATTTCTTATATCATCTGGCATTTCATTAAAAATCGTCATTGCGTTGTATATCACTGATTTCTGAAATTTAGCCTTATTCCTGAATGCCAGTCTCAGTATACCTCTATTTGTATATGATATTACAACACAATACATCAAATTAAATTTCTATTTCTGATAAAATCAATCAGGGTGGCTTTTGAAACTAAATGTATAATTTTTGAGGAAGAATAATGAGGGTGTAGTCAAGATCCGCCTTGTCCGATTACCCTTTCAAAAATATAATTGAATGGGTGCAAAGGCTCGACTGACCCGAGGGTTGGAGATTTGGTATAATTTCCGCACCCAGCACCCACAAGTTAATCCTATTTCCGTAGCACATGACGCTTAAACTTAGTTTGAATATAGCGTTTTGAAGAAATAGAGTAAATCATTTATTTAAGCCTTTAAAAAAAATCTTCCAATCCTACAATATCGAATCGGCCAGTTCTACTGACGGGTAGTAATTAATTGTTTTGATTTTGGACCGAACTCTGACAGCGGGGGTGGGCAGTGCCAAGGGCTAAACCCTCACCCGAGAGGAGGGAGCTAGGGTTGGAACGACCCCCGGGCCGGCATAAATAACCCCACACATTGCAGCGGCGGAGTCTGACGCGTTAAATGTTATGATATGTAATTAGCACAACTTTGCTCCCTCTTTCGGGTTAACTTCTTCGACATTCCAGAGATTCGCCCGAAGTTAGTTCCGTTTAATATAGTCCGCTCCGGTACATTCGGTTTAAGCTGTTCTCGCTTTAATTGCCGCTGAAATAAATACCCTGTCTGCGCACCTACGGGAGAACACCCAGGGGGTTTCAGCTATTATTCTGCCCCGTATGTGGTACTTTCGCTTGAAATATAAGGAGTGAATTACAAAGATTTTTCTCGTGGAAAGAACGGAAAGTTGATTTCCTTTCTTTCGTTTTTTTAAACTTAAATTTAAAATTCAAATTAAATGTATTAATTAGAAAGATATACATATAAAATCAATTTATCGAAAAATTGTTGTTGTTGCTATCGGGATTCGAACCTGTATCTCGGAGAGAAATGCATTAACCGATTATGCTACATGGTAAATTGGCAACAAATTTTCGAACCCATATGTTGCATTTTCAAATTGATACAGCTGTAGAGGACAGCGGTTCAAATGTTCCCAGCCGGCATCGATACCAGCGACATCTGTATTCAATGCCTAGCCGGCGGCACAGTGCTGTCTCCACAGTCCGGACCGATCGCTCACCGACGACGCATCTTCCGTTTCCCTGCCCTGCTACGGTGTTCGATGCTAACAGGACCGATACAGAACATCACCGACTCGCTCATCTACTCTTCGCATTTTTCGTTTCTTTATATTTCATTTTTACATGCTCACCTTCTGTACTATTTGTTATATCCTCTGTTACAATAAACGTCTCTACGCCAATCGCGCGTTTCCATTTCATTCTTGCCACCTGCCCCAACACATCTGTCGATCCATTATTTGAGAGCCATCTACTTTATATTTACGAAATCTCTAACACCTTTGAGTAATCCGATAGGAGACGCCAGAATTAATTATTAAAATTTTGGAAGCATCAATGCAACTCATATACATATATATTTTTTTAATTTAAAAGTTCAGACGGCAAATTTTCTTCATTACGTACAACAAATAATATACATTATAGTACGTTATTTAAAGATTGTATTCATTTACATTATTGTATTTGGAAATATATAGATGGAAAAGCAAAAAAGAGTTTCATTAAGTTTAGTATTTAATTATTTAGTTCAGAATTAGGCTGAGTAGAATCGAAGGAATACATCTCAAAGACTCAAAGTGATTATGAAGTGCTATGTTGGCTCAACTGAGATTCGTGTTAATGGAATTAATGGATTGAACAAGTCAATAATTACGTCTGCCTAGGACACCAAATTTCCAGAAATTCTTCCCAGAACAAAGCTGGAAAAGAGTGCATATGGTGTCTGAATATGATTTTTAATGGTGATCTTCTAATGTGTCCATAACGTAAAGTATTTCACCAATGCACATTTATAGACTTGGCACAACCAGGTAAACCAGATAATGGAGGATGGTTCTGTTAGAAGCCTCAACAATCGGCGAGCTTGTATGACAAGATGTATGAATTTGAATGAGGCGAGAATTGTGTGTCGGGACAGAAGAGTGTGGCGCTCTATCCTCTCTGCCTACCCCCACGGAGAAACGGCGTGATGGTAAGTAAATATATAGAGTTTACGGAAAATAACCTAAAAAGCAAAGCTAGGTAAATAACTGAGTATATATATCATTATGATAATGAATTTTTACTTACATATTATGCATAGTACTTAAATATAATAAAACCAACCATTTATTACTTTATTAAATGACCCAATATTTAAATAATTATTAGGTATTGGTGGAAACATGAAGAAGAAAAGGAAGGCACTTACTTTTTCGTCTGACAAATGCTGGTTTATATGTTGATTCCTCTCCACCACAAATACAAGCGTTTGAGCGCGGCGTATACTAACACTCGCGTAAAAGATTATTTTCTGTATTAGCGGAATTAAAGTAAAGATTGATTATAAGCGTTAACGGTTAATTAATAAGCGACGGTAGTTAGTCCGAGTAGAGTTCCAAGCGTACACTGAAGTTGCTGCAGTTGAACAGAGTGTTAATTACTGCAACATCTTCTTTCTTCCTTGTGCTTAAGGATAGGTTAGGAAAGAAAGGGACGGAGATACACAGGTTAAATTTAGAGTAAATAGCGAACTGAAGATATGCATGAGTGAGGCAACAAGTCAAACGCCAAAAAACTTAATATAAAATTAACTTAAACGGTGCTAATAGGTATGTATGTATAAGAAAATGTACCATTTTCTTATCTTTTTTTAATACATTTTTAAAATTTTTGTGCCTATCTGTTAATTTATTTAATATTCAAAATAAATACGTTATATATAGTTATTATAACTAACGGCACATAGTCTTTATTTTATATTCATTCATTTTACCTGCTGTAATTTTATAGTATTAAAATTATAAGTGTACCTATAAAATACTAAACATTTATATTTTTGTTTTGTTATTGTCAACTATTTGGAATCATTAAACTATTTTTATGTTACAACACATTAAAACATTTAAAAAATTTGCACAAATAAATTTATTATAATATTCCGATATATATTATTAATGAAAATACATCATGACGTTAATTTTATCTCGTCATATTGTAATTTATTAGTTAAGTAATATTTTCCAACTTAATATGTAATTCGTATTTTTCACTCGTGAATTTCTTTCAATTTGTTGAAATCGTTTAGATTTTATAGCAAATTGTTAGAATACGTAAGCAGATTTAGATTCATTTAAGCACTGTTCAAAGGAAACCTTTATCTTTTCTTGTTCGCCGTCCTCAAATTAGTTTCGTTCATAGAACTTAAATAAGTAAAAGAAGCTCCACACAATTATATAACAATAGACTAGTTTATTTATAGCACAAATAATATTACCTCATAAAAAAATTATATAAATATAATCCGATTTTGATAATCAAAGGAAATTGTTCATATTGTATCAAATAAAGGCTAACAGCAAAAACGAGAACTGAAACCTTACGTGTATTACGTTTATGTAAAATTATTCAAATACGTGGAACATAACAGATGAAATATTTTATTCAGGCTATATATAAATCCAGGAATAAAAAAATCAACACTTATTTGTACAAAAAAACACGTGCGAGTGCTCGTAATTCAGATTTATTTTTAACTCTACCTTAAGCCAGATATTTAATATTAAAAATGTTATTTAAAATCAACATGCCCGTGTGTCTTAAAAGAAGAGTCTACGAGCAGTGCCTTCATTTATTCCTTTTACAAGATAGTTAAACCTGGACTCTAGATTCAAAACTATGTCATAAACTCCAGATGACACAATGTACCATAGAAAGAAGGATGCTGGGAATCACTAGAAGAGCTAGAAAAATAAGTACACCAGCAGATTATTGTATCCACAGATAATCGATGGACAAAGAATATTATTGAATGGTGTCCAATTAGACAAAAAATGAAGTAGAAAACAACAAGAGTTTTGTTGAGTATAAAAATATATTGTAGCAATGGGAGTTCCATGATAAAGATTGACAAAATTTCTGAAAGTATGTTATATATAGCATTGAATACTGTACCTATCCCATTGC
The DNA here is from genome assembly GCA_022840565.1 of Eubasilissa regina. Lineage (NCBI taxonomy): Eukaryota > Metazoa > Arthropoda > Insecta > Trichoptera > Phryganeidae > Eubasilissa > Eubasilissa regina. Next base: position 17,664,293 of record JAINEB010000013.1, read on the forward strand.
TCAATAATTAATATATCAGGTATCTCATAGAGTCAAAGCTATTTTTTATTATATTTAATGGAAAATATATGTAAGTATTGAGTAATTACTGGTTTTTTCGACCAGTTTTCGGCTGGCTTAAGTAATCAATACTTATAAATATAACGTTTACCAATTCTCACCTCTCCATCTCCACATTTATCAAATTTTTGAAAGTTGTATTTATGTTAATATGTGGACTCGCTTCGAGTACCACTACATAATCCCCATCTATGGATCAAATTTGATAATTCATTTTTCCATTTTTAAATAGCATATATGTCATCACTATGGGAATCTGATATTTTTATATTATATTTTTATTTAATTATTTTATCTTTATCTGTAAAACTTTTTTAACACATACTAAAGCCTGAAGAATCATTTTTTTTATATATTTTCGTAAGCCCTGTAATTATCCCGTACTTCCATATATTTTTAATTTAATATAATAAAAAATAGCTTTGTCTCTATGAGATATCTGATACTTGTTTAATAACAGTGCCTTTGTAGGTAAAATTTCAGTAATTGTGTGTTCTTGGAGATACTCAAATACTACCTAATTAATATATTCTTAGATTTTTATTAGACGCGTGTCTCTCTATTTGAATTGACAATATTTATTTAATATTTCTGCAGATGGCAGTAATAGTATCTCCGAAGATTGTTTTCGTTCGATTTCACGAATAAATAAAAAGAAATATAAATAACCCAAGCGTGACATTTCCAAAATGGCACATATTCTGTTTGTATTATTGATAGACATGTCTTTTTTCATCCATCCTTATATAACTATATATAATATATATATAAGTACTAACTTAAACTCGTGTAATGAATATATTAATTGTATATCAGTATAAGAAATGTTGTGTTTTTATTTTAACAAAAATTCAAATAAATCACATTATAACTACAACCAAAGTGTATTACATTGTTTTTAAACACTTAACAACTCTCTTGAACAAATTTATTTGTGTACGCTTTAACTGTCATATATTTACATGTCTAATGAATATTTCGTATGTTTAAATAGAGATTTTCTAAGCGTCTTTAATATGCCCGTCTCGATAGCATTATATAAATCAACGTTGATGTTCAGAATAAAAATCTAAATAAATAAATAAATGTAGTTAAATTATGTTTTTCGTGAATTGTTAGCTAAAAGCGATTTACACTTGATAAACAAAACAAAGCTCAAAGCCACGCCACGCCGCATGAAACAAAAACATTTATTTAAATATAATATCAAATATGCATATTTACATCTATTAAATCTACTAATATAGGCATACTCGTCTGATCGGATTTTATATGGCTTAGTGATAATTTCATTCTGTTGACACGATATCGTTAATACTACAAATTTAATTAGCCGAATTTAATAACGTTAATTATTATATAATGCACGATGCGCAATCACGCAATTGGGTATATATTATATTCGTCCGAGGTGTACTTTAGACTCGGCAACGGCGTACGGGTGTACGTGATACCAAACTGACCCGGCATTTACCCGGAAAAATGACGCGCACGTCTGTCGCATGTTTCGACAGTTTAAATCATTTTTCCATACAATTTTGTATAAACATCCTTTGCTACTGAATACGCACGAGACAAGTGTTCCGACAGTTGCGCGCAAGTCAACTACGCGCTGACAATAACGCGCAAGACAACTGCGGGCCGACAATAGCACACAATACAAAAGTAAATGATGACATTATTTATTCTCATGCATTTCATTTTAAATGTAAAACATACTCGTACATGAAAAACATTAAAAAAAAGATCGTTCGGAAAGAAAGCCAGTTTTTTAAATCAAAGTAAAAAATATATATTTTTGTTAGGTTAGGTTAATAAAATTTACATATCTATTAAGTATGTTAAAAAAATTTCGTGAATATTTTTGGTTTATAAAATTCTTTTTTTTTTTTTAATTTATTGGATATAAAATACAATACATAGGAATCATTATCCTTATTTTAGTAGTCAACATTTGTAATTTTGTAGTTTTATTCTGCGCATTATTGTCTGCGCGCTGTTGCCGGGGTGCCCACGAGATATCTCTCCCTCCCTCTCTCTCGTTTTCTGCGTCCACAACGTGAACTCTTCGCGATCTTGGACCTTGTTTAGCACACTCCGATCTTATCCATCTTATTAGTGATCTACCTCTACCTTCGTCCTTGTAATTACTCCAATTTCACCACACTGTCTCACCTCTTCTAGCAACAAAGTATGAATGAATTATTTTCCTGCATGTTATACATAACCTTTCTTTAGTGCGAAGTTCCTTAATATTGTGGATTTATAAATGAATTAATAAAAATAAAACGGTAGTAAAAAATATCATATATGATACATGGCGATATGATACACAAGGGCGTACAGTGCATACATGTAAAAAATGTGTGCATTAATAAAAAATTTCGGAAACAAATAACAATAAAATAATCTATAACATGGATCGTGAACGTTTATTTACAGATATATTACAATTAGCGCCATCTGTGTACCAGTAGAAACTTTAATGGCTCAGTTCTAAAAACTACCACGACAACCCAGCGCTGTAGCTGTAGCACTAGTAGCTACAATACGTCTATTGTAGCTATACACATTACTTTCTTCTATTTTTAAACTAGTGTATCACTCAAGTCATACAATTGTCTATTTACTTAAATGAAAATTCTTTTCGGTTGATCCGTTTTGTATGGAGTTGTTACTTATGCTGTTTTTCAACAAAATAACATTTGAAAGGGTAACAAGTGCGTACAAATCATTGTAGTGTCTGCTTCCTCTTTTACTAATTCGCGAATTTAACTATCTTACTGTTTTTAATGCGTTGACTTCACGATCGTTCTTTGCATTTGGTGTATAGATTTGTTTTTTATTTGAGATAAACAAAAAGCAATTGGCAGAACTATTTCCTACGTTATCCTTTAATAAAAATAATTATTTCCTACAGTTATTAGGTGAAGGATTTTCTAACAATAAAAAAATCATGTTCAGTCATAGAAAGTGTTCTTAAAAACGTCCATTCATTTTTTATATGAATAACAAGGTATTATTTTACGTTAAAATAAACTTTAAAAACACTATTAATAGTTCTCTAAAATTACAAATAAATACATAGTACATGACGTATTCATTTTATCTAAAGACCTTGGTTAAACGAACGTTTATAATTCTATATTCAATATATATTGTATTACATATATTATATATAATTGTATAATATCATTAGTAACAGCATAACCTAAATCTATACCTACTGCATGCCACTGATGATATATGACACATTTATCACACTGCCCCTATTTAGAATATGATTTTGTTGTCTCTTCAAACAACACCTGAATTTTATTTCAAGTTAAGATATGTAATTATAATTTTATTTCAAGTTAATTCTTTGTTTTGTAGAAAATAAAGTTACGTAAATTTTATAGATTTATTTTACTAATTACATATTATTCTATATATTACGTACTTTTAGCTCTTTCCTAATCGTAGTTTCATGACACATTTTACCTAAAAAACCTGCGAAAAAACATATCCTATAAAATCCAAAAAAACCCTTCTTCCAATAAAAAACTGGATTTGAATCTGAGACCTTTCTAGTGCCATTAACCTGTTCAGTTTCACTGGCGATAAAGCTTTGATTTTTACATTTTCTCAGTAAATTTTTTACATTGCTTTCTTCTTCTTCTTTTAAATAGGCAATCTACCTTTCAAGAATAACTTGTGCCATTAATCAAGTTAATACTTTATTTTATAAAAAAAGTATAATAATATTATAGAATATTAAATATTATATTATAAGTCTATACCATTTTCGTTCAAAAAATTTGCAATTATATAGATTAAATGTGGCGAGATAAGAGTAAGAAGATGACACAAGTTAACCGGGAGTTTAACGGGAAAATTACCATTAACGAGATTACAGTTTAGAATCTATTTAGTTCAATCTGAATAAATGTGAGGCTACCTGGCAATGCCCAATTCTCATTCTAGAGATATTTGATATTGTTCTTTTGAAGAACCAGGGAGAGCGGGGAATAGATCTTTGAATTATTTTAAGACGATTACCCTTATGATTATTTGGATCAATCCATTGTGCAGTTGTTTTACTTACATTGCTTTAATTATCATGGAACTGAGAGAATTGCAATAAAATAACAATATAAATAATTCTTTTAAATTTAGCAATATTAACTTTGTGGTTAAAATTCATATTTTTTATTTATTATCTTTGTTTTATTAACCACTAAATTGAGTTTAAATACATCTACCGGTTTCGAAAAACACCATTTTCTTCTTCAGGATGTCATAACTAACTAAAAATATATAGCATTCTTTCTTCATCAGAATCTATTTTTAAAAATTATTCTGAAAAATAGATTCTGGTGAAGAAACAATGATATATATTTTTAGTTAGTTATGATATCCTGAAGAAGAAAATGGTATTTTTCGATTTTTGGTAGATGTATTTAAACTCAATTCAGTGGTTAATAAAACAAAGATAACAAATAAAAAATATATAAATAATAAAAAATTAAATACTAAATTAATGTATTAATTATAAATATATACATATAAAATCAATTTTGTCGAAAAATATTGTTTTTGCGTCACCGGGATTCGAACCTGGATCTCTATTTTCAATCCGGGGAAGTGCACTACCATTGTGCTATAACGCCAGTATTTTTCTTGACAAATTTTCGAACCTATATGTTACATTTTTCAAATTAATACATCTGTCGTTCCATTATTTGAAAGCCATCTACATTATTTTTACAGAATCTCAAATACCTTTGAGTAAACCGACTGCAGACGCCAGAATTATCAATTCATTTTTATTAAATTTTGGACACATTGATACAACATATTTCCACATTACATACATACATTATATGTTTTCCTTAATAATAAAAAAATATCTATTATGTTGAAAATGATAAAGTTTTTATTTAATAGCTATAATTCAAAGCAGAGTTCACTATTATACTGGTATAATAGTGATATAACATGTAGGGGTGTTTTTCAGTGCATGCATGTGCATTTTTTGGTGAGCCGCAAAACCCTAGAAAAAGTGGTCCCCCGCGCTCACAATTCCCAGACCAATTGTTCTAAAATTTAATTATTTTACTCCGATTACGAAACAGCCAGCGGTCAAAAATGTTCACTGCAAATTAAACCTCGGGATGCTGCAGCCAACACAACCGCTATTGCAAAAAAAAATTGTACTATTTGGATTCAGCCGTTTTATTTTGACCCCGGCGGTCTTCAATTAGCCATGTCTGTAGTCATTTTTTTATAAATTAACTAACACGAATTAATAACTATCGATTAATTAATCAAACATTTTTTTTAGATTTTTTAATTTAGCTTTGCTGGAACCTTCGTAAAAAATTAGTATCAATGATTTTAAAACAAATAAAATAAATCAATTCGAAAGATGTAGATACAGAAGAAATCTATCTTTCGAAAAATATTTGGTTGCTTCCGGAATATGAACCCGGAACTTTTTATTTTCTGTAAATCAATTAAATTTTCGATAAATTTGGAACTTATATTCTGTAAATGATACATTTAATAATATTGTATTACACTTTATATTATTTATTTATGTTCAAATTTGGATAAACTTTGACATACTTATATTTTTAATGAAAACACATTTTTATTTTGATGTTTCAGTTTCAAAACATAGTTCTGTAATATTTAAATATATATATATATATATATATATATATATATATATATATATATATATATATATATATGTGTGTGTGTGTGTGTGTGTGTGTGTATGTGTAAGTCCTCTCAGATTCATATAATTAAACAGCCATATAGTCCGCCTGGTACCAACGAAATGTGGACAACAAAACACTTCGATCGATCCAGTCCGAGTAACTTCGTACACATCTCGGCACCACCTTCAGTGAACGTCGTTTATCTTGAATTTTGAAACGGTTTAATTTCAATTGTGCTTCTTCTGTAAATAAACCCAACTATCGTAAGTATTGTTTCATTCATAATATGCTCGCTCTAGCCACAAACTCTCTCACAAATACCATCTTCTATATTGGTAACATTTCATAAACATACGGGAGAATTCATGGAGGTACAGGGCCCTCAATCCTCACCGAACACATCCTTTTCATACATCATAAATACAATCCTCATACTGGTGACCCATTCGAGTCTATAATAACTGATTTATCACGAGCCACCAAATATCGATATTTAATTCTATGATAAATAAATAAAATAATCAGTTAGAAAGAAATACAGAAAAATCAATATATATATTTTTTAAATGTTTGCTACCGAGACAAATGAATTTTTTTTGGTCCCAAAGCTTGTTCGTTCGCTAGTTCTTGAATATTCTTCGATTATTTTTATTACAATATATTTGTAATATGTGTGCATAAATGGCTTATAATATATGCTTAATTTATGGTATCTACAATTTTACATATAATATTGTGATCTTCTTATACGATCCAAACGTCCTTCAAAACATAATTCAGAATCTATCAAAGTCGGTGGTAGAGTTGGATTGGAGATAAACATCTCAAAAACTAAAGTATTGATGAATTGCTTTATTGAACCGATAGTCATTCATGTTAATGAAACCCATCTTCAACAAGTCGAAAAATTTATCTACTTATGACAATAAATTTCCATGTCGGGAGTCATATCCGAAGTGATTGTTCGCAGAACAAAACTAAAGTACGTTCGAACGTTTATATATGATTTTTAAATGTAATCTTCCCGTCTGAAACAAAAAGTATTCGATCAATACATTAGTATGGCTGCTAAACATGGACTCTCAAAAATAAATGTTATCAATTATTATTTATTTGTTTATTTATTGTTATTTATTTGTTAGTTATTTTTGCAATACATACGATTAGCAATATGATGATTTTTTAAATTATATAGTTCAATTTCTTGCTATGGATCGCTATTAACGCCGGTATTTCAAATGGATAGTAGGGCTTTTTGGTCCTCCATCTAAAGTAACCGCATTGGCTGAACTGCCATAGTTACGTCACTGGGAAATAGGCAGGTCACACAGTTTGGAAGACGGATAATTGTTGGACAAATGCAGTCACCCAGTACCCGAGGGGAATTAAGCGACCGCTGAAGTAACAATATCATCAAATTTTCTATAAAAACAAACAGCGAATAACTTTGGACAGATACAAGTGGGAAACACTCGGGAAGGCCTTCATCCAGCAATGGATGGAAAACGGCTGATAATAATAATGATGGTGATGATAGTTATGATAGCGGTGTTAGAAGGCTGTTAAATCATTCACGGTGACACGTGAATCACAACCCTTAATAATATATTTACATAAATAAATACATCCCTATTGACCGTAAAGAATAAAAACTTATCATTTATTTTCGTTTGTATTCGTAATTCGTTTAATTACCTAATAATATTTCCATAATTTCTTATCTTAATCGTATTTCCATATTGGTTTTATTTTCTTTTGTGATATTGCATTAAATCTATTTATTTTATGATATTTCTGCAAATATTTAATTAGGTATTAAATAATGAATATATGTTATTTAATTAACTAACTGAACCAAAACAACTCTAAATTATAACAATGATATTTAGTTGTTTTATAAGTACATAAATAAATCCTAAACGTATTATAAATAATAAATAAATAAAGTAGGAAATGTTTTAAAGATATTAAAAATAATACATTCTATATGTAAATTTTTCAAATGGCGCAATAGTCTCGTATATTATAATTACAAATGATTTAATAATACTTTAAGTACCGCCTTCACTAATTAGCTATGAATATTTGAGGTAATGCCTTTTTCTAGAAGCGGGTAGTATTATATTTCACGGCTCAAATTAATATTAATGCGAAACAAAGCAAAAAAATATCATCAACCCCTTTAGTGAGGACAAAAAAATAACTAAAATTTGATAAATGTAGATTGTTTGTCGGTTGCCCGATGGGCGCAAAAAATGATGAAGCGAGGGTTAATCGGCGAGAGCAGCTCTCGACACCGCGATTTATCGTATTTCTAATAGTTACGTATTAAATTAATACTCTAATACTCAACGGACATATTTTTTTTAATTCAGATGTGTTTTTGTTAACGAAAATACTACGGAAACTGTTTAAATTACATTTTCAACTATGAAATTTTATCATATTCACATGTCACTTCAAACACGCGTACATTCCTGTTTCTTCCTGAAAATATTTCATTAGAATACAGCAACGAAAATCTCAAGCGCCGCGATAGAGCCAAGTCGGGCTAGTCGGCATTTCACGAATTGATTCGCCACGTAAAAATCTTTTTAGACTATACAAATAATTCCCCTTTCATGGGCTCTCGCTGTGAAAGGAAATTTCTCGGAAAGAAAAAGCTATTGTTTGCACAGAGGGGATTTTAGCCCGCGATAAAAAATAAGGCTCACCGTATCTTTTGAAAGCCACTTTCTCTAAAGACACACGAAAATACCACAAAAATGAGATACCTCCATAGGACCGCGCGTATTTTTTTCTTCTCTGGTGAGCTGTACTTGGAAATGTTTGTCGACCGACAAATCACAGAAGGCAAATTTGTCGCTTTCGCCAAAATATTCCGACCCAATTTCTCACTGATAATATGGAGCTTCACCGTACTGAACCAGGCGATCGTTCAGATCAAAGGGGGTTGATTTCAAGGTGATTAGTTTTGGGATAATCACAAACAGTACATTTATTATCTTTACGCAACATTATCTCACGCCTACATAACCTATTTTCATACGTATTGTTTTACAAATTATAAAAACCAAAACGTTCATTTAATTAATGTGTTTGTAGCTCAGTTAAAATATTGTATTTATTTTGCTGCCAAGCATTTCGATTTAAAAATTCATAAAATAATTTAAAGAATTAATTTTAATAATATTTATATTACAGTTTTTATTTATGACATGACATATTCAATATTAAGTATATGAAATATTTTAATCAACTAAATTCTTTATTTATAATTCATTTTCACTAAATTGTTTCCTTGGAATTTTTTCTTCGTATTTGTTTCTCAAAATTGTCATCATTAAATTCTTCTAGGTAGGTATATTTAAGAATTTTAATAAGGGTATGAGAGCCCGATGGTCCCTCCCTTGGGGGAGACATTATTATTTTCCCTCGATGAGAAATGTCGCATTGAATTTTACATTACTGTTCCATTCTTTATCCTCTTAGGAAACTTTAGATTGCCTTTAAACACCAATTGGCTGAAGTCAGGTCAGTCACGTAACAAGTTGTACCAAAAATGAATAAAAAATATGACTGTATATTTTGTATTCAGTTATTTATTATAAAATATGCATTAATGTTTTCTTTTATTTGTTGTTTTTAAAATAAATAAAACATTTAATATGCCTCAACAATTACAATTCTTCATGATTTTCAAAGCGGCATTAAAAATTTTCATGTAAGTAATAGAGGCTATGGTTTCGAAATCAAAAAATATCAAATAAACTATTGTAATTTATACAAAGTTTAATATTCAATTTAGACAAATTTTATACTTTTATTTTTATAGCGCACTTTAACTCTTTCTACTTTGAATTATTAAGTTTACGTGCCTAGCAACTATATATTTTTTGTGGTATTTTTCAAACATAAAATAAGCTAATTGTGATGGAAAATTAAAAATAAAAATCTAAGTATATAAATATTATTAATTATAATTTTTGGTACTTCGAAGTACAGTCAGACCTTAGACGATGCACACAAAAAATAAAAACATATAGCATAGTACAAAAAATATGAAATAAATATTCTAAAACATTAAAAGAATAGTTAAAAATTTAAGAAAAAAAAATTGTTAAAAGCGCCTCAAACTTAACCTGTAACGATGCGCCACTGACCAATTTCACATGCTGCACAAAAAAATTACTGATGTTGGTAGTCTAAATAACTCAAGTAGACTATTATTTACTAGTTAGTAGTATCATCAGAGTAATGACACCATAGTAAGATATATGACTAGATAAAGCTGATGGTACTGCAGAGTACCCAATTAGATTAGTTCTGGGCTTAATAATTCAAAATATTCATAAATTCATGACAATATACTTATATTAAACGACTTGTCTATAACAGAAAAAGTTTTTTTGTAATCGTGTATTGAGTTTAGAGATAAAATACTCATCTGCTATCAAGGAGAATGGGGTTCGAGCCACGTTCCGGGAGTCTACCAAGTTAGTGCTAATTTTAATACCACAAACGCCTACCTTGTTTTGAAAAATTTAAAAAAAAATAGTACAATAAAATTAACGAAAAATTGTATGTATCAGAAATCTCAAAATAAAAATAGCCATACATTCTTCGCTAAAAATTTGATTACATGACAATCATTTGAAATGTTAAATCTTCGTAGGCGTATTTGTAATGGAGGAAAATATTTTTCCAAATATAAGGTATTATATCGAAAAAAAAAACAATCATTTTCGTGCAAAATCCCACCTAAACGAAAAAAATATTATTCCTTCAATATAACGTGGGTATTTTCAGAAGATTTTCTAGATGAAATCGGAGAAAGTCATCAACTGTATGTACTTAAAAAGAATGTAAAAATATATTTTATACCCAACCTCTAAGCATATAAATATTTTCTCGATATTTACTATTCTTATAGAGATATTATGTGTACAATTTTTACTTTTTCTGAGAAATTAATTTGTTTTTACTGTATATTAAATGGGATGTTGCATATTTTAAATTTGAATGTAGCAGTCACGTCGGCAACATGAAATGCTCGTACACGGCATAAACACACAATATTCACATAAGATGATGCCGATAAACGCCTAAGAGTGTCGAGTGTTACGTGATTAGACTTTGTTGACCTTGCAACCGATGCGGTAATTGTCAATATCTTGTTTACTCACCTCAATTGTCAATTTCTGTAACGTTATTTTGTAACTTTTTTACATTGTAACATTTTTTTTATATCTTTGTCGAGTCTTTTCTTTTTAATTTTAATTAAATAACACCACAATAGCACAAAAAACTGGCTATTTTAACACAGACGGTAGGTAGTCTAGCAAAAGAGGTTATGTTATTTATGTTTGTTCATTTCTGATTTACATAAAAATGTATATCAATAAAGGTTTAAATTAATTAATTAACGACCAGTTGATAATGTGTATATAAAAAAATATAATAAATAAATTTAAATAAGCGTACTTTATGGACGTTTTTGTATTCCAAATATTGTATTCCTATATAAATATAAAATTTATTCATTCGCAGGATGTATCTTGGTGATATAAATGTGGATTAATGGCACCGTCTTTGGGACCGCAAATCTAACTTTCATTATAATATGATGAATGACGCGCTCACCAGTGCCGCCTACACGATGGCAGCGCTGTGTTAAATGTAGTTGCAACACATTTAATGCAGTCATTTTTTAAATCGCATATCAAGTTGTAACTTTTCTAAATAGATTATGCGATTCAATCGTAAGAACTTTTTACTCATTCATCACCTTGTTCAATCACTTCATTCCTCTGTGTTCGTTTAACGTTTGAACACTGTGATGGGTTATCAGACCCATTACATCATGCAATATCACACCACAGAAGGGATGACCTTCTGAAACACATTCATTAGACAAACACAATATATCGTCATTCAAAATTGGTGAACCACTCGATCCATAACTTAATCCTACAAATAGCTATAAATATTCACAACAGACTATTATTATACAGTTATTTTGCCGTGGGTCAGTTTTTGTCGTAGCTGACAATTTGGGTTACTTTACAGGGTTTGTGACCACTGAAATGTGATCCAAAACGTTGGCTACGACAAAAACCGTCCCCAGACATATTAATTAAAAAATATATATTTTATCATCTGATCGACTTAATCTACGAGTGTAGAAAATAAGCTTCGTTCAAGCAAGCGATGTTTTAAAGGTTTAAAAAAATAGTCATTATCTCTTCTCTAGTGTGTCAACAAGCAACGACATCCTACTCTCTTATCTTTTGCCTAAAACTACCCTTTAAACATCGCTTATGGACTGTTGACCCATTCTGTCGCCAGCCGCCGCACAAGATGAACAAAGAATGTATGAAGATCGTATGAAGATAGGCTAAAGAAGTTTTTACAGTGGAGCGATGGCGATGGTCGCTTTACATATTTGTCGAGGAAAAGCAACTTAACTTTTTTCAATAGACATTTAATATGTGTCTCGAGGTTCCTTATAGGTCCAAAATTGTAACAGACATACACACCGATGGGCGTCAGTTATAATCCAGACCAAAATCCCGAAAATCTAAAATCCCTAAGATATCTATATAGAATTAAACTAATTAAAACATTATATTATATTAAAATACCACTGATAACATTAGTCCTAATCAAAGTTAGTATTACTCCATATTAGTCTAATCATTTTAAATCCACCACAACAAAAAATAGAATTATAAATTTAAATGGTGCATTTATAATATAACATTAAATAATACATCCCCGTAAAAATAAAATTTTTACAAATCAATGTAAGGATTTTTTCTCTTGCGAGTGCATATCAAAAGAAAAATTTGTTTTTTATCGTGAAAGTGTAACTATTATAAAAATCAAATCAGAAAACAATCGTATTTAATCAAAAAAACTGTTAATAATAATAATTTTTTTATATCTTATATACAATAACTAACTATTGAAGAGGTTTTTACAATTTACATTCGCACCCAATTTTTAAGGCCCTGATGTTACTGTTAAATAATGTTTAAAACGTTGACTTCGATAAGGATTTACGAAAGAATAACCCAGAATAAATTCAATAATCGGAGGACCTCTTACGTAATGTACTCGTATTTTATGTAATTTAATGTATCTATTTAATAAAAAAAACACAATTCCTGGACCTCCAATCCTCCATATTATATTAAGTACTATTTAGCAAACTATTGCTAACTATCTTGGCCGTTTGTTTTGATAGGTCTTTATTGTTCCATACACACAGCGATGGATCCGCCCACACCACGACCTCGCGGCTGTAAAACCCACGCCAACACATGCTTGCGCAGGCATTTCTGTTTGGATAGTGTTCCTAGCACACCGCACGTTTGCAGTCGAGAATACTTCTGATGGGTGTTACACCGAATAGCCTAATGTACAATCCACATCAGTGCCTAAAAATCACTGTTCCGAACTCGCAAGTATTTCATGCCACCATGGCCTCGAATTGCTTTTAGCAGTCGCCCAGTTTGCGGACCCTGCTGTCCCTCAATCTTCGAACCCGTATAGTTTTCCTTCTCCTTGGTGGAATCACATTCTGATCCTTCATTTACAAAATGAAGAGAAAAGAGAAGCATCCATGACCTTCTCATGTCATTACCATTTCTCAATCTCTGTGGCTATCTTCTGATTGTATTGCCTCAGGTTCAAACTTTTTTAATCTTTCTAGATCTCTTGACCGTCTTGAATTTCAGTTTTGTCTCTTACCATTACATTTTTATTACCGGATAATGGATACAATTCTTACCATTTGACCTGGGTGATGTGATAGATCTATTCTATTCAAACTTTCATAATCAGTGGCGTGCATAGATGCTGTTACCAATGATATTACACGATCCAATATATGTACATTAATTTAATCTACGTCTTTAAACAAAATAAATCTGTCGTTTATACGACCCTATCAAGTATTTATTTGTTATTTTAGAATACTATTAATAGTGTTTTTAAAGTTTAAGTTTTAACGTAAAATAATACCTGATTGCCCATATAAAAAATTTATGGACATTTTTAAGAACACTTTCTATGACTTAACATGATTTATTTATTGTTTGAAAATCCTTCACGTAATAACTAAAGGAAATAATTATTTTTGTTAAAGGTGAAATCAAAAACCAACCCATGCACCAAATTTAAAGAACAATCATGAAATTAACACGTCAAAAATAGTAAGATAGTAAAATTCGCGAATTAGTAAAAGAGGAAGCAGACACTACAATGATTTTCACGCAGTTGTTACCCTCTCAAATGTTATTCTGTTAAAAACAGCATAAATAATTCCATGCAAAACGGATCAACTAAAAGGAATTTTCAGTTCAGTAAATAGCCAATTATATGACTTGAGTAATTCACTAGCTTAAAGACAGAACAAAGTAATGTGAATACACTAGAGCGCCACGGGTAAAGCGGTGAGTTGTTGTGGTAAGTTTTAGAATTAACCAATTAAAGTCTACTGGTACACAGATGACGTTAATTGTAAAATAATGTTTCCGTTTATGTTAATCCAATAATTTTATTTATATTTGTTTCCGAGAATTTTTAGTAATGCACATCTTTTTGCTTCTATGCACTGCACGTCCCTGAATATAATGTAACAATCCTGACGTGCTTGTGTTCTAGTGGCCGGGGGTTTACGCCTTGTCCTATTTCCAGAGAACAAGCGTTTATCTTAGTTTGAAAATAGTAAGAATATTGAAAAGACCGCGTTTTCCGTGAACGCATCTCTATTTTCTAAAAAAATCGATAAATATGTAGAATTGTAAATTTTAAGTTATGGCGTTGCAGCTCGGCTCCGTGAGTGCTCGCGGTGTCGCATGTCGCGGAGGATATCCTCGGCGATTCTTTTCATGCTCCATAATACATTTTCCCCGGTGAAAGCAACGCCATTTAAATATGTATTACTGCACCGCACCTCGAGCCGTGTCGCCGGGCACTTAGCCAGCCGGGTACATCGAAGCATGACTTATTACCATTCTGGTTGACGCGCGAACCTACATGACGCACAAAGGCGTCGAGCGATGCAACTCAGCAACCTAATACATTTAAAATAGTGCTATATTCTGCACAATTGAGATACATTGGATCTGGAACATTTTTTGCTTGCCCATATATGCGAAATTTCGCACAAAACTAGAGAATGAGTATTTTTCTTACGTTTCAATAAACCTTTGAGTATACCTACCAATTAATTGACAAGAATTGAAATTTTTTTTAGAAAAAATGAGACAACACATACGTGTGATGGTGTGGTTGTCACAGAATGTACGTTAACTTAACCACGTCTAACGATGTGTCTACGTGGGAAACCCCGGCTATCAACGTATGAATCCCCGACGCCACTCCGACAACAAATACAAGTGATGTCTAAAAGACGAGATTTAAAAAATAGGTTTAAAGTATTGTTATCTTGTCTACTGCATTCTATAAAGATCATCGATTGAATAGTATAAATTTTTTTTATTACTATAAAATTATGCAATTTTATTGCATATTTCGATCTCAATTTATTGTCCCGAGTAAAAGGAATGGTATCTCTAATGAGTCTTGTAAATTGCTGTTATATCCTTCATTTGGTTTTTGTTCTTTAAGATTTGGCCGAAATAAACGGCTTAGTTAACCGAAATCTAACATACATAATGTAGATATTGGTTAATTTGAAAAAATATTCTCGCATGAACTTTTTTGTATAGTTAAACTCCTATGTTTATAAAAGAAAATTCAATAAATTCTGTACAAACAAAAAGTAGTTTCTCTTCTCGTAACTTACTTCCTGTCACTTTTACATATCCATATACATTCCCACATATTCTTATAAATACGTGCCGCAATACACTCCGCTATACAAACTAATACGAGAATACGTTGATGATGTTTGAGGCTTTCACAACTCTCACACATCATATACAATATAATCTTCAAACCCTTCTAACTCGACATACATATATCTCACAGGATTGAGAGGTCGCCGAAATGACGCCAATAAAGTAATCTGATAATGACACGAGGCAGTAATTTAAAAACGTAAAAACGGTGAACATCAAATGATGCCTTGCTGGCGCCGAAATTTGGGAAAAATGTGTAATAATGCTTTTTTTCGTAGTAAGCAATAACTTTGTGGTTTTACATATTATATTAATTAAATAACAATCACTTTGTATGAAACCACGAAATTTAATATACGTATTTTCATCAGAACGTATTTGAAACTTGCGATAAGCGAAACCGGTTGACGTATAATAAATTTCGTGGTTTCATACAAATTGATTGTTTAATAATACCTTACTGAAAAATATTAATGAATTAAATTTATTGTTTGTAACGAAAAAGACGTAATTTGCGGGCGAGAATTCATTCTCGATTCTGTCGCCGCAGTATCCCTAGAAAGAACATATTTCTGTGTTTCATTTCTTCTGACCTAATCGATATCATCGCCGATTGAGAGAAATGGAGATCGGCGATCCACCTTTGTGTATTTGTGTCTGTACGTTCCAAAATATTTACATTGACATTCCTTAACTCACACACGTACAACGTAAGTACAATCTACGTTCATTCATAATCGTTAAACTAAATAATTAACATTCTTCGCCATAGTTGCGAAATGCTCGCTTTCTCCAAATGCCTTTATATCCGATTTTATCATTAAATTTTAAAAATAAAAATATCAGTAAAAACGAGATACTCTTTTCTATGGGCTATATAGTAATACTAATTCTATCAGTAGAGAAACTACAATTATCTGTCAATGAATTAGAATTAGTTCTTCCAATTCTAAAACCGTAGTAATAATTCGAGGTGGACCAACATCGATATATCTCATTGGAAAGATCTAGAATGAAATAAACTCACAAATGTAGATACTCGTATCTCAGTGTAGAATGTTCAATTGACAGTCGGCAAGAAACGGAGATCCGCTGAAGATTAGGGGTAAGCCAATGGAGTACTTAGTAATGGGTGGTCTGGAAAAGAGAATTGAGTTTCAAGATGAATCTGTAATATGACGTGAGATTTGGATATTTTCTAAAAAAATAACAGATGAAGGATTCCGAGGGTAGATATGAGATTTCTAAAAAGAATAGTAAGAAAAACTTTGGCTAGACCATATCAAAAAGAAAATGTTGAAGGATACTCAGAATAAGAAATGATCTAATAATAAATTCTTATTATTTAAATGATCCAGTGTGTAATTACTGGTATTCTTTGTGTATTTTATATCTACTGTTTAAAGACGATATTAATATTTAATCTTTAAATAGCATTTATATTTGTAGGAGCGCTATTTTTTTACGTAAGTGGTATATAAAAATTGTGTCAAGACTATTAGACATACCTATATACATAAATTGTTGTAGGTACTTTAAAGTCAAATATTAGTCCACTGACTATTGATGTTCCATTCGTCAGTTGAGTTCATTTAAGTCTCCCCAGCAGCATTTAAAACGGAATAATGTATTTAATGTGTTATTTAATATCTTTGTTTTGTTTAATTTTTCAAAATAAATTATTTTAGATATCTATGGTTTTAAGTTTATGAGTATCGTGTACACGAGTTTGAATTTTTATCACTTTCTGCCAATTATTGAGTTTATCTTCATGCTGATCTCTGAGTTTATCTCTAGATCTCAACACACGTAGATAGTACTGAGATTTATCTCATCGTGTCTCATTTCGTGTACACGGGCTATAGGAATTAACACTGTGTGCTTTACGACTTAGATAGACTGTTTCATTCCTACAGCTCTCCGCTTCACACAATCTGCTTCGTGTTTGATCTGACGCCCCTCGACACCTCAATGCATAAATAAATAAATACACGTTAATAATTTTATATTTACAAGTTTTAGTAAAATTGTACAGTGTGCAATAGATATAGTTCATAATATTTTACGAGTGAATACCTGATTAAATTATAATATAAAAATGTTCAAGAAATATGTGCAAATTCTAAAACCGTTACAAAAATTATTATTGTTTGAAATTTTAATAAAATCATGTTAAGCTTGGAGTCTACGTACTTAGAAATAAATATTTGCAATATGTGTCTATTATTAATCTGTATCTTTGCTTCGAACCCTAAATCATCTAAAAAAATAATCTGGCTACTTGAAATTTGATGTAATTAAATTTTTTTTAATCAATATATAATTTTAAATCAATAAATCGGAATAATCGCATAATTACGTTTTTTTTTTAATGCTTATGTTAGTCGCACATTCCTTGAACATTTTCGACTCGTACATGTGTACACCCATAAAATATTATGGACTAGGTCTGTTACACTCTGTATAATAAATAAATATAATTGAGAATCGTATAAGAAGTGAACATTTTTCACCAGGTATCAGAGACATCTTGCATTATTCACAATGGCGACTCGCGCCTCGACGCCGTGTGATAATATGAATGTTTTATTCAAAAACTATACGTACATATAAATACATACGTATGTAAATAAAACAAAAGGAATAAAATGTCACAAACAGTGAAATCCCGCTTTATCGGATAAAAATGGTCACCGGGTTTTCCTTGGCGCAAACACGTAATATCTTTTTTTTATCTTTGCATTCACTACAAAGCGCACAGTAAACCATCAGCGTCCGGTTATAAAACCAAATATACGACACCTATACGGAAGTATGGGTAACCTTCAGGGAAAATGGTTTCAAACTTCACTATTTTCTTTTCCTGCGTTTCATTTTACATATTTCAAGCTACCGTGTAAGGAGAAAATGTATTAATATATGTACAACCCTAATATATTTCTGTTTGTCACATGAGAAAATTTAATAAAAAAATTATGCGATTCATTGAAGACAATCATCAAATTCCTTTGAAATGTAGATAAATGACATTTTTCGTCTAAAGGTACATTTGTATATTGTCAGAAATTTTGAAATTGAAAGATCGCAACGTATCTACTGTGAGTGATTTAAATTAAAATCAGTTGTAAAAAAGATATTTCATAACGATCAGTTTTCAAAACAAATCTAATATTATATTATCTAATAATCTAGTATTTTGCACGGTGTCTTGCTTTCCTCCTTCTAGAATACCATCACTTTCAACTTGTTAACATTCATCATGAGGTCGCTTTCCTTGCATACATCGTACATTCTACTCAATAGACTCTGTAGTTCTTGTTCATGATTAGTCATTAGTACTGCATCATCGGCGTACAATAAACAGCATACAACCAAATCGCCCATTTTCGCTCCTACATTCATACATTCCAGTTCTTTCACACATTTATCCATATACAAGTAGAACAGCCATGGAGACATTACACCTCACCTTACCTGTTATGTTTATAATTATAATTACTGTATTCGAAGCACCGTTCACTTTAATCTCTGCGATCACAATTTTTTCGATATCGTTCTCAACTTTTCCGTTCCTGACAAACGTATTTCTCAAGTATATAAACTCTCGTATCGTACTTGTCTTAACATTCATCAACTACCATTATTTTTGTTTTCATTTTTACCTTTTGTTTTTGCTCTCTTGAAAGCCATCACTTTCACCTTGCTAGCATTCATCCTAAGGACACTTTCCTCACACACTCGTGTAGTGAATTATTTTTTCATCATTACGAAAAAATTATTACTAAGTGATAAATTTTATTTATAACATTTTATTTTTTTAAATTGTGGTTTAGTTTTATTAAAAATATATTTTACTGTTTTATTTAAAAAGTTTTTACCGAGTGATTTTAATTTTTTTACCTTCTTATTAAGCGTAATATATTTTTAATGATTCTCCGCGAGGACCGTACATTAGAAGACATCTAGAATAAAATATGAAGCATTCCCGATTTGACTGCGCACGTGGTGAATTCCGCATCAAATCAAAAGTATTTTCTATTCAATTTATCTGTCGCGAAACTTCACGAACAAACCCCGGGAGCTGGTACCTTCAAGACGAGAACTGACATAAATAATTTATTTGCACTTACAAGTGTGCACGTTTCATACCTTGAATCTTTTTTTTCTAGAACTCTCGTGCTACACAGAGTGTTTTATATTTATGTACTATTTTTACACGTGGTTTATTTGGTAACACCGACAGTAACACGTAATGGCCCGCATTCACAACGATCCCTTAATGAAACATTGATCTTTGAGAGTCTTGTCAATTTATAATGCATCAAAAGCACATGTATCTGTGGAGGTATATCGCCTCCACGACCAGCAATACCGCCGACAGGTCCTGAACGCACGCACATACCTGGGTGTGAACTTGAATCACAGAACGGCCATATAATCTCTCCCGTTATCGTCCCGCAAACCGACAATAATAATATACGCGGGAAGCTGCCCAACAAATCGACCTTTTATTATCACCTCTCTCGGCCGACTTCCTGTACAGTTCGACGAACAGCAGCAACTTATTATTTTAAATAGTGATTAAATGTATTAATTGGAAATATATACATACAAAATCAATATTAACAAAAAATATTATATTTTTTATATATTATCTTTGTTTTATTAACCACTGAATTGAGTTTAAATACATCTACTGGTTTCGAAAAATACCATTTTCTTCTTTTGTCATAACTAACTAAAAAAATATATTATTATTTTATACCAACTTTTACAGATACTATCATACACAATGAATCTAATCATCCATTATCACAAAAACATTCAAGGTTCCACTCCATGATACATTGTTTAGTCAATATTCCTATGTCAACATCCAATTGCAATATTGAATTGAATACAATTTTAAGAAATAGCTGTTAATAACGGGTATAATACAGGTTCGATAGACACTATTATAAAAAATAAATTAAAAGAATATAATAATCAATTTTTATATAAATCACAGATAAAACATAATGATAATTGGCGTAGAATTTTATACATAAATAACTTTTCGAAACAATTATCTAAACACCTACCACCACCAAACACCAAAATTTTTGATTAAAAATTGGGATTGTCAATTTTGCATATAAACGGTGTTGGTCACAAATTAAATAATTTGGAATCGTTGGAGATAAATAAAGCATGTAAAACTAATCAAAAAATTATATACAACCAACTAAATTTAACCACAAGTCTCATTCTAAAATTTTTTCCTAAAAATTATTCGACTAAATTTGTATTAGGTAACAATTTGAGTTAGGTACTAAATTTATTTTTTAAATAATTGTTGTTTTTTTTTAAATAGATTCTGGTAAAGTAACAATAATATATGTTTATAGTTAGTTATGACATCCTGAAAAAGAAAATGGTATTTTTCGAAACCGGTAGATGTATTTAAACTCAATTCAGTGGTTAATAAAACAAAGATAATAAATAAAAAAATATGAGCTTTAACCACAAAGTTAATATTGCTAATTTTAAAAGTATTAAAAAATATCATTGTTGCGCTACCGGAATTCGAACATAAATCTTTTTTCAAACCAGGGAAAGTGCATTATCCAATTATGCTACAGCGACAGTACTTTTGACTACAAATTTTCAATCCTATATATTACAAATTTTCAAATAAATACATCTATCGTTCCATTATTATTTCGATAAAGTTGATTTTATATGTATATCTTTCTAATTAATACATTTAATCAGTATTTAAATATCATAGTCCTATGTTCTGAATAATTACAACTTCACAATAAGAATGTATTCTCCTGATATAACCACACCCACACGCTCACACACGCACACACTCCGTGATATCTCACTCACCAGGAAATAGTGGGCAGCCGGGGGATATAGGTCCCTGCCATCTACTCATCGATCCTCATGATAATTACATACACTGCGACATAATTCACACTTTATTTCACAACAATATAATGCTATAATGTACATCAAACACCCGTATTGGTGATTCATACATCGACGACCCCTATATACCTTCAGTGACTCTCAAAGATGAATGCTTCTGTATGTAAAACTCCATAATCACACATATAAAAATAAAACACTTATTTTTTTATTCTACTCGTTTAATTTACTTGAGACGCGTTTCGCCTTGTAAGGGCATTATCAATTTAATAATTTAACTCAACAACCTGTATTTATATCTATAATGGGGGACATTTCTTATTTATAAAATTGTATAGCTGTCCCTCATTGTAGTTATAAATACAAGTTGTTGAGTTAAATTTTTAGATTGAGAATGCCCCTACAAGGCGAAACGCGTCTCAAAACGAGTAGAATAAAAAAACAAGTGCTTTATTTTCAGCAATTTTCAAGTTTTTTTGTGAGATGATCATAGATTCGGATCATAAAGGTTCTATTTTGTACTGATACGTTTATATGTACAAGCTTACATTTGTATTTGAGTAAATAAAATTTAATAAAAAAATATCACATTATTTATATTATTAATCCAAAACATGTATATTTCCTAAAGTCTCGAAGGAACATATACCAACTTCGCAATGTATCTAATATCCTTTGCAAGAATATCATATCCATGTCATTTCTCCAATTCCTGAGAGATTCGATGGTAAAGTAATCAGACCAGCCCTTGAAATTATCGAGTCGTACGATTTCGTGTCGGCATAAATATCACGAGTATTTCTCCTAAATCTTATCCAATCTTCCCTACGAGCGCCGTATCGCGGGGGCCATACAACTGTGGCAAATACCGAATGGTTCCTCACATGCGAATAGTAAAGTAGTCTTAGGACTCTAATATTCTTGAATGGTCTCGTTATTCGAGTTGTGAAACCTAGCATCCGATCAGCTATATTTGTGAAATAGTCTATGCTATATAATATTATCTGTGTAGTATATTGCAATTTGCACATACAACTAGCGATTCTTCGAAGTCTCTCGTGCTAGAATAGCGAGTGATGTTTTTGTCGGGAATATAATTTTTACACTTAAATTTTTTGTATATTTTATAGCAACATATTTTATTACATATCACAATATTTAAATTTTTCGATTAATGTAATATTAATATTATGGTGATCCTGCTCGCGTTCCAGACATGGCCGGGTAAGGAATCACCTTACAGCCATACAGTGCAGAAATGCACCGATCGATAGCAGATTTCAATACATCTAATCGGACGAGTTCTAGGAGCTAGCAACCACTTCTCCGCAAAACGTTATTTCGTCAACACCTCAAGCGAGCTACTCCAGCCTTCAACTTTATTCGGGTAATTAACTTTATAACAGTATCTGCCATCGTAAATTTCTTATAATACTGGCATTGTCTTAATTATAGAAAATAATATTCAGTTTATCATTTTTAAATTAGTGTAAAGGTTCTATCTAAGCAATAATTTTAAAAAAGTATAATCTAGTTGATAACGTCTGATAAAAATTAATAATAAAATCCCACATTTTTGTAAAAGGCGCAAAAAGATTAATTTTATTATTGAGGGGCGCCTTAAGCACTCCAATTATTTTAAAATACTAAATAAACAATACAATTTAATTAGTTTGTTATTCTAATGGTTAGTCGACGATCCAAAATTTAAAAAGTCACGACAAAACTCAAAATACCCTTTGACTTATTGATTTATTTTAAACCATTTTATTAACATTTTTAATTCGTTTTCATCGAGTTATTATAATAAAAAAATCAACTATCATTGATTAATTATTTGTGGTTTTTTCAGTACCTTTTTCCTAATGTTATTTATTAATTTGTCAAGTAACCAATTACAGGAATCAAATTACATTAGGACATTAAAATTTGTTGTTCCTACACCAAAAAATACACTACCAGGGTTTTACAAAAGAGAACCCTTTCTCCCAATTTGAAAGAAATGATAAAAAAAGTGGCTTATCGATAATAACCTATCTTATCTGTAAGCATGAAATGAATTATTCAAACTGATTAATTGTTATGTTTTAATTATATGAAATGTAATAAAATGGATATAAATGTAGCTGCAGACAAACATCTAGCAAGACGTTTTGTGGGACTAGTTTTAATTAAAAAGTAAAAATAAAAAATATATACATATTTTTAATAAAAATGTTTTTAGTATTCCTCAATCAGCCAATGCTGTAATTGAAACTTTTTACAGAATACGTAGAAAGTAAGATGATCAGCTCAACCATATAAAATAAGAAGAGTGAATGAACGAGAGTCCACATAAAAATAACAAAAAGGCGTCCCAAGGAAAGAAAAGTGAAGCGCATGGGCCAAGCCAGTCCGGCACGCTACCGAATGATATAGCGCGAAATCTATGGCGCAAAGAATTGTATCATACATTCTTCTTTGTGAAATTAATGTTTTGTATAAGGGTTTACGATGGATGAGCCTTTTGTGGAGGGTTTCATTTGGGAAAAGACAGAATGGTTTACTCACATTTTATTTGCCCGAAGTAATATTTAATGGAGTATCTCACAGTCATCAAGAACGTCCGATTCAAGCTCAGCGGACTTCTTTCTACGAGGCTATCAAACTGAAATAGTTATTATAGAAATTTATAGAATTATAGAAATTTAGTTAAGAAGAAAGTGTAATAATGTAGAAAAATGGATTCTATTTTCAACCAAGAAATAACTCATGATTTCGACAATTTTTTTATTATAAAAATCAAACAATTAAAGTAGCAATTAAAAATAATTCAACAGGCTTTTTAAACTAAATCCAACAGAAACACAAGATTGATAAAACAAAAAACTACAATTCTTGAAAAAACTTGAGAAACTCGAGAATTTTTAGGATCGTTAAAATTATCATGAAAAATTATCATTTCAAACTTTAAACCATCAAAATCACAAATAACTTAGTTCTTAAAAGCGTAATATTATTTAAAAAAAAACTTTAGCATTTAAAATACAAAGCATGTTTAAGATATTTCGAACATCTGGAAATTTTTCAGTTTCAGTTAAAAATATAGAAATGAACCTATTTTCCTTCAGAACAAATCGTTAATTAAACCAAAGTAGTATTGGCAAAAGAAAGATTTTGAATCCATGTATTAGTCGTAGATTGGTATTTTTCGTAAGAAAGATTTAGTCGGTTTTTTTGTAACATTTTTTCGATTTTTTCAGACATATTTACACCGGATTAAGAGCACGAAAAGAATCTGGTGTGGTTCTTGAAGCCGCTATACTACGCACTAAGATAAACATTAGATAATTAACTATATGTCGGCTTGCGATGAATCATCAGTAATAGATATGCTTATGTTTTAGTCTGTGGAGGGATATCGCCTCTAAATATAGCTGGGTGCAAACAATAAGCTCTCATCAACCTTAAAAGTACACCTGGTACCGACACATAAACTGATGACAATATATCGTGGCGCAGCCACCTGGGCAGCCGGCTATAACGGTTTACTTTTCTCGTAGCTGTTTACCAAAAGACGCTTCACGCTATAAACTGTGATTATTCGCAATAAACGTTTATCAATTGTAAGTTATTTATTTTATTTGTTCATCCTTTTCTACCCACATCCAAACACATACATATACACACACTCTACGATATCATCCTCATACGAACTTAGTAGAGAGCTGAGGGAAATAGGTTCCCAGCTCTGAATGAGTTATGTGTGTTTGATCGACACATATAACTAGTCGTTTATTTAGTCAGGAATAGGAAAAGAACAGTACAGAAGGTAGAGGAGCGTGAAGTATGAAGAATGATAGGAGCGAGACGGCGGTGCTCGGTCTCGGTCCCACCCGGCGAGACTCGTTGTGGCATAGTAGAACTTGTCGTCGAGTTGGGTTAGGTTAGACTAGACTGATAGCAGCTTCTCTTCGCGGAATCCTGGACTCTGGATGTATGTATGTCGCTTATGTCATCCGCCAGGATCGGTGACGCAGGTAGCAGATTTGAATCGCCCCCCCTACAGTATCATCTATATTTCTGCATCCTTTTATGTATTATTCACACAAACAGACGAAATACATCATCATATATTATGAAATAACTCTTATAACTGCATTTTGTGTGTTGTACTGACTGCATTATAGCTTTGAACTTGCATATTTTCCTTTACCTTATAAGTGCTTACATTTTTTTACATATTGCATTACGCATTGGTATTGTTTTCTCTCATTTTATATATTTTCACGTTTACTTGCCTCGTATATTTCGTTTTCCATTTGATTATGTTTTACCTTTAATGATTTATTTGGTTTTATGAAATGTAATTTGTTTTCCGGTTTGCCCTAAAACAGGCTTGCCTAAATGGGCAATGTATTTAAAATCTATGTAAAAATATATGTAACAAACTGTCTTTTTTTAGCTGTGCAATGCTTATATGTTATATGTGTCTAAATAAATAATAATAATGAGGGATCCTGCAAAATGACCCAAAATTTCGGCCAGAAAGGTCAGACATACACAGCAGATTAGTCCAGAAAATTGTACATGGAATATTCTGAACGGCCGTGAAAATATAAGAATATTTCTAGACCAAATATGTAAATGACACAATAAATAAATAAACATCATGACACAATATGTAAAGAGTTTAGATATTTTTAATTCAAAATAATGTATAAATAAAATTAATAAATACATTCAATACTAAACATAAATACATATCAGAAGCATGATAAAAAGAAATAAACTTAATTAACTAATTGGGATCAGTTAACTAATTTGATCTAAGATAAAGCCGTCTCTAATCCATGCCAAGTACCAGATTGTACATCTCATTAAATTCAGTCATTCGTATAATTAAATTTTTTTGAATTCTATAACAAAATATTTTTCTCAAAATATAAAAATGTATTTATAAACTCATCATAGAGAGCCGCTGTTAAGCGCCATATTTCAGGAAAAACAACAAGAAGAGATAACTTCGGTACCAACTTTACAGCGGAAAACCGAACGTTATTAAGTCTTTATAAAATACATTTTAACACGGAGGAAATATTGTGTCGGAGCGACTGAAATTTTATCGAATAAAATTACAATCAAAGTTTATCCCGATTCTTCCCAGAGAGCCGAGCCGGTGCAGGGGATGAAGGTGGGATGAGCGGATTTGTGAAAAATGGGGAAAACTCTGCATGTTTGGGGGAATATTTTTATTTTGCAAATTCACACAAACAACCATCGATGGTGCAGTGAGGCAGTACGAGAAGTAATGGACAAAACAAAATCACATTTTTTATCTGTGTATATATATATATATATATTAATGAACGTAGATATAGTAAATGAGGACGAAACCCACCGCTTACCCAAGACCGACGTAATAAGCTCAAGGCTCGGTCTACTCAATCACCGCCTGGTTGGCATTTTTTAATGCTACTAGACAGCTGTTCGATAGCGCCCCGCATATTGACTGGGCGATACCGCACAACTGCCAAAACAAAATTTGCCCTCACTGTCCCCGGTTGACTCAATTTATTAGTAAATAAATAAATAATATTTACAAAACATAATATAAATATAATATAAAATAATACAATTAACATGGGCGGGGAGCAGAGAGGAAGTGGAAAGGCACTCTCTTCCGGGAAATGAGACGGCACAAAAGAAAACAATATAAGAGACTCACCCTCTACGCACCACTGCCGGCAGATTTAACTCACAAGAACAGTACATCGCAGATCATATTTGGGTAGAAAGTGAAATAAAAGGTATAATAAAGATGTACATGGGATTATGTATTTAGGAAAATCGTCTAACGTTCGCCTTGACGGAAAAGTATTGTCTGCTATAATACAGTAAAATACTAGTGTAGCAGACAGGGTACCGAAATATAACTCTTACTTTGCTGTAATGTTTATCATATTATAATACACTCTACTATGACCCAATATATATATATATATATTATTATTATTATTGTTATTATTGCTATTATTATTATTATTATTATTATTATTATTTTTATTATTATTATTATTATCATTATTGCTTGCAGTAATTCTACTCGATTATCTGCCTAACTCTCTGAATAAATAAGAGCAAAATACATATAAATATATACATATATATATATAATCAAATGTTAACTCTTAAGTATAAATTTTAACTTTTAATTTTATAAATTTTAATTGAACGCAAGTTCTCCAGTAAAATATAAGTCAGTTTTCCCCATTCTCTAACATCCAAAAATGGGGTTAATGTGTTTGGAATCATAAGGTTTACACTATTCTAGACTTCCACTCAGTAGATAATTCCTATAGTTGTCAATAAAATTACTTTGACTTAATTTCTAATTAATATACAGACAGTGAAGCTGCGGCTGTAATTATCAGAATAATTAATATTCCACTAGTTGATTATATCTCTGTGCCATCGTTTAACTTTTTACCAACCTTCATTAATTACCATCAACTCGGCTAGTACCTTTCGTCCCGCTTGAGTGGCTGCGAAGACGAGACTTCTATTGACAATAATAATTACCTGAATCACAATCCAGCCCCCGTGTCGACTGATCACAACCACTTTATAGACTAAATTTCAATAAGGCAGATAAACCGTTCTCAAACAGTTTCCAGCACGTCAAAGTAACTCTGTCACTGCCATGCAAATGGATATTCTTAGATATTACATCTCTGAATTAATTTATCAGTTGACATTATTATTTCACATATTACTGTGTATAGAGTAATCGCGTAGTATTATTGTTTCATGTCGCAATGCGGAAAATTTCTTTCGAGAAGAAATTGCACACTCTTGCACTTTTGGAAAGAAATATAATATAAATAAAATCAATAGACTCACCAAATCACTTGAATTATATCTGAAACAAAAACGCTCTTCCCTGAAAGATTTACTTAGATATTTTACTGAATAAATAATGAAGTAAAGACGTTTTTTAAGCAGTCTTTAAAGCCGAAAATAAGTTTAATTTTTTTTAAAAATACTTCTTTTTATCATCAGCACTTTCACGGCGAATTTAATCATTATTTTTTTTCTTAATTTTTGTCAAATTAAGTACTTTTATTCCTTTATTAATATTACGTTCCTTTTTAGCCACGGTGGAATTTTCGGGTCCTGGAAAATATTTAGTGAAAGCTTTCGCGCTTTGTTTCTCAGAACTCATTTTTTAATTAGAATTAAAAAAAAAAGTTATTACAAAAACAATTTTAAGCCCATTATTTAAAAATTAACCGATTTTTATTTTTACATTTTAATCAAATAAATATATTTTTTTCATCCTTATTTAAAGGTATCTGTTGGAAGATTAATTAAATCAACGTATGAAAATGTAATTAAAATAAAGTTTCACAGCCGTACAGAATGTTCTGTTTAAGCTGGTACCGCCAGTGCCATAATATCGCATAAAGTCAACGTGCATTTAACCACGAAGAGTAAATTCATACTAGTACTCAAAAAATCTCGTGTGAATAGACAACATAAGTAAATCTCGGGTGAATACTATACAGAAGGGCGACAGAAAATTAATTAGTCGCTAAAATTAGACAATTCTTACAAAGTTTTATATACACTATTAATTTAATAACAGAATAAATTTATTTAACCCTTCCCAAACCATGCTGTAACACAGGTCTACCATCATAATTAAACCTGTAATATTTCGATAAATACATGCAACATAAAATTCATATTTTAGATAATCGTAAAGAAAATATTAGCGCTTAGAAATGACTAGTGAAAAACCAATTATGAAAAGGGAATCGTACAAAAACACTTATTTTTTCCATTCAATCCGTTGCTAAGTTAATATGTTGGTAAAAATACAATTTGTGATATGAAAGACAGAGATCACACACTATTTTCACAGTGAAAAGAACAACAAACATACAAATATGATGATAATTAAATGAAGAGAGATATGAAGGAAGGACACATTGTATAGGACTTAATGAATGCTCTAAATTATGTTATTAATCATTTTTTCAGAATTGAATGCTCAATATTTAGAGTAAATTCGTGCCATTAAAGCCTTTTAAGCTAATAAAAACATTTTTTTCTAACCGTTATTTACGGTAACACGAGTTGACAGCATGGCTGCGTTCGGGTATTTTATGTCATGGTATGGTAAAGGTTAATGGCTCCCCCAGTAAATTTAACATGGAAACTGCGTTAGAAATTAGCCATACGAAAAATGTTACACCTATTCACTTTTACCTCTATTATTTTATTTTCTGTTGGAGAACTGATCAGGAAACCGGCTGAGAGAGAAGTGAATCAAAATGACCGACTTGCTGGGCGGCTGCCCGCACATATTATCGTTGTCAATATCTGGTCGGTACCGGCGATATTATGTTGCTGATAAGAACGGTTTGCACTCAGGTATTTAGCGAGTGCGTTCAGGAACCGTTAGCGATGTGGAAGCTGAATTCCGTCTCGGCAGTGTAGTAGTAAATATCCCCGCCTATCACGCTGGGGTGCATTTCCCCGCCAGGAGATTTTCTATTGTATTTGCTTAACCGAATTTTTTCGAACCAGAAAAATATATTCTATGCAGGGCGATACGACACATGTGTCTGAGATATATGACGAGTTTTTCTTACAACGCACATTTTATATGTGTACTAATTTTTAATATCCTATTTGTAATTTATTTATAATTCTGGATTCCACAGTCTATCATCAGACTGTGAAATAAATAAAACACAATTTTTTTTATTTTCATTTAAGGAATTGTATCTTCGCGTGTGGAACCTATCATTACGTCGAACCCTTGAATCTCTGATTTATTCATATCTGTATGTATTTTTTCGACAAATCATTCATACGAAATCCTTCGAAAATTACACAAAAAAATAATACAATCGAACAAGTGTAAACTGTCATTCCGTTAACTGCCAAAGACGGCGAGAAGTCGCCTTTTCAAAATAAATAGCAAAAGTTTCGCGCAACGAAGAGAAAGTGTTTCCAGCGAATATAATATGAAAGTTGTCGCAGTGCGTTTGACAGGTTTATAAAAACGTGTTCCAGCTATGTCGAGGAAAAAAATCTATTGAAAGTTGGTCCAGCCGAGAAATTTTCCGGAGCAGTTTCCGTGCAGTCGGGACAACTTTTCTCAGCCCTGCGATAATATTTGCAAGCGGCTGGCAGTTTGCTTACTGTCCTGAATACAGGACGGAGGGTACAATGGTTGCGATGTGTCTGGAGATAACGAATTAACTACGTTCTCGCTGCACTATTGTACTGCCGGACTATTCTGGTCGAACGGAGAAAAATGGACAATTTAACGACACCATTTTGAAGCTCAGTCTTTTTGTGATTTACATTTTTTAGAGAACGTGGAATTGTTCGTGCGAGTTTAAATTGTCTAACGCTCCACTAGAGTGATTTTTTATGAATTTTAAACACTTGTGAAATAATCAAAATAAATAATGTTAAAATGTTAGTTTTATATTGATATATATATATATATGATTATGCGTGAGATATTTGACATCTGGCAAAGTTGTATGTATATGTGTATGGCAGCTTGGTGACAGATAGGAGAGTATATGAGAAGGCTGAACGGTACCGAGTGGGCACGTGAAGTAGGTAGTCGGGAGGCGTTAAAAGACCCTGGAAACGCAGTTGCGCTCTCTTTCAATACTCTTCGGTTCTTAAGATAACATATCTTATTGCGTATATATTATATTATTGTACTATGTACAATAGTAACTACAATAGTACAATTGTATTAGTACAATAGTTAACTATCACAACGTTGGACTCTTATTTCTACTACCGACATCTCATCAAACCTTCAGGGAATCTGTGAAAATATTAACGTGGCACCGACGTATAAAGGTATAAAGGGGCATAGTACGCGAGCAATGTTCGCAAGAAGTTTTTATTACATCGAGTTTTTTTAACTGGTTTCTTTATCTACAAAGTATACAAAAAGATAGTCTAGCAAACTAATCAGGATAATGGCTATATCAATATATAAATATATTAATTCATCCATTGTATATAAGTGTATATATATAAATATATGATACATACAGTATCCCACACAAAAAAAAATCTTAGGAACTTTTACAACTAACAAGCCACTACAAATGACAACTTATTTATAATGGATATTGTGTTATTTGATTTTATTACTGTCATTGTAGTCAGTCACCTCTCGTATAAAACACTGAAATAACTTATTAAAGAGAACACATTCTTATTGTGATGTTGTAATTATTCAGAATATGTGTCTGTGATATTTAAAATACTAATTAAATGTATTAATTATGTTCACAGACCTATGTTCTGAATATTTACAACTTCACAATAAGAATGTGTTCTCCTTAATAATATATAAGTTGTATCAATGTGTCCAAAATTTTATAAAAATGAATTTTTAATTCTGGCTTCTGCTATCGGTTTACCCAAAGGTATTTGAGATTCCGTAAAAAAAGTAGATGGCTCTCAAATAATGAACTGATTGATGTATTAATTTTATATTTTTTATTTATTATCTTTGTTTTATTAACCACTGAATTGAGTTTAAATACATTTACTGGTTTCGAAAAATACAATTTTCTTCTTCAGGATATCATAACTAACTAACAACAAATATCATTGTTTCTTCACCAGAATCTATTTTTAAAAAAACAACAATTATTTAAAAAATAAATTTAGTACCTAACTCAAATTGTTGCTTAATACAAATTTAGTCGAATAATTTTTAGGAAAAAAATTTTAGAATGAGACTCGTAGTTAAATTTAGTTGGTTGTTTATAATTTTTTGATTAGTTTTACATGCTATATTTATCTCTAACGATTCCAAATTATTTAATTTGTGACCAACACCGTTTATATACAAAATTGACAATCCCAATTTTTTATCATTAATTTTAAATGTGTAACATATGGGTTCGAAAATTTGTCGTCAAAAGTTCTGTCGCTGTAGCATAGTTGGATAATACACCTTTCCGGTTTGGAAAGAGATCCAGCGTATCCCGCAAGCAGATCCCGGTAGCGCAACAACAATATTTTTCGATAAAATTGATTTTCTATGCATATCTTTCTAATTAATACTTTAAATTAGTACTGAAATAACTGTTAATAAATTAAATTTATCCTAAACTAACCTTGGCCTCCGAAAGTCGACGGACTTCTTACTAGTCTAAGTAATGTTTCTATATTTGTGTCTTGTTAGCAATTAATTTTCGACATTAATAAAAAAAAATCAATGGAATATTGATTTCATAAATGTAATTGGATTCATTTGCCTTGTCCAACTTACAAAATATTTGATCTTCGATAGTCAGAATGACAGCGACATTGGCCGGTCAGAGAGATAAATTAACACAAAGGTAATTTATCAATCTGACCAAAATCTCAGGGCATTTTAAATAATCCTGACACACTACGCATAATGCACTATAATTCACTTGGTACATATCATTTATAATAGACATGAGTTTGTCTCAAAGTTATTTAATGCTGGCATTAAATAAAATATGTGTTCGTAAATTAAATATAATCTGAATGATTTTGTGATTTGTATTCATTCATTTGAACACGACAATTGATGTTACTAAAAAGTTTACTGTCCTTTTTGTCATCGCTGCACAGCTGGGCCTGTCAT
The DNA here is from genome assembly GCA_022840565.1 of Eubasilissa regina. Taxonomy (NCBI): domain Eukaryota; kingdom Metazoa; phylum Arthropoda; class Insecta; order Trichoptera; family Phryganeidae; genus Eubasilissa; species Eubasilissa regina. The sequence goes on from JAINEB010000013.1 coordinate 17,697,505, forward strand.
TTTCGCGGACAACTAATTGCATTTTTTTTTATTTCGCGCTTATATCGGATATTATATTATTAGTCGGACCTTTATTTTCCGTTTCCAAAATAACGAACCTTTGGTTTGGCGTAACATGTTGAGTAAAAAAAGTAATTGTGTTAATAACTGAATGCAAACTCAATTTTTTCATTATTTCAGCGTCAATTTTTGTGGGGTTAGTTGTGTTGGCCTATGAATGAGCCGCATCACGTTTACTGATCGGTTCAGACAAAAAATCCCGCTGTTTTACGATGTATTATAATACGTGCTGGGATATTCATGAAGATAAATGAATACATCACCATCTGCCAGTTACAAAATGCAAATTGAAAATTCATTTTTCATCTCTACTTCCGGGAGACTAAAATAATTGAAGAATATAATTGAAAGATTACTTTTTAATTATTCCTGCGTTGTTCAGAAAATTTCAAACAATTTTTCCACCCTCCCGCTTACTCCTTCAGCACACAAGCATTTCCACTCCTCACACTATTTCACCTTTCCTCTTCATCTCGTATTCTTGTATGAACCATGTTGCGTTTAGTATTCGTGCAAAATATTAAAGGCTGAATATGGTTTTAAAATCATGATGTTTTTAAATGTTAAGACCGCTGATTTTATTGTAAACATTTTTCAACTTCTGTTAATGTATACTGTAGATATCGAATGGAGATAGTGTTAAACTAATAAAAGGTGTTTTTTTTAGAGGTATAGAAATTTAAAATGAAATAAAACACATAAAAATCGTGGTAATGGCCATGGTATTGACTTTATTGGAAAGGTAATTTTATGCTATTAGTGTGTAAATATTTTCCGCATATGGGCGCCGCGACTGACTCGAGTAAAGCGCAATCTGGAAGTCCAATTTTCGACCACTTTTCGAAGCAGCTGGGGACGTATACCGGCAATAATGCAAAGAATGTTAGATTTTAAGTCATCTATCGTCTCTAGTTTATTGGCGTAGACTAGCGACTTCACATATACCCACAGAAAATAATATAAAGGTGTTAAATCACACGATCTTGGAGACCAATTCATAGGTTTATTACGCAAAATTATGCGCTCATCGAATGTTTCCTTCAATAAATTTATTATGGCGCGCACTGTGGTATGTTGCGCCGTCTTTTTGAAACCACATCTCTTCCACGTTAACGATAACGAAAAAGTCAGTAATCATAGATCTATGGCTCTCTCCATTGAATGTCACATTCTGACCGATATCATTTTTGAAAAAATAACAGTTTTTTCAGTGCGCACTGTACGATGTCTTTGCGGATGCGTATTATCAATTAGAGTATGCGTGGTGCAAAAACGATTCATGGTTATTTGAATTATTTGCTCGAATGGACGATTATTTCGACCATAAAATGAACGTAGCGCACGATATGTTTCGCGAACTGAACCACGATTTTCGAAATAAATTTTCAAAAATTGCAAGCGTTGTTCTTGCATAAGTCTATTCGTGAAATGGCAAACCAAACTGAGCACTAATCAGCTGTCAAAATAGGTATTGCTGTGTTTCCAATTCGAAAAACAAACCTCTAAAAAAACACCTTACAGAAGCCAATTGGCCAGACCTGAAGTTTCCATAAAACCTTTCATTTAATGTTGAAAATATATCATTTATCATCAAAGTAATGTACCACAGTACAACTTAAACCCCAATAACGTAAATACCCAATTATACATATTTTTTTAATTATTTATATCATTGGGTAATTCACCATTCCCACGACATACGTGCGACATAGCAACGTATTATAATTATTACCCCGCTTTTAAATAATCTAATAGGACCAATGGGATGGTTTGAGTCTTTGATATAGGTTGCGAAACCTTAATCTAATGTTTTCTGACAGATGCCAAATATTCAAATACTTGCCAGTAATAAATTACAAAGTATGATTTATGAATCTTAAATACTGCGGTTTTTTTCATTAATTGTCCCTTTTGATGGACATTTGATAAACCGTAATAAACAAATAATAAATAATATTTTGCTACACGTGCTTTTGACATTAATTACGGATTTATTTTCAGTACAATATTTTACTATTTAGGATTTAAAAAATAAAAGTAAACTTTGTGTTTTCCCTGTACTTCCGATGTTTGCTTATTTTAGGTTTAATTCAAGAAATGTTATTTGGGTGAAATTTACTCAGAAATATTATCATTTGAGATTGGCACCAACAAATTTATTAGTTTTTGTTTTCGTCTTTCTTTTATTTTAACACTAATTCGGTGTGTTTTGATAATTGCGGGGCCTTTAACATTAACGCTAACATCGAAGGCCAGATTAAAATCTGAACACTGTTATTTTCATCTTATTCGTCCAGATTTCTTCGTTCAGTCGCTGGTCGCGAACAGCCAACAAAGTGTTCAGCAATTTAGTTTGGCGCCAATCCAAGAAGCGAGTTGACAAATCAAACCTGCGAACTGTGAAAGTTCCCAGTGTAGAAATTCGTTATATTCTTGGCAAGGTTCCGACGCAATCTTTGTAAAATTCAATAAAAGCCTGCTTTAAACTGAGATAGGTCTACTTGGGTAAATATTTTCATGTTTTTTTTAGTATCATGTACATAGATGCTTTACTTTTAGATTCAAAAAAAGGAAAATGCCATTAATGCATATATGTTAATTTTAAAATGCAATTTTTATCAAAATTGCATATTTTGCATTAATTGAAAAACATTTAAGAAATACTATACTAATGTGTTTTGATTTGAAGCACGATGAACTTATATTATGAGCTGGTCTCTTTTTTGGAGATGTAAGCGAAAGAAAAACCATGTAATTTAAAAAATGTTAAATACTTAATTCATGTTATAAAAAATTGTAAAAATGTCAAATAAATAAAATAATAATAAAAATACATCCTTGTGACGTTCTATGTTTCACGCGGAAGAAAATTTGAAAGGAAACTGATACATTACATTGGAGCAAAGTGTAAATTTTCTTTAAAATATACGAATTTGGTTGATGCGTAACCTTTTTGTTCTGAAAATACATTTTTCAAAAAGAAATCAAACGAGTTAATTTTTTTGTTAGAAATTTTAAAATTGAAATTTGAACCAGTAATATTTCTGATATGAATATTAATTAGGTATTCAATTATTATTTAATATTTACATGATTTTAAGATTAACTTTTAGAAAGTTTTTTGAGACAAGGTGTTGCCAATATGAAAAGGACTTCACATCGCTGAAAGCATTAAAATATTACATCGACTGATACTTTATCGAAGAATTTAGTTTTGTTAATAACTTTGCTGCACTTTTATATTATAAAATTGTGGCATCTAATACTTTGTTTAAGACTCATCCTAGGACGGATTTTAAATACTATTTCCATTAATAACGCGATATTTCCCACACGCGTCTGCTGAGTGTCAATATTTCCATCTGGGTACACAACACTCGGTCCCAAAGCACGCATATGACACAAGATCCTTCCAAGTAAATGCTACTCAACTCTGAAACAATCCGCCCCAACACTTACAAGACAGCGACATATGCCTTCAAAAAACATTATACATGTTACATAATGTCACATTCACAGATAGAGAAATTTTGATTTAAAACTGATTTTATCTTTTTTTTCGTATATTTCAATCTAATGTGATGTTATTTTTAGATTTAATGTACATATTGTATTTAAAGAAATCTGAATGAAATTAAACCCATGTCAGATTCTCTGTCATATGTGTGTAGCTGTACTCGGAAGCGAAAGAAAGAAGCCAAAAGATAAGCGAACCCACAGGGATGACGCAGGAGTCCAACCAAAATATTAAAAAAATAATCCAGCAGAGTATGCACAGTCTGAGGCACATGAAGTGTTGGAAAAAGAGTGAACAATTTTAAAAATGAAATATACTCGCGATATATTTGAGAAATATGTGATATCACGACAATTCAACTGCAATAGCAAGGCTGTACTGACACCACCCTAAACAATCTCTAGCTCCGTAGGTGTCTTCGTTAAGAACACAGCATGTCTGTTTGTTCTCTATTACCTATATTTAATATTAGTGTTGGAACTGATTTTTTACAAAAAACAATCGTAATTACTCATATTGGAAAGAATAAACTGTCTAATAGGATATGTAAATGTTTTCATACAATGTTATTTACCATATATTTCATACAATATTACTCACCATTTTTTTTTTCTTTTTTTATTAATATTAAAAATATAATACAATTTCAATAATCGGTGGATATATATATATATATATATATATTAACATTTGTTTCTTCTCTATGAGAGTAAGACTCGTGTATAGAGAAGGAGTATATACGAGTTAATTTATGTTTCAGTTAGTCTGTGTACATATTTTTTTTACTTCAGTTACAAAGTTATGATAGTAATTTTTCTAATTGTGATGGGGAGATTGTTAAAAAATTTGATGCCTTGATAAATATATTGATTTTGAGTTGCGGTATATTTTAGTTTTGGGATATCAATTTGATCTTTATATCTTGTATCAAAATTTAATTGATTTTTAATTTTGAAAATTTGAATTATTGAATTTTTTTTTGTATATGTCTACTATTTTTGGTACTTTAAAATCTGTGAAAAGTTGTATAGTTGGATAGTTTTTTTTTTTTTAGAATAATTTTTATTAATCATTTTTTGAGTGTTTTCTAATTGTGACATTGAAGTTTTATATGCACCTCCCCATCTAATAATACCGTATTGCAAATGTGACTGTACAAGCGCGTAATATTTTATTTATATATTTATGTTTACTATATAACTAATTTTACTGATGTGCAGAATTAAGTATTTACTGATGTTTTTAGTTTAATGTGTGTATATGTCATAATAATATTTTTATTTTTTCCATATAGTCATGCTAAGAAGTGTAAATATTTTCAAAATAAATGATAATATTTTTAATTAGTTATAATATATTATAGAATTTCATAGAATATTTTTAAGAAACCTGTCATTTGACTTACGTTCCAAGTATTTGTTATAATCTAATTATTTTAATGGAGTTCTTTATTATTTAATATGAGTCTGTTTGAAACAAATTATAGATATCTCATAGAGACGAAGTTATTAATATTATATTATATGGGAAATATGGAAGTACGGATATTACAGGGATTACGACCTGTCTTCGACTGGCTTATGTGATCATTTTATACAATGTAACGTTCACCATTACACCCAATCAACCCCCAAATCTATAAAATTTTTGGAAGTTGCATATATGTTACCATGTAGAAACAACATAGATGTCACTAATGAGAATCTTGTTTATATCATGTTTCAGAGAAATGAATATCGAATTTTCAGACCACAGATGACGTAGTGAAGTTGTAATTAATACTAAAGTATTTCTACATGGTAACATATATACAACTTACAAAAATTAGATAGATAGTAAGGTTGATTGTGTTGAATCGTGAACATTACTTTGTGTAAAGTGATCACATAAGCCAGCCGAAGACGGGTCGTAAACCCTGTAATATCCATACTTCCATACTTCCCATATAATATATTATAAATAGCTTCGTATCTATGAGATATCTATAATTTGTTTAATAACAATGCCTTTGGAGTTAAAAATCTCGTAATTGTGTATTCTTGGACATATTCAAATACTGAGTCTGTATGGTTTCATAAAATAACTACAATAACAGTTGTGGCACTCCAAGGAAATCCCTCCTATCTTCTCTGTTCATATATCATAGAGCTCATAAACTTTGAAGTTATAACGATAACGCCAAATATTACCATCGCAAATCGGACCACAGATTCTTCGTAGAATTTCGCTCTCATAGTCGCCAGAGATTAGAGTCTTAGTTTCTGCTCCATATATCAACACTAGTCTAATCTTCGTCGATCGACAAAAATTATTTTATCGTAATATACCGGTGGATTTTAGGTATTTTGATTTTGTAAAATATAATAAATAACTGACACACCTATCGACATTATTGTAAGAAAGTAAAACATTACTATTAAATTAAATAACGATAACTTTGTATGAAACCACGAAATTTATTATACGTCAACCGGTTTTAAATACGTCCTGATGGAGCTTGAGATAAGTGAAACCGGTTGACGTATTTACGTACTATTTAGATGCGGACAATAAAAAAAGAGCGATGTGGCAAGTTGTTAGAGAATTCAATAAACTTTAATACAACAACAACAAAAATACGGAGTCTACATTAAACGTAATAAACTACGAAACAGAAATATCATTGTACGTTCAGCTACCGCATTGCGAGTAAGTACCGTAATCTCTCAATCTAGCTGTGTGAGAGCCGGACAGACCTTGTCACCTTTTTGTCTAAAACACCTGAAAATGTCTGTAAAATTGTAGCAAAAACGTGTCCGCAGCTGTCATGTTCATACTCATTAAAAATTTAATGACGAAACCCTTTTATTTTGAAGTAACCACACATCATTCATTTCCCCGTCAGCATCCTTTGTTCGCAGGACACAATAAGCAGGTGTCCCAGGAAGCTTTACTCCGTGTGACATATTATTTACTAACACCACAACTCATATCGGTGGGCGGTGGGGCAAGGGGCAAGGGGCATGCAGCCGGGGCGCACGGGGGCACATTTATAAAATACGTATTCCTCGTTGCAGCCGAGAAATATGGCCTTCGCGTATTTCGTGTGCCTCGCATATATCACTCACATTTTCTGTGTGCACAAATGGGAAACATATTATATTAAAAGGACTGTTGAATGTTTTTGCGATCTGTACATTTCTAGTTGTTAATAAAATAAGTCAAAATACTATTTTGCACCCACGTTAATAAATAACGTCGCAGATACTGAAATCACAACAAGATTTTTTTTTTAAATAAGTTAAACTTCGTACTACACACACAACTGAGTTTCTATATTTATGTTACTACTATAGTTTCGAGAAGTACAGTCCCTTTTATCAACAGACATAAACGACAAATAAATTAAATACTGTTGGGAGACCACGTGGGGCGTTCTAAAGGAGAGATTTTATTGAAAATATATTACTAACTTCTCAGAATTTCTATTCACATATTTGAAACTAATCACTTTTCCGATAGCTGTTACTTAACCTTCTCCACTCGGTTTCATGTAAAGAATTAATAAAGAATCATTTAAAATCCGATTAAATAAATACAAATAAAATCGAAAATACTCTAATTAATCACATTAATTTCCTTACTTTCCATATTCCCAATAAAACCCCTTCACGCCCCGCCTTAACAACCAGAATAGGTCGTTACCTAACTAAGATAGCACCTCTCAAATCTATTGTCATGATATAAATATAACCAGTTGTTTATGTAGTACAAAGTAAAGTTTATTTAAGAATAAAAATGACCTACCCTCTGTTTTACGCTGTGTCAAATGCATATTTTATTATTATACTCGTTCCTTGCCACTCGCCTTGTGTAATACAGAAATGCCGTCTAGCGGAAAATAAATAATATATTATTACCTTTGGAAATTTTTTTATAAAATTCTAGCGTACTGGCATAATAATAAATGAAAACATATATATATATATTTAAATTTATATAATCATAAATCAGTGTTTTAGTTTGAAAATGTTTCTTACCAAAACGACACAGCGTGATATAGAAAGAAATAGGTAAAAGGTAAAAGATGACATTAGCACTGTTCAAAAATCTAAACGTCAATGAGTTTGTAATGTCTCTAAGTTAAGATTACTTAATTTTTTTTCTCTTTTATATATTCAATAACAGTAAGTAAATATATACCTATTTATTAAGGAAAACACATTCTTATTGTGAAGTTGTAATTATTCAGAACATAGGTCTGTGATATTTTAAATACTAAATTAATGTATTAATTATAAATATATACATATAAAATCAATTTTGTCGAAAAATATTGTTTTAGCGTCACCGGGATTCGAACCTGGATCTTCATTTCCAATCCTGGCGTCTGCAAGTCGGTTTACTCAAAGGTATTTGAGATTCTGTAAAAATAATGTAGATGGCTTTCAAATAATGGAACGACAGGTGTATTAATTTGAAAAAATGTAACATATAGGTTCGAAAAATTGTCAAGAAAAATACTGGCGTTATAGCACAAAGGTAGTGCACTTCCCCGGATTGGAAATGAAGATCCAGGTTCGAATCCCGGTGACGCTAAAACAATATTTTTCGACAAAATTGATTTTATATGTATATATTTATAATTAATATATTAATTTAGTATTTAATATACCTATTTAATTTGAAATGAAGAAAAAATATACATTAGCAAGTATATTGATATCTGTCATATTCTCTTATCTTTGCTGTTCATAAGAGAGATCTCTTACCATAGAATACAGCACTTCTTACCCACAATGTCAAAGCGACGGTTTTTAGTTATGTTTGCGACCTATTATTTGTCAAAATCTACTGAGAAAATCCTTCATCCGATCCCATCTTTACTTAAATACACATTATATTGATAACATAGCATTTTTGCGGTAATTATAGTCCATTGCGATTCTTACATTATCATCTAGATATTCTTTTTATTCGATTTGACAGCTAACAGTGCTACTTACAAAGGTGGAAATTTACATGTGGTTTGTTTTGAGGAAAGCTCTATTATTGAAATATTGATGCTATTGAAACCTTGACCGCGCAGCTGTAACCATTGGCCGCGAAGCGTCTGTATTAACCGCCCGATGATAGCCGATTGCTTATCTACTAGTTATTTGAATGTCCTTTAACGATATTCAATCATTTCTAATGGAATAATAAAAGTTAGCATAATAAAAATATTGATTTAATAAGTTTTGTCCACAGTTTCGAAAATACATAGTTAGTTTTTACTTAATCTGAATATTTAACCGTAATCAAATTTGCATTTAAAAAAAGAAAATCATTACACGTTAGTTGTTTAACAAGAGCATAAAACATTCAAATAATGCAGTAAATATCCATTTCTGCTAATGACGATTTAATTTATCGGAAAAACCCTTAACGAGCGACGCCATTAATTATAATGTTATCTCCATATATATCGCGAGAATTAATACGTATGCAAAGTTTCCAAATTATAATGAATGGAATGTGCTTTATTATGTGATAGTTATCATTAGATGGAAATTCGCAGCTCGTGTAAGGCAGCCAATTTGGTCTCAAAGGTAAAACGGCGCATTGGCTATAGCGTGACGCGTGTTAGGGTGGAGGGTAGAGGGTAGTCTCGGGGTGAATCGGCGCGAGTCTCGGGGTGAATCGGGGTTCCAAACTATTTTTATAACAAAACACAGTTTTCTTTTAAAACCCACAAAATCAGGTCAGTACCCTATTCATACACAGCTTAATTAAGTATCGCTTGAATGATAATTTGGGATATATCGCTCACGTCACAAAATACACAAATAAATACTATGGAGCACGTTTAGTATGAAAAATCGGTTAACATATTTCACGTCACGATAGAATAAAAATGAACCGGCCGTCTAGTCGTCACATAATTGTTAACGCTGAATGACATCTAATTATAAACAATCAATACATGAATGCCACTTGCCGCACACCACTCGTACCATTTTAAACATATGAGATTATCCTTTGATCGTATCATATGAACTCATCGCTATAGGAATGTGTATTCTTTGTGATTTTATGTCTCAACTTTCTATTGACCAGGACGTTTGACAAAAAACCACAGATACAAGGATGTCGCTTGCCGCACACCACACTTTATTTTAATATTTCCCGGATTATACACTGACCGCGTTAACACCGAACTGTTATCCGTTTACGACTTATCTTTTTATAGAATAGGCCGGTTTGACGCTCACGTCCTTCACAATCTGATGAAGTCAACGAACATGTTCAATTTTAATAAATTGTGTTTCTAATATGGCCCTTATATGTAGTATAATATATTGAATAAAACTGCTAAACTTTCCATCTTAACACTTTTATTACGACATCAAAAACATGTATACTCTTTATAACATGAAATTCTTTTAACATAAAAAAATATTTCTGTCCATGGTTTCATGTTAAACTGTTCTACTGCATATCACGAACAATACTCGTAATATACTCGCCTAGAAAATACATGCACTAAATTGTGTGTTGCTTAATATAAAATAATGTCGTAATTAGCATTTTTACATACTTATTTTTGAAAAGTAAAGATTTTTAAATTATGCTCAAGGCTTGTGCTATAAAAATTGAACTAATTTACTGGCCACCTGAAATAAGGCTAGAATCCTTGACCACTAGATAAATGTATAACTAGTCCAACGATCTCGTCAAAACTTATTAAAAACTTCAATTAATATTTTTACAATTTAAAAATATATTTGATTTACATCAGTATTTTAAAAATGAAATCGCCTTAAAATTTCTGGACCACGCCGAAATATACACGAAAGGTCTTTACTGAGAAAGTTATCTTCATTTTCTTGTTATATGCTGGCTTAAGAAGAGAAAGATATTAAATATATGTAGTAAGTAGTACAGTTACTAAAATTTTCATCCAATCATCTGCATGACTTACTGTGATAAAGTTTTCATATGAGTTCACTATGGTTGTACGATACTTATTGGAGACAGGTCTCGCGTTCTCGTATTTAAACTGAACAACTTCCTAATTATGGTTAAGGCTGAAAAATCGGACTTTCACCCAATTTAATTGCTATTATATATTAAAAATATTATTAAGCATTCATATTTATGAACTAATCATTTATTTTTATAAAATCCGTTTGCATTAAATTTAATCCAAATTACAAGAATTGTATTTAATGTTTTATTCTCAATAAATAAAAACCTAAAATATACATAACTATGTCAATTATAGTAATGGTCCATATCGGCGTTGCTCGCATTTCAGATTTTAATTAGTTATAATTTAAAGTATGTAGATATTATAGATATCGCATAGAGACGAAACTATTTTTATTATATTAAATGGAAAGATACAAAAAATGGGTAATTTACAGGACCTATTTTTGACTGGCTTAAATGATCACTTTATACAAACATAACGTTCACCACTCTCACCCATTAATCAATCTCTATATCTATCAATTTTTTGGAAGATGTATATATGCATAGGTCACAAGCCCTGTAATTACCCACACTTCCATATATTTTCATTAAATATAATGAAAATAGCTTTGTCTCTTTGAGATATTTATAATTTATATATTTTTTTATTATCTTAGTTTTATTAACCACAATTGAGTTTAAAAAACATCTACCGGTTTCGGAAAACACCTTTTTCTTCTTCAGGATGTCATAACTAACTAAAAATATAGCATTGTTTCTTCACCAGAATCTATTTTTAAATTTTTTAAAAAAACAACAATTATTTAAAAAATAAATTTAGTACCTAACTCAAATTGCTGCTCAGTACAAATTTAGTCGAATAATTTTTAATAATAATAAACAGCCAACTAAATTTAACTACGAGTCCTATTCTAAAATTTTTTCCTAAAAATTATTCGACTAAATTTGTACTGAGCAGCAATTTGAGTTAGGTACTAAATTTATTTTTTAAATAATTGTTGTTTTTTTTTAAAAATTAAAAATAGATTCTGGTGAAGAAACAATGCTATATTTTTAGTTAGTTATGACATCCTGAAGAAGGAAAAGGTGTTTTCCGAAACCGGTAGATGTTTTTTAAACTCAATTGTGATTAATAAAACTAAGATAATAAATAAAAAATATGAATTTTAACCACCAAGTTAATATTGCTAATTTTAAAAGTATCTATAATTTGTTTAATAACTGTGCCTTTGTTGGTGAAAATCCAGTAATTGTGTGTTCTTGGATGTATTCAAATATTGTTAAAACCCTTTTTTATTGTAATGTAAAATTTAGTCCAGGTAGGCTAAGGGTAATATGACGTAGGTAGTATGAGGTGATTCTACAGTGCAATTGAGCAAAATTCTAAACACATTATAATACACATTTATATCTAGAGGAGAAAGTGGGACGGCTAGAGATATGTGAGTGTGTCTTAAATTCCATTCAAAAAATTTTGTTTAAATCGTTCAAAGGATATACGATATCAGATATACATTCCATTTTATATACCTATAATTTTTTTAATTATTAATACTACTAAAATAAGTGCCTCTGCATTAAAAAGCATCAATTTTTCAGTTCGTTTAGAATTCAGGTCCATAGATGTTTTATAAATATTTGGCCAAAAAATGACAAAAATCGTAACACGAATTCTAAAATTACTCATTTATATTATTATTATTTCATTTTAAAACAATGGTGCCGAATAACATACATTAAACTATGCTAGATAATAATTTTGCTTCCTTTGAGACGAAGTTTTTCTCACACAATAACTCACATCTATTCACAACGTCAAAAATATTATAAATATATCACGACAAAAATTAAAATGTATAGTTTTGCTCTATGGTTAGCTACCTAATTAGCACATTAAATTAACCTTTTTAAAATGTCACTTCTAAAATATTACCAACTTTATACAATAAAAGTATTACCTGTTGACACAATTTAAAAGAATTGAAAGGAAAATTGTTTCCTTTTTGCATTATTTTCAATTTTTATATTTGATGGTCATTGATTAATTATGTGATGGCCTCAGCACGGGCGAAGCTCGGTGAGGCGGGCATTAAAATACTTAGATGTACATACAACTTATTTTCGTATCTTATCCGTTCCACGGACGTTGGCTGTCACGCTGACTATCAGCAATTTGTTTACGACGGCCCGTAAAAGCTATACAGTATACTAGCCAAACCACTGCCTCACGTTCTTTAGCCATAATATTCTTTAGACTATTGGATGCAAAGTATGAGCTTATGTGCAAACGTTTAAGGGTGATTATTTTAGCAAGTTGGCAAGATAGATGGGAGGCGGCACCTCTAGGGAGATAGCCTTTTCCGTCCTCCCCTCTGTTGCCGTCCGAGAGAAGGGTCGAGGGGGTCCTACGGCGTTTGATCATTACTCGGTGCAGCTTGTTTCGAGACACGGGGAATTTAGGAGCAAGCTTTGTGATTCAGGACTTGCATCTGACTCGCGGTACCTTTGGCATTGTGCTATATTGACGGATGGTAGAGAGGATTTGATTGAGGGTCTGGTGAGAGTAGATTGGGTTTCTATCAAAAATGCTGATTAACCTAGTAGTGAAAAGAATTTGTAATTGTTCAGGACTTTTCTGCCAGTATGGGTATCTAAATGGAAGCTCTTGCAGAGCCCATTGATTCCTGAGAGTGCCAATATTTGATGGAGTCTCTCAGTGTTTTTTTTATTTTTAATTAGGTTTTCAAAGGTTTTCATGTGTATTAATCTGTAATGTTTCTGTAGTTTTTTATTTTTCCTTTGGGCTATAATCTGCCAGCAGTTGTGTTCTGATTGCAAGTCAGATTATGTTTATTTTTGTTTTTGTTCTGTCGTTTTGCTCTATTCGAAGTGTATTTCTATCTTCCCCTCTACTCTCCGACTAAAGACACATATTTTTATTAATTTCTACTAATGTTATTTATTTTTGTTATCCTTTATTTTAGTGCTACTTTAATCTATTATTTATACTTTTGCTTCTTTGTTTTTATATTGAAGTTTATTTATATAATATGTTTTTGTTTATACCTCAATAAAGTAGAAGTGGTCGAAGTCTATTAGGGAAATTTTGTGTTAACAGCTATGGGGCACCGCCCTGTCACTATGCGCGGAACGTTGTTGTATACATAGTTGTCATAGTAGCATTAAATAAATGCCAACCTGGCGGTGAATGAGCAGGGCCATATAGATGCTTTTACTTATAAACGGTCCAGGGTAAGTGGTAGGTCTACCCTCATAGCCACAATATTCTCTTTCTTCCGGAACCTCCACTTCCAGCAGTCTTTCCCTGCATTAATGATGCAAGATCTAATATTTCTCTGAATCACATGTCCGAAATTTTCAGATTTTTATTGTTTTAAATACTTATATTTCTCTATTTATCCGAACCATAACATCTTTATTCATAATTTTATCCATCCAGTTTATTATGAGCCACATCTCAAATGCTTCAAATCGCTTTATCATTTATTTTCGATGGGTATCGACGCTTTCATTCAAAAAAATAATACTGAGAATAGATAATTTAAAGCAGAGTATACGTAACATTTCAAATAAATAATTAATATATTATTGAGAAGAACACATTCTTATTGTGAAGTTGTAATTATTCAAAACAGACGGTCTGTGATATTTTAAATACTTGTAGCGACCGGAATTCAAATCCACCGCCATCTCAGTCGGCACCGACGCTAGCGACAGCGTTGCCGGCTGCTGCCACAAGCCTGGCTCAAAATTCACCGCTAGGCAGTCTCTCCAGTTTCAGCGTTTCACGACGGCGGTCTAGCGAGACCGCCAATTCGCTTCACATCATTTCATTTCGTAATACACACGCATCTTCTACATCATTCATTCATTCATTTCATTCTATGTCTCCATTGTTTCTATCTTAATGCCACAATAAACCGCCACATGCCAAATCACATTATCTTTCATTTAACCACCGTCCTAACCCCCAAATACTAATTAAATGTATTAATTAGAAAGATATACATATAAAATCAATTTTATCGAAAAGTATTGATGTTGCGCTACTGGGAATCAAATAATGGAACGAATGATGTATTCATTTGAAAAGTGTAACATATAGATTCGAAAATTTTTCGTCAAAAGTAATGTCGCTGTAATATAGTTGGATAATGCACCTTCCCCGGTTTGGAAAGAGATCCAGGTTCGAATTCCGGTAGCGCTACAACAATATTTTTCGATAAAGTTGATTTTATGTGTATATCTTTCTAATTAATACATTTAATTAGTATTTAAAATTAATATATTGTTGATGTTTACAGCTTTAACTTTATGGTTGGATATAATTATTAATTTTTATAAAATAAACCTTTGTGTAAGCCATACCGAGGCTTATTCAAAGTTTGTTAGATTATAAAAATTAGTAAATAATTTCATCAAATATACCTATATTAAGAAATTATAAATAAAATAATAGCATACATTCGGAAAGCTTTTGCGGCATGTAATTAAATTAGAATGAGTCTTTACCGAACAACACTCGTCAGAACCTTTGATAATGAACATTTGAATGTCGGGGGATGCACCCGCATTGGCATATTGTCTTCTCGGAACGTTACGCAATTATGTTGTTAATTTTAGCTAAACCGGCAATTTCTGACAAAGTTAAATACACCTTTTGCTTTTCGGATACAGCAATTTACCGCAATCAAAAAACCCACAAGAGCAGTAAAACTGTATGGTTTTAATTATTTTATATCTCCCGCCAACCTTTCACTAAATATTAAATACGATTTCTTAACTTTTTTCATTTGGAACTACTTTTTCATCTAAATAGCTGGCCGGCAGTGAGAATTAATTAGAACTTACCTATTATATTCAGATTAGCGGAGACCGTTGCAGCTGTTCCGTTTATACATTTTCTACGAAATTGAATAGCGGATTTGTGCCCATATAAATTACTGAACTCTGCCGACTTTATGGTATTTATTGGCTTTGAATTTTTCAATCCGCGTAATAGTCCATTTGATAATTATTGGGTAACCATTTGGTTGGATTTGTTTTGAAATATTTTTCAAATGTGTTTTAACCAATTGTTTTTTGCACGAAATTCTACCATTTTACTTTTGCGTAACTCATCGTAACTGCTTCTACGCTGTGTCAAAATCATTGATAATAAATATTTTCATAATGATTTTATTAAACTACACTATTAGACTCTTGCTCTTCTCTCCCCTTCTTTTATTACTGAGTTCATGTCAGTATTAACATATAGTGACCTGAGTCCTCTTCATAGCTAACTTCTTCTTTCTAGCTAGATGCAACGTAACTATTCACCACTGTGGTACTCTTTCAGCTTTACTTAGGTTCAAATTTGTGTAATTGTATTATCTCCTTTACAAGGCTGTCAATTTGACACATAATATGGCTGAAAAATTGGAAGAATCCTTTGTTAATTTTTCTATAGATAGAGTAATATCCAGTTATGCTGTTACCAATGATATTATACAATCATATATAGTATATGTACTACAATATATATTATACATAAGATTATGAACTTTCATTTAACCAACATCTATAGACAAAATAAATCCGACGTTTTTACGACCCTACCATGTATATATGTGTAATTTAAGATTACTTATATTATTTTTAAAGTTTAAATTTTAACGTTAATAATACCTGATTACCCATATTAAAATGTATGGACGTTTTTGAGAACATTTTTTATGACTTAACATGATTCTTTTATTGTTTGAAAATCATTCACGTAATAACAAAACGAAATAATGTTCATGCACCAAACGCACCTCGAACGCAAAGAACGGTCATGAAATCAACACTATAAAAACAGTAATATAGTAAAATTCTCAAATTAGTAAAAGATGAAGTAAACACTTCAATAATTTGCACATAGTTGAAAGCTTTTCTAATGTTATTCTGTTAAAAAAAACAATATGGGTAACGACGCCATATAAAAGAGATCACAGATAACAAAATTCAATTCAGTAAATAACCAATTATATGACTTGAGTAATTCACTAGCTTAAAGATAGAACAGAGTAATATGAATGGGTCAAGGCGGCGAATGCATAAGAGCGTCATGGGTACAGCGGTGAGTCGTCATAGTAGTTTTTAGAACAAACCATTTAAATTCTCTACTGGTACACAGATGGTGCTAATTGTAAAATAATGTTTCCGTTTATATTAATCCATATATTTCATTTATATTTGTTTCTCAGAATTTTACTAATGTTTAGCTTTTTTGCTTGTATGTACTGCACGCCCCTTTTCACGGAATCTCAAATACCTTTGAGTAAATCGATTGCAGACGCCATAATTAACAATTCATTTTTATTAAATTTTGGACACATTGATACAACTTATATATTATTAAGGAGAATGCAGTTTACTTAAAGATATTTAAGATTCTGTAAAAACAAAAGCTTTCAAATAATATAACGATAGATCTATTAATTTGAAAAGTGTAACATAGGGGTTCGAAAATTTGTCATCAAAAGTACTATTAGATGTAGCATAATTGGATAATGCACCATCCCCAGATTGGAAAGAGATTCAGTTTCAAATCTCGGTAGCAACAAAAATATTTTTCGATAAATTTGATTTTATGTGTGTATTTTTCTAATTAATACATTTAATTAGTATTTAAATAAATATTACCTTCCCTTTTTGAGAGTGTATGACTTCTATAACTTCTCTCTAAGTTTAATATGATAATAACGAGTCTCACGTCAAATGGATACATATTGTACAGGTATGGCTCTTGTACTATGATACCGAAGCCAACCTACATCAGTTAATGACGGAATGTAATAAAAAAATTAATAATTACTAAATGTAATAAGTTAACTAAGAAAGTAAGCCACAATGGTTTAGTAACTGTTTATGCGCTTTTATTCTTCGATTGGTAGGCCTGATATAAAATTTTGAATATGCGTGTTCTTTTTGTGTGGATTTAAAAACAGTTAACAATAGCGAAGCTGCTTCTGGAAAGAGAGTTTTGCGATTCGGACGGACTTTTACGGCGGCGATAATAAAAACATTTTGTAATATATATTTTAGGATTATCGGTTGTGAGAAGGTTTTCGGTGGCTGACCAGCAGATTTAAGGACCATCGGACTACAAGGAGAGCGACGTCGGCGTCAACCAGCACAGGTTCACAAAGGTTTGTGTAATTTGAATTTACATAGATTGATCACTGTATTCAACGTTACCGATATAAAACCCAGAACTAGCTATCGAAGTATTTACGGCAACATAATTTTTGGTCCTTCGAGCCGGATTGAACCAGCGACCTATGGATAACTGCCGGAACGTAACAAACTGTGCTGACTTTAATGTATATTTTAAATTATAATTAATTAATTATCAATGCAATATTTTTTTCAATATTGCAGCGAGTTCCTTTGTGCCAAAATTTAGTCGTGGAACTAAGAATACTTTAATCTGATTAGCAATTTAAACAAGCTCTACACTCGGAACGTTTATAGAGCGGTATTGTAAGAATCTTAACTATCTTGTCTGTTGCATTTGTTAATCTAAACCGTCTTGTTAAACCGAAAGAGTCTAATTAAGTTACGCTTTGGTTATTCAAATTTACCACACGAATTATATTTAATGCTAAGAATAATGCACGCTGGAATCTTTCTATTTCTATTTTTGGTAAACGTCGACACGCGTCAGTCTGGTTCAAACTACTTTCCAAACAAAATACAATACAACAATGGTAAAATAAATTACTCGACACCAATTACACCGCCACTTTAAGCATGTTTGCAGCAAATAGACACACGCCCTAATGAGCGTTGGAGAAATCCCAAACAAACTATCAATTATACTGTTTTCGGATTTGGTATTCTGTGCCTGTACACAAATATCACTGTTACTTCAAGCGAAAATGCAGGATGAATAATATGTTCCAGGCCGATATTATTTTAAAATAACTAAAAAATGAAACATAATTTTTTAACTTTGTTTTTATTTATCAAATACTTTGTTTATTACAATTATTTATTATAAAATATAATATTGGCAGCGGCACAAATGCGTGCTCTTTTAACCATATTTTTCATAACACTCGCACACGTCGGAAATTCATTTCGAATATTGTCCTGTAACATCAGAATTATTGTTGGCTTATTACATGTAAACTTTTCATTTTATATATTTCTACAGAAAATAGTCGGGAGCTGTCAAATCAGATGATAGAGGAGGCCAGTCGATATCACCACTTTTTGACATTATGCGGCCGGGAAAAATTTCTCGCTAATTTCAAGCATAGCTCAGTCTGTGTGTGAGGTAGCATCGTCTTGTCGATCCAATGCGGCCACCAAGAAGTTTTCCAATATGTGACGATAGCTATCACCATTAATGATTACAGCATTGCCATTATTATTTAGATAAAAAAATGTTAACGTTTTCACACGGTGTTGAGGCGTTAGATGATCCATAATAAATTGTAATCAATTATTCTCTACATGCAAACTGACACACATTTGCCAAACTAAAATGGGGGCCAAAGAAAATCGGTCTGGAACATAATATTCACCCTGTAATTTAATGTGTAATGCATAATTAAAAAAGTAATTTATAATTTTCTGTATAGAGCCTTCTGTACAATTGTGACTGTCCGAACTTTCTGAACGACATTTTGAATTACGGGGTCCATTTATCAGAAATACGGCCGTCGCATATTTCGTTTTTTTATAATATATCATGGGAAATGCACTAATGGGAAACATATTTTATTAAAGGACTGTTAAATGTTGCACATTTCTAGTTGTGTTTTGAATAAGTCAAAATATTATAATGTACATATATCACTAATTGACATGGAAAATACTTTGTGGTGCAATAAATATTTTTTTATTTTTTAAATAACTTATATTTGTATCTGTTTGACTAGTAGTTTCTTGAGGTGCAGTACCTCTTATCAACAGATCTAAACGACAATTAAATTAAATACAGTTGGATGGAGGCCTATTCTGCCACAGGGGTAACGATGTAAGGGTGAAGAGTTCTAATATAGTTATCTTTATACACAAGACTGGTATCTATACAATGCAGTATCAGCCGAATTATACAGAATACTCTATACAGTAGAATCTAAACATATGTGAAAATCTGAAAAGATTTTTTGGTACCCTATTATTATGATCTTACGATTTATTTATCAATGTGCTTTTTAATGATACATAAACGATTTAGTTAAATATACTCGTATATATATTGTATTATTCGTACTAATTTAACAAAAAAATAAGTAATATTTTAACACCGACGGCTACACGCGACGCTTGCGTCGTTAATTTTCAATAAAAAAAAAATTAAGCAGATGCGTTCATGGAATACGTGTCACATCAACATTCTTACTGTTTTTAAACTAAGCTAAACGCTTATGCTATAAAAATTGGACTAACTTTATGGCCTCCTGGAACTAGTCTCGAACTCCCGACCACTAAGATCACTAGGTGAGTATCGTAACCAATAGACTACAAGCGCGTCATTAATTCATATACACATTCTAAACGGAAACAAAATAAATATTTAAAGTGTCACAAAACCCAATGTTTCCCACAATTATACAGGTGTATATATATTAGCACTCTGACTTTTTTAATAATACAACTGATTTGTTTGATTTGCTTAATTACTTATTGACAGCTTGGCTTTTCCAAAGCGTCTATAAATTTGTGCGTTAACAAACGCTGTCAAAGTTTTTAACAAACCATTACCCGACAGTAATATCCTCGGGATCCATTATCAATTATGCAATAATGGAATTTTGAAATATCCACATTTGATAGCGAGTTATGAGGCCATATTTATACTAAAGCTTCATTACGTAATAATAGGTTCAGAGATCAATTATGAATTTACATAAATATAAATAATTGTATTTTATTATTATTATTTATTAAAAACATCCCGGCGACCATTTTACTGTTTTGCTACTAGACAACCCAGTGTTTTTTGTACGCTTACTCATTTTATATATTTTATAAAATATTTTTTATTAATCCATCTTTGAATACAGTTCATCCATGCACAGTTATCATTTCTCCAAGTATTCAGCCGATCGCATTTAGCGAGTCTTTCGAACGAGAAATAAACCTGCAGAATCCTTCAATGGGCACGTCTCGTCTGAAAGACTCATTTAAGATTAGCAATCGCCTGTACAATATCGACACTCTTTGTTTTTTGTCCTATCCGCTCACGGGTCTTGTTGTCTCTCAACTTGATTTCCAACATTTCTCATTCAATAACTCTTTGTGTAGATAAAGCCAATTAGTTTCGTTACATATCATTTTTTAAAGTAATAAACTAAACTTTGTACCGCACACACAACTGAATTATATTTAGTCACGACTACAGTTTCGAGAGGTGCAATCTAGTGATGAGGTTAAAATCACGAACCATGAGTCATTAACTGATATCTTGAGTCACACTATCAGTGATTGAATATCTGGGAATATCTTTATTCGTGATTCAAAAATTTGTTGACGCCATCGTTTAAATCGATTATCACTTGAATCAGCGCCATCTAGCGGATTTTACATAACTTGATTAACGCCATACCTAACTTAATTTTATTCGTATTTTTTTAACATTTTGTAGGAATGTGTGAAGTAATTTTCTATTAATTATTTATGCTAGACTATGTTTTTTACGCAAATGAAGTTTCAATAATATACGCTCAAAATTACGTTTTGTTTATTTATGTGTATTATGATACCAGAAACTGTGATCACAGTCACAGTTTTCAATCACTGATATTATCGAATACCAATCACAATCACACCAGTGAATCAAGAGTAGCATTTTTTCTCATCACTAGTGCAATCTCTTTCATCAACAGTTGTCAAATGGCCATGTAAAACACTGCATTCCAAATGTTTACAATTATCTTAAGATTTTTATATATGTTGGCATCTCCACAAATTTCAACTATTTTTTTTAAATAAAATTAAATACTTGTACTAAAACTTGACGTTAGGAATGTATAAATCAAAATGCAAATGCAAAAATATGAATAAATTAATTAAATTCTAACACAAAAATCAGCATTAATAATAATAATAATAATAATGTGTTTACTCCAGCGTGATGAGGTTTTTTTTTAAAAAAACCTTATTCACCATAAAGATAATACATATTAAGTTGTACATTTAAGGTTATGAAATAAATATGCTGTGAAAAAGAAAACCAAGGAAATTATTAATAAATACAAAAAAAAAAAAAAAAAAATTTAAAAAGTTAATAAAACGTAAAAAGTTCACACAAAATATAATTATTACATATATAACTACTTCAGTCACGGCCATTGTTGTGTTGCACTGCAAACTTACACGACAATTTAACGCCACAGTCTATTAGATCAGTAGTTATGGTGATGGAGCTGGCTTAGCATTCGAAAAGTATTGGGATAAAAATATTTTTATTTCCTGGTATCGGTCCTGGTACCGGTAAAGTTGAACATAAAACTAAATAAAAATGCAAATTGTTACAAAATTTTCTGACGCGCTATTTCTAACGTAATTTTCATAACAACGTACATCGGGGTAGCTGCTAAACAAACATGTCATATCTGTGTTAAAATAACGGCTTAAAAATTCATTCGCTCCGTTTTGATACCGCGAGGCGGAGTCACTCGAACAAAAGGTGCGCGATTCAACTTTTCCCTAAATTAAATCGGTCTTTTATTAACGGCAACAATCGCCCGTGGGTCCGGCCCTGACGAGTTCATCACGTGATTGTTCGGGGAGTAAACTGCTCTTGACAGGGCCGTAATGGGCGGGAAACAAAATTAATCAGAGCTCGCCCCCGGGGGTTCGATGGGGAGGTATTATGTGATTCGTAGCAACGGCAGTTCGCGATAAAATCATTAGTGACATCGGTTTTGCTCGGATCATTCATTGTTACATTTTTAATACACATTTTTTATGTTATAGAGATATTCCGTTCCACCACCCCCTCTGCACTCAGGTGCGCAGAATCGCTTATTATTGATTTATTACTAATTAAACAATTTTATAATTATATAATTTAGCAATAGAGTCCCGTTTAAAAATTTAGTACATTTGAAAAAAAAATGTACTTCATTTGGTTAAATTTTAATTTATTTTCAAAATGATGAAATATTTTTCACAAATCTCGCAGACCCAATATCTGTCAAACAAAGATGTCAAACGTAACAGTCTTCGTTGCTGCTGCCAAACGATGCCTGACTATAGTCACTGTGATCCACATATACATATATAATATATATTTATTTATTTTAAATAGAGATGCGTACACGCAATACGTGTCACATCAATATTGTTACTATTTTCGAACACTTAAATATGAAAATAGGACTAACTTGATGGCCTCCTCAAATTCCCGACCACTGAATCACTAGATGAGTATCGTTACCACTATACCACAAGTGCGTCAAGATATAATACAGAAAAGAACATGAAATTTAATTCTAGATGATTTGACAGCTTTATATATCTTAAAATCGTGTTGTCATTTTGACAAGAGAAAAACAGTAATGGGTAACTAGTATTGAATTTTGTAGAAATCATTTCAAAATATTAAAAATTGTTTGCGAAAAATCAAATATTTAAAAAAAATATTTTTAAAACAAACTAGATGAATCTCATACATAGAAATCTATTTATCGAAAAAAACATACATTTACCACCAGGACTCGAACCTGGAACTTTGTCTTGCCAGAGGAATGCGTTACGATACGTTAATGCGAAATGCAAAGGTTTTTTAATTTTTTGATGGGTATTTTTTACTTCATACTGGACCCATGAAGAGGCAGGCTTAGCGAGGAAACGCCGGATCAACTGCCAGAGGCAGCAAAAAAGCGATGAATTAATATTTTTCTTTATCAGGTGTTAATTTTTTGGAATTTAAAATTATTATATGATCAAATCCGCGTCTCAGATTATGAATGAACAGCTGATCGTTCAGTAGTTTTAACCAATGTTATTTTTTGATGATATACTTCAGAATCGACTTGCTGCAGTACCGTCTTTTTTCACACAATTTACAAAATAACATACATCAGTGGCATCTCGTCATATTTTAAATAATGCGTTAAAACGTTGATCTCCTTTAGAATTATTAAGCTCGAGAATATTCGATGCTTTTCTTCTCAGAATGTTTATTTTTATCCACGTTCAGCTTTCAAATCCGATTGAACGAATATCACCTGACAGGTAAGAGGAAGGGTTTACCGTATTCAACAAACTTGTGAATAATATTTTCTTAGCCAATGTAAACACGGCAACCTTTGAACTGTTTGGAAATGCGTGGGCTCAAATTTAAATATCATCTTTAAAGAGATATTAAACTTACAAAACTGTTCAAATGAAATTTATTTCGGAGATTCAAAATATTAATATAATTAAGACAACATATTTAAGTATATCATAATTAGTACATTGCAGGAAAATTACTGAAAAAAAATATGTTAAATAAATTTCCAAATGTTATCATTTCTTATTTTGGCATTTCTGTTGTTTTAAATTGTTTCCATAATTGTTGAAAGGATCTTCAAAAATAACTAACGTCCAGAATATCGCTAACCGTTAAGGTATCCGAATAATAATAATTTAATTGCGTGAATATGACCTTGAACATATTCAGATTTAATAGTAATGGAATCAATCTTTCCGCATATTCCAAATTTTTATTTGACAGATGTCATTCGAAATATTCAAATTGTGACTTAACCATGATGTAAAGGTATATGTGTCCTCAGACATTAAGAGTGTGGAGGTTGATGGTGTAATGAAACGCGAGTTTAAATATTGTCATGTCATTTATTTTGTAACATATTAGAAGGAAAATTATAAAGGTAGTGGAGTGTGAAGCATCAGAAGAGCGCCAGGCGAGACTGGCGAAGTCGTAAAAAAAGTTCCCTGACGTTTGATCCCCCGACAGTTGATTTCTACGACAGTTGATCCCTCGAACATTTAATCCCTCGGACAGTTGATCCCTCTGCCAATTGATCTCCGGGCATGATTATTTAGACTTTATTATTAAAATGCAAATAAAATCAAAATTGAAAACTGAACCAAAATGTTAAAACAATAAATTAAAAATGGTTTATCACAATTCGTAAAAGTAATAATATATAACATAATAACGATTTACTGTAAATATTTAACATACTGTAACATTCTTAATTATCTTGAATTATATGTAATGTCGTACTAAAGTAGTATTTGTATAAATTTACTCCCACCCTATTTATAATATTCACAGATGCTGGTATTTACGAATATAAATAGATACTTGATTAAGCTTTGTGGGATAAATCGTCCGGGGGATCAATTGACAGAGGGATCAACCATCCGAGGAAACGAGTGTCCTAGGGATGAAGTGTCCGTGGAATCGACTGTCGGAAGGATCAACTGTCGGGAGAACAACTGTCGGGGGATCAACTGTCGAAGGATCAAATGTCGGTGTACCGTAATACAACACGATAATATTCGTACATTTTTCATATTTGTTAGTTAAAATCAGATTACGTAGATTAAATTAGTGATCGAATATCACTAGCTGCCATTTAAATAGTTATTTTATCACAATCGCACCATCTGAGTTCATTTGACTTCTTTATTAAAAAGTATTTACGTTTGTTAATTAATTAAATCGTAAAATTCCTTCGTTGACGTAAATTAACTGCAAAAAGTACTTTGCAGGGTTGAAACTTATATCTAAATGCGCCTAGTTTCCAAAGAAAAAAAAAATTATATGATTTTTATATTCTCTCTCCGCTGACTAAATTGGCTCGAATAAATGTGAAAAAAAAAAGGAAGAATAAGAAGATTTATATTTTATTCTCTGACGAAAAAACAGATTTCGAAAATTATTCTCACAACTGACAAATTTGATAGCTGAGAGTAAATGCGCATACCTGATGGAATAATTTCAAAGGATAAATTTATATGTAAGTAAGATGCTTTCACAAATTTGTTTATTACCGGGTCCTGTTGTAAATAAGATAAAAATACAAAATACATGAAGTAAACGAGTAAATTTTTAAAATAAAAAATGTTAAAAAAATACGATGTCAACGTAATGAAAGATTTAAGTTAGAATGACAATATGTGACCTGTTACAACGCCGCTTCTTTTGTGTGAACCCCTGCGAGAATTCATCATAAATATATGTACATAATATGTAGGTAATATGTACCTATAAATCACAAAGTTTCCTTTGAAATGTTGTCGCCGTATCGTTTAAAATGTCAAATAAACCATTTTCTCATTTTTACTTTACAAGTAAAAACATAAACGTAAATAGCCTGCGTACATTATATACCAGTAGTTTTAGTTCATACTAAATTCTCAGTATTTGTAAATCTTATTTAAATAAAAAAATCTTTGGCATTTTCGTCGAAAAGTTCGCTTTTTTTATTGAAATATTGAACTTATAATCATTTTGCAGAAATTTATATTTAGCGTTTTAACATTAACTATATTGAATGTTTTTTAATCAAGTGATATTTATTGAAAGATTTCAGAAGAATATAAAGAAGAGAAAAAACTAAGTATTACATTACAGTCACCGAATGGGGTAAACTTAAGTACTTAAACTAATTTCTTTACCCGCTTAAATGAAATTTATAGATTAATTTAGAGCATTATGAAAACCGCATTGAATACATTTGAATAGATATTAAATTTAAATTTTTCTCAGACATTCTAATTATGCACCGTTTTTTTTTGATGAATAGACTATACGACCACAATACTGAACTATAAAATTTCATTTTAATCTAAGTTTTACTTTTGTTTTAGATATTAAACTGACTAGCTAAGAATTTTAAGTATGTCGCCAGAACGTCTACCTAAACATGATCTTAGAATCACCCTCGGGAAGATAACCAGTTATGCGCTTCCACCCTACATTGACCTGACAAACGGAGAAGTTTAGCGAGGAATGACAAAACTATTGTGGGAATAATTATGACTGCAACAGAAAATCGAGATGGGCAAAAAAGTCTAAGTATTGGCTTTAATTAAATTCAGAGAAAAAGAGAAGAACAACAATTAGTCATTTACATATTGAATAAATTTTGCTATTTGGATATAAATATATTATTAAAAAAGCTGTCAATTGAATTAAATAAATGAAAATATCAATTAGGTACATAATGATATATCGATTTAAAAAGTTAAAATAAAATATATTCAGGTTTCTGAATTTTCGACAGCGAAATAAATAATAAGTGATACGTATTGAAATTTTTATGTGGGAGCAGTATTCTCGGAAATTTATTGGAAAATATGACTTTTCGTAAAATGATGTCAATTTTCCCCTCTTGTAGAAATAGCGAGTATTAAGTGAAAAAAGTATTTTTGATGTTTGTACCGTTACCTAAAAATGCATTAATTATGTAATATTATGATTAATTTAACGTCGACCGATTTCGACACTACTATATGTCTATCAGGACGAACGTATAGTAATTAATCCTTTTAAAATTAGCAATATTAACTTTGTGGTTAAAATTCATATTTTTTATTTATTATCTTTGTTTTATTAACCACTGAATTGAGTTTAAATACATCTACCGGTTTCTAAAAATACCATTTTCTTCTTCAGGATGTCATAACTAACTAAAAACATATATCATTATTTCTTCACCAGAATCTGTTTTTAAAAAAAACAACAATTATTTAAAAAATAAATAAGTTATGATATCCTGAAGAAGAAAATGGTATTTTTCGAAATCGGTAGATGTATTTAAACTCAATTCAGCGGTTAATAAAACAAAGATAATAAATAAAAAATATGAATTAATCAATTATTTATTTTCATCGGAAGGATTGAGCAAGCACAATCTTTTAAATATATAAAAAGACTAAATAGAATATCATCATAGACTGTATTTTTCTACTGCTGTATATACAAACGCCCGAGGATCACCAGTCATCTTTTTATACATCTGTTGCCCCTACTTTTTTCACCGTCGCTCTATCGAACTTGAGCACAACCGACACTTCCACGAGGTGAATTTTATATTCCAGGCCTATTTTGTTTGGCCGCCATTTTGGTTTGGCAGACAGTTGTCAGTTTATATTTGGTAGTCATAGAGAGTAATTGATTACAAAGTATTATAAAGGAACTTCTCAACAACATATTGAAGTCATTAAAACATTTTTAAAAAATCATCACAAGCGACGAAGCTCATTTCGACTAGGCGGGTATTATTAATAAATAAAACAGCCATTATTGGGGTGCTAAAAATTCTCAATTCATACACCAATGACTTTTACATCCACACTGAGTTACTGTGGTATCATTTGGTCCTATTAACTATTATCGTTAATCGCTATCGTATGTTGAAAACTTCTTAGTGGCCGAATTGGGTCGATTGGGCCTGCAACACACGTAGTTTCATTTGGACATCTGATTTGACGGCTCCCGACTATTTTCAGTGGGGGTACTTAAAAGGAAATATCTACGCCAATAAGCCAAAGACAATATTCGAAATAAAATTGCTGAAATAACACGCTAAGTGCGCAAGAATGTTATGAAAAATATGGCACGAATTTGTGCCGCTGCCAGAGACGGCTATTTAGCCAATGTCATATTTTATACATAATTATAATAAAACAAATAATTAATAAATGAAAATCAAATTAAAAAATTGTGATTTATTTATTAGTTATTTAAAAACAACATCGGGCTGGATCATAATATTCACCCTATATCAATGCGAGGCCTCTATCACTGGACCTTCCTACCCCACCATCTATCACCTGTTCGACTAACATGTCCAGCCCATTGCCACTTGAGCATGCAGATATTTTGAGCAATATCTGTTACCTCGGTTCTCTGGCGAATTCATACTTTCGGTGCTCAGTGTTTCAGAGATATTCCATCAGCAATTTTTATTTTATGTATGATATTGTCGGTGAGGTTCCACATCACGAGCATGCACTGGTTTGGCTTTAGTCTTAAAAGATTGAGTATTCTGACTTCGAGGGTATGCTTCGGCTTTCCAATCACAGTTGGATATGTCTCTGTGTAACACCTTCTTGATTCTGCTTCTCTAATTATATGACCTAAGCATATAAGGTTATCCAAGAGACAGTAGTCTAAATGAAGCCAACAGTTAGAGAACATCACTAGCAACTCCTTAAACATCAAATAGAGTTATCCGAAATTCAACAAATAAGATTTTTTTTTTAAACAGAATACATTATTACTTGTGAAGTTGTAATTTTTTTCAGCACACAGTTCTGTGATATTTTAATACAAATTAAATGCATTAATTAGAAATATATACATACATATAAAATCAATTTATATCAATCAATATTTTTGCTGCCACCGGGATTTGAACCAGAATCTCTTTAAATAATTACAATCTAAGATGTATCAATTTAAAATATCTGCAACATTCAAAAATTTGTCGACTATTTACGAGGCTGACGTAATGTAATTGGCTATCGCACTTCCCCGGATAGGAAGAGATCCTGGTTAAAATCCCGGTGGTACGCATTTAATTTGTATTTAAATTAAGAAGTTATTTGAACTTGTGTGATATTCGAGAAATTTGCAACTCTACAAATATGAGCGCTATGCTATAAATACTTAACCTTGATAAAATTCGGTACCGTATGTTATGGTAATGTAACTTACCTCATAAACAACCAAATTTTTGTTTACCGCTAATTAAAATAAAGCTATTTTAACTATTTTGACTTCTGTACATTTCGGTGGATAAAGAACTTCTACTATATCTTCTACTATTCATTCCGGTAGATGAAGAACTTCTACTATATCTGTATCTATAATTACCATATCTAAAAATATAATACCTAGTACATTTCTCTGAATAACTGTTTTTTAATATTATATGAAACTTTAAAATATCATAAATAAATGTTATAAATTTAAAACTGTACACATATATGCGATATTTACATTTAACTTTGCGGGTACTATTTGTACTAATTTGATTTTTTTTATTACTCGTATTATTTAATATTTAAAAAAATAATTTAAATTTTATAACATCATCTGTTTAGATAGTGTTAGTAAAACTAAAGGGATCGAGTAGAATGTATATTGGGCATATAAATGGGCGACTGGAAATTTTATGTCATAATTTTTATTGATTAATTAAGATTTGCATTTTTAGCATCTTTAAAAAATATTTAAAAATCACATACTATCTACTCTTTTTCACTAAAATTGAAAGATAAAATAATTAAAATTTCCATTCATTTGGTTAAATTGCGAACACCAAACACACCAGTAATCTAAACCCAAGAAGGAGAAACTTCACATCGGTGGGACAGGAGCAATAATAATATTAAGAGATATTCTCGTAAATACACGGCCTCCATTTGAGATTACCCTTTATCCGTCGCACGGCCACCCTCCCGGGAATTGAATCACAGCCCTGTCTGTTATAAGCTTTACAGTGTACCAATTATTCCCCTCGGAGCAGTTTTGTCTGCCAAGACAGGTGGTCAGGGCGTCTTGCCGAGTCCGTAGCCGGGCCGGCAGAACACAATTATAGATGGAAATTAGCTGTGTACATAGCATAAAGTCCGCAGGAACTCGCTTCGGGGGACTACAATTGAATATCAAATGAGTTTTCGGTAATACACGAACTTGCGAAACGTCTTTGTTGTGTTATGTTTTACATCTGTAGCTATGCTATCTTTGTTATGATTATTATTAGTACTCTAGTATTATTAGTATCTTGCTCGAATTTATGTAACTGAATTTATAAAAAGATTATTTATTTATTTTGGAAAAGTTACCATAATTTTACATTCAATGTAAGCAATGTAAAGACAAATATTAGAATTCGCAAGTTAATTTTTTTAAGAGTTTTTTATTTATCGGATACTGTAGATTATGATTAGGTATTCATTTAAACATAATTTATTTTTAACATCAACCGTTTGTCAATTTTTTTTTTTTAATATATACTCGTATATATATGTATATTTTAATATGAACATTTGCGGAGAAACATGTCTACCATTTTCCATTTGCGTTTCTGTAATTTTGTATTTATAATTAGTTGAATTTAATGTTAATTAATTTTATATCCATATTTTATTAAATTTACAATATTTATATTATCTAAAACAAATTATTTCATGTTGTAGAGATATTTCTTTAACTATTTTAATAATAATGTTTACTAAACATATCATATTTGGGAGACTATTACGATTTCCCAAATAAAAAGTTAAAATGATAGCACAGCTTATGCTAATGAAGTCGAGAAGTGTGATTGGGTCGGTATTCATTTAATCGTATTTTTGTTGAATTAAATAAATTTTTACCATAGTGTTTATTAATAATACGCGAAATTCTGTTTTCGTAAAATAAATATTTCCAAAATTTAATCAAACGTGTTTTAATCACCGAAATGCAGCCTCTCTTCCGTGCATTTCACACAATATTCGGATTTATTCATATCAACATTCGGCACTCAAAGCTTTTTACTAGCATTTATCTACGTCCCATTAGTGGCTGAAAAACAGTTTACGGGTGAATAGTCAAAACAAACACCAAACAAATAAATGTTTAATAATGCTGCCGTATTGGAATATCACGCGTAGGTGGGCGCAGCGGAGACAAAGGTATTTTTTATTACTTAATTCCGGATTTCCTATTGAACTGACTAGGACAAACGTTATATTAAAATGGGCAGCAGTGCCTTTGTATTAGTGGCGTTCAAAGAGATTTATTTAAGTAATCACACCTGTGAGTAATGACACTAAAGCCGGCCATACACGCAACGGTATACCTGATCAGATCGCCTTTACAGGCAAACCGAAGCTTACGTGACAAAACTGGCAGGTATCCTTACCTATACAGGCGACCTGACAACAATTAAATATTCATATTTTCTGTCTGTGGGTAAGTGCAAACTTCAGGCAAACCTGAGCAAGTGTGTCACCGCGAAAAGAAAGTTCACGTTGTATAGTTCGAAAAAATGGCGTCTCCCAAGCGCAGCCTAATTGTAAAAGATTTTATTGAATTATATAAATCTAAGCCATCTTGAGGCTCTACATTTAATTCCTTTATCTAATTGGCGTGACGGTATTGGCATTTTTTAACAACCATTCTTCAAACCATTTTTGTCGAGGCGTTCTTTCTTTCTTTCGTAGGATGACGAGAAGACCTACTAGCGCTACCGTATCATCATAGTTGCGCTGTACCGATGCCATGGTTGACTGAGAGACTGTCACAGGTTTTTCGCTACGTGTAAACGAAAACATTATTTTACAATTAGCACCATCTATGTATCAGTAGAAACTTTAATTGCTTAGTTCTAAAAACTACCACGACAACTATAAAAAACTTTTTTTAAAAACTCACCACTATACCCATGGCGCTCTTGTGTATTCGCCGCATTGAGCTATTCACATTAATCTGTTCTATCTTTAAGCTAGTGAATTACTCAAGTCATATAACTGCCTATTTACTAAATTGAAAATTCCTTTCGGTTGATCCGTTTTGTATGGAGTCGTTAGTTATGCTGTTTTTTTTTTTTTTAACAGAATAACATTAGAAAGGCTTACTTACAACTGCGTGTAAATCATTGAAGTGTCTACTTCTTCTTTTACTAATTCGCGAATTTTACTATTTTTAACGTGTAGATTTCATGATTGTTCTTTAAATTTGGTGTATTGATTGGTTTTTGATTTGGTTAAAACAAAAAGCAATTGGCAGAACTATTTACAACGTTAACCTTTGATAAAAATAATTATTTCCTTTAGTTATTACGTGAAGAATTTTAAAACAACAAATTTATCATGTTAGGTCATAGAAAGTGTTCTTAAAAACGTACATACATTTTGATATGTGTAATCAGGTATTATTTTACGTTAAAACTTAAACTTTAAAAACAATATTAATAGTAGTCTAAAATTACAAATAAATACATGGTAGGGTCGTACAAACGACGGATTTATTTTGTCCAAAGACGTTGGTTAAACGAAAGTTCATATATTGTATTACATATATTATATATGATTGTAAAATATCCTTGGTAACAGCATAACCTAAATCTATACCTATTGCACGTTACTGCTATCAGGTATACCGCTACGTGTATGGCCGGTTTGAGCATGATTATTATCTCATGCTACAAATGTTTCACATGATTGAATTTGGAATGAACTGCATGTCTAACTGTCGCAAACAGGATTGAGATATAATAACTAATTTGGTTTGATTATATGAAATAAATGGAGAAATAGATAATGGCGAAGATATACCATCTATGTATTGATGGCACCAGAAATGAACGACGTCGGCGAAAGAGCTGGGATAACCAGGAAAACCAATTATAGGACGATGGTTCAGCTTAGAAGTCTCGGTAAGCTTCAGCTCTTTCAACAATTGCGAATGTACGTAATAAGTTTATGTAAAAAGTGTGAATTTTGTGTCAGAAAAGACAAAATTTTGAGGCATCCTACCTTTGAGACTTCAGATAAATATTATAAGTTATTAAGGAAAACACATTCTTATTGTGAAGTTGTAATTATTCAGAACATAGGTCTGTGATATTTTAAATACTAAATTAATGTATTAATTATAAATATAAACATATAAAATCAATTTTGTCGAAAAATATTGTTTTAGCGTCACCGGAATTCAAACCTGGATCTTCATTTCCAATCCGGGGAAGTGCACTACCTTTGTGCTATAACGCCAGTATTTTTCTTGACAAATTTTCGAACCTATATGTTACATTTTTTCAAATTAATACACCTGTCGTTCCATTATTTGAAAGCCATCTACATTATTTTTACAGAATCTCAAATACCTTTGAGTAAACCGACTTGCAGACGCCAGAATTATCAATTCATTTTTATTAAATTTTGGACACGTTGTAAAAATAATGTAGATGGCTTTCAAATAATGGAACGACAGGTGTATTAATTTGAAAAAATGTAACATATAGGTTCGAAAATTTGTCAAGAAAAATACTGGCGTTATAGCACAAAGGTAGTGCACTTCCCCGGATTGGAAATGAAGATCCAAGTTCGAATCCCGGTGACGCTAAAACAATATTTTTCGACAAAATTGATTTTATATGTATATATTTATAATTAATACATTAATTTAGTATTTAATATTATAAGTTATTTTATTTTTAATAATTTTCATTTATGTCACTCGCATCTCATTCGGGTAATTAAAATGTTAAATGTACAATTTTACCGTTTACTATATGAATACGTTATATAACATGGCTCTATAATAGTTGTTAACTCCAGTTTAGGTTTAGGCAGTTTGAAAATAAAATAGAAAAACGATCTCAACTTGTTTGGAATTTGAATGAAAACTAAATTTTGTAAAGCTTTTAAAATATATCGAGCTGGAATTCGTAATATACATATGTAGTCGTACGCGATTGCCGAGTGTAAAATTTACAGCGGTGTTTTAGTATATGGCAGATAATTAGTTAAGGCCATTCTTTTACTTTTCTAATTTGAATTTTGAGGTTTTCTGTACGTATTTCAAGCTGGGTACCACATGTTTCATTTTAATATTAAAGTACGTTTTGTTTAACGTAAATATTACTAGAGATAATAATTTGGATATAGAAAAGAACGACAATAAAATGCTTTATTTTCTGTCTTTTAATTTTAATTTTATTAAGATCATATTATCCCCTTATAAATAATTATTATTTCCGATATATAAATATCTTTTGAGATCAGTCTAAAAATATTCAAGAACCTACATATCCAGAGTGACCCCCACCAACGATGTTCAACATTCAAAATTATTGTTAGAGATTCGTTTTCTTTTGTTTAAATTGGTTAACTTAAATTTACATTGCCGTTTTGTGATCTATTTATTTCATAATTACGTAGTATTTTGCTCTATTTAAAAGACAATGTGTCAAATGTCCACTAAAAATTAAACTCTACAAACTAGAACTTGAGGAACGAAAAGGACGAACATAAAATATTTCACGTGTATTCGAAATTGCAACTGATTTTGTGAATAAATGTATAAAAATTCATATTTCAGCGAAAATATGCACGAAAATATTTTTTTCGAGCACATTTATCTTAGAAATAATGCAGGGATAATTTGACGTCGCACTGTGGCCGCTCGAGTTGGCAATATGAAGCTTAAAATGAAAAACTAAAGGTACACGTTCACAAAATCGATTTAAATATAATTTTTTTATACAAAGCTTAGTTTTAAATTATAGTTGAAACCTTAAAGCTTATGATTAAATACAATATATTGGATAAAATGTGAGGCATTCTAAAACTCAAAAAATGAAATGACTTCGTAATGTTGCCTTTAGATTCATATGAAAACATATTCTGTACATATGTACATTCAAGAGTATCATACAGAGAATTTTCTGAAAAGAAATTTATGGTTCGAATAGTCACGGTATTTTTTAACTAACGCCATTACAAATAAAGTTCATATTTTTTTATTTATTATCTTTGTTTTATTAACCACTGAATTGAGTTTAAATACATCTACCGGTTTCGAAAAATACCATTTTCTTCATCAGGATATCATAACTAACTAAAAATATATATCATTGTTTCTTCACCAGAATCTATTTTTAAAAAAACAACAATTATTTCAAAATAAATTTAGTACCTAACTCAAATTGTTGCTTAATACAAATTTAGTCGAATAATTTTTAGGAAAAAATTTTAGAATGGGACTCTTAGTTAAACTAAATTGGTTGTTTATAATTTCTTGATTAGTTTTACATGCTTTGTTTATCTCCAACGATTCCAAATTATATAATTTGTGACCAACACCGTTTAAATGCAAAATTGACAATCCCAATTTTTTATCAAAACCATGACTATTTTCTATCAAATGATTAGCAAATTCTGAAAACCCACTATTGTTCTAACATCTCAAATGCTCCCTTACTCTTATATTAAAATTTCTACTCGTTTTTTCAATATAAAATGCACCACAATCCTTGCAACTAAGTTTATACACACCAGAATTGTTAAATTTATCATCTTTGTCTTTAGAATTTATGAGTAAATTTCCTATACTATTATCTGTATAAAATGCCGATCTAATGTTTCGAGGTAGGTGTTTAGATATTTGTTTCGAAAAGTTATTTATGTATAAAATCCTAAGTAATTTGAGTTAGGTACTAAATTTTTTTTTTTTTTTTTAAATAATTATTTTATAAAAAATTTTAAAAATAGATTCTGGTGAAGAAACAATACTATATTTTTAGTTAGTTATGACATCCTGAAAAAGGAAAAGTGTTTTCCGAAACCGGTAGATGTTTTTTAAACTCAATTGTGGTTAATAAAACTAAGATAATAAATAAATAAAATATGAATCTTAACCACCAAGTTAATATTGCTAATTTTAAAAGTATCATTTATTTAAGTTTATATATTAACGTGACATTTAATTTTTATATTTTATTATTTTTTCAAAGCGTTTGAATTCATTCGAATCACACTGTACGCTTCCGAGCGATGAATATTATCGGGTCCCGAACGCGACCTATTCGGGCATCGATGAACCGAACAGCACTGGAGTTATACGTCAATAAATTTAATTCTAAAACAATAAACAACACTTCACAGCACACACTGTACAGCCAGTCCATAGATAACGGTACTGTCAGAGGTGATATAGGTAGGCAAAAATAATAATTATATGTCTTTCAATCTAATTTTGAAATTATTCAAAAATATACGTAAATCGAAATATACGAAATACTTATATATGTTTCTGAGCATTTGTAAAGTTATTTTATATAATTTGTGGGTCGTTCAGAACGAAAATGAGTAAGTACAATTTTTTCCAATCGATAACTTGGTAAACTTTAAAGGAATCAAATTAATATTAACATTTTAACATGTCTACAATGAGTAATGATTCCAAGATTAAATTAGCTTTATCGAACATGTGAATTTTTTTTTTCACACTGAAGACTAATATGTATCATCTGTTTGAATGATGGTAGAATGAATATTGTTGAAGGAAGTAACTTAATACTCTTAACTTGGTTAACCGCGTCTTGCACCAGGTATACAACACTACCAACCTAAAGCCATGCACCCCATTAGTGGTACCCTTATTAACCTATAATCTATTGTTTCCAAATGAGAAATCTATCAGGGGGAACTCTCTGAACCAGTAACACTCATGTGGAAAAAGAAACAATTGTGGTCAACCAAGAAAATTGCATAGATTGTTACTTAAGTTTCACTAGGTTCACGTATCCGATGAGACCCGCTGATGGACAAAAGGTAGCATATTTTTTTACCAAGATTAAAAAGGTGCAAAAGAAGAATTATTTAATACCTTGATTGAACAATAGATTAATATACTCGTGTATGTAAGGAGAATCTCTAAAGAGCGTGTGAATAAATGCGGTGTACACCTCATCTTACTTAAGTAAGAATTTTGTTTAGCGTACCCGAGCCAGAGGACCGAACCCACTGTTAAATGATATTCTACATCATAATTTTCTAAAGAAAACAAACTCATTAAATAAATGTCAGATATCTCATAGAGACGAAGCTATTTTTATTATATTTAATGAAATATATATAGGAGTATGGGGTGATTACAGGGCTTACGACTACACTAATTCTCATCACTCAATCTCCAAATTTAACAAATTTTTGAAAGTTGTAGATATGGCATTACACGGACTCGCTTCGAGTACCACTACACCATCGCCATCTAAGGACCAAATTTGATTTTTTTTTGAAACAGCATATATTATAAACGCAATGAGAATCTGATTTTGTTGAAAATTATTTAAAGCAATATTTTTTATCTGTAAAATAATACGCCAGAAAAATCGATATTTTTCAATTTTCATATATTTTTCTTATTTTAACAAGTATATTATTTTAGCAATAATTGTATATGTCGAAGAACACACAATTACTGGATTGTTGCCTATAAAAGCACTGTTATTAAATAAATATTATTTTCTTATTAAGTATAATAAAAAAGGCTTCATCTCTATGATTCTTATATTAATCACACTTTAAAAAATATTGCATATTTTATAACATCTTAAAATGACCTACATATTTATTAGTTAAAATATTTTTCCTTTTTAGGAGGGGTCAAAGTATGTAAACGCTTTTTATATGCAACAACTTAAAAGAAGAATTCTCGACATTCTTGCGAGGTATACATTCCCCTTAAGTACGTCTTGAAGAATAACATATTGTGAAAATCTCAAATCTGTTTAAACTTATATTTGCTTTTATGATATTTTAATTAATTAAATCAATCGGTGAATATTCTACGGTGCATGCGCAGACAAAAGTGGGATTTTGGCGCTAAAAATCAATACATATCAAATGGTCATCTTGCTCTGCGTACAAATATAATAAATGACAGCTCGCTCAGTGCTCAATTTTTTACTATCCTTCGCGCGAGTCTCGAAACAAGAGTTTTATTTTATTGTTGCGCCACATTCTCTGTGTATCTGTGACTACAAATTTAAATAATGAAATATGTAGTTTTGCTACCGAGTTTACTATTCACATAAAATATATTAGAAAATTCAGTAACATTATTTAACATATTAAAATATTATATTATCATAAATATAACGTACACTAAAAAGGGCCGGACAACTATAAGAGAATTATCAAGATTCTCAAATTTTTGATATCTCTTCAAAGAAATAACTCTTCGAATGTATAATATGTACGGATGATATCTCTGTCAGTTCTCAGTAAGACTACAATTATAGATAGATGTAAACATTGATAATTTTGTAAACTTCGTTCTATAACCAATAATTTACATTAATTTTTTTAAACAAAAAAAAATTGTAATAATTAACAAATAATCCGTCCACCACCACTGTGCGGCATTTTTGTACATATATATATATATATATATATATATATATATATATATATATATATATATATATATATATATATATATGTGTGTGTGTGTATTTACATATTATTTAAATCATTTAATATTTCTGGTTATACAAGTTTGTAACTTATATTTTAATTAAGATCGATTATTTAATATATTGTTTCGATTTCACTGTTAGATTTTCTGTCTCCTTTATTACAATTTTTGGTGTACTTATATATAATATATATTGTACTCATAATTAATTAAATATAAAATTTACTTTTAAAAGTCTCTCATTAAACGAAATTATAAAAAATTAAAAAATCAAATGAGGAATAAATTATCAAAAAAGTTTCACTTGCATCGAGCGTACTTACACACACCCCATTTGTTTTCCCGAAGTTTTCTACAACTCGGTTTTCATAAAATCTAATAAATAAAATATTTATACGACGTAATAAAATACTAATTAAATTGATTAACTGTACTATATATATTTAGTTATCACGCCAGTTGTGGTTTTCAGCAGCTTGAAAAGCTTTCAGGAAAACAAATTATTAAGTACGGTAGAATTTGCGCCGTTCGCAAAGGGGTTCGACATTAACAAATAAATGTCAGTAATATGTCCAAATCTAACCCCAAAAATGCCAGGAATCTCGATATATTTATCTCCTTGCGTGCCGTGACTCTCGGCCATATAATATATTAAACTTACCCCGATGCGAGTTGATTTCCTTTGAGTGCCAGAAGTTTACCGAAACTCCTGGCCCGACTTGGCACGCCCGACTTGTCAATACAATTCTGATTCCTCGGCATCAGATGGCTCTAGCGATATAAATAAGATACATTCTCGAACTGAAGCGGGAAATTTTTCTCATTTTCACGCAAATGTTACTACTAGATTTCTAACTATATATTTTTTAAATGGAAAAACTTATTTATTTAGATTGCAATTTAAATGTGTTTTGACAACTTCCACTAAAATTGAGGTTGAAATTAAATGGAAAAATTGCTCAATTTATTTATCGAAATAAGATCATTTATAAATATTACAACAATTTCATTTGAATGTTCACATATGCGTGCAGTTTATACATAAAAATAGATTTTAAATACAATACATGCGAAGTACATATTATATGTAAACATATAATTTAATCACTAAGAAGAAAAAATAATAATTGATTTGTATTGGCTTAATTTAATATACGGGAATAGATATTTATCTATTATTTCAATTATGTTCAATTGTATCACAAAAATATCGTGTTTGATTGTTTTAACAGCAAAAGACTCCCCTGGTGATCAAATGGTTGGAAATTCGAGACTCGTCCCGAGAGACTATCGAGTAATATTTAGCAATATTTTCGCATCACAAGCGTTCATGTTAGTTTAAAAATACTGATATATAGATTATTTAATTTTAATAATTAACATTAATCATTAAATGGTTAAAAACAACATTAAAAGTTAAATAACCTATATGAAAAGTAACACAAACCACAAAGATCAATTAGCAAATATTAAAAATTAATATATTATGAACATTTAAATATTAATGTGACGTGACATGTGAATTCCATTTATATTTATTTTTTAAAATCGTTTTACGCTAAATAACCACACACAAAGGAAGTAGAAGCCAAAAGCGAAAATATAAATAATGTTTTTGTTATGTTTATTTATACTTACTTACTTACTTACTTACCATCACGCCGTTTCCCGGTGGGGGTAGGCAGAGAGGATAGAGCGCCATACTCTTCTGTCCTGACACACAATTCTCGCCTCATCCACATTCATACATCTTGTCATACAAGCTCGCCGATTGTTGAGGCTTCCTCCGTTATCTGGTTTACCTGGTCGTGCCAAGTCTTCCGCGGACGTTCTCTATTTCTGGTTCCATCAACACTTGCGTCATATATCTTTCTTACCATTCTCTCCTCATTCATCCTTTCCGTATGACCAAACCACCTAAGTGATCCTTTCTTAATCTTACTCACTATACTAATAGCTTTACATTCTTTCCTTATTTCTTCATTCTTTACTCTGTCATAAATAGATTTGCCACAAATACGTCTAAGTGATCTCATTTCCACTGCATTCAGTCTACTTTATTTATACAATTGATCATATTTTAAAACTAAAATGTTGGCGACATGTGATACGAAGAAATGGAGGACAAACGATTCATAGAACCGTAAGTATCTAAAAGATCACAAGCAAAGTGTTCAGTCACGAACTTTAAGATTTGAACTTGACTAATGTCACGATGCCTCAGAGATTCACTGTCGCATGACATACTTCACGCTCGGCACATATATCAAATGTCCAGTGTCATTGTTGTTCGTAAGTTAAGTGATTTTGAATCTCCCTAGCAGCAGTTAAAACTGAATAAATGTTTTTTTGTTAATTTTAATCTTTAAAGACTTATGCTAACTTAATTTATTTTTTTTAATTTTATTATTAATATTAAAAATATAAAACAATTTGAATAATCATTGGATATAAATATATATTTGTTAACATTTATTTCTTCTCTATGAGAGTAAGACTCGTGTATAGAGGAGTATAGTAAAGAACAGCTAATTGTGCGGATCTGTGGTGGTTTTGGTGACGTTTTGTTCACTTGTTAAATCTCGTTGTCAGAACATCGTATTCACTAGTTCGAGTTATCTATCTTATTAAGGAGAACACATTCTTATTGTGAAGTTGTAATTTTCAGAACATAAGTCTGTGATGTTAATACAAATTAAATATATTAATTAGAAAGATATACACATTGAATTGAAAAACATCCAGGTTCGAATCCCGGTAGCAACAACAATATTTTTCGATAAAATTGATTTTATATGGATATTTTTCTAATTAATGCATTTAATTTGTAGTAAATACATCACAGACCTATATTCTGAATTATTACAACTTCACAATAATAATGTGTTCTCATTAATAATATGCAAGTTGTATCAATGTGTCCAAAATGTAATAAAAATGAATTTTTAATTCTGGCGTCTCCTATCGGATTACTCAAAGGTATTTGAGATTCCGTAAAAATATGGAAGATGGCTTTCAAATAATGGAATGATAGATGTATTAATTTTAAAAAGTGTAACATATAGGGATAATACACCTTCCCCGGTTTGGAAAGAAATCCAGGTTCGAATTTCGGTAGCGCAACAACTGATTTTATATGCATATCTTTCAAATTAATATATTTAATTTGTATTTGTCTCTATCTACTATTTTCAAGTTGATCTCTTGAGTTTATCTCGAGATCAAAATCTCACCACATGTACATGGTTATTCAGATGTAACTCAACTAAATCTTTGAGATTGTCTCATCGTGTCTCCTTCCGTGGACAAAGTGGAACAGAAAATACCAGATGAACGGGATAAGGCGTGAACAAATAAGAAGAATATTCAATTTATCATAATCATTTGACATTTATTTATAATGTTGCAAATCTTTAAACATATCGTTACCTACTTGATAATTAAATCAATTTAAATATCTTTTTTTAACTTATTTAAGTATCCCAATAGCAACGAAAATATTGTTTCGATGAAAAAAAATTTATGTATATCTTTCTAATTGATTCATTCAATTTGCATTATAAAAACAGATTATTATCCGAAAAAAAATAATAAAGTGTACATAGTTCAGTTGTTAGAGCATTCTACCGATAATAGGAAGGCCCCGCAGGCAACAGTTTTTTTAAATACTAAATTAATGTATTAATTATAAATTTATACGTATAAAATCAATTTTGTCGAAAAATATTGTTTTTGCGTCACCGGGATTCAAACCTGGATCTCTATTTCCAATCCGGGGAAGTACAAAACCAATTGTGTTATAACGCCAGTATTTTTCATGACAAATTTTCGAACCTATATGTTACATTTTTTCAAATTAATACACCTGTCGTTCCATTATTTGAAAGCCATCTACATTATTTTTACAGAATCTCAAATACCTTTGAGTAAACCGACTACAGACACCAGAATTATCAATTTATTTTTATTAAATTTTGGACACATTGATACAACATATATTATTATTATAACACAATTGGTAGTGTACTTCCCCGGATTGGAAATAGAGATACAGGTTCGAATCCCGGTGACGTAAAAACAATATTTTTCGAAAAAATTGATTTTATATGTATATATTTATAATTAATACATTAATTTAGTATTTAAATCATCACAGACCTATGTTCTGAATAATTATAACTTCACAATAAGAATGCGTTTTCTTTAATAACAGTTTTTTTTTATGAAAAAGACACATTTGCAATGTTCCAATGACATATTAAATGAATTCGTTTCAAAAAACGAATGCAATTTGTGCAAGGTAATGTTGCGTCAAATTACCCGCCAACTACACTGGCAACAAATGTTCATGATGTAACTGAAGCTTGTAAACATGCACCGCCCTAATCTCGCCATTGTTTAAAGCTCCTGTCGCGAACAAGTTTCACGTTAGTTGTGCAAAATTTTTAATTTCACTGTAATCTCCTTTAGCGGTGCTCCTTCACTGAAATATGTACGGACAATCAAAACTAACGCTTCTGTTCGGAAGTTCTGCGGTATGAGCGTTCAGAAACAGTGTACAACTCTGAACTGAACAAAACGACACATTTTATTCAACTTTTATTTATTTTTCACCTTCGGTACACGCAGGAGAAATGTATAAATTTGCATCGTTTTGCGCTGTTGAACATTTGTTGAATACCTGAACAAAGTATTTATTGTCCGCTCATAAATATTGCAGGAAAATAAGTACTCGTAAAACAAAGATTTATTTTTTTATTTATTTCTCAACACGTTAATTGTACAGGTAAAAACTAAGCATGATTTCAATGATTTTTTTTATTTGAAAGATTATTCGATGCCATTAACAATGGAATATTATATCATTCAAATATACAACACGCTATTTGACAAATTATTTATATTTATTTTTTATAATTTGTTCATATTATTGTAATTGCCATTTTATGTTTATTAATATCGTGAATATATAATTTCATACATTCACGATCTTCATCAAGCCTGATGTTAATTAATATTAATATATCATAATCAAAAGAATAGTCTTTATTTTTATCTTTGAAAACAGTAATATTGTAAATTTTTGTTAATTTTAATCAATTCAACTGATCATTTCATTTATGTAAATTGTTTATATATTTAAGACATTATATATTTAAATCTGTATGTATATATAATGACTAATTACGCCTAATTGGAGAAGGCCACAAGAAAGAGAAAAAAAACATATATATGCACCACGACTACGTTTGATACAATGCATTCTTCAGATCCAATTTTGATCCACTATTTCACATAAATCTGATGCAATTTCACCAATAACACGAGTTATATTGTTTTTAGTTGTAGGTTTATCAGCATAAACAAATGACTTTACATATCCTCACAGAAAATAATCTAACGGAAAGATAAGATCGAGGCGGCAAATTGACAGATCAATTATAAAATTCATGAAATGCACATTGAGTTTGTCGAATCGAAGACTGATTTTGATAAGTTTTAATAACTTGTAAACATTGTTCCATTGCGAAATGCTCCACGATAAAATAGCAGACTATACTGAATAAAAATAACAATGACAGCTGTCAAAATATTCATAAACATGGCCACTATTCTTATTTGAAATTTATTAGATAACCCTGTACAATAAAATATTAATAAGTAGAAAATTGTACTGCATTCCTTCATGTGACTATACCAAATTTAAAAAAAACAGTAACGCGTACCAGACACGTGTATTATATCACACCTGCATAAAATATGTTATTTCATCTCTTATAGACGAACACAACAATCTTCACGATATCAGGCAAAATGTTGGAATTGATTCTACGATTCTGCAAGTGACATATGACGCAACAACAAATTCAACTACAAATCTAACCCATACGCGTAACATATTTCTATAAGATGCCAGTCATTAAATGTATTGCATGTTAAAAATCTTATTAAATAAATAATACTTGCTTCTAGGTCTTGCGGGCGGCTATTGTGATCGCTGCGCGGCCGGAGTTTTTGTAGAATCTGTATTACAACACATAAATCCTTAATTATTTTGCGTTAACAATACACCATTTTGTGTACTTTATCTTTATTTCCAGTAAGAAAAAACAAAATATTAGTAAAATAATACATCCTATGTAGACATGTAGGTACACTTAGATCTATCTTAAACTGATTTAATTATAGTCAGAACAAAAAGTATAAAAATGAAGAATATGGTGAACTTAAAGTAACAAAATAACATGGAGAGATAAAAAAAATACGATATTT
The DNA here is from genome assembly GCA_022840565.1 of Eubasilissa regina. Classification (NCBI taxonomy): domain Eukaryota; kingdom Metazoa; phylum Arthropoda; class Insecta; order Trichoptera; family Phryganeidae; genus Eubasilissa; species Eubasilissa regina. Next base: position 17,742,261 of record JAINEB010000013.1, read on the forward strand.
TGTGTAAAACCGTTTTGAATTGCAATGCTAAAATGATAAGAATTATTCACACCAGTTTTTGACAAATATTAGACTGTGAAGAGATATTCTCGTACGGTAATGTAAATGTATTAAATATATAAAAAAGAAAACAACCTTTCTACCCAGCGCCAAATATATCTGTCGGAAAAACTTTCCACCACTGCCAGCAACGTATTAATTCGTTGCGGTGTAATTTATTTATCTGACACATCTTGTATTTTATATTTTTTTCTTTGAAAAGCGATACCAATCGGAGACCTTACACAAATATATCAGGCATGATTTTAAAAGGCAAGGTCTGAGATCATAAATATTGCAAAATGAAAAAAATAGACCGAGCATTTATTTATTCACGAATTAAAGAACGATTCTTGATAATCGTTACGTAATTCATAGACATGTGTCGTATTGGATTTTCAACAAATTTATAAACACTTTACTTAAATCTTACACTTACACTTAAATCTTACACTTACACTTAAACCTTACACAAAATAACCGTGTTTTCAACCTCACTATTCGTGGTTTCCATGTTTGCGGCAATTCTAGGAAACGTCACCCCCGCGGGTAACGAGAGATTACGATATTACACAATTTAACTTTGTTAAATCACGTTTACTTTATAAACAAACGAAATAATGAATTTTACTATGATTGTACGCGGTACTAATTGCTTTCACAACACCATCACGGCGTGTGGTGGGACATTTCGCATTTATTCATAATACTATTACTGAGCGGCAGACTGGCTCAGGCCAAGCGGTCGCCTTGTTTCCGTGTCTTTTGTTTATGACTCGAACATTCTGCGCGTTACGGACAACTTCAAAGCTGTCATCGGGTGGAATCTTCCTAATAATTTCCTACAAGCCTGGAATCTAGGGCGGTTCTAGCATCTATTAAATCTTTAACAGACTCACTACATAACAAAAATCACTAGTGTTTGGTGATGCATAACTACGTAAAAATTTAATTTAAAATTATATTTTTAAATATACAAAATACATAAATTAATAAAACAAGAATAAACGCGTTAGCTAAAACCTCAGTTCCCAAATTGCATTCTTTGGGGAATGAATATGCGGAGGTAGTCAACATTTTTGCTATTAGTTTAACTGTTTATAGGACTAAATTGTTACAATTTTATGTCTCAACTCAATGGTGACAGATAAATAGCTTTACTGATTGCCTAAGCTCAAGTGTGTTGGCAACTGATGTTTATTATGTTATACTTATCGACTAGTTGTGTATAATTTGCGTAATCTTCTATGTCCAGACGCAGTCCTCAGAAGCACAGTTTTAGACAGATGGATGTCGGAAATGTTCGTTTTTTGAACTTTACACTCAATTTTTTTTAACTGACATTAACACATAAATTTCAATAAAAACAATGACATATGACATTAAAATGACATTGACACAATATGTCAAAAAAATCTCATGCCTTGGAAAATAAAAACGCTACGAAATTATTGAAATGTACGAATGTTAAGTATGTCAATTTTTTAACAACAATATTTATAACATAATAATTAGTACAAACAATACTGCTCTGTATTCGTGAAACACATTTTTGGCGCGCTTTGCGAATCGGTCCCGACCTTTATTATTGACCTTTCCACGTTCAAATTCCTACCCATCCTTTTTACCCTACTGCTTGACCAGTGTGAATAGTGACCCTGACGTCAGCGGATACTTGTTCGGTTGCGGCACCGTAATATCGGTGTGGATTTTTTTTACCTCCGGTGCATCAGCACTGTTACACTGTGATCCTGTGATTTGTGTGCAGTGAAATGTTGTGAACAGCCGTGACAGCAGGTGACCTGATTAATATAGCCGTCTTCACTTGGAAGCGGAGGTCTGTCCGCCCGCGTGCTGTTTGTGTGATCGCGGCTGCGACTGCGGGAGTAACGGAGGCGTCATACGCGAGGCAAGGCGAGCAGATTCCTGATTTCCCGAGATCCACTGGTCCTTCGACTGGACTCCCTCCCATCATCGATCCTTATACCAGTTAATCCAAGTTCCTTCCTTTCCTTCCTTCCTTTCCTTCCTTCCTTTACCGCCCCCCGCCCCTTTCGGGTATTCCAATTTACGACCGGAATCGTCGTATTTCTAATCCGCGGGACACGAGACTCGGAGATTGCGCAATTTTTGTTACGGTAGATCCTATCGGCGCGTGATCTACGTTTTCTTTTCAAATACATTTACTAATGTATTTAAAAAGATAGATTAAGTTTATTAGAAATTGTTAAATATGTCATTTTTTTAGAATTTCATAATCTATTCATCGCTGTTAACTTATTAAAATGACTAGCCTGCCCGTTGCTCCCTCACAGAAGTAAATACGTTAAAAGACGATTCAGAGTAAGAATAAAAAAGTGAAAAAGTTGAAGAAAAAAATTGTTAAATGAAAGAATCATAAAACTGGTTTTCCATATAAAGAATACAAAGACGATATAATAAAGAAAATACAGTATATTTTTGTCAATCTCCAGAACTTTTTAAAACATAAATATTCCTTAAACTCACAAAGAAAATCATAAAGTATCCACGGGATAACCATTTTAATTCAAATTATATTCAATGTGCGCCTGCGGAAGACAAATCACTAATATATGTGTTAGGAGATTGCAAGTGTATAGGCGCGAGGCATTTATACTCGTAAAAAATATATTTTATTCATAAAATCGGGGTTTCTAGATTGAAAAAAAGTCGACATGATAAATAATACGCAGTACACTTTTGTCAATCTACAGAAATTTTTAAAACATAAATCCTAACTTCATAACAGGAGAGAATATCATAATGAATCCACAGGATAGCTTTTTTTATTAAAATTATAAGCAATGCCCCTGTGGAAGACAAATCACTAACGCTAGTACTATATAGAATGCGGTATCATAGGCGCAAGCCATATATACTCATAAAAAAATATTTTATTAATTAAATCTGTTTTTTTAGATAAAAAAAAGACGAAGTCGATGTAATAAAGAATACTTATAAGTTGCAGCCCACTTTTCACAATCTATAGAACTTTTTAAAACATAAATACCACTTTAACTCACTGAAAAAATCATAATGTATCCACGAGATAGCTCTTTTAATTCAAATTATAAGCAATGCGCCTGTGGAAGATAAATCACTAACGCATGTGTTACGCATATTGCGAGAATATGCGCGCAAGCAATTATAATACGTAATTAGATTGAGATAAGTTATTTATTTATTATTAAAAAAAGGTAAAGACAATATTATTCATGTTAATTCTTGTTTTTTTTTATAGGTGTTTGTCCAATTAACAGTTAACATATATTACCATTCACTAAAATATCATTAGAGTTTGTACAGAATTGTTACTTAGAATCGTGCCAAAATATAAAAACATAATATTTCCATTACTACCTGAAGTACTTAAAATTATACAGCTATCCCTTTTCAATAAATTTCATATATATGTGTTGTTGAATTTAAAATGGTTCGCCCTCATAAGGCGAAACGCATTGCACGGAAATTTTGGAGCTGTCTTTGATAATTGTTATTAGTTCTCATGACTTATTTATACGTCTTGATACATCTTCATTAGTAATGTGGACGTTCCAGATCTTACAAGTAGTCTTATAATTGGTATTTAACAATCAACGAGCGCACATGAAAAAAAGTGAATGAAAAAAAACGAGGCATAAGTGGTGTGCCAGTGTAGACGAATCCAGTCTTAAAGACGGCTTGATGGAAAGTTATCCTAAAGCCATCACTGATGCTGTCCAAAGCGTCCAAAATTCGCTGAAAGCAAGAGGCAAGAATCTTTGTAATGAGTCATTCATGTATACGTTGTCTTCTAGCTGAATTAGATCGTCCATTATTACTTTTCTTCTTGTTTTTCGTCATGTTTCATGAGACCGTAGATACGCGAATTAAATATTATCTTTGAATTATATATGGAGAAAAGATTGAACTACCGATATTAATTAACCTTTATTTTTAAAGCGTCTCTCAAAAGCCTGTGAATACATTAATTTAAATAGTATGGACGACGCTTGCAATCAGATATTTTATTACTTTTGAAATCGCATTCGCACGTATTTGAATTCAAAGGTACCTCTGCAACATTCTTCTATACACATGACAGCTCGTCTTCACATTACTTAACAACACTTAAAAAGATAGGTTTCTCAGCGAATAAAAGAGCGGTGTTACATTGTTGCCGCATCAAAATTTCAGCGAATATAAGGACTGTATTTTTTACAATGTGCCCCAACCTATAAAAGAGTACGGTACCGTTCATCTGTATCTTAACACGTAGGAGCAATCCAATCCAATAACAGCCTGGAATAACCTCCCGGGTGAATAGAATATCTTTATCGCCCTTGCTCGTATACAACCATCATCGTCATATTCACTCTGACAGGGTGGCACCACTTTTGGTATGCGTATCCGAATAATTATATTTATTACATAATACAAGTGACAATGTTAGATGTATGCTGATCTTTATATTCGAAGCTTGATCATGGTTTAAATAATGATTTCAATATTATATAAGAAATCGTACTAAGACATAAGATAAACTTTGAACTTTTTCTCATGCGATAATACGTTTAACACTTTTGTACTAGATTATTCCATAAAACATAACTTTAAAGTAAATAAAGTTTATTAATCAAAATAAATACAATTTGATTCTACATATCTTTGCCAGCGAATTACAATACCTTTAGAATAAACCTCAGGTGGAACGAAATCCAAGATTTCTTTAAGGACGTTTTCTGCTACCCCTCTATTGTTAATTTTTTTGCCATAAATAATTACGAATACTAGGATAGCACCTTACCACTAGATCAAACGTGATATTCATATTAAACCTAAATTTATGGATGTTATAATAAATAAATAAATAACAATGCGTAAGAAATGCGCACCCATGATTTACTATTTTTTATTGTTTATTTAATAAGTTCGCGTGCAACAATATTGAATTATATATTCACTACTTCCACATAGTATTCAGTTTTTTGATTCAACGTTTATAAAAAAAATATTTTTAGACCAATCCTCAACTCAATAATAACATCTTTGAATTCCAGTCTACGTAGAGCATTTAAAAGTGAGCTAAACAGGTATAACTCAGCACTAATTCTGAATAGTCCGACTTAAAATTAATGTTTAATTAACACAAATAACAAACTATGTAGAGATTGTGAAAGTCGAACACAAAATTGTAACCATAACAAATAATTTTTATTTAAAGAATGAAATGTTAAAATGATACAAAATGATTGAATAACACGTTACTTTAATCTCCTGAAATATTTTAATATGAAATAATGAAATTATATAATATTGGTACATCAATTATGATTTCTTCTAATTGACAGGTTATATTGTTTTCGGGGTGTCCACCCCGAAGGGACCTACCCTATCCCGGAACCGTTATGGAAATTCCGCACTTCTGCTTCGATTTCACTCAACCCGTGTATTAATTATTAAAATCTTCAAATGTTATTTAGTAGGTGATTATTATTAAGTTAAGTTAAGTTATGGTTAAGAACTGTTCCATCAGTCAAATGTAGCTTGTGTTTTTCCTTCATAATTTACAGTTTTTCTGTATACGTAACTTATGGAAAACAAAGTAGTCACAATAGTCATGAACAATTGGGTCACATCAATTAATAAATAATAAATTTATAAATATTTAATATCCAAGAACCACAAAATGTTGTTGACAACTGTCTGTTTACGTTGTCTGCGCCCCGGCCAATATTCCACCGCGCGAGGTGAAAGCTCCTTATATCCCAATGAGCTTTTAGCGATGAGAAACTACACGGCACTGCCTCCGCACACACGACGTTAGGTACATATTGTAGGGTCTAGTTTATGATCTATTAATTTTTGCACGAGTTTTATTATTTTCGTGTTTTTTTATGTTCTGTGTCAAGATCTCTTTATCGCGCGATGAATATTTTAATAGATTTTTCGACTGCCTCCCGCTTACGGTTGTCGAGGGGACTATTCCTCAGACCATCCGGGGGTCGTTTTTGAGCATATTCGATAAAGAACCATCTCTTTGATCGGATATTATGATATCGTAAAACCCTTCTTTACCGTCCCTACCGCACGTCAAGAATTACTTAAAATCGTTATTTTTTTTTAAATATCTATCCTACCGTATAACTTTTGATATAAATGAATAATAAAAATCAACATGTTCATATAAAACGCGAGAAAGTGAACGATTATTGAAAGTAAGCCCTTGAGAAAAATAGATTTTCAAATTAATAAAACTCTTCAGAATTCTATCTATAATATTTTTCTCGCCATAATACGATTCTTAATTTGTTTATCTTTTGCATATTTCTTTTTTTGTTTTATTTAAACTATTTTAAAATATTTTGTTTTTATTTTGTTACTAATTTTATTATTTGTACGGAGGCAATCCAGCACTGTTATTTTTTGTTGTATGATTTGTTCATATGGTATTTGTTTTTGCTTTTTTTTGTATTCTTTGTTATATTTTATGTTAATATATTTAGTATGTATCTGTTACTACAATAATTAAAAACAGCAATTTTGCTTTAATTCGTGACTTAAGAAATAATCATTAATCACTGGTTTGCTTTTATATTAAAATAGTTTAAAATCGTGTTAGTATGGCATTGTACCATGTATTATGTATGTATGGCATTGTAGTATGGCGTGAACCGATAAAGGGAGTTTCAAACTCCTACAACGGTTCCGGGAAAGAATGGGTCCTTCCGTGGCCCACAAGGACTCTATAAAAAAAATGAATAAGGTACAGGTAGTTGTAAATTCAAGTATGTGAAGTACAACAAGAGGAGTTACAGTTCATCACGACCAGTCACGAGGGTGAAATGGCTTGGTCCTCGGTTCTCAACGCCTATGAACCGGTCTCGGTCGGCCGCCTCACCGCGCTTCGCGAACAGCCTCTACCAGCGACACCTCCAAGCTCGTCCGCGACCCGCAATCCCCGGTGTGCGGCGTAGCTACTGCGTCTCTGCTACGTGACGCTAGATGCCGCTCTGTGTCATATCTTTTGGTAGAGAATTATTAAAAAATTACTTTGATATCTTCATAGGTAATTTAAAAAGAAGTTCAAAGATATTTTACATTACTCGTATACTAGCAGGTCCATACTTGGCATTGCTCGGAATTCTGATTAACTTATATGTAGTTTAAAGTAGTGTGTTAGAATGAGGAGAGGAATGTCATTGTTTACGTGCCAAAAGTAACAATATATGCAATATTTGGTTCAGGCATAGAAAATGTTAGATGTCTGAGAGGGTGGGGTGGGATGGGATGACTATGTTTAACTCAATCTCTAGTCTCAAGTATGTATATATAGTATAGTACAGTATACAAGATATAGCTTTCAAAATAATATATCTTTATGTGGGGGATGACAAGAGGAAGAAAAAGGATGCCTATATTTTCCACAGAACTCTAAAGACTATTGAAAAGTTGTAACTGATGGCATTCAATATACCTAATACACATTTAAATCTTGAAGAAGGGGTGAAATAGCCAGAGGGAAGCAGAGGATGCTTAAGTTTTGCGTAAAAGTTCTAAAGAGTATGTATACAAAATTTAGTTTTGATTGGTCAAAGGGTATAGGATTGTATTGTATAGAGAATGAATAGACAAACATTACATTTTGTATACGATGGCAAATCAAAAATTATCTACATTTTTCGTTCTACAATTTATTTACACAGACTTTACGGAAACCAAGCTCGTCGTGGATGATTTGATGGGCAGAATCATGACTAATTTTTGAAGAAGACGCTACCTCACCGATGGTAACACGCCTATTCGCTAGAACCATCTCTTAAGCTTGCTGAATCTTCGTGCGTCACACTCGTCCGGCTACTTTTAAACTTCTCGATCCACGAAAAAATACTTTTACTTTCACGTAAGCAATATATGTTATTTCGACAGGGCGGTGCCACCTCATACACAGCCCGAGCTACGCTTAAAAGTTTGCGAAAAAAATTTCCCGGCCGCATAATGTCAAAAAGACTCCTGATTTGACCGCTCCCGACTATTTTCTGTAGAAGTACTTAAAATGAAAGATCTACGCCAATAAACCAACAATTCCGTTGCTGCAGAATAATATTCGAAATGAAATTGCTGAAATAGCACGCGAAGTGTGCAAGAATGTTATGAAAAATATGGTTAAAAGAAAACGCATTTGTGCCGCTGCTAGAGCGGCAATTTGGCCAATGTCATATTCTTAACATAATTATAATAAATCAAGTAATTAATTAATAAAAACCAAATTAAAAAACTGCGTTTTATTTTTTAGTTATTTATAAACAACATCGGCCTGGAACATAGTATTCATCCTGTATAAAAAAAATTAATTATTCGTAGAGGTCAGTTTAAACACTTTTAAATGAGCTTTATCCGTGCAAATTTAACGAAAAAGCATTCTAACCGCATAAACAATTTTCTTCTACTTGTTAGATGCACCTGTTTTTTAACCTAGGAGAGTTTGAAGCGGTCTCTGGATGCTTGCGGCTTCGCTCAAAGAGATTCAACTATTAGTGAACTTCCACACACTTGCAAGTTAATCTTTACACCGCACAACTGGCGGGAACTATTCGACGGTATCCCCCCCCGCCCTACACTCCGCTCATAACCTTATAATCCCTGGCGGCCGCAGAGCAAACTTTCAGTTGTGTGCTTTTGTTTGATGATGTTAACCTTCCTCGTGCAAGCTGAGATTATTTTTCATACAAAATCCTCTCGCAGGGACGGATTATGCGCTTGATAGTACTCGAGTGTATTCAATGCAAGTCTGGATTAAATTAACTTTGCTCTCTTCCAGCCTAGACACACAATTTAATCGTTATCATAATTTGATGTGGCGTATAACGCTAACATTGCATACGATACCGTTTCTGTTACTGTATAAATCTTTTAATATTTAATGCAAAAACATTTAGTATAGCCATTTTTAAAAAATTCTACATACACATCATAAAAATATTCTATTTTACGCAGTCAAGTAATAGAATTATTTTTTAAATAATTCCCTAATATTTTTTTTAATATAATTTAATGATTTTATTTTTTATCATCCTGGCAAAAAAAAAATGGTTGGCGTATATTTATAAAACTCACATTTTATTCCAGCTTTATTTTATACATATTACACAACCATTTTTATTTTTTCGAAATTTTACGAAAGGATTGCCTTTCTATTAAAATAATTAACATTGTAAATTAAAGTTGAAGTACGTACAAAAAATCATAAAAATTTTTTAAAAAAAAACATTTTTTTTTAATGTAATACAATAGAGAAATCAAATAGTTAGATAAGAATGCGTTTGACTTTATATTTTAGTGTGTTCACTGATATCTCTTTATTTTCCATAATTTTTAAGAATTCTTTACTGATTTTATTAATTTTATTATTCATGTATAAATTATTGCTTGATTTTCTATAACTATCGCATGGATATCGATCTTGTTAGTATATATCAATTATGTTTTGTAACTATTACCATGTGTATATATGTCAGAACGGGCAAAGAGCCTAGTAGAGGGACTTAGCATAATTATAAAATGAAATATTTATATATACGTTAAATAAATTAAATTGTCTCACATCAAAGATTATTCGTGTGTTAAATTTTGATTGATCAGAAACATTGAAATTATCGCGATTTCACGAACCCACATTTTAAAAATTGATTTAAAAATAATCAACCTGAAAAAAACTATTTATCGATAAATATTTATTTGCTATCGGGGTTTGTATTAAAAATACCACAAAACTATGTTCTAAAAATGCAATTTCACAACAAAAATATGTTCTTAAAAATAATATATATGGTTATGGTACTTCAACGCACGTATGTACAATAGTTTAACTTTATTCACCTAAGCGAATTTTACGCAAGCTAATAATAAAGTACGTAGAAAAAAATTATAATTATTTATTTATTTGTTTTTAATTTAATATTTTTCATTATTTATGTATTCTAAGAACTTAGTTGTCAGTCCTGGTATATACTATTCATGTACAAACACTCGAGTATGTGATAATTTCTAAATGTATTTCCTCTTAAGGGATGACCTCCTAAGCGTCACTTGCCCAGATGTGAGTAAGTGACGCTTATGCACTATTGAAGTTAAATTCAGATAACTATGTTATTGTACAAACATTCTTGCCGTTAAAAAATATATTGTCGTTCCTGCTTTTATAGTTGATACTCGCGTCGCAAGTACGAGAAATTGTACAGAAATGTGACATATACCGATCACGGTGTCGTCTATTGCGTATGCACGGACACAGGCTTAAATATTTCATGTTACAAAGGTAATCGACTTTAATTTTTTAAACGAACATTTTAAGTAGTATTTTGAATTATCCATTTTCGTTTCAAATCTGTGTAAAGCCGGTCGCACACGCAACAGGTATACCTGTTCAGGTAAACACGACAAGTTAACCGTAGCTCAACTTTGGCCATACACGTAGCGGCCAACCTGTGGCAATCCATGACGTTGCGGAAACGCTAGTAAATCTTCTCGTCATCCTACGAAAAAAATAATGAAAACCGCGACAAAAGTGACGTAAAGAATGCTTGTTAAAAAGAAGCCAATACAGTTATATCGATTTAATAAAGGAATTAAATGTAGAGCCTCAAGATTACTGTAATTATTTAAGAATGGTTGACTCAGATTTATACAATTCAATAAAATCTTTCACAACATGGTCGGAACAACTGAGATCTACGCCCTGGAGCCTACACACGCCCTACACATGCTCAGGTTTGCCTAAAGTAAGCACTCACTTACAGGTAGAAAATATGAATATTCAATTTTTGTCAATCAATGCCTGTCAGTTTTGTCACATACGCACTCCTGAATCGCGTATACAGGCGACCTGAACAGATATATCTGTCATGTATACCGTTGCGTGTGTGACCCGCTTAACGTTTAAATTGACTATACCATGGCTAAAGAAGTTTTATTTCAAGAATCGGCGTGCATTCTCGTTCTAAAATGAACCAATATTAATTTAAAAAGCGAACATGCGATGAGGGGTATTTAATACTTTAGAAACAGCACAGATGGCGCAATACACCGGGACGACCGCATAATACCTGGGGTGACAAAACACCTACCTGGGGAAAGCGGCGTGGAGAAGCCCGATACCGCTATATTTTAGGTCGACCGTAACATGCAAAATTAAATTTTCCCCTCACTTGTTGAGTATTCTAATGGTGCTCACTTCAGTTTGCAATTGCGCGATCGTTCCGCGTGCAGCGCGCCCCAAAATTATTTACTAGCCAGCAAGCGACTATTCAAGCAGCACAGAAAGTATACCCGGCGGAATTTCGCTACAGAAAGACATCCCTTTATGTCTGCACCCCTGGGGTATCACACTTATTCCCGCCTTCCGCCATTTTGGATCAGTTTGTAACATTAAGTTTTACATAATGTAACAATTATGTTCTTTAACCTCCTTTTTGCTTTTAATAACTATATTTTCAAAATGGTTTCTTACGCTAAAGTGAACTTCACTCCCATGTGAAGTGTTGTGTATAGTTTAATCCTTAAATTCTGCAATAATATCTTCGACGTAGCAATTTACACTAAGTAAATTAACAAGCGTTTCCTGATTTAATCCTACTATTTATTAATAATACATTATTATTGTGTATACTCGTATGTTTCAGTTTTTTCAATACATACATAGGTCTGTGGTATTTTAATACAAATATATTTGTTGCTTTTCCTATCTGGGGAAATACCTTAACCACACCAACATAGTAAATCGATGACAAACTTTCGAACTTGTATTTTGCAATTCTTTAAAATTGATACATCTACATATTATTCCAAATTTAAAAAGTATCACCTTTATTGCGAAAATCTTAAATTCCTTTAAGACGCCAGAAATTAATTCCGTTTTTATTAAATTTTGGATTAACTTATATATTACCTATATATTATATATTGTGAAGTTACAGAATTTTCAGAGCATAGTTCTATGGTATTTTAATACAAATTAAAATTAATTACTTTCTAATTGATACATTTAATTTGTATTAAACAACTATTTATTTATAGTAGGATATCATTATTCGTTGTCATATTTGTTCCCGGATATTTAAACTATTTTTACTTTCTTATGATGTAGAGCGATAACGAAATGGATAATGGAGCTTCATAGACATGCGAAAGTAGATGAATCCCATAGAATTCACAAAACCATAGATACGCCAACAGAATCGAAACTGAAAGTAAGACCAAGACGGTAGATTGGCGGATAATACAAAGACATACCTTTCTGGTCCAGACCAGACAGGCGACTTCAAGTGACGGATGGTACTATATTGTGCCTGTTGTCATCAACTTCCAAGTTTCATGAAGCCAGAAAAAAAGAAGAGTAATGATGTTCAATTCATTATACTATAAGACAATAAACTAATGTGCAGAACTTCCGAAACTAAATGAGAATTTTGACAAAGAATCTGTATCCACATATGGATAACAGGCATTTGTCAATTTTACTAAATAAAGTAAATTGAAGTTTAAAAAAGTCAAATAAAACAAGCTGTCTATTTTACTTAGAGAACCGAGATTATCGAATTATTATGTCAAATTTAAAGTTCATTAATGATATCTAACAGTACACAATGAAGTGAGTTAAAATAAACCAAATAATAATAATTTATTAATTTGATTCCTTAGTACAGTGTGTTATGTTACAATCGTATTAACATTTGAACAAAGTAAGACATATATTTGGGTACCCTGCCTGCTACACTAGTATTTTACTGTATTATAGCAGACAGTGTTCTTCCAGTACAGTAGTAAACAAAGTACAAAATTATATATAAAGAGTTAAACAAGATGTCATTAGACTAGGTAAATACTTTGTAAAACTTAACGTAAATGCATTGTTAAACGTACAAGATATAATATTTGGTATATGTAATGAGTAAAGAAAGATGCGATTAAATAACATATAACTAAAACGTAAAACTTAGCGTAAGTCCAATTTTCAATGTATAAAAAAAAATTAAAATAATTAAATATATATATAAAGAGTAGAATAAGATACAATTAGATAGCATATAAAAAGATATATAAAGAGTAAAACAAGATGTAATTAGGTAATTCAATGCAGTTTTAATCTTAAATGAATCAATAAGAAAAACATACAGAAAAAATCTGTGTCAAAAAATATTGTATCACCTTTCATTTTGAATATGTTTCTAATTTATTTTAATATTACTGAACTATGTTCTGAAATTGCACCTTCACAGTAAAATACGTTTTCTATTGAAAAACGGAAAGAGGCTATTACTTAATATCGTTGAAATAAGGTTGTTGCCGGCACACCGACCCAAAACTTATATTACCGATAGAATGCTTTACCAATAAACTGTACACTACTTACTTCAGATTTTATCTTCATAAGTTATTCATTTTAAAATGTTACTTTTAAACTGTTATATACATATCTAATTTATTTTAAATATCAAAAGAACTATATTCTGAATAATTGTCATTTTATTTCAAAACATTCATTGCGAGACTTTATGTAATAAATTAATAATGAAACAAACACAAAATAAGGAACCAAGTCAATAAATAGTTGACACTTTTCATTCAGTATCGGATTTGGAATGGATCGATTTATCTATCTACATGCATCAATCAATATACTGAAAATACGTTTTAATTCTAAAAAGTTTTCAATTTTCTCTTCTTTTCAATCTTTTCCATAAACAAATTGACCATGTCTCTCTCACAATAACATACATTTACAGATAATTGGAAGGAAATTATATTAATGCATGAAATACTTGGAAGCAGAAGTCGGGAGTAAATATTGGGATTTGCGAAGAACAAAAATGAAAGAGAACATGAAACGTGAGAAGCGTTCGACTTACCTTAAGCCTCGTCACTACGCTGCATCAACTTCCCAAACCTTTGGATACTTGAGAAAGCACCGAAGCTGAGACCCAGTCTCACTGGCACACTGACATTTCTGTGACACTGACACTGTCCACAACTGGTTAACATTCACATAGTTTTAGTTCCAAGCAAATCAGGATCACTGGTTTAAAATGTGTGCATTCGGTGGGCTGCCCGAGTACCCACCGCCAGAAGTCGTTGCTATCACAAAATGTTTATCCTCAACTAGCTCCATACTACTTCCGCTGCGTAAATCAAACGAACATTTTGGTGCCAATAATATCTACACATGTGACAATTTAATCAGGTAACCATTAAACTTGTCGCACATACTACAATCAATACCGAACGACAGAGTATTCATTTTTTTTCTATAATACGCACTACTATAATTACCTAATATATTCTCCTATAATTGTATTCTTGGAATCTCAGCTGTTATCTGAGCTGGGTTAACGACGTCGTACGTTTTTTGTTTGTACAATAAATAAAGACATTTTTAATTCAAATTCCTTGTCCTGTGGTATTTTTAATACAAATTAAATAAATCAATTAGAAATATATACAGAAAAAATCCATTTATCGAAAAAATATTTGGTTGGTACCAATATTCAAACCTGAATCTTTTTCTATCCGGAGAAACGTGTTAGCATATTGTTACCATCAACATTTTAAAGTTGATTGCTTTTAAAAATGAAATCTATCAATAATAAAAATCTACAGAATACAAGTTCATATAATAAACGTAATTGGTCGATGTAATGAAATGATAACGCATTTCTTCGGATACGAAAAGGTCCAGGATTTTTTCAATTTCAAGTTTCAAATATTATTTTTCTGTATATCTTTCTAATTGATTCATTTCATTTGTATTAAATAAGAACATGCTTGTTTACGGTCAGTGAAGAGATGTCTTACTAAGTCGTTTTCCAAAATTGGATTATCTATTTTTCTAATTATTTTTGATTGAATGAACGGCGTTTGACAAACCGCGCGTATTCTGCGCCACTAATCCACCTGTAATGAGGCTAGAAGATGGTAGCACGGAATGGCGTATCCAGAGATTAAATACTGGTCTCGGTTATAAACATTTTATATATAAGTACATAATATTCACGTTAACGAAGTTTTATTAAATTTATGTGACTTACAGGACTGCAAATGCTCGAATTTTTATCCGCTAGAAATACCTAAGTATGGTATTTCACCAGTGTTGGCAACGCCTCTTTTACTAGGATTATAAGTAAAATCTTTTACTAAGATTATAAGTAAAATCTTTGTTGCATCTCTGAGTATGATTAAAGTATTATTTATCCGACACAATTCATTTTTAATGAAAATTGCGATGTGCTTATTGGTCTGATGGTTCCAGTAGACCAGCAAGTTAGTCCTATTTACACATACAAAAATAAAAACACTCGCTTTTTAGTTCTACTAGTTTAATTTCCGTGAGAATATCAATCTAACCATTTTAAATTAGACGACTTGTATTTATATGGAATGTATTGAAAAGGGGCAGCTATATAATATTGTAAACTTAAGGTAATAATTGAAATTTTGGAGTTTTAATATTTTGACACAATTAAACGAGTAAGTAAAAACAAGTATTTTTATTTTAATATGTGTGGTATCAAACTAACCTCCGAAAGAATAAATTAGTCCTATTTAATATGAAATTAGTAAAAATATTGATGTGATACGTATTCCGTGAACACATCTTTTCATTTTTTTAAATAAAAAAACTCATTTAAATTAAGAAGACACAGAAAAAATATGTTGGTTGATACAGGCATATGAACCCGGAACTTTTCCCATCGAATTAAGATTTTTTTCATATATTTATTAACTAGTTTACGTGTATTTGAAACATGTCTATAGCCTAAGCTGAGATATCTGTGTCATATAACGTGGCCGAGATCGCAGCAGCTCGAGGGTTGGAAATGGAACCCATTTTTACCACCATAATCCAGGCCTTTACGCCTTGATACAATACCTGCGGGCGAGAGGGTTGATGATATATCATAATCTCGTATCATATTACATACATTATAGCGCGCCATCCCCTATCATAACCGTAAAAGGCTGGCCGCTGCTAACTCGCAATTAAAAAGGTGTTTTGTTAGCCTCCTGCAGGGGTGAACTTAATGTTGTAATATGTTTTCAAGAGCCCGTGTGTTCCAAAGGCAAATTAAAAATTATAAAAACATATTTTTGTACGATAACGAAAGAAAAATATCTAATGGTTTGAAAACATTAACCAAAAAAATATGTGATTCGATAAAAATGTCCCTATTTTATACTTAAGAACAATGTTCATGTCGTGTACAGTACCTGGCCACATTTTCGCTTCATGGAGGTGTATAAACAGGACAGATTTCCATACGTTGTAAGATATTTTGAAGAAATTATTCACTGTATAAGATATTTTGTTAGGTTGTTCAAAATATTGTATGTCTTTATAGTTTGAGTTATTATAACTAACCAATAAGGTAAATGATACAAGAGAAAAACACTACCTGTCTTATTCGGAATTTGATCTTGTGAAGTCGACAAAGAAGAAATGAAAAGAACATGGGTCTTTGCGAACGTCTTCTGTATCTTTGTATGTTAATTATACATATATAATATATATTATTACGTTATATTTGGTACCTACCGCGTACAAGATAGGTTGTGAATAAACATTCACCAATTGGCAACATTGACCGCGTAAAGAAAAGAATTCTCACTACCGTATTTTTCTGTTGACAGATGTCGACGTGCACGGGCGTTAGTGCGATGTAAAAGTAACGAAGATGTGACTTCGTATAAGTGAGGAAGGGTGAGAATAATTAAATATGTTTGGCATCTGTGTTGTCCTGCACCATTTGTAATTTTCTATTCGCTAATTATGTGTGTAATTTCAGGATGGACCTTCTTCATCCCTTCTTCTTCTTTGTTATTTTTTTGTTACCTTCTTCTTAAACTACTTGTTCTGACATGACGGGAAAGTGGTCATGCCACAACAATACTTACTACTTCAGGAAGGATTTCTCCTGAAGAATGAAGGAAGGGGTACGATTTAATCTCTGCCGCTAATCAGTACACGTCGGAAGAATTTTACAACCGAAGATGACGCGAGAAATTCATGGCAAGCTAAAATACAAGAAGATGACCCAGACTTCCTGGCGTTCAGATTTCTCAGAGTTACAAGTATTTACGGGTGCCTCGGATAAGTCAAATCTGGATGAAGACTGTGGATCTCTGCCGCAATGGACATTTACTTCGCGTGTATGGTTGTAAAATGAATTTTGATGTGCATTTGATAATATTGAGAGTATTGTAGTCTTATTTTTTTCTTTTCATTTTTAATTTAAAATTAATAACTTTCTGCTCGTATTCAACCAATTGATATGATATGATTTTTTGCTACATTTAACCTGACAAACTGGTCAGGTGATAGATTTATTTCCTAGTTATTTTTTAGGTGAAGATTTTCTCATTTTAAAGTATCAAGTGTTTTTATCACACTATCACTTGTACAATAATCGGTTGATTTAGATATTCAAATGGTAGTAAAATTTATTCATTTTATTGAGGCAAAAATTGCCAATCTAATCTTTTCATCTTATCACATTCTAGTGATGGATCTCTTACTGTTTTCTACTAAAATATTCATATGTTTTCTTGTTTATTAATTCAATTTTGTGATTATAAAATTTGAACACTAATCTTATTATTTTCCCTGAGAATGCTGGATAATGTGAGTGCCAGGCGAAATGGTGAATTCTGCGAACCAGACTCACGCACTTCGTACAATATCTTGAACAAGTCGGTGGACGTACATATACGACGTCACAATATATATATTGGGACGTCGTATATGTACGTCCACCGAATCCATTTATATCCAAAAATCCTGCAAAGAAAACAGATTTAATTTAATTTCGTAGACTTTTTTTCACTGGCGATGTCAGCGAAAATAGACCGATACTTTATTATACGGACACATAACATTCGGCTCACCGCATGTATATGTCTTACTCGTATATATAATTGAGATCTAAATCAAATTGTTTATCCAAAAATACGTTATAATGACATTAAAATAGAAAAATTATCCTTGCAATAAAAAATAGGTGCATATTTTAAGATGGTATTCATATTTAATTTTGTTTAAACCACTGTATCTTTGTGAGGACTGGAGCACAACTGAACTATTCCATAAGCGACATCCATTACGGATGTATAAATATAATTTTAAAATATGTCTAACCACAAAGTTAACGCTACAAACATCAACAACATATTTCAAGTTTTATTTAATTAAGATTGTATCTAGTCCATCTCCCCTTCCCGTCGCAGCTTCACCTGAAGGGACCACCCCCGCGTATGCGAAGAGCCGCCACGCGCCGCCCCACCGCGCTGAGCACTACACACAGGTGTACCGCGGTCCGAGCACTTCCGCTGGTCCAAACGTGGTTTGAGACTTTAGTTGTTAGTCAAACTACACACACGAACCCTTCTCATCAAATGGCCTCTTTAATTAACAATATTCGACTGAGAATATTTATTAAATTATACATTCTAGAAAGTTACAAAAAAGTTACACAAATTCGTGTTAGATGTGTTTTCATACATAAATTTAGCTTACAAAAAATATTTTTAATGCTACAGTAATCATAAAAAAATTAGTACCTAAACATATACGTCATTTTTATTACCAGGGGGACTATATGTATTGTATAATCATCAAAGTTATGTCGCATTTTAGAAATTTGCAGGTCTACCACCTTACTCGTATTACTACTTTTTTCACTCTTAAATTTTTAATTATTCAATTTTTTTTAAACATTTATCTAACTGTTCATTATTTCATTCTTACATTAACGTTACCTAACAGTTTATCTTCATAATTACCTTACTAAATAATATCGTTTTATTTCTTAACTAATGTACTCGATACTGCACTTAAAATAACATTTCTATTTTAGCCAATTTTTACCATATGCTTTTATATTTGTTATGTTATTTTTATTAAAATTAATAAATTTAAATAAACTAGGACTGTCAAAACCAGACAATAACATATTGTATTGTATAATTTGGTCTAAAAAACAAAGTATTGGTTTTAATGTACATATTAGTATTTCCCAAAACCTAATCATAAAATCAATAAAAACGTCATTTTATTTCAAATTTGAATCTGGTATTTAATTTGGGTCACCCTTTATAAACACAAACTTTTTGACGGATGTGGTTTTAAGTATGCTAGTCGTGGTGAAAGAGAGTACATTAAAAAAATTTGGTAGTTGTATTTTGATGCCATCTGCAAAATCTGCCTAAAATATCTTTCACTGATATTCTGACTTTAAAACACCCCAAGACACAACTATTTATCTTCACGTCTGTATGTATATAATGAACGATTATTTAAGTCGAGTGCTTATTAATTATGGTTAGACTATTTTTTCAGCCTTTCTGATTGATGTGCATTCCACTCTCAGAAAGCCGAATGAGATATTGTCTCTAGAAATCTAAAAAATTGTCATAGTCAGAAGTTCTTTATCAGAAAGGCAGAACTTCATGGCAAAAGTAAAAACGTTTAGTACATTTTAAACTTTGAATCAGTTTTAGAACAACTAAAAATACGACTGATCTTTCACTGTAAGTAAAGGTTACTAAATTTGAATGTTACTGGAAAATTTATATATAAGACATATTGAAGTTCAATGTAAATGGAGAACAAATAAAATCTTAGGTCAATTCAGGTTATAAAATGAATTAAAGGTCTTCAAAATTATTAAACTATGTATTTGACATCTTTCGCTATTTATAATCCGATCAATTTCCCAACATTTTTATATATTATTAATTTTCATATTGTATTATTATAGATGTATGTATATTTTTTAATTTGTTGTAAACAAATTCTTACATGTAGTTTATATTGATCTTGTATTATATAAATGTTGAAAGCCACCTCCATAATTCGAGATATTTCTTATTTGGGGGTGCGTAACTCTACTATTGTTTTTTAATTGTCTAATATGTAAATAAAAATAAATAAATTTAAATTTAAGAAAATAAATATAAATACTTCATCACAATTTTATCACCCTGTATATGTAGAAGTTAAGAAGAAGGAGAAAAAAGTGATATACGAGAAATTTAGCAAATTATCATCATCAATCGGGATAATAGCATTGCCGTAAAGACCACCATGAGCTGAATGTGAATATTTTATTATCTCCCGGGAGAAATAAAGCTCTCGGAGGAAGACCTGGATAACCCTGATAGACCTGGATAGCCGCTCACCTGCGCCATCTATGAAGCAAATAAATTGTTCCATAAAGGTAATGACGCTATCACTCCTTCCCATGTTTTCTCTTTCACTTAACGGGCTATCTCCAGATGTATTCTATTCGATACGGAGCACCCCGCCGCTCGGGGCGCCGCTCGGGGCGCTCCGTCATACGCGTCTATTCTTTATTCATTTATTAAATAACATCTCGTGATTGTTTTTATCACGAAAGAATTTTTTACATGACGGTGTACTATTAGTACGAATAATAACCACATTAGAGATTTTATACAGTAAATTTACTCTATAAAAATGGAAGAACATCAAGAAAACAAGGCAAATTGTGAATGGTATCATAAAAGTCATTGGTCTACCATCTTTCGCTATTTCCCTAATAGACAGTTATGTTAAATTGTCATATAAGTATATAAGATTAGATTTAATGTATTGATTTTTATTTTTGACACACTTAAATATTTATATATTTAATTTTAATAATATCATAATAATTTTCAAATTTTATCCGCCACCTCGAGTGCCTCCCACTTTTCTCAATCTATAGTTATCCCTTGCCTCAGGAGAGGCCGTAAGTAACGTTACTATTTAAAAATGTAACAACTTTTAGAGTTTTTTAACTAATAGAAATGCGCAGCTCAGTAGAACGCGTAGATCACCAATAAAGAGATTATTCAATGTTGAATGTCGTCTGACCCTCATCATCCAACCAAGGGAATAGAAAGGATTCAATCACCGTAGCTTTCCCAAGTGTGTCATCGGCCTCGCTCGACTCGAAAATAGTGCATCATGACTAAAGGTACCTACTTATCGACATTGGACGACAATAAAAAAATATATATATTTTGGAATTCTCTTTCAACATCATTTACCAGTGCTATCATACGTTACTTCTACTCAGAACCCCAGCAAGAACAAATTTGGACTTGATGGTTTTTATCTAGAAATAATAACAAAATTCAGTGATGTAAAACTTGAAATTTCTATCTGTTCATTGTTATGATATTACAGCTTCACATATCTCCACGTGCAGTATCAAATATAGATGTTGATATATTTTATTTAACAATTAAATATATTCTTGTGCAAATATAAACTGTTTTTCGATACATTTTGTCATAATTGTTTGTAATATTCAAGCTATTTAAGATTTGACAATTTCAATGAGGTAGTGAAGTAAAACTGGAAGATTTTTTCGATATCTTGAAATATGGCAAAGTTACAGATGTTCAAAGTTGCGTGTTTTAAAAACGATCGGTTTATACTGTTTTATCGTGTGACGTCACATCTTCCGAATCGACAAGTCGGTACTCGACACATCGTATTAACATTGTTAGTACTGGCCAGTACGTACGAGAGTCGTGACGTCACACTGTATATAATGATAATCCGAGCATTTTTCAACCTGCCCAACTTTGAACGCCAATATCTCCGAAAGTATTTCACATATCGAAAAATGTAATATGGATTTTTTTCTTATTTTTTTTAACATACTATAATAGTTCATTTTTGACATGCTCCACTACCTCATTCTCGATCATCGCTAATTTATATTAGTATCTGAATAATTTTACTACTAATATATAAAGGATCACGTACATTGCATTATCATTGTTCCAAGTAAATATTTACCAGGTTACTGATTTATAAAATTTATTATAGGTACGTATATTGATAACTGGGCATATCGAAAATTAATACTATGTGTATATGGTGTGTCTATAATTTTTATACGCCTTCGACATATATTATTTATTGGAGAGATTGTGTTAATGCTTTTGAAGGTTGTTTCCAGCTTGTATATCATGTATTGCATAACCTGCTTTTCGATCAATCTATTTAGTTATTTAAGAGAACACATTATTAGAGAACATAGTTCTGTGATATTTTAATATAAATTAAATGTATTAATTAGAAAGATATACAGATAGTCAATTTAGTCATATGTAGGTGTGTGATTCTCCTTAAATATAAAGTATTATTATATTTAGTAGCAAATAGAAACTTTCAAATAATGGAATAATAAATGTATCAATTAGAAAATGTAACATATAAATTCGAAAATTTGTCGTTAACTTACTTTTATGTGGTGTAATAGGTCAGCGCACTTCTCCGGATATAAAGGGTTCCTGGTTCGAGTTCGGGTAACAACAAAAATTTTTTTTCGATAAATTGATTTTATCTGCATATCTTTCTACATTTAATTTGTATTAATTTATTTAGTGTTTGTACCTAAAAATTACTTATTTAAATTTATAAATTATATTATTTTCAATTCTATATATTCTTATTATTTTACACCTTTCTTTTCCCTGCTACATTGTATCAATAATGAGAAATCTAAGAGATAACTCACCAACACTGAGATCTGAAAGAGATGGCTATAGTATCATCAGCTAGCTGACATTGAACCAAAGTTACATTTTAAATCATTATTTTATGTATACAGTTAGTTCCCGAATTACATAATACGCGACTTACGTAAATTCGCAGGTACGTAAAAATAAATCTCAAAAATTAGAAATAAAATCTGAATAGAGCTTCATAAAATTTGTTTAATATCAGTATTTTCGCGGTGTTCGTATTGTTTATCGTTAGTTTGATATTTACGTTTATCACCCCTGCGTAGTATTCATTGTTTATTTACCGTTAGAATTCAATCGAAACGTCAAACCGAATACGCGGGTAATAAATCTAAAAAACAGGTCTGCAATTACTATAGAAGAAAAGTTATAAATAATGTAAAAAGACGGGAAAATTATAATAACAATATGTCGGCAAATAAATCGACCTATTTTGACAGTGAGTACAATAGTGAAGGACAAAGATCGCATTGTTGAAAGCACGTAAAATTCAAGTTACGTAAAGGTAATTCAAAGTTCAAGTTACGTAAAATTAAAATTCAAGTTACGTAAACAAAACGCATTACTTGCGTAAGTAGGGAAGTGCCTGTACTATTATCACCGCCACATCAGATAATATAGAATTAAATTATAGTACGCACGTTTTAAGAACACTGAATTTATTCAAGATAAGATTACAAAGGTTTGATTCGAGATTTAACTAACTGTACTTTTTTTTATTTATACATGATAAATGTTATCAAATAAATGACCTGCATTTTCACCTTATCAATACAAGATCTTTAAACAGCGCTCTCTAAAACTGCATGCAAAATTCCTGGCTCTATCACTCAAATTTTTCCACAAATATTATTCTTCAACTGAAAAATATATCGAGGGTTATTGACAAACACTCGCTCCTTAAATATCCCCTCAAAAATAAATCTGGAGCCGTGAGATGAGGGGAACGCGCTGGTCATTGAAAATCAGAATTTTGGAAATTATTCTTTCTTTGAAAATTTTGTCTGAAATTTGTTCTTCGTGGAAGCTCCTTGAAAAACCCTTGTTCGTGGAAGCACTATGGCCAATATTGCTGATTTTGAAGGAGAACCTCTTTAATGAAAATTACGCATGTAGGTACAAGTTTATTCTCTGGGTAAAAATAATAGAACGCTGACTTTCAAAGTAAAATTGAATGAATTTTACGCGTCATTCCATCGTATATCTTATATATTTTAAATATTTTACTTTTCTTTTATTCCGTTTACTCTTACCTTTTTAATTCTTTTCATTTTTTCCCTCCATTTCCTTATAAAAATCAAGGAATTTGGTTACTAAAAATATTGCGGTCCAATTTTACTCATCTATCAATATAACATTGGACCATTCAGGAAAACAGGGTTTTAGTCATGTTTTCATGTATATTCGCAGATTTTGTGGCCAAAATAAATTAAATGACGTTGTAAGAACGCCTAATAATCTAAATAACTGCAACTGACTGTTTTCAAAAACAAAAATCTCACTAAAAACTTGTCAAAGTGGGCCAATGTTACCCGAATTTACTGTATTTTTTTTGTTAAATATATATTTCTAAACCTTAGAACTTATTCTTAGTATAAAGAGAAATAAATATAAAAAATAATTATTGTAAAGTGATATTCCACAGAATTCAATGATTTTGTCAGTCCGGCAGGTTTTAGGGCGACCTATCGGCCTCGTCGGTCGTCGACCTTAATTTCATTCATTTTATTGCTTCGGGTACCACCGAATGACTGCGATCTTCCAACGATTGGAGTCGTCCATCGTCAGAACGATGTGGCATGCTCATTTATATTTTATTTTCGTGGCATAACCAATTATATCAACACCTCTTGTTTGTTCTCTTGGCTTGATATCTGATATTGGAATTTAGTATTAATATTATTACAGGAATTGCAACTATTAAGTTACCCTAAATTCACTTTCTCCTCACAATTTTCTATATTTTGTGACACATTTTAACTCGTGATTTTCATAATATATCGTGTAGATAATTAGAAATATAGGGTATCCAGCGGAAAAATTTCAAAATTAAATTGTAATTGCTCGTAAACCATCAGAATGAGGTAAGTGGAAGGGGTATTTTTCGACGCGCGTGATTTGTCAGTCGCAATGAGTCAGTGGTCGGGAGAACACCGCGCGTTTGCGGTTGAGCAATATTTAAAGTGCGGCGATCCATTGGTTCGCGCGCATCGCGCTTTTTGTACTTATTTTAATATGTGACGAGTGATAGGCCGAGCACGTAACTTATCGGGTGTTGGGTTCAATAGTTCAGACAAGAAGGGATAACGGTTAATCAAACTCCTCCAGGACCATCAACATCAGAAGCGATGTCAAAACATGTGGCTCAAGTTTCAACTCCATTTTAACTCAATTTTGTATAAATAAAATATGAGAATAACATTGTAGATTTTTTATTGTTTAATATTAAATTTGAAAATGTTCCGCTGGACACTTTATAGAATCCCTCGCTCAAAATGCTACGATAATTTAAAAAATTGCCTAGTCAAATTTAGGCATAAATATTTTGGTAACAGTGTATAACCCTGCCAAATTAGATATTCCGAACAGACGAAGATTTACATTAATTGTACTAATCGACCGAATGTAATTACGCGGGGCGTGGTGCATGCACAGTGCTGAAATTTCACCGTCGGTGCGCTCCTCTCACGCAACCCCTGCCGTATGTTATTTGGACACGGATCGCCGCACGAGCGTAATTCGTTTTGTCATAAGTGTATTAATATTAGCTTGTTCCGAAAATAATGCGATGAGCCTGTGCGGACTGACGCTTTCTACGTACGTGAATTAGGAAGGAATCTGATACTTTACATCGGATTGATGTGTCAATTTATTTTGTTTAGAAAGTGTACTTTTCAAATATAATCTGCATAATTTTTTTATTTATTTAATTTAGCGAAAAAAATACATTGGCAAAATAAATTCAATTTTTAAAATACATGGTTTTAAACATACATATGGTTATATACATACATGGTGTTTCTTTCGCTTACCTCTCCAAAAAAGAGACCAGTTCTTGTGCTTGGAGAGGGAGTTACACTACAATAATTTTATATAATACTTTACATATTTTCTTCATTGTCCATTTGTGTGCTTTTGAAGAATTCTCTAATATTTTTTATGTGTTTTTGAAGTATTCATTTAGTTTCTTTTTAAACTCTTTTATATCTTTTATTTCTTTGATTTGTGTAGGGAGGCTATTGAAATTTTTTATCCCTAAATATATAGAATTTTGCTGATAGTGTTTGGTGTTACATTTAGGGATTTTAAAGTTATTTTTAAACCTTAATGATGTGCTTGTTTCAAATTTTCTAGTGTTTTCTTTAATTAATTGATTAATTGTGGTTTTTTTGAAAATGTTTTTAATTTTGGGAATTGGGAATTTTGCAAAAAGTGTTTGTGTTGAAAAAGGTTGATCTTTTTTTTAATATCACTTTAATAATTGTTCTCTGTATTATTTTTACTGAATTCATTATATTATTGTATGCTCCTCCTCACTCAATAATTCCATACTGGAGTAGTGAGTGAATAATAGCAAAATATACCTTTTTTAAATTATTTATACTTAGAATGTTCCTTAATCTTATGAATATATAGATACATTTTCTTATTCTTTTCACTAATTCGCTAATATGACTGTGCCATTTTAAATTTTGATCAATAATTACGCCAAGATATTTGATTTCTTTTTTTGGACTTAAATTTGTACAAGAACCGTTACAGGAAATTTTGTTACAATTTTCATTATGGATAGTAATTTTTATATGAGGCGGTGTTTTAAGACTAACTGTTTTAAGATAAGTTTTGTTATTGTGTTCATTCTTCACTAAAATCATAATATACATTTGTCGTAATTACGTTACAAACTAAGTAAATAATATATCATTATTCACAATGCACAGAGAAGTCTGGCAAACTGATAAATATGTGTTGATTTATATCACTGACATTTTATTTATTTATTAGACTTTATCGATATACATGTTTTTGTTGTGAACAGATGTGAATATATTATAACATGATAAACATAAGAAACAATTATATTGCAATTAAGTATAATACTCGTAGTTTATTGCGTAGGATGGACTGTAGACTCCGCCTCTGATATATACAGCATTGTCTTGGCTACTTTGCTAGACTACCGTCTGTGTTAAAGTATTTAAGTTATTTACTTCAAAAAAGATAAAGTTTCATCAGGAACGATCGGAGTAACGGACGGGTATTATGTATAATGTTATATATAAGGACAATTAAATGAACCGCACAATATAGCTACCATTTTGTCCATCGAAGATCACAATTTTTTTAAATAAGCAAGGCAATATAAATCAATTATTTTCAAGAAATCAATTATAAGTAACATTGTATTGCTACTCAAAATGTACCAGATATGGGAATTTCGCTAATACAATGTGGAAGAATATTGTCGATTTTCGTTAGTTTTTAGAAGTTAGGAGAAATATTATAAAAACATTCTGCCACTTTTTTTGACACGGAATTTACTTTTCAAGTACTTACATTTAAAAAATCTTTTCATATAAAATTTTGCACATCAAATATCGTGCAGCGAACAGATACTATATAAAAATATACAGAACCGGAGCATTTCCAAAATGTGAAAGTCATTACGAGGAAATTTATACGTTTTTTTATTAAGAATTGGATGATCTGAACGCGCAGCGGTATCCCATTTTTCAACCATTGACCGCGTACACTTGGAGACAAATGAAATATGTGAACTCAACTGAAATAATCAGTCATCCCTAAATATATTTATATATTATAGTTCGATAGTTTTTTTTTGATATATGCGTGGTTTTAGAGCGTTTACAAAAACTAATTTACCGATAGCTAAAATCATTTCTTTTTAACCCCATACATAATCAATTTCAAATTTCCGTGGGAATACATGGAAGAGAAAAATATGGGAGGGGGAGTTAAAATCAAATACCGTCTTGGTACTTTTTAATTTAGTACTACACCAATGACTAGATCCATACTATACACACATCGTGACACATCCGAAAGCGCACAGGACACATAAACATGAGCGAGCTCGCTAACTATGTAAATTTTTGCTTTATTTTAAGTAAGTTTGTAAAATTACATAATCACACATGTGAAAATAAAATGCTTGTTTTTTTTATTCTACTCGTTTAATTTACTCGAAACTCTTTTCGCCTTGCAAGGGCATTATCACTCAACAACTTGTATTTATAACTAGAATAGAGGACAGCTATACAATTTTATTAGTGTGGGATGAAAAAGGGCAACATTATTCATTGAAATTTTGAGTATTTTCATACATTTTGAGTGGTTTTAATTATTCTAAGTAACCATTCAGTTTTAACGCTGATGATATTTTAATGTTATGGATAATTTGTAGAAAAGGACAGTTGTATAATTTTACAATCCAAGAAGAAAGAGAGAAAGGCAAGAGAAACATTTTCGGTATTCTGTAATTTATGTAATGCTGTTGAGTTAAATTATTAGATTGATAATGCTCTTGCAAGGCGAAACGCGTCTCAAGGAAAGTAAATTAAAGAGTTGAATAAAAAAAACAAGTGACAAGAAGACGTGAAGAAAACAACATTTTTACTGTTTAATATTTTATTTACAATTTTTATGCCGAATGATCCGCGATTAGGTCAATTAATTAATATATCAAAGTATGATTAGCGCACAAGTTGTGCACATCGCGTGGTGGTATCTCGCGAGAGGCAAACCGAGCCACGGCGGGGGTTGGCGGCAGCAGACAGACAAACTTAAACAAGTTCAAAGAACAACATCTCACGAACAACAATTATTTAAGTTTGTTTATTATTAAAGCATAGAGTGTTAGTATATCCTAAAACGCTGTGTCTATTTTTTATAATTTATTTAATATGTAACTCTACTACATAAAGGGTTTAGTTTTGCCTATCATATGTCGTCTCATTAATGAAATACATCAAAATAGATTAATCAAATAAAAATATAACTTATACCTGTTTCATAATAATTCTTGTTAAATTTAGATTTACATGTCAAACCCCAATGAATCAACATCTCCCAAAAAGTGTCATTTTTGTGGATTTCCTGATATTCGTACATTCACATGGTCTGAACTTCGTGATCTTTTTCTTTTAAATAAGCAATCCACCCTTTAAAAACTACGTGATCGTGTCACTTTAATAAAATATTGTCGTATATATCAATTTAATTATTCATGTTTTAAACCTCCGCCACTGACTGCGGTGATGAATAATAAACTTAAATTTGGAGGTATCAAAAATAATCAATATTTAGTTTTTAAAAATTACAAAATCAGAAGTAAAATATTACGAATACTAATTAAATGTATTAATTAGAAAGATATACGTATAAAATCAATTTTATCGAAAAATATTGTTGTTGTTGCGTTACCAGGATTCGAACCTGGATCTCTTTTCCAATTCGGGGAAGGTGCATTACCAACTATGTTACAGCGACAGTACTTATGACGACAAATTTTCGAACCCATATGTTACACTTTTTCAAATTAATACATCTATCGTTCCATTATTTGAAAACCATCTAGTTTGTTTTTACATTAATTTACATTTAATTAGTATTTACAATATCACAGATCTACGTTCTGTATAATTTCAACTTCACAATAATAACGTGTTCTCCTTAATAAAATATTACGTGTCAATTTTAATTCGTATCAAACTTGATATTTTGTTATTTTTTTTTTGTTTTCGATAAGCCACTCAATCTAATTTATTATTTTTTTACCCCTATAGACATATTATAAACAGACAAATGTACCTTGTTTGGATGTAGACCTAACCGCACGCATCCGCAACATGGGAGTTTTGCTCTGGGAAATCGGTCCGTAATAACAAATTTAGGCTCTCCGTAAGCCCATCGAACGCAAAATGTAATAATTTATACATTTCGTAATTCAATGACTTGTCTTTGCGCCAAACCCTTCGAAACAAAACCTCATTACGTAAAAGGCCAGCATATTATATTCAAGATGCTCGATGCGTATTTTATGCTTTTTATACAATTCGACAATCAAGTAAAAAGCAACCTTATACCCCTCGGAACGTTTCTTAGCAATAATTTATATTCAAATATTTGGGTGCAGACCCTTTTCTTCCTGTTTTTATTTAAATAGAAGTACATTATGTATTTTATTATGTATTTTTCTTACAGATTTTCGCTACTTTCTAAATTTATTTCCACAGTACCAAAATTCCCTTATTGATAAATTATAACTTTTATATTGCAATTGTAAATACCATTTCAATACACGCATTCATTAATAAATACATTACATATATATAAATACATACAAAGGTTAACTTAAGCGTGTCACGAAATAAATTTTAATTTCTTAAAATGTGAAATTGTGGAAATTTTCGATATTTTAAGGTATTAAGAATTTGTCAATATTAATAAATAATAAAAATCTAAATATAAATTTTAAACAGGGTCTTTATTTTGGAGCAAGTTTTTCCAACAAACTTAATAATTGATTAATTGACAGATAACGTCAAACAGTCAAAACTTATTCGAAAACAAGCCTGGATAAAGGATTTTAAATTACACCATTGTTATTGAAGTAGTATCCTCCAGGGCTAATTTTTTTTATGCCTACAAATATTCTTTTAAATACACGCTTTGGTTGTATAATAAATTATTCATTAACTTTGCATTTAACAACCCTGACTTTAATATACAGAGTGATTTTGTTTGGCCGCTATTTTGGTTTGGCATATTTTTACCAATTTGTATTTAGAAGTCGTAGATAATAGTCAGTTACAATTTATCATGAAGGGTCTAAAGTCTCAACAACGTTTCAAAGTTATTAAAACATTTTATCATAATAATGGTAATCGTGTACGTTTTTGTCACATGTTGGAAAACTTCTCGGTAGCTGAATTGGATCGATTGGACCTACAATACATATGGTTTCAACGGGACGGTATCACCTTATACACAGCCCGAGCTACGTTTGAAATTTTGCGAGAAAATCTTTCCGACTGCATAATGTCAAAAAGTAGTGATATATTTGGTTAATTAGTGATTATTTATTCTTGTTTCCGTATTAGAAAAAGAGATCGAAATTTTAATATGAGTCAGCAGTCATGCAGTCAGTAAAGCGTATAAAATTAACCAAAATATCATAAATAACCAACTAAATTTAACCATAAGTCCAACACTAATATTTTTCTTATAATTTCGGGTTAAATCAGACAGATATATCAGTTTAAAAGTGTAACATACAAGTTCGAAAATTTGTCGTCAACTTACTGTGTTGGTGTAGCATAATCGGTTAATGCTTTTTCCTGGATAGGAAGAGATCCGGGATCGAATCCCGATAGCAACAACAATATTTTTTCGATAAATTGATTATATGTGTATATCTTTCTAATTAATACATTTAATTTGTATCACAGACCTATGTTCTGAAAAATTGCAACTTCAGAATAAGAATATGTTCTCCTTAAAAAAGAAAGTTGCAATCTTATTAGTCCGCCTCTGCTTGGGCAGAAAAAGGGTTTCTTGCTCGCTGTCCCTTGCCAAATCCCTAAAATGCTACTTTAAATGCTCCGTAGCAGGGCTCGAAGTGGAAAATTTAACAAACCGGAACGGTCGATAATACGTGAAATTTTACACTTATTTAAACCCCTGAACTCGACCCTGAGCCACCCAAGAATGAGACGGGCGGATATAACGAAGAAAGAGGTTGCAGGTGTGTAGACTGAAGAAATGTAGCTCGAGTCGACCTTGGACTTGAATGTAGAGCATAATAATGATTATGTTCTTATTACGTTTATATAATATATTATTTAATATATATTATCATATTCACAATACAAACATTAGTTTGTATGTCTGTAATACCGATATCTCCCTCATCCTCAGTCAAATTGCAATGATATTTTTACAGAAAAATCTCTAGTCTGTAAAATAACTATTTTTTAGTATGTTTACTGTTTTAATTTTTTGTTTTGTTTAAATTTATAATGTATCGTATACACACAAAAGGTGTAAAATGATTGTCTTGGCACGGTTACGCCCAAGTGAGGCAGCACATTATGAATAAAATTATGTATCTATATATACAGGTGTAACAAACCTAATCCAAAATATTTTATGGTTGGATACCTGACTAAATTACGAGTCAAAAATGTTAATGGGATATGTGTTTAATCTTAACCATGTCAGAGATATAAACATTTTAAAAAATCGTAAGTATGCAATTATTACGATGAATTGAAATATTTTATTGATTTCAAATTATATATTGAATACAAAAAATTAAAGGTCAACGAATTTCGAGCGGGTAGGCTATTTTTTGTTAGAGGATTTGGGGCCTGAAGCAAAGATATAGATTAATAATTGAACAATTTAGCAAATACTTAATTAAAAATACGTAGACTTCAAACATAACACAATTTTGTAAGAATTTCAAACAATAATATTTTCCGTAACAGTGCATAATTTGCACATATTCCTTGAACACTTTCGACTCGTAATTTAGTCGAGTATCCATCCATAAAATATTGTGAACTAGGTAGTTACAGCCTGTATATATATTGCGCTTTGTCACTATTGGATCTTGATCTATATACTTTAGTGTCATTATCAAATACCAAAGTAGCCTTTGAACTTACCAAAGTAGTCTTAATAAAATCCACTAAATGATTATCAAAAAATTATAATTAATATTAATTTTCTTTGCAAATCCGCTAGATGGCAGTACAGATTAGCAAAATATTAATATTCATTTTGTTTACAAATCCGCTAGATGGCAGTATAAATTAGCAAAAAATGATAATGAATGTGAATATTAATTTACATTATTTCATAGATGTCACTGATAATGATATCGTTTAGATTTTAAGAATAGCTGTCCGAACTGCGGGCTGCAGGGTAAGGTAAAGGAAAATCGTCGTGAGCATCATCAGGCCGTGTCCCGAAGATCACGGCCATCAGTAATAAGGAAACCGTGTCACATTCAAAACACTTTATCCTTTAATTGTATGAAAAAATCTCAAATGAATAGGAAATGTCCCGGGTTCGTACCCCGAAAGCAACCGAAATATTTTTTCAATAAATAGATTTTTTCTGTAGGTATGTCTTATTAATTCGTATTATTAAAAATATCACAAAACTATATTCTTAAATTGCAACAGTGTTGCGATACAAAAATGTGTTTTCATTAAAAATACCATTAAAATATTATTATTTCTCAGTAAGGTATCAGAAATTTGAAATAAAATTCTCGTATATATCCAGTAAACAACTTGTACGAAATAAAGCAGAAAATGAAAGAAATGTGTTTTAGTATATAATTGCGAAGGAAAACGAATAAAAGTTCGTCCCCATTTTACACCTCTTTCAAAGCCAGGATTTGAGCGACAAAACCAACGATGAACCGTGTACCTACTCGCGGCGCACCTGAGCGAGTGTCCGACTGAAATCGAATATTGCACGACTAGATGAGAGCGAAATTTATTTCACGTCGCAAACAGACGAACGCTTCGGGGCAATATCGGTAATGTTAACAAATATATTTTTCCGCTGCTTAGTTTATATTTTTGAAAAATTTTAACGAAAATATCAAATAATTCGTGAAGTAAATATGTTCGAATTCGAATGGCCAGTGTCGGCGGATGAGATTTTTGTAAGATTTTCTACGTGAAACAATCTCCGAGACTGAAATTACGCTCCCGTGGAGATAACTCTCGACATTCGTAGTCATTTACTTCACGTTCTTCCTACTTCAAACGTAAAATATCACAGTCATTAATTAGTTGAGTGATTTTCAATCTCCTCAGTAGCAGTTATAATTATAATTTAATGACTTCTATTCGTCTAACTTACAGAATAAATACTTGTAGGTATCTATGGTTTTAGGTGATGTTTACGCGTACATTTCGCATTTGCTATCGAATTAAACATTGTTTGAGTTTTTGTCTCTTTCTTGCAATCTTAGTTTATCTCCAGATCAAAATCTCAACACGCCCACATGGTACTGAGATTTACCTCAATAAAATCTCAGAAATTTATCTCATCGTGTCTGATTCCATGGTCACGGGCCATTTGTCGGTTTTTAGACCATTTTTAACTTAACAAATAATATAGCAATATAGTACCTATAATATAGCAATTGCTGTATAATATAACAGTTATACTTACATAGCAAAAAATTTAAGAAATACTGGCCACGTGGATCTTTAAATGGTATAAAATTAATTTAAATTTAAAATTAATTTAAATACAGATAATCATCTCATTTTTAAATGAAAAATGACGGAAAATTAAAAAAATATATATTTCGTTACTTTTGGTTTCTACAGCATCGTAATTGAAAACGCCTCGTACGTGGATCTTATTTAGAAATCAGTATTTAAAACTCATCCTTGAACGAGCAATAGAATATAATTTAAATTCTCACCTAACTACGTACACGAGACATAATTTTAAAAATTACCTAGTCCAGTAGCGTAACTATCAATTTTTTAAATTTCTTGAAAGAAAGTAATATAATTACTTTCTTGTTTTCAATTTCAAATTAAACTTATTATTATCAAAAATATTATAGTATGTACATTCTGCTCTTGAATCTATTATGAAAAGGCAATGTCTAACGTTATGAATGCCACTTCGTTTGGGTGACCGACCCAAAAATGTAACATTTGATATGAAACAATGTATCGTCCCGCGGAGACCCGACAGACTGCCCAGCAAATTGAAAGTCAGCATACTGACAAAGGGAAAAGGTAAACAGGACATACAGTCCATAATATTTAATGAGCCAAATCTGTTTCATAAATAAATACGACTTTTCTTTTATTTCTCTAAATGTTTTATTACATACAATAAAAATATATGGTTCTTGAATTAAATCTGTACAAAAGGGTTTCGGAAGCAGAATAAAAGTATATTTCATTGATCTTCATTCTCCCGCACCCTCGAAAATCCAGACGGGTAGCTCTGGAATAGAGTTTGCGAAGGGTTGCGCTATAAAATGAAACATTCTGTGGTCAACACGAAATATCCGATCTGCCACATTACACTGAGATAGTTTATCATATGTATGTATCCTATTCCGTATTTTAAAATTACTCAAAAGTTCAGAACGACAAGTAACTTAAGTACGATAGCTTTTTGTAACTTTACTATCGTTTTTTTTACTATTTATCGAAATATATGTTAAGCTACATTTTAATATAATCCCATTGATATCTGACGTTGATTTTTACAATTCCCTCATTGTATTTTTTATTTAATTTCGGAATAAGATGTGTATTCCGTCTATCCAATAAACTTAATATACCTTTCCCACTCCGACCAACTAATTACTTAGGGATTTCGCCAACGCGGGAACAGATTGTATTTCGACGCGAGCTTATCGACTCATGTATTTATTTTAACGATCGAGAATAACGCCGTGCGTAACATCCGGACCACAAAAAAGAAGCGGTATTCTGCAGCATCCGGAAGTGCAGTGAGATCTTCGTTCTTCACTACAAAAGTGCGAGTTAAGTGGAGGTAAAAATTGTCATCCAACCCAGGACTTAGATCAAGGTAGGTCAGATCCATCTGCCATTATTTTCTTTATGAATCCAATTCGAGTTGCGTCAACTAAACCATAGTTTTAATCGATACAGTCCGCGGGATCTTTATCCCAACAAGATGAAAGTTCAGCGATGCCAGGTCTAAGCCGTATGAAGGATAGTCTAGTAAAAAATAGAGTATTGGTAGAGATCGCACCTCGCAATCGGCGAGATAGATTAATGACAGACATGGTTAATAAAATATTTATATTTTTTATTTATTTATCATACATATATAGGCTTTTATAAAGTTGGTTTGGTATAAAACAAAAACGTGAGCAGCTACACAAGTAGCATGGAATATATAAAACTCCCATGTAGCTCTCCTAGCCCTCCCAAACCCGACTGCCCGGAGAAGCGTTCACAACCCCCCTCCTGTCATCTTATCCCCCGACCCGCTGTCCTCTCATCCCCTGACCACCCTAGGAATTTAGCGGAATTCGTGTTTTTATATTAGTGGATATATGTGGATCATCACAATATATGGGCTTTTACAAAGTTAGTTTGGTATAAAAAAAAACAAAAACATGTGCAGCTACGCAGGTAGTATGGAATATATAAAAATAGAAATTAATGAAATATATGTACATCGCTTTAAAACAAAAATTAAAAGTAAGCAAAACAAACAATAAAAATTTAGGTTTGACACAGAATGGCTGAGTATCAAAATCAATTGTATCTTTGACTCAAGAACAGCATCAAAAATATCACTCTTATATTTAAATATCGAAATTTATTTACAATACCAAAATCATTCCTTCAAACTTTGAATATCGAAATATATTTACAATACCAAAATCATTCCCAAGCCTGTGAAGTCTTTGTCTGCGTGCATTCCTATAAAAATTTGTATATGATGAATTTACATGGAACAGCACCGACGACCTGGTACTCCACGCGGGAACATGGTATACAATCAGTTCAGTTAAATTAGGAGCGTCCAGTATGCCATTTACTATTTTAAATAAAAATAATAAATCACTTAAAGTTCTTCTACACGACAAGTTAGTTAAATTAAGAGTGCTCATTAGAAAAACACAATTCAATTGTTCACAGTTTGAAGTTAATAAACCTTAAAAACTTATGCTGAACCCTTTATAATTTTAATTCGTGCACTTTACAGAGTGGAGACCAAATAGTTGAGTTGAATTCTAAATTGCCACAAACCACAGCCGTATATAAAACTTTAAGCGATAAAGAAAATCTTACATCGTTCTTAATACAAAACCAAGACATTTCATAGCTTTATTCGTGATTTACTTAAAAATTACGTCTGCAAACAAGTTATGACAAAAAAATATCTTTCTTAATCAAAAATCTTCTGAAAAAGTCAATTCATGTACGAGTATGTATCATATTATGTAAGTATATATATCCAAAATTTTAAGTCGGACAAAAATAATTTTTAGCAAAGTAAGCATGATTAAAAATATTTTTCCTTTAATAAATCGTAGAGTATCCGAAATATTTTGAACTCATTTCTATCAAAACTACCTTTGCAAATCCCAGACGTGATAACTTTAAAGATATTGCTTTAAGAATGTCACAAATATGTCTCGTAAAAATCAAAAGTTAGTCCATAATAGTTTTTCAGCAAAATATTATATTTACATGCATGCTTATGACTTTCATTTATGGAATGAGATTTTCACAGAGTGGAGGCCGGTGGAAAACGTATTTTGTACTTATTTGTTTTCATGTTTTTTTTTGTAGTTTTAAATTAAGATATAAATAACATTCAAATATCGATTGAATCCCTAATCATTCACGTAAAAGGCGGTAACCTAATCATCAAAAGGTTTCTTTCATTCTTTAAACGTTTGTATTCTGATCCTACGATCGTGGTAAACATTAATTATTTTTATATTAAATATTTGACAACCCTTGTACCTACCGAAAGTATCCCTTACCTTCCATACGCATTTGTAGTTGTAATCGAAGCAATTCTGAAATTTCATGGGACGATACAAACATGTATATTCTTATAATATTAATCGCGTGATTTTAGAGCCATCTCAATCATAATAATCCCAAAAAATTGCTAAAAAACGTTTTAAGGCTCATCATTTGTGCCGCGTTCCTTAATTTCATTGAAGTCCTCCATCAGTTGGACCTCAAAGAAAGTCGTCTATTCCACACTAAAGAGCTAGTCGTGCTTAAAGCACGATCGCAATACCCAGCTTTATTTGCTCTCATTGGCGCTCTCGATCTGTTAGGTGCAACCCTATCTGCGCTGTCAGTCCGCTGCCTTTCTTCCTCTGTGAAGTACACAACAGCACCATTTCCCTACGTGCTTTAAATACAGTTAAACTAATTTAATAGTCCACCCCACCCTGAATATTTAGTCGATAGAGGTAATCCCGTAGCGGAGATATAAAATGACAATATATTTTCACAGGCGAGATGCTTCGTTAAATATTAACATTATTAATGAAATCTTTGACAATAAGTTTCACAACCTGATACTATTAATTAACTATTCAAAAGCATTTTACGCGCTCCATCATACAAATTTAATTATGGTATTAGAAAGAATCGATATACGAGGCCAAATTAAAAGGTTACCTTCCCAATATATAGAAATAGAAAATTACTGAATAAGAAAATTACTTAACACTAGTTGAATCAATATTACAATACGGAATAATTTTAAAGTTTTTAAAGATTTTCCTGTATATAATTCATCTTTTTTGTATTAAAAAACTGTCTTATTTCATTATTTTAAAGAGGATATAATATAAATTCACCATAACTATCAGACTAGGAGCAAAACTAATGAACATGTCATTTTAAAAATATCCAAATTAGGAATAGGACAAAGACATACATCATACATTGCTCTTAAACTGTACAATCAACTGCCAATATCAATTAAATTAGCAGTAAATATAAATATTTACAAAAAATAAGTTATAAAATGGATTTAAGGGTCTTCAAAATTATTAAACTATGTATTTAACATCTTTCGTTATTTATAATCTGATCAATTTCTCTACATTTTTATATATTGTTAATTTTTATATTGGTGGTGCATAACTCTACTATTGTTTTTTTATTGTCGAATATATAAATAAAAATATGTACATATAAGAAAAGGACAAGCAATAGTTAAATTCTGTAGAAGAGAGTAGCGCACGAATTTGACTTTGACGATCAGTAGATACGTTGCAAACGAAAATTGGTAATCTTCCGTATAGTTTCTTTGAATTATTTTGCCGTATGTTTCCAACCTCTCTAGTCAACGTTTAGGATCTCATTAAAGAGTGCATCATCAAAGCTGATGTTGGTGTAGAGAGTTTGAAGATACATTTATAATAATCGCATTAACCATGTTCAAACAAAAAATAATAAAGTTAAACATTTTGAATGCTATTTTGTATTACTGAGTCAAGACACGGAATACGATAATGTTATTACCGACCCGTTAAACATATTCTATGTCTCTATCCTGGCGTATTAATAAAACACATTCATTTCTGCATCAAAAGATGTGGGTTTACGGCGGCCATAAACTCACAATATTTGCCTGGGTGGAACACTGCTGCAGTTTGATGCATTTTGACCAGAACGTGTCATATTGGATACTAAACTAAACACCGCAAGAGAATAAAGATCAACGCCACTTTATACAAAAATATTAAATTACGACACGTACATTATATTAGTCATTAAATTTACTCTCCATTAATATCCGCTACTTAAAATATCTAAACTAAGGGACAATTAATTATTTTCCAGATTACATTAGTAGTATGAAGTTAGATGTCACAGATTTCCTCGTATAAGTTGTTCCGTATACGTTACTATTTTTTTTTTGATCGGTGAACACATATACATCATATCATATATATATTCCATGACTTGAAACAATTTTTTTTTTTTAAATGTAGTATTATTTTGACCGGTTTTAGTTTTGTTCCTTCACCTAGTCAACTCCAAATTTAGTATACATTGTTCCCTCAGCTCGACTGGTTCGTTTCGTATTTGTGAAATTCGTCGAGATTTGGAGTGGGAGTGTTATTCTCGTTGTGATCATTCGTTTGGATCCTACGAAAGTACCTTTCCGCCTAGCAGATCGGCTGGTTGTCCTATTCATATTGAGGTTAAATACGTCGAGATTTGGAATACATTGTGATTAATGTGATTGACTGATCAGTGTAGGACATACTTAACCGTATTTTTTTTTCGTAATTATTGAACAGTGTACGGTGACTTAATCATAGTCACCTGTTGTGCCTTTCAAGTTTGAGTGAACTTCAAAAGAGTCCAGAGACGGCTCTAGGTGAGTCGAGCTGTCCTCTTTATCTTGTGAGCCACTATTATTGAAGGATTCCCTTTCCATTTCCCCATTTCATTCTCTACTCCTATCCATCCACCCATTTCTTTCTCCTATTCCATCCCGTTCAGACTCCATCGCCACCGTTATGCTTGGCGACTCGCGTCGGTCACACAAGACTTCCATAAATGAGATGGTCAGAATGGAAAAGAGTGCTTGTAGTATCGTGAACTTTCAGGTATTGAAATAAATCAAGGTACTGACTATTTTATTAGATCATAACTTTACCGCAGCGAAATACTGTACTGTATTAGAAAATTTGAAAAGAAAATGTAATTTGTATCTTTTTACTAACTTTGGAGGGTAGGCGGCCGTTCAGAGGGTGGGTCGCCCCAGACTAAACTAAGATCAATAACAATAACTGTATGAAGACAGATTGAGTGGTGATTGTCTACTTATAAATGCATTTGTGGTGTTATGTGTGGACTATGGTAACAGGATCTATGCTGGCCTGCCAATATTTCAGCTGGATAGATTACAATTCATTCTAAATATTAATGTACGGAGTTTCGAAATCCTCTCATTAAACATCCCTTTTACATGAGCTACATTGGCCCCGATTCCCTGAAAGAGTTGAATTTAAATTGTGCTAGCTGATGTATAAGGCGACACATAACATGGCGCCTCTGTTCCTTCAAGAGCTTTGTATCCTAGACTATTTGAATGGTAGACGTCAAACTCTCAGGTCAGCCTCTACTTCAGCCGCAGGAAGGGTTGTAGAACCGACCATCCGTTGCCAGAAGTCTAAATTTAGTGATCGGGTATTAGCGGTGGCAGGTCCAAAAGCATGGAACTCTTTGCCTTCCGTCATAAGAAACAGTGCATCGGAGACTTTATTTTAAAATAAATTAAAAACGCATCTTCTCAAAAAATCATTTCTATAAGTTAAGATAAGAATTCAATATAAAAATAATCTAACGGCGCTAAATATGGCTGACATAGTTGTGCTGGGAGAGCAGTATACCACCAATAGAAAGATCCCAGGTTCAAGTCCCGGAGACGGCTCCGTTTCTTCGAAAGTAAGGTTATTTAAATTATTAGACAATATAATTCTCAAATGTCTGCAGGCAGGCAATATTTTTTTTCATAAAGAAACATTTCATTTCCTCGTTACCTTTCTTCGCGTGGTTTTTCACCAGACTATTTGACTTCTAGATTTATGTAACATTTTGACAATGATCCCTGCGCCTCTATCTTCACTCGGTCTGGTAATATTCGCTAGGTTTATAGTCCCCTTGTACATCATGCACCCTTCAGGAAGTGCGGGGAGGGTCTCGTGGCTTGATAGCCGACTGCCTTCTCCGACTTGGCACTGACGCCAAATATTTGACTGCCTCTCATTTACGACATTTTTATTTTGGAATTCGCGCTGCGGGTTTGTCAATGGTGCAAACTCACTATAAAATTGTGTTCAAACGTGACATTGATCAAAATAGTT
This sequence comes from Eubasilissa regina, assembly GCA_022840565.1. Classification (NCBI taxonomy): domain Eukaryota; kingdom Metazoa; phylum Arthropoda; class Insecta; order Trichoptera; family Phryganeidae; genus Eubasilissa; species Eubasilissa regina. The sequence goes on from JAINEB010000013.1 coordinate 17,783,308, forward strand.
CTTTTTATTTTACTTCGGTTACTAACCGAATGCATTCACGGGTCAGTAAAGTTAGAAACTAAACAAGGGAAATATTTAGTATCATTAATTATACGTATGTCAATAAATAAATAAATAAATTGACATGGCGATTACTTTGTGGTGTAACATGATTATTTTAATCTTCACAACAAAGCTTTGTACTGCACACACGTTGGATTATTATTTTATTGTAGTATATTCGGGCAATTGGGCGGGGCTTGAGAAGAGGGTGGAGGTTTCGGTCGTTAACGAGAATATGTACCCCTAAACTTGAATTATAATATTATTCATATCCCTAATGCTATTATTTTTATTATATAATATTTAATACTTATTGAAAATAATACTTTTTATTGATGTAAATAATATGTATATACATATATTGAACCTACTACTTACCTAAATTTGTATCATAATATTTAAAAAAATTAAAATATTTCATCATTGTGTGTACATTTTACGTACGCGTACATTTCTAATTGTATTGAATGAGCTGACTGCGTTACTCATATAAATTGACGCGATTCAAAATCTTTGAATATAATTGAATAATATAAAATGTATTCATTTTTATTTATTAAATTCATTGTTAAGTTTTCATCAAAATAATTACATTTGTGTACGCCACGAGATAATTCATAAATAGATTGTCCGTACAAATATGATTGTTATCTAACTGAAAATGAGAGGAACGGTATCAAAAGATACAAATATTTTTAATAGATGTAAAAAAATGTAACGAATAAATAAAAATTTATCATTTATATGTTTTCTCTATGTGTAGAGTTTAGCAATCTATCAATAAATAAATAAATATATTTTATTGAAAAGTTATTTTATTAAGTTCTATGATATTTAAAAATATCTATATGAATCGATTAGAAAGATATATAGAAAAAATCTATGTATCGTAAAAATATTTGGTTACTACCGTGGTAAGAACCCGGATCATTCGAAAAAAGTTCGAGTGTTTTAAAAAAAAAGTTATATAATAGCATCTAGATTATTAAAATCAGCCCCAATGCCAATCCTATCTTTATATATAAAAATAAAAATAAAGAAAATATTTCTGTGTATGTTTGTTTCACTGACTACAGTTTTAGTGTATCTATGAAAAATATTAGTACGCAAACAAATTTTTTATATATAGTAATTCTAGGTGCTTGATGAAACTTTAAAATAATCGTTTTCCTAATACTCGGCTAGTATTTGAATACAGTTACGTTACGTATGTATCTAGTATATAATTTTTGTCAATTTTATAACCATATTGCAACAATAATAAGATGATTCACTCGACCGACGTACGCTTTGTTTAAAAAAAAAATGTCCAATTAAAAACATTAATAAATAAATTAATTCTATTTATGTATATATATATATATATATAATAAGATGGATATTTCACTCACTATTTTCTGGCTTTCTTCTCCAAAACGTGATAAACAAATATCATTTTATGAACGTGTTATGTTAAATCTGATAAATGAATATTGTGTTCTGAAATGCACTTTACTTGGATGTGGGTTATGTAATTCGCTCACAAAACAAACTGAAAACATAATGCTGTCCACTTTGCACGAGTGCACTAAGAAATATTTATTGTGACTTCGTTTCGGTAGGCATTTATTGAGGCAGCTTTTAAAACTGTCCTCCGTGCGCGGGGAGCTGCCTGGATGCTGGCAGAACTGAAACGAGTGAATCACAATGCCATTATTTCCGCGTACTCAATTATTCGCGCCACACTGACTGCCGCACTCGTCGGTGAAATTATTTTTAACGTATCGTATTTGAATTCTCTTCTTTATCTAATAATATGACTGGCTACTCACTTTGTGATACTGATATTGATCAATTTTAAATTTCTACGGAATTTTTTGTCATTATATAATATATGGTGGATGCCGATTTGTTCGATGTTGACCCTAAAACTTCGACTGTGATCTTGGGGTTGACGTTGAAATATATTTCACTTAATATTTATTTAAGATTTTGGAAAGAAAATTGTGTTTATCGTACCTGTGTTATTTACAAAAGTAAATATACACAATATGTTAACACAGTGTTCGTCTCGCTGGGAAATACCCGTTCTAAAGAAAGAGTTTCTGATTATTTTCCTGCGTCAAACGTAAATTGAATGTATGTTTGTCTATATATTTTTTGCACAATCCTACACCTTTAAAAAAATCTGAACTATATTTGTATGATATTTTTATTTATCCAGCTAAGAAAAAACTTTATTTGTCTTATTTTTATTTATTTTTTAGCACAAAAAGAATACATTTAAAATAATGGTAATTGCTTTACTAGACGTGGTCTATTCCAAATCAATTACCTGTACAATTTTTACAAGTGGTATATTGTTAAAATAATATCAAAAGTTATAAAAAAGATATCTATTGGAGACAATGTATAGGTAGTTGGATTAACACAAATGACAAAATAATTTCATTTTGTTTTCTGCCCCACATCAAGCAACTGCTATGTTATTTTTGTTTTTGTATTATTTCATTATTTAAGTTATTATATATACTTATTTGTACTGTTTGTTTCTCATAAATAAATATTTCTGATATAAATACGTAGCATATTGAATGCCATCCGTTCTAAATGCACTCGATTTCGTACCAAATTTTGCCTTCATTATTACTCTTTAGAGCAAATAATTGAGCTCTTACGGCCGGTTGTGTGATCAATAGTAACTTTTTACTACATTATAAAAAGTTACTAAAGTAAAAAAAAATTCGAAAACGGGTTGTTTGATCGTTAGTAAAAAAATATTTACTTGTTGAAAGTACATCCCGTAGTAAATTGATTTTACTCTCTGATATCCGATAGTAAAAATGTAAATCGATGGTTAAATATGGTGGGACTCTTCACAGCTGTTTCAAAAGTTATCTATCGCATTAATATTTTGAATATTGCAGTATACAACAATTAATCATTCAATATCCCGCTATTTTAGTGATGAGAGTTCGTCCGATGACGACCTTGTTCTTATTAGCACATAATCGAAGTGACAGGCCTCGAACGCGTAGGCGAACAAAGCCATAGATAAAGCATAAAATATAGCATGATTATTCGCCTTGCCACACTGAGGCGAGATTGTCTTTGATAGTAGTAAATTTGATGTACCAACATCCCGCAAAGAATTTCAAAAAGTTACCATGGTAAAAATTTACTACTAATCACACGTCCGGTCATTAGTGTCTAAGAATTTTTTTTTATGGAACAACACAAAATATGTTTTCAAACCTATTTTGGCGCTTGACTTATGTTAGGTTAGGTTAGAACTGGAAAGTAATAAAATGTGAAAACGGCTCGAGTCTAAGCAGTTTTATCAAAAAGGCTAACGCTAAAACGCTTTCACGACAACGCCTCACTGCAAAGCACCAACAAGCTTCAATACAATATAACATAAACAAGTCAACAGCGGTATCAAAAAATAATTGTAATAAAAACTATTCGATGTTCACACTGCGCCTAGCTGCACTCCATTCCTCGAGTTTAGTGAAATTTCCAACAAAACTAATGGAATTAAAAATGTTCTAAATAAGGTGCTAGTGATAATATGGGATGTTGGACCCGATAAGTCACGATTCTTTAAACGGCCCCATTCCCGAATCCAATTTCACTCGAACGGAGCCGATTGTTGCAGTACCTTATGAGATATGATCCTCTCAAGATGTGAAAAGGACGTTCTTCTAAATGAGCTTGACCAAAACGCAAAGATACATTTTTTTATTTAACTTTTCCAACGTGGATTAGGAATCGGCGCAATAATGACGAATGATGTTGTTAACCCTTCCCAAACCATGCAGTAACACAGGTCTACCGCTCTAATTAAATCTGTAATATTTCGGTAAATATACACTTTATATTTTGAAATAACTAGTGAAAAATCAATTATGTAAGGCGAATCCTACAAAAATAATTATTTTTAATTCATTCCGTTAAAAAGTTAATACGTTAAAAAAAATACCACTTGTGGCAAGACAGAGAGAAATCACACATTAATTTCACAGTGAAAACAATAACAAACATCGAATATAATGGTGTCTATTACTAATTAAATGAAGATAGATAAAAAGGAAGATTGTACTATATAATGCAACCTCCTATACAGAACTTCATGAATACTCCGAATTACAATATTACTTTTTTTTTAATATTTAATGCTCAATACTTAAAGTAAATTTATGGCGTAACCATTTTTCATATTTTAAAGGCTAATAGAACTCTAATTTCTTACGACACGAGTTGACAGCATGGCAGCGTACGAGTATTTTATATCACGGTATGGTAAAGGTTAATTGAATGATATGTTTTATTTTATGCAACTATGTTGTACTTTATAAACTAAATTCCAAGGCGTAAATTAGATAGATAGGCTTTATTGGCATACATGTTGTAAAATAAATGAATATAAAATATTATAATATAACATGATAAACATAAGATACAATTATATTGCAATTAAGTATAATACTCGTAGTTTATCGTGTGGGATGGAGTAGACTCCACCTCTGATATATACAGTATTGTCCTGACTACTTTGCTAAACTACCGTCTGTGTTGAAGAAGCCATTTTTTTTCGTACCGTTAAGGTGTCATTAAATTAAAAAGTAAATCGACAGAAAAAATTTAAAAAATGTAGTGAAGTGTTGCACATCTAATGTGAATTATTAGCGGATTGCGTTGTGATTAAATATTGAGTCCATATTAGCGTTATTTTTTTGTAAGCGAAATATTTCCAATTAGTGTTAATTATGTTGTACAATTGAGGAGCTAAAAACATGGAAGAATGTCGTTGTTGCTCTCGGAACTGGTGTAAAAACGTGAACATTAAAAACTTATAATTCTTCTTCTTCTTGTGCCGTTTTCTATCGAATGTTGGCGACCGAGCTGCAGGATACTAATTTACCCTGTGCAAGAAGTATAAGATCACCGGCATATTGGACACTGAACGACTTTCTGAGGTTAAGCGACCAAGATGACCTCTTGCTACTTACGCCTCTGTTGTCTTCTAACTTTGTAGGCAGAGAAAATAGAACGTCAAACTCTTTTTTTTTGGCACATTCCTCTTGCCCCATCCGCTTTCATACATCTTATATTGTAAGATCTTGCGTTGTTGAAGTTTTTTATAGATCAGTATTCCAATATGTGGTTTATTTGATAATGGCAGGTCTTTCACAGGTGCTCTATATTGCAGTTGCCTGCAATTATTTCTTAATTCTATAGATTATGCTTCAAACAGACCTATACTCGCTCTTAATACGTTTATTATTCACTCCATCGTACATAGATTTTCAACAACAAAATTAAAATGTAAATGATATTATAAATGTCTCATTTATATATTTTAAATGCGTCGTAAATTTAAATGGTTAACATGGTTTCATGGTAACGCATTTTCCCGGTAAAAAAATACATATATAACTGATTCATCTATTTTGTTTTTAATATCATAGAACAATGTTCTTAAATTGCAACTTCACAATAAAATGTGATTTCAAATTGTATTAATATTTAACTTTGTAACAACCACTGTGAGTTATTTTTACGTCAATTGGTTTAGATACCAACGTATCTTCGTCAGGGCTGGCTGACAGTTGTACGCCAATCCTGACGAAGATACGTCAATATCGAAACCGGCTGACGTAAAACTAATTCACAGTGATTTATACGAAGTTAAATATAGAAACCATTTTTAATTATGTCTAACCATGAAATGCTACAAACATCAACAAATGTGATTTCATTTAAATATATAATATTAGAAATGAATTAACTCCTATACGGAAAACAAGACACCCAACTTGAATGTATTCCATTGGATTATTAGACGTACAGCAAACATTTCTTTCATATTTTGAAATAAAGCCTTAGAGCATTTAAATCCACGTAAACTACGTAATATAATATTTTTGCATAAAACATGGCGCGTCTCGTAGTTCGATCGGCTCGCTCCGAATTCCCTCCACATTCGAGGTCCTCCTCTTTTATTGCGTCATAAGAGAAAATTACTAGTGGAAACGTACACTTGGTAAAAATATAGTACGAGCCTATTCAGGTCCTAGTTCCACGCCGTAAACCCTGCCAAGAAGTAGCGAAGTGGAACAAAGTTAACCACCCCTGAAGTATACTGTCTCACATAACTTCATATTTTACCCCCTGCTCTCCCCGCGGTACCCACTTACCTGTGCTTATGTTTTCACGGCCTTATCTAGGCACAGTGTGGGAAATTTAATTTTCCTCGGATAAGTTTGATGACAAATTTGGAGTTGCAAGATGAAATTGAAAATTTGGTGTCTGCGCCTAATTCGCAAAGCTGATGAAGACGAGAAACTTGCTTTCCCTGAAATATATCATACTTTACTTGTTACTTTGCTCAAAGCATTTTTAAAATGGGTTTAACAATATTTTTCTTGGTTTTTCGAACATAAAAACGACTGAATTATTTTTTAAATATTATATATCTACGAATTAAAATTATATTTAATTAAATTATTAAATATACACAGAGGTACATATATACCTTAAAATCTCTGTTATTTTTTATATACATACCCAAGCGCGCTTCTCTAATAGGACATGTTTTAAAAAATCATAGTTATTATAATACAAATTAAACGTTTTAGTTAGAAAGGTATACATACAGATAAAATCAATTCATCAAAAAAATATTTCGGCTACCATCGAGATTTGAATCAGAAACTTTTCTTATCCGGGGGAAAGCGCTGATCATTACACTATGTCAGCTTAATTAATTGACACCAAATTTTTTGAACATATATATGTTGCAGCTATAGGGAAAATTTCAAGATTAAATTTTAATTACTCGTAAACCATCAGGGTGAGGTAAGTGTGAAGAGTATTTATTGTTCGACGCGCGTGATTCGCGGATTTACCAGTCGCAATGGGAGCGATAAGTTACGGGCTGAGCACGCAACTTATCTGATGTTGGGTTCAAAAACTCAGACAAGAAGGGACAATGGTTAACCAAACTCCTCCGGGATCATCAACGTCAGTAGCGACGCCAGAACATGTGGCTCAAGTTCGACGTGAAATTATGCGCAATCCGCGTAAGTCGATAAGGAAGATTGCAGCCTGTCCCGGAATAAAAAAATCAACAGTGAACGTTATTTTGAAAAAGAAACTACACTTGCAAATCGTGCAACTTCTCAGCGAAAATAATTATTCTTTGCGTGAAATCTTAGCGAGAACGATGCTGGAACGTTTTGGAACAGCACGAACGCTTGGAAACATATTGTTTACTGACGAAGCACATTTTCATATCGATGGCTATCTTAATAAACAGAACATGAGATACTGGTGCCCCAACAACCCAAGGGAACGCCATCAAAAACGTTTGCATTGTCCAAAAACGACATTGTGGTGTGCAATTTCTGCCCGAAGGATAATTGGCCCTTATTTTTTTAACCAGCGAGAGACGGTCACTGCTGATGTGTATTGCCAAATGATCGACGAGTTTTTGGTACATTGTAGTTTTTTTTTTATTTAATATTTAACTTGAAAATTTTCCACTGGACACCCTTTATTTCAAATTGATACATCTATTATTTTATTTTTTTAAAGTTATCACCTTTTATTGCAAATACCTTTGAGTAATATACGCTAGAAGATGCCAGAGATTTTTTTTCATTGTTATTTAATTTTTAGAGCTATATTTTATCTTGCATCTCTCTCCATGCAGTAGACTGTGGAGTCACGTGATATGCGCATCAACCCAGCGTAATCGTTTGGCGTTTTCCTAATTTTTAAAAATATTTTTAATAAATGATATGTATAACCTGTTTTTTTTTTGCTTTTACTTGTCCGGCAAATGAATGAATGTTGCATTTTGCTTTAAGGCGGTGGTTTTGAACTCCCCGCCGTACAAGCAAGGTATGCCCTACACTTGTATGTACTGGAATTGTACAATATTGCGGATGTAAGTTAACTGGACCAATATAATATGTAACCATATTTATGTATTTATTTTTAAAAAACAGTTAAAAATATATTTATTTTTATTGAGCCACCAATATATCGATATCCAACAAGGTTTTTTTTGTATGTTCTCGAGAATATATTTTATGAGAATGATAATATAATATCTTAGGGTAACATACACATTAGGGTAATGATAATCGATGATTTGATGAGAGAAAAGATGATTTGAACGGGGAAATCGATTCTAGCAATAGAGTAAATTTTAAGTGAAATATTGTCGAGCCGAGAAGTAGATTCGACCGGTAGAATAGATTCGACAGAAAGGTAAATGGGTGAGAGGATTCGATCAGGAGAATGAAATTGAGCTGGAGTGTCAATCGACAGAATGAACTAAAAAGAGAAATCTCAATCTCAATATAAAGCTGTCATCAATAGAGCCGCGAAACGGTTTCTATGTTTTAAGTCTCTTTGCCGAGTATAGTCACAACGCTGCTTATTAATATATCTACAGACTGTTTTACAGAGAAAAATATAACTTTTTTTACAACCGTAACATATGTAATAAAACACATTTATAAAGTATACATTCTTATTTGCTAGTTAAAACAGTGAAGTAGGTAGGTACATGCGTGATGAATTACCCTTAATTCTGTATTTAAAAAAATGTTAATACTTTTAAAATTAGCAATATTAACTTGGTGGTTAAAATTCATATTTTAAATTGTTGTTTTTTTTTTAAAATTTAAAAATAGATTCTGGTGAAGAAACAATGCTATATTTTTAGTTAGTTATGACATCCTGAAGAAGGAAAAGGTGTTTTCCGAAACCGGTAGATGTTTTTTAAACTCAATTGTGGTTAATAAAACTAAGATAATAAATAAAAAATTAAAAAATGTTAAAATGCAAATAATTTTTAACTCTCAAAATTTCACTGAAGCTTGGTGTCGGTCTTTTGTGCATCTCCCCGTGTGTATTCTACATAAGATGAAGGACGAATACGAGGGACGGGAACTAGATGAAGCAGTCCGTCCAACGTGAAAGAAGTTCGGTGTTTTTTTTTTTCAATGTTCGGCGATTTATACACTAAAATGTCAGATAACACTATTACTAATATTTCAAGTGATAAAAGTTATTTTATACCAAACATTTTTGGATTCAACAAACAAACGGATACATTTATTGCCTGACAGCGACATAAATAAATAATTAACATTTTTTTTAAACTTACGATTTTAAATAAATATGAATATAATAAACAATTTTGTGTTTTATTTATTGAAATCTTGAATTGATTTTAATGCAACGGTACCTGTCTTCCATTTTTTACATGTAGTTTTTCAAAAACAGATTTAAGTACTTAATAAAAATTAATTATTAAAACCATTATTTTTATCAATGATAATAAATTATAATTTATTAAAGTATTCTAAAATGTTTTGATGTCACATATCTATTTTATGTATAATATAAATGTTTAAGAACGACACACTACACAGGAAAATAAACTGAATAAAAATCAATAAAAATTAAAACAACTTTAATTTATGAAACGCGTGTTTGGAATTTAAATTCAAAATATTTTATGGGTTTCGGGTACTTAATGAGGTATATTGCTTATTTTACTGGTACTATAAATACATTATTTTACACTTATAATTAGATTTAAGTTTAGAAAATGTGAAGTTTTAATCAAGTAAACTTAGCTCCGTAATAAATATATTTTAGGATATACAAAATAATATTATGTCAATCACAAAGGTCAAATGGTCACAAGGTTCGTGAAACTACCGCGAGTCACAGAACACCCTGTATTTTAAGTTTGATGAGTTTGTAATCAACAATCACGAATTCAGCAAAATGGTTCGTCCAATATTGGAAGACGAATTATTAAAAGGCACCTCGAATATTTACTTTCCCGTTTGAAATCTTAGAGTAAGTTATCAATATAATATTAGTATTCAAAGGCATCGAAAAATTTCAATCAAAGATTCACAACATGAGCGGATCGGCTTCTTTGGAGCCGGAAGATATCGTAGCCATTTTAAATTACTTATGAATAAAGGTTTTCTATAAAAAATGTATTATATTTATATCCTTTTTTTATTATATCCTCCTTCCCGATCTTACTTGGGATTATTTTTATTGGCTTTATAATATTTCAAATGGTGAGCCCCCGAGACGCGGATTCTATTCAAATCAAATCGCTTTCTATTATGTTCGAAATATTATTCACCAATAAATGTGAATTATTTTTACAACATAATATTATATTTTGTTACCTAGATTAAATATTGCGGAAATATATTATGCGCACACGTATCCATTTTGATAGTAAAACGTACACTGCTATTAAATACATAGTTCTTTATTAGAAAAACCAGCGTAGTCATTTATTTTTTTGTAGAACTACTAACCCCTTAAAGAACATGAAGGTGTGCAACTATGCCAATCCAGTCATTACAATTATTGAGAAAAGTATTCTTTTCACAGTGTTAAAATAGACTAATATATTTTTAATTCACTATGGCAAGAAATTGAATTTTAAAAATCATTTTTCACGTCTATACAGCGGTACCCCGATAACATATCAGTTTAAGCCGGCCATTCAAGCGACGTTATACCTCATAGATATATATGTCCAGGTCGCCTGTACAGGTAGGGATGCCTGCCAGTTTTGTCACATACACGCTCCGGTTTGCCTGCACACGACCTGAATTCATATTTTCTACCTGTGGGTAAGTCTAACTTCAGGCAAACCTGAGTGTGTATGTTACTTCAGGCCGCAAATCTCAGGTGTTCCATTCACCGCAAAGAGAATAGTCGCGTTGCGTAATTCGAAAAAATGACGTCTCGTAAGCGAAGCATAATAGTGGAAGATTTTATCGAATTGTATAAATCTGAAACATCTATTCTTTAAAAAAGACAGCAATCTTAAGGCTCTACATTTAATTCATTTATCAAATTGACGTGACTGTATTGGCTGCTTTTTAACAACTTTTGTTTATTTATTATTTATGATTTGTTTTCTGTCTTTCTTAAAACTGAATATTTATTTTTTTTAAAGGAGAACACATTATTCCTATATGAAAAAAAATTTAATAACAGGTGTGTCGTAATGAAAGAGCTACAGCATGAGTTGAAAAATTTGTCATCAACCTATTCAGTTGATGTGGCGAAATTGGATGACGCGTTCAAATCCACGTTCGAATCCCGGTAGCGACTAAAATATTTTTTCGATGAATTCATTTTTTTCTGTATATTTTTCTAGTTAATTAATTTAATTTGTATTTGTATAATTTTTTATTAAATATATCAATTTTAACGGTGTATTTTGACACGGGTGATATTTTGCATTTGAGACGTCAATACATATGAGTTAGTCTCATACAATGATTCATTACGAATTCTGTACTCTCTTTTACCGCTACCCTACATATGTTTTGAGAACAAAATTTCATCCACAGGCATCATTATAATTGATATTTTTATCAAAAATTTGTTACACAACTCATTCGTATTAAATTACACAGTATAGGTGAAGAGTTCAACCATTATTTTAATTATGATTGTGAGATGTTCGATTGTTAGTAACTGATTATTCATAATTCGGCAAGAAATCGCTGGTGCATTTGGAACTAAACCACTAATAACTAAATATCACTTACTGATTATCATTGTAATCAAATACCAATCGCACAATCACAGTCACAAGAACGGTTTAACATATTACTAGTACATTCACAGCTGATGAGAAGACCTACCAGCGCTACCCCATCGTCGTAGCAGCGCTGTACCGATGCAATGGTTGACTGAAAGATTGTCACAGGCTGGCTGCTACGTGTATGGCCAAAGTTGAGCTTAGATTAAGTTGTCATGTTTATCTGAACAGGAATACCTGTCAGGTATACCGTTGCATGTATGGCCAGCTTTAGGAACCTCTCAAAGCGAAGCAAGAATTTTTTGTGTAGCAAGTGCATGTAGGGATACCTAAAACATATTATTGTTTTTTTTATTCAAGTAATTAATATTATAGCAGATAAGAGACTAATTTTGCTGTCGCATCGAGTATTATTTTTCGACTTGCGCAACACATTTATCAACTGATCAGTCTCCTGATGTTATATCGTAATGATATATAGGTTAGAACTATTACAGAAAAATGTCAGAAAAAGGTTCAACTGATCTCGAATTTTTATGTTACAGACAGACCTCATTATTGGAGATCCTGCCCCCACATTGTGACCTATTTATATCCTTGAAGAAATTAATATATGCAATTTATCATCTGGTTTAATCGTATTATTTTTATAGTAAGGCGTAATTCAATAAGTGATAAATAATACGTACTGTACGATTTTTTTCAGTAAAATCAGGTACACCTGCTTCATTTTCAAAAATTTTGTTATTTATTTATAGGGTTATTATAAAAACAAATGCCTGTTGATAGAATATACTTTATTTTTTGTTACTCGATATTGTATTAATATTTTTTATCGTACATTAATATGTTTTGTGTGTTGACAAATAAATGTTTATCTGTACGCTAATAATTATTATACAAATTATAATTTGAAAAATTTGCGAGGGTTTCGGTTTGCTCCGGTTCATTCCGAGGCCTGAGACACGGTTGATCGCAACCCAGATATCGAGAATCTCGCTTTAGGGAGTTCACTTGCAGCCAGGAATTGGAACACTTCAACCTGGTGGGAGCGGTCGAAGGGCTTACGAAAGTTTTCGAATTTGGATCCGGCGGATTTCCGGTACCATCCATGTTCCATCCCTTCAGCTTACTCTGCACAACTCAAAGTAGCCAGCAAAAGTTGCATTTGCAATTTTTTTTTATTCTGTACGTGTTTCTGCTTTATTTCAACTGATTTCGTATTGGAGTAAGTATTATTTTATAAAATATTTGGTTTATTTCTCATTTAAATCTTGCGATGCAGCAACCCCTGTAATCCAGGTAGTGTACTGATTTTAAATCGATCTGTTCATGTCTGTAAAATGCTCATATTGCTAAGAAAGATGTATGAATGTAGTCGAAAGAGACTACAGCTCTGTTGCTCTGACAGCTCAGCGGTCGTGCGAATATGCAGTCATGCCTTTTTTACTGATGCAGTAAGGAGATGAGTGCATCCAATTGTGTAAAAAAGAAATACCGGAACGCTCCCCATTTAGGGGAGCAGCGTTCCACTGCTAAAAAAAAATAACATTTGTTTTCTTTTCTCGGATATAGTTAGGTATTTTTGCTAACAAATCGTACCAAAACGCGTTCCCCATTACACCACTGAGTGTATCCTTCTTAAACTAGCTGATTGCTTGCTGCTAGGCCCTGTTGGCGGTTATTATGGCCGCAGCCATAGCTTCCGTAGAATCTATATTTCAATGCCGAAATCCCTTATTATATTGTTTTAGCAATGCACCACGTAGTGTACTTTGTCTTTATTTCCACTAAGAAAAAACAAAATATTAGTAATATGTACACTTAGAGCTATCTTAAATTGATTGAATTATCGTCAGAATGTTAATAAAAGCATAAACACGGAGGACACAGTGAACTTAAAAATATGAAATAATATAAACAGGTAAAAAAATTAACTCATTAATTAATTAATCTCAAGTAAATACGATATTTTGTATAAAACCATTTTGAACTGAAATACAAAAATTATCCAGTAATTATACTAAGAATTATTCACAGAAGTTTAACAAATATTAGACATGAGTGATATCTATTTCATAATGCGGAAAGTTTGTAAAAGAACATTTACAAACTACTTAATTTAACTGAATTGATTGTATACCATGTTCCTGCGCGGAGTACTAGGTCGCCGGTGTTATTCCATGTAAATTCATCATGTACTAATTTTTATAGAAATGCACCCACACAGGCTTGGAAAGGATTTTGATCTTGTAAATATATTCCGATATTCAATGTTTAAATATAAGAGTGATGTTTTTGATGCTGTTCTGAGTCAAAGATACAATTGATTTTGATATTCAGCTATTCTGTGTCAAACATAAATTTGTATTATTAGGAGAACATATTCTTATTGTGAAGTTGTAATTATTCAGAACATAGGTCTGTGATATTTTAAATATGAATTAAATATATTAATTAGAAAGATATACATAATAAATAAATTCGATAAATCGAATTCGAATCCCGGTGGCGCAACAGCAATATTTTTCGATCAAATTGATTTTATATGCATATCTTTATAATTAATACATTTAATTAGTATTTAAAATAAAAGTATTCTGCGGTTATTTACATTAATAAAAATATACTTTCTAAGTATCATCATATCTCGAGCTTCAGGCGGGCACTGTTCGCTAGTCCGCTATCAGTCCGTGGATCGAGTGCATTGTTCTACTTTAACAGGTAGTACCTGGGCGAGTTGTGTTTGTACCTAAACTGCCTATGTCTACGATGGTCTCTTATTGAGAATTAAATCTCTGAGAGCCGGTAAAGGTACGTATGTACAGAATGCGTTACTCTGATCCGCCTGCGAAACACATTCGATTACGATTCATAGATAACTTAATGCTAAACTCTATATTTTCTCTATGCAAACTAGAGTCGAATCTCATCCGCAGATGCGGGCCATAAAACGAGCCGAGGTTTCATCAAAAGGATCCTGGAATGGTGTGAAAAATGTCGAATCATTATTTTATTTCGTACTAGCTACGTTCCTTTTATGTCACTGCACATACGGTCCGCTGCCGTTCCACATTCCGCAGACTTCTTATTTCGAAAGACACAAGGAGCGCTTTTAATTATTGTGCGAGCTCGCACGCTCAACGAAGTACCCACCGGGTGGTGAAAATCTGTTCATGAAAACGCGAAACACGCAGTACGTTTGAAGCATTCGTTTGAAAACATCTCTTTGCAAGCGGGATCCGCATATCCCCGGGCGCCCACAATACCCGGCCTCCGCTCGCCGCGTCGTCGGTGAAGCAATGATTCAAATTCAAAGAAACGAAAAACAAAAGCTGGAAACCCGCGGAGCCGGTAACAATTATGGCGCCGCGCGATGAGGCGGAGCATTCAAATATATTCCGCACAATATATTGTGCGAGCTTACTACGTTTTTCCAAACAAAGTGTGAAAATGGCGCTTTAATTAGAATGGTCGGTTACGCCTGGGTTCCGTTTTATAAGTAACGCGTATGAGTCATTTGAACAGTACCTTGTTCGGTTCTGAAATAACTTTGTACTCTTAACTGTTTCAATACCCCGAGACGAAGATTTTCGTTATTTCGTAGTTTCACTTATCCTTTTTTCCGCCTTTCTGATTCCTTGCACGTACATTTTTGTACCTGGTTCTTCAATTATTTATATGCGTGATTGGGAATTCAGATGTTTTATTAATTTCGAGCAGATGGTTTCTGAGATGTCAAAACATTTGCTCGATAAATGGCAACATGAAATATGCTCTCCCGTTTGATGTTTTGACGAGGGACAGCTTCACGCTTTAATAAGTTGACAGTTACTTGTTGGTGACAAATTAAATGTTTGAACCAAACATACAAATTAAATTAATCAACTAGAAAGATATACAGAAATACTTAATCTATATAATTATAATGTAAAAACAATCACGTTATGTAACATAAACACGCAGTCTGATCCGCCATCTTATTTCGAAATGGTGGCTGTTCAAAAAAGTTTTAAATTGGCCCTAGAGAAAAAGTAAAACAATACCATAAAACGGGAAATATCCATTCCTCTCACACACAAATGAATTAACTCGATTCCTTGTGGCCAGTGCCAGATGTTTTAGAATATCACTGCTAAATTATTTTATTTCACCCATGAATTTTAAGAGTAATTCGAGTATTATCAAAGCATTAAATGCTTTGATAATACTCGAATTCAGAATGCAGATATACAAGTACTAGAGTTAACTTCTGGGACTCCATTATCTTCCGAATCATTCTTGCAAAACAATTATTAATATTGCGATCATATATAGAACAGAGTTCCCGAAATATTGAAAACAAGAGTTCTAAAACTTCAATATCACAATTAGAAATCACTCAAAAATGATAATAAAAATTATTCTGAAAAAAAAATGACTATCCAAGTATCCAACTCTTCACAGATTTTAAAGTACCTAAAATAATAGACATATATAAAAAAAATTAATTATCCGAATTTTTTAAATTAAAAATAAAAAAATATCAGAAGCGAATTCCGATCTACAAGATTTAGAGACCAAGTTGATATTCCAAAACTAAAATATACCGCAACCCAAAATCACAATATTTATCAAGACAATTTTTTAACAATCTTTCCATCACAATTAGAAAAATTACAGACTACTATAAATTTTTATCTGAAGTCAAAAAATATGAACGCAGATTAACTGAAACATAAATTATCTAATTATCTTTTCATACTAGTCAGTTTCACTAGTACAGCCTCACATATGAATAATTCAAAGGAATTATATTTGCTTGCTGTCAACTTTAGAGTTATCTACTACAGCTTTTGTTTTCTCAAACACTGCCCCCAACTTGTGTACATCCGCGGCTACGCCAATGTTTTTGTAAAGCATATTTTTCAATGTTGATAACACAATTATTATGAAAAAAGGGAAGTGAGGTATGACATAACACAATGAGAGCGGACCCACCACATTCCCAAGACCGTTAATTTTTTTTTTTTTTTTTACTATTTAAGTTACCTTAAGTCCTATTCTTAGGCCGCTTGTTTGGCATTTTTTTAATGCTACGAAGGCGGCTGTTCGATAGCGCCCCGCGCACAGTGACACCAATTAACACAGAACAAATACCCAATTAGACAATTCTTAAAACGATTTAAATAATATGCAGGTGAATGTTAAAGTGATTAAAAGTTAATGCATTTTTGCCGCTTCCAGAGGCGACAACTTGGCCGTTGTCATATTCCATACATAATTGTAATAAACCAAGTAATAGATAAATAAAAATCAAATTAAAAATTATGTTTCATTTCCAAGTTATTCAAAAACAACATCGGCCTGGAACATAATATTCACCTGTATTAAATGTGGCGTTTTTTAAGAAGTAGTCGTTAAAATTATACTTATATATAAGTAATGTACCATGGACGACGAGACGCACGAATATCTTCATTCTGCAGGAACTGGACATCAAGAACAGACTCTGCCAATTGCCTGAGACGAATCCTTCAATTTTTTGGACATCTTACGAGAGGGGAAGATGGCATGGAGAAGCTTGTTGTGGCGGGCCACGTCAAAGAACGAAGAGGAAGAGGAAGATCCCTCACCCCCTGGATCGACCAAGTGGAAAAAGCAGCAGGCACTTCTCTGGTGACAGCTCTAAGAGGAGCATAGTCAAGAGGGCGGGAGTTCATAGAAATCACGATCCTCAATCATAAGGGACTGACGTGGATGACATAAGATGTACCGTTACGGTGGTGTCGCGAACGACTATAAAGTCATTATTAAGGGAACACGTTCTTATTGTGAAGTTGTAATTATTCAGAACAGGCGGTCTGTGATATTTTTAATTCTAATTAAATCTATTAATTAGAAAGATATACGTATAAAATCAATTTATCGAAAAAATATTGTTGTTGCTATCGGGATTCGAATCCGGATCTCGTCCTATCCGGGGAAATGCATTAACCGATTATGCTACGCCAACACAATAAGATGACGACAAATTTTCGAATTTGTATGTCGCATTTTCAAATTGATACATCTATCGTTCCATTATTCGAAAGCCATCTTCTTTATTTTAATGCACGTTCCCCGGATTGGAAGAAATCCTGGTTCGAATCCCGGTAGTAATAATATTTTTCGATAAAATTGATTTTATATGTATATATTTCTAATTAATACATTTAATTTATATGTAAGACTATAAAGTCGTTTGTGCCTTGGCTAAATATATAGAGGTACACCACCATACGCGGTACTAGCGTGATATATCGACTTCGATGAAATCCTTACTGGCAGCTTCCAGGCGCGGTCGCTTCACACATGCTTTGGATGCTCCGCATCCCTTGTATTCCAGAGTCAAAAAGAAACACACAGATACCAGCGACAATGGATTCTATTATTCGTTCCGTATTCATAAAGTTTGAAATTATTCGACATTCTGCCTGTCAAGGTCTTCGAATGCTGTATACGCATTCGTTAACAGCATCCAACGTACAAAAAACAACTTTAATGCACAAAATAGCATACATATTACCAAGCGAACGGATTGTTTTGAGGAATTTGATTGTGACGCATTTTTAACAGTTTGATGTACTTGAAGCCGAATTATTGAAACATTGAATACCCTTCGATTATATGTTATGTTTGTACATTGATAATATGTAGGTATAAACTTATTATCCAGCATCCCTTCTACAAAAAGTCACCGACCGCCACTGGCAGCTTCCCGTGCACAATTTAATATCTTATTTTAAGGTTTATTAATATTTCAATAGAATAGGTAAGATTTCTGTACATGAGTACTTTTCTTATTTTTTGTTGACAAAATCACTTAATATTTCGTAAAAAGTTTTAAACTGTCATACTATATTCATATATATAGTCATACTATATTCATATGTCATACATATAGGTACTGGTCCCATGTAGTGCCATCGTGTACGCAAAATTAACGCGAATTTTTTTTAGTGCCCTTTTCTGTTCTCTCTATTTTACATTTTGCTTAATAAAAAATATACTGTCTACTTTGAAATGCAACAAATATGAATCTAGGTATAAAAGTAAAACTTTATTTGCGACATACGCCCTCTTTATACATATATGTACAATACGATACATACTTTAACATAATAAACACCCAGATCTGTCCGCTACACAAACACGAACTTCATCCAAACAGAAAACAAATATTAAAAAATCTCGAAAATCTAAAAATAGATGTCCCCCTAATAGCACATTATATTCTGATTTCTAATTAAGACAGATGGCAAAGTTTTGAAAATAAAATGAAGCTGTAATAATTTAATCATTATAAAATTGAAATAATTTATTTTTATCTACATACATCCTGTTGAACAAATTTTGAAAATTTGTGGAAATATTAAACGCTAAAAGTTTCTCACGCATTGTTTCGATATAGGTATTGCTTTCCTCCGTGCATAGAAATTAATATAATGCACACACGATGTTTTACCGATCTGCACAACATATTTCTTCACTGCTCAGTCTCCTGATGTCGTACCGTGATGGCATATAACTTAAAACCTTAATAAAAAATATTTAGTTCTCCACTGAAGAAAATCACATCGAGATCTCTTCAGCCGTTCTCGAGTTTTAAGGCGCCAAACAGACAGAGTAAGCAGGAGTGTGTTCATAGTTTTCTGGTCTAATGGTTAAGATACTCGCTTAGTAATCCGGTAGTCGAAGAGTCTCGCTCCGGGAGACTAGCAAGTTATGTTATATTTACACAGCACAAACTTTTTATATTGTACTTGAAAAGAGCGTATTTCCTCGGTTATAAGACGCACCCTTATTTGTATATACCAATATAAAAAATAAAAACATTATATAAACTTTATTATGACAGACAAAGTTATACAATCACAATAAAAATGATTTAAAAATAGGCATATTATTTATGTACTATCACCATCAGAATTCGAAATTTCTTCAGATTCAGCGTCCGATTTTTCTAAATAACTTTTATTTTCAATGCAGCATCATAATGTAATCTTATTGCCGACTTTTCAAACGGTAATTATTAACTGCTCCGCCGCGCCGGAACAACTGACCCCTCACTACTAGTAATCAGTGATGATTCATCACGACTGCGGAATTTTACAGCGATTGTAAGACGCCATCGATTATAAGACGCACCCCGAATTTAGACATACCAAAATAGGAAAAAACATGCATCTTATAATCGAGGAAATACGGTAGTAAGAATATTGATGTGGGACAGAGGTGGAGCAGAATGGGGGGATATGGGAACTGGACAAGAATGGCCAGGGATAGTGTCAGGTAGAGTCGGTGGAGAATATTTGCGGAAGAAGCCAAATCCCTCACTGGGATGAAGTGCCGTGGAAGAAGAAGAATATTGATGTAACACATATTCAATGTACGCATTTCTATTTTAAAAAAGAAAAATAATAGTTCAATGATAAAAACGGAAACAACCTTTGTATGAACCTTGCACTTGAATTGAATTTAAAATTTAGTTAAATTTTGGAGTGTTCACTAATTAAAACCTTTTTTTATATTCACATAAATATCTGAAACGTTTAAAAGGGCAGAATTAGTCACTGCAGAAATCAAAAGTATTCTAGACAATCACCTACTAACACTTCACTAAAAAAAACATATTTTACTGCCTTTTCGTCAAAAAAACAAGAGAACCA
This sequence comes from Eubasilissa regina, assembly GCA_022840565.1. Taxonomy (NCBI): domain Eukaryota; kingdom Metazoa; phylum Arthropoda; class Insecta; order Trichoptera; family Phryganeidae; genus Eubasilissa; species Eubasilissa regina. The sequence goes on from JAINEB010000013.1 coordinate 17,803,633, forward strand.
TTTCATCCCAAAAATTATTAAAATACATACATACAAGCATTTCGGACACAAATCAAATATGTAACTGCGACATAATTGAAAAAACGAGAGAGATAATTTATCTCGGATTAACAATTGGTGAAAATTTACAATGGGCTCCTCATATCGATCGAGTAAGTTCCAAAGTGAGAAAATTAATTTATATTTTCAAAATTTCCGCAGCTTCACGAACATTACTTTATTCAAAATGGTTTACTATTCACTTTGTCAGTCTCATCAGTTAGGCAATATATGCATGAATGGATTCGCTAATTAATGCTCAGAAATGGGTCATCAGTGATAAACAAGAGCCCATTTAGCAGGGGCGTGCAGTGCATAAAAGCAAAAAACCTGTGCATTAGTGAAAATTCTGGGAAACAAATATACATTAAATATTCTATAATATAGATCGTAAACATATATTTACGAATTTATTACAATTAGCGCCATCTGTGTACCAGTAGAAACTATAATTCCTTAGTTTTAAAAACTACCACGACAATCCACCGCTAGTAGCAATTCGCATTACTCTCTTCTATTTTTAAGTTAGTGTATTATTCAAGTCATACAATTGACCATTTACTGAATTAAAAATTCCTTTCGGTTGATCCGTTTTGTATGAAGTCATGCTGTTTTTTAACAAAATAACATTTGAATGACTTACAACTGCGTGCAAATCATTGAAGTGTCTACTTCCTCTTTTACTAATTCGCGAATTTTACTATCTTACTGTTTTTAATGTGTTGATTTCATGATCGTTCTTTGCATTTGGAGCATGGATTTGTTTTTGATTTGGGAAAAACAAAAAGCAATTAGCAGAACTATTTCCTACATTAAGCTTTAATAAAAATAATTATTCCTTTAGTTATTACGTGAAGGATTTTCAAGTAATAAAAAAATTATGTTCAGTCATAGAAAGTGTTCTTGAAAACCTCCATACATTATTTATATCGATTTTTATATGGGTAAGAAGATATTATTTTACGTTAAAACTTAAACTTTAAAAACACTATTAATAACACAAATAAATAAACGGTAGGGTAGTATAAACGAAGGATTCATTTTGTCTAGAGACATTGGTTAAACGAAAGTTCATAATCCTATGTACAACATATACTGTATTACATATATTATATATGATTGTATAATATCATTGGTAACAGTATAACCTAAATCTATACCTACTGCGTGCCACTACCATTTAGATAATAACTCTGAAGAATTCTTTAGAACCTTTCAAGTTTTGGATATAAATCAACTTTATACCGGATCAATCCTAAAATTATTATTTTTAAAAAACTTAACTACACATCTACGATCTGCATCAAAGGAAACTAGAAGCAAAACCTTCAGAAACTTTTTAGTGCCAAAATGAATACAACATTTGGGAAACGATTTTGCTTATTTTATTATTTGTTAATATTTAACAAATTGCCACTAGATGTCAAAGGGTCAAAAACCAAAAATAACAAAGTGGTTGCTTAATATGGGTAGAAAATAAAATGAAAGTAATTTGTCATTTCGTTAATCTAGCTAACTACACATTTTTGTCTCCAACTATATTATAGGTAAGTCTTTACTATAACTTCCAATTTTACTTTAACAATATACAACTTGTAAAAACTGTACAGTTTGCTTTGGAATAGACCACGTCTAGTAAAGCAGCCTTTATTTTATATGTATTATTTTTATGTTGAATAATAAATAAATAATAAAATAATATAAGTAGACAAACCATTACCAGACAGTAATCATGTATAAAAGCGGGTTGATAATTCTGAAATAAACAATAAAAATTAATTCCTATTATATTTATAGAGGGTGTAGATATATAACAAAAAAAAAGTTTAATCTTAAATATTTTATTGCCAGCTTTATACAGATTATAGATTAATCCAAAACAAAATTAAACTAAACACATTAAACAAATTACATAAATTACAATGGAAAACATATACAAATTATTATATACATTACGATTATAATCGCAATATGTAACGGCTAAACAAATGGTTAAAAAAAAGCAAAGTTAAAAATATATTGACCCAATCACAAGCCTGTCTGGGGAAAATTACACAGATTTTCCACCAATAAGAATTTCATGAACTATGTAATATGTACATGAATTTTACAATTAAGAACTATTTACATTTGACAGGATACACTTAAAGGGTTAATATATATTTGGTATTCATAGCATTCAGTTTATCTTTTATTAATAAAGATGCTTTCTTAAATGAACAAACGGTTAAATACAATTCATATGAAAAAAATTCAACCAATGTATATTACAATATACATTATGGGAGTTATTACCTCAAATCGACAAAATGATAATTCACTTCAAAAGCCGTAATTCATTATTGTATTGTAATGCGGTGGTTAAGGTGGTCAATGTCCTTATAAGTAAATTCTAAAAAATTACAAAAAAAAGTATTTATAACAAATATGTGGTTAATTAATCAATTGTCAATAATTTGTTTTTTTAATTTTATATCTACAAGATCCAATCACAATTTTAGGCAAGGTACATAAAAATTATGTAGGTACTATAATATAATGAAGGTAAAAAAAAAATTGTACTCGGGATGCAGTATAAACGACAGATGGGATCCTTCTATTGAAACAAAATGCCATATTAAGCCTGTGCAATATTTCCGCGCATGAAGTATTCTGCAGCCATGAACCATAAGTTTTGAATACGACTAGTGCCATGTTACATATTCTCACTATTCTTCTACAGAATAGAAGTGAGGATGTTTACCAAAGCAACTTAATGCATTTCAAATATAGATCCACAGACTTGTTAAAAATTCACTGGATGAACAGAATAAGGAACAAAGTTTTGAATCAGTTGAATAAAGACAAGATAGTTACCAAAACAAATAAAATCTGAAAACTACAATATCTCAAACGTATCACAATTCAAGGAAAATCAACAGACAACGATGCGTATTGTGCAATCGGCTGTCAACAAGATAATTATATAGCAATCATGATAACCAATGTCTGGTAACTGGATACGTTACGGTCAAATTTAGAATTGCATATAATACATATATGTAGTATTAGAAAACTGGCTGGCAACAGAATAATAAAGAGCCACGCGCACCACTAACTAGTATGTATTGATTATGTACATAGAAAAACATCATATCTTCATTGGCTGATTGGAGACTGGCAGTTTTATTCATTTAAACTAGGTGATATATCGCAGACCCAGATCAAAACTAAGACAACACAAAAAGTCATTTTTCAGTAGACAAAAAAATAATAACATTTTTCTCCACTTATTGTTACTGAAGTTATGAAACTAAATAAAACTTTAGGTCTAAATGTTTCTTAAATGTATCCAACAATAACATTATTCAAGAACTGGGGCTAAGTTAGTTGCGTATATGACAGAGTATGCAAATACAATAATAATTAAAAATTATTGGTTTTTTTTTTAGTTGTCTTAGTTTTGATCTAGGTGTGCGATATATTCTCAAGATGGTATGCACTACAGAGTATTTTAAGTATCACAAAAGTACAGAAAAACTCGCATTTAATTATATTGATGTATGTAAATACTAATAGATAAACGATGTATGCCATTTGGCCATTCTCAGATATTTTGGACATTGCCACCCTTAATTCTACACACGCCTACTATTTTCGCTTTACAGGGTAGCAAAACTGAGAGGATATCTTTGAGTCTTGTTGATGAGAAATATATACATATATATACATATATATACATATATATATATATATATATATATATATATATATATATAAATATATATATATATATATATGTATATATATATATATATATATATATGTATATATATATATATATATATATATATATATATATATATATGTATATATATATATATATATATATATATATATGTATATATATATATATATATATATATATGTATATATATATATATATATATATATGTATATATATATATATATATATATATACATGTATATATATATATATATATACATGTATATATATATATATATATATATATGTATATATATATATATATATATATATACATGTATATATATATATATATATACATGTATATATATATATATATACATGTATATATATATATATATATACATGTATATATATATATATATACATGTATATATGTATATATATACATGTATATATGTATATATATGTATATATATTTAATATTTACATTGCCTAAATTTAATTGGTTAAGTATCGCATCAAAATACTTCATACGCTGACCAGATAGTGCATAATTGCTTACAGTCTCGCTTTGTTGTAAGTCATTAATTATGTTGTGATGTGCGGTTCATTCCTTATTCACGAATTGAGCAAAATTCTAAATTCAAGAAATTGAATATATTTATTATCTTTCACGATATCCCATCAATATTGAAGATATATTGTACCTCAAAAACAAAGAAAAATTGGACATGAAAATAAAATTTATAAGACTTCTTAATAAATCCACAAAGTTAAACTATCCTGTAAAGCTTTATATTTATTTTTACATATACTATCTATGAATTAAAAATCTGTCAATACGTGTTCAAAACAAATCATATGATCACCATCTAAAAGTAAAAAAAACACTAGCACTCGCACTGATGATGATTTTGATGCATTAAAAATATAAGTAATAAAAAAATTGACTAACATACAAAGTACATATTTTTACAGATAACTTATCGAATCATGGCTCAATGCTACCTGGTAGCATTAAATAGGAATCAAATTCAAGGTTTCTCTTTATCCCTTGTGCACATTTATATTTTATTTTGTCATACATAAATATATAATTCATTATTCTAAGGCATTGCATTGTATCACCGATAACTACAATCGTATGTGAAGAAAAAATTCAAATCTGTCTTATCCGTGGGAACTCGCATCATCATCGCAAATAAAACATATTTAATCATCCACACATATTTACAGAGAAATTACTTCTCAAATTTGAGAAAGTTTGTGCAAATAATATGAATATATAAAGTGACGATAAGCATATCAATATTGTGATTCATAATTAACTCAGTTCACACATCACAGAATGTCATGACAAAAATTATTATTAAATGGGCCTTGAACTGTTAAAACACCAATGAGTTAAATACATGTCTAGGCAGATATTACGCACCTTAGCAATTGAGTTGTTTGCTAACCCTATCATTATTCTAAAAGCCAATTACATATAGTTGAAATAACATAAATATCAGTATATCCGTGAAGGATATAATATAACTATATTTTATTAACCAAATTTTCTGTCATCGTGATATATTTTAATAATGTCAGATATCGAATTAGCTCAGATGTTACCGTATGTACAAATAATTATTAGTTAATTGTTAAAACATTACAAAAATTAAACATATATCAATTCAATCAGAATTTGTGAAAACAATTAGTAATACAATCAATCACTTGATATGTGATGAAATGCAAATATTTGATGAAGAAATCTCTTAAAAGAAAATAATATATCACGCCAGTTTACAAGTTCATGGGTATCAACAAAACAATATTCCCAATTAGCAAACTTATAGACTGAGCTTTTAGAAATATAAAATCATTTTCAATTTGTTCACAGGGGGTAATAATATATAAATGTATCTTCAAAATGAAAATTTGCATACATACAGATGTATCTACACGCCATATTTCATTAGAGGTAGGGAAAAAGTAGACAAGACAAATTAAATTAATCTGTTTCTTCACCATACATATTGTCAGCGGTTTTTAAGAATCCACAAACTTCCTATATGTTCACACCCCCATTTCGACTCACTGTCGAAGCTCTATTCAAAAATTTGCATTACTATGATTTGATCAAACTGTCACTTTCTTCATTGTATTTCCATATAACTGCCTTGTGGCTGGCTACACATCAACGGTCTGCCTTCATTGTTCAGAGTTTCATAAGCACAGACGCGGAAACGTAACAATAAATTAACATAACGTAATTCTCAATGTTGGTTTTTAATTATTAAAATCATCAACGTTCGGTTAAAAAGCTGCAACATGAGAATAATTTTTTAAAATGACACATTCAATATCATCCCTTACTCCTTGTTGACACAAGAAGTCCTTTTTGTTAAAAGGTGAAGCGCATTGATTCACTTTTTATCTTAAATATATATAACAAAAACAACCACTGATTGACTTATTAGAGTTACTAACTAACTCTTTGAAAATATATAAAGATTCCACTAAGGAAAATGAATTAAAAATTCATGTTACGTATTAAGCTGAGTACAACCTCGATAATCCCAACTCACTACAATTAGCCACTACATTAGTAAATTGCTAATACTCTTCTTTTTCAGAAGCATCAAAGTGGCAGAAGATTATTGAGGTTGTCCCGTATGTATTGTATTTTAATCTGAATATATATTTTTTACCAGTAAATCAACAATAAGGTACAATTTAATTAGCTGCATTTGTATTTCGACTTGAATATTCTTCAGATACGCATATTAGATAGTCCATACCTACTTGAATACTACCTAACTTGAATGTAATGAATCTCAGTTTCTCTTCTAATATTTAAGTTTATCAAAATCCTATTTATTTTGAAACCGATTAATAAATACAAAAATTAAATATTTCTCACAAAGTTAATAAAAAGAATTGTAATTATTATTAATATTTACAGTTTCTATGTTATACAGTAATAATCAACTAATTCAACAAATTTGAATGGATATTATTGTATGTAGTATGGTTTATAAGTAATTATTATTCAGTATATAATGAGGAAAAGTCGTAATGAATAAACACTAATGACATGTTAGCACTTTATTGCACAATAATGCAATTTGAATTCATAGCTTTACAACACCGCACAAAGCACAAATAAAATATGTTTATTTGTGATATTACACTATTGTGTTTAATTAACATTACACTTATAACTTATATAAAGGCATAAATAATTGGGTGACTCACATTATAGTTGGATTTTTCATTTATGTAAAATTAATATACATTTTAGATAATAATAATAATAATAATAATTCATTGCTATCTATAAAGTAAGCCGAGCTTAATGATATCTAAAATACAAAAATAATTTGTATAGATTTTATGTAGCGAGCCAGCTCACACAAAACAACAAAATAAACAGTCAAAAGAAAGTAAAAAAAAAAAACATTGTGATGATCGTCAGGAGGTTTGAGTAATTTGTATTTCTAAATGAGAAGAGAACAGAAAGATATGTTCCTCGCTCAGTAAGTCCCATTTCTAAATAAACAGAATTAATGTAACAATAAATATTATTGCGTATAAAAGTAACATACAAAATTATTACAGTTTGTGCGTAGTTCATTTCTAAATCCACATACAAATAAATGTGAGTTTTGCCCTTAGTGCCAACTAGCTTCACAAGCAAGCACATAAACGATTTTGATCTTGATAATAGATAATTATTTTTCACATTTGCAGATTCACAAGACCTACATGTGTGCAAAACAGTCACTGTGCAGTGTAAATTAATTATATATTATATCAATAATAATGTTTCTATGGGCACATCAATTTTTTAAATATTATATTTTTTGAACATAATTAACCCTTTCGCTATTAGAGTACTTATTACTTTTTGCTCAAATGCGTGTGATCTAAAAATTTCAAGTCAATTCAAACAAATAATATTATTTGTGTATTACGTATTAACAATCATTTTAGTTGAGTCTCACCAATGAAAAATGTATTTTGATTTTATAAAACTTATTGTTTTTTACAATGAAACAACTTCCACAGTGATCATTTAGTTTATAAACCTCAGAAAAGCGGTATTTCATCCCGATAAATGAAATCTGTACTATTGTCTAGTTTCTTGCGGTAAAACAAAACAAATGTTAATTATCGTGTCATTATAATGTATATACAAACGTGAGGTCATTAGTTTTAAGAGAATAAACAAGATAGAGAAATATACAAAAAGGATTTCACATAAAAAGACAAAAGGAATCTCATAATGCGTCTCTCTCTCGCCCCTGTGACTAGGACACGCCTGACTCATTCTACTGATCGGAAAGCATATAACAAATGTGATGTTCAATCTTCAGCAGGCTGGCACGTGAGGGAGAGAGGGAGGGGAATATAGTAGTGTGAATATCACCTGCGCGGGTCTGTACTGTACACCGACACGGTGGAGTCCCTTGCCCCCACTGCTAGAGCGCATCTGAAAAGAATTATGTGAATCAAACCGACAATAATTAACATCCCACAGAACATAATACAATAATCATTGACAAACATTAGAAGCTATGTAAACAGGGACATTTGTCCCAGTCCAATTCAAACAACATTAAATTACATTATTCAAAATTATATCCGTTATACGACAGTGACTAAATAATCTCTCAAAAATCTCCAACATCTTTCCACCATCCTAAAACTCTCAAGTCACCCACCATTTAGGAAACGCAACTTCCAACTCACTGTCAAGATGCTCGGAGATGGTGGATAATCCATTTATTAAATGGTGGATAATCCATTTATCCTTTAGTAGAGAATAGATTATAACTGACTCCCAGAATATGACTACATATCTAATACAGAAATCTGAAAGAAAATCTCGGAACAATATTGGATGGAAATAAAAATACAACGATTCAAACAGCCATTATGAGGGTGCCAGTGTTTCACATCTTTATAATTGCCAGACTATTTGAAATTTATAATAAAATTCCAGGATACGTATTTTTTAAGATCGGAGATGTATTCAATTAATGAGACATGATTGCATGTTACATCGGACTTTACTTTTTGAGATGGTATAAGTATTTTGGATTTCAACCACGTTATTTCATATTAGAGAAATACAAATAAAACAGTGACAATAAAGTAATTAACAAGATATGAAAAAATCTGAAAAATGCCAACCCATTACCCATTTGGATGGGCTTTGACAGTCGGTATTTTTCAGATAATGGATATTTAACAAAAAAAATCGAATTAGACAAAAAATAAATCGACAAATTCATCTGATAAGATCCAAAAATAGCTTCGAATAATGATATTTGATTTATAAGTACAATTTAGTATGAAAACTTTCTAGAGGAACCACATTCTACTCCAAAACTTCGACTTGCAACAAATTTTGGATAAACAAGATTTTACTGTATTTGCATACTGTTATTGAATATATACAAGAGAAAACATTTAAGTAATCTCAATCAAGAAATATTAAAAACACGTTCGACATATTCGCTACTTTGGTATTTTTTCTCACTGGACACTAACAGGTATAATGGAGGATGCAACCAAACACAATCGTATTAATACATTATATATAAAATAAAGAAAATTAAATACAAAACAATTTAATACAATTCATTATGTTTTATGCCTGGTTTTTTAAAAATGAATAAGGGAAATAAGATTACCTCTCCGGATGGAAAGACAGGCAGGAAACAGGCCCTATACGAGGTCCCATAAATCCTTCGTGAAACTTGATAGTATTCAGTGTTAATCCACTCTTGTTGTAAACACCAATATGCTGGTTTGAGAAACCACTGCAAGAAAATTAAACAAAAATAAATAATAAAGTATATGAAATAGTGTGTATAATAGTAATATATGTGCCCATTATTATGAAAGTGATCCAAATCATGTTTCTTTTGTTTCGAGATATTTAAAGGATTGTGTTTGAATTGATTAAAAAATATTTTATATGCATTAATATTTTATATATATATATATATATATATATATATATATATATATATATATATATATAATATACCCCTCCCTCTTAATACGATCACCTTTAATACGTTTTCACGCCTAATAGGATTACATTTTTCGGTCCCGAAAAAGTCCCATATAAATTATGTATTTTTTTTATGCTTAATACATTTTCCAAATAATAAGTTTCCCGCCTAATAAATTAAAATATTTCTGACAGAACACAGTTTATCCATACAATAATACGTCCCAAAATAATACGTTTTTTGCAGAATTTTTTTTGTTTGACATTTATAAAAATGAAAGTGATTTTCCTTCAATGGGTGCAATAAAATGAACTCTCTTTAAATGGGTTTTTCCATGTGTCATAAAAGTTTATCCATTTACAAAAACAGTAATATTTGAATAGGCTAATAAAACATAGTGCCCAAGCAAAATAAATCCCAAAAATCAACAAAACAAAACCCCAGCTGTCATAAACAATAGGTTCAGCATGTACAATACCAGAGGGGCATTGGTAATTTTGCTTTATTTCCCACTAATATCTACCTTTAAATATTCTTAATTGCTTTGGAGGCAGAAAAACCCTTAGAATAAATTCTTGGAATACACAACAATTTACTTGACTCTTAGGATGATCGCATTGAATTAGGCCTCATTTTAGGACAAGCTTGTCTTTTAAAATAACATATAGACAAAATATGTAGTACATTGACATTTTTATTTTTATGTGTTTGCCCGTATTACCCTAATTATGTTTGGCCTGAACCTTTAATTTATTTCTGGAATTCCAAGTATCGAATTGCTTTGAGTTTATAATTGAATGAATAAATTTTGTGTAATATTATTACGTATACTGAGTGGAACGCTATATTTTAGGGGTAAATACATATGGATTAAAAATACAAGTTGAAAATGTTGAAGCTGCGTACGCTGTATCTAATCTCAATCATGCCAGAGATATGAGTGTTTAAAAAATCCTAGTTATGCGATTATTTCGATTAATTGTAATATTTTATTGATTCGAAATTATATATTGAATACAAAAAATAACTAATGGGAACTTGTCAACCGAGGCGCACAATGAAATCCCGGTACCAATACCGATGTACGGAAGTGAGGTCGGGAGCTGGCAGAAGAGGAACGAAAGTAGACTGACTAAAATGAGATAGCTTAGGCGTATATGCGGCAGATCTATTTATGACAGTAAAGAATGAAGAAATAAGGAAAGAATGAGAAGCTGATCTTGAAAGGAGCATTTATTCACGTTTAATTTCTCGTTCTTGTTATGCTAAGAAAGTAGGAATTCACGGAGTTAATTATTCAAATTTTTAAAAAAATTTAACTGCGTATTTTGAATTTCCGAGAAGTACATGCGAAATGTAATGTGTACTCAAAGATATACACATCAAGTAAAAATATTATGCGATAAAATTAACCATTAATACTATTCTGGATAATATACTCTTCCTAACACTTCAAACAATGTAAAGCAGATCTTAATACAGTAAGATTAAGAAAGGATCACTTAGGTGGTTTGGTCATATGGAACGGATGAATGAGAAGATAATGGTTAGAAAGATATATGACGCTAGTATTAATAGCACCATAAATAGAGGACGTCCACGGAAAACTTGGCACGACCAGGCAAACTAGATACTGGAAAATAGTCATGTTAGAAGAACAATATATTAATTAATGCATAATCCCCATAATCTGGTTTGAAATACATAATAAATACAACATATTTTTGAAAAAATAATCTAGTTTCCATACTAGCGGCCCTTTAAATGTCTGAGTAACGAAGTCTGCTATTGATTCAATTCTAATATAAATGGCAGCGGCAAAAGCGACTGATTTTGCAACTAACGCCGATTTTAAATGACCAATAATATAATAATAAATATAAAAATGAGTCAAGTTTGAAAAGACAACTGCATTAAAAGTTAGAACAAATAATAATGGAGGTTACTGACTTTGCAACTAGTACCCTCACTTGTAGTTCACATAATTATTTAAACATGTGTTATTTATAACTTTGTTTTAAACCACTTTTATGAGTTAAATTTAATACGCCAACCGGTTTCGGAAAATATCTTTTCCTTCATCAGAATGTCAAATAAACTAATTAAAACCATGTTTTTTGCAGGAAAGAAAAGGAACTTTTCGAAAGTGGTTTATAAATAAAAATATATATTTTTATTATTATGTTTGAAATCTGATAACATCCGTTTTCGGAAAAACCACAGGGAACTGCTTTCATTGGGAGCTGTTTCATTTTAACTACTTTTGGTTCAGCTTTGATTAATATAATATGATTAATATTTCTTGACAACTAAAATAACCAAATTATTTATTTTCGCGACCGTGTTTGAAAATTTAATAACAAATAAACAAAACAGAGCAAACCACTGGGCACTGATAACTGAATTAATATAACCGGCTGATCTATTTGTTTGTTTGATTTTTTACGTCACCATGAAATAAATAAACAAAGCAAAAATAATGTCATCATATTTGTAATTAAAAAATTTAAATCGTAAAATGAAGAACAAAAATACTATTAACGTATTTTTGTAAGTTCGGGCCTGCCATCGTCGATGTCAATGCCGGCAATAATTTCCCTGAACTGAGATTCAGTAAGGGCGAGTATTCCATGTCTCAATTACACTGATCAAGGCAATATGTCGAGTGTACAGGTAAATTATGTAAAACTCATCAAAAGGAATAAATTTTAGATATGCAGTCCAAGAGGTTTTCATTTACAAACAGTACTTTTTTTAAATGTGCATTCGTCAAGTTGGCCAGGAAAAGATACAAACGTCTTGTTGTGCAAACAATTTTACATTTCGTAAAAAAGTATGAACTTTCGTCGGACTTACAGGTGGCGTATTTTATCTCCGAATAACTTTGATCTATCCTTATTTTACTATAAAACGCCGAATAATTTGAAGTTGAAATCATTTCGTGTTTTGGTCTTGTTGTCAGTGGTTTTTTTACTCTTTGCTATGTCAATTTACTTTATTTAGGTAGATACTTTACGGGTTTAATTTTAATTTCGTTTTATATTCTCTTTTGTTACGTCGATTTATTTTATTTAGTTAGTTAGATATTTTATGCGAGTTTAATTTAAATTTAGTTTTAGTTATTTTTTTTATAATCACTTTTTAGTAGTAATTTTTTTTTTTGTAGTTTAGATAGTAATTTTTTTTATAGGTAATTATTTAGATAGTTCAAATTTTATACTTCATTTAGTTTCCATATAATATTATTTAGTTTCCTATAAGTAGTATTTAATATATTTTAAGGGTACATTAGGAGATTAGTTGTATTTTATTAGATAGTCATCAACATTTTATAAGTTTGTTTTTAATCATTTTATTTTCATCTAGGTTTTTTATTAGCATTTTTATAGTTACATTTTATTGTCATTCATTTAATCTTCTTCGTTATTATTAATTTTTTGCATTTTTGTTACTCGTTTAGGTATGCCTATTTATGGCCGTGATTTTCAAATACATATTTATATAAGTAACTTAATAGAATAAATTGTTTTTTAATAATTTTTTTATAAATATTAGTCTAATTTTATTTAAAATACAATATTAGATGTTATGGTCAAATAAAGCATGGAAATATTGAAATCACTGTTAGTAAGTTTTCCTGCTTAATAAGATTTTATTTGGCGGTCCCTTGGAAAACGTATTAACAGGGTTTCACTGTATATACATTATATGTATATATGTGTATATATGTGTATATATGTATATATATGTATATATATATATATATATATATATACATATATATATATGTATATTAATGTATATACAGTGAAACCCTCTTAATATATACATATATATATATTTATTATTATATTTATATTACGAGGCGTGTCCGTAAAATAAGTTCCACGAATTTTTTTCACATAAAAAAACTGGTTTAATTTTAAAGAAAAGTATATTTTTGGAAAGTTCAGTCCTTCTTTTATTTTTCTACATAATCGCCGTTGGGTTCTATGCACTTCTGCATTCGAGACACCCACTTCTTTAAACCAGAGTCATAGAACTCTGCCGCCTGTCCGCGTAGAAAACTAACAACCGCATTTTGTACCTCTTCATCTGTCTTGAATTGGGTTCCGCCAAGGTTTTTCTCCAACTCGGGGAAGAGATGGAAGTTACTTGGTGCTAAGTCTGGACTGTAGGGTGGGTGAGACACCATTTTCCATCCAAATTTTTCGATGAGGGCTGTGGTTCGATAGGCGGTGTGCGGTCGGGCGTTGTCATGGTGAAAACGCACTACTTTGGTCAGCATTCCTCTTCTCTTGTTCTGAATTGCACGTCTAAGATTTTTCAAGGTCTCACAGTACCGTTCAGCATTGATTGTTGTCCCGCGAGGCATAAACTCGCACAACAATACGCCCTTTCGATCCCAAAAAACGTTAGCCATGATTTTTCCTGCAGACAGGATTTGTTTGAACTTCTTTGCTCTTGGCGAAGAAGGGTGCTTCCACTGCTTCGATTGCTCCTTTGTTTCCGGTGTGGTGTAGTGTACCCAGGTCTCGTCGCCAGTAACAATGGAGTCCAGAAATTCCTCTTCGGTTGTTCCGTGAAAAGCGAGAAATTCTTGGGCCGCTTCAACCCGCTGCCGCTGGTGATCTGCAGTGAGCATTTTTGGTACCCATCTTGTGCAGACCTTTGAATAGCCTAAATGTTCAGTCAAAATCTTGTCGATTGTGGTTTTGCTGGCCTCCGGAATCTGTTCGCACAGCTCCCTAACTGTAATCCGTCGATCTTCGAGCATTGCCGCTTCGACTCTGGCAATTGTTTCGTCGGAAACCGATGGCCGCCCTGCACGGGCTTCGTCGTGGACGTCTGTTCGGCCATTTTTAAATTCCCTGACCCATCTGCGCACCATCCCGGAGCTCATACACTCTTCTCCATACACTTCACAAAGTTCTTCGTGAATTTCCTTCGCCGATTTCTTCTTAGCGGCCAGGAAACGAATAACAGACCGCAACTCGCAGCTGGCGGGAGACGCAAGAGGAAGCTCCATCGTTGACGGCTGCTGGGCCTAGACTAAACGTCGCAGCGACGCTGGCTTGGTGAGGAATTGTAGTGGGGGAACCAAATAACCTGCCTCTGCTGTCTGGTCGCGCATAGAAACAATCCTAGCGCCAGCGGCAGTCCGTGGAACTTATTTTACGGACAAGCCTCGTATATTGACACACCAGCAAAGTTAAGTTAGATTTTCTGAAATTTTGACACATCGAGCCCAAAAGGTTCGCCATCACCGTTTTAGTAGGAATAATATCAAAACAAAATCAAAAATATAACAGAAAAAAAAAAATTCAATGCTAAAAGTGCAAATAAGCAGATATCCAAACTAAACTGATAACTGAACTTTACAAACAATAGTAACTGAGAAGTCCCCGAAACATCATTCGCATATTACATTGGCCAATGATATTTTCCCATGTGAGTCCCTGGAGCTTCCTAATTTTATTGACAACTGTTATCATAATAGCATATCTGACTGTACATCAGTACGTGCATACCTGTACAAAGATTTATTACAAAGATTCAGAGTAATTATTTAACTATGTGCATTTAAGTTTCAAAAAATATATCTATAAATATCACAGAAAATCTTTACACTGATCTTAATGGAACATTTAATTTAAGAATGTGAACTTAGTTCAATATCTTGTGTACATTTTGTAATACTGACCATGCAAATACATCTGCAAACTGATGAACGGCCATGGCGGTCATGCCCTGTGATGTTTGAATACATGCCAGTGGAGAACTTTTTCTCAAATCGTATATTCGAACCTCTCCAGAAATGCTGAAACAATTAAAAACAATTCCTTAAATTAAAAACATTATGTACGTTTGATAATAAAGCGTGAAAAAAATGTTAATGTTGAACCACTAATTTTTATAGCGCAATACAGTATATAAGATGTAAATTGGAATTCTGTCTGTCGTCAGCCAAATAATAAGTAATTATTAAATCTCTTAACTCAGTTTTTGGTTAATTTAGTGATTTTTTAGGGTAACAATCAAGGATACTTAAAATTAAAATTAATTAGTTCCAGACAGTGTTTGTTATCTATCTTAACTAGCACCCCCTTCCCCTCGCCCAAAATTTCAAACTAGTATTACCAATGGCATGCACTAGGCGTGGACTTTGGTTATGCTGCTAATATTGATGGTGTAAAAGCGATGGGTATTATCATTAGAGGTTGTATTCATCATTCACTCTTTCAGAATCGGAGCATATTAATACTATTATTCTTGGGAAATTTTTCAAGTTATTAACTAAAGGAGTTAAAAAATTTTATAATATAAAATAATACCACGTTTAAAGTGTATTAGAATGTATTTAGTCAACTTTGCTTCAAAGACACACTTGTGACGTTTTGCAACACGTCTGTTAAAGCGAAGACGTGTTTCTGTACACCACACAGCGAGCGACTTGAGCGACGGTTCTAGATAACAAGTTAACGTGAGAACTGAATTATTTTCGTGTAGATCTACATACTTAATACATAACATATCAAATAAATGTTTAATTTACATTTATTTCGCAGATTATAATAATGCACAGCTTTTTCTATTGTATAAAGTGCATGCCCCTAGTGAATACATATTTAGTACCCATTAAATGGCAATCTTTCCTTTGGACTCTTTTTAGAAATTATGATTGCAACAACAACAGCCCTGCAGATGACGCAACGACAATATTAAAGATCTATTTTTAATTCAAATTTTACCATCCCGAGATGAGCATATTTCCAGAAGTGTCTAGGTGCGCCTGCAGCAAAGCACTCTGGTGATGGTGTCGGGTGAGCTGTGGACCCTGCCGGCGAGTCCGCACATCCCACATGCGCAAGGAGCCATCCGTGAACCCGCAGCACACCAGCCGACCAGACCGGGAGATGCAGGTGGCAGCGCACTCAGCATCTAGAAAGAGAAATCTTATAGAATAATTGCATGGACTAGATGATTTCACTTCTGTATTGTTGTCTAGGAAGTTCTGCCGCATGTATCTCACATCTTTGGTCAACGTTTCAGTTACGTATATGTGGAAACACATTGTGACAATATTCTTACTGTGTATTAATGTTCTTAAAAATATAAATATAATACTTTGCTCTATAATCTACCATTCTCTTAAATCACTTATTCCTCAGGCTAGCATATTATTTTCCAAATAAAATTGATATTTGATCCTTATTGCGAGTTATCTTTCTGCCACATAGGAATGATAAATTGACGAAAAGTTAACGTTTGACCATTGGAGTTGATCGAAGTGCGTTAGACTGCCGTGAAATTAATATCTTGTTATCGAACTCTGACTATTGTGTATAATTGGTTTCTCACTACTGTGCGTACCGATTAATGTTTTCATCTTACTATTGTGCACAGTGCTTGTAATGACACTTTGCGCTTTCGCCAAAGTATGCGTTCAAGAGTACTTCATGCAGATCAACAGAATACATGTTCTGAAACCAGAAGTCCTGTGGCTCCAGTGGAAGAAGAAAATTCAGATACCTAAAAGAGCAACTCTCAGGTGCATCATGTTTTTTCCTAGTGTCTGGTTGGTCTTTGAGCTCTCCTATCTCCTCACTGTCCTGTCCCTGCACCAAATTTCTTTCACCCTTCCAAGTCCCGTTTTCCCTAACCCCTTGTTCAAACAATTGGACAATTTTTTATTTTTCATTCAGAATTTTCCAATTCTATGCTGAGAGCTCACTTACAGGTGTAAATAGTATAACAAGGTTATGATAACTTCAAATTAATGTAATCAAAAGAAGTTAGACTTACAAGTAGTATGCAGTAAAATATTTTTTTAAATAAGTAATATGTAATGGAAAGTCTTTGTTATTCAAACGTCTGTGTAAACATTTTATTCAATTGAACTTCTTCAAAACTAATAGATTTCACTGATATATTAAAGATGACGATGGACAATCATTATTGTTGATTTCAAACAAATTACAGTAAAACCCTCTTAGTACATTTTCCGAGGGACCGCCAAATAAAACCTTCTTAAGCAGGAAAATTTACTAACTGTAATTTTTATATTTCCATGCTTTATTTGACCATAACATCTATTGTATTTTAACTAAATTATGATAATTAAAAAATGAAAATATTTTATTTATAAAAAAATTATTTAACAATAATTTATTGTATAAAAGTTACCTATATAAATATGTATTTGAAAGTCACCTGAGAGAAATTGTCTATTTCCAATACACTATCTATAATTTTTTCTGGTATATTGGGAACTCCGGTCACAAAATATCTTATTATATCAATGTATTGGAGGACCTCTTCACATTTTGACATTGGTCTAATATCTTCATCAGGCTCTTCACATTCTTCTTCTTGTTGTTCATCTACAGTATCTGCCTTGCAAAGTTCGTCTATGCTTTGAATATCACAAGGAAGCAATTCACTATCCACATTAACAAATTCTTCAAAGGAAAATGGCAAGCTTAAATATTGTTGTAGTACTTCCCATATACTGCTGAACTTTTCATCCTATTGTTCATTTTCCATTGGCGTATTTGCAAAGCCGGCTTTACAAAAACAGTTGGCGATTGTCTGCTGGGTTATTCCTTTCCATGCTCCAGAAAGGAAACATGGCATCTAGCAAGGATATCTTATAATTTGTAGATTTTTGTGAGATTTTTTGTAGCAGCCTTAATATTAATTTTTTCATATAAAGTTATTTAAGAGATCGTATTATCCCATGGTCCATAGGCTGTAAAATTGACGTCGTGTTGGATGATAAATATTCTACCTGCACATTTTTTAAATAAGAAACATCCTTAGGACATTGCAGTACATTGAACAAGGAACAGTAAAACTTTCCTATTTTGTACCGTCATCTTCTTATCCATCGCCAGAAGAAATTTATAGAAAATTATGCATGTCATCCATGCTGACGTATTATGCGTATATGTGCATGCAAGAGTTTGAACATTTTTAAAGCAGCGTGGCTTTTCTGCTTTGCCTATCACAAGTAGAGGCCATTTCTAAGACCCATCCATGTTTGCACACACTAGAACTCTACTCTTTCCTTGCTTCTTTTGCCTCCGTGGCATTTCTCTCCTTTAAAAAAGTATGTCTTGTCAGGAAGCAAATAAAAAACACCACACTCATCCACATTGAAAATATCTTTTGGCTTACAGATATAGAAAATATCTTTTGGCTTACAGATATAGAAAATATCTTTTGGCTTATAGATATAGAAAATATCTTCTGGCCGGTAGATTAGGGAGTATGGTTGACTTCCACGAGTCCACAATATTACTTTTCACACTATTTGACTCTCCACACACATTTTTATATACGAGACCCGCACGTTTTTTGAATATATCAATTCATCCATTTGAAGCTTTGAAATCCATGTTAAGTTTCCTGGCGATTTCCTCAGCTTTTTCCTTTATGATTGGTCCACTCAAAGGAAGATTAACAGCCCATTTCTGCCTGAACCATTTAAGCGGAATAACTTCTATCTTGTTGTATTTACCAGTCTTCATTTTTTTCCTATGTAGTGGATTAGCTTCCAAAGATTGCTTGACGATTGTTACGTGATTTGAAATTACAGTATTTAGAGTAGAAACAGGCAAACTAAGACTTTCTGCAATTTTAATGCGAGTCATGTGAGAAGAAGTTTCTACTTTTCTAATTGTTTCAAGCTTTTCTAACAACTTGAGTGGTTTCCGCTTTATACCGTTTGCTTTCCAAGTTAAAGCCATTTTCAAAAATGAGGGTACAAATCTAATAAAAAAACACTACCAAAATGAGTAACAAAAATGCAACAAATTAATAATAACAAAGATGATTAAATGAATGATAATAAAATGTAACTATAAGAATTGCTAATAAAAAACCAAGATGAAAATAAAATGATTAAAAACAAATTTATAAAATGTTGATGACTAACTAATAAAATGCAACTAATCTCCTAATGTACCCTTAAAATATATTAAATACTACTTATAGGAAACTAAATAATATTATAAGGAAATTAAATGTAGTATAAAATTTGATCTAAATAATTACCTATAAAAAAAATTACTATCTAAACAGCAAAAAAAAAAATACTACTAAAAAGTGATTATAAAAAAAGTAATTATAAAATTAAATTTAAATTAAACTCACATAAAATATCTAACTACCTAAATAAAATAAATCGACGTAACAAAAGAGAATATAAAACGAAATTAAAATTAAACCCGTAAAGTATCTACCTAAATAAAATAAATCGACGTAGGAAAGAGTAAAAGTAGAACCACTGACAAGACCAAAACACAAAATGATTTCAAATTCAAATTATTCGGCGTTTTATAGTAGAATAAGGGTAGGTCAAAGTTATTAGGAGATAAATATGTCACCTGTAAGTCCGATGAAAGTTCATACTTTTTACAAAATGTAAAATTGTTTGCACAACAAGACATTCGTATCTCTTCCTGGCCAACTTGACGAATGCACATTTTAAAAAAGTACTGTTCGTATATTTTACCTGTTGGACTGCATATCTAAAATTTATCCCTTTTGACGAGTTTTACATAATTTACTTGTACACTCGACTTATTGCTTTGATCAGTGTAATTGAGACATGGAATACTCGCCCTTACTGAATCTCGTTTCAGGGAAATTATTGTCAACATTGACATCAACGATGGCAGGTCCGAACTTACAAAAATACGTTAATAGTATTTTCATCCTTAATTACGATTTAAATTTTTTAATCACAAATACGATGATTTTTGGGATTTGTTTTGGTAGTATGTTTCATTGGCCTATTCAAATATTACCGTTTTTGCAAATGGATAAACTTTTATGACACACGGCAAAACCCATTTAAAAAGAGTTCATCTTATTGCACCCTTCGAAAGAATACGACTTTCATTTTTATAAATGTCAAACATAAAAATTTCTCCAAAAATGTATTACAAGGGACATTTTGTACAGATAAATTGAGTTCTGTCAGAAATATTTTAATTTATTAGGCAGGAAACTTATTATTAGGAAAACGTATTAAGCATTAAAAAAATACGTAATTTGTATGGGACTTTTTCGGGACTGAAAAATGTAATCCTGTTAGGCGTGAAAACGTATTAAAGGTGATCGTATTAAGAGAGTTTCACTGTAAATTACTTAAATTCATACAAAAAATGTATAGGCATCTGCTTTTTCATGATATAGATAATCAAGTGATGTGGAGAAAAGTGTAGTTGGTAATACATACTAGGAAACATAAAAGTATCAATTATTGACATACTAGAGTAAAAAATACATAATAAGTAGAAAATGAGAGATTTGATGGAAATTACACCTACCAGTAGCTATATCGGAGAGCTTTCTTTCACAGCGAGCATCCCACAGCTGCAAAACCCGAGCAGCTCCTGCCACAGCCAATGTCTGACTGGACTGTTGCCACTCCATGACTAGCCCAAGACCTTGGAACACAAAATACATTGAAATTACTACAGCTGTCAAAGCAACTGTATATATATGAGGTTAATCCCAAAAATAAGGTCTCCAAAGCACTGGGTCCGCAGGGAAACTTTTCGCATGGCTGTTGGCCACACTGTCGTGTTTGTCGCTTCCCCCATTCTTAAGCAAATCATCGTTTACCCTGCGGGGACACTCAGTTTTGGCTCGGCAGCCATTCGTAATGGGGCTCCCGCTTGCCAGTACCGCCAGGTGCGAAGTTCACGCAGTTATTCGGTTTTTGAATGCAAAAGGTGTTAAACCAATCGAAATTCATCACCAATTGACAAAAGCGTATCGTGAATCGTGCATAGATGACAAAAACATCCGCAAGCGGTGTAGGGAGTTTACAGCTGGTCGCATGGAAATTCACGGCGAAGAAAGCATCGGTTAATGCATTTCCCCAGATAAGAAAAAATCCAAGTTTGATTCCCGATAAAAACAACAACATTTTTTCGATAAATTGATTTTATATGTACGTATATCTTTCTAATTAATACATTTAATTTTTATTTAAAATAGCACAAACCTATGTTCTAAAAAATTACAACTTCACTATAAGAATGTGTTCTCCTTACATAAAAATAATATTGAACTGATTCACAACATTAGTTGCAAATTTCATACATTAGATGATTTTTTATTGATTTTAAGGGAAAACAATGTTTTCTTGAATAAAGTAAACATTTTATATACTACATTATTTTATATGTAAGTCGCTATTAAATATTTAGTATATATTTAACACTGTTGTCTTTTAAACAAGGCAAAATACTATGTAATTATGAAACAAACAAAACAGCAACCTGGTATATCTAAATCGATCTCTATAAACAAAATAAAAATTGAAGCTTTCACAATCATTTTGAATTTGGAACATCCAGATGGTATATGTAGATACTTTTGACCTATCTCAAAACATATTTGTAGATATGAATTAGATATTTTAATCAATTATATAATTATCGATGGATTAATTCAAATGACAACACACATTTAATTTTATTCCATATATGTATTAATATGAAAAAATCTGGATAAGACTCCAGATACGAGTTATTTTTGACACTTGTCTCGAATACGAGAAAATCAACAATTATATTATCATCTCTTTGTATAATAATTTTCTTCTCTAGCGAGATTTACGTAACAAATAACGTTCTATAATATTTAGGTGACACTTCAGAATTGAACTATAAGTCCCAGTTTGAAAGCGTAAAATTTCATACACCCTTAAATTATTTTGTGAAAGAAGAAAAAAAAATATGTATGTAATTTAACTGTATACATGTATACAGTAAAATCCTATAAATTTGAAACAAAATTAAATTAGACGCATTCCCATTGGATGGAAGAAACGATCCACAATATTTATAAAAAAAAATCACAAAACTTGTGAAAAAAGGCATTAATGCTATGATAAATATAAAATTTTCACATATTTCGAGTAAACAACTAAAAGAACATTAATTCGTACAAAAAAACCACACGCAATCTTAATTTTTTATAACTGTTTTTAGAATTATGTATTGATTTATGAAACGAGGGTCTGAAAATTATTTGAATTACCGGAATATTAAAATTAATGGGGTTAATCAACTATGAATTGGCGAATTGGGTCTGGAAGAAATTGAAAAATTAACAGGGTTGGTATTGATACATTTTTACTGTACATTACAATATGTGTATCTCGACATAAAACAGTAAAAAATGTATAAACTTTCCTATTAAATTTAAAAGTGATTATCCTGACGAGACCTGCTCCAGATCATCCAACTAGAGTTGCCAAATATTTTCTAACTCAAAGTGTCAAGAGGCTTTCAGCTATATATGTGCGCATTAACAAGGATTGATAAAACTCTTCCACTCACCAAAATGAGAATATATAATTAAAGACTGCAAACATCAACTGACTAACTAAACAACCAAGTGCAGAGAACACAATTTTTCAGGAGGGACAAAAAAACATTTTCTTCATCCAAATAAAAAACAATAAGT
Source organism: Eubasilissa regina (assembly GCA_022840565.1). Lineage (NCBI taxonomy): Eukaryota > Metazoa > Arthropoda > Insecta > Trichoptera > Phryganeidae > Eubasilissa > Eubasilissa regina. Next base: position 17,826,889 of record JAINEB010000013.1, read on the forward strand.
AGGGTAACGTCGTGTAAGGCATATATGGGTTTGTGATTCCATCCAGGATGTATTAACAGAAGAAATTAATTTTAAAAAGCACTTTATCATAATCCTACTTTAATAATGATAAAAAAATGTCTCTTACGATGTTTATTGTTCACACTCTTCAATTATTCAATCAAAGCAAATATCGAGAAGAAATTTTAATGATTAAATATACAATGCCCCAATTAAAATCCGACCAAATTATGTCAACAGTACCTGTCCCTTTAGAAGTGTGATGTGGCGGCAGCTGAGACTGAGGCTCCCCCAATGCTCTCCAGGCCGTCACCAGCCGGGGCTCGCGACTCCCGGCCGCCCCGCGGGCCCCCGTCTGGCCAGGCCCTGGGCCGGGTCTGTAGAGGGCTACAGCCCCGCACGAGGCTCCGCACAGCAACAGGCGACCAGCATCGTGAGCGTTGACGTACTGCAAGGCCGTCAGGCGGGCCCCTGCACGCCATTGCCCATAAGAGAGCTTTGCCCCTGTGCCCCAGTCCCAAATTCTGACAAATTAAAAACATTATATTCAAAATATATATTACAAATAATATTCTAAAAATAACAATACTGTTAAGAAAATTAAGAAACTTCACAGCTTTTCAAAATATTCTGTGTAGTTTTCTGAAGTACTCTTCGACCTGACCGATGTCCATCCTAATGGCTGATCAGTGACTTCAGCCCTGATGATGGATCCGACACATTGCCCAGAGAACGGAATTGGTTGTAGAGAACAGAAATGTACCTATTTGAATATACCGAAACATCTACAATATTTATATTGTTATAGTGGCGAGAATAGTTCTAACACTATTAAATCTAAATAAATCAAAATCGACAAAACATTTAATGTTATATATATACTAGTAATCAAAACTTGATTGATATATGATATGATTCAAATAATTGACAGTGTTTAGTAAAAGGCATAAATTTAAACGTGCGAAATTCAGAAGATATTTTAATAAAATTTATATTGTAAAAAGGTTGAACCATATCATATTACCAAGATAGATATATTAAGAATAATTTTTAAATATATGTTTGTAATCTCTGCCCATAAAGATATTAAAAATGAAGTACATATATGGAATTAATGTGTAACCCATAGAGCAGACGTCGGCAACCTTTTTTGGCTGCGTGTCAAAATCAACCAAAATGTGACTATTAAGAAGACGGTTCAGGTCAATGGGTATTTTCATTTTAAAACAGTCCGTCAGTGAATAATAAGATAAATTTTATTAAGAAAACTATTACAATATGCTTTTAAACTCTTTTTAAATTAAACATAAACAAAATTCTAATTCAAATTATTATAAAAACCAATATAATTGTCATGTTTTAGTTTATTAATAATTTACAAACTTTATTTATTAGCGTTCTCTCGCGCCACGGAATAATGGAAAGGATTTATACCACCTCTCTATCGAGCACGCTACACATGTTTATGTTTTATAATTTATTTTTATATATTATACTTTATTTGCGGAACTCAAATGGGTCACTTTATGATCTGTGGGTCACAGGTTGCCAATGCCTGCCATATGAAATAGAAAAAACATATATTTATCAGGAATTGAATACACAGATTCATACTCCTATTTCATGATCATGCTTAGTTTATAAAGAAGTTTGTTTCACTCCATAATCAAACTCCCTATAATGAAAAACTCTCTATAATATAAAAATTTGCCTGGACTTGTTTGGTTTTTCATAAAAACCTGTGTATTTATTTGTGCATTCTCTGTAACAAAGTGGCTCACTGTCTATAGCAAAAAAATTGTGACATTGTTGCCAAAATCGGGACACCCAGAATCTAAGAATTTCGCCACTGCCACAGCGAAATTCATAATGGTTTTTTCCATTATTGCTGACTATCGTTTAGTCGGTACCTGATATTTATTCTGTAAACATAGCTAATTGTTAAAGAAAAATTTTGACTATATGAAAAAGTTTATTTATTAGTGCAATAGAGCGGGATGAAAATAAAACGTGACGGTAAAGGGTAAGACACCTTCAACAATATCCATTTAGAAGAGCAAGGAGAAACTGCTGCAAGCTGAAGAGGGCAGCTCCTAGAAGAAAATGAGGAGGCGGCAATTCGAAGACTAGAGCCGAGCTATAATGCATGGTTCCAGCAACAGCGCATCAATCAGCCTCAGTGGGCCAATCGTAAAGTCGAAGGCTAATAAGCACGCCGAAGTTCAAGCGGCACAATGAAATCAATATCACCAATGGCTAGCTAGAGATGATGAGGTACTCTCTTAACCATTGCCCTGCCGGCCATGCAAAACTTATATAGTACCCGTACGCAAAGCATTTTTCCATTAATAATTTTTAATAAAAATTAATTCATTATCAACAATCTTGATTAGAAAATGTGAAAACTCATCAAATCACGATGTTTTTGGAAAGAATAATGACATTTTCGTCACTAAAATTATTAAAATTATTTGAAAAAAATTTTTGTCACAAGTTCACAAAATAACACGCAATGTATTTAATTTTAATCCATATTGCAAATGTTTTAAACCTTTTTTTTATATCTATTATAATTTTCCAGAGAATGATATTGTTCAAAACATGGTTCAACACACAGAGCCACGTTACATTGTTTACACATATACCGCGATTCCCGCCTTTTTTTGTACTAAGCACACAACACATCTTTTGATTGCTGTTTGTTTCTGAGCAGTCGCCGGAAATTTCCCTATGAAGTGTCTGTCTTGATAGTAAATCAGATTTTCTTTTCCTTGAAGATCCTGCTTTCGGCTCTGAGGATTGTTAGTGTCTATAAAAAAGTTAGTATATCCCTTCTAACTGAAATTCTGCTAAAGGTTTGCGTTTACCAGTCTTCTTGCGGTATAAGGCATGTACATTTAGAAGACAAAAGTTTAAAAGATGGAAAAAAATCTTCTTGTACCGATGATATGACCATGTCACACTTGTCAACCGCTCCCATATTTTTGTTGTAATCATTTATGCTCTTGGGTTTTAAAATTGGTTCATATGTGAGACATAGTGTATTTTGCTGGTTTCTGCAAGCGTGCTTAGGTGAAGAGTCGTAAGCATCGCAACATCTCTCTTATCCTTCCATACTTGCGCGGCCAGAGTCTATGTGGTAAGCTTCTATTTCACACTTTTTTTAGTTTTTTTTTAAACTTTGGCATGTGTTTCCTATTTTTTCAGACAGTCCCACATGCATTTGTTTTTTTATCAAAAAGTGATTAAAATAATAATGGGCTTGTATACCAGTTGTTTACGAACAAAGTATGACCGCAATTTAGGTATGGATCCATCAGAGTCATAACAATACCTCCAGATATTCCCAATTCCTGATGTTGTGTATAAATAGTGGTAGCTCCCGTAAAAACAAAATTCAAAACATATCCCGTAAATGTGTGAATGAGTATCTGGCCACAACAACTGAGATGACTGATAACGAAATCTTGAAATCCACTGTAGGAGGGCAGGATCAAAAAGACGAGAAAGAGCAAACAGAGGAGTCCGAACCACAGAAGAATTTTCCAGAATATAGGAGAAAGTACAAAGTGTATTGGAAAAGTAAAAGAATACAAAGCAAGATGACAGACTATTTTAAGTTTTAATTTATTTAAAACTAGTGAAATGCAATTGTGTAAATATATTTCAAAAAATAAATTATGTTATATTTAAACAAATACAAATTTTGTTCCTCACTTCTTATAACGTAAACTTTTTATAACAAAGTAAATTGCTCAGTATAATATTTGATGAATTCATGATGACAATTGTATAAGATTTGATGAATTCTTCATAAAGCATATAAATTTTCATAATCTATGTGAAAGAAGTTTCATTTTTCATAATCATATTTGTGTAAGGTTTCATAACATGACATACCCAAAGGAATCTTTTGCCGCTACAGCGATGTGCTGATCGTAGGGATGAAAGATGATGACTGAAGGTGGTAGGGGACTTCTTGCATTAAACACCTGAGACTCTAACCTGCTCACGGGCATACGAAGCTGTTCTTCTGTAAAAACATTATACTTATTTATGATTTATAACATATCACTTGGAACAAAATGTCACCACATTGAAAATTAACAAAAATGATGCCACAGTGATGGTGTATCTATTGAATTAAAATTTGTAATTGTGATCAGATAAGATATTAAAATTTTATAAAAAATATATATGTTTATGAAAATATTTTAGTTGAAAAAGAATTATTTTATGGTAAAAATTAAAATTACATTGGAAAATCAAAATATGATAAAAATAAAATTTAATTACATAAAATAATTATATTAAGCTAAGTTTTTACAAATATTAAAAAAAAAATCTAACAACACATTTGCTAACCCCGGGCCCACCAGAAACAAATCAAAAAGCGTGTATTTGTATTTACAGGCTAAAGGTCTCTGGTAGAATTAGGCCGCTACACAAAGCAAAGAACAAATACAAGTTATGCTGGATTACCACATCGCTAGCTGTGGTAGAAGGGTTTTTGCGACAGGCATATACGACACTGGGCTGTAGAGGATTAAAAATTAAAATATACATATCTCACCTCTGGCTTCTTTTCTGAGCGCTTTGTTTCTTCCGTACCTCCACTGTCTCTCTTGGTACATCCGACTTTCTATGTCCTGAAATATGAATAGCGTATTAAATTTATGTATGAGTTATATTATCAATTCCTTAAAAACAATCATATTATGTAAAACAAATTGACGTGCCAAATTTATTGACATTAGTATTATTATTATGTTAAGGTAAAACTCAACTTTACGTTTCTCATCAATTGTTCTATTGAATTTGTTAGTATTTTCTAATTCTGAAACTATGACATTTAAAATTGTATATTATCAATTAGTCCACCTACTCATCAATCAATCCCCTTACTCATCAATCAATCCCCTCACTCATCAATTCTCGATCAATCTTATGCAAATATTTTGAGAAGATACATGCGTCCATATCTATTCAGTTTAAAAATCTAGTCTAAATGCTTTAAACAGAAATTAATATTTTAATGTTATTTTTATCTCTTATTTTATGATGCTTTACATACAAGATTGAAAGGATCAAAACCACCTCCATTTCATTGTTGAATGTGTATTGGGTTGGGATCAAAAATGCTTCGATATTAAACGTTATAGACAATTCCTTGAAATGAAGAACATTCATTAGGGGGTTCGGAGCTGAATGATACAATTTACTTATTGTACAAGGGGCCTACCTTCTGCCACTGTTCATCACCCGCACTGCCTGCAAAGTGACTGCTGGCCCACTGCACAAATTGGGTGGACACAATCGGCCTTCGGGGGGTACCGGGCCCGGGAGGCTCGCCGCCCGCTCCCGCGCTGCCTGCTCCCCGTCCCGCTCCCTCCTCCGATATGGTGACGGGGAGGACAGCTCTGCGGTTGCGGTTGCCTAGAACGAGGAAGAAACAACTCAAAAATCTGTATACATTATATGGACCTGTTTATCCCAAACAGCTGATATACAAGAATAACACAATACTATTCTACGATAAAGTTAGATGCGCTTAAGATGAATTTAATTGTTCAATATATTTTTTTAAGTACATAAATACAAGATTTTTACCATCACATCTCAGATTTATAAAAGTGTATTTATGATTTTGATAAATATAACGGAGTTTGTAGAGAATATCTTTCACACAAATCTCTTCTTTTATCACATATCTCATTATTGAAATGGAAAGAAAGTGGATATTTATTTATCCAGTCCTAAAATATTGCTACAAATAGTTAGTTAATGGCAAAAAATGAAGCAGTCTTATGAAACAAAATGAATGACTTAATGTTTTAAATAATTTGTCATATAATACATTCTTTGAGGAATGTGTACGGAGAATAATATGTTGAGATTTATATAACTCACCAGGTAGTGGTAATGTCCTGGCGTGATCGTGCATGTACGTGGCTCGGGTATTGGGTGAAGGAGGAAGAGAAGAACTGCTACCGCTTCCATTCCCATTGCCTCCAAACCTACCCTCCACACACAACTCCCGAGAGAGACTTAATTCTAGGACCTGAGGGATAGAAATTTGTGTTAATTTATTTTTTGTGATATTTGAAACATTACTAAAGTAAACTTTGTGATATTTCTAATATGTAATTAAAATAAACTAAGTTTTTGGATCTAATGTTGAGATTATTTCTAGGATTGTTTGAATAGTGATTTCAAGAATTATTTTGTAAATTGAGTCAAACTCTGTTTTATTCCACTACACTTTTCATTGTGTTAAATGATATATAATGTTTTTTGGGAACATCTTCCCATTATCAATATTATAGATCAACTAAAATTAAAAGCACTTTCAGACAGTAATATAGTATTTGGAGTTAACGGAGGTGGGGGTGGGGGTGGAGTTAAAATAGATAAGAGAGGGGATGTAATGGACGGTATTCGAATATTTATTATGTTTTTACAGTAATTAACAACTCATACACAGTTGTGCCAAAGGACGAAAATTAGACATATGTAATAATAACATTACATCCCCCATTTCAACTCCACCCCCACCCCCATCTCCGTTAACTCCAAACACACCATATATTACTGTTTTAAATTGCTCTTAATTTTAGTTGATCTATAATATTTATAATGGGAAGATGTTCCCGAAAACATTATATACCATTTAACACAATGAAAAGTGTAGTGGAATAAAACAGAGTTTCACTCAATTTACAAAATAATCATGAATTCCACAAAGTTTCACTAAAAACCTTTGAATAGTTATTTTAAGAATGTTTTAAAATTATTTTTCTTTGAATATTTACATATTTTAGATCAATTTATTTCACAAGTGTTTGCACTAGAATAAAATGTCTAAAATAAAACAAAATCCAAATGGTTAAATGTAAAGGTATTTTGGTTACTATATTACTATAATACATCATTTTCTATCTAGAGTCGCATTCACTTGAAAAGAAATTACACCATATCTAGCTCTGATAGTTATGTTAGAAGCTTCAAAAATCAGCAAGCTATCAATGATAAGAAGATATATGATAAACTGAGGCAACAATGGTATTGCTAGTAGAAGAGTGTGTGTTCTATCCTACCTGCCTACTGCTTACATGTTGGTAAGTTTTAATTAGCTCTGACAGCTCTTTAAATCACAACAATTTTAACAAAACTTTTATCCATCAATACCCTAGGAATTTATTTATTAACACATTCACTGCTAATTAAAATACATACATACAAATTCATATGACAATCTTAATGATGTACCAATTCTTAATGACCAATATCTCTGTGCTGAGGGTTAAAAGAACCCTGTTTTGTAATACGGTAGAACCACGTTAATTCGAAGATCAAGGAACCAAAAAAGAATGGAATTCGTATTACACGGAATCCCGTTAATAAGAAATTCAAGGGACCAAAAAAATGTCTATTTTACAATTTCGCAATGCGATCCGCATAAAAATTGCAAAAGTCAAGAAAAAAGGCACTAATTTCGTGAAAAGCATACATATTTTGACATATTTCACGAAATCATCTCAAAAACGCAATATTCATTATACTAATACAAAATCTCAGTGTAATTTATTATATGTTACTACTGAAACTAATTAGTCTGAATATTAGATCTAATTCAAAAGTCAATAAGTCTTTAAAAAAAATATATATTTTAACAATACAAACACAGTTATTAGTAAAAAGAACCGAAAAAGGAATTTAAAATAGACGAAAAACAATCTTACACGCGTCCAAGTAAAAGTAATTAGCGTAAACAATATGTCACTATTCTAAGGCATATACTGCTAATGCAACCAACTGAAGAAAGAGTACACGGAATTCCCCAAGTCACACAGGCGTGCGCGGCCAAAAAACAAGGCGCATTGTTAATGTTTTATAACTTACTTAAAATTTTTGAATTATGTGATGTAAATATGTATTGATTTATGAGACGAGAGCCTGAAAATTATTTTGTACCAGGGTTTTCGTATTAAAAGGGTTAATTAAGTATGAAACTGATCATTTAAGTCTTGAAAGGCTTGAAAATTTCGATTTATATTGAATTTCAAATAAAAGGCATTTGAATTAACAAGGTTTTACTGTATAAGCAAATTAATAGTACCATAAAACACATCAGTTGACGTTTTAGAGAATGCACCTAGCGCATTGTCAGCACGGATATCTTAATTAATATTAACATTTACATACTGACAATAGAAAACAAAGATTTTTATAAAGGTAGCAATATCAGTCATCAATCTGATCCCTAACAATCCTTCAATACAGCCATCTAGACTACCAATACACTCTGACAACGGATATAAACCAAAAATAAAATAAAGTAATATTTACCTGATTTTTTATATAATTTACAATTTTGTTACACATTTCTGCAACATGAGGATGTGGGTCCAAACACATAGAATACAGCACAGACCACAACTTCATATACACGGATCCAAAACCTGCAGACAAAATGCACAATAATCACTTTGTTAAAATCCAGTCCACTTAATACTTATCATTAATCATTGTAATCACTAAGTTATTTCATGAAAAAATAAGAGGCAATATATCCCTACCTATGGTGGGCAGACCCTGGAGGGTGCCTGTAGATCCGAGGGAAGCGATGGAACTAGAGCTGGCCACTCTCATCATCCTCTCCGAAGGACTGGAAGGGAGGCTGGTATCAAGGACATCACGCCCTGTATCAATAGCCCCTCCTGAGTACATGCGACTACGCTCCCTGAAATCAACCCAATCAAATATCAAATGTGATTAAAAATAATAAATTAAATATCAATTTTATATAAAATAGAAGTTAAATGAATGAATTCAGTATGGGAAAACGCTGGCCATTCTCCAAAAATACGATTTCGATTGAATAGGTTTAAATAATAATCTTAAATCAGTGTACCTGCTTCCCCCGCGCTGGTGAAGGTGTGATGAGGATCTGCCTTCTTGTAAGGACACCGCAATAAAATGTGGTTCAAATGTCAACACCAGCCATTGAAGAGCTAAAATTAAATTAAAAAATTATAAAAAAATTAATTAAGGCTTCACAGCATCATGCCCATAGAGATTTTTATTCTATTATACTTTGACATATTAAATATTGGTATTACGTATATAATATTATCCTTTGCAAGTCGAGTCTAACATGATTGCCCCAAACAAACCTCTAGATATTGTTACCCTAATGTCTAACATTCTCTAAGAAAAGAAGAAGAAAAAAAGTGTTTATTATGGTTTGCATATTGTGTTTTGGCAAACTATCTTAAGGTGCTACTTTCAACGATAATTCAAATTTTCGTATTTTTTACATAAATGTGGGTTTTTATTATTCATTTATATCAGAAGTTATACACTAGATTTCACTTTTATTTAAACTATTACTTAGATAGGACCTTTATACTCATTTAAAACTAATAAACTGAATGTTATTTGCCATAATTAAGACAATACAAGGATTATAAGAAAGACCGCAACCATTAGATGCATTTTCCGCGTGCCACAAAATTTTGAACACGAAAAAATGTTCATGAAAAAAGTTAGTATGTAAAGAAAATCGAATTTTTGAAATTTTTATTGTCATTATCGTAAGTCATTTGAACTTTTTTTATGATTTTCAGTTCCTTCAACTTCAAATAAACAGGTTTTTACTGTATATAACACCATTATCTTTTAAACACAGCTGTTTGTTTCATAATTACGTATATAAATATAAAATAAACATTAATGTATTAATTATAAATATATACATATAAAATCAATTTTGCCGAAAAATATTGTTTTAGCGTCACCGGGATAAAATTGATTTTATATGTATATATTTATAATTAATACATTAATTTAGTATTTAAAATATCACAGACCTATGTTCTGAATAATTACAACTTCACAATAAGAATGTGTTTTCCTTAATAAAATAAACAGCTCGCAGAGCAACAACATGGTGTTTTAAATCAATAAGATAAACAAAATCACAAAATGCATCTGACATAATATTTATGTGTCAATTTAAATATATATACAGTAAAACCGCGATATAACGAAATCCAAGGGACCAAAAAATAAAAATTCGTAATAACGAACTCCCACATATAACGAAAAAAATAAAAAAAACCTACTATATGTTATGCGGCGTCGCAAAAAAATGTTGCGCGGCTTCAAAAAAGATCGCAAATTCTGCAAAGGAGAAGGAAGGCCATAGGGAATTGAATACCTACATATTTTTAGTAGTTTTGTTATTAAAACGGATAAGCAAATGGATAATCAAAGGAATTAAATTAAGAACAGAACCTATTCAACACCAATTGGAAGATGTTTTTGTAAATTTCAGAATATTGCAAACACAAAACAATATTTTAATTGTGTTTAAATGTAGAGCCGCTTCAAACATAGTTTTGGGCATGAAACATACAAAATAATTCAAAAATAACAATTTTACAGTTGAATCGCGGCATTTTTATAAAATGAGTCGTATATAAATTACGAAGGTAATTACCGGTAACGGCGGCAACTACTTCAAAATATATTTATAATCGTTAAAATTGTTCACTTAAAAATTATCGTTAACATTGTTCACTTAAAATACACGAACATATACGATATATATATGATAGTTAATAGAAATACAAAATGCCGTACAAAAATAGTTCATAAAATATTTTAACGAATTATTTATATTATTGACGAGTTCACACGAAAACAATTGTCAAACGAAAATGAATTTATGTAAATATTCAGTTCGGTCATGCAATAATCGCGTTAAAAGCTGAACAAACTTAACTCTAGAGACGTTACACTGAGACTGACATTTCCAATAAGTACATACTGCAACTTTCGGGGGGTTCCTGTTAACTTTTGTATTTTCCAGCTGTTTGGGTCTGGGTTGCAATACATATTAGATTACGTAAAACGTGTCTAAGTGAACGCCGCAAGAATTATGTCAAATGGTTTTATGGGCCTACTATGAACCCAAGAAGAAGTTAGAATTGTTTTACTACCTTGTCGGCCGACCGCCGCGCACCGCCGAGAAGGCCATAAAACTGTTTGTATACGGCAGATGCATCGGCGCGGCTTTGTAAGTGCGAAATAATATTTTCATCTTTTAACATTTTTTTATTTCGTTATAAATTTACGTAAATGTATTGGCATTTTTTCATACGGGATAAAAATGGTTTTGTTATAAATATTAACGGGATTTCGTTATATAAATGCATTTTTGTATGAAAAATTGATTTTAGGGACTAAATTTCGATTTTTTTTCGATATACGTCATTTTTCGCTATATCGGGTTTCGTTATATTGCGGTTTTACTGTAGGTACTTTTGACTAATTTCATGTGAATGTAGTAGATACTTCAATTATCGATGGATTAATTCAAATGACAACACACATATTATTTCATTCCATAACATTAATATAAAAAAACGTGGAATCCAACTCCAGATGCGAGTTATTTTTGACACTTATATCGAATACGAGAAAATCAACAATTTTATTGTCGTCTCTTTCTATTCAAACCTTCCTCTCTCAAATGATTTACGTAACAAATAACGTCATTAAATATTTCTGATTGAATTTAACTATTAACCCCATCTTGAAGGCGTTTGTAATTTGCATAAAATTTCTCATATTTCAAACTGGAAAAATATCCTCTTAATAATTAAATTACCCTAAATTACAATCTGTGATGAATGACAAAAATTTTCAAACCTGCCAGAAGTTCAGCACGAACAATGGGACTCATGTCCTGAAGAGCTATCTTGGCCAGACTCACGGCCACCTGCTGGTCGATATTGTTGGCGTGGTCAGTCCTCTCACGGCCAGATGATATAAATGTTCCCAGAGCATAAACGCCAGCTGCACGCACCTATAATATTTAAATAATCTCATTACAATATAACAGTACATGAACTAGAAACTCAACCGTACATATATGTACCGCTTCGTATATTTTGTGTATGTATTCAGTGAAACCCTCCTAATAAGTTCCCCTTTAATTTTCCCTTTTAGTTTTCCCGCCTAATAAGATCACATTCTTCGATCTCGTCCCATACAAATTATGTTTTTTTATGCTTAATACGTTTTCCAAATAATAAGTTTCCCAATAAAAAATTTAAATATTTATGACAGGACTTAATTTATCCCTACAAAAAAACCTTTGTAATACGTTTTTCGGAAGAATAAATTTTGTTTGACATTTCTAAAAATGAAAGTGATGTTCTTTCAATGGGTGCACTAAAATTTAGGTTTTGCCCCATCATAAGAGATCTATCCACTGACAAAAGTGGTAATATTTGAATAGGCCAATAAAATTGACTGCCTTGCTTAGACAAAACAAAAAATAACTACCGCTGCCGTAAATTATTTTTTGCTTGTGCCGATAATTCTCACAATACTCACAATATAGCCGCATTGGTAAAATTACATTTATTCAAAGTTGAGGGGACCAAAAATCAAGAAAAAAGTTCGAATAACGATTTACTGAATGAATATAAAAATTTTAAAATTCGATTTTTTTTTACGTACTAACTTTTTTCATAGCAACTCAAAGTAATTATATCCAAACGTATAAAAATAACAAACAAGTTGTCAAAATACAGTGTAACAAATCACAATATTATTTTTAAAAAAACACGATTACAATGGACTATCTTTTCACATCATTTTTAATAACGACATAATAGTCGAACTTGTTAACCAAGGGTGATTTTTGCTGTCAAAAATTTTGAATCTTTAAAGTACATATAATAACTTTTTTTACATATTTATGACTCAACCATTATTCTTTTTTGAAATCAGGGCATACAACTCAATTGAAAAATCTAATCTAAATCTCTGTTACGGTTTTCTGAAGTTTGGCCGCGTTTCTTGACAAATAAAATAACTAATGCGTTTTGCGACTGAGGATTAGTGCTTTTCTTTTAAATATCCTTCCCATGGTATAACAAAATATGTGCCTATTTGAAAAAGAATCGACAAAATCAATAAACAAAGCAAAGCGTTTAAATATGTACTGACAACTGAATTAAATTTAAAAAAATAATCTAGCTGATTTTTTGTTGCTTGTACTTTTTATGCTTTTTACATCGGCACAAAATATAATAAATAAACAAATAATTAAAAATTTAAATTACAAATAATATAACGTATTTTTGAGAGAAATGAGATTCAGTAATAAGGGTGAATATTCATTCTTCAGCAAGAAACACAGTACGTTTTCTAAAACAAGTAAAAAATTACACTTTGTAAAAAGAACTAAACTTAACGCAAGATAATAAAATAATGTCCAACCTATAAATGACATCTTTTGTCATATTTGATCTCTTATTACGCGAGACCTATTCCTTTACAATAGAAAAAGTGCCTAATAATTTGAATCCTAAAATCAATTTTGCCTTGTTGCCTTTGATTATAATATTATATTTTACTAAGTCAGTTTATTTTATTTAGGTAGTTAAATACTTTAAATTAGTGTTTTAATTTTATTTTTGATTTATTTTTCTTTTAATATTATTTATTTGATACTTTCTAGCATTCATTTTGCAGTTAAGATTAGCTATCTTTTTTACTTTTATATGTGCTTTACAAACATTTCTAAAAGTATTTTTAAATAATAAAAACATTTTTAAATTATCGTAATATAAATATAAGTTTAGTTAATGCAAAATTAGATGTCAAGTGTAAATAATGCATGAGAATATTAGCTGCTTTCATGCTTAATAAGTTTTAATTTGCTGCTCCCTTGGAAATCATATTAAAAGAGTATCACTGTACATACATACGTACATACATACAGTAAAATCCTATTTATTCGAAGAACGTTATTCCAAATTCACCGCATGTCGAAGTCTTGGAGTAGAATGTGGTCCCTCTGGAAAGTTTTCATACTAAATTGTACTTATAAATCGAATATTGTTATCCAAAACTATTTTTGGACCTAATCAGATGAATTTTTGATCTATTTTTCGCATAATTTTATTTTTTTTGTCAAATATCCGTAATCTGGAAAATATTCATTACAAATTAACAAGAAAAGATTAACTAAGTACTAATTTACCTCAGGTACTGGGTCCTCTAGCAATCGATACAGCTTCTCATGAGCCATGTCCCTGACTCCTGACCAGCGGGCCTGGTCGTACCCTTTCCATGTGCGACCCAAGCAGATGGCCAACCACTGACGTAATAGAGGATTTGGATCTCTCAACTGTACCAGGCATATTGAGATCAGGGCACCCTAAAAGAAAATTTAAGAATCACAATATTTTTGTAATATCATTTACAATACACAAATTACATGAGGAGAATTTATTAGTTATAATAGGCGAAACTGCTTTTTAAAATTTTTATATAATATTCCTAGAGGCTTCGTTCATTCAATACGTCGACGATTCCATTAATTAAAAAATAAATATTATTAAATCATGCCTGGAGCTTTCCAATAATGTCAGCAAAATAACCAGCGCCATAAGTACTTTATAAAATACTTCACCTAGATAAATATTTATAAAATACTTCACCTAGATAAATGTTTATAGTTTAAGACTAGTCCAATCGGCTCTCATACTTCTCCTGGATTTGATTAGTTACACTAATGTAAAGTCTTAAGTTGTTAGTTAAAAAAATTACAAATATGTATTCTCTTTTTCATAATAATGGATATGATTCTCTTGCACATTATAATAATTTTTTTTTTTTTTACATTACAATAGATATAAATATTCTCTTTTACACTGTAATAGAAGACCTGAACCAAACAATTATATAATTACCCGAATATGACATAAATCCATTGTTAATCTTTTACCTGCTGATAAAATTTGATATGAGGGACAAATTTTTTGACCAACTATGATGCCAGCCACTTTTCTAATCACCTCTATACAAGATTGAAACATGCATGTGTACACGTATCAACATAAGGCACAAAGTTTGATGATTTAACTCAATCAGTTAATTTTGTATTTAAATAGAAAATATAAAATAAAATATTATTATTAGGAGAAAACATTATTATTGTGAAGTTGTAATTATTCAGAACATAGGTCTGTGATATTTTAAATATTAATTAAATATATTAATCAGAAAGATATACATATAAAATCAATTTTACCGAAAAACATTGTTGTTGCGCCACCGGGATTCAAACCTGGATCTCTTCCAAACCAGGGAAGGTGCATTTGTGGGTTCGAATCCGGGTGGCGCAACAATAATATTTTTCGATAAAATTGATTTTATATGTATATATCTTTCTAATTAATATATTTAATTCATATTTAAAATATTATTGATAAAAGTAAATAACAAATAGTAATTCTGACCTGCAAAGCAGCTTCCTGCCCCGGCAGATAGTTGTCAACAATTCCAGCAAGCACGAATGCTGCGAGAGTTCGATGTTCACTCTGAAAACTCTCTTAATTACTATCTCAAATACATGAATAAGAAAAATGACACATGAATTTCTAGCAAATAAATTATAATGTCAATACATTGTCTTAAATAATAAGATTGAATCGACAGATTATCTATAAAAAAAAATATATGCAGACCTGCACTGATTTATCCAGCATGGGATTTTCAATAAAAGGGATCTTGGATTATTAAAACGGCGTGCTTTCATTTTTCCAGTTTGAAATTCGACAAATTCTATGCGAATTACATATGCTTTCAAAATGAAACTAATAGATAAATTCAATCAGAAATACTTTATGACGATATTTGTTATATAAATCATGAGAGTGGAAAGGTTGGACAGAAAGAGACAACAATAAAATTGTTGATTTTCTCATATTCGTTACAAGTGTCAAAAATAACTCGTGTCTAGAGGCTCATCCGGGCTTATCCAAGTTTTTTCATATTAATATTATGGAATGAGTGTTGTCATTGAGTTAATCCGCCGAATTAATAATTTATTAAAGTACCTAATTCATATATATGAATATGTTTTGAAATCAGACAAAGTACCAACATATATTTAGACTGACAATACACAAGGTTCTACATTCAAAACTATTATGACAGCTTCAATTTATTATTATGTTTAAAATTATCGATTCAAAATGCCACTTTGCCGTTTTGGTGATAATGTCTGTTTCATAATTACATACTATTTATGAAACAGCTAGTGTTTAAAAGACAACAGTGTTATACACAAATTAAACATTGAATTGCGACTTACATAAAAATAAAGTACATAAAATGTTTACTTTGTTCAAGAAAACATTGTTTTCCTTTAAAATCAGTGTAAAATCATCTAATTTACATAATTTGCAACTTATTTTGTGTATAAATACAATATTCATATTTTAGCTAAATTATGCGTGAAAACACATCTTATTGAAGTATTTAACCAAAAATTAAGGAAGTGACACATTACACGTCCATCACAGCCGGATAGAGCAGCGTACTGAATTTTGATGGATCATTAAAATTATCGTATTTTATAAGACTGAAAATATGTTATTTAAAAAGTAATTTTTGTTTTTTTTATATAAAACTTAGTTTTAAATAGTAGCTGAAGCCTCAAAGCATGTGAGTAAATACAATTTATTATTTAAAAACATGTTTTCAATAAAACAAAGTATTTTAAAAACGTTAAAAATTAATAATATGTCCTGCAAATTGAATGGTTATAACTATTAATTTATTCCATTTTGTTAATTTGTCTCAATCGAGATTTGTCTCCATAATCTTGGCTTCAAGATTATAGGAAAATATATTTCGTTCATGCAAGAATTTTCCGTATTAAGGCAATTTTGTGGCAAGTGGAAAATGTATCTAATGCTCGCAGTCTTTCTTATAATGCTTGTATTGTCTTAATTATGGCAAATAACATTCAGTTTATTACTTTTAAATAAATGTATAGGTCCTATCTAAGCAATAGTTTAAAATAAAGTCAAATCTAATGTATAACTTCTGATATAAATGAATAATAAAAACCCACATTTACGTAAAAAACGCGAAAATTATGAATTATTGTTGAAAATGGCGCCATAATGAATCATTTATGTCTGTTATATGTAGTACTGTATTCTAAAAAACCACTGTACATCAAAAAAAATTGGTTAAATGAATTGGAAGATAAATTTAATGTAGTTAAAACACAATACTATTATCAAAACATTTCATAAATCTTTTATGTTGCATTTGATACTTAAAGTTTAATAAGAAATTCATAAATTATGCAATGGCAAATATGCTCTTCGCTTCTTTCCATTTTTCTCCCTTTTAAAAAATATTTATTTACAGTATTGTAGTATTTTGTTAAAGGATTGTGTGAAAATTGAGACACTGAAATCAGAACTAATAAGTGTAAAAAGAGACTGAAATAACCACTAATAAAAATAGATCATAACTTATCAAATTACCTAATAATAAATAATACAGAATTTAATATCTGAATAAGAAGAATGATCATTACAACTCACTGGAATAGTCACATCTTGAAGCACAGACAGGAAGTATTTGTGACCCTTTGCGTTTACCAAATCAGCTTGGCAGCTCTGAAATGATTAAAAAACATTATCATTTAGTTAATAAATCGGACAAAAAAAAATTATGAATAACCCAAATAGAAATTATTATTTGGACATAAGATGGGAATCATCAGGCCCGAATGTAAAATAACGGTAAGTTACCTTGCGCAAACAAAAATCACCAACAATTTACATAATTATTTTTCAGTAACAAATGTATTTACTGGGTATACATATTTAAGGTGGTTTAAATAAGTCATTTTATTGTTTAAATTTGTTTTCTTTTTCATTCCTACATGTCAGGATTGACACATACTGGCCTGGGTCGCCCTCACAGCTAACGCCAAGATCTGTCCAGCCAGATGAAACACATTCATCTTCAAAGTTTTCTTTGTCCTAAAGCTTCAACTAGAATAATTTTCTTTTCTATGCTATCGTATTGATGCATAGTGTGGTTGAAAATTTGTAGGAATCTTTTTTTGTCCACTACTAAAGTTACCACTACCATGACAGAGATCGCCATTTTTGACATTTGACATTAAGACATTTGTGCATTGTGTTGTCCACGAGATAAACCTTTCAGTAGTCGATAAAACAAAGGTATAATTAATGAAGAATTCCCACCTCATTTCAATATTTGTCGCGCTTTCAAAATTTGCTCTCTTCCGCCCTGTTCTTTAACAAACCCAACCTGCTCTGTTGATATTTGCCAAGAAAGAAATTTTTGTAATAGAATATACAGCATCACTCTACTCATATGAGATATGATGTACATAATAGCATTAGTAACTGTCAATTATTTATATAATATTTAGCATTTTATTTTTCCTCTGGATGGATATCATGTTCATGGCCGAGAGCATTTTTTAAATCAGAAATTTTTGTGTCAATATTAATGAAAAATTCAATATATAAATCAAAGACACTTTTTATAGTTTTTCTTGCGATTGACACTCAGTAAAGTACATATTGCATAATACCATACACACGCACATGACGCATTAACCCTATAACTATGTTTCCCTCGAAAAATAAGTATTGAACGGTAATCATTTCAAACTCTACATCCTACCCTTTCAAGTAGTAAGAGTTTCATTCAGGAATGATTTGTAGTTGCAGAGATATAGCAATTTCAAATTAGGTCTATCATTTTGAAATAGATATATTCAACCTAAAGTTGATAAAGTACAACCATACATTCTGTTCATTAACATCATGAAATTATTTAACTGATAAATTATTCACATCCTCACCCCATCAACTGCCATAATCTTGGCCCATATGAAGACCAAAAGCGGGCGCAATTCCTTGGCAGAGGTTTGCAACAACTTGACCATGTAAGGAAAGATGCCCACGCTTAGGATGAGGTTAACTGCCCAAGGGCCGAGTGCAAGAAAGCGGCCGAGGATTTCTAAAGCCCGCACACGGTGCATGGTGCTCAGCAGCACCTGCAGAACCATCGGCAACTGGTCTGGTGGGGGACGACAAGGAGAACCTGCGAGAATTAACAAGGAGAATCAGTGATATTTGAATTATTTTACATGCCGATATAAAATAAAAACCAGGTAATGCACTAAATTCAATTTGCATATGCCATTACAGTCAAACCGCGTTGATTCAAACCCCTTTTATTTGAAATTTGAAATTTTTCAAATACTTCAAGACCCAAATTGTCAGTTTCATACTTAATCAACCTCTTTAACGTGAAAACCCCGTTAACATGTAGTACGAAATAATTTTCAGGCCCTGGCGTCATAAATCAATACATTTTTACATTACATAATTCAAAAATTTTGAATAAGTTCTAAAAAATAATAATTGTTTTTTGACTGTGTGCCCGTGTGAAGCGTTCTTTATGTATTTCGCGATAACTGCCGACACATCGCGCGTCTTAGCGTACGTTATGTGGAACTTATATATATATATATATATATATTATGTCACAATAAAATTGGGAAATTCCGTCTATGCTTTCTTCAGTTGGCTGCATTAGCAGTGTGCGCTGTAGAATAGACACTGTTTGCGCTAATTGCTTTTACTGGACGAGTTTAAGACTGTTTTTTGCTTATTCTAAATTCCCCTTTTCGATTCTTTACACTAATAACTGTGTTTGTGTCGTTAAAATGTTTTTTTTTTTAATTGACTTTTTGTATTATTTCAAGTATTTATAAATTACGATTGTATTTCTAATAACTGCGTTTGTTGTGTTAATAATCTTAATTTTCCTTAAATAACATTATTGTTTACTTATCTTATTATTTCAAGTGAAATTTTTCGAGTGATCCCGAGACACCGGTAGAAGCATATACTCATGCATATACGATGGTAAAATTTGTATTGCGGAAATGCCAAAAAATTAAACAAGGAAAAATAAATGATTTTTTAAAGCCGAAACATGCCTGACAATTAAAAATGTTTAAATCTGTTCTTATTATTCCAAATATATTTTTATTAGTATAATTAATTCTGCATTTTCGAGATGATTTTGCGGAATATGCCAAAAAAATTATGCTTTTCACGAAATTGGCAGTTTTTTTCACGACTTGAAATTTGTAAAATGAAATTTTTTTCGGTCCCTTGAACTTTGAATTAACACGGTTCTACAGTATTATGATAATAAACTTTGTACATATTGCATAAAGAAAATATTGCAGAACAAATTTGACAAATAATTATAGAAAAAATTTAATTTAATATTAAACTTATGAATTGAATGAGTCACTTAATTTCTTGTTCTCACTTACAGTACTATGTTAATTCCTCTATTCATAGGCCAAGATAATAAAACACCTTTGAGCCAATTGGAGTGCATTTTGCGCATGTATGTATTAAAAATAACACAAAGAATTATAAGTTATTCAGAGAGATATTTTCTATAGTACAATAATTAATATGCAAACCGCCTATCTTATTTTTCATCACTTTTTGGGAGAGGAATAAAACTGTTTTTTGTATGACTAATACTATTTCCAATACTTACTTCTTTAATGTGGCAACCCTTTAATATCCACCCAATTTTAGTAGCAAACCGTTAAATATCAAGGCTTTCCAAACGTACACCCACTCGTGAAGCCACCTCAATATTACAAAAAATTGAGATGGCCGGTGTGGCCACTTAGGTAATGAAATTATACAATTGGGCATGTAAAACAATGTAACTCACCCAGGTCTAGCCACACCTGGAAGGCTGTAAGCTGCTCTTCGAAAAAGGGGGAATGCACATAGGGCCGCTGGGTGTCCAGCATCGCCGGCAGCTGGGCCAGTGCGAGGTCCAGAGTCTGCTCCCAGGCCTGCCACATGGGGTGTCCTGCCATGGAGGGCATTGCTGGCGAGGATACAGGGGTACAGTTGTATGACCTGGATAGGAATTTAATTTTTAGAGCAAAAACAAACTCACAAACAATTTGAATATAAGATATATTATAACCCGGAGTGTGCGAAAATTTAATGTTCCAATTGAAATTAAAAAAAATTGTTTCACTGTAATTCTATTATTTATATTAAGAACTGTGAAATTTATTTGTCAAGATAATCTCTGAGACACCATGTACTCAGAACTGATAACGGTCTTGTCTTGGTCTTGAAATTAAGAGTTAACTACCCTCGTTCATGTGCAGTGTTGCCATGTATACACAAAATACTGAATCATCCTTCCCTGCTTTCCTGAATCATTTCCATTTGATCATTTTTATGAGTTACATGTGAGAATATACATGTGAACATATTTATAATAAAATAATAGTTGTTCCTTATAACGTCTACACATGTAATGTAACTGGGAGAGTTAAATGCAAATGAATTACTATTTATGTCACGGTACACATAAAGTCACTTTAATTATCAACATCATAACACAGTCATTAGCCATTTTTTATGCTATATATTATGCAGGTAAATAGAAACACACAATCTATTAAAATATAGCGCCAACGTATAGATCCATTATACTTATCTATGATAGAATCCTATGCGAGTATCATTGTTAGTAAGAAAAAATACCAAAGTAACGAATATGTCAAACGTGGTATTAATATCTCTAGTAAAAATATAATGTAAATTCTTAATTTCTCTTGTAAAGCATAATCAAACCAGATAAATAATAATAATTTAATGTACAATTACATATCTTAAAACCTTATGTATAATATAATATTGATATATTCATCTAACTAACCTACGATCCCAAGGTCTCACTACAGGGGTGGGCAGAGAATAGAACCCCACACTCTTCTATCCTGACTTACTACTCTTACCATGAACTTTAATATATCTTATTGTAAATCAGTGCAATCCCATTTCCTAACAAATTACCAAATTCCTCAGTCCCTCTAGGGGCCACTGGGTATGTTAAAGTTATATAATATCCCTCTGAATATATTTTCTCAGATAAGAAATTCAATTGGATGCTCCCTAGGAAAACATATTAAGAGAGTTTCACTTTGATAAATTTATTACCTTAATATTCTGTCAGCCAGCAGAAAATTTCTACAAAGACTAGCTGTGAGTAGATCTGCCCTGAAAAGCTGCTGAAACAGATCAGGTGGCAACGTGTTCCACGCTATTGAATCTGTAATAGCAGTAAATATCCAGTTCAGCTCCCCAATCATTGTACGCCTATCTGTCAACTGTCCGGGTATTCTAAAACAAAATATTAAAAATTGATAAGCATTCATACCAATTCTACTCCTCCAGCGTACGTCACAATTTTCAAATAAATAACTCTTAGACTCATTGTGAAAATAGTAAGTATTGATGTAACAAGAAGTTATCTACTTTTGAAATATACAAAGTTAATAATACAGTAAAACCACGATATAACGAAATCCAAGGGACCAAAAAATAAAAATTCGTAATAACGAATTTCCACATATAACGAAAAAAATAAAAAACCTACTAAATGTTACGCGCCGTCGCAAAAAAATGTTGCGCGGCTTCAAAAAAGATCGCAAATTCTGCAAACAAAGGAGGAAAAAGGCCATAGGGAACTGAATACCTATATATTTTTAGTACGAGGGCCAAGTAAAAAATAAGGTTCCCTACGCTGTACACTCGCCACGCGAGATGCTAGGCGAAATTCGGCAACACTGCCTTGATTGTTGGTCCCTTAACTACATCCCCACTACCGGGAGCAAACGCTGCGACGCTCAGTAAAGGCCTGACAGCCATCCGCCATGGAACCCGCCATCGCCGTTACCGCCAGGTGTGAAATCCGTTCGGTGATTCGATTTTTAAACGCGAAGAAGCTTAAACCTGTTGAAATTCATCGACAGTTGGAAGAAGTTTATGGCACAGCTTGCATCAGCGTCCAACACGTCCGCAAATGGTGCAGGGAGTTCTCCGAAGGACGCACAGACGTCCATGACGAGCAAAGGAGTGGGAGGCCATCGGTGTCGGACGAAGTCGTGGCGAAGATTGAGCGCATTCTCCTCGAAGATCGGAGAGTAACGCTTCGGGAGCTTGCTGTCCAGGTTCCTGAGGTTTGTGAAAAAACCATCGACAACATTTTGACCGATAAACTTGGTTATCGCAAGGTGTGCGCGCGGTGGGTCCCACACATGCTTTCAGAAACCCACAAAGACAATCGTGTCAAGTGTGCCGAGGGGTTTCTTCGAGAATGCGCCGAGAATACCAAAGAATTCTTGGACTCCATTATTACGGGAGATGAAACGTGGTGTCACTATGTCACTCCAGAAACAAAAGAACAGTCCAAACAATGGCGCCATCCTGAATCGCCTAGGCCGAAAAAGTTTAAGCAGACGCTTTCCGCAGGGAAAGTGATGGCTACGGTGTTTTGGGACCGAAAAGGCGTCTTGCTGACCGAGTTTATGCCTAAAGAGACCACCATCAATTCGGACAGGTACTGCGAGACATTGACAAAACTCAAAAGAGCCATCCAAAATCGCCGGAAAGGAAGGCTGACCAAGGGCTTACATGCGGGCGACAATGCTCACCCGCATGTCTCTCGACAGACCACCGCCCTACTGGACAAATTCGGCTGGAAATTGCTTGACCATGCCCCCTACAGCCCTGATCTTGCTCTCAGCGACTTCCACTTGTTTCCGAAATTGAAGCAACACTTGGGTGGACAACGCTTCAATACAGATGAAGAGGTGAAAGAAGCGGTCACCAAGTTCATCGGCGGCCTAGCGGCGGAATTCTTCGAAGCGGGTTTTCAGAAGTGGATAACTCGTCAGGAAAAACGCATAGAAAAATCAGGAGACTATGTAGAAAAATAGAATAAAGTACAAGCTTTCAGATGGTTTACTTATTTATTGCAATAAAAAATACCTTATACCTGAAAAAAATGTAGGAACCTTATTTTTTACTTGCCCCTCGTAGTTTTGTTATTAAAACAGATAAGCAAATGGATAATCAGAGGAATTAAATTAAGAACAGAACCTATTCAACACCAATTAGAAGATATTTTTGTAAATTCCAGAATATTGCAAACATAAAACAATATTTTAATTGTGTTTAAATGTAGAGCTGCTTCAAACATAGTTTTGGGCATGAAACATACAAAATAATTCAAAAATAACAATTTTACAGTTGAATCGCGGCATTTTTATAAAATGAGTCGTATATAAATTACGAAGGTACTTACCGGTAACGGCGGCAACCACTTCAAAATATATTTATAATCGTTAAAATTGTTCACTTAAAAATTATCGTTAACATTGTTCACTTAAAATACACGAAAACAATAGTTAATAGAAATACAAAATGCCGTACAAAAATAGTCCATAAAATATTTTAACGAATTATTTATATTATTGACGAGTTCACACGAAAACAATTGTCAAACGAAAATGAATTTATAAAAATATTCAGTTCGGTCATGCAATAATCGCGTTAAAAGCTGAACAAACTTAACTCTACAGACATTACACTGAGACTGACATTTCCAATAAGTACACACTGCAACTTTCGGGGGGTTCCTGTTAATTTTTGTATTTTCCAGCTGTTTGGATCCGGGATTGCAATACATATTAAAGGCGTATCTTTTTTGAAGCCGCGCAACATTTTTTTGCGACGGCGCGTAACATATAGTAGGATTTTTTAAATTTATTTCATTATATGTGGGAATTCGTTATTACAAATTTTTATTTTTTGGTCCCTTGGATTTCGTTATATCGCGGTTTTACTGTATATTATAATATTCTGTCATATGAATATTAAATTTCACTTTAATTCACAAAATATATATAAGTTATGAACAGCTTATTTCAAAGTATTGACTGCATGTGCCTGCTACATATTTATCCTTATATTCCATACTTATTAGTACTGTTCAAATATTGAGAAGTATTGTCATCCTTTAGTTGAAATTTTCAATTGCATTTTTAAGGTATGGCCTGGATGATAAATGTTATATCATATTGTGTAAGAGAATTACATAATATATCTTATTCAGAATTAATAAGAGATATTAATTGATTAAACCTTAACCAGCAATACTGAGTCTTTTATTATTTTCAAAGTTCCATCACTACAAATTCTAAGAGACATGGCCGATGTCATCTTCCTACACAAATAGCCAACTCCAAAGTAGACTGTCCTGAACTAACTTGATCAGAGTGCTAACCAGGTCAACCAGAATAAATCGTACATTTAACCTTCCGCACTGCTACACCAACGCCAAACAGAACCCCCCTTTCTTTCAACTCACACTAAACATTTTCAATACTTGAGTTACCTCAATTAAATCGAAATTCAATACCAAAACCATAATGGCCTTCATTTTATTTTTATAACACAGATTTTATTCCCTATCCCATTTTTCTTTACCTTTCCCCTCACCCTCCCGTTCCCCTGGAATATTTTTTTCTTTATAACTTTTATCTCTTCTCTGTTTATATTTTTATATTCTTCAACTTTCAACTTTTGCTCTCACTTTTTTCTCCATTAGAGGAGAAAGTACATTATTAAGTCCTATTTAAATTGTCCTCACCGTTTAAAGTACACCGTAATTTCGAAAAACATGTAACCGGTTAAATTATCACTTTGTTTATGATTTTTGTTTTTATAGATAAACTGTATATTTTCCTAATAAAATAAAAATATAACAATACTAAATGTTTCTTATATTACTTGTCTATGAGTTCGATAGTTGCTGGTGGAGTGATCTTTGCCGCATGATTTTGCATCACAAACCACTTTAGCGCCATCTTAATGGGAGTTGTCAGACAAGCCGTGAACAAGTCCGCGGGCAGCTCCGGATTCATTGGAAGGATTTGGTTAGCCGCACACGCAGCCAACTGTATACAGTTTTTAAAGGATGGTGGAGCGGAAGGAGCTGAACTTGAATCCGATTGCCCTCCAGAATTCTGTCGGGCCATCTAAAAATAGGAAAAACCAAATTAAAATGTATGTACTGTACAACTATATGGATCTCAGCTTATATTACATTTGTTTTGCATCACAGTACTATAGAACATTATGTCAAAAAAAAAAAATTTATTCATTATTAAATTTTATTTATAGTAACCACTTAATGAATAATTTTAAAACCAACCGGTTTCGGAAAATACCATTTCCTTCTTCAGGATGTAAAATTAACTTATGAAAAACACATATGTCATGTTATTCTATTGTTTTAAAAAATCTATTTTAAAATTTTTTATTAACTCCTTGGCCGCCCACATCGCAAGTTTCCGACAGAGAAAAAGATAAAATGAGAACTGTTGGAATTTAAGTTGGCTATCGTGAGTACAGCGAACAACCACGTGACATTCCGCGGCGTCTTATTTCTCACGGCAAATGACCATCAAATAATACATGATATCACCGACGCTGCGGATCGGATCTTTAATCAAATTATTATTTCCAGTAGTGATATCGTACAGCGCCCCATAGAAATCTGTTTCAACTCAAGAACACAATGAATTACATCTGAAATCGACTGTAAAAATTCGTCATTTTTCCTCCACACAAAATTGACAGTTGGCGCTCACTTTTGCGTTGCCAGATCGCAATTTTATTAAATTTGAAAATTTAACACACATACTCTCATATCGACGTCAAAGTGCTGATATTCTTAAAGTTATCGAATTTTCAAAAACTTTTTTGATTTTATTTTTACTTTACAAAATGGTGGAGGATGACTTATTTCGTTAGTGGAGACTGCCGACTTTTTAGACATTCCCGATATTCTTGTTACTATCGCAGAGTTCGATGATGAGAAGGACGCAATAAGTTGAGTAAATTATCAGCTAGATTATGACATATCAAATTTTTCATTTTTGTTGCCAAATAATTCAAGTGATTAAGATATTATTTTTTAGTTATTAATTCAAATTAACATACAAGCGATTCACTCAGTGAGTGCGCCATTAGGCAGCATTGGCCATTGGCGTGGCCGATGGCATCATTTTATGCGTGTTATTAGTGCTATATAAGTGTGATATGTAATGTGCACGTAGTTGTGAAGTGCTAATAATAATTAGTGTTATGGCCTGACAACACTATCAACTTTTATTTTTTCTATTTTTTTATATTAAAACTGTACAAAATCACAGTCGATGGACGCTTATGGTGAAATAGTACCCACATATTTTTTTTTTAGTTATACCAACGTTTCCATGGTTTTTTCATAAAAATAAAATTCAAAAAAGCTGGACTGTGAATTTTAAGACTTTTGGCGCCAATATGGTGGCATGATTCTGTTTCACCTACAATTTTTCTGAGCAGCTAACAGGTTAAAATAATTATTATCTATTACATGACTTAAATGTTTTGGGTTATTTGACATCCTGAAGAAGGAAATGGTACTTTCCGAATCCGGTTGGTGTTTTAAAATTACTCATTAAGTGATTATTATAAACAGAGTTAAATAATCTATAAAAAAAATTAACATAATAAACCACAAAGTTCAATTTGCAAATATTAAAAACATTATTATTAAGAATACCTCAAAATCTTTTTCATGTTGTTCAGCAAATATTTTAAATTGTTCAACGATAACTCCTGCATTGGAACAATCGTAGACATAAAGTGAAGGAGCTCCCATCCATGTCTGAAGTTCATACACCGACAGAGGTATGTACTGGGTGTATGCCTAAAATAACGATAGAAGCTAAATAAATATAATTATTTTGAATAAGAGAAAATAATTACCTCCGTCTTTGGAATTGATAAAATTCCATTATTATACACAATAGTATTCATAGTAGCAGTCTCTCTGGGCTATGTCTCTGCTGAGACAGACATTTTATACTTTTTTTTTTCACATTTTACAGACGGTACTTTTTTTTTTTTTAAATAGAGATGCATACACGGAATACATGTCACATCAATATTCTTACTATTTTCAAACTAAGCTAAATGCTTGTGCTATGAAAATAGGACTAACTTGCTGGAGTCCTGGAATGAGGCGCGAACCACCCATTTTATAAATTAAAAAGATGCCAAAACTACAATATTAAAAATATTAACCCTAGTACTCGACGGCATCACTAAGGTGCCATTTAAAATCTCTTCAAACTCTTAAGTCTCACTACAGCGGCATTATTATAAGACATGAAACCATAAACCGATCTATGTTATATCAGTTTATCCATTGACTTATTTATACACTCTAATATTTTGTTTTGTGTTTTTTTGAAATGCTTACCCAGAATCTTTGAAAAAATATTGAGTACAAAAGTTTTTTAAAACAATGAATTCTTTTTTTTAGCTGAATTTATTTAGACTGCAACAATGACCAAAATGAATGCAGTGATTACAGTTGAATTAAAATCAAAACTAGTGGCAGTCAAAACTAGTGGCCACACAAAATAAAAACTAAATCCCATTCAATAAACTGTCACAAACATGTATTTTCTTCACTTATTGGAATTTATTATTGTTTATCAATCATATTTCAAATCATAAAGGCAAAAAAAGTTTGACCATCAAGGAACAATTTATCTAAGAAGATTACTAGTTTGACAGAATACTCACTCTGTTAAAAACCCAAATTTCCCCCTGGCTAGTGGGTTTAGGTACTCCATGACCATTGTAATGAAAAAGGACTCTTTCATCTTTTGCGTTGCGCCTCAACGAACAACACAATTTTTTAACCTGAAATGTTTGAAACAAAAAACTTCAAGCACAAAATATTTCATATGTTTTTGTTTCAATTTTCTTTTTTTTATTTGGCTGGACTACGAATCTAAATTATAAATATGTAATAATAGGGCAATTGAATCATTTCAAATATAGATATACAATTTTTGAAAAACCATTTCTACTCAGATACTGCAAAATGATTCACACACATTTGTCATATATATATATATATATATATATACATACTTGTAATATTAGATATTAATGAGACCCCAGGGTCAAGTTTAATGATTGAATGCTATAATCAAATATCTTATTGAGATCATAAATAAAAAGAATCCAAATTAATTTTTTAGATAATAAAATACAACATCATACAACTGGTAACGAATATATAATACAAATAAAATAAATAACTATTAAGCTAAGAAATAATAATTTTCATCATATTACATGTGAACATGGCTTATGTCATATTCATTCATCAATGTACTTGATAATAATTTGCATATGAACTGCTTAGAGTCAATTCAATGAAACTACAAAACACAAAAAATTATTTATATGGTATCAAACCATTTTTGTTGGGTTAATTCGTTCAAGAATATATGCTATGTGTGTGAATTTTTAGAATGTATAAGGTAGCTGTGTACCTATATTTAACACTGAAAATAAATTCATAAAATTATTTTTTAAATATTATTCTTAAATTCCCAAATCTTTTTACATTTTTGGAGATACATATCAATTTTCAAAATACAAACACTCTCTAGTAATATAATTATGTACCTCACATATGTATATTTTGCATTATGTTTGGCAAATGACGAAGGTGTGTATGAATTTTTATTTTATTGCAATAATATGTTATCAACACAGATATAAATAAATTAAAAATTATAATCACATACTGCTGAGCAATTTTATCATGTATGAAGATGATATTAAAGATTTATTAAACTCTCATCAAACAATAAAATAATAAAAAACCTTTAAAAATTACATAAACAAATAAAGTGATGTTGTTCATACCTCATCGCTTGTCGGATCTAAGGACTGTTTATAACGTGCTCGGGGTTGCCACTGCTCATATTGTAACCTTAAATTAGCTCCTATTAATTCCAACGACTTCGCGGGGGATAAGGAAAGTGGGTCTAAAAAGAAAACAATGATATAATACTGATAGTGAGCTGGGAGAAATAGCAGTACTAATCTTTTGCTCTCAATGTCGCTTATTTAGTAGGTCATGTCTATTAAATTACTTATATTAATAGAAGTTCTACAAGTTTTAAACAGTTGAAAAAATATTAGGAGTCTATTATTAAATATACACTGGTCATTCTGTGAACAGTTTTTAAATTATAAACATTAACTCCTTGGCCGCCCACGTCGCAAGTATCTGACAGTGAAGAGACAGAATGAGAATTGTCAGAATTTAAGTTGACTATCGTGAGTACAGCGAACAACCACGTGGCATTCCACGGCATTATTTCTCATGGCAAATGACCATCAAATAATGCATGATATCACCGACGCTGCGGATCGGATCTTTAATCAAATTATTATTTCCAGTAGTGATATCGTACAGCACCCCATAGAAATCTGTTTCAACTCAAGAACACAACGAATTACATCTGAAATCGACTGTAAAAATCGTCATTTTTCCTCCTTACAAAATTGACAGTTGGCGCTCACTTTTGCGTTGCCAAATCGCAATTTTATTAAATTTGAAAATTTAACACACATACTCTCATATCGACGTCAAAGTGCTGATATTCTTAAAGTTATCGAATTTTCAAAAACTTTTTTGATTTTATTTTTACTTTACAAAATGGTGGAGGATGACTTATTTCGTTAGTGGAGACTGCCGACTTTTTAGACATTCCCGATATTCTTGTTACTACCGCAGAGTTCGATGATGAGAAGAACACAATAAGTTGGAAAATATCTGGAACGTTCCAATTTGACTAAATTGTCAGCTAGATTTTTCTCATTTTAGTTGCCAAGTAATTCAAGTGAATAAAATATTATTTCTTAGTTATTAATTAAAATTAATATACTAAGGTTTTACTATAAATACAGTGAGTGCACCGTTAGACAGCATTGGCCATTGCCACGGCCGGCGACATCATTTTATGTGTGTTGTTAGTTTTATGTGTATTGTATATGTAGTTGTGATGTGAAGTGCTAATATTTTTTTGTTTTACGCATCGCCTATATTTACAATAATATTAATAAAATCTGATGTTATCCTTCCAAAAAACAAATATAAAATAAATAATAATGTTCTAAGTGTTATGGCCTGACACTATCAACTTTTTTCCATCTCAAAACTGTACAAAATCGCGGTCGATGGACGCTTGTGTTGAAATAGTATCCACATATTTTTTCTTTAGTTATTCCAACGTTTTCATGTATTTTTTGTAAAAATAAAATTCTAAAAAACTAGCCTGTGAATTTTGAATTTTACAAATCTTGGCGCCAATAGGGTGGTATGATGCCGTTTCACCTACGATTTTTTTGAGCAACTAACAGGTTAAATGTCAAAATTTGTAAGAAAAAGGTAACTCCAAAGGAATGTAAAAATCTCCTTCTGTTGAACATATCGCACACCTAGATCAAAACTAAGACAACTTAAAAAAAGCAAGAATTTTGAGTTACCATTGTATTCGGATACTCTGTCATATACGCAACTAATTTAGCCCCAGTTCTCTAATAATATCATTTTAGAATACCTAAAATGTAATTTAGTTTCATAACCTTAGTAACAGAAAATGGAGAAAAACATTTTTATTTTTTTGTCTATTGAAAAATTACTTTTTGAGTTTATTTACACAATTTTCAAGGGAATAGAAACATATTTAGAATAAATAATAAAAATAATTTGCAATCCTTTGGCATATTTGTTCACAACATTTAAAAAAAACCGACACAAAAAAGTTAAAATGTAATGCATTAGAAATGTATGAGTATGTGAATTCATAATGTTTAAGTATTATAGTTATAAGTGTTTCTGATGTAACACATTCATCTCTTTATCAATCCAGAGTCAATGAACTCACAGTTATATTCAACGACAAACAATGTAAAATACCAGTGACGAAAAACAAGAAGCAAAATTACTTCTCTGACTAGACAAAAAATAATTATTGAGGTGATCTTAACTTTTTCTATCAATTTTTTCCCAGAGTATTTGATATAGAAAAAAACCTACTGACATACTAATTCAGAGACCGATTTGATAATTCGGAACATTTTTATTTTATTTATTTAACCAAAATTAAGAATAGAATTTCATGTGAAATGGTTTTTAATACAAATTAAATTAATTAACTAGAAAGATATACAGAAAAAAATCTATTTTTCAAAAAAATATTTAGTCGTTACATTATATGTGCTTTCAAGGTGACGCTAATAGTTCAATTATTTCAGGTGTCAGATAAATAATTAATGACGTTATTTGTTACATAAATCATGCAAAAGAGGGAGGTTAGAAAGAGACGATAATAAAATTTATGATTTTCTAGCATTTAACATTTCTAGCATACAAGTATCAAACATCACGTGTCTAGAGCCTTATAATGGCCTTATATAAGTTTTTCATATTTTTTAATATTTTGGATAGAAATAAAGATGTATGTTGTCATTTATATTAATCAATCAAAAATTAAATCATTTATTAAAGTACCTAATTAATATATATGAACATGTTTTGAAATCAGACAATGTACCTACATATATTTAGATGGTTGTTTAAATCAATATTCTAAATTTAAAAATTTTATGAGAGCTTTAATTTATTATTTTGTTTAATATTATCGATTTAAAATGCGCCATTGCTGTTTTGGTAATATGTTGTTTTATTATATACTATTTATGAAACTATTTATGAATTATATACTATTTATGAAACAGACAGCATTGTTTAAAATGCAACAGTGTTATAAACGTTAAGTTATATAAATGAAATATTTAATTCCGACTTACATAAAAATAACATACATAAAATGTTTACTTTGTTCAAGAAAACGTTGTTTTCCCTTAAAATCAGTAAAAAGACATCTAATTTATGAAATTTGCTACTAATATTGTGAATAAGTTCAATATTAATTCATACTGTGGGTAAATAAAATATGCATGAAAACATATATTTTTTGGCATATTTTAATGAAAATTACGATAGCCCGGACTAGATGTCATTACGGCCGATGTCGATCAGCGATCTGAAGCTAATAAAGAAAATAAAAAATGCACATTATTAGGATTGATATAAATATTATTTAGTAAAAATTAATGCATTTTCGATATCAAACTTGATTTTAAATAGTAGCTGAAGCCTCAAAGCATGTGAGTAAATACAATAAATTATTTAAAAACATATGTTTTTACTAAAACAAAGTATTTTAAAAATGTCAAAAATTGATCATATGTACTGCAAATTAAATGGTTTATAACTCTATTAATTTTTAATATTTTGCTAATTTGGTTCAATGTAGGTTTGTCTCCGTAATCTTGGCTTTAAGATAATAAGAAAATATATTTTGTTTATGCAATAATTTACCAAATTAACACAATTTTGTAGCATGTGTAAAATGCATCTAATAGTTGCGGTCTTTCTTATAATGCTTATATTGTCTTTAATTATGGCTTAATTAAGTTTATTAGTTTTAAATAACTATAAAAGTCCTACCTATCTAAGTAACAGTTTAAAAAAAAGTAATATCTAGTAAGTGTATAACTTCTGATATAAATGAATAATAAAAACCCACATTTTCATAAAAAAAATGCAAAAATTTGAATTATCATTGAAAGTAGCCCCTTAATAGAATGGTTTTTGGCTCAGTCATAATGGAATGAACATAATCATTATATTTATGTATTCATAAAATTGCCAGATAGCTACTCAATGTTGTCAAAGGTTTTTTCTCTATAATTATGGTATCAGCAAAAGACTTACAAATCCTGTTTCTGTATGAGTTTAATTTAAAACACAATGCAGCTAAGATCGTAAGAAATATTAAAATGGATTTTGAAGAAGGATCAAACAAACGAGCGGACATTTTGACGCTGGCTCCAGAAATTCAGGAGACGTCAACCTTGAAAACTAACCCGAAGGAAGAACCATAACTGTTGTCCACTAGAATCAACTAAGGACTATTATTAAAGATAAAATAGAATGTTCGGTCCCTTGCAATGAACTTAGGAGTTACCTGTAATTGTTGAAATGTAAATGTTAAATTGACAAAATTAGACAAGTGGGAACTGCACAAAAAAAAAAGAACTACACAAAGTGCTTCATCCGAGTATCAGTAATTAACTATGAAAACAATAACGAACCATTCCTGAAGCTAATCATCACTTTCCTAGAAAAATGGATTAAATATAATAATTGGGAGATCAGGATAGATCCCCAAAATCTGCACTAAAAGTTGTGTAATGTATGGTGGGCCATTAAAGAATTATTCAGACAATCACAGCTGAGTCAAAACAAAGTAATATAATGCATAAAAAATCACTAATAGTAAACAGATTTTGACCGAAGTTGCAAGACAAACGGTAGATCCCACACCTCACAAACCATGACTATAAAATTGTCAAAATTAGGTTGTGAGATCTTGCCGCATCATCCTTACTCACCGCACTTTTTTACCAACAGGCATTCGAACATTTTAAACTGTTTCTATGCAAGAAGACATTCCGAAACCAGGAAACCTTTATGATGCAATCGATTCCGGCTAACTGCGCCACCGGTTATTTGGGGTAGCCGCTTATTTGGGCCAAATCTTAAAGAATGAAAACCAAATCAAGGAAATAACAGCAATTTACTAATCACTTATTCGAAACCCAATTCCATTTAATCAGGACAATAAATTGAGGATCAAAATATGTAATATATTTACAAAATTTTATAATCATAAGAAAAAAAATTATAAAGAATTTAATGTGTTCTTTACGAAATGTAGTGAATAGCACTTGAACATTTTTTGAAAATCTTGTTTATCTGTTTGCTGTTGACGCGGTGCTGAGGATTCACATATACATACATTCAGTAACAGTTATACTTCTGTTCATGTGCGATCTATGTGTAGACTTGCTTTTTCGCAATTTATTTTTAAAACGTATAACCCTTGACAAGATGGCAAGAAATTACTTTCAAGTACATTACTTAACTGAATAAACACAAGTCACAGTCGGCTTGCTAAGTTAACTGGTATGCCAAAATGATCTACCATATAGCTTCTCATACAACAATAAAATCAACTGCGTGGCAAATGGGCGTTACGCGAGGGAATAACAGAAACATCCAAAAGAAAACTTGAGAAAGGATACAGATGTCGAGGAGTTTTTAGGTTTTTATTAGATACGGTGTGAGTATCAGCGGACTAATATTGAAGGCGAGGTCAGAGAAGTTAGCTTAAAAGCTTAAAGGTCAGAACAACTGATGATTGGTTGTGTCGATGAAAAGCAAGATGCAATATCAAATTTTAAAAAGTACGGTATGAAAAGGGCAGAGCTGATAATATAAGCGCTAAACAGTAGAAAATACAAAAATACCTCATTTTCTAAAAAAAAAATTGTACGCATGACTGGCCGATTTCATAGATAATATAGATTATCGTGCAAAGCTGTTATTTTTCCGTAATTTATATCTTTTTTCAAGAATTTATTGAAGTGTAAGAATAAAGCTCATTCTTTAATTTTGGGCCAAAATGTTCTAGGTCCAATGTGTCCCAATTAAACGGAATCAACTGTAATTAGAACTACAGTTCAGTCTGATTTGTATGACATAATTTTATTAGTTTACTAGTCCGGAAAAAGTCATTGTAACAAATGGATTTTGATTAATATTTTTTTAATTTTATAAACACAAAAATATATATCACTTTCATCTGCCAAATCAGTTATTTCATATGAAACATGTTTTCGTATTTCAATTTTTTAAATTAAAAAATCATTATAAAAATGATATGGCTTATGTGGTTGAGTGATTAGAATGCTCATCTTCGGCACCAAGGTTGGGGATTCGAATCTCATTAGTTTCCATTCAAATTGGTCATACATTTATATAACTTAAGCTTATATATGCATGTGACGTGTTTTCATGTTTGATTCTTTATTTGTTTCTTTATTTACACAATTTTGCATTTCGAAATATATTAACTATTATAAAATAAATCCACATTGTTTTTAATATATTTAATGGATTTTTAATTTTAAAAAATAGTCAACCTTTAACATATTAAACTTATATTAAAACACAAATGTATATTACCTATCCAGCACTCTAATCTTGCGCACGGTTGCGTTTTTACTATATCTGGTGGATCAACGCCAACATTTAAGCATAAAACCAAAGCCACGCAATGCGTTTTATACTGAAATTAGAAACACAAACAATGTTCAATACATAAATAATTAACTGAGAATCAACTGATAAGAAATATTACCACCAAAATCATTATGAACAGATAACAGTTGATTTTCAAGTTCACAAATCTCACAAGGTGACACAATCGACAATATATAATATATATTTTGTATTACAGCGGGATCTACCATAAATATGTTGTAGGTTTCCATGAAATAATCAACATAAATAATAATTTTTATCAAGCCCCCACTGAAATTATCAGATATTTGTGTTGCAGAAAATGTAAATAAAGTAATCATTATTTTTAAAGAGTAATCTAACCTTCTCCTTCATACGCCAAGTTTGTTCAGTATTTTTTGCTCCTTCGATGGATTCACAATGCCTACTGCTCACAAAGCTCAAGGGAAGTTCCCAATCGGTCAGTTCTTTGGACGGGTCTACTTGATTACTATCAGAACTCTCATCTTCCTCATCGGAAGGCAAATGCGGAGGCATATCTGACATCTTCAAAAATCGATTGAATTATCACGATTCTTTTATTTACGTCTTCATAAAATTCATAAACAATCAACACGTGACAGACATTCAAACATTTTTCTGAATGTCGTATAAAAAACTGACGTATGGCTTCTATCTCTACAAATCATAGCCATCCAAACAAATGCACAGATAAACTGTCTAGTACCTGGTACCTACGCAGCTCAATTGTACCTGGCTATTAAGATTATTTTATATCTAGACAGACATAAAATACGCCCATTTTTAAAAATAAAAATTCAAGTTGACCATACATAATTTACACTTTTTGATACAAAAATTTTCAGTCAGATTACGAAATAATGTCATGGTCTAAAATAAAAACATTTTATTTCAATTCCTTATTCAAGTAATTTTTTAATACGTTTCTTTTTGCCTGATCCTGTGAAGAGACAGCGTTATTGTTAGATATTTGTTAATTATTATCACTTTATTAACTTTTGATCTTTATTCCTTCATTGGTTAAATGGGTAATGCTTTTCAATGAAACTATATTTTTTTTTTTTAATTGCAATGCAGGGTGCAAAATTATACATAGTTCATCATAAAACGATTTAAATAACTTTTTAAATTTATGTGTTGTAACATTTATATCAAATATTTTTTTCATACGTCTTTCATTCTTTTCACATCTAAATTACCTAGAAAACTTTCAAGAATAAGAAGAAAATTGGTGTCTTGCAGTTTATAATCCCAGATATAGATGACTTTGTAATTGCCGCGTTACTTTATTAACGATAAATTTAACAACTTATTGTTTTCGAATTTATTTATTGTCCATAGCTTATTTTATCTAAAAGTAAATAAATACACGTAATATGTATTTAAAGATTTTTTATATGTAATATATACATCAAACAAACTAGGCTTAAATTCCTACCCAATAACACAATCCATCATAATGAAATAATAATGTGTGTGGGGCCTCCTTATAGTGCTGTTTGTTTTAAAAAATGTTTCTAAAATTAATAGAGAAAAATATTGTGGCGGTAAAGTATAAAGTAGTCATATTTACAGCTAGTGCTAACATAAGAAAATGTGTAGTACATAGATCGCGTGAAACAAAAATAATATTTTCAAAAGCCTTTAAAAACAGCAAACCTGTCATTGTGGATCATCAGCATCCTTTTTTCATTATCTGAAAAGGAAATATTTTATTAAGAGGTTTGTGTGTACTACTCGCTAGGCGCCATTTCTTTATTTTTTTTTAAATTACTGAAGTAAGCTTCTTACTTAAAAATATTGCATTAAATTCACCAAATTTGTGTAAATTTTAATTTAAAAAAAGAATATACTCGTATTTTTTAAATAAATATTTCATAACTTTATTTATAAAATTTACAAAATCACATCTTACAAACAGGTATTCTGCAAACTTTTATTATTGATATCTGGAGCAAACACAAAAAAACAGACTGAGAATCTCTAACACAAGCACATTTATATTATTCTTTCAACATAGCAAATAAAAACTGTTAATTTTATAAACATGTCAATTGTTGAAAACAGAAAAGTCTGAAACTAACTTATATTTGAGGCTAGATAAATATTATAATATTACATGATGTAAATACTTTTGATATCTAATAGATATATTTTTCAACTGCGAAAAGTTCAGTATGCTTTGAAAATGTTTATTCTAAATATATATAATCTTGCAATATCAAAGTAGATTAAATTTGAGCAATATTAAAAATAAATATGATGGATTAAATAGTATTATAATTAGTATATTATAGTGATTGATTTGAAAAAACTGATCTAACTCAAAGAACTGGAATCAAAATGATCACTAAATCAAATTTTATTCCAAAATTAAATCAACCTCCCCTCTTAACTAACAAGGACATTTTAATTCCTACAGTATTTCGCATGTATTTGATAAATTTAAAAGTGGCAGAAACATTTTATAAATTGTGTTCAATAGAACATAGTAGAATACAATATATATAAAAAATTACTACCACTTAAAATATGTATCATGTCGAAATTGAACATAAAGAACAATGGTTAAATTGGCTAATAAGGCATAATTTTATTAATTCTTTGTAGGTTTAGGTGTAAATATTAAAGCATATTTTGAAGTTCCTAAGTATTTAAACCACTCCCTACAATAAAATAATTAAAAAACCCTAAAATATTTTTTCAATAAAAATTACTTAATGGCGTCAAATCTTCTTGCAGTTTCGTCATACTTCATGTTGCATTACCATACTTACAATTTTTGTATAAAGAATTTGTATTTTTAATTATCCAATTTAATTAAACTTATATGCAATAAACAAGACAATTACAATTAATTGATCATTATTAAAGAAAAAAAAGATGATTGTTAATTATACGGAGAGCACTCTATTGTTTTATAAAATAAAATACATTATTTAAAGTGGGCTGTGCGATATCCGTATAATTAGCAAGTATGATAGAAAATATTGTACACTCTGCATTCCCATTGAATAGACTAAACTTGAACGGGATTACACAGGGCACAGATGTCATGATACTGAGGAGCTTCAGGCAAACATTCTAGATGAAAAGTATGTCTACAATTATACACTATCATGTCAGTGGCATGAGAATATTGTACACTCTGCATTCCCATTGAATAGACTAAACTTGAACGGGATTACACAGGGCACAGATGTCATGATACTGAGGAGCTTCAGGCAAACATTCTAGATGAAAAGTATGTCTACAATTATACACTATCATGTCAGTGGCATGAGAGAGATCTTTAATAATTATTTTTCCATGACAAGCACTACAAAGATATTCATCAGATATACAGATTCCTCGCTGGTGACCCCGAATCAATTTTTCATGAAGATCAAAATAATTTCTCAAAGTAATGGCTTTACAAGCTTCTTGAACTGACAACTGAAGGTTATAATCACCCATCATCTTGCCCAGAGAATCTTTAAGATCCACTATTTCACAGCCAGGTTTGATACCTTGAATGAGTACTCTCGGATCTACATAATTACCAATCCTCTTCAAAAGCAGAGTGATAAAATTAGGTTTATCCAAAGAATGCGTTATTAAATCTAACCATAATTCCTTGTCATCATGTTCTTGACAGAATGTGATAGCTTGGTTTATGTCTTTTAACTTCTCGATAATAATATTCAAAGCATCTTTCGTACTGCCGATTCTCCCCAGTAGATACACAGTTTCAGGATAGAATTGGTTTTCTTTACAAACGTCTAAAGCCTCCTGAATAGGATAATTGTCACTAGATTTCAAAAATGGCAAAAGCTTTTCTCTCGCGTATTTGGCGTACAGTTTAACTAATTTTCCATGATACTTTCCACTAGTGTCAACTTTACTTAATGCATCGAGATATCTGTACAAATATAAATCATTCGGCTTGAGCTGCTCTTCGATCACTTCAACAGGGACTTTTGTTTTATCCAGGAGCATAACAATAGCTTTATCACAATCTAATTTCATAAGGGCCAGAATCTTGTCATGAATGAAGTTATAGAGATTATGCTTTTTTATCAATATGAAAACATCTTTGTGCTGCAGTTTGAGGTACATTGACAAGGCTTTATCATATTTTTTTTGATGGCAATACAAAACTGCCAATGCCTCCATATGATAACTTTTATCAACGTCTGTCAGAAGTAACTGTTCAATTACAGCTTTAATAACTGCATTAATGTTGTACAATAATGGATTCCACTCTTGAACTAATCGCAGGAACCCTTGGGAATCAAACTTCAAGTATTCGTACAGAATCATCTCATATATATGAGGTCCCAACTTTCTATCTAGTACTTTGGGGACATAAGGACTTATCCATCTCAAACTATTCATATTAGAAAATTTGTAAATTTGTTCTTCCCAGAGCGACCTATCAGCTGAACAGACTTTAGAACAGAGTTTTGCAGCCTCTTCGTAATCATTATTCTCAATCAAACGATCCATGTGGAGTATTCCTACAGATGAAACCGAGTGCTTGGTCGTTCTCCCTCCAGCTTTTTCCAACACAATCATGGCTCTTTCATAGAAGTCGTGGTCCACAAGCCACTGAACTCTATCGTCGATGTCATACTGACTGGCAATTATAATATCTTTGGGTGACACAATGAAAAATCTGTTTTCTTCAATGACTGATGCTAAATGGTATTCATTGCAAGAATACTCTTCATATCCTCGGATATTTAGGCTATCTGATGAGATTTCAGCAAACTCGCAATCTTTGTAGTCGTTAATATTCAACGTAGGCCTTTGGGCCTTCCCGGTTTTGGGATCTGGTTCTTTGGGAAATCCTAATACGACCAACTGATTGTCCAACGGAGCTAATCCACATATGTAGTATTCTGTTTGAAATGTATACATAGGGTCTACTAAATACTCGGGCACAGTTCTAGCTTGCAATTCCAGGTTACTCCTTTTCCGAACCACGCATATGCGCACAGTGTCCACCCAGCCGATCATGAGTGTCTTCTCCGCAGCCCACACCAGATTGCAACGGTATTCCTCGATAGAGACTTTAGAACGCTCCCATTTGATAAGCCCGAGGGAGCATCGCGCCATGAGGTCATACACCCTGACCCCCACATCGCTGGCCCAGGCCACGAAGCGGTCCTGCCAGGCCAATGCTTGCACGTAGCCCTCACACTCGCACAGAACAGTGCTCTTTATCCTGTTTAGAAAACTTTTCTCATACAGAGTCAGTTTATTGTCCCCTATTAAAAATCTCCGGCCAGATCCAGGCTTGTGGTAATTAGGATCGAGAGCCACAGACTTGATGACCCTCCCCAATGAGAGGTTGTGGTTATTTTCTGTGGAGTAGAGGCCGTGGACAATGACTTTTCCGTCGTCGGAGCAAGTGGCTATGTAATCCCCGTTGGAGTCCACGGATATATTGTTGACTGCGATGGTG
The DNA here is from genome assembly GCA_022840565.1 of Eubasilissa regina. Classification (NCBI taxonomy): domain Eukaryota; kingdom Metazoa; phylum Arthropoda; class Insecta; order Trichoptera; family Phryganeidae; genus Eubasilissa; species Eubasilissa regina. The sequence goes on from JAINEB010000013.1 coordinate 17,868,218, forward strand.
TGCGCGTGAAGTCCCTTCTCTCTCGCCAGCTCCTGCGGGGCGATGCAGGCTGTATTACCTTCATGATCCAGCAGATGAACCACTCCCCACTGAGAGCCCAAGCACACGAACTTGGGATGTACAGCTATACAACTGACAGCATCTTTCAATAATATATTCAGTACGTCATTGACCATGCGATGATACTTCAACTTTGGCTCCTCTTCCGGAGGCAAGCTGTCACAACTTTCTGTGTCGATCACGGACATTGCACTGATGTCATTATCTTCAATCAATAATCATATTTATTTGGCCGAATATTATAATACAGTATGAATTGTAAACAAAATATAACGATGACTCAAATGTCAAGCAAGTTATCACTTTTTCTATGGTTTTGATGACAGCTGATGAATAATTAAAATTTCATTTCTTATAAAAGAGAATTCACATTCAACATTTCAGAGAAGAACGGGACGACAAACTTCAAGCATGTAACACTGCGCGGGGGGGTCTTCTCTTAAGATGATTATGGATGATGATCAGCAAGATCCAGTGTGGAATTCATTTATCATTCCATTTCTGTTCCACATTCCCAAATAAGTGACTTTTTTTAAATTTTATCAACTATACGACGTTGTATAGTATAAATTAATATTTGCCTTTATTTTTTTAATTCTACACTATCGTGTATTGATTTTACACACACTGCTCGGGGACTGTATTTCCACCGCATTAAGTCTATTTTAATTTCTTTTTCGCTAGTTTCATGCTCTCCTTAGGACCTTAGTATTGATATTTAAATAATTTAATACTTTTCTTGAATAATAAATTCGTATTAGCGATAACTGTGTACACCATTTACTTTATTCCCTTCATTCATCTTTTTTTCGATATATTTCTCGAACTTACCATCCCCACAAACTCATGTATTATTCTAAACTTTAATTATTTAACGATATAGCGAATATTTCTTAGTAATACAAACTGGACACGACGTTGGGCGCCATGTGATTCAAGTCGGGGTTCGTCTAGGAGTCATGATTCGATTAATCGAACACGTATCAGCTCCTGATTGCTCATCAGAACGATACCCCGCACTCTAAAAGAATGTTCGCTTCGCGACCCATCCATCAGATATCACCCTTTCATCAGATATCACCATGGTTATAGGAAGAATAATACAAGAATATAGGAAGAATATGAACACACGAAGATGCACCAATTATATATTTATTAAACACACATTTAAATTCACGGGCAAATGGAAATATTTATAACTAACTTAATCTAAAATTCATCCTACCTTGGGTTATCTTGTGATTTTCCCCTGGATTTTCTGGCTGGCGAAGTGATGCTGTAAGCACCCGGCGTGGGCGGCTACCTGCTGGCTCCGCGGCTGCTCCGGCGACAGGCCAGACTGGTTGCTCGGAACGGGCGGGGCGGCTGCTCCTGGATAAAATGCGGTGAACGGTGGCTGTCTATCCTCCGACTCTCTATTACGTTCGATCGGGTTTCCGGTGTTGAGTGTCTGCTTCTGCTGGTCAACCTCGCGACGTCTTCTGGCTTCCGAGATAGACTTTCATCTATCCACTCCCAACTTTTGTTTTCAACTGCCCCCTTCCAAATTTTGTCTTCAATTCTAACTTTTGAATCTTGTTCACAACTTACTGTTTTTAACTGCACGTTTTCAACTTCGTTCCACTCGTCCTCCCAGACCTCGTGTCCAACTCACTCCTCCGGGTTTCGTTACACAACTCCGTGCTTCCGACTTCGTTCCACTCGTCCTCCCAGACCTCGTATCCGACTCACTTTTCCGGGTTTCGTTTCGCGACTGCGTGCTTTCGACTGTCTTTTTACAACCTTCCGAACCTCGTCCTCCCGGACCTCGTCTCCGACTCACTCCTCCGGACCTCGTTTTACAGCTGCGTGCTTTCGACTGTATTTCGACAACTGGGATCCCGGGCCGTGCGTAGGCCATTCTTATACCTTAACAGTGGAGTGTTTCCCATCTGCCGATCTGCCCTCTTCCCGTCATGGGAAGGGCCACCATCCCATTGGTCCATTCGCTTCTTCTGAAGGCCACGCCCAATCCAAACCCAAACTGACTCCTCCTTCGTCTTATCGCTGACTATAATTAATCTTATATTCTAATTATTTGCACTTTAGTTACATTTAGTTATTTCCTACGCTACTTTACAGAATCTTATATCTAGTAACACATATTATTTAATTATTCTTATTTTACTTAGTTTATTTTTATTCTTTTTATGAATGAAACATTCCACTTACTTTAAATTTTACATAATATCTCTACGCTATCATTTGCATCTTGTTTTTCCCTATATAATATTTCTTTACTCCTAATATGCATTGAACACTAGGTCTACAGTGATCGATCGTCATATTCGTTAAGCAATTACTAGATTCGCACTTATCGCTTCAAACTGCGTTGTCAGGATCATTTTCGCGCTTCAAAACATATTATTCTAAATAATTATTCCAAATAATATATTCTAAGTGATTAAAATAAAGACTGAATCGTCGGGGATGTTATTTCTTGCAATATTCCAGGATCTAGGGATACATTCATTTACCTTTCGAATCGAGCCATGTGGTTCATCCAACGTTGTACTAAAAGCAGATTGCACAAAGAAACTGCGTCGTTTGTTTTCATCACGCATCGACCCTGGACGCTAGCTAATGGGCACGTAACGGTGCGTTTCCTAAATCTTTCTCCGGAAATCGATTGTCTCGCCGATACAACGGGTCCAGCTTTAATGGTCCTACGACCTTCGGTTTTATCTGTCGGCAGGATGCGTCCCCTCGAAACAAAGCGCGCCCTTACAGATTTGATATCGCTTCCCAGGAAACTTTAATATTCCCGTTTTTACGTGCATAGCACAACACTTGGGCTGGAGGTCACTACAGTCATTATTCGCTTTTGAACGAGCCGCTAGGTTTTTTTTTGTTAATAGACGTCCGGTCCCGTTTATATGGGCCTGCCATCAGCGACCTGCATGCATTTGCGAGACGCGATTTCCAGCCTTTATTTTATTTCATTTTTACGGCCAATAAATGTGATAACTTCGCGCCATTTTGCGCTGAGGCATATCAATCGGGACACAATTTACTAGCTTCTAGACTAACTTCACGTGACCGATTAGCTTAAGGGCTCGTTGCTTCTCGTAACCACCTTCAGACTTGTTCAATTCTCTTTTAGATTGACCTCACATAGCCAATTAATGAACTAGCTTTCGTAAAATGACGTCCAGCTCTTTAAAGCTGTGTCAGTGGGAGTGGTGCTGCGCTCGCCGTTCGGTCCCATCCTTATCTATGGTCCCACTCTCAGAACCAACGACCATTCCATTGGCCGTCCTTACGGTGAGAGTCCACGCCCTTTTCTAGCCCTAATTTTTTACTTCTTCACCGGTAGTCTTTTTATTATTAATTATAATTAAACTGATCTCTATACATATTCATTTTATTACATTAATCATTTAATTGACACATCTATTTATTTACAATAAAATTCGCATCCTTCAATTTTTTATACATACTTACGTTTATTACATTATTTTATATATAGCTAAATAAAACATACTTATCTGAAACACCCCCACTATGACGCTAACCTGACCATTCATTACTATATTTTATTAATGCTTGATCCGTATCGCGAATTTTACTGTGTATTTTAGTTATGAGTCATATTAATTTTCATTTACGAGGCACCGACTGGTTAGTACCTACACCGGTGTATAGTTTTTTTAGCCTGGAGCTAGCAGAAAAGGAACGAACGCAAACTGAATTTGGTGGAAGATACATTTGGCCTGGGCAGATACATTTATGATCGAGTAAAGATGAAGAATTTAAGTTAAAACGTTTTTAAAAGGTTCGCTTTGGTAGTTTGGCCTATGGAATGAATGAATGGGGAGAAAATAGTAAGAAATACATATGACGCAAGATCTATGAATGTGGAAGAGGCAAATATTGTGTACTAGAACCAACAACTGTGACGCTTTATCTTCTCTGCCTGTGGGGAAATGCCGTGATGGTAGGTTAATCACTTCGTTTGTCTAAAATGGCGATTTTCGGAACGGATTTTTTTTCTTATTGCTGTTTTTGAGGTAAGTTTGTAGAACTTCATAATTACATATGTATAAATAAAACACTTGTTTTTTTATTCTATTCGTTTTAATTTACTTGAAACGCGTCTAAGTAAAGTTATATGGCTGCCCTAACAATAGATATAAGTGCAAGTTATTGAGTTAAATTGTTCGATTAATAGTGCCCTTACAAGTCGAAACGCGTCTCAAATGAATTAAACGAGTAGAATCAAAGAACTGGCGTTTTATTTTCATTTATATGATTTTTTCTCTATTTTTTCTTTCATCTGTGTCCCCACCTGGATTTACTTTTTAACAAAAAGGGACTATTTTTTGTTCCATCTACAGGGATTAGATTTCAAATTCACCGCCATCTCAGCCGGCATTGATGCTAGCGACATATCGCTGCAAGTCTGGCCTAATTCTTCATCGTTGAGCTCTCTTCTGTTTCATCGCTTCACGACCACGGTCTTACCGGCCCACGCGCGCTGAGTGAGACCGCCGACTCGCTTCGTTTCATAATACACGCGCACCTTGTGGATCTCTTCATTCTACTCGTAATATCTGTTTTCCTTGTTCTCTCATACTGTCACAATAAACATCAATACCCCAATCATCACTCTTTCGTTAAACTACCGACTTAACCCCCAAACAACTTTTCCGAAGAATCAGAATGGTCATGGAAGCCATAACCTTTGTTTTATTATAGCGCCGGCTATTGTCTATTTAGAACTTGATGGATATTCGGGTAGTGTGATCGTATTCCACCATCATATGAGCTACCTCTTTTCACTAATTGCTAATTGCTTAATTGTTTTTCCCACTCACTTTTGTCTGTCTTCACATTTATGGCCGATTGCATGGCCACGTGTGCCCCCCGCTGGCGCGTGAAAAAAGCGACATCTGAAGCCCCCCCCTTGGTACAGTTCACGGACGTGAGCTCCGCAGCTTTGCTCGCCATGTATTATCCGTGGCTGCGTCCGGTCGTCTCGTGGTGGGTGGCGTCCGGTCCTTCGTTGTGAGCGGCGGGAATATCCATCGCTCGCCTCGTGTCTGAGGCGGGATCCTCGGATGCCTTCCAGGAGGCACATTGCAGCTTCGTCTCGAGGCAAGATGGTGGTCGGTTTGGAACTGCCCGGCAGCCGGCCTCGGAGCAGATCCGATGCGTTCGACAGGCGTAAAACGAGAGAGTCGCTTCGGCTTGGCAGAAACCCACCCCGGCCAATGCGCGGAGGAGGGGGTAGCGACCCTTCGTCCGCTGTGGATGAGTGTTAGGAGCGGGTTGAGAAGGGGCTTGCGTTGCCCGGTGCGCGGTCCGCACAGCAATATTTGAATAAAGCTAAACATTAATTTAAAATTCGCACCGAAAATAGTATTCGTAATACGTGAACGTCACACTTGAGATGCGACCGTAACAACCTCACATAACTTCATTCTTATTATACGTCTCTCATACGTATTTTGCAAATTAAGTATAATCAGCATGAATAATGTAATAAAAGTGTATGATAAATATATTTTAAGCATAATATGGATACGGTAAATATTTAGTACATTTTAACAAGTAGGTACATCAAGTAATGTACAATATTCGTAATTTAAATACTGAACATTACTTGAAAGGAAAAGACAAATGATGTCAATTATTGGGATTTTTTTGAACTAATTTCATTGTTTGTTTCACTCATTTAAAGTAATGATGAACTCAAAATCACGAACCGTGAGTCAATCACTGATATCTTTGAGTCACACTCATTGTCAATGATTGAATATCTGACAATATCGTGATTCAATTTATTTTTTATTTGTATTTGCTGAGAATTTGACCCGAAAAATATATTTACACTTTTTTTTATCATTTTAATTCTCTTTGTGATGATATTAAATTAGATTTATATTTATTATTTATGCTAGAATATGTTTTCTAGCCAAATGAGGTTTTAATACTATAAATAAATACGCTCAAAATAATGTTTTTTTATTATTTCGCTTTTTGTGATATCGTGCGGCGCATGCGCATTAGTAACGATTCTGTGATCACAGTTGCAGTTTTCAATCACTGATATACCAATCACAATCACAACAGTGAGTCGAGAGTAACATTTTTTCTCATCACTAACTGAAAGGGTGATGTGATCTCGGTAAATTATCGCATAAAGATTCATCCAAGTCTATGGAAATTGTGTATGGCGTCTATCGTCTATGAATATTTCTGTAATTCTTCCAATGTCAACCATTTAACATTGTTTTTATTATTATTGTTCAAGGTTGGCGCATAACCGCTTAACCTCAAAATTTGTTTTAAATGATGACTTTTACCATAAATATCGAAGGTTAATAATGGGTTTTTGTTTTTAATATTAAGCATACTAAAATTACAGTAAACAATGGCTGCGAACGATGATTTCGACTCTGAACTCAATTCAATAGAGCGAGAGTTGTCCAAAGTAGAATCTGAACTTCGAAAACTGAGGAAGCGGCAACAAGAGCTAATAGAACTAAGGGACGCTCTTAAAGATCAAAATGACTTACAAAAATCGAAGGTTCTCGGGAAAGAAAATTGGGAAAGAGCACATTTCGAGTGGTCTGAACGTCTTAACGTTACACTGCGTAATATATTCGGTATCACAGAGTACAGGCCTCAACAACTCAGCGCTATGAACGCCACTCTAGCGGGAAATCACGCTTTGGTCGTTATGCCTACTGGGGCCGGCAAAAGCTTGTGTTTTCAGCTACCGGCACTTATTAATGAGGGCATCACGATAGTGGTGTCACCTCTTATCTCCCTAATGGAAGATCAAGTGATGTCTCTGACCAGGAGAGGTGTTCGAGCCAAACTTATGACGAGTACCAGTACCAGGGAACAAACGACTGCGGCACTCAATGACATGACTGATAAAACATCCCAAGTTAAATTGCTCTACGTCACCCCGGAAAGATTTGCCAAAAGCAAGAGATTCATGGCAAAGCTACAAAAATGCTTTGCTGAAGGTAGATTACAAAGAATAGCCATCGATGAAGTGCACTGTTGCTCCCAATGGGGCCACGATTTTAGACCTGATTACAAATTTCTAGGAGTTCTCTCTGCTATGTTCCCCGGAATACCCATACTGGGGCTAACGGCCACCGCCACTTCTAGAGTTTTATTGGACGTACAGAAAATGCTGGACATAAGAGGCTGTTTACTTATCAAATCTTCATTTAATCGTCCCAACTTGTTTTACCACATCATTGACAAACCCAGCTCATTTGAGGAATGCACGAATATTCTGGAAAAATTACTCAAGTATAGGTACAAAGACCAGTCTGGAATTATATATGCCACCAGTATAAAAGACTGTGAGGAGCTCACCCAAGGTCTAAGGAAAAGAGGGCTAAAAGTAGCATGTTACCATGCAAACTTGGAGGGAGATCGGCGCTCCGAGATCCATACCAAATGGTCACAGAAGTACTACCAAGCTATTATAGCCACTGTCGCTTTTGGGTTGGGAATTGATAAACCAGATGTAAGGTTCGTATTGCACCACTCGCTCAGCAAAGCAATGGAGAGCTACTATCAAGAAAGTGGGAGAGCGGGAAGAGATGGGGAGAGAGCGGAGTGTGTGATGATGTATCGAATGCAGGATATTTTCCGCGTTAGCACAATGGTATTCTCTTCTGCCGGTAGTTTAGAACATCTTTACGGAATGATAAAGTACTGTTTAAACCCATCTGCCTGTCGAAGAAAAATCATCGCCGGTCATTTTGACGAATGTTTTGGTTCTGACGATTGCCAGAAAATGTGTGATAGATGTTGCCAGACTAACACTAAAGAGAAAGAAATTTTCCTAGAAGACTATTGTAGAAATTTGTACTCAATCATTGGTTGGGCCACCAAACAAGACAGTAAAGTGACAGCTCAAAAACTAATTGATTCGTGGTTTGGTAAAGGGGCTACGAATCTTAGAGTATCCGGCGTAAACCCTCCTCCATTATCCAGAATCCAAGGAGAAACTGTTGTCACATTTTTACTTGTTGAAGGATATTTGAAAGAAGACTTTCATTTCACTGCGTACTCTACAATAAGTTACCTAAAAATTGGAACCAAGTCTTCATTACTCGATAATAAAAATCACAAAATTATAATGTCCACTAAGAGTTTTGGAATTTTAAACATGGAAGAACGTGCTCCCACAACAGTTCCAATCGTAGAGAAGAAGATCGAATCATGTAATAGTAAGGAAATCATTTCCAAAAATAAATCCGATCAACCAACAGAAAGCTTCAAGAGAAAATCAAGTAATCATTCCAACTCTAAATCCAGTGACACAAGTCTAAAAAGATGTAAGAAAATAAAAAAATGTGATGAGATAGTTATATTGGACTAGATGAACACCTAATTAAGGAAATTAATTCGGATTAAATTAAAAATATCCCGCTTATTTATTTTGCGCCATTGTTTGTACTCATAATTATTTTTAATGGCTATTTACATATTTATTTGTATTTCACCAAATCAACAATAATAATTGTTTAATACATTGTGTTTATTGTGTCTGATTTATTAGTTATTTTTTTAATTGTATTTGTTTGTGTGAAACAGCTGTAATAATGTGCATGTCCACAATAAACAAAATCTGATGTGAGCGATAACTGACTGACAAAAGATTCGTACACACTTTATCTGTTCTTCATTCATTCATTCATTAATTCTAATGTTCCCTTCACCGTATAACCATGTACATATATACATATATGAAGTTGAGTTGTATGATAGATTTTAAGAAGTATTTATTTATTTTTTCTTAATATAGTGCGTGTATAAGTATATATAAACTATAATAATATATAAACAATACCAATTTTATAGTGTATGTGTGGTGAAATGAATAATTCTTGCAAGAGAGCTTTTATTTTAGGTTCATTCATTATATATCATATGTATTCAGGTTAGTAATTGAATTTTGAAAAGAAAGCTCAGTCATGACAGGAACTGCCAGTTATTAATGTTGAAAATTAAATACGTATGTAGAGCTGGTTATTTTATATTCTTTCATGTTTTAAATACATATTGATAACTAAGAGCTTTGTAAATGCGTTGGTTTAGCAATAATTGCTCTCTTTCAACTGAACTTGGTCTTCAAGTCTGAGCACTTGTAAAGGAAGTAAATTATTCATACTCTGTACAAACTATAGTATATTTTACAGTTTCGTAGAAAGCAATCACTTTGTAGTTTGACATATTAGATTAAATAAAATACAATCACTTTGTATGAAACAATAAAAAATTTGTGGTTTCATACAAACTGATTGTATTTTATTTAATCTAATATATTTTACAGTTAAATTGCCAACATGTCGCAGAGAAAATGGGATGGTTTTTCATTTAATCCTGAAAAGTATTTGGAAAATTTGTCTCCTTTCGGATACAAAGTAATGAAATCCATTTTAACAACCTGGTCTTCGCGTGGTAAATACACAATTCAAGTACATATAATGTGCAATTATGATTCATAAGAGATTTTTGTAAAGCTACAATTGTTTTTTTTAGAAAGCTCTCCTCCAAATTCTAATGAGATGCAAGTCATAGAAAAACCAACAAACATGGTAAATTTAAGGTATGTATGAAAATAAAATATAAAAATGTTTGATTGTGATTAATTTCTTATTGGTACTTAAATTAAACTGCCAAAAATTTCACTGACTGTTTTTTTTTATAGAAAGTGTCATTTCACTACGAATATGAAAGATTTCTCTTTGAACTAAATTTTGAAACAGTGTGAAAGTGAGGTTTATTTTTTTTTCAGGAGCATAAGAGAAAATAGCCCAAAACATGATATTCACACATGTTTTTCACGATATGATGATACAAACGATAAAGAAAATCTTCCTCTCACAATGTTCTCAGAACAAAGTTCTTCAGATCTTGAGCAAACCTCCGACTTGTGCGATTACAGATTTTTATCTCTCGTGGCTTCCCAAGTGTATTCATCTCCACAGAAAAGGAATAATGTGATGGAGATTAAAGTCCCAAAAGATAATACATATCCTGTGTCCTTCACACCAGAAACTGATACCAAACAGTATAGTTTGCACTCGATTAATGTTAACAACAAAGATAAGAAGTTTGATAAGGGGAACATTTTTAATGTGGGAAAGTCTGATAATAATAATAAAAATAATATTAGCTTCATTGATTTGAGTAAATTTGTAGCCCCACCAAAGAGGAGCAACAAAACATTTGCTGAGAATAAGCTCACAACATGTATCTATTCTAAAGGTTTGCAAACTCAGAAAGACACCAGTTTATATGAAGAGAATAATGTATTAAAAACTGCAGATTGTGAAATGGAAAAGTTACTGAATAGTCAGGCCACATCTTCTCAAGCAATTTGGAAATTTTCCAATATTAATGCAGCTCCTAGCTTTCCTTGTGACACCGACAACAACAAACTAAAACCATTAACTTGTAAAGACAAAGGGTCATTTGAAATCGCAGTTGATAAAACAGTTGGACAAACTCGTAAAAGATGTTTCAGTCAATTAATGTTATCGGACATGCTTCCAAATAAGAAAGACAAAAAATATTGTAACATTTCGAATCCGAAACTTGAAATTATATCTAATGTAAAATTGTCAACAGTGAGTCGGAAAGTAAATAAAAATGTGAGTTTATGGTTAAACACAATAAATGATGTAGATACAGAAATGATTGACAATATAGATTCAAAAGTACAAGATGTACCTAAAAATCAATATCTTATTGATTGCAAAAAATTAATTCCACAAGACATAAGTATAGACCTAACTAAAAACGTAAATGAGCCAATGAGCTTGAGTAAAATAAGTAAAGTTCAAACAATTATCGCTAATGATGTAGGTAGAATGAAATACAAAAAAGCTGATAATCTTGTTGAAACATTGAATCTGAATCCATTACATGGCTCCAAGAAAAATTCTAGATTTGTTCCTTCCAATAATGACATTCCCAAAAAGAATTTAACTTACCTGATTGAAAACTTGGATGAACAAACCATAATCACTCTACAGAAAGTTCTTTTTGAACATATTCCAATAGAATTTGGAATTACAACATTATTTAGGTTTGATTTAATTTATTACTCAAAATATAAAATATTGTGGGGGGAGAGTGCTAGCTAGCTGGTATTTCACAATTCATCGGTAACATAGGAGAGAAATTTAAGGATTGCATGATGAAGCCCTGCGTAGAAATGTTACACACCAATCTTCCATACTTCTAGAAATTCTGCAAGTGGCTGCTAGTGTTTTCGAGATACCTATTTCATTCTCAAATTCTGTCCCCCCTCTTATAAATAAAAATAAGTTTTGTGCTTTTGTTTCAGGGAAGGTTTTTGTCAGCTCAATAAAGTAGGTGGTTCTGTGGATTCTGCTTGCTCTCCAAAAGCTTTAATGTTTTGTATTACATGGGTAGAAAATGTAAGATATTTTTATGTCAATCTTCGTGGAAACTCACCTTCGGAAAAACAATTTAAAAAGTAATACATTAGTAATTTTAATGTGAACTATTATGTATATAAGTCTACTCATCTTGTAAATAGTACAACAATTGTTATTTTCAGATCTTTTATAAGTGATATATTTCAATCAGAATCTAGAAAAGTTTGCTTTGAAGCGCAAGATGTTATTATGTTGCTAATTGATTTGTTTGGATTCAAAAGAGAAGAAGTTTGTCTTAAATGGACTATCATAGACCCCAAGGTATTAGAATTAAATTAAAACCAAAAAATAAATTTTAAAAGGAAATTGCTCCCTTATCACGACTCTAAACTGTCCAGTTAGCTGTAAGGTACAGACCATGCGGGCCCCAATGCTCCACTTGTTATTTTGGCATAGTTATTAATATTGTAAGTATTATTGTGCAGACACATAAATAAGCAGTAATGTAATAAGGAAGAATAATGTTTTTCTTATGTGTTATTTTCAATCCCAGATAGGTTGTTTTCTACTAAATCCTGATGACCCACCGCACAGTTTTGATGATGTTTTAACACAGCTGTCGGTTAAAGTGGACTATGAGATTACGAGTTCTTGCCCAAAACAAAAAACTGCCCGAAGCCTTTCGCTTCTTTCTGAATGCTGTAAGGAAATGTATGCGAAACTTAAAGAAAACAATATTTGGCATGTATTCTTGAATTTAGAATCAAAAATCATAACTATTTTGGCAGGTAAATTTAATTTTCGTTGTTTAATTTCTGGCTCGCAGCTATTGCCATCAGATGTTATGGACCCGAGAACCTTGACAATATCAAGGTCTGGAAGGACGTCTGTTGGTGAAAGCTGGTTACGTCAATCAATGATCATTAGCTTTGTTTTTTCCTTATTTATCTCATGGTTCGATTTTCTACTTTCTTTTTCAATGCAACAGAGTAGTGTCGGAATTCACAAAAAAACAATAAGCTAATTAAGTAAGTTACCATTATATGTCATCATCATCATTCACCAAGGATCGCCAATTTTCAATTTTCTTAGCCCTCTTCACCACCACTCTTGATTTGTCACATCGACATATGTATCAAAGTATACATATGTATCAAAAATATACATAATAATATATGTATATGTAATAATATTATGTATGAAAATGTGAATATAATAAATTTTTCATAGCTATGGAACTCAAAGGAATATGCATAGACACCAAAATATTGAATGAGATGGCCTCAGTTCTCAATGAAAATTTAAAGCGAATAGAGAAAGAAGCATTTATTGCTGCAGGAAAATCATTTCAACTCAATTCTCCCTTACAATTAAGAAATATTCTATTTGATGAACTGAAATTAGATACAAAGCATAATATTGCCATCAAAGAGACATCAAAACTAGGAGCTAAGTCAACATCAGAACCAGTAGTTAGTATTATGTATATACATATAATAAAAAATGTTTATTTAAACCCAGTTCAGTGGGTGTCTCAAATACAATTTTAAAATAACATTGTTTATGTATTGACCACAAACTAATTATTATATTTCTAGTAATATAGTTCATTATTATTTATTGTATTTGTAATACTAGATTTTGTCCTTTTTACCATCTTTTGTTTGTTTAAATAATTATAATTTGTGTTGGTAAGTTAACTTAATATTAATTTTCTTAGCTACGTCAACTGATTCCATTTCATCCGCTTCCAAGATTGGTGTTGAATTATAGGCATGTATATAAAGCAAAGGCCACTTTTGTCGATGCCATCCTACAACAATCCAAATGTGGGGTCATTAAGACTATTTGGTTAGTGATTGTTAATTGTTCACAATGTACACTTGGAAATTTGTTATATATTTTATTATTTATCTAGTGGTGCAGAAATTTAAATAGTTAAAGTTTCAGGGACCAAACATCGGCTGCTACCGGACGCATTGTATCTTGCAATCCAAATCTTCAGGCCATACCCAGGCATCCTTTGACTTTTGAAATGTTTTCTGATCCAGTCCTGAAAAGTATGCTATATTCTACTAAATCTATTATGTCACCTAACCTAATCCACTACTGCCTTGGGTAAACAATGAAGAATGTTAAAATTATTAGTTCTTTAAGTTATTTGACTTTGATCTTTGCACTGTAAAGAATAACTTGGATGTTTAATTATTTAGTACAAAATTGACAAAATGATTTGCATAAGAATTTTCTTAAACTTCATTTTCTCAAAAAAAAACATAGTTCATTTTTTATTATCATATTGCAATCGAAAAATACAAGACACGTGATTAAAAAGATTGCTAAGAAAATCTCACTTCTGAGAAGGATCAGAAGATTTATTAGTACTGAGTCTTGTAAAAATAGTTTACAACTGTTATTATTCCTCATATCAACTACTGCAGCAGCATTTTGTTCTTGGCTAACAAAGAAGAAATGCAACAATTGTCAGTGTCGCAAAATAAAGCTATGAGAATAATACTCAGAAAAAATAGATATACTCGGATCAGTGCAATGTTGAAAGATTTGAATATGATGACCATTAAGCAGAAAATATATTTTAATACAATTGTATTTATTTACAAAATCATCAATAAGAAAATATCAGCAGAATTCACACGAAACATTTATGCAAATCAATATTAGCACGAGCATCGTATAAGGGAAAGGGATAGACTGAGACTGTCATTCAGGAAGAAGGCCAAAACTCAGAAATCGATGATGTATAGTGCGATGAAGATATTTAATGAAATGCCAGAAAACATAAGAAAGGAAGAGAAATTGAATAGATTTAAAATGAAACTGACTAAATATATAAAAGATAAGTTTTAATAAAAGAAAATACTTGAATCTTGTTTATATTAGAGCATATATAAGGAGTGCTTATGTATACACTTAGAATTAAATAAATTAATAATATGTATTCAAAAATGTATGTTAAACATTTAATATCAATATTTTTAAGTACTGCCTGCAGAATATAATGCCGTATCAAATTTAATGTGATCTTCTTTTTTTCAAAGATTGAATATAAATTTCTTAATCTTACTCACTATACTAAACATCAGTTTTACATTATTTCCTTATTTCTTCATTCTTTACTCTTTCGCATTGAATTTAATTGCAGTTTTTCAGTTCTGCCTAGTTTAATTTTGGGTCTTGTGTATTTATTACATTAATTGACATTTCTAATTAATGTATTATTTTTCAGGTAGTCATTCTTCAAACATTGTTTTGAGAAAAGCATTTATACCGCGACCATCTCACACATTCATAGCAGCAGATTTTCAGCACATTGAATGCAGAGTATTTGCCCACATAACTAAGGACAAGGTGTTGATGGAAAGTTTGAGTCAAAACAAAGATTTATTTAGTTCTCTCGCTATGAAATGGTATTTCAGAAAATATTTATCTAAAATAAAAACAGTTTTTGTAAATCATATTTTTAAACAATTTTAACATCTCAGGTTGCATAAGGAATCCGTGGAAGATATACTACCTGAAGAACGTGATAGAACAAAACACTTAGTGTATGCTCTCATGTATGGAGCAGGCACTCAAAAACTAATGGAGATATTGCACTTGGATTATACTCAGACAACTGACGTAACATCACAATTTCTCGGTAATTCATATTTTGCTGATATTACAAACTATTTATGGAAATTTATTAGTTAACTTGTAATTTTTTTTAGATTCTTAAATATAACGCTAAGTCATGTGTTATAGCGAAGCCTATCCATCTCAGGAAGGGCCTTCCAACTACTAATTAATATTATGATTTTATTTTTAAAGAATATGTTTTATCGGAGGTTTCCCGAGAATGTTAAATGTGGAATGTTAGAATATTTTATTAGAGATTTGCAGGTGGACTGTAATATGTATGTAAGAATATTGTTACGTGTATTTAGAATCTTTATATACACCAACAAGGAAGAGATATATAGGAATAAACATATGCGGGGGTGGTATGATATACAGTAAAACCGCGATATAACGAAACCCGATATAGCAAAAATTACGTATATCGAAAAAAAAATCGAAATTTAGTCCCTAAAACCAATTTTTCATACAAAAATGCATTTATATAACGAAATCCCGTTAATATTTATAACAAAATCATTTTTGTCCCGGACGAAAAAATGCCAATACATTTACGTAAATTTATAACGAAATAAAAAAATGTTAAAAGATGAAAATATTATTTCGCACTTACAAAGCCGCGCCGATGCATCTGCCGTATGCGAACGGTTTTATGGCCTTCTCGGCGGTGCGCGGCGGTCGGCCGACAAGGTAGTAAAACAATTCAAACTTCTTCTTGGGTTCATAGTAGGCCCATAAAACCATTTGACATAATTCTTGCGGGGTTCTCTGACACGTTTTACGTACGCATACGCCTCTAATATGATTGCAACCCAGACCCAAACAGCTGTAAAATACAAAAATTAACAGGAACCCCCCGAAAGTTGCAGTATGTACTTATTGGAAATGTCAGTCTCAGTGTAACGTCTGTAGAGTTAAGTTTGTTTAGCTTTTAACGCGATTATTGCATGACCGAACTGAATATTTACATAAATTCATTTTCGTTTGACAATTGTTTTCGTGTGAACTCGTCAATAATATAAATAATTCGTTAAAATATTTTATGGACTATTTTTGTACGGTATTTTGTATTTCTATTAACTATTGTTTTCGTGTATTTTAAGTGTACAATGTTAACGATAATTTTTAAGTGAACAATTTTAACGATTATAAATATATTTTGAAGTGGTTGCCGCCGTTACCGGTAAGTACCTTCGTAATTTATATACGACTCATTTTATAAAAATGCCGCGAATTAACTGTAAGATTGTTATTTTTGAATTATTTTGTATGTTTCATGCCCAAAACTATGTTTGAAGCGGCTCTACATTTAAACACAATTAAAATATTGTTTTGTGTTTGCAATATTCTGGAATTTACAAAAATATTTTCCAATTGGTGTTGAATAGATTCTGTTCTTAATTTAATTCCTTTGATTATCCATTTGCTTATCTGTTTTAATAACAAAACTACTAAAAATATGTAGGTATTCAGTTCCCTATGGCCTTTTTCCTCCTTTGTTTGCAGAATTTGCGATCTTTTTTGAAGCCGCGCAACATTTTTTTGCGACGGCGCGTAACATATAGTAGGTTTTTTTTTATTTTTTTCGTTATATGTGGGAATTCGTTATTACGAATTTTTATTTTTTGGTCCCTTGGATTTCGTTATATCGCGGTTTTACTGTATGTATCTGAGATATGTAATGCACTTTCTTAACAAATAAATGAGGAATAACTTATGCAGTCACTCAATTAATTTTAGTTAGTGATGAAAAATAATCGCAGAGTTTTTTTACTTTTTTAAATGTTTCCCCTAAAGAATCAATATATTTTCAAAAATAATTGATGACAAATGCAAAATTAGTTTTCTTATAATGGTTTAAATATAATTAGAGGTGCAGTTTTAATTATACAGACTCGAAAATTCATTCTAAACTTGTGTATGTTGATCAAAGTTTGTTTCGTAGCTCGCTAATTCTTTCTTCTTTCTATGTTTTCATACATATCTGACCATTTTAGGTGGGGAAAGCTATATGTGAAGTTGGGAGTAGATGGATAAGATCAATTTGAATAATTTTATGTCTGAATCACCGCATTTTTACTGCTAACAGTGACAAACTGAGTTGTAAAAAAAAAAAAATTTACTTATTTCAGCATCATTCCCTTTCCTACGAACTTTTAAAGAAGGTATAATTAAAAAATGTCTAGCCCAAAATGGGGTTCTGCAATCAATATCAGGTCGAATGAGAAAATTTCAAAATATTCGCAGTACAGATTTTGTACTTCGCACCCAAGCTGAAAGGCAGGCAATCAACTTTGTCATACAAGGTAAATCTTTAAAATACAGAATTTTCTAAACAAAATGTGAATAATTTCGAATATAGATTTAACATAAAATTCTGACCAAAAGACATCATGGAAAAAAATTTTACAAAAAGATAGTCACTACATAAAAATAATTTCAGAATAATTTAGAAGGCTTATCCTTTTAGATAACTATCCGTCATATATTAAGGGTGTGGTACATAAATGTGATACTCTTCAAAAGTCTCACATGCATATGCCGCTTGTAAGAGAATAAATTCATTAAAATTTTCAACGAATTAGTATTTCATATTTTACGGTGTGTTTTTTTTTTTAAATTAATTTTTTGTATAGGTTCTGCAGCTGACTTGTGTAAAACGGCAATGGTGGCAACAGAACATCGTCTTGCTAATCTTCCTCTTTCTCTCAATCATCATCTTTTGCTTCAAATACACGATGAACTGGTGTGGGAAGTTCCTGATGTGAATGTAGATCGATTCAAATGTAAGTGATTTTTTTTACTGACGATTCGATTCGATAATAATGGGTAGAAAGCTCTACACCATTTTAAATACAAAAAATAAATTGTAAAATTAAATAAATTTACTTTAATATTCATTTTATTTTTAAAAAAAATTTATTTACCGATATAAAAACTCATTTAAAAAACAAAGTGTGTTCAAAATTGGGATTTAATAGGACTTTTTTGAAAACCAAAATATGTATTGGCTCAGTGTATTTTTCAAACATTCGAGAGCTGATATATCAACCCAAGGCTTAACATTGTACACCCAACATTAAAAAAAAGATATGTATTAAACTTTGAAATGGATCATTCCAACATATTATCACCAACTTATATTTGGATAGTTTTACATACTTTATTGTATTTCAGGTTTGGTGCAAGAAGTGATGCAACACAGTGGGGAGTTTTGTGGAGGCCTCTCCGTGCCATTACCAGTTGCTATCACACAAGGGAAGTCTTGGGGAGAAATGACATAATTTCACTGTTTTGTTATTTCATCATTATCCATATTATTGTGGAGGCCTCTCCGTGCCATTACCAGTTGCTATCACACAAAGGAAGTCTTGGGGAGAAATGACATAATTTCACTGTTTTGTTATTTCATTATTATCCAAATTATTGTGGAGGCCTCTCCGTGCCATTACCAGTTGCTATCACACAAGGGAAGTCTTGGGGAGAAATGACATAATTTCGCTGTTTTATTGTTTCATTATTATTTATCCATATTATTAAATCCAACATGTTAAATACTTAAATAAATTATTTACTGTTCTTGAAAAGCTTTTATTTTTAGTAGTTAAATTTTTATTGAAACATCAGAGTAAGGCCAGAAATTTTAGAAAACATTTAAAAACTAGTACTTAAAAAAAAGGAAAATACAGGATTAGTCCAGTAAATGAATTAAGAAATATGTATTTTGTGTTCCTCTTAGAAAAAAACAATGTACATCTTACTAGTGTTGCCTAGTCATCAGTGAGATTTTTTATTTATTTGCCAAATAAAATGTGCTGTAAATAGGTTTTCAAAGTTAAAACAATTGAAACCTTTTTAGTTTCCATATATCCGAAAATCACAGGTGGAACAATCAAGCCTAAGATTTTTATATTCAAACAATTACATTACAAATAATGTGCGTAAATTTGGGCTCTCGTGGAATACAAGAACAAATGCATCTAGGGCATCGAAAAGTTTTTAATGTGTACACAGGTAAATAATGTAATATAATTTCATCACTGGTTATTGAACAGTATTTGAAAATACAGGACATAAAAACATGCTTGTTTTGTCTAGGACCTATGTAGAGCTATACACAGATGATATTAATAAGTTGGTCACTCCAAACAAGCTGCTTTGGATGCATATATTGATGATCGAATGGGTCTCAAGGTGCAGAATACAAAATACATGGCTGTTTATTGTTTGGTTTTATAGATTTTTATTGTAATGTAATTTTTTGTTGGTTTTATAGATTTTTATTTAAGAATCATCGCATGTCAACGAAATTCTCCCGCAAGCTGTGTTGGGAACGCATGACATAGGTTTGCCACCACTGGTCTATAGGATAATGTACCAATGTCTAAAAAGGCTGATGTTTAATATACATTTCTTTCAGATATTGGGAAAATGTTAAAAAATTAAAGCCTCCCCCCACCCGAACACTGCAAACCAATAACTCAGAGACAATGTGAGCCCCTTGTTACTATATTGGGAGCCCACCCCTAAGTAGAGGACTTGAGAATTTTTATGATGCGTATACACAAAGGAGATTTGTCCAAAGACTCATCTCGAAAGTCGCATAAAGGACAATTAAAAAATATGCTCATTATAAAACTTTTTTTTAAAATCTTCAACTTCCAAAGCACTTTTTTAGAAAACGAAACCTTTAGTACAAACAATATATTTTTTATAAAAACAAGTCTTTTAAATTTGCTATTAGGTATAGCAGTTATATATGTATATTATATAAAAGTTGTGTAATTATGTGAATGTGGTGCACAGAAGCCCAAACAATATTTTTCCCAGCGCTAATATGGACTAATAATTTTAAAATACACTACAGCAAAACATTGAATTATAAAACTAAAAATAAAAAATAGTGAATAGTAAACTTATACACGCAATCGCATCCCTATACGAAGGAAGTTCTGCGTGTGTAAGAATCAATGGAGCACTCACACCATGGTTTGACATTACAAAGGGTGTCAAGCAGGATTGTGTAATGTTTCCATGGCTGTTCAACTTGTATATGGATAAATGTGTGAAAGATGAAAGAAGGCAATTTGATTGTATGCTGTTTATAGTACGCCGATGATGCAGTACTAATGGCGAATAATGAACAAGAACTACAGAATCTGGTGAGTAGAATGTACGATGTATGCAAGGAAAGCAACCTCGTGATGAATGTTAACAAGTCGAAAGTGATGGTATTCGAGAAGGAGGAAAGCAAGACACCGTGCAAAATACATGTAGGTAAGAATGTTTGGAACAAGTAGGTGAGTTTGTATATTTGGGACGTATGTTTGATAGAAACGGAAAGGCTGAGAATGATATCGAAAGGAGGGTGACTACAGGAAATAAAGTGAACAGCGCTTTGAACGGAATTATATCTAACGGTAATTTGTCAATCGAAGCAAGACTAGCGGTGCACAATGGAATCCTGGTACCGACACTGATGTATGGAAGTGAGGCCTGGAGCTGGCAGAAAAGGAACGAAAGTAGACTGAATGCAGTAGAAATAAAATCACTTTGGCGTATTTGTGGCAAATCTATTTATGACAGAGTAAAGAATGAAGAAATAAGGAAAGAATGTAAAGCTGATGTTAATATAACGAGTAAGAAAGGATTACTTAGGTGGTTTGGTCATATGGAACGGATGAATGAGGAGAGAATGGTAAGAAAGATATATGACGCAAATGTTGATGAAACCAGAAATAGAGGACGTCCGCGGACCACGACCAAGTAAACCAAATAATGGAGGATGGTTCTGTTAGAAGCCTCAACAATCAGCGAGCTTATATGAAAAGATGTATGAATGTGGATGAGGCGAGAATTGTGTGTCAGGACAGAAGAGTGTGGCGCTCTATCCTCTCTGTCTACCCCCTCGGGGAAACGGCGTGATGGTAAGTAAGTAAGTAAGCCATCTACCTTATTTTCGAATCCCGGTGGCGCAACAAAAATATTTTTCGACAAAATTGATTTTATATGTAAATCTTTCTAATCAATATATGTAATTCATATTTGAAATATCACAGACCTACGTTCTGAATAATTACAACTTCACAATAAAAATGTATTCTAATATATTGTTTTGATTGCACTGTGAATGTGATACAACCGGGGCCACGACTTGTGCGCCATTCGGTTCGAGTCGGGATTCGTCTAGGAGTCACGATTCATACCACGCTCCTGATCGCTCGTCAGAACGATCCCCCGCACTCTGATGGAATATTCGCTCCGCGAATCATCCGTCGGATATCACGCTTTCATTATTATTACCATGGTTATAGATAAGGATACAGGTGAATATGAACACGCAATGATACACAAACTATACATTTATTCAATACACAAAATGCTTATAACTACCTTAATCTAAGACTATTTCTACCTCGGGTCATCTTGTGAATTTCTCGGATCTTCTGGCCGGCGAAGTGATCTCGTGGTCAGCCGGCGTGGACGGCTACCTGCTGGGTCTACGGGTGCTCCGGCGACAGGCTATCTGACCGCTTGCTCGGGACGGGCGGGGTGGCTGCTCCTGGACGATATGCGGTGAACTGTTTCTGCGTGCTTTTAACTGCGTCTCGGTAACTTCTCTTCTGGACCTCGTTTTGACAACTCTCGGTGTTTTCCAATCTTTTTCTTCAACTCTCTTTTTCCTTCCAACTGATTACGACTGAGTTCACGATTCTTCGACTGACTGGTCTCTTTGACTTTACGACTTTCTGCTCCGGGCCTCGTTTCGGCAACTCTCCCCGTTTACCACTCTCTTTTACGTCTGACTGACTCGGTTTTCCACTCTGTTTGACTTTCGACTGACTGATCTTCACTTCTTCCTCCGGGCCTCGTTTCGGCAACTCTCCCCGTTTACCACTCTCGCAACTCTTTCCGACTGTCTGTAGCACTCTTCTTCCTCCGGGCCTCGTTTCGGCAACTCTCCCCGTTTACCACCCTCGCAACTCTTCCCGACTGTCTGTAGCACTCTTCTTCCTCCGGGCCTCGTTTCGGCAACTCTCCCCGTTTACCACCCTCGCAACTCTTCCCGACTGTCTGTAGCACTCCCTTCTTCCTCCGGGCCTCGTTTCGGCAACTCTCCCCGTTTACCACCCTCGCAACTCTTCCCGACTGTCTGTAGCACTCTTCTTCCTCCGGGCCTCGTTTCGGCAACTCTCCCCGTTTACCACCCTCGCAACTCTTCCCGACTGTCTGTGGCACTCTCACCGGGCCGTGTGTAGGCCATCTATATACCCCAACAATGGGGTGTCTCCCAACTGCCGATCCGCCCTCTTCCCGTCATGGGACGGGCCACCATCCCATTGGTCCATTTGCTTCTTCTGGAGGCCACGCCCGATCCGAACCCGAACTGACTCCTCCTTCGTCTTATCGCTGACTATAATTAATCTTATATCCTAATTATTTACACTTTAGTTAAATCTAGTTATTTATTCATTTCTTACGCTACTTACAAAATCTTATATCTTGTTACATATATCATTTAATTATTCCTAGTCAATTTAGTTTTTATTTATTTCTTATTCTACTTAACGCTAGGCCCACCGTGATCGATTATCATATGCATTATTCATTCGTACTCATCGCTTCAAAATCATGTTCACGTTAATTATTATTTACTATACTCTAGTGATTAAACTAAAGTCTGAATTGGCGGGAATGTTATTTCTTTCAATTTTCGAGCATTGCATCATATTTCGAGCCATGTGGTTCGTCCAACGTGGCATTAAGGAGCAGATTGCACAAAGAAACTGCGTCTTTTGTTCTAGTCACGTCCCGACCCTGAACGCTTGCTAACAGACACGCAACGGTACATTTCCTATTCTCGCCAGTACAATGGGTCCAGCTTTAATGGCCCTACGACCTTCGGTTATATCCTTCGGCAGGATGCGTCTCCTCGAAACAATGCGCGCCCTTAGAGATCTGCTATTTTGTTCCTCAGGAAACCTTCATAATCCCGTTATTTTCAGCCCTCGTCATTTTCCGTTCATTGCACAACACGTGGGCTGAAGGTCACTACGGTTGCAACTCGCATTATGAACGAACCGCTAGGTTCTTTCTTGTTGAGGGACGTCCGGTCCCGTTTATATGGGTCTGCCGTCGACGACCTGCATGCGTTTTGCGAGATGCGATTTCCCGCCTTTATTCTATTTCATTTATTCGGCTAATAAATGTGATAACTTCGCGTCACTTCAGGCTTAGGCATATCAAAACGCCCACCTTCCTTTGACGCGAAGTATCATATTTAATCTTATCCTGGTAACCTAATCTGCAAGGCGCTTCGAAAGACAAACTCGACCCAAAACATCTAACACGAAATATTTTTCCGACACAAATCACTATGCTAAATCCTAACCTGCTCAGTTCGACAAAACCTCCGTAATTACTTTCTCGGCTGAAACGATCCCCGCTATTTCCGAAAATACAACATCGCGATATCTCTAGAACGTTACGTCGCCGAATTACTTGCACAACAAACTATCGTCTTCTGGTTCGGTTCATAGACTGATCAAAACTTAAAATTAACGATTAAACTTTAGGCATATTTCAAATCACCGGAATCTGGGATCACGCCCGATATCTATCAATTCACTTAACGCTCTAAACAAAACTATCCCTACATTATCGTTATCCTTTATCCTATCTATGCTAACAGCCGCCTTTAAAACCTATTTACTCGCACGTATTTTTCATATTAAAATACATAATATTATACAACATTTGAATCTTTGGTCTTCCGTTACTACAGGCAACGAGACGAAGCTAACAACGATTATTTGATCTTAACGGCACTCTCTACTTTATCTATATTTACGAAATCCTAGTCGCTAAAACTGTTCGCATACATATGCCTCAGGTTTTTTTTGTTTCTATTCCCGTGATATTAATTCTGATGCAATTCCGACTTGCCTAACTCATCATAATCTATCCCATACGCAACGATACTTAACCCGTCTTCATAATTACACACTACTGTGTACTATACATTTTCTTTACAACTTACAAATTTTCTGTAGTCCGCCCCATCTGACGAATTTTTTTCCTTCTAAAAAAAAATAATCTTATGTTCTATCTTCAAAATATGCTACATTAGCCGATACTATCAAACCCATTCTTTGGACGGGCAAAACTTCGTACCAAACAACGTGACCTCACACGGGAAGGAAAAAAAACGCGCCATTTTTTCCTTATAATCATTACATTCTTGGTTCACTTCAACCTACTAATTAACGTAACTATCTATATATCTTACTTTCGATGAAACACTGAACCGTACGATCTACCCGCGATTTTACCTTCGCTTTCTCTTTCACGACGGAGAAAGATTTTAGCAATCACAAATCATTTTTAAAATTTTTATTTCCTTATTCCCATCTATATTCTAACCGCTATCCCCGTGGTCAGGTCAATTTTTCAATCAGTTAGGAGTCGCGCCGATATCTCGCTGATATCGACGGATCTTTTATTTCACCTGCGCGATCTTACACTCATATCGAATTTCGCATTCCACCGGGTTAGTAGATTCTACCGTGCTCCGGCCGTTGTGATCTATCTATACAGTGTGTACACTACTAGCTGCCCTCGCTACAGTATACGCCCGTATACCGTCTCAATAATCGTTTCGTCTGTTCGCGCTACATACAATCTATCTCTGTTGCTGCCTTCGATTTCACACGCTCGTGTGTTTCCTCGTCTTCTTGGGTCTTCGCTACCTTCTGATGCACACCGTCGTTTCTTCGCTTGTTCCCTGCCGACTCCATTATCGACACCGGGATCCCCTCGTCATCGTACACTGTATAGATTCACTGCGCGCCTCTTCATACAAAAGAAAATTTTCCACTACGTTTCGCTTAAAACCCTAACAAAATTAAACATTTTCCAAAAAAACTCTGTTTACACTGCGATCATCGCATCTATGTTATCAACTAGATAATATCTCAATTTTCACGTGTTCTTCCGTCACCCTCCGGCCTCCGTCGGCTTACGCCCTCGTCAATCCTCTTACGGCGGTCTGAGCATCTTCATTGCTAACCACAACATACGTATCACGTGTACTTCCTTGTAACACGTTCTGTTGTCGGTAACGAATTCCTTCGTGCGTCCATCGTACGGGACGAGGAAATTCTCTTTCTTTCTCGCGATGACGTCACCGATTTTCCCACGCAGGCCAGATATGGTACAGGATCCGTATTCGCTGCAAAGCCCATCCGTAACGGCCACTGCTGCTCTTAGCAATCGCCTCACCTTTGTGGATAGCTCCAGCGTCAGGGGGAATCCAACCTTCTGCGCCCTCTCTCTGCATGATAGCAGGCATTCGGCCGTCCACTTCGCCACATCTCGCTTCCCGAGTTCGATACGCCCTTGCACATTCAATCTCATGCGTAATTTCGCTCCCTTGCGAACACACACCATGAATATAATCGCAAACGCGTTTTTTACTCCACTCGTCAGAATCTCTGAAATCGCGCCAGCTGTCGACTCATATCGCACCCTGGCCTTATTGCATAACATTACTCCCGTATTTATGCCCCTCACCGTCGTTACGGAAAGCGCGCCATGCGCTTCGTACGTCAAAATAAACATCGCGCGTCCTATCAATTCGCATCGTACTTTGGCCTTGTTGCATAATATCGGTCCCGTAAGCATACTCCTCGCTATTACATCGCACGCCACTCTGCATGTTTCACACATTAATTTCCAAACTACACGTATTAATTCACTCCCGCTGAATATAATCACTGCTATTCCGATCAGCATTGTCCGCATGACCAATGTGGTCAATCTCGTGGCCCACATTACAGCGCTCGTTGCCTCTGTGGCCATCTCTCTTAATTTGTCCGCCGCTGCTTCACACGCGGCCTTCAGCTCCGCCGTCTGCTCTTCAGTAGGCCCCTTCGCTTCTTTGGTGGCCGCTACATGGCCCTCCGTACTCGGCAGGTTAGGCGGCGCACGCATCTGCTCGAGTCGTCCGCAATTATCTATCTTCACTTCCGGTAGCCCTGGGCGAGACGGCGTCCGTTGTTGTCCACGCCCGGGCGGTGCACGTTTCCCGCCTTCTGTCCGAGGAATTCATTCCTCTCTCTGCAGTCTCTATTGAAGTGCCATCCTGGGCAGTATTGACACTTCGGCAGCGCCTGTCTGGGCGGCTGCCTGCTCATGCTGGCTGGCGCCGATGGTTGATCCTGACGCCAGCTGTTCCTCGTGGCCGGCTCTGGCGCTCGGTACTGTTCTGGCGATCTGGTAGCCCGTTCTGGCTGCTGATCGGGTCTTCCGAACAATGGTTCCCTTGGGAAGTCCATCGCCGAAACCCTCGCCTTCAGGACCTCGTAGGTATACGTTCCAAACATCAAGCCAGTTTCCAGGATATCTCGGTACTTCGGCTTCATCAGCGCTATCAAATCGGGGCAGGCCCCGTCTAATGACGCTTCGCCGTGCAGCCTCTCGTGGACGAGCCGCTTCCGCTGCAGGAAGCTCACACCACTCTCGTCACTGCGCTGAACGTCTCCGTACAGGCTCACCAGCAAGGAGGCTCTCGCTGACTCCGTGCCATACCTTTGGCGTAGCTGCGTGGCAAACTCCTCCCAAGTCCATCGTCCTCCGAAATGTGGCTGCCACCAGCGACGAGCTTCTCCTCTTAGCCGCAGCGCTCCTTTCTCAACTTGCGTAATTGGTGCGCATCCCGTGGCTTGGAAGTGCGCCTCACAGGCCCGAATAAAC
The DNA here is from genome assembly GCA_022840565.1 of Eubasilissa regina. Lineage (NCBI taxonomy): Eukaryota > Metazoa > Arthropoda > Insecta > Trichoptera > Phryganeidae > Eubasilissa > Eubasilissa regina. The sequence goes on from JAINEB010000013.1 coordinate 17,895,097, forward strand.
AATTCGGGATCCTCCTCCGCCAAGCCGCTAAAATGATCCTCCAGGACTTTGGGGATGCACGAGAACCTCGGCGTTGTCTCCATCTCCGCGACACGCTCTTCCCGGCGTTCCGCTTGTCGTGTCACATCCATTCCATCCGTTAGCGCGCCGTTGGTGGCGCGCGTCGTAACCCTTTGTTTCATATTGTTTATTCTTCTAATTTACGACTTGCGGTGGTATTCCGTGCCGTGTACACACACAGAATGAACATTAGTTGTACCTGCATATTTAACGTTATGAAAAACACAATTATCAATTTACTTATTGTTTTCGACCCATCATTCCGACTTATTAGAGGTGAAAATTATTATTACCGCAATTATAACATTACCTAAACTTCAACAGTACTCGTACACTTAACGCAAGTGAAAGAAAAGACAACGGCTAAATTCTACGTTGATTTAAACCTTTTTGAAATCACGCTCAACTTATCCGGCTCCTGAAGCATGTTTATCTACTTTCGTTTTCATCTGAAATCTCTACTATCGCACAAATTCCCCAAATATTTACGAGTGGTGGCCGTCTGAGAAGCCTTCGACTCGACGAGGTTCAATGACCCATATTCACTAACATAGTAACCTACTTAGCTTGTCATAAACCTCCGGCGGTAATGACGTACTCATCGTTGACCGCAATTATCAGTACTTAGGGCTGAGGGTTTTTTCCATTGATACCCATCCCCTTTGTTATTCGCCCGGCTTAACGAAAAGGTTTTTATGACGGCTCCTAGATAAGAGAAAGGTCTCTTTCACGATTTGTAATAGCGAGTAGTTAAACATACGACTAAAATTTCTGTAATATATTTACGTAATGCATTTAACATCCCGTGATGTCTATTATTTCTATTCTATACTGGGCGCCACGTTTTTTTCTAAAAAAAACGAAAAATTTAAATCTATTACGTTCCCGTGTTCTACCTGTCTCCTCATATAACCATGGTACCAATCAAATTATCTCAGGGTTCGGATTCGTTTGGATACACTCTCCAAATGTGCTAACATCGTGTGCTAGCACGGCCCCTTCACGTTTGGGCGCCATGTGATACAACCGGGGCCACGACTTGTGCGCCATTCGGTTCGAGTCGGGATTCGTCTAGGAGTCACGATTCATACCACGCTCCTGATCGCTCGTCAGAACGATCCCCCGCACTCTGATGGAATATTCGCTCCGCGAATCATCCGTCGGATATCACGCTTTCATTATTATTACCATGGTTATAGATAAGGATACAGGTGAATATGAACACGCAATGATACACAAACTATACATTTATTCAATACACAAAATGCTTATAACTACCTTAATCTAAGACTATTTCTACCTCGGGTCATCTTGTGAATTTCTCGGATCTTCTGGCCGGCGAAGTGATCTCGTGGTCAGCCGGCGTGGACGGCTACCTGCTGGGTCTACGGGTGCTCCGGCGACAGGCTATCTGACCGCTTGCTCGGGACGGGCGGGGTGGCTGCTCCTGGACGATATGCGGTGAACTGTTTCTGCGTGCTTTTAACTGCGTCTCGGTAACTTCTCTTCTGGACCTCGTTTTGACAACTCTCGGTGTTTTCCAATCTTTTTCTTCAACTCTCTTTTTCCTTCCAACTGATTACGACTGAGTTCACGATTCTTCGACTGACTGGTCTCTTTGACTTTACGACTTTCTGCTCCGGGCCTCGTTTCGGCAACTCTCCCCGTTTACCACTCTCTTTTACGTCTGACTGACTCGGTTTTCCACTCTGTTTGACTTTCGACTGACTGATCTTCACTTCTTCCTCCGGGCCTCGTTTCGGCAACTCTCCCCGTTTACCACTCTCGCAACTCTTTCCGACTGTCTGTAGCACTCTTCTTCCTCCGGGCCTCGTTTCGGCAACTCTCCCCGTTTACCACCCTCGCAACTCTTCCCGACTGTCTGTAGCACTCTTCTTCCTCCGGGCCTCGTTTCGGCAACTCTCCCCGTTTACCACCCTCGCAACTCTTCCCGACTGTCTGTAGCACTCCCTTCTTCCTCCGGGCCTCGTTTCGGCAACTCTCCCCGTTTACCACCCTCGCAACTCTTCCCGACTGTCTGTAGCACTCTTCTTCCTCCGGGCCTCGTTTCGGCAACTCTCCCCGTTTACCACCCTCGCAACTCTTCCCGACTGTCTGTAGCACTCTTCTTCCTCCGGGCCTCGTTTCGGCAACTCTCCCCGTTTACCACCCTCGCAACTCTTCCCGACTGTCTGTGGCACTCTCACCGGGCCGTGTGTAGGCCATCTATATACCCCAACAATGGGGTGTCTCCCAACTGCCGATCCGCCCTCTTCCCGTCATGGGACGGGCCACCATCCCATTGGTCCATTTGCTTCTTCTGGAGGCCACGCCCGATCCGAACCCGAACTGACTCCTCCTTCGTCTTATCGCTGACTATAATTAATCTTATATCCTAATTATTTACACTTTAGTTAAATCTAGTTATTTATTCATTTCTTACGCTACTTACAAAATCTTATATCTTGTTACATATATCATTTAATTATTCCTAGTCAATTTAGTTTTTATTTATTTCTTATTCTACTTAACGCTAGGCCCACCGTGATCGATTATCATATGCATTATTCATTCGTACTCATCGCTTCAAAATCATGTTCACGTTAATTATTATTTACTATACTCTAGTGATTAAACTAAAGTCTGAATTGGCGGGAATGTTATTTCTTTCAATTTTCGAGCATTGCATCATATTTCGAGCCATGTGGTTCGTCCAACGTGGCATTAAGGAGCAGATTGCACAAAGAAACTGCGTCTTTTGTTCTAGTCACGTCCCGACCCTGAACGCTTGCTAACAGACACGCAACGGTACATTTCCTATTCTCGCCAGTACAATGGGTCCAGCTTTAATGGCCCTACGACCTTCGGTTATATCCTTCGGCAGGATGCGTCTCCTCGAAACAATGCGCGCCCTTAGAGATCTGCTATTTTGTTCCTCAGGAAACCTTCATAATCCCGTTATTTTCAGCCCTCGTCATTTTCCGTTCATTGCACAACACGTGGGCTGAAGGTCACTACGGTTGCAACTCGCATTATGAACGAACCGCTAGGTTCTTTCTTGTTGAGGGACGTCCGGTCCCGTTTATATGGGTCTGCCGTCGACGACCTGCATGCGTTTTGCGAGATGCGATTTCCCGCCTTTATTCTATTTCATTTATTCGGCTAATAAATGTGATAACTTCGCGTCACTTCAGGCTTAGGCATATCAAATATTCTGAACAGAGTAGGTACCAATAGAGGCAGTAGGTACCATAGATAAGGTAGGTAGGTACTTAATGTCAATGTTGCCACTCGGTATCAAAGCATTTTTTGACGGCACCGAAATAACGGACGGATTGATGCGTTTTGAAAATTATGTTTCGACAGTTTCACTGCCTTCGAAGTTTCGTCGTCATGGGTTGTTAATTGTCATTTGTTTTCAGTTTGTTTGTTTGTTTTGTTTGGTTGTTAATTGCCGTTGGTTTATTTTCGTTGGTCTATTTCTTATTTTTTGGGAATTTTATAATCTGGATTTCATCAAATCCTGTCAAAATGGCATGTCCGTTGGAAACGTTCGTTAAAGAAGCAGATCTAATTATGTCTCAACTGGAACTCGATATTGAAGTAAGCCTGTTGTCTTCAGCTTTAATTTAATATATATTTGCTTCAACTCAATTATCCTATTAACATATTTATAAACTATTTCAGAATGAGTTCAATGCATTACATGCCTTTCGTGACGAATTGCTGCTGAAATTTAAAAATGAAAAAGAAAATTTTTGCAAAACAAAAACCAAACCTAAAAAGCGAAAACTAGATGGAATTAACGAAGAAGTTGATGAAGGTACGTTTTTATTTATTATTTAAAAAAAACTAAATTAAAACAATCGGTTCAAAATCATTTTGTTTTATTTCATAATGCCTGTCACTTCGTATTTATATTGAAAGTGTATGTTTTTGAATTCAAATTCGAAACAGCAATTCTAATGCATGTACACTTGTACTTGCATTAATCATTCTTCATTATGTCCACAACACACTTCTCTATTATGCATATATTTTATCACAAATTTAATTAAAATGTATATTTTTCATAATAGGTATAAATTAGACATGTGTGGTTTAAAATTAAGTTAATAACCAAAAAGATAATGATTTTGTAATTGTGTACTTGAAAAAAATCAGACCAATATTTATATAGCATTTATAAATATTTTACCTAAAATGACTCTTAAAATTTGGCATGATAAATAGTCTGTTGTGTTTTACAGAAATCGTATTGAATATACAAACCTTTGAATTGGATAATTGCATTTTATTATTCTAAAGATTTAGAATTACATTTTTTTTCACATTTGTATAATTTTTTTTGTTTGCTTATTTATTATAGATGGAACTAAGAAGAAACCTCGTCCTTCTGAGGAGGGTATACTCAAACTTGAACTTGTTATGGACAATACATTTGCATTAGAGAGCCATCAATATTCTACACCAAATAAAGAAATTGACACTGTTCCGCCTGCTGTTTCTGATCAGTCTGTAAGTGAAGACAAGAGTATAGCTGTTGACAAACCTCGTACCAAACGAAATGCTTCTGTATTGGCCTCCGCTATGAATAATAAGTTGGTAAGTTTTTCTCGAGCTAAAAGCTTTTTAAAATCTAATTGACCAAATATTAATTTTTGTCCAGTTTTGCCTTAAAAATATTGTTTTTAGTTTATATTTGGTTTTGGCCGAAACTAAATTGTTTTGATTTTAAAATAATAATAAAAAAATATTGACATCTATCCTTTCTTATTATTTTTAGCATACAGTATGAAATGAAATAATTGTAAATATGTTCATTAGACAGATTAATCCTTGTGTGTCATGGTGTAAAATTAGCTTTTTATTTTGTGCTCATTATGGAAGTTTTAAATCACTGTTCAATTGCCATTTGTAATTGAGTTTTAACTGCTTAATTTCATGTAGTCAACATTTTATTTTTCTTATTTTTATATTCTTTTTAGATTTATATAATTTTATTTTTGAAATCATTGCTGCTTATTTTATAACTCTAGGAGTTCTAAATAAAGCTTCTTTCTTCAGCATATTTATCCTTTTCAAACTATTATATACTTAACTTTTTTTGTAGTTGATTTAAAAAAAATATATTGTGATATACTGTGTTAACCCCTTATGGTGCTAAAATAAAAATGCGCGTTCTGGTGCTGTAAACTCAGTGTACATGTAGACTTGTGATTTTTAAGTTGAATAAATATGAATATTTTACATTTATTACTTATACTATTCATTTAAATAATAGTTGACATATGTAAGAAAATATATATATCATTTATTGTGTAAAAGTGCTAAAAATGAGAAAAAACATTGATCATCGCGAACGGCAACATAAAGACACGCCTACTCAGCCAGCGCACGCTCAGCCACTAAAGTGTCGATTGGCACCCCTCGTAGTGTGCCTTCCGCACCTTCACACGTACACGTATTGACAAATTCAAGTCAGGTTCTTTGAGAAAACATTTTCATTATTGTGTATGGTAAATACTTTATATTGTATTATTTTATCCAATACATAAATATATTACGAATGAATACCTAAAATATGAATTCTGTATTTAGTACATTTACAGAGTTATTCACATAATTATAGGCAATATTAACTCAGTTTACAACATCGGACAGGAAAGCTTAAAGATTGTTTAAATGTCCTCCGTTCAATTGACTTCAGAGTACATCTTTTTAAATTTTTGAACATGAAATTGTTTCAAATAGTTCGCAAATAATTCACAGCTAGACAAAAATCATAAGTTACATCATAGAAAAATTACGCTAATCTGGGTAATAATGACCAGAATTTTATGGGGTATTTTCATAATATAAAGAGTATTTTAATTTATTTCCCAGAATTTTTAGTAATGCACAGCTTTTTTGCTTGTATGCAGTAAACGCCCCTGGTGATTACCCAACTTGTCCAGTAACACAACTTAACTAGTAATGACTTGCCACATGTTATTTTTATATACTGTATCAAATAATTTATATTGTACATAATGTTCTTTCACCTCTTATGGATTAGATTCCATCTGTTGATCACATTTTAACATATATATTTAATTGGGTAACTTTTGATTAGTGTCAAAAGTATGTGAAATGTTTTTTTTAATCTAGCAAATATAACCTTTGTGATTGGTTTTTATTTCCAATAAAATTGTTTGTTATATTTTAGTTAAATGAAAAATTAACCCATAAGATGCGACGTCCCGGCTCTCGGGAAATGAATAATCAGGATTTATTATTGGATAAACTGCCCTACGTTGTTTTGAGTAATTCACTCAGAAATGCTTCTCAGCAGCCAAAGCTGTCATTGCCCAAGAATAATTCCTCAAGTAAAAGTGGTATCATTATGGAGGAGGAGTCGTCCACTGTAGATATTGTTATCAATGTCAGTGGGAAAAATAAGAAAGACTCTCAATGTACACTTATTACTGAAGAGGTAATCGATAGCGCTGACATTACACTTGATGAAGGTATTTACAATATTTTATTATTCTGTAATTCATTTTATTTTGTGACTGGCCCCAAAAAATCAATGGCAGAAAAAATATATCGCAAAAATACTGGTAATGCCATAAGCTTGACAGTGCCGTGCCACTCAACGCCATTATTTTTAAGATGCCTAAGATTTGGCACGATCAGGTAAACCAGATACTGGAGGATGGTCCTGTTAGAAGTCTCAATAATCGTCGAGCTTGTATGAGAAGATATATGAATGCGGATGAGGCGAGAATTGTGTGTCAGGAAAGAAGAGTGTGGCGCTTAATCCTCTCTGCCTACCCCTGCGGAAAAACGGTGTGATGGTAAGCAAGTAACTAATATTTCATCAGTGTGATTTTTTTTTTTGCTAAAGACTTAGGGCCGGTTGTAGATCAGTAGTAAATTTTTACTAACGCCCGTGGTTAAAAACGTTTGCAGGTTTGAATGTCAAATTTACTATTGTCAAAGCATAGATGAGATGTCCATAGGCGTGACAAATAATCATGAAATATACTTTATTTATAGAATTTTCACCTGCGCGTTTGAAATCTGTCACTTTGGTGGTGGAATTTTTTCAGATTATATTAAACAACGAGATCATCATCGGACGAACTCTCATCACTAAAATTGTGGGATATTGAATGATTAATTGCAGTATACTGCAACTTTCAAAGTATCAATGTGTCAGATGACTTTTGGAACAGCTGTGAAGAGTCAGCCATATCTTACTATCGGATTTCGGAGAGTAAAATGAGTTTACTATGGGAATACTTTTGAGAAGTAAATTTTTTTTTACCAACGATCAAACAACCCGTTTTTGGAATTTTTTTTACTTTAGTAACTTTAGATCACTGATCACACAACCAACCCTATGTGTGCAGAACGTGTACACTCAAAATGGAAATTATTTGTAAAAAATATAAGAAGTAAATCTATATTAATAAAAATCTACTGATTTAAAATAAAATGAACTAGTTTCATTTAACAAACTGCATTTTAATATACCTGTCAAAAAGACGGATTTCAGTAAAAATGGGTATACAATCAATGCCAGTAAATCTAGTGTTAAATAACCATTGTTCAGTTAGTTTAGGTGTAAGCATATATTTTTTTAAAATGAATCTTTAAGATGGAGTGACCCAAACTTGGTATGTATTACTATTTTTCTTTAAAAAATGTGAAGGCTTTCTCATCTGGTGTGGCAAGAATAACCTTTTTGGAGTGTGTTATGGGGCGGGGGTGGAATGGCACATTCATGGCACTCGAAGAGATTAAAGGCGAACCTCGGCCAAATTTGTTCAGGACTGGTATCACCTTAAACCATGATAATGGGAGATCTCACGCTGAAAAAACATAGCCCAAAAGAATTTACAAACTTGGATGGGAGTTATTGCTGCATTCCCTTATTCTCCTTTGGTTGCTTCATCAGATTATCATTTGTTTTTGATTTTTATTTTTATTTTATTTTCATGAAAAGTTAATAAGGAAAACATTCCAAATGTAACCACCCACATGTCTCCTGGTCCAATGTGCAATACTCGGAGTACGCGCTCGGCTGTCGCAAACAACTCTATGAATATGTGCAAAAATAATGAAACTGTAATGGTGGACACCATCAGCATGCCGCCTCCTGTACTGCCAATTAAAAAAGGGAGTAAGTTTTTTCATACATTTTAACATTGTTAGGTGCCTGTTGGATTTGATTGCACAAAGATATTTACATATTTCAATAAGAGTTTACCTGAAATAAAAAATGCACTTCAAACAGAACAACTAAAAATGCATACTAGTGATGAGAAAAATATTACTCTTGACTCACTGGTGTGATTGATATTCGATAATATCAGTGATTAAAAACTGTGACTGTGATCATAATTTCAATACTAATACTGATAAATAAATAAATAAAAAATAACATAATTTTTAGCGTATTTAGTTTACTATATTATTCAAACTTTATTTTTGTAAAAAAAATATTCCAACATATATATATAATTTAATATCACAAATAGAATGAAAACTCCTCAAAAATGTGAGTTTATTTTTCGAGTTAAATTCTCAGCATTTCGGGTCAAACGTGTAAAATGTTTTGGAATAATCTACTAGATGCCGCTTATCACAAATTATAACGCCATTCCTTCATGAATATTTTCATTTAATATGCACCGAATCACGGTTCATAACCATATACAGTGAAACCCTCTTAATACGTTTTCCAAGGGACCGCCAAATAAAATCTTATTAAGCAGGAAAACTTATTAACAGTGATTTCAATATTTCCATGCTTTATTTGACCATAACATCTAATATTGTATTTTAACTAACATTAGAATAATTAAAAAATTTAAATATTTTATTTATAAAAAAATTATTAAAAAACAATTTTACTTGAAAATTGAATTGAAATTGATTGAAAATCACGGCCATAAATAGGCATACCAAAACGAGTAACAAAAATGCAACAAATTAATAATAACAAAGAAGATTAAATGAACGATAATAAAATGTAACTATAAAAATGCTAATAAAAAACCTAGATGAAAATAAAATGATTAAAAACAAACTTATAAAATGTTAATGAATGTCTAATAAAATACAACTAATCTCCTAATGTACCCTTAAAATATATTAAATACTACTTATAGGAAACTAAATAATATTATAAGGAAACTAAATGAAGTATAAAATTTGAACTATCTAAATAATTACCTATAAAAAAATTACTATAAACTAAAAAAAAAATTACTACTAAAAAGTGATTATAAAAAAAATAACTAAAAATAAATTTAAATTAAACTCACATAAAATATCTAACTACCTAAATAAAATAAATCGACGAAACAAAAGAGAATATAAAACGAAATTAAAATTAAACCCGTAAAGTATAGTAGGTCAAAGTTATTCGGAGATAAAATACGCCACCTGTAAGTCCGACGAAAGTTCATACTTTTTACGAAATGTAAAATTGTTTGCACGACAAATCTTTTCCTGGCCAACTTGACGAATGCACATTTAAAAAAAGTTCTGTTTGTAAATGAGAACCTATTGGACTGCATATCTAAAATTTATCCCTTTTGATGAGTTTTACATAATTTACCTGTACACTCGACATATTGCCTTGATCAGTGTAATTGAGACATGGAATACTCGCCCTTACTGAACCTCAGTTCAGGGAAATTATTGTCGGCATTGGCATCGACGATGGCAGGCCCGAACTTAAAAAATACATTAATAGTATTTTTGTCCTTAATTTTACGATTTAAATTTTTTAATCACAAATATGATTACATTATTTTTGCTTTGTTTATTTATTTTGTGCCGACGTAAAAAATCAAACAAACAAATAAATCAGCCGGTTATGTTAATTCAGTTGTCAGTGCCCTGTGGTTTGCTCTGTTTTGTTTATTTGTTAATAAATTTTCAAATACGTATCGGTTGCGAAAATAAATAATTTGGTTATTTTAGTTGTCAAGAAATATAGGGTCTTTTAATAGGGACGCTCAAAATTTGTTAGGTTATAGCAGCCATGTTGTTAAAGTGACATCTGTCAAATTTATTGTCAATTGTTAAGTAGTATACGGCAAATCACCACGGAAGGTTGAACAACGTGTGCAAATCATCAAATTCTGGACATTCTGCACGAGCGATTTGAAGGCACGGTTATCTCGCGCGGCGATGACGTGAACTGGCCCCAGAGATCGTGCGATTTAACGCCTTTAGACTTCTTTCTTTGAGGCTATCTTAAATCGCAAGTCTTTACGAATAAGCCGCAAACAATTGACCTCCTCAAAGTCAACATAACAAACGCCACCCAGCAAATTTAGCCAGATTTATGCGATAAAGTCATTGAAAATTGGACCTCCCAAACGTGCCACCGAGCAAAGCCGCAGCGGATATTCGAACAATTCCACACTTATTGCCATAAAATATACTTTTAAATGAAAGAAAAATTGAATGAATATCTCACACACAACCTGTTTAACTTACATTTTAAAATCGAGCGTCCTTGTTGAAAGACCCTTTATTAATCAAAGCTAAACCAGAAGTAGTTAAAATGAAACAGCTCCCAATGAAAGCAGTTCCCTGTGGTTTCTCCGAAAACAGATGTTATCAGATTTCGAACATAATAATAAAAATATATATTTTTATGAGTTAAATTAATACATAAACCGCTTTCGAAAAGTTCATTTTCTTTCCTACAAAAAACATGGTTTTAATTAGTTTATTTGACATTCTGATCAAGGAAAAGATATTTTCCGAAACCGGTTGGCATATTAAATTTAACTCATAAAAGTGGTTTAAAACAAAGTTATAAATAATATATGTTTAAATAATTTCGTGAACTACAAGTGAGGGTACTAGTTGCAAAGTCAGCAACCTCCATTATTATTTGTTCTAACTTTTAATGCAGTTGTCTTTTCAAACTTAACTCATTTTTATATTAATTGGACATTCAAAATCAATGTTAGTTGCAAAATTAGTCGCTTTTGCCGCTGCTATTTATATTAGAATTCAATCAATAGCAGTCTTCGTTACTCAAAAATTTAAAAGGCCACCAGTATGGAAACTAGATTATTTTTGGAAAAATATGCTGTATTTATTTTGTATTTCAAACCAAATTATGGGGATTATTATTTATAATAAGAAATGCATTAATAAAATCAGATTTCACGTTTTCTCCAAATAAAAAATATGGAGATAGCTGAGATTGCGACTAAGTAACAATAATACGAAGAAATATAAGCAGTTGTATTAAAATTGTTGTAGTAGAACATGTTCAAGGAGTGTGTACAAATTCTGTACCGTTACAGAAAATATTATTAGGAGATTTTACAAAATCATGTTAAGCTTCAAATAAATTTACTTCGAAATAAATATTTGCGAAATTGATCCATTATTATTATTATTCCATTATCATTGCTTCAGGCCATAAATCATCTAATAAAAAATAGTCTGGCTGCTCAAAGTTCAATGACCTTTATTTTTTTTGTAATTAATTTACCATCACGCTGTTTCGCCGCGGGAGTAGGTAGAGAGGATAGAGAGCCACATTCTTCTGCTCTGAAACAATTATCGCCTCATCCACATACATACATATTCTCATACAAGCTCGTTGATTATTGAGGCTTCTAACATAACTATTTTCCAGTATCTAGTTTGCTTGGTCGTACCAAGTTTTCCGTGGACGTCCTCTATTTATAGTGCTATTAATACTTGCGCCATATATCTTTCTAACCATTATCTTCTCATTCATCCGTTCCAAATGACCAAACCACCTAAAATCTTCTTAATCTTACTGTATTAAGATCTGCTTTACATTGTTTGAAGTGTTAGGAAGAGTATATTATCCAGAATAGTATTAATGGTTAATTTTATCACATAGTATTTTTACTTGATGTGTATATCCTTGAGCACACATTATATTTCGCATGTACTTATCGGAAATTCAAAATACGCAGTTAATTTTTTTTTTCAAATTTGAATAATTAACTCCGTGAATTCCTACTTTCTTAGCATAACAAGAACGAGAAATTAAACGTGAATAAATGCTCCTTTCAAGATCAGCTTTACATTCTTTCCTTATTTCTTCATTCTTTACTCTGTCATAAATAGATCTGCCGCATATACGCCTAAGTTATCTCATTTTCACTGCATTTCACAGTCTACTTTCGTTCCCTTCTGCCAGCTACCGACCTCACTTCTGTACCTCGCTTTCGGTACCAGGACTTCATTGTGCGCCTCAGTTGACAAGTTCCCATTAGTTATTTTTTGTATTCAATATATAATTTCAAATCAATAAAATATTTCAATTAATCGAAATAATCGCATAACTAGGATTTTTTTAAACACTCGTATCTCTGGCATGATTGAGATTAGATACAGCGTACGCAGCTTCAACATTTTCAACTTGTATTTTTAATCCATATGTATTTACCTCTAAAATATAGCGTTCCACTCAGTATACATAATAAGATTACACAAAATTTATTCATTCAATTATAAACTCAAAATTTGACGAAGCAATTCGATACTTGGAATTCCCGAAATAAATTGAAGGTTCAAGCCAAATATAATTAGGGTAATACGGGCCAAACAGATGAAAATAAATATGTCAATGTATTACATATTTTGTCTATATGTTATTTGAAAAGACAAGCTAGTCCTAAAATGAGTCCTAATTCAATGCGGATTATCGTAAGAGTTAAGTAAATTGTTGTGTATTCCAAGAATTTATTCTAAGGGTTTTTCTGCCTCCAAAGCAATTAAGAATATTTAAAGGTAGATATTAGTGGAAATAAAGCAAAATTACCAATGCGGATCTGGTATTGTACATGCTGAACCTATTGTTTATGACAGCTGGGGTTTTGTTTTGTTGATTTTTGGGATTTATTTTGCTTGGGCACTATGTTTTATTAGCCTGTTCAAATATTACAGTCTTTGTAAATGGATAAACTTTTATGACACATGGAAAAACCCATTTAAATAGAGTTCATTTTATTGCACCCATTGAAAGAATATCACTTTCATTTTTATAAATGTCAAACAAAAAAAATTCTGCGAAAAACGTATTACAAGGGACATTTTGTAAGGATAAACTGAGTTTTGTCAGAAATATTTTAATTTATTAGGCGGGAAACTTATTGTTTGGAAAACGTATTAAGCATAAAAAAAATACGTAATTTGTATGGGACTTTTTCGGGACCGAAAAATGTAATCCTATTAGGCGTGAAAACGTATTAAAGGTGATCGTATTAAGAGGGTTTCACTGTATTAATAAAATAAACAAATGAATCGCGAATCACGATATTCCTAGATATTCAATCACTGATAGTGAGTGTGACTCAAAATATCAGTGATTGGTTCATGATTTTGAGCTCATCACTTATGCATACCCTTTTTAATACTACATATTTATTTTAGTTTCAAATTTAATTCTTTCCTTTCTTAGTTCCTTAATTATATTTGATTGAAATTTATATTGCAGAAAAAGCTCCTAAAACTCGTGGTGCGCGATCAAGAACAACTAATCGCAATACTACCGTAGATTCTGAATCTGAATGTCACAATGATATTCAGAATATTTCCACTAAATCTACAAGAAGAAAAATAAATGACACCATGAAAGATATTGACACTTCTAATGGTATGTGACACCAAAAAATTATTTTTCATCAGTATATAATTCAGCAGAATCTCAATCTCAAAATGGTTCACATGTTCAAATATTTCACAATCTTTTCAATTTCATACTAAAATAACCTGTTAATTCTAAACCCTTTGCGTCGTTATCAATATAGTTTTACTTTAAAATTAGTGACAAAAAACATTAATCTATCAGTCACCGCTTGATTGAAAAATGGGGAATTCACATGCCAAAAACCACTCACTTATGTGAATTTCAATCATATCTAAAAAAACAATTTAAAAATATCTTAATCTAAAAAAATATGAAATATTGAATATAAGATTTTGATTTCCATTTACAAAATGTAGATTTATCGAGTTATCGAATTTTAGATATGTTCCCCTTCCCTACACCCACTCTTACCCCCTCTCTTACCCAACCTTCACCAACATTCTTCATACTGTAATTCTGTTTTAAATTGTGTATATTTGTTCAACCCTGATGGAAGGTCCAAGCCTAAGCTGAAACTAGTTGGTTTATATATTCAAACATAAAGTGGTGTTAAAACAAAATAATAGTTTTTATTTCATTTTAAATTCATAAATTAATTTATTATGGTACCCTTTATTTCTAGTTTTAATAGTATTTAAGTTGTAAATAAAATATATTATTAACAGTGTTGAAATTCTAATTCAATTGTTTTGGTTGCTCTATCCTATTTTCTCTCGGGTAAAATATTTGTGTATATGTACTTTACAAACATTTTTAAAAGTATTTATAAATAATAAAACATTTTTAAATAATCGTAATATAAATATATCTTTAGTTAAAATGCAAAATTAGATGTCAAGTGTAAATAATGCACGAGAATATTGAAATCCCTGCTTTCATGCTTAATAAGTTTTCACGCTTAATAAGTTTTAATTTGCTGCTCCCTCAGAAAACTTATTTAAAGAGTTTCACTGTAATGTTATTTGAATACCTCACCTTAATTACATATGACATGGTTTGTGGCCGCAGCGTCCAGAATGAACATATTTAACAAGAAGCATTCCAGTTTCTTGTAATTTTACTGTTGAAATGATGAATCATTACAAAAATTTTAGTTGACATTTCACAAACGTGTATGTTATCATTTTTTTTGGTAATTTTATTAATTAGATACAAATTCTGGTGTTGTATCCAAATTATACAGAAGGATTAGTTAAACATCCCTTAAATTATTATTTTGTTTACCTCGTGTGTTAGAATTTTCTTCCCAACAAATGTTGAAGGTTTGATCCGTTTTATTCTGTTCTATTTTTGGTTTGATTGAATATTTATCACATTTAGATAAAATGTAGAAAAAATAAAAAATCGCTGATATATATTGCACTCTTATGAACGATAACTGAGCTTGTTACCAATTTCATATGATCACTCAACATTTTTTAACGTTTCAGTGGGGGATGAATCTATCGGGCGATGTACCCGCTCAACTCGATCCAGAGCAATGAATAATACTACCGTTGAGCCAACACCCCCGCCAGTGGAAAAGCCCAAGAGAACTCGGACCAAAAGAGTAAGATAATCTACGCTTATTTTATATTGACAATATTGCAGGGCGTAAGAGGGGTCTACTTTTATTAAAAAATATATACAAGTTTTATTAATTGAGGTTCTTATTTCTGCAGGGCAAAGTAGCAGTAATGAATGATCAGAGTGAAGTGCACTCAGAAACTATGGAGACAGTTGTTCAAGCACCAGCGCTCAAAGAAGTAACCAGACTGGACTACACCAGTTCAGATGAAGACTTTGGTAAACTTTTATTTTGTTTTTCTTATTAAGTAGTTTATTTAATGTGATGTTTTTATGTTAATGTGGTGTATTATTATTATTTTTTTAAATTTGTTCTACATTACAAGTTTTTTTGAACATTTTTATAAAAATCCTCAGATTTAGAATCTGTGAAAGTTGTAATCTTTTTTGGAAATATTGTTTGTCTAGTAAAAAGTGTTAAAGTGGCCAAAATAAATGGAAAGTTTAACGAACATGGAGGATGCATCAAAATCACCCCATCCTATGTAAAAAAAAATTTATAGTCTTGCTACATTTAGCCAGAAGTTGTCATGGTGTTTGACACCTTATCTGTGAAGTTGAGTCTCGCACAATAACACATTTTTCTGATGCAATCATTCAATACATTGCGATCTAGAAATGGAGGATTATTTTTTGTGGATTCAACAAAGAAGTATATTAAAATATACTAAAAGATTTTTTAGAGAAATAAAAATTTTTCAGTTGTCTATCGGTCAAATGAAATGTTTTCTTACATGCATAATAATATTTTTCTATAAAACAAAAAAAACATATTTTGTTTCTTGAAGTTTTCCTGGTCCGTATGCATTTTTTATACCTAATGTAAATAATTTGTTCATGTAATTCGCATATTCATGTGTTTTTAAATCCAAACTCGCGCAACTACACATTCATCATCCCTTCGTAAACATCTGTAGCTAGCTCCACCCCCTAGCCAATCACGGCACTGTTCCTTAACACAATAGATCGGCGCGCTTAGAGTTTGCAACTCGCAAGACTGTGGCCGAACTGAGTGATACCATATTTATGTACACCAAATTCTGCAATGCATTTTATAAGATTTGTTGTTATTTCGACAATAATTGTCATTGAATCTCGTAATTTATAAATGAATTGTGTGCAACAGTTGTATTGATTTTGTATCCAGTTTTTTGTTTATGAAATGTTACGATTTGTTAAATGTAATAAAGAAACTGAAACCATTATGTTTAAATACACAACCTATTTTATAATAAAAATTTTATCATGTTTCGTATTCTAAAGTGGGATGGAAATCTAGTAATTCGTGTAAATCCTCGACCATTTGGAAAATGGAACTTATTTTAAAAACTGGCAAAAATTGATGTCAAACATAAAATCAACAGGAAAATTTCAATCCTGAAAATACCTCTCAAGTACAAACTTGTAAAATCACGGAAAAATAATATGCTTCAACGAAGTGTGAAGATTTAAAAGTTTTTCACGGACTTTCTAATATATTCTTGCCCAATGTTGATGGAAAAGGCGAATTCGACCACTAATCAAATTAAAATGTCCGTAATTTTGTTGTGTCAACCACTGGTGGATCATTTGAAGAAGTAGGTTTTTAATATTGGACTCGTCATGTCGCCACACACCTACATTGTTCAGGAGAAACATTTCAACACATAAAAAGCTAAAATAATAGACAGTCGCCATGTTTTTCAGTATGAAAATTACAACGTTGACATTGTGAGTTACGAATTAATGGAGTTTTTCTGTATTATATCACAATAAAATTGGGGAATTCCGTGTATGCTTTCTTTCGTTTGCTGCATTAGCAGTGTGGGCCATAGAATAAAGACATTGTTTGCGCTAATTGCCTTTACTGGATGCGTTTTAAGGACTATTTTTTTGCTTTTTTAAAGATTGACTTTTTGTATTATTTCACATATTTGTAAACGATTGTATTTCTAATAACTGTTTATTGTGTTAATAATCTTCATTTTCCTTGAATGACATTATTGTTAACATATCTTATTGTTTCACGTGAAATTTTTGAAGTGATACTGAGACATCTGCATTTTCGCTCATTTATAAAAAGCTCAGATATAATTTGTAACTGAAGTCTTAAAAAATAAGAAAAGTAGATGATTTTTTCATGCTGAAACATACCTGACAATTAAAAATGTTTGAATTTGTTCTTATTATTCTTAATTTAATATTATAGTGTACTTTGTTTAATGATTGTTTAATTTCTTTGGAACATTTTAAGGTAGGAACTTTACTTATTACGAGAAATAGATCTAATATTCAGACTAAATTTGTTTCAGTAGTATATAAAAGGTGTCCAGTGGAAAAATTTCAAGATTAAATTGTAATTGCTCTTAAATCATTAGGGTGAGGTAAGTGGGAGAGGTATTGTTTGACGCGCGTGATTTGCTGATTTTCTAGTCGCAATGAGTCACTGGTTGGGTGCGCACTGCGCGTTCGCGGTTGAGAAAATTTAAAGTGCGGTGATTCATTGGTTTGTGCACATCGTGCTTTTTCTACTTATTTTAATATTCAACGAGTAAGTGATGGGCTGAGCATGCAACTGAAGATCAGACAAGAAGAAACGGTGGTTAACCAAACTCCTCTGGGACCATCGACGTCAGCAGCGACGCCAGAACATGTGGCTCAAGTTCGATGTGAAATTATGCGCAATCTTCGTAAATCGATAAGGAAGATTGCAGCCTTTACTGGAATAAAAAAATCAACAGTTCACGTTATTTTGAAAAACAAACTATAGTTTCACCCATACAAACAGCAAATCGTGCAGTTTCTCAACGAAAATAACTATTCTTTATACAAAACAGCACGAACGCTTGGAAACATATTGTTTACTGACAAAGCACATTTTCATATCGATGGCAATGTTAATAAACAGAACATGAGATACTGGTGCCCCGACAGCCCAAGGGAATGTCATCAAAAACGTTTATATTGTCTAAAAACGACAATGTGGTGTGCAATTTCTGCCCGAGTTATAATTAGCCCTTCTTTTTTTAACCAGTGAGAGACGGTCACTGCTGACGAATGATCAACGAGTTTTTGGTACCGCAACTGCAGCTGTTTCCCGGGTTCAATAACAACACGATTTCAGCAAGACGGGGCTACTCCACACACAGCTAAAGTTTCAATGGAGAAGCTGAGGGGAATTTTTCCCAATAAATTTAATCAGTATGTACGGACACCTCCGAGCACCTCGATTATCGAACCTTACACCGTGCGACTTTTTTTTGTGTGGATACCTTAAGTCGAGAGTTTACAGCAACAATCCTCGGAATAATTTAGGCCCTACAAAAAAATATCCGCTGTTAAGTTACTGCCATTGAACTAACTCTTCGTTCTTGCATATTCGCAAAGAGTCCGATTGCAAGAGTGTATTAAGAGAAATAGTTGGCATTTAGACAATATTGTTTATAAAACGTAAAATCTGCATTGTTAAACTCCATTTTATATAAATAAAATATGAGAATAACATTGCAGTTTTTTTATTTTTATTTAATATTAAATTTGAAAATTTTACACTGGACACCTTTATATATAATAAATTATATTAGTATAATAAATATTGCATTTATGCTATGATTTCAAAAAATATTCCAAATATCTACGCTTTTTATGAAATTAGCAGATTTTTCCATAACTTTTGTGATTTTTTTACGCAATCGCATCACGAAATTTGTAAAAGAAAAATTTACGAGGTTCTACTGAATAATAAAAATAGACATTTTCGTAAAAAAACACAAAATAAATTATTGTTGAGATGAATTATATTATTAAGATGAATGAATTGCCTTCAGATAGTTTTAACAGCACATGTCATTAGTATGGTTGAACTCTTTAATATTATCCTGGCATTATAACTGGCATCCATATAACCATAACGGAAGATTTCTACAAATTGGAGCCTCTCAGTTATTGGTTGATTTTTATATATTTTTAATTATAGAAAAAAAGAAAGTGAAGCAGAGACCTAAGAGAACGAGAAAAGTAAAGCAGCCTCCCCCACCACCGCTACCTACTTGTTCCCCTCCCACTGTTGATTTGTAAGTTTTTAATCATATGTATTTGTATATCAGAGATTTTTAAAAATTTCCTATTCATCACAGTCATCAAAAAAAGTATGCTCTAATTTTGATGCCTGTGTATGTATATCTTGTGACTTTGAAATTCAGCATAATTCAAAATACAAAACATTCCATACCACCAACCTTACGTGAAATCAACAGATACATATTCCAAAGTGTTTAAGGACGTACCCAAAAATATCATTTTTCTTACAATCCTTTTGAAACTTTGAATACTCATACTTATGAGTGTCTTTTATACGTAGAAATTTTTTTCAATAGTCCTCGCGCTAGTAAATTTGTAAATATTGACTATTAAAATTAGCATATTTAACATACGAACCATACCCCGATCGATGTTATAACGCACGTTTAATTGAATGGCAATAGTAATTTTCTTATGATTGTTTTGGAAAACTGAGAATCATTCATTGAAAATTTAAAAAATATCTTTCTGTAAAAATAACTAAAACAATCGGTATTCGTTTTGTTATAAAAAATGTTAAAAGTGAGCCACTTTTGAATGGTTTTGACGTTTCCTTTTATAATTTGAATAGTGAGAGATTTTTGAACTTCTGCGCATGTAAGCGGAAACGAAAAAGTACACTGTACCTCAACTGTTTTTTATTCTATTCATAGTAGTTTACATACAGGGGAATATTCTTGAAGATTGAGTACGACTGCTCTTTGGGAACGTCTTTAAAGTCCAAAGCTTATGATGAAATCTGTATGAAACAAAAACTTAATTACAAAGTATTGTATTTTTAAAACTGCATTTCATATGATCATTTCAGTACACAAGATTGCTTTGTGTTAACTGGATTTGCTATTTTAGTAATCATAATTTACTAATTTTTAAAATTTATGTTTGACTTAAATTTTTACAACCAGGGGTTCCGGCTCCTTGGATCCATTTTCTATATTTCAACATAAAAGGATCCTAAAAAATTTGTTAATCATTTGCTCTAGGTGCAAATGATTGTCAAATTGTTAACTAACTAACTTGCCATCATGCCCTTTTTGCAGGGGTAGGCAGAGAGGATAGAGCATCACACTCTTTTATCCTGACACATAATTCTCACCTCATCGACATTCATACATCTTTTTATAAAAGCTCACCGATTACTGAAGCTTCTAACAGAATTATCCTCCAGCATCTGGTTTACCTGGTCATGCTAAGTCTTCCACGAACGTCCTCTACTTCTGGTGCCATTAACACTTACATCATATATCTTTCTTACCATTCTTTCTCATTCATCTGTTCCATATGACCAAATCACCTAAGTGATCATTTCTTAATCTTACTCACTATACTAAGATCAGGTTTACATTCTTTCCTTATTTCTTCATTCTTTACTCTGTTATCAGTACATCTTACATACATCTTCACAAATTGTTCACAAATAAAATAAACTTGTATTTTTTTTTTTTTTTTAGTTGTTTTTCACTTTCGCAAGTATTCAGTTTCACCCTAGAACATTCTGATGTTTTTAAATTTAAATATTGCACTATTAACACACGTTAGTGTAATTCTAATTATATCCGAGTTGATAGAAGTCCACTTTATCTGTAAGATAAAAAAACTTTTGCACACTTCTATTACATGGAAATTGTTGATCTAAGCAGCTTTCATATTTATGTAACTTTTTTACATTTTTAGTCTCCCTCCCTTACTAAGATGGAGGGAGAGTGTTTGAATCATTTATGCTCTTTACCTGGTGTAACCTTATTTTTTTAATTATTCATTTACAGGCCCGAGAAAATCAAAGATGAAAATGTAGAAAAGCGTCTATCAAATGACAGCGGAGTGAGCTCGTCTGGTAAACCTGAACTTATCCAAAATGAAAATAATGACGAGACAGTAACACAGGGAAGAATAATCAAGGAAGAAGAGCAAGACATACCACCTAATGTGGGGTTAACCAATGGGATGGAAAAGGATTTGCAACAATACAACGAAAAAGAAATTTCAAAGATGGTTATAACCTCATTGCACATGTCTGAACACAGGGAGATGAATGTCTCATATGTCTTGCCCAACAAGGAGGTGCAGAGCACTAAACCGGTAAGTCTATATTTTAATTCACAATGTTACTGTTTATCTAACTGTTCTCTATACAATTCTATGTCCTTTCATCAATCTAAAGTTACTCACTGGGATATTGGTAAAGCATAGGCGCCCTCCTCTCCACTGGCTACCCACCCCTTTCCCTGAATATAAATGTTTATTACATTGAATTGCCATCCAAATTTTCAGTTCAGTTACTGATGATAATATAGACCCTTTTTATAGAGATATACGATTATTATATTTATGCACATTCACTATCACCTATTACGAATTCACACAAAATCGGTGGTAGAAAGAATTGCATTCACTTCATCTGCACTTAAACATGAATTCCGACAAATATATTTGTTAAGGAAAACACATTCTTATTGTGAAGTTGTAATTATTCAGAACATAGGTCTGTGATATTTTAAATACTAAATTAATGTATTAATTATAAATATATACATATAAAATCAATTTTGATTGAATTGATTTTATATGTATATATTTATAATTAATACATTAATTTAGTATTTAAAATATCACAGACCTATGTTCTGAATAATTACAACTTCACAATAAGAATGTGTTTTCCTTAATAATATATGTTGTATCAATGTGTCCAAAATTTAATAAAAATGAATTGATAATTCTGGCGTCTGCAAATCGGTTTACTCAAAGGTATTTGAGATTCTGTAAAAATAATTTAGATGGCTTTCAAATAATGGAACGACAGGTGTATTAATTTGAAAAATGTAACATATAGTTTCGAAAATTTGTCAAGAAAAATACTGGTGTTATAGCACAAAGGTAGTGCACTTCCCCGGATTGGAAATGAAGATCCAGGTTCGAATCCCGGTGGCGCTAAAACAATATTTTTCGACAAAATTGATTTTATATGTATATATTTATAATTAATACATTAATTTAGTATTTAATATATTTGTTTTTTTTTAAGGAGAACACATTTCTATTGTGAAGTTGCATTTTCGGGACATACATAGTTCTGTGGTATTTTTAATACAAATTAAATGAATCAACTAGGAAGATATACAGAAAATATTTTGTTGCTATCAGTATTCAAACCTGGACCTCTTCCTATCCGGGAAAAACGTGTTACCATTTTCGCTCTAACAATTGAATACGTTTTTGACAAACTTTGAACTTATATTCTTTCAATAATTTTTCCAGTGATTTGCATCTATTATTATTTCACTGAATCTCAAATACCTTTGAGTAAAACACGCTAGGAGACATCAGAGTTAAATTAATTTAATTAAATTTGGAATCCTAAATAACTACTCATTTTCTTTATTATTATTTTGTATCTCTTTATGTTTTGAATTAAATTAATGAATGTATTATTTTATTTTACATTAGATATCGCAAATTTAGCTATAAAACAAACTGCAAAATTACAAAATTATAGTTAAATCTATTGTGTAGAGTCTAAAGTTCTTTCAGTGCTTCCCAAATGTTTTAGTACTGCGACTCAAATTTTAGAATAACAATATTTCAATCCACGTAGCTGTATTAGACTAAAAAGACATACATACTGCAAATATGAAGATATTACAAATATACATATACCTATATAAACTCGATGACCCATTAAAAATAGACTCACAACCCATGGTTTAGGAACCGCTGCTAAAGAGTGTTTAATATTTTGTACAAGGTTTTAATTATTTAAAATGATTGCTAACATATTCAATATGAGATATGATTGATACAAATAGTATTTAAGGAATTTGATGTGAATAATATTTTCGACAGTTTTGACAAAACATCATTTATATATACAAGTTGTGCCTCGGTATACGTCCTTAATCTGTTCCAAATCCTTGGACTTATACCAAACAAATTTTTCCCATAAGAAATGAAATGAAAATGAAAAAAAGATCAGCGTGTATCAGTTTTGCCTTTTCGCAAATCATTGCCTCCGATGCAGTATCGCCAGCACACTGTTTTTCTGTTATCCAGATCAAAAGCCATTTCTCAATGCGCTTTAATGTTGCTGATCTTTGGTAATCCATTTCACCCCCGTCACAACGTTAGCAGATTTATAACGTCTTTTTTTTCACAATCGTGGATACCTTCTTTCTCAGCATATGGTATGCATCAGCCGAGTCCCGGGTACGCATGCCACCTTCATACTTTTCAATAATCTCTTTTTTCACCTCCACGGTGATCTTAACCATTTTCGATAATGAATTAACAAAAAATCACATGAAAATTCAGAGAGTTATAGCGTCGGTTGTTCATTGTATGGTAGAAACGGTCGTACTGACGCTCGTGGCCAGTCGTGGCAGAGATACCCTCGCCAAAAATCAAATTCAGCCGAACGAGAATGTAAGTGCGTATCATTTGACACACACGAGTCGTATTCCAAACAAAGATCTTATACCAAACAAAAAATTTCACATCCAAACCCATCGTTTATCAAGTTGGACTTATTCCAAAGCGGACATATACCGAGGTACCACTATAACATATTTTTAATAAAATAAAGAAAGTGAGTGTAAAGTATATTTTTAAATCATTTCTCCTCAACGTGTGAAGTTTTTAAACGCTATAAACTCTGGGTATAAAAGTTTTTTTTACAACAATGAAAAATATTTTAAAGCTGATACTAATAGCACCAAGATGTCTATTTTTATTTAGCTCCCATATGAAAAGTATTTTTATATTGTGGAATATTGTGTAAGGTCCCCACTAAGAGCCAAAGTCAGGAATGACACTTCTGAGATATTTAAGTTTAAATATTTTTGAAAATTATTTACTTTACCTCTGGTTTAATTATTCTTGTAGTTTCGGTGTTCTTTTAATCTTACTTATTTGGGTCTAGTTTATAAGGAAATTTGTAAAAATAATAATGGGTGCTATTATAATATAACAGTATTTATGCCGTTTTGTGAAAAATAAGGTCCAAATTTCTCCCCACTTCCATAGCCGATAACACTTCTGTGTGTTTTGAATCACTGAAATTGGTCAAATACTATCTGCACTTAGTCAAATTGGCCAAAATCGTACATTGGTTTTTATGGTCATATGAAAGTACCATAATTGCATGCAGACTTTACTTTATGTTATTATTTGTTTATTATACATATATCTATTATAACCTACCGTCACTTTGGCAGTATTTTAAATTTGTTAGTACATAGTATGCTAATAGTATATATCAATAATATGGAGGATACAAAATATTTGGTGATATTTTTTATTAACATTAATAATCCACATTATATATCCCATTTATAAAATTTAGCAAATTGAATTACAATGTGTAAATCATGGTCATCTAGCCTACAGTCGGCATGTTTAATGATATTATTTCGCTATTGTGTACATGGAATGAAAAAAGTAAATAGTTTAGCATAATAAATGCGCATGGTCATTCTACTGGGGTATTTATAAACTGCTCTTAGTTTTATTAAGGACAGTGTATTAATAAATGTTAGGTTTTAAGTGCAGATTTTAACAAATTGTCATTGACTTTTATGTGGCCCAATCAATATATTATTTATATTATAATACACTTCCTTGATTACGAGTTTTTAAAATTAGTCACATTTTTAAATAGAGATAAGAAATTCCACATACATTTATGACCATGTATGTAATCTTTAAAAACATAAAGTAAAATGCATTATATAGCACACCCTTGCTGGATTCCTTCCATTGTGTATTGTGTGTTTTAAATCATATACATATATTAAAATTATTATTATTGTTATAGTGGTTAAAACGTTCGCCTAGTGACATAGTTGTCGGGGGTTTGAGTCGCATCCCGAGAGATGGTCTAAATCAGTCCTATTTTCATAGCACGAGCATTTAGCTTAGTTTAAATAGTAAGAATTGACATAACACATATTCCATGTACGCATCTCTATTTTTACAAAAGAATATTATATGAACCGGATAGACTCCTAGTATAATAGAGGCTCAGCATAATATGAGCATTCGGTTTCAGATTCATTATTGTAGTAATTAAATAATTAACTGTATGGTCAAACATATAAAGTTTGTATTAATTAATAAATGTACACGGATGTATAGTATAGTAGTAGGTAGTACAATAATTTTTTAATCAGTATTGTAATTTCACATTTAAAAAACAATTGTTATAAATACTACACAAATCTCCTAGTTGGAAAGAAACACCAAAATAGTATATTCTTGTTTTAAATGGTATATTTCAGATATCACTTTTATTTAGTGGAATGTTGAACATCCTTAATACATATTTCTTATTTTTTTTGACAAGAATTTGATTGGTTGATTTGAAAAATGATACAGAGGCATGGAGGGTGTATTTATCCATTCAATACGGATCGATGTAACTAATTAACTGTCATTACTGTTTCCCACGGGAGTCAGTCGGGCGCTACTAGTAAACTTCAATCAAGCACATTATTGTGGCATACTGCAAAAAAATGCTCATCTGACTGCACTTTGCAATCCTCTGAACCACCACAACACCACCCTCCACCTCTCTATTAGGCGTGCGTTATTTGCTGTGAAAAGACACTCATAATTAGCCTATTAATCTGCCCTTAGAGCATTTCATTTCATCAGCCATGAACAACAGGTTGTCATTCAACTAATTTATTGTTCAAAATTTGATGTTAAATAAATCTATTAATTTTGAAGGAACAATGTTTCTCACATTTTTTGGATTTTTTCTTCGATTGCCGACCTGTAACACTTTTTCTTATTTCACATCTCCATCTCCTTGAGGTAGGTCAATAACATACTAACCTTGACGTTGTTTTGGAAAAATCTCGCGTGTGTTTAATTCCTGACCGATAAACGACGGCGAATAATTCAAGTGCATGTGTCAAAAGGGACAGTGTAAGACGCGGTCTTACGTATTAAAAAAATGCTAATAATTTATTCCTTTCTGCAAAGAGAGTCTATTACTTTTAATCCATTATATGCCTTCTATTTTATATTTACAGACGCCTTACAGCTCGTAAACACGTTTTGACCTTTTGTGTGTGAACATTTAAAATTTATATTTGCCACGAGGTTTTAATAATTTTATTTAACTTGTATTTAAAGCGAATGAATTTATAAAATTCGGTACAAATTTCTTTAATCGTCCAACATTTTAAGATAAGTTACTTAAATGGATTTTTATTAAGTATTAATTTATGTCAGAAGTTATACACTAGATTTGATTTTCTTTAAGACTTACATAGATAGGACCTTTACACTCATTTAAAAAGTAATAAACTGAATGTTATTTGAAAGATCGCTACCATTAAATACATTTTCCGCGTGTCACAAAATTGCCTTAATATGGAAAATTCTTGCATATACGAAATATATTTTCTTATAATCTTGAAGCCAACATTACGGAGACAAATTAACAAAATGTTAAAAATTAATAGTGTTATAAACCGAGGCTACTATTTAAAATAAAGTTTTATATCACGATAATTTCTTACTAAATAATATTTATATTGATCTTATTAAATGGTTAAGTTTTTTCACTTTATATCGCCGATCTGAGCGGCCGCCATGACGTCAAATCCGCGCTGTCGTAATTTTCGTTAAAAAATACCGAAAATATATGTTTTCACGCATATTTTATCCACAATATGAATTAATATGGAACTTTTTCACATTAGTAACAAATTTTATAAATTAGATTTTTTTTTTTTTTTACTGATTTTAAAGAAAAACAATGTTTTCTTGAACGAGGTAAACATTTTATGTGCGTTATTTTTATGCAAGTCGCATTTAAATATTTCGTTTATATATAATACTTGTCTTTTAACACTATCTGTTTTTTTCATAATACACACATGCAATTATGAAACAAACACGATCACCAAACGGCAACGTTGTATTTTAAATCGATAATACTAATTTCTATTGATGAATTGGGTACTTCGATAAATTACTTAATTTTCGATGAACTAATTCAGATGAGAACTCACATTTTTATTTTATTCCATATATAATATTAATATGAAAAAACGTGGAAAATATTAAATACAAGCTATTTTTGACACTTGTATCGAATGCGAGAAAATAAACAATTTTATTGTCGTCTCTTTCTATTCAAACCTTCCTTTCTCGCAAATAACGTCATTAATTATTTATCTGATACTTATAAGAATCAATTTTATTATCGTCTCTTTCTAACCTTCCTCTTTTGCATGATTTATGTAACAAATAACGTCATTAATTATTTATCTGACACTTGAAATAATTTGACTATTATCCTCATCTTGAAAGCGTAAGTAATTCGCGTAGAATTTCTCGAATTTCAAACTGGAAAAATTAAAGTACGCCCTTAACTTTGTGATATTTTTCTCAAAGGGTTGGAACAATAAAGAAGACTTCCCCAAGTTTTGAACAACTAGTAATTCGGCATCTTGTGTAAGATATATAAACAATTATAATTTATAATATGAATGTCCTATATTTTTAATAATAAAAAGATTTCATTGTTGTAATAATATAAATAGTGAATGATCATCGATAGTGTCAGCGGGAGGGTATAAGGAAGCTATTCCTAATGAGAGATGACACAACCCAGAAGATGATCACAAATAATGACGATTCGTGTTTAAATGTACAGCTCACTGTTTAAAACAATTGGCCATTTAAATGTTTACCGATCATTAATTCCAAAATATTGATAATTTGCAATTTGCAAAATTCTAGTCAATTTTGTTGTGCTAATTTTAAATGTAAAAAAAAAATTTACATAAATAATGTAACATACCTAGTTTTCAAAATTTGTGTTAAAAATGTTCAAGCTGTGTGTGCTAAATCTTAACCGTTTTAGATATATGTACATTTTCATTTAATTTCACGTATATTCAAGGTTTTTGATGTATATCGAAAATTTAGTTTACTTTAGACTAGTGATGGTCAGAGGCGTGCACTGTATACAAGGAAAAAAAATGTGCATTACTAAAGATTCTGGATAATAAAAATAAATTATTATCTTATGAAAAGACCCTATAAAATTCTAGCCGTTGTTACCCGGATTAGCGTAACCCATGGTTATTTTTTTATTTAACCGTCAACAGTATGAAAAATTGCGAATTATTTGTATACAACTTCATTGCCGTTCGTCTCCACATTTTGCTAGAACGCACGCGTCAGTCGCGTCTAACTTATTTATTCAATCCGTATGAGAAACGTACTAAACTATATATTTTCAACTATAGGTTTTATTGATGTTAGTGCAGATCGAAAAACTGAGGCATTATCAGAAAGTGTTTTAAATAAATTAAAAATTTTTAATTTTACTAGAAAATTGATAGCACAAACTAACGAGATATATATATATATATATATATATATACACATGCAACCGAGACAACCGCATCCGGTTTCCGTATAGTTACGTAAACGTCATCGGTAACAGCTTAACCTAAGATGCTAAGACTGCACGCCACTGGTGATGGTAAACTGTTACGTGACTGTGATTGTGTCGATGATTGGCAACTGAGATTTAACTGTCGAGGGGCTCACTTTCTAGTGTACCAGTTATTGTTCGAAGAATTATGTTAATCAGTTATCAATAATCGTTACAATCGAACACATTCACAGTTAAAGTAGCGGTTTAAATAACTATTTTACAATCACTACTTTATACGGCATTTTATTGAATAATAAAGTAGTGACAGAAAAGAGGGGATTGTTATTTATATTATGAATACAATTCTTGTTTTCCATCTTTAGAAAATTTTATATTTTTATTAGAGTTAAAGCAGCTGTAGTGAGCAAATTTTCACACACAGCTCTAACTTTTTCTATACATTTAAGCTGGTGTTCCATAAAATATTGTGAACTCTGCTACCTATGTAGCAGAGTTCACAATATGTCCTTCACTATGTCCGCTGTAGAATTATTCTCACACAATAAATCCAAATCTGTGTGATAATTTCTGGAGAAAAAAAGTGAAAATAGTGGGAACGGTACTTTAGTGGTACCAATTTATTATGTCTAATGGTCTGCGTCTACGGGCGAGATTTTCGACTCTGAGAATATTTCCGAGACATGGATTATGCTCCCACGAGATTTTTGTTTGGAGACAACTCTCGTCTTTCGTAGTATACCTTGTACACATCAAGTCTCGGAGATTCGCTTTGTCGCGCCTCATTTTATACTTGTACATCAATTGTCAGTCCATTGAAGAGATGTTCCGTTCGTCGGTTGGATGATTTTGAATCTCCCGTCAGCAATTAAAACAGAATAAATGTTCGTAATTTAATGCCTACTGTTTGTGTAATTTTTCAGAATAAATAGTTGTAGATATCTATGGTTCTAGGTGACATATTATGTTGTCTCATTCCTTGAAACGATCCATAATAATAACACAAAAGAATCTCACAAACGCGACCTCATGAGTTGTCGTTCCTATATAGACTAGTAACAAAATTAATATAAATACAAAATCAATATAAAATAATATATTTACAAATTTTATAAAATGAATGAATCAATCTTTTCACATTAAGATTTAGAACTGATTTTGTTTACAATTGTAACATTAATTATGGAACATTATCACATTAACAAAATGTGCTTTAAATCACATTATTTTGAAGGAATAATCTAATGGTTAATTCACATACGATATCTTCTTCAATATCGCCCGACGTAAAATTTACAATCGATTTAACAGTTGTATACATATTTATTTTAAAAAAAATACTCGAAATAGAAATATTAGTTTGGTCACAGATGAATGAGTTCGTTTTATCAATTGAACAACTCGCCGGTACAACGTTTCACGAAAACTCACTTGGCTGTTTTTGATAATGTCCATCTTAATTTGTCGATTATAATTCAACAGTAATATTAGTGTACAGCGGATGACTGAGTATTGTCATGCGTTTATATTGCAACGTGGACAATCCGTCTTCTTTGTGTTTGCCATAATTTTCCGCCATCACCTTGAATCTTCTCTGATTTATCTGCTCCTGTTTGTGCGGCATCATGGTGTACTTGGATCTTTCCGGAGGAAATCTGAAACGGAACGAGCGTCGTGTTATATTATTCAAATTATAATACAGGCGGTTCTCGGTTCACGAACGAGTCCTGTTCCTTGAGGTCCTTCGTTATACGTTTTTGTTTGTTACTGCGTCATTACATTACTAAATGTGCATTTTTTGCGTATACGATGCGATCGTACAAGTTAGATCATTTTTACATATGCAAATCGTCGTTTTAAACATCGAATGTGTACGTTTTATTATAACGCCACGCTACGAATGTAAATATATTTTATTTTTATTTATTTAATTTAGCGAAAAATACATTGGCAAAATAAATTCAATTTTTAAAATAGATGGTTACAAACATACATATGGTTATATGGCGTTTCTTTCGCTTACCTCTCCAAAAAAGAGACCAGCTCTTGTGCTTGGAGAGGGAGTTACTCTACAATAATTTTATATAATACCTTACATATTTTCTTCATTGTCTATTTGTGTGCTTTTGATGAATTCTGTAATATTGTTTATGTGTTTTTGAAGTATTCATTTAGTTTCCTTTTAAACTCTTTTATGTCCTTTATTTCTTTGATTTGTGTAGGGAGGCTATTGAAATTTTTTAGTAATAGTTAATTTTAATTAAAAACAAACAAGATTAGGTATATACTATATGTACATTCAACTTTTATTCGTGTTAGTTATTTTCACACGCGTGTCGCTCGCGCACTCGAGGTAGATGTATCTAAAATGTAGAAATCTTAAAATTGTGATGTTTGTTAATGCGAATATTCGTAAATTGAGAATTGCCTCTACTCAGTATCGACGTATATTGAATTAAATCGAAAATTTATTAATAAACGAAGTTTGCGGATAACACTTCGATTAGTTAAAACAGATATTTTACCGTCCCGTTAGAAGTTTAATGGAGTCTCGAACCAGTTTCTTCGCTGATTCATTTTAAGATAATATATAATAAGCATTTATAATATTATAATGAAGAGCGTGAAAGTTTTTTGTTTTTACCTGTAATTAATCAATATTATTTATTAGTAACTATATAATATATATAAAAAATTTGTTTGGACTGTGCCCGTCCCACTAAAGAAATTCTGTGTCGAGACTGGCATTTATAGCAACTAGGCAATTATAGAAGTAGACAATCTATCTATATTTAACTATATATATATATATATATATATATATATATATATATAGTTTAATACAACTTAATACAACTTTGCACACTTAATCTTCAAAACAAGAGGAAAGGTCACTGTCTACATGAGATTTCAAAAAACCACCCCCATCCCCCGTTCCCATCCCGTAAAACAGAATTTTGGTACTTTTTGATGAAATTTTGCATATTTGACGAACAAAATAAGAGGAAAATTACTGTCTAGATGAGATTTCAAAAAACCACCCCCATCTCTCTTTTCCACCCTTAAAGCAGAATTTTGGTATTTGACGAAATTTTGCACACTCGATGTTCAAAATATGAGAAAAATTAATGTCTAACGAACCCTCTTCACTCCGCGTATAACCCGGGCAACATCGGGTACTTCAGCTAGTAAGATTATATTTATGAACACACCTCTGTATCGATAGATTCTCGATGGCTATCCTGGCGCTCAAATCGTCGTCCTCTCCTCCCCACATTTCAAATCTGTTTGAAAAACCGTTGATCCTCTTGTACTGCTCTGCCGTTATTGCCAACGCTCCGCCGATCAGGAGCTTGTAGGGCAAATTATATCTGCAAGTCAGAGAAACGCATTACTATCTACGTGCAGAATTCGCTATACATCAATAATCATAATAATCAACAGGTTCCATGATCGGTTTTACAAACGAGAATATCTTTAATAAATTACGGAATTAAAATGCGCGGCTTTTAAACTCACGTTCATATCGGAGGAACTCGCGAAGATATTAATTAACCTTTCCCATACGGTGCTAAAATAATAACGCGCTCCGATGCTGTCAACTCGGATAAATATGAATATTTTACATTTATTCCTTATATTAATCATTAAAATAATAGTTGATATATAAATAAGTGATTATATGTATCAATTATTGTGAAAAAGTGCTAAGAATGAGGAAAAACATTGGTCATACGGAACGACAGCACAAAGACGCACGTCTAACTTTGCCAGCGTACGCTCGCCCCGCCTCGTCCGGGCTCTGACCGGGCGAGGTGAAGCGAGATAGTACGAGATGCAAGCCGAGAGCTGCAGTACATTCTCGTGCTCGGTGAGAGTGGATTTCTGGCATAACTAAAGTGACGATCGACATCCAGCACCCCGTGCCCCGCGCACTACGCCTTCCGCACCGCATACAAATCATATCAGGTTCTTATTAATTATTTTTCCTATACATAAATATATTACGGAGGAATACCTAAAATGTGAACTCTGTATGTAGTATTAAGTAAGTAACACATTCTTATTGTGAAGTTGTAATTATTCAGAACATAGGTCTGTGATATTTTAAACACTAATTAAATGTATTAATTAGAAAGATATACATATAAAATTAATTTTATCCATAATTTAATCCGGGGAACGTGCATTATTCGATTACGCTTTACCAACACTATATTGTGTGTCAGGACAGAGGAGTATGGCGCTCTATCCTCTCTATAAACAGTAAACGGCGTGATGGTAAGTAAGTAACACAGTGGATTGGCGACAAATTTTCGAACCCGTATGTTACACTTTTTAAATAAATACATCTATCGTTCCATTATTTGAATGCCATCTACTTTGTTTTTACGGAATCTCAAATACCTTTGAGTAAACCGATAGCAGACGCCAGAATTAACAATTCATTTTTATTAAGTTTTGGACGCATTGGTACAACTTATATATTATTAAGGATAACATATTCTTATTGCGAAGTTGTAATGATCCAGGTTCGAATCCCGGTAGCGCAACAACAATAAATTACGATAAAATTGATTTTATATGTATATATTTCTAATTAATATATTTAATTTGTATTCTGTATTTAGATTTACAGAGATATTCATATAATTAGAGGCAATGTCAACTCAGTTTACATCACCGGAGAGGAAAGGTTAACATCACGATAAGGAAGCATCTCCACATCCCCTCAGGCTCAAACTTATCGAATTATCGCATGCCACAGCGTCGAACGTAATGGACTAATTGTCACCTGAACTTGTCGATATTGGCACTCATGTGTCTAGGAAAAGTGGTGCACGCGAAGATGTTGGCCTCGTGTAGGGGCAGCAAGTCCACATCGTGCAGGATGAGGCAAGGGAAGCCCAGCTCCATGGCCACTCGCGCGCCCGCGTTGAACAGCTTCCCCTTATTCCACGGCTTGCTATCGCCCTGGTGTATTACGAATATTCTGTAAACAACAATAATTTTGATGTCATTTCTTTCTGCGGTCCGACCATCGGCTCGGAGCGATGGAGGTTTCACCGGGTCCAACTCCGCAGGAGATCCGGAGAACCAAAATTTTGTCAAATCCGAATGAATAATGCATCTACGATATTTTAAGGATTTTTCCGGTCCTCCCCTCACGCGGCGGCGCGACATCTGCTGAATCGATAATAATGCACTCCTAGTCTGGCCTCGAGATGTTAAGTGTTCCCTTCTCATTACTAAGAAAACTGTGCTTTTCCCCCTGTTCAACAAGGATGTTTGAAGAAATATCTTCGTTACAAACTCAAACAGATAATGAAAGGAGTGAAAGTAAGTTAATATTATACCCATTTCCGTACATTTTGTCACGATGATGATATGGAATTGAATAGAAAGAGAAGTTTAAAAATTGAGCTGAAATTTGCATAATGATTCAGATTCGCTGCGCTATATTTTGTCCCCTAGAATAGGTGCCCCGGGGCGGCCGCTCGCCCCACCTAAGGCCGGCCCTGTCTGTCCGTACGGCCTACGGAATTAGCACGAAATCAACTCGGAGATCCAGCTGCCGACATCGTCAAATATTTGTCGATAGTATAACGAATCGCATAGGTATTAGATTATGAGATATCCAGAATGGTTGTTCAAATTAACACTATTTATATCGTTTGTTTGATACTTGAAAACTGTTATATTTTTGTAAAACGAGCGAACATTTTTCGAAAGAATTATACTTTCGCCGCAATCAATTGCATACATATTTTATGAATAAATTATTTGATAATAAACGGTTCCGATTAAGTTTCAAGATCAGTATTTTTTCAAAATACCGGACATCCTGCCAGCCTTAATTACCACCTGGCCTCGTATTTCACACTTGTTTTGCATTTTTTATGTGTCGTTTATTTACTACGGCTTAGGACCGGATATTTTTAATTTTAGAAACTGAAAATCTGGGCTTCAGATTGAAATACCACGAAACTAGTATAGGGACATTTATGTATTGTTTGCTTCCTGTTATTTTTTTTATAATATGTTTAGAAATTTTATGATTTTTCCTTTTTATCCAAAAAGTTATTAACTTAGACTTTAAGGTATAATTTGGACTGTATTTTATATGTAATTGATACTTGTACCATATAACACACTCCTAGTTAAATTCAAAACAAATACTATAACATTAAAAATCCACTTTTAGATTTTCAACATATTCATTATATACTTTAGCGTGTATTTATAAATAATTTACTTTAATAAAATGACATCATCGAGACTACAAAAAAATACCGGCTATTTTAATACAAGCAAAAGTCTAGCAAAGTAGCCAGAATAAGGCTGAAAACGTACAGGTGAATGTGTACTGCAAATATATCTGTAAACCTAATAGTAATTTATTTGTTATGAGTGTATTATACTGATGTAACAAAAATGTATAAACATTTCAATAAACCATATAAGAATAAACGACATCACAAAACAGCGAGGAAACGAAAAGCCACCTAAGAATATAACAAATATTTTTAAGTCGATTAAAAATTGGATTAGCACTTATTGAATTATCTTACATTCTGTAGAAATGCATTTATAATTAATACGGTAAGGAAACGTTTTAACCGATCGATTGACATTTCGCGCGACATGACATGACAATATCAATAAAGTAATAGAACAATAAAACGTGTATCGAGATTCGATCGATAGAGTAATAGTCCTCGACAACAGTCGTCTCGGGAGGGTGTTTTTAGATGACTCGATGCATCCAACAATTTTCAATCATCAATTCGGAATCATTTATAATACACTTTTTTAACGTCTGAATTTATTTGAATGTACTATAATTTATTAAGAGCTTGATCAACAGGGAAAAACTAGCATCCGTGACCGGCATCATATTTAGTTACATTCTAATTTATTTCATTAAAAATATAAATATTTTCTTTAGTATGTACTTACTACCTGCTTACATTTTAATTTTCTCCACCAAAGTTCGTATACGCCTGATTAATATCTATTCTACTCCTTTATTTAAGACAAATTCTACCAACTATCAAATCAATTTCGCCGACATGTTGGTTTATCACTATTAAATGTGTTTTTCAATTTTTTCAAAGCTTACGTGCATTGTGTTTCAAATTTTGTTATATACCTCATTCTGTAGATCTCCTCGTGCCCTCATCATTGTTTGGTTTAGGCATGCATAGTCTGTTTCTAGTTTTTATTCTTTTTCTAGACCGTGTGCGGACTAACTATTTTCAGGACTTTTTATAATTCTATTCGAAACATCTTTTGCGTCGTCTCGTGAACCGCGAGTTTGGTGATCAATTGTAGAGGAAAGTAGCCAAATATGGAATACCGCCATTTCTAAGAACCAAACAATCACGTTGGCTCATTATTTACGGTTTTCATTCAATTCGTTGTACCTCGTCAATTGGACGAGTACCAGCACCGTAGTAGTAGTGGAAGGCTTCTCTTTTGTCGTTGCTCGAAATAATTAAGGTAAATAAAGCATAATGTTTTTATCGTTTGAATAATAGTTTCAATATTCCGATTACTGTGTAATTTGTTATAAACATATATTTTAATTAATATAAACATATATAATAATATTATAAATATATATGTATATATAAATATAAATATATATATATATATATATATATATATATATATATTTATATATTTGATTAATTTATTTTATTAACCACACACTGTGGGACAGGAGGATTGTGTGCATAATAGAATTACAAATCAATTAGATTCTATAAAGTAGACAACGTCTTAGAATGGGCTGACCCATAGTTAGTGTATAAAATCCTGAAATTTCCTTCTTTTATCAGGCGTGGAATAATCAATAAATAGTGCTTAAAATAAAGTATTTTGTCTAATTATTAATATAAAATGAGGCCACAAAGTAACTTTGCAAGTATTGAAGAAGTGAAAATATATATTTTTATTAAGAAGAACCCATTCTTATTGTGAATTGTAATTATTCAGAACAGACGGTCTGTGATGTTTTAAATACTGATTAAATGTATTAATTATAAAGATATACATATAACATCAATTTTATCGAAAAATATTGTTGTTGCGCTATCGGAATTCGAACCTGGATCTCTTTTCCAATCCTGGAAAGGTAGAAAAGAGATCCAGGTTTGAATCCGATCCGGTAGCGCAACAATATTTTTCAATAAAATTGATTTTATGTGTATATCTTCATAATTACTATATTTATACAGACTTTTATTATTAAAAGTGTAGTACAAATTTGTGTACATTGAGAAATTTAAAATATGGAATACTCCATAAATAATACATTACATGCGTTTCTAGAACTACTGTATTCGCGAAAAAAGATTTTCTTCGAAGAAAAACAGTACTAGGGTAATAACTTAAAAAACAGCTTTGAAGATGGAAATATATATTGGCTTAACAAGAAATATATATTGGCAAAACGCAACGACTTATGAAATCTTTTCGTTGAATCAGTAATGGCTGGTAAAATGGCTAAAACTGTTTCTTAAACGTCGCAAAGAAATATCTCTAGGAAGACACAGAGCGTTTGTGTTTGGGTTTTGTTGGCGAAGTCCTGTTTGATACAAATAGTGCAATAGGCCAGACGATCCCTGACTCTTTTGATGCGACATGTATGTTCTGTAAACAACCTTTGTCTCAAAATTCTGGTAGAGAACTGTAGATGAAGTGTATATAATGCGTGAACTTGCGGCGCATGACTGCTGGTTCAGAATAAAATTTTTGGATTTGTGATTATTGTAAATAAGTAATGCATCTTTAACCAAGTTAATTTTTGACCAAAGTTATATAATTACTTAAAGAAATTAATATATTTTTTTGTAGTTATTTCATATTTAAAAATAGTGTCCATATTTGGGTACCTATTCCACATTAGATTCCATTTATATATTATTTATTTTATGTTGATTTTGGTAATTCATTTAAACTGATTGAGTTACGTGTTAATAAATGACTGATTGCCAATAAAAAATCTATCTGTTGTGACAGATTTTGTACACTTGTTATCAATGTATAAAATAATATTCCATATTTGGTTACTTTCTCTATTACTAAAATGGAAAATTTCATTAAAATGTAATAATGGTATTCTTCTTCTTTTAAATAGGCAATCAACCCTTCAAGATTGATTTGTGCCATTAATCAAGTTAAAACTTTATTTTATAGAAAAAAGCACAATAATATTACAGAATAGGAAATATTATATTACAAGTCAATACCATTGTCGTTCAAAAAATTGCCATTACATAGATTAAATGTGGCGAGTTAAGGGAAAGAAGATGACACAAGTTAATCGGGAGTTGAAAATTATCATTGACGAGATTACTGTAAAAAAAACCTGTGATCCGCAACTGATAGGCAAAAAATATATAGTCACATACATACACACACACATACACACACACACACACACACAAACAATATGAATAAATGTGAGACTATCTGGCAATGCCCAATTAATAATAAAAATGTGAGATTTCGATAAGTGACTTTGATTCAGCGTACATTTCTACTATCGTTAATTCGTTTTGGGTCGTTCCTCGGGTATTCCTCGCGGATCGGGCCGCTGTGAGGCGAATAATTTATTAACGAACCCTCAGTCAAGATTAGTAGCGTAACCGAAACACCCAAATTATTTTGTATGACTTATCCCCCCGAAATATTTCGTACTAGGATTATTAATCTTAGAAAATTGTGCGACGAGAAAATGAATGCGAAAGGCGTCATACTCGTTACCGCGATAACTACAATGCGTACATATTTTATTCAGCACGTCAAACCTTTGTTTTGACACTTTTTAGAAATTGTCACATGTCCGAAGGGCCACAACACACGTTCAAAAATAAAAACATGTCTTCACGTCCTGTCAGGTAGCTAAAATAACTTATTTGTTGATAAAGTATCTACACGGTACGTGCCTAAAAAATAAGTTTAGAAAATAATAACATGCTATAAGTCTACTCACACATGATGTACAATATTTTTAACAACCGTTTTTTAGCAAATAAAATTTCTTCCCATTGAACTTCACATACCGCACGCGATTGTATTCGCATTTTTTTTTTTTTTTTTTTTACTTACCATCATGCCGTTTCCCCCGGAGGCAGGCAGAGATGATAAAGCGCCACATTCTTCTGTCCTGACACACAATTCTCGCCTCATCCATATTCATACATCTTCTCATATTATTATTGTGGCTTCTAACAGGACCATCTTCCAGTATCTGGTTTACCTGGTCGTGCCAAGTCTTCCGCGGACGTCCTCTACTTCTGGTGCCATCAACACTTGCGTCATATATCTTTTTTTTTTACCATCCTCCATATTCATCCGTTCCATACGACCAAACCATCTATGTGATCCTTTCTTAATCTTACTTGTTAAGAGATCAGCTTTACATTCTTTTTTCATTTACCACAATACGCCTAAGTGATCTCATTTCCACTGCATTTCTTTTCGTTTCTATCAAAAATATTTCCCAAATACACAAACTCATTTACTTGTTCCAAACATTTATTACCTACAGGTATTTTGCACGTCGTCTTGCTTTCCTCCTTATCTAATACTTTTTACTGTTTTCACAAAACGAGAGCTTTGGTTCAGTTTGAAAATAGTAAAATGTCGAGATGTAACTTTATTATGGTCAAATCATTATTATATAACATATGTATGTCAATGTGCAAAAATCCGTAGTGATAGGGTGAAGTCCAATTTTACTTTATTCCGTTAGCATCTTATAGTCATGTCGACAGAGTTGCTTCCATTTATTTGTTATTATTTGAATCATTATTATTTATTGTATCAGAGAAAATGAACCGAACTTTTGGTTTCAATTAGTTATTGAATGATTCCCGGTATCCTAGCTTGGCGCCTCGCTGACGTCGCGTCACCGCGCGGGCGCCACGCCTCGGCCGCTGCCCGGTGCACCGGTCGCTATTTTCGCGCTGTTTCAATCTAATACCATCATACTTATCGACATCCAGCCAGATGATCATGGCATATTAACCCAGAAAACCGGGATAAAGCCGTACGTTAGATCGGTTTTACCGTGCCGACATTCGTCGAAGGCCGTTCTCGCTTTGAAATAATCACTTGACCATTTTGCAGGCATATATGATTATTTTTATTATGCATTTTTTATTTATACGTATAGTTTTTAAATGCTTTAAATTAAATCAACGAAAATTTTGCATAAAAATGACCGCGATTGACTTTGTTTCGAGCCTTCCAAGCTGGGGATGACAACCCCACCCGAGAAAAAATTAACTAGGTACTAACTACTAGTTTACGACGTCCTGACAAACTAAAAACGGATTATGATCTGCGCTTAGAATGTATGTATTGTTCCTTTATCGACTGGGCGCTCTTCAAAAGCTGATAGATCAACTTAATAATTACAATAATTATTATTAATTGAAGTAATAAGATGGACAGGGGAAATGGGAGTACCCGAAAAGAGAGAATGCAATCTACAAAGGTTATTCTATAACAATATAGTTGCCATAATAAACTTTATAGGCGAGGAACAGGTGTAGTACATGAAAATGTCAAACATATTGATGCAAATAATAAAAATGGAAAAAGACGAAAAATAAGTAATGAATGACCTATCCATTGTTGGCGTCAGCGATAGGCGGGAAACAGCAGAGTCCACAGACCGCTGAAGGAGGCCAGGACTAGGAATGATGGTGATGATTTTCATTATAAAAACAAACACGTTGTATGTATTTTTTGAGTCTTCGAACGTGTGACCCGAATTCAGGATTTGTTGTGATGTGTGGTATTTATGATCCATCTTTATGGTCCACGTTAGGTAGGGCCCCGAAAGTCCCGTCCGCGCATGCAATATTTTTTGTATCGATATTTTTCCCAGCGGCTAATACTGACCAATAATTTGTTACCACAGCAATAAATATGACTATAAAATTAAAGAAATCATTTCTTGCGTACATTAGGAAAATACGTGAAAACGTTATCGGTGGTATACATTAGTACCCAGCCACTTACCCAGCTTATATGTCGGATTAGAGTTCAGACCATCGCCACAAATCAAAAATAGCCATAAAGGGAACCGATCATTTTTCAGTTGCAAGTGCGTATGAGTACATACTGACGCTTGCTACGAGGG
The DNA here is from genome assembly GCA_022840565.1 of Eubasilissa regina. NCBI lineage: Eukaryota > Metazoa > Arthropoda > Insecta > Trichoptera > Phryganeidae > Eubasilissa > Eubasilissa regina. The sequence continues at coordinate 17,936,014 of JAINEB010000013.1, forward strand.
ATAATCTCTGAATGTGAATATCTGCGCGATTGTCGGCACGCGTTTACCTGTAGTGCATCTCCTGCCGCCTGAGGAAGTTGTGCATGTAGGGCAGGAACACCTCGAGCTGCGCCGTCCTGTTGCGGTGCGGCACCAGCACGGCGCTGCTGAACTGCGGCCGGCAGTGGCGCGGCGCGTACTGGCCCGACTGCGGGGCGTCTCCCTCTACTTCTGCGGGCGGCCTCTCCGGGTCCGGGACGGGCAGCAGGCTCCCGTTGAGCAGCGCGCCGTGCTCGCAGGGGGCCTCCGCCCCGCCCCAGTCTGCCAGGCTCTCGGCCGTCCGGCGCACCAGCTCGCGGGGTATGTCGCTCGCGGGGATGTAACTGTAGTGCACGGAAAAGTTGGGCTGGAACACCAGGACGATCGCTAGCAGCAGAAGGAGTAGCTTGGCCCACAGCGGTAACTGGAAGGGATTGCCGTCTATCTGGTTGCTTTTCCGCGCGTGCAAAATACCATTTTGCAATTTCATTGTTCGCAATCTGCAGTCTTCCTGCGATAGTCAACGGAACCGAGTGCTATCGCTCTGATAAATCCGAGATTTTCGTCGTTGTATTCCTTTCAAAAGAATTGTTTCGGCGTGTCTGAAATTACATTCCTGCACTTTCGTATTTTCTTTCCTCTCTGGTGGGAAGTCTCACGAACTCGACACGCACTACTAGTATGTCTTTATTTTGCATTTCTGTTCGTCTATTGCATTCACGACTCGTTCCTCATCAGGTCGGGATCGATGCCAAACGGGTCTCTGGCACAGGCACAGGTGAGCGCCGCCGGTGACTGCCGCTCGTCCCCGCGCCCGGCAGAACGCGACTGTTTCTTATCGCCGCCGGCAGTTCCAGCAGTCTGCGTTATCTGAAATGTGTAATACACAATTGGTGGTTTATTTGTTCTTCAAGCATGTGACATTCTTACTGTGCGGAATACTTAACGGGCGAATTGGTTCCACCTTCGAAATAGGTGTATATTCAAATTAACTAATTGTGTGATGCTAAAGGTTTTTGGTTTTTAAATTGAAATAATGTTTTTTTTAATATATTTATAGTGAAACACATATTTAACAAGGATATATTAGGACATTAAAATAGTTGTATGTGGTACTAGCTAACTCCGTGATACTTGGCTATAACTTCATAATAGTTTTGTGTGTTAAAATCAAAAGTAAAATAAAAACTTTTTTTTAATACTATGTTGTCCAAATGGTCAAAATTGTAACTTTAATTCGAAATTCTAACTTTATATATATATATTATATAAATGAAAACGTGGCTTACAAAGATGTTAAATTGAATAAGTTACATGGAAAGTTTATTTTCTCAGGATAATTAGAGGATCTTAGGACTATAATTTTTGTTCTCGGTTTTTTGACTGCTTCCTTTTCCATTTGACCGAAAAGTATCCACACTTTAATAAATGATGTTTTTGTATAAAAAAATAATTTGAAATCAGTCTCATTCATGTCTCACAAAACTGATGATTTTCAAAATTTACTAAATTCCGTAAAATACATAAACTAGCCGTAACTCCGTGTCAGTCATTTGATTGAGTGACAAGAAATAACTAAGAAATTAGTCAAAGCGTGCCAGGGTAGGTCTACACATTAAATACATCAATAATTCTTGTTGAAATACCTCTATGATAAAAGTTTTTTTAACATTTATTTTAATACAAGTTTTATTACATACAGGCGAAAATTACTTGATCTTAATCTACGTACACTACCACAAGTTCAAACCACGCAACTGTTAGTTAGTTTAGTGAACGTCTATATTGTAAGGATATTTGAAAAATTATTTTGACTCTAAACCATTATTCACGTGCGATAATAAATATTATAATACAATCAGGCGAGTTACTAGTTGGTTAAATGGAAGAATCAAATTTATCAAGTTGTAAAAAGATTTGAAAATTAACAATTATAACATTTTTATAGTTAAAAAAATTGTTCTTAATATACTACGCATAAATTCAATCCACATTACAATATGCCATTATTAGTTGGGGATCAGCATATAATACTGGCCCTGATTACAGTAAAAATCGTATAAAAACTTATCATAAAAATAATATTTTAAAAAACAAAAGATTATTCGACAAAATTACTTTTTGAAGAATTTTAAGTATAAACGTTTTGTGACCACCTATTTAAAAGAAATTCTATTCAAATATTAAAAGAAAAACAAAACTTATAAATTGTTTTTATTAAGGAAAATCGTATTAGATTTAAATTTGTTTTTTCGTGCTCTAAATTCAATACATCATTTGCACAACACCTACTATACGCACTTAGGGAAAAAAATATTAATGGCTTACCTGAAAACATTAGTTAATGAACATGATTGTTAGTGATACTAAAAAACTATCAAACGCTATTAAGAAACACTTCAAATCGAGTTTAAAAAGTAACATGTACCCCTAAACTTTAATTATTTATATCGCTAATGCTATTATTTTATAGTATAACATATAACATTTCTTGTAAACAATAAAAACAATTATATACAATCCACTAACCTACTCTACAACAAGCATAGGTTTTCAAGAGAAGCGTACTGCGAATACGAAAATAATTAAATTATTGCACCTTCCATAAATATTGTTTTATCATAATTTGAAAAATAAAAAAAAGTATATGAAAAGTGTTGACTATCACGGAATACCTACGGAAGTAATAACAGTTTTATTCATAACGAGATAATCTAAATTTTTGCCGGACAAAAAAAAAATGGCTACAATAAACAACGACAAATTCAAGAAAAGGCGTTATTTAATTTTTGATAACCCAGTTAATAGAGAATGCTCATTTCGCACAAATATTACGTTGGCGGGTTGACTGTTTTTTTTTTTTTTTTTTGTATATTTTAAATTCAATGTATACAGGCGGAACTGTGTAGCTTCGTCGTTAAAATTAATTAGTATAATATTGATCAAGTCGAAAATAACTCGGTTCTTGGATTTGTTTTATTGACTTGGAACAGTCGGCTTAATATTTATTCACGGGTCATTATCAAATTGACTCGAATACTTGTTGACAATCTAACTTAAATGTTTGGCTTTTTTTTCCCACAGTTGTATGGATTTTTTTTACAAGACGAGTGTCATTGTTGCGGTAATTAGCCCTCACCGCACTGAACCTCATTGTAGGTATATAATAATACCTTCATCCGTGCCTTTTGCCGAGCGTCGACTTATTAATACGATCTTCCGTGACATTCTAAATTATTTGTATCGATTCTCGACCGGCTAGTTTATAGGAAACTGAATTTTGTAATATTATTTAGTCAAGATAGTATTTCAGGCGATGCACTGTGACACTAGTGCTTGTCACTTGATGAAATCCGGTGGCACTAAATTTTAATATGCATATCATATTGACCTCGGTCAAGTGAAGTGTTGCCGTTGTGTATTTATTCTGTACTCTTTAGGAATAGGCTCTTATCTTCGCAGAATACATTTTCCAATATAATTTTATTGCAAATATTACAGTTACGTGTTTCTACGGCTACATTAAGATTTTAAAAAAAACATCATTAACGTGTAGTGTTTTTCGCGTAGCATACTAGACGTATGATTATTTATTTGCATTGTGTAAATGCAGTCTATTTTGAGCCTCTTAACAAAACTTCACAAACCTATGTTCTGAATAATTACAACTTCACAATATGAATGTGTGTTCTCCTTAATAAAACTATTACTTATTTATCGTGTAAGTATGGTATTGTGATTTCTTTACTCGAGTAAGTTACACGTGTTGTAAAAAGATATATATTATAAATGTGCATTTGTTTGAGAGTCGACGTTCATCCAGCCGGTGGAATTATAAAATAAAATATAAAAAATAATCGTACATTAATAATTATTAAGGAGAACACATTCTTATTGTGAAGTTGTAATTATTCAGAACATAGGACTGTGATATTTTAAATACTAATTAAATTATTAATTAGAAAGATACAACTTCACAATAAGAATGTGTTCTCCTTAGTTGTATCAATGTGTCCAAAAATTTTATAAAAATGAATTGTTAGTTTTGGGGTCTCGTATCGGTTTACTCAAAGGTATTTGGGATTCCGTAAAAACAAAGTAGATGGCTTTCAAATAATGGAACGATAGATGTATTCATTTGAAAAATATATAACATATAGGTTCGAAAATATATCGTCAATCCACTATGTTGGTGTAGCATAATTGGATAATGCACGTCCCCCGGATTGGAAGAGATTCAGGTTCGAATACCGGTAGGATATTTTTCGATAAAATTGTTTTTATATGTATATCTTTCTAATTAATAAATTTAATTTGTATTTAACATTAATAAGAATAAATATTTTTATGACATACCCACAAATGTACGATAAACACCTGTCATTTTAATTTATAAAAAAAAAAGAATGAACAAGGATTGATGGAGAAAAAGCAAAAATAAATATATAGTGGCCGCGAAGAGGTTTACTCCACACTATTGAAAAATCAACACTACCGGATGACTTACAAGGACCGGCATTGGAATGCTGATTGGATTCAAACATAACCAATAAATAGAATCACATATTATTATATAATTGCAAGTCGGTCGTCATGAATACGCGCATCTTTGTAAAATCGTATTATATATTTCGCCTAAAATGTAATTAAGACCCTCTTCCTATGAAGGAATGGACACGACATAATGATGTTAATGTTAAATTTGACCGTGGTGGGAAAGATCAAACACTTTGGGTTCACAGTTGAGCGTAAGAAGCTGCCTACTCGACACCTACCGCAATACTTGACCAATTACTTCCGATCGGATCGCTGCCTGAACGCGGAACACGGAACACGGTCTCGCTGCAACCACAACGCTAGCGATAACTGGGACAATAGAACCCTGTTACTTCACTTCTACAATTATTCATTATCGAAATTAATCCGTGGCAAGTAATTGCCTAATGGAACTGAGGGGGTTTGGAGGAGTCGGTGCCGAGTGCTGAGTGGCGACCACCCAGTGTACGCGTGCTGTACATAATGTAACGTCACTTTTCAGACGTCAGTTGAATAATGAACTTTACACGTTTGTGTAAAGTTCATTATTAAAAAAAAACTTATTATGTTTTCAAAAAATATACATTTATTAAACAATCGTGTGTTGACGCATGCATGACGTGTGTTAGGCATGCGTAATAATATATTATTTATTTTCAACAAATGTATTTGTACTTCACGAAAGGACGGACACGTCTCAAAATACAGACAGAATGAAATTGGTCTTGTGTACATTTTTTGTATACAGTTTCTTTGAATAATTATCTGGCGATTGGTACCTAAATATACATTTAAATGAGAAATTATCAGTAATATAAGAAAAATAAACAATTAATGACTACAAACATGGTGACCGTGAAGTAGTCTAGTTACAAATGAAAACTTAATTGGACATCTATATTATTGCAAAAGTTTTTGCTTGTACTTCTAATTGTTTTAGATTTTCTTGTTTGAAACGACGCCTGTATTTCTCATCGATTCTATCTTTGGTTATATTGTTAAGCTCAAACAGATAGCCAACTGGCGATCGGTGTCACGGGTGTCATCGGCGCAGTTTAATGTTTAATGCGGTCTGTACATACATTATTATTATCATTTAGCTACCTACCTCTCAATGCCAAGATAACTAACCAAATCGATTGTAGTCAATACTCGCTCCATACAATGCCATTAAAGAAAATAGAATTGTCGCTGTGTCAGGCACACTTGCATACCACCCCTTCCTTTACTCGTAGGTGTCTATAAATAGCCCTATAAGAGTCCCTGGAGATTCACATTCTAAGGGACCGTGAATGACATATTGGATGTGTTCGACTCTCGCGAGAACTTTAATCCGCCGAGACCAAAAATAGGTCAATCGCCACTCATTTACAGCTGACGTTAAGTATTTTAACAGATTCACAAAATAAGTAATAAACATACTAAATCGTGCACAACAAATACAAATAAAGGGTCTTTCAATAAGGACTCTCGATTTTAAAATGTAAATAAAACAAGTTGTGTGTGAGATATACACTCAATTTTTTTTTTCATTTGTAAGTATATTTTATGGCATTAAGTGTGGAATATAACGTCGTTCAAATATCCGCCGCGGCTTTGCTCGGTGGCACGTATTCGGGAGGTCCAATTTTCAATGACTTTGTCGCTGGGTGGATTTGCTGGATGGCGTTTGTTATGTTGACTTTGAGGGCGTCAATTGTTTGCGGTTTATTCGCAAAGACTTGCGATTTAAGATAGCCCCGAAGGAAGAAGTCTAAAGGCGTTAAATCGCACGATCTCGGTGGCCGGTTCACGTCACCGCCGCGCGAGATAACCGTGCCCTCAAATCGCTCGTGCAGAATGTCCATCGTGGCATGTGCTGTGTGGCACGTAGCGCCGTCCTGTTGGAACCACATATTATCGGTATTCATATTATCCAGTTTAGGCCACAAAAAGTTGCTTATCATCGATCTGTAACACTCGCCGTTGACGGTTATGGCAATGCCAGTTTGGAAGGAGTACGGACCGATGATTCCGCCAGACCGAAATCCGCATCAAACAATGATTTTCTTATGATACATTTGGTGCTGGTGTATCTCGTATAGATTGGTATGGCATCTAAAAATGGGCCTCGTCGCTAAAGATGATTTTTTTGGCGAAGTTCGGGTCAACTTCCAAAAGTTCCAGAGCCCAATCAGTGAGTACACGGAGTTGTCTATGGTCGTTCACCTTAAGTTCCTGGGTTAGTTGGATTTTATACGGGTGCAGACCTAAGTCCCGACGCAAAATTTGCCAAGTTGAAGTCACAAAAAGGCCAAGTTCTTGTGAATGACGAAAAATTGACTGCCTTGGGTATTCCCGTACTTTCTCATGTTTTCAGCTGATTGCTAAGCAGCAACGGTGCTAAAATGAGAAAAACATTGATCATTACAAACGACAGCATAAGACACGTCTAACTCGGTCAGCGCACGCTCTGCCACTGAGTGACGATCGGCATTCGCCACCCCGCGCCCCGCGCACTGCACCGTCCGCATTAATCCGCACATATTGACAAATTCACGTCGGGTTCTTCGAAAAAACATATGTTATTGTTGTGTATGGTAAATACTTATATATTGTAATTATTTTATCCAATACATACATATATTACTGAGGAATACCTAAAATATAAACTCTGTATTTAGTATATTCACATAATTAGAGTCAATGTTAACTCAGTTTACATCATCGGAGAGGAAATGTTAACCAAAATATACATTTTTAACCCCTCTTCATAAAATAATTTACATTTATAAAATAGTAGTTTTTCTTTACAATGAATATTACGAAACACGTGCGTAACGAGAAAGTTTTGAAATATGTATATTTAAACAAATTTGTAAATATTGTTAATTTGTGAGTCGTATGTTGTTATAGGTAATGTTCTTTTGCGTATGTACCAGTATTTTAATATGGTTTTTAACATAATAATTAAGGGGTAAGTTAAGATTTATTGACATATTTATACATCAAAAGTGAATATATATAAATAAATAATTAATTATAATGTACGAGTATTCCTCACTCGGCAATGTTTAGGATCGTGTCCTCGAGTCGAGTGTAACTCGTTTCGTGCTCGGATCGACGTTTGTTCCGATAATATCATATTTGAAGCATCACTGTTCTCAGTCGGTTGAAGAAAAATACCAATTAGCATAATATGTTGGATCAACGGAGTATAAAGTTGCTCGGATAATTTCACGTACGCCAGATGGCAGAAAAGAGTGTTTCTTTTCAAACACTCGCAGCGCGTGCGGTTTGATATTTAGATTTTATGATTATGTTATGGATTCCGCGACCCCGCCGGTTTCGCATTTAATTATCCGCACCCGGCCTCGCAAAGAACGGCACTGCGCGGTCTGACGAGTATGCCAGGAATATATCCGCCCTGCAGGTGGATGACACGGTCATTCGGAGTACCTTGCTCCTTTATCATCTGAAAAATTTTATTGTTAGTTTTTTTATTATTGTTCTGCAAACATGGGGCACGATAGTGCTAGAGTGGTGCGGTGATTTATTTCCTCTGAATGAGGACAGTCTCGGGACGTTTAATACGAGATAGAACGATTATATCATAGTTAGATTATAGTTTATAGTTGGGTTACGGTGCTTGAGGAGGTCAGCATAGAAACGCTTGGAGATTTGTTTTATGAACTCCTTTACGGGGAGAATGCCGGAATCATGATGTAATTGTGTGACGCTTAGCCATCTGGGGGCGCCCAGTGCTGATTGAATGGTCTTGTTCTGGAAAGTCTGTAGTTTGCTCATGTGTGTTTTGACCGCGTGACCCCAGATGGGGGCTGCGTACAGGAGTAAAGGTCTTAGAATGGGCTTGAAAATGAGGAGCTTGTTATCAACGGCAAGTTAGCTGTTCTTCTTAGTAATCTTTTTTTTTTTTTTACTTTTAAGTGCAGTTGTCTTCTCATTAGTTTTTACAGATTATGTTACTATATTAACAATTAAATATAGCTTTTATTCACGTAAATTGGTCATTCAAGATCGGTGTTAGCTGCAAAATCACCTGCTGCCATATATGTTAGATAGAATTCCACCAATAGCAGTTTTAGCTTCTCTGAAATTTGAAAGGCGCCTTGTATAGAAACTAACTTGTTTCTGGAAGAAGGTGTTGTATTTATTTTGTTATCATTATTATCATTAATAAATAAGAAATGCATTTAATAAATATGTTGTTCTTCAAGATCCTGACAGTTTATTTTAATTTTTCTTTACTCCAAGTAAAAAAAGTTAAGAGGTTGCCGTAAATTTGTAAAAAAAAAAGTTTGAACGATAGCGCAAATGTGGTCGCCAATCAAAATTATTCGCAGTCCTGAATGAGGGTTTTACAAACATTTACGTGTGAAGCGCGTACTTCATTTTTATTTGTAATTTAATGTAAAGGAAAATTACATTTTTCAGACACATGTATTATGTGAGTAGAATACGTTTGTCTGGTTCGAAAAAATATTCACAAATTCAAATAAATAAAAATCTCCCTGGCGGAATACTTAATACCGGTCTCCCGCATGACAGGCGGGGATGCTAAATATATGCTAAATATTGCCGAGAAATCAAACAAAATTTTAAAATACCAGTTTAAAAATATTTTAAGCTCCTTATTAATATTGGATTCTTACAAAATTTAACAGGGTAATTTACGTTTATTTAGTATAAATAGATGATAAAGAATGTCACGCCGGCTAAACTCATCACTTACGTGTTTTTTCCCAATAAATAATTAATTATTTATTGTTGGTTTGACAGTTTTTACATTTTCTTGATGAATAAATATATATTGAATGTAACACTCCCTCGTGTTAGATGCTAGATATGCTTTTTCAAGTGAAAATTTTTTTTTTTTAACATCACACACACTGTCATAATTTGTCTATTTAAATGCGATTATAATAGTGTTTGTGAATCGATTTTTTTCCTATTTATAATCACCCTAATAACTGAATAAATTAATCGCCACCGACATTCGGAATTATAAATGAATATCATTGGCTCAACAAAGAGTCGTTCGCGTTTGGAACGCCTTACAATGCAAAAGGGTAGTATCATCTATGCGGCTAAATAGATAAGAAGCACCGGGGTGCCATTTGAAGATAACAAATAAGCTTAATTAGTGCTCATCCTTCATTCATCATTATAATATTTTACGATCTATTTAGTACTTTATGTGCTATTTCATTATCTCGTATAGACAGTTTATTATATGTCCCAACCTTGCATCCATTATGATAGATGATTATACTGATTATGTACTTGAGAGCGTTTTACATGTTCACGTTCACTAGTACACTAGGTACATTAATTATTTTAATGCTGTATACCCAAAAAGTTTTTCAGGGGCGTAAAGTACAGGATGAATATTATGTTCCAGACCGATGTTGTTTGTGAGTAACTAAGAAATGAAATACAATTTTTTAATTTGGTTTTTATTTATCGATTATTTGTTTTATTACAATTATGTATGGAATGTGACATTGGCCAAGTGGCCGCCTCTAGCAGCGGCACAAATGCACGCTCTTTTAACCATATTTTTCATAAAAATCTCACCCCTTCGCGTGTTATTTCAGCTATTTCATTTCGAATCGATTGTCTTGTAGCATCGGAATTGTTGTTGGCTTATCGGTGTAGGTAGTTTCAAGTAGTCCCGCAGAAAATAGTCGAGTGCCGTCAAATAAAGGTGATCGAGGAGGCCAGCCGTCGATATCACCACTTGCGACCTGGAAAAATTTCTCGCAATATTTGAGGCGTAGATAGGGCTGTGATAGGTGGCACCGTCCAGTTGGAACCGCACGTGTTGCATGTGACGATAGCGATCACCGTTAATAGTTACAGCATTGCCATTATTATTTAGATAAAATATTTTAATGACTTCAACACGTTGTTGAGGCGTTAGATGCACCATAATAAATTGTAAATGACCACTCTCCACGGCTACCAAATATGAATTGACAAATGTGTGCCAAATTAAAATGGCAGCCAAAAAAAATCGGTCTAGAACATAATATTCACCTGTATAGACTTGAAACAGCAATGTACTCGTAAATGGCAGTTCCGACGGACAGGTCTCAAAAGTTAGGAATTTGTTAAACTTGTTATGCTGCGGTACACAGGACGGTTTTTGTGAAAAAATCTAAATAATTGCTTATCCACAGTACAAAACAATTATAGAGTTGCAATTTTAAAATTTCCAACAGTAGAAATGTGACTCGATATCCTATTTGAAAAATATGCCTTCCGAATAAAATATAAAAGAAATTGACATTTTACTCCGAGGTGATATCAGTTTCCTTATAAATTTATCTACGCGTTATTATAATTGTATAGTTTTTATAAACGGTTCCAGTCGTCCACCGCTACGTGGCTAAAATGTGTCAGGAAGGTTTGAGCAGATGGCTGGGGGAGGTTTTCATTCATTTCATTCATCGTATAGTCTGTTAGAGGCAATCACAAATTACAGTTTGTAGTTAACATTTGTTTAGACGAACAATGGGATTTAAAAGCTCGTGAATTATATGTTTTGTGTATGGGTGTGGGGATTGAACTTGCATTGTTTCAATAATGATGCTAAAAAGTCTTACTTTCTGTATTACCCTCGTAGAAAAATACATTAATATGGCATCTGTATGTCTTTATTATACGGTATTACCCCCCACCCCAATATTATACACAAATGTCACCCTAGTACTAAATGGACATACATCCGAGTGGGCTGAAATGCTCAACGTTTTCCAATGGACCCAAAGATCTTTCAATGAAACATTGTCATTTAGTTTTATGGCTTATGTCGGGGGTATTCTTCACATTTCCTGGAGACTGCGGTGTTAAAATCAATAATCTTTAAATATGTATGATTTAACGTCGTCTGCAAGACAAACGGCACACCGCACCGGGTGGAGTCGTTTGTTAAATATTATACCATCAATCAGATTGTCCCGCGGGCCTAATTCAACAAGTTTACAGGCGTTCCAAAATCACTGTTTACAATGATCATATTTGATGCATTTTATTTCCGAACTAAGTATTTTTCATTCGTTATTAAATTCTATTTGAATTATAGCTTATTAAATAAAAATACTATTCTTTAATATTTCCAAAATTACTTTGTCATTTTATATTAATAATTATACAAAATACTTTGTTTAAACAACTATTCTACTTGTTATAATATACGTTAATTATGTTCATATACATTAGAATTAAGAAGCATTTGAGATGCCTAAATAAAAATAACTATTCAGAATTTTTCAATCATCTTTTGGAAACAAACCATTCCTTTGATATTAAAAAGGGTTTAGAAATTATACATACAAATACTACAAATACAAAGTGTTAATAGCGAACTTAATATTATAAACAACCAAATCCTCTTTGCAAATAATCACCTTTTAAATTTGTTTTCGTATTAGTTCTTACTTATTCACCATTTTATATTTTTGTTTTTATCTATGCTTGTATTTTTTTAAATTTCAGTAGCGTTTATTTCCTGAATATGATACCATAGGTATCGAAACATCAAATAAATAATAGATAGTGGTTTAAACAAAGTATTTTGTATAATTATTAAAAATACTATTGTCGCAATAAAATTAGAATCATTGTTAACTTAACCTTATGTCATGTTTGTGGGTAATTCATTAGGTCTAAATAAGTTCACTTTGAAAACCTTGTTATTTATTTAGTTAGTTATTTTTTTTTTTTTTTTTTTTAAATTTCCTAATTGAAACCGTCATGTGCGGCTCGTATCCACGGATGAGATTTATCTCGGAGATTCGACTCGCGTTCACACAAAGGACAGTTCAGCGTGAAGCGATTTACGAATCATCATCCCATAATATAATGGTTTGCGCGCGTTTCATAGAACCCACATATCCGTTAATAGTAGCCCAAACTTTTTCTATAGGGATAAGGTCTGGAAGTCGTAAAACAGCTTGTCCGTAATCTTGAAATAATTTATCAATAGCGTTCTCCTTACACATACCTCCTCTGTGCATTTATGCTTAGGTCAGAATTATATCGGCTAATAGTAATGCACAGAGATGTGTTCAAGGAATACGCTATTAATAAACTATTACAAGACAACGGACACGACGTTTTACGACTTTGAAAAAGGAATTATGGTCACCGTATTTTTCAATAAACAAATAAGCGTACGCCCGCCCGCCTCGAAAGTTAGTTGCGTACTGATTCGCACCGTCAACCAACCACTGGAAGGGTAGCTGCTAATACACCCTTGTGTATTATACACAATCGAATCGGTGTATTAAAAAGTGCAAAGTTATGAAACGCGGACTCTACGCACGTACATTGACTGACTCTGAGATCAGTGTCATTGAGAGATCATCGTGGACACGGGCCTTAAAGTTAACGTATTTTTTACGATTAGCATTTTAACTGCCGAATCTATTTGAAATGGAAGACACCGCATAGGGCAAGACTAGGCTCTTAAGGGTCTTGACTTATCTATCAAAAGCTTGGGACCTGTCGTCAACAGATGGAAAAATGATTAAAAAATTAGACTTTAATCCCTGCAAGTTTGCAAGGTCCAAAAGTGCGTGTTAACACGCTTATAGCGTGGAGTAACATACAAAGTTTGACGTGTTAACGCGCTCATAGCATTTAAAAGGTTAACCTTACATTACTTTCAATTAAACTTAAATTTTTTTTTTCATCTTTTTATAATAATTTAACAATTATTGGTAATGGCTCCTCTAGGATGATCCTGTGTCGAGGTGGGCTATTGTTTAAAACTTGTTTTGAGTGTGTTTATTTATATTTTGTAAGAAAATTTGATGACTTAATTATTTTTGTTTTTTATGCTCATTAGTTTCTTAAATATAACTAATAATTTCATGCACTCAGTTTATTAGACTGAGATTATCCTCAAGTCTATCCCCCTTTTCTGTTACTGTTTTAAAATATGCCGTCACTTGGATTGCGCGCCAGCCCTACCTTAGGCGACAATCAATAGCAATCAACACCAATCATCTCATCTATTGGATGTTATTTCGAATTCTTACTCAGCTATGACTATAAATAAGGGACTCATAGTTTGGAAATACCCTTTTTTTTTTTCTTTATGGCAGATTCAGCCGTCCTCGCTGTCTGATAGATTGTAGATTCGTTAGTCGTTAAATCACACTTACCGATCATCGTTACAATCGAACAAAATCACAATCACAATATCAGTTAAAATAACGATGTTACCATCACTATCATGTATTGCCGGGCGTATACTTCCGTCGACGGTAAATACATGTTTTGAATTCTTAACTTGACTTAAGAATGTCACAGCTACTTCAAGTCGGGCATACTATAGTCACATATTTAAGGAATAATATCGTACACTGTTATCACGTTCATTATCATTTTATTATTATTATCATCATCAGAGCGAGATCGTTCATCATCATCATCATCATCATCATCATCAGACATCAGTGTCCGTACTGTTATTTTATATTGTGTATACTATGTTTCCTCTTATTTATTTACGTGTTGTTTTAACAAGTATTATTTATTCATCTTTTTATACCAGATAACATTATAATTCTAGGACATATTATATTTAATAGATAATTGTAAGAAAATAACATTATTAAACGACAAAAAAAAATTAATTAAATTAGATAACCAAACTTACAATCACCGTAGGAAACGAGGATAGAACGCAACATCATATCATTTCACGCACTTACTGTTGATTGTTTGTTGATGCCCTGACCCTGACTGGGCCAGCTTCCGCTATCTCTCGGCCGATCACGCCTTGGCCGTCTGTGCCGTTCTCTTCTCACTCACATATTTTGCGATTGGCGGTGGCCGTGATGCGCTGCTAATATATTGATATACTTACAATCGAGCCGTTTCCTCGCGGGGGACGACAGAGATGATAGAGCGCCACACTATTCTGTCCTGACACACAATTATCGCCTCATCCACATTCATATATCTTCTTATACAAACTCGTCGATTATTGAGGCTTCTAACAGGACCGTCCTCCAGTATCTGGTTTGCCTGGTCGTGCCGAGTCTTCCGCGGACGTCCTCTACTTCTGGTGCTGTCTACACGTGCATCATATATATATCTTTCTTACCAATCTTTCCTCATTCATCCGTTTCATATGACAAAACCACCTAAGAGATCCTTTCTTAATCTTACTCATTACACCAACATCAGCTTTGCATTTTTTCTTTATTTTTTCATTCTTTACTCTGTCATAAATGGATCTTCCATATTACGTCTAAGTGATCTCATTTCCACTGTATTCAGTCTACTTTCGTTCCTCTTCTGCCAGCTCCAGGCCTCACTTTCATTCATCAGTGTCGGTACCAGGACTTCATTGTGAACCGCTAATCTTGCCTTGGTTGATAAGTTCGCATTAGATATAATTCCATTCAAAGCGCCGTTCACTTTATTTCCTACAGTCACCCTCCTTTAGATATCTTTCTCAGCTTTTCCGTTTCTAACAAACATACTTCCCAAATGCACAAGTTCATCCACTTGTTACAAACATTCATTACCTATAAGTTTTTGCACGTTGTCTCGCTTTCCTCTTTCTCGAATACCATCACTTTCGACTTGTCGACATTCATAATAAGGTCACTTTCCTTGCATACATCGTACATTCTACTCATTATTCGCCATTAATACTGCAATCAATCTATGTGATGTATAATATGTGAATCTAGAGTTTCGGATTGAACGGCTCAACGGTTGGATCCTACTTTTAGATTAAGCAAAATATATGTTTTATTAATATTATTCATAGTTTTGCAATCTGTCGATAAGATTCGTACACGAGAAAAATAATTTCCCTTCCTCGCTACAGAGTCCGGTAACTTGGCCGTGGTCGGGATCATACGATAAATGACAAACATCCTATTATATGATTGCGCTTCGTCGTCGCTATTGGATATGTAAGTGTCAAATAGCAAAGTAGCCTTTAAAAATACGTAGTCTTTTAAAAATTCGCTAGATGGCAGTACAGATTAGCAAAAAATTATTAGGTTAAATTTTTTTTTTTACCCGTCCATGTTATTTCATTTTTTTAAGATCTCTATATCCTTCATGTTTATAATAATAATGATGTTGGATAATTTCTATAGCGGCATTCTCGTAAAAATAATCACTTCGAGGGCGCTTTGCACAAACTGTTCATAGTCCTACATTATCTTTGTATTTAAAATTGTAAAAATGATTTTTTGAAAAGGCGAGTTTTTAGTATATTTTTAAATAAAGTCTCTGATGCACTGTTTCTTATGGCGGAGGGCAAAGAGCTCACGCTTTTGAGACTGCTACCGCAAATGCCAGTTCACTGAACACTAACTAGACTTGTGCCAACGGCACGCTTTTTAATAACATTCTGATAATAATATAATAATATAAGATAGCTCTAGTTGTACATAGTATGCATAATTTTACTAATATTTTGTTTACACTACACGGTGGATTGTTAAAGCAATATAGTATGAGATTTCCACATTGAAATGTAGATTTTATGGAAACCCTGGCCGCGTAGTCACTGTGCCCACCGCTGCCGCCTAGCAGCAAGCAAGCTATTCCGCTAGTAATTAGTATAATTGTGTTACCAGTAGATACATGATACATGTTACCCTGCGTTATCAACTAGTAATGAGCTCTAAATCATTAACCGTGAGTCAATCACTGATATGATTACACTCACTGTCAGTGATTGAATATCTGCGAATATCGTGATTCGTGATTCAATTTTTTTTTTGTTATTGATAATTCTATTGATTTTCTAACGCCGTCGTTTAAATCGATTATCACATGAATCAGTGCCGCCACCTACCGGATTTTCCGTAATTTGATTACCACCATTTATTAGAATGTTTTTGTTGGCAATGTTTATGCTAGTTTGCTGGTAACTGCTAATTTCTTTTTTACATCTTATATGGATGTGCAATAATTCTCTACTAATTCTTCTAATTATTTATCATATAATGTGTTTTTTACGCAAATGAAGTTTTAATAATATAAATAAATACGCTCAAAATTATGTTTTTATATATTTACTTCGTGTATTGCGATATCAGAAACTGTGATCACAGTCGCAGTTTTCAATCACTGATATTATCGAATACCAATGACAATCACACCAGCGAGTGTGAGTCCAGAGTAGAATTTTTTCTCATCACTAGTATCAACGTATCACCACTTGTTGGTAATTTAACTTGACATACAAATGTTTCAACTTATTAATATTTATGAATAAACTATTATAATTACTATTTATATTGACATCATTAGGAAGGCAGTACTTGAAGTCACCCCGATATATGTACATTTTTTAAATTCTAATATTTTGTTTGCTTTTAACACATCCTCTGCGGTGGCGGGTCAGATCTGGCCCAGGTGTTTATAAAAATATGAATTACGCTACAAATATACGTTTAATGCTGTTTTCCTTCTAGCTAATCTTTTATTAAATATTTCCAAACAATTTGAGATACAAATAAAAGTTATTTGACGAAATTCAAATGAGCTATTGATAAAAATGTGAAAAAAACGCTCAAAAACTAATCTAAGACAGTCGCATTTACGGGATTGAATATCAGCGCTTCCGAAACATATATTGTCAACATTTTAAGCATATGGCAGGTTTACAAAGGATATCAGGTATGCGTCCATTTATTGTTAGCCCGTTCAATTATTGTAAAAATTTATATTGTTATTTGTTTTAACTTATTTTTGTCTGGCGGCCCCTAGACACTGCCGATAATATAACTATTTGAGGGGCGTTGCGCCTATCTGTAAGTTTTATGACCCTACCCTCAGGTTTTCAATATTGTTGCTAATTATCAGTGGATGTTTGTATTTTGGCTGTGTAGGGCGTCTGTTGATGCGTGAGAATACGTACATTATTCGTAATATTTAACTTTAATTTTTTAGCAGAAACATTACGGCACATTATGCCATTTCATTAAATCATATTTAAAACGAAATATTCATAAAAAAATCTCCCACAAAACGGTTGAAAAACTGAAAACTTGAGGTGGGTCTAAAACGACCCACCACCACCGCTGGACGTGTTTCATATTGACCCACCGGGTATTAATAAAAATAAATTAATCATGTTTTTCATCATTTATATTCGAAATGACACCGTTTTCATTAATTTAAAAAATGTCGGAAATGTGCAATTATCGCAAACGCTAGTTTTGATTGAAATCTCTCACCGCGCGGGGGAGCCTAAGATTTCAGTCCCGTTAACATTCAACTCGTTTACTGATTGGATCAAGGAGTGCGACTTTCTAAATATTATTTAATTTGTAGTGCCTGCGTGTCTGTCCGCTCGGTTAGCGTCATATAATCCAATCTTTTGAGCGATATATAAAATAATATTGGCTTAATTATTGCCAAGTATAAAATTCTGACCGGTATTGTGACTTTGCTCCGACAATGGCCTGACTTCGTTCGATAACTTTACTTTGCGTATCACGTTTCATGTTTGAGTGATTAATTTATGTTTAGAAATTATAATTCGTGTACACATAATATAACGAACTCAATTAACACCGATTCACCCTAGTCCCAGTACATATACAGGGTCAATTCGTTAAGTACAACAGCATATGCGGTGTGGTGTCTTCAAAAGTATCAATGGATGCAGCCAACAGTTTGTATTCACGTTGTACACCCGGTGGATTGATAGCTCGGTGGATGAGTCATGATTAGATTTTCGACAAAACTATTCTTCCATTGAAATGTAGGTAATGTGAGTCGGGGTAAGTGCATCTAAGTCTCCTGATTACGTTAGAAATTGGATTCCAGTGCCGCAATATATTAAGTAATGTTATTAATCAGTATTTGAAGAGACGGTGCGTGCATTAATGGTTTGTTTCTAATACCACTTCAACCATTTGTTTGATTTTAACTTGCGAGTTGTGTATACCTTTTCAATCATTCGTATATCTCGATAATCTTTTGTACCAGGCGAGTGAGTACCTTTATTTTGAGTTATAGTTATGATGTATACATTAGTTTTGTGATTATTTCCGCGGATTACGATTTATAAGACCAGATACACTTACCCCATTGATTTTACACCGTGGGGAAAGTGCATCTGCGCAGTGGTTGGTATGGTACCCCCATATATATTTTATGGAAACTTTCTCAATTAGTGGTGTGTGAATAGTTCCATTATTATTTCTTTAAAATAATTAACCAATATCAAAAACAATCACAATGGCATATCGCACTCCCCCGTCTTTTACTAGATTTATTTTGGAACTTAGCACGATTTACCCGTCAGTGAGGACCAAAATAACAAATTCATACTGGTCATTAAGCGCATCTGTAAAGACATTTTCATTATTTTTCTAATTTGTCACGAATAATTCAACTAGATGCTCTTACCCCAAATTTGGGGTAACTACATCTACTTGTCCAATTTTCATAAAATGCTTTCAATATCAGCTATCGTAAAAGGTTACATTCCGATTTTTAAAGACTTAAATTAGGAAATGGTTAAGGATCCTCGTGTCAAAGTCATAGCGTCATCTTGTGAAGTTTGAGAACAGTTCAAAGTTTATGTCGATGATTTATATGTCGCATTTACTCCGATTCACTTTATACTAAAATTGCCGCCCTATTTCGTAAACGGTCAGTCGCCGGTGTGATTAATGAATACTGTCTCAGCACCTTAATGTTTGATCGCTGTCAATCTATAAGTGGCTTCGTGAATAATATACGTGTGATTTAAATTGAAATTTACAATTCTGTCCCGATAACGCTCGTCACTTTTCCGCCACATTTTAATTGCGGAGAATGTTAGTTTCTCTTTAAAACATTTCTGAAGAGTGACGTCATTGAGACGATTAAAGGTCATAAATCTAAGAACTAACGGTAATTACGTTTACGGAAAATTTCGCTCGCTTATTGTATTGAGACGCGGATTTATAAAATTTACAATAGAATTAAATTATAAAAATACTTCACGAGGGAAATATGACGCCAATTTAAGCATCAATTGTATGATGTGTAAGGTATTGTTTGATTCTAAAACACAAACATTCAAATTTGACCTCTACAGTTTTTACGAGGGATTAAAACAATTTTTTTTAACATTGATTTTTAATTTAACTAATTAAAAGTATGTAATAAGCAAACAAAATTTTAACAGCTATGTACAGATTTATTTATTTTGTATTATTAGGCCTTCGAACTCTTTGAGTCGCATTTTACTATAACGGTACTAGTGTTATTTTCGAGTGCGAAATGAATAGTGAACCTTCGCTCCGGTCGTACCTTGGCGCGCAGCCGCTCACGTTTACGGAAATTTATTTTGTAGAATCCGGTGAGATAATCGGCTATGAGTCATGCTGGTGAAAAATGAGCGTTTTGTTAAATTTTATTGCGGTTTGCGTACACTGCAGAAGCCGGTTACAACGCGTCTTTTATAACGCACATTCGGATACACCGCGGCTCTTTTTATTTTGCCATTTTTGTCTTCGGGTGCCCAGCGTAAAAAATACGAACAAAACATTTATGTCACATTTGACAGCGACATAGATAAGGAAAAAAAAACTATAGAGTGCGACACGATATGACCATGAGACATAGATGAGATTGAGATAGATGACAGGAGTATCACAGACCTGGCCGTTTAAGCGAGTGCTTTACAGCCTACCGAAGCAAATGGCACTAACCGAGTCGCCACTGACGCCACATTCAGAAAGTCATAGATATAGACGGAGAAGCGTAATATGATTATGGATAATGTAGAATATTGTCATGTGGACGAATGCACGTGTTTTTTTTTTCTATAATTGTATATTTTTATTATTGTTTATATTATATTATTATCTATAACATCCCAGAACGTTAGAAATAACATGTTTGAAATGGCATTTATAATATTTCGGAACATTTTATAGGAAGTTCGTGAGTCGACTTTAATAAAAATACACCAGTACAACGTAAAAACACAACGAGGAAGAAATATGGAGGAAAAAACAACGGAGTTATTATTGTATTCGGATACTTTATCATATATGCAACTAACACAGCCCCAGCTCGAACAATGTCATTTTAGAATATGATTAAAAATGTTATTCAGTTTCATAACTTTAGTAACAAAAAATTGAAAAAATTTTTTTTTGTCTTCTGAAAAATGATATGTAGGCGTCATGTGATACGTGTTGTGAAATACGTGCAAGAAATAAATAAAACAATTTTAATTTATTTTAAATATTAAATAAATAGAATCCCCTTGTTAAAAATAATTATAAATATAAACTTGAACTAATTACTTATTTTATGTATAATAGGAAGTTGTTTTATTATTTTTTCACACGTTTGGTGGCTACGGACGCTGACGAGTGTTTATAATTGTTTGTCCAAGTCTCAAAACCATACTAACGTACATATGTATATTTAATAATAATAACATACAGAATACCCATTAATCGCCTCCCTTTACACCACATCTCGCACTTGTCGCATTACTCTACGGCAGGGACTTGACAACTTCTCGGTTAGGTTTAAGCTCCGGATAAAAAAAATATATAAAACAAATAAAAGTTGTTCTCACTCTTCGAAGAAAATGTTTACAATACACGATTTGCGATTCATTTTCTCACTGCCTAATTCTGATTTCGGCGATCAGGCAATGAATGACCCAGGTGTGTAACAGAGTCGAGAGCGGTCGGGTCGTACATTGTGCAGTACATTCCAGTCTGGGTCGGTGTGCCTGCCGCCGCCGCCCGCCGCAAGGCAGGACGCCGTCTCGCCGCTTTGGAAATAAAAAATACACCCGAGATGGGTTTTTTTTCGAGTCCTTAAGTCAACGCTCGTTTCATTTCAAATGTTTGCTCCCAAGGAACCGAAACATTGTTATTCTAGTTTGAAAATACGAGGAGCGCGTCGTCATTGACATGTTTAGATTCTAAATAGAATCATATTAATTTTTTTTTAATACATAAGAAGTGTGAATATCGAAAATGAAAATTGTAATTTTTGTAAATATATTTTATAATTATTCACATTTTTGTAAACGAGATGGAGCATTTTGAAAGTAAAGAGGAAATCCTGGTTTCGCGTCGTTGCTCCGACACAATAGATTTAATTAATTAGTTAGTTCGCGGCGAAATAATTTAATAATTCATATATTTAAAACAAAAATATTTTACGAGTCTAGTTTTGTAACGGGAACGTGATGCCCACTGAAATGAAGAAAATAACCCATATATTCGGTACCATATAAAAAAATATCCCAGGGTCACAAAATATTACCTGAATCGGCGGTGAAACAAACGCATTTTTATTTCCACTGTTCATTTGTTTACGAAATGGTTCCACACTATTATTTTGAATTCAATGTTTCGCGCCATTATTTAGTCCACACATGTTTTTTTTTGAATAATTATAAACCACATATTATTATAATGTCACGAGTTCAAAATTCCTTTGTGATGGAGTAAAAGTTAGGAATTATTATTTTATCATTCATAAATTGCATTACATACGCGTTTGTCGCTGACCGTTTCCTGTTTAAAACTTTCGAACGAGCCCGACTAACAGCCGGCCGCGGCCACTCTCGCAAACTTCCGAAACGTCATGTTTTTTGTTGGCGGTCAGGTTGCACATGTATAGATCAACCTACCGACTTAGCTTGTCGATCTTTTTAGTTGCGCGATCGGCCGCCAGTCGGGCGGGAAACTTCGTATTTTGCATCCACGATAATTATTTACGCGTGCGGATGGGATGGCCTTCGTGGTAACGGTCGTGATCAACTTGTTAGGAGTATTCAAGTTGATTGAGATTCGTTAATGAGAATTCCATCCTTGTAGTGAACATTTATAGTCTAGAGGCACATGTATTTTAAAATACAAAGCTGATAGTAATAAATTAAGTTAAATATACATTTTAGAAAAAAAATTCGCCGAATATAGTTATTAAAAAATATCTTTTATAAATGATATTTTTAAGAATCAAAGCATTTAAAAATAAAAATATATGAAAAATAATAGTTAACTTGTTAGCTATCCAGAAAAAGTCCTAGGTGAAACAGCATCATACCACCAATTGGCGCCAAAATTCGTAAAATTCAAAATTCATAGACTAGCTTTTTCTAAATGTTTTTTTTAAGAAAAAAACATGAAAACGTTGGTATTACTAAAAGAAAAAACATGGAGCTTCCATTTTATCATAAGCGTCCATCGACCGCGATTTTGTACGGTTTTGAGATGAAAAACTTGAAAAAAGGAAAAAATAAAAATTTATTGTGTTACCAGGGCATAACTTTAAGGAAATTATGATTATTTATTCTGTATTTGTTTTTCGGAAGGACGACTTCAGATTTTATTAATACAACTATTGTTATATTTAATTTGATCTTTACCTAGAACATTTTATTTACATTAATATTATTGTATTTAATGTGATGCTTGTCTAAAACGCTTCTTCAGTGTGGTATGTTTCGAAGCACGTCAATATACTGACAAAATGAAAGCCGACCTTTGAAGAGCAGAAGGCTTTCATCAATGCAGAGGTTTTGGTGACTTGTCAAAAGTTCTGCAAATTATTCTTTCATTGCACAAAGTATTAGGTCTGATCTTACGGAGTCAGTCCTTCGACACTTAAGAGTTTGTTATAAAAAAAATGTAACATTCTTAATATTATTTGGAACCGATTCCTCAACATAGTATCTGAATAGATTGATGAACTCAGCAATGGATTGGTCGACATCAACAAGCTCGGGGCCAAAAATACATATACTTCATAGCTTGTGGTGTAAACCCACCTCGATCTTTCAGTCAATAGTATATTTTTTTTTGCGGCTAATTTAAATGGGCGGTTTGTTTCATCCACAAGAGTATCGACCACTGCTGTATTGAGATACAATTTAAAAAAAAAATTATTTCCCGCATGTCTTCTGCAAGGTTCGAGTTAAAACAAGAAGTCGCCGAAAATTTGTGTATATTTGGAACGAAATGATAAACTGTATCCTATTCAAATTAAGGCCTAACCCCTGCACTTGTTGATGGCTGGTTTTCATCAACAGTTTTGTCAAGGTCTTCTTCATCATAGATGTGAACCTCAAAAATAATCATCCTCAACGTCGTTCTCATCATCGGACTCTGCGGTAATTACGAGCGAATCGGAAATTTATAGTAAGTTCGCAATATTTCCATTTATGAAAAAGTCACCTTCCGCCATTTTGTGAATAAATGTTTGTGAATGTGAAAAAAATATTTTTTTTAAAATGAAAAAATATATTTTAGCTTTTCACATCACACATCGGACTTATGATATAGCATTAACACGCTTGAAATGTCGTTCGCGCCAATTGCCAATATGGTATATGTATAACAAAGCATTCACTGTATTTTTATGGTAAAACGCGCTTAATAACTAAAAAATAATATCTTATTCACTTTTACTTACAAAGAAATAAGTATCACGAAGTAAGGGTACAATTGTAAATATATGCATATTCCAGGATAAATTCCAATAACAAACACCCACCAGCTGGAATCAAAATATAATCGACAAGTACTTTCCTTTCTGGTATTTTAGAAGTGCGTAATTAACATGTGCAATGCGTTTGTCGTCGATATATTATTATATATAATATTACTGAAAATCCTGTCATTTGGATAAAGCAGAAATTTGGCAACACAAAATTACCGGCATCTGCGCACGCTGTCACGTGGTGTCGTCTTTCTTATCTATGGTTTAGCGCTAAATATTCTGACATGATAAATAGTCATCCTGGGTCTTCTTGGGGTTAACCATTTTTAAATGGGTAGGTACTGTCAACCTGGGACCATTAATTAATTTTTATTTTGTTTATTTATATAATTAAGGCTCCAAAAATGAATGTAAATGTCATAACTATATATTTATGAAATAAATATTGATGCTATTAAGTGTTATAGAAGAGGTTTTCTTTTTATCCCATTTAAAAAGATTGTACAATGAAAAATGAAACATTGTTTCTACTATTGGAATTATAGATGAACACGGTTGTGAAAAATATTTAAAAAAAAATTATGCTCATAAAACTTTCTTTTTTTTTTTTTGCAGGTTTTGAATGAAACAATTGTGTTGGACAAGGGCAAGGCTGTCAATAGGCAGACTACTGTCATCAGCAGCGCCAATAATAATGAAGGGATTGAGGAGGCTGAACCCCCCAAGCGGGTGCTCAATGAGACTATTACCCTGCCAGCAAAAGCCCCTCCCCAGCAGCCACTGCTTGATGAAACTGTCACCATTGTAAAAGGTTAGTTATACAATTTGTGACACATTGACGAGGTAGATTTTATAAGAATTTGTCGCCATCGCCGTGGGTTACTAAATATTATTTTGAAAATGGAAAAACTGTTTCTATATTGATCAGGTCCTCGGGAATGGATTAATGATGAATATAGAGGTTCCACTGTATAGTTTATTTTGAAATTGATAGAATTAATTGTTTGATACATAGTATATCTACCTATTGTATACTTAGTTAGTATCGTCAATCACAGCATAACCTAAGTTTGTGCCTACCGCACGCCACTGATAAATAAGTAGCAATAACCCTAAAGTGGTTGGAATACATTTTAAAATCAATTGAAAATTGTTTAAATTAAAATTTTAAAGGCAAATCTATCTTTGAAGTAGTTGCTGTGACACATGTATATTTGATATAAATTTTTTAATGTTTTTATATACATGTAAAAAACATTAATTATAAAATAAAATAAAGAGATCAGAAGAATATGAAATTTTATACTCAAAAGAGTGGAATGATGTCATCAATATCATCATATCAATATTCTTACTATTTGAAACTAAGCTAAACGCTTGTGCTATGAAAATAGGACTAACTTAATGGCGTCTTGGAAAGAGTCTCAAACCCCCGACCACTAGATCGCTAGGCGAGTATCGTAACCACTAGACCACAAGCACGTGATTGAATTATATTTGTAAAATAGAAATATATAATTTTACTATTTCCAGATGAACTCATACAGTGTGATCCAAATGAATCACTGCTCACAGATGACCTCAGTGAAGTGGAAGATACTCCACCCCGAACCTATGTGTCCAAGATTATCACAAACGGGTTCAAGAAGTTAAAAGATGCATTTGTTTCTGCGTAAGTTTTTAAATTTTTTTTTACCTTTTAAATGCCACGAATGCCAACAGACATTTTCTTGTACCGTACTTTCAAAGCCCAGGATTAGATAAATCGTTTTGAGGTTGGCGACAAGAGTATTGATTAGTGGATACCTTTTACAGTAAAGGCATAACTAAGAGCCAGTTGTTGGATCAGTAGTAAATTTTTATTTTAGTAAAAAAAATATGCAAAAACGGCTTCAGTTGTTGGTAAAAAATATTTACTCATCGAAAGTACATTCAATAGTAAACTAATTTTACCCTCCAATATCGGATGGTAAAAACCATAAATCATTAGTTAAAAATGTTAGACTCTTCACAGCTGTTTCAAAAATCATCTTATCACATTGATACTTTGAAAGTTGCAGTATACAACAATGAATCATTCAATATCCCACTATTTTAGTTCGTCCGATGATGATTTCACTGTTGAATTGAATTGATTCTACGCCAACAAAGTGACAGATTTCGATGGGTGATTAGAGCCATAGATAAAGCGTAAAATTGTATGTTTTGTCAATGGTGAATTTTTAAAATAAATCAAATTTGATGATATTCTTAGATATTTTATGATTATTCGCCTTGGCGCACTATTAGGCGGGATTAACTTTGACATTCGAACAACCTGTAAACGTTTTTACCATGGGTGATGGTAAAAAGTTACTTCAGTAATAATTTACTATGATAAAAATTTACCACTGATCGAACAACCAGCCCTAAAGTGTTAACAGTCCAATGTGTGCTTGAATAAAATGATTTATTTAGAAAATCCTACGGTTACATTATGGTTGTAAGTCTTCAGGTTCAGTATCCAATTCTATAGGCGAATAAGAGGTATTACTGAAACATATTCACCTATAACAAGGAATTAGTTTCCAACATTTGTGTCTGCATTTCTATATTTTGCATTTTCATTTTGTGGACCCTTCTTTCCTTTTCCACAAGCAATGAACCCCATTCATCTTTGCATAGATACTAATCATTGTTATTGCTTTTCTAGAAGTCCAGTGAAGAGTCGTGTCCAGCACTTTGAACGTCTCGCAGAGGCTGCAGCTGCTAACCCTTTGTCTTCCGGGGATCACGTAAATGGGCCCACTAGGGTTACAAGAACTAAGACTCGAGCCATGGCCGCCAAGGAGACAGAACAGGTTTGTTTATCATATAAATTGATGATTTTGTGTATTTGGGAAATGCGTTTACTAGTGACGGCAAGGTTGAGAATCATATGAATGAAAGGATGGTGACTGCAGGCAATAAAGTGGCGAATTTGTCAATCACGACTGTGGTGCTTAATGAGATGGTGCCAACACTAATGTATGAAAGTGATCCAAAGAGCGTGAAAGATGTATGAAAGTAGACAAGGTAATTGTGACATTTTATCGTCTCTATTTACCTCGGAAAAACGGTGTGTTGGTAAGTTAGTTAGTCTTTTGTGCATCAAATTACCGAGGATCACTATCGACAATTCAATTTGTAAAATTTTAAAATTATTAATTTTGATTAGGAGGACAAACATGAAGAAGTGAAGCCAATACCAGCTCCCCTGACCAGGAAGGTATCCCGCAGTAAACTGGCAACCCCTATCAGTGCTAGAACCATAGCTCAGCTCAAACTACCATTACCAGTGCCTTCATCTAAGCAGGTAATACTATTATAAAATATAGAATATATGAATTATTATCTATTATACTTCATTTGGTTTTCCAGTTGGCAGTTGACAATTATGTGGGTCAAAAGTGTTACTCTGCCTGGTATCACATATTGTCTATCCATTATTGGCATTATCTTGATAATATGGCAATAAATATTGATTGCGTAATAATGACTGAACACGATGTGGAACTGTTGGCAAACCTGCAACTCATTCTTTGAGAAGTTACAACGAGTACACAAATAATGGACACATATACCATAATACTGTTCTGTAGAGTTCTGAACAGACCTGATTCAAAACAGTTTAAATTGATAACAGTAATTCTCATTCAACCCAATACGAGGCCTATATGATAAGTACCCATGTTGGGGAAGGAAATGCATTAATTTTTAATTCATTTATTTCTCAACATAGATTCCTCTCACACTCAATACACTTAGTTTAGCGACATCTTAACTTTTTTAAGCCATCCAAAAATATGATATGACGAATTCAGCTAAATAGGCCTTTGTTTCAGCGATGACTTGTTTGACGTGAACTCCTTTCCGCCAAGCCAGTTTTTCATGTTTGGAAATAATGTAAATTGCGTGGAACTAAATCTGGAGAATAGGATGGATGGGGCAGCAATTCATAATGTAATTCAACCAGTTTTGCTGTGACGATTGCAGGATGAGTGAGCTGGTGTGTTGTCATGATAAAGGAGCACTTTTTTCTTCGCCAAATGGGGCCTTTTCTCATCAATTCAACGTGGAATCAACCCAATAAATCAGTATGGTACTGCCTAGTGATTTTCTTTCCCTTTCCCAAATCGTCAGTAAAGATGATGCTCGTGAATCCCAAAAAAAGGTGGCCATGATCTTTCCAGCCGATGGAACCGTTTTCGCCTTCTTTGGAGCAGGTTCACCAGGTGAAGTCCACTGTTTTTACTGTTCTTTCATTTTTGATGTGTAGTGACAGATCCATGTTTCGTCAGCAGTTACAAAACCCACAGAAACTCTTTTGATTGCACTTAAACGCGTCCAAACTGTGCTCCGAAGTTGTCATGTGATTCCGGTTTTTGTTCCACTTTGAACAAATGCGGCACCCATTTCTCCGATAGCTTTTTCACGCCTAATTTTTTGTGTAGGATATTTTGTATTCATTCAATTGAGATGTTTACAATGTTAGCAATTTCTGTGATCTTCACCCGGCAGTCTGCTAACACAACATTATGGATTGTATTCACCGAATCGGACGGCCTGGGCGCTCTTCATCAAAAATTGATGTTTGATCACGCTTGAATTAATTATGGTATATCATATGGTAGTCATAAGGTGCATGGTCCTTATAAACGGCATGCAAAATAACTTTGATTTTCTCACACGTCTTCCCATCCAAAATAAGGAATCAAATCACTGACTTATATTACACTTTTTCCATGGTTGCAAACAAACACAAGCTTGCCCACTTTCAACAGCTATCAAAACTACTCGATAAATCACATACTTATTATACGGCCCTCGTATGTGCACAATAAATTTTAGGTCAAACACGGGGTTTTTCTTCAGAATTAGTAGATTAATACATAACAGGCTTACTAATATGTTTAACAAAGCAGCTAATTCAATGTAATATTCAAAACGGTCATTGTTGTAATCCTAGTACATAATTAAAAAAAATATTTTGCATGTTTTATGCATATAGACTTGCTATCAAGTCGCTTTGAATAATTTTGGAACAAGTATAATATATTGATGAGAAAGTAGAGGTGACGTGATATTGGCACACGGCATACAAAAAGTGTAGTGATGGCTAACGGTGATCGCATCCGATAGAAGTTTAGCATTGTAAATTTTGGTTCTGATTTTATGTTTTAATCACTTTTGAATATTTAATTTAAAATATATTGATTTATGTTGCAAGGAATTCAAGAATTGTTCCAAATTACCTGGGTTGACAAATTAATGCAGTAGTTTAGCATGAAATTGTCATAAAATATTTGAATATTTTTAACACTTATAGTTTGGGCACCTGTTGATCTATGTGTTTTACAAGCAAATGTAAATTATGGGACTCTTAGAATCTATGTTTTTACGTAAAGGTTCTTATGTTTTGTTTATGAATATGTTTTGCTTTGTTTAGTTAATTTTGCACTGCTGTTTGATTTTCTGTGACTTAATGAGCTGAGGATGCTAGAGGTATTTCTATTCTACAAAGTATGTAATGAATTGAATGCAGATGGTTTATCTCTTGTTCTAAGACATAATGAATGATTTGGGAATATAAAAGAAATAGTGATATTTCGGATGATGAATGTGACAACGGTAATGTAATTATTTAGACTCGAATGTGAATAAGTAGAACAGGTAAATTGGGATAAAATCGTTTCTTTAGAGCTATTTTGCTGGAGTACTTTCAAAAATACACACACCCTTAAGTAAATGCTGAAAATTTTGGATATCTGGCATATCTAAGCGAAGATACAGTGCTTTTTTTGGTCATAATTTTATTAAAATTTCTGAATGATGTCTGGGAATTTGGGTAATGAGTGGAAACATTTGTCGGTATCGTATGTGATAATTATGCTGAATCAAAATTAATGGGCTGTTCTGTATTACTTA
Source organism: Eubasilissa regina (assembly GCA_022840565.1). NCBI lineage: Eukaryota > Metazoa > Arthropoda > Insecta > Trichoptera > Phryganeidae > Eubasilissa > Eubasilissa regina. Next base: position 17,965,978 of record JAINEB010000013.1, read on the forward strand.
AAATCTTTAAATATCAACATTTACTTATAGTCTATAAAAAACTTGGACACAAAACAGTGTCTGCATAATGTGCAAAAAATTGACTAGTTATTAAATATTATTTTCCCAGATGTCTGTGAAGTTAGGGTCAGCGCAGCCAACCCCTTCTGATTCCTTCATGTCTCCAAAGAGCAACGCTGTACAGTTCTTGGTCAGAGAAGAAGATGCCGTACGCAAGAGAGAAGCCATGCTGCAGGCCAGAAGTGAAGAACAAAGAAAGTAAGAAGGATTTATATATTATACTTAATGCAGTAGTTTAGAAGGGTGCGTGTCCACAGATGAAATTTTGCCCATGATATTTGGGATTGGCGGTTGAGTTGGGTATACATCAGTCGATCCGTCCACTCTCCGTACAAAATACAATAGATAACAAATGACTCGATAGTGACAGACTTTTACACAAGTTTCAAGAGCAATATTTAATTCGCAAACATGCCTTAAAACTGCAAACTCGAAGATGAAAGTAAAGATAAATAATTACTGATACAATATTTCTTATTTAACAGAAGGAGAGAAGAAAAGAGTCGTGCAGCAGCCCAAGCGCGGGAACAACAGAAGAAACAAAAACAAGCTCAACAGGAAAAAATTGAGAAGGAAAGGGAGGAAAAACTGAGAAACCAGCAGATAGAGCGAGAGGAAAAACTAAAAGTGGAAGCAGAAAAGGTAATTTATTTATATATGTACCCATGCACAACATTATAGCTCTCATGTTTCGCTGTTACGAAATCATCTTTCCTTTAGCTTGACTTCACCAAACCATCAGAACGCTAAAAACTATATGCCTATTGCTAACCACTCTTATAAAGTACTGCGCAACAAATTGTTTTTAATATATTTATAGACAGGAGTATATATTTCTTATCCTAATACAGCAAAGACACCTTAATGTTGAATTGCAGAAGCGGCTAGTATTGGAGCGCAAGAATCAGGAGCTAGAGGAACGACGGCGGTTAGACGAGGCGACAAGACAGGCGCGCCAAGTCGAGCAGGAGGAAGAGGCACGCAGGCAAGCAGCTGCAAAGCTAAAGCAACAGGAGGAGAATGAGAAGTAAGTTTTAGTTTTACAACTGAACTTTTAAATATATATTACACTAATTTATTGATGTTATACTTCTTAACCAGAATTGCTGCACCGTCTGTTTTCATTCAATTGTGTGTCATCCGTGTGAGGCGTACTCTCACTACATGTACTCAGTTCAGTGCAGTACTCTCAAGACACTTTGGGTCAAATTCAACACCTTACGAAAATGATTAACTCGAGGTTTTCTTTTCACTGATGAGTGAATCTTTTTAATTTTTTATTTGTGTAATCTATAAGCATCTTTCCAAACACTTGTTTGCAGTTTCGTTATTACAATTGATTTATATTAAATTAATAAAAGTTAAAAGAATATTATATTTAGTGTTCAGTATTTATGTTAAGAGCTACTTTCAATAATAATTCAAATTTTTGCTTTTTTTTTTTTTTTACGAAAATGTGAGTTTTTATTATTCATTTATATCAGAAGTTATGCAATAGAATAGATTAGACTTTTTTTAAACTATTTAGATTGGACCTCTACACTAATATAAAACTAATAAACCAAATGTTATTTGCCATAATTAAGACGATACAAGCATTATAAGAAAGACCATGACTGTGAGATGCGTTTTCCGCGTGCTATAAAATTGTGTTAAGGCGCGACTTGCAATAATAATTCATATTTTCGCGTTTTTTACGAAAATGTGGGTTTTTATTATTCATTTATATCAGAAGTTATTCAATAGATTTGACTTTTTTTTCAACTACTACTTAGATTGGACCTTTACATTAATATAAAATTAATAAACTGAATGTTATTTGTCATAATTAAGAAGATACAAATATTATAAGAAAGACCGCGACCATTAGATGTATTTTAGACATGGTACGAAATTGAGTCAACACGCTGATTTAATAAATAATGGAAATATATTTTCTTATAATCTTGAAGCCAAGATTACGGAGACAAATCTGTAGGAAACCAAATTAGCAAAATGTTAAAAATGAATAGAGTTATAAATCATTCAATTCGCAGTACATTTGATGAATTTTTGACATTTTTAAAATACATTGTTTTAGTAAAAACATACGTTTTTAAATAATAAACTATATTTACTCACATGCTTTGAGGCTTCAACTACTATTTAAAACTAAGTTTAATATCAGAAACACAATAATCATTTTTTAAATAATATATTTTCCGTCTTATGAAATACGATATTATTAATTATATCTCACACTGTCAGATGCCATTCAAATATGGCGATGGCGGTCCTAATATCCGCGCTCCGAAATTTTTAAATTAAATTTGCCCATAAAACACATTTTAATACAAATTTTGACTACAATATGAATGAATATTATACTTATTCTTGATACCAATTGCTTATTTTTGTAAATTGTATGGTTTTGGGCTGTTTTTATACGAAAACAGATTATAATTTTGATAATTCAACATTAAACATTCGTCATCTCCCCGGTTTTAGAATCTGACAGTTCATGCATGGCTAACGAATTCGCGGCCAGTGCGTGGTGGCTAACGAATTCGCGGCCAGTGCATGGCAGCCAGCGCATGCGCGTGAATCAATAATGGAATGAAAAGTCAATAATATATTATTATATAGATTATTGTTCTGAAATTACTGCCTCCTGTGACTCAAGATGCCTAAGGTCAAAAAGTGTCCATTGACACGCTCTAGGAAATGTTCCAATAAATTTTAAATGGTTATAAACTTCTTGAAAATAAATCGTGACGTAAGTTGATAATTTTTACCATTTCTATAACAATTATCTATTTGATTTAACAATATAAATTACATAGTTCAATATACATGTATTATGTAGTGCAGATAAATTATTTTTTATTGGAAATATATATCCTTAAAGATAAATTATTTTATCAAAAGAATTATACATGACAGACCTGTCTCATTGATACAAATGTATTTGTTATAGTCATATAAATGAATAAACACATATTTTAATATTTTATACATAAAAATACTGATAACTAAATAACAATATTAATAATATTATAAATTATTTTCAGGATATTCCCGAACTGAGCATTGAATGTGTGGACTCGTGTAAACTTCGTAAATTGGATGGCAAAAGAATGGTCGACATACACCAATTCTTTTCTCAAATTAATCAAATTTACTCCCACAAATCGATGTTTGGGTGCACATGAATGAATATTGAATATGTGTTGATCAAATTTTGTTTTGAATACGTGTAAAGTAAAAAACAACGAAATTCTGAAGAACGATAATATGCTCGATGAACAACTAATTATTTAACAGTGACTAATAATACTTTTGTCATATTTTCATTTATATTTTAATATTAAATATATATGTAATTTATTAAAACAATAAATAAATATTTAAAAAAAAAAACAGTTTTTTTTTATTACAACCGGAGTATGATTATTATATAATATTATTATAAATAGTTTTCTCTTCACAAATATAGCTGCTTCAAAAGTTATCAGTATGGGCAAAATTGTAGTATTTTATAATCATATGTTTATTGACACAAACAATGGTTTTTATCATAAACATAACAAATTCTTAGGTTAGAACTTTAACAAATTATTTAATTTTCGCTTGATAATTTCAAATGGCAACACATATGTATTATGAATGTTGAAGAAATGCCTATTTTCTGATAGCTTTATTACCTAGGAATTAAAGAGAAACAACAATTGTATACTTGTCCTTTTCTATTGATACCTTTCACTCTAGCAATATTTACGTAAAAAATAACGCACTTTTATGTTTACTTGATATTGTAAATGAATTAACTATTAGTCTCATCTTGAAAGGGTATGCAAAATGCAAAAATATCTCGAAATTCAAACTGGAAAAATGAAAGTAGCCTCTTAATGTGCTAAATTATTGCATAAACGAAATATATTTTCTTATAATCTTTAAGCCAAGATTACGGAGACCTAAATTCGACCTAAAAAGAGATTTAAAACCAAATTAACAAAATGTTAAAAATTAATAGAGTTAATAAATCATTTAATTTGCAGTGCATTTGATCAATATTTGACATTTTTAAAATACTTTGTTTTAGTGAAAACATGTGTTTTTAAATAATATATTTTATTTACTCACATGCTTTGAGGCTTCAGCTACTGTTTAAAACTAAGTTTTATATCTAAAACACGATAATCAGTTTTTAAATAATATATTTTCAGTTTTGCAAAAGACTTTAATATCGCCGTTCGATCTGGCTGTGACGGTCATCGAATCTGCGCTGCCATAATTTTTATTAAAAAATGCCGAAAATATATGTTTTCACACATATTTTACCCACGGTATGAATTAATATTGAACTTATTAAGGAAAACACATTCTTATTGTGATGTTGTAATTATTCAGAACAGACGGTCTGTTATATTTTAAATACTAAATTAATGTATTAATTATAAATATATACATATAAAATCAATTTTGTCGAAAAATATTGTTTTTACGTCACCGGGATTCGAACCTGGATCTCTATTTCCAATCCGGGGAAGTACACTACCAATTGTGTTATAACGGATATAACGCCAGTATTTTTCGTGACAAATTTTCAAACCTATATGTTACATTTTTCAAATTAATACACAGTGGCTGGACACCGCCTCGAATGGGTTTAGCAAAAAAAAATTGACAAATTGATACGATGTGCTAGGCGCTTGCGTCAAAAGTAAACAACGAATTTAGTCATGCTGAAATAATAAGTTGCGAATATGTCAATTAGAAATCCCGGTCGCAATTTCAGACAAAATCGGCAGATTAAATTTTGCTAGTTTTATTTTCTGTTACATATTTTCGATTTTGCTAGTTTAATTTTCTGGTTCATTATATGAAAAATAAATTTTACATTTTAAATAATATTTCAAAATGTTTCAATCCCAGTTAATCCGTAAGCTGGTTAATGCGATCTGGGATAATGGAGTCTTCTGTAATTTTAAAAAGTGGCCAATTTGAGATGATATCCTTTTACAAAGTGGGTCGATTTATCTCTTTCATGTTTTTAAAATTGTTACCAATATAATGTGTGGTTTTTAGGTTGCGTAAGAAAATGATAGCAGAAGAACAGGATTTGGCCGCTGCTAGAAAATTTCAAGAAGCAAAGAGTCAAGCTGCTGCATCTAAACTCTTGGGGTCAAAGAAGACAGGTCAGTACCATTGCCATGGCAATATGATATTATCTCTGCATAATACTAAAATTCCATGATCGTCTGCCCAAATAAGCGATTTTGCATTCCAAAGCAATAAGACACATTGTTTAGGGAAACTTTTGGTACAATAATATCTTAACTACATAATGAATGCTATTATTATTTATTTATTTTTTCATGTTTTGTAGAATTTAAATACAGCGAATCAATGATTTTATACTTTTCTGGATACGAAAACTAGACCAACATTTTGTAAAATAGGGGAAAGTGTTAATTGAGGCTAATCATACATTGTGCATAATGTGATTTACTTTATTACTTCAACTATGGGCTTAAATAACTATACAAACAGTAATTTGAATCATCAATTTCATACTGAAGTCACTTTGATCATTTGAAAACAAGTTAAAATATTTAAAAAAATTCCTAATTCAAAATAATTCTGTGCCCTTGGTCCAAGCGCACACCGATGATTTTCTGTTGTGATGGCGAGGGCTATGAGAATGTATGGTAGTACGCACACTGATGTCAAAATTTTTAAATAATAGAACAATTAGTGGCGAACTGTTGTGCGACTGTTTTATTCTCAGTGTGCGTGCTCACTCTTACATATATTACTTTTATGTTACATAATGTGAAATTCCAAGAAGTGATCGAAATCAAACATATCAAAATTTTCAAAAAGTATATATATTTCATGCATGCTGCGTTTGCCAATTGGTCAAAAATGTCAGATAACTTTTACAGAACATTGATCTAAGACCTTATGTGAATTCTAGTCACTCCCACTCCATATTAATCCTATCGATCCTCCTGCGGTACATACTCTCTATTATCCGGAATGGATGGTAAAAAATAATCCTGGATTTTCAAATTCCCGGTTAATCCAAAAACATTAAAAAAATGTTCTGCAAAATACAAAAATCATGCACTCCGCGCGCCCTTCGATGCATGTGTGTATGTACTTAACCAAAAAAAAGGCGCATACGTGTGCATTTATGAACAGCGCAAAGGGGATATTATTGCAGGGTTGTCAAATAACTTCCACTATATACATTATTTTACATAATTATTTTTAAATTAAAAGTCTATTCATCACCATAAGTTCAATTGAATTCAAGTCCGTATCAGCCAGAAAAGTTAACACAATAATAATAATAATTTTTAAAATAAGATGAGTCAATAAAATATGGAATCATTTAGAGAAATAAGAAAGTGCAGATGATTGTTTTTTGCACTTTTCTTTTTTTTTGGACAAATTCTACTTCAAATATTTCTCAACATCATTTTTTCAGTGAGAGTGCTGTCTGTCATCCTACTACTTAACATATTTAAAAAGTGATTCCGCATGATTTAACCTAAAGATGATAAATATTGGCACACGGATGGCACAAATTTGGTTTTGAACCAATTGGAAAATATCTCTCTGTCCATCCAGGCTGACTTGTTGTAGTAATCGACAGATAAATTCAACATTGATATTTCTGAGAAAGCTCGTGGTTTTTTTGCTCTACCGATTACACAAGATTTCAGATGAGATCTAGAGGCATTATCATAGCAAATAACCGTTAGTCACTGCTTTTAAAGCTTAGGTCCGGGAACTTTTAATTCAGTCTCGTAGGTTCAGTCTCCAAAGTTTTTGACGGGAGATTCTGTTTCATCGACATTGTAAATTTGCTCCGGCGTAAGATCTTCGATTTTAATAAATGCTTGAAACTTAGTTATGAATTCTTGAGCAGCTATTTTATTACAGCTTAATTTTTCACCTTGTATAGCAATTTGTCAGATGCTGTATCTCTGTTTAAACTGAGTTACCCACCCAGAAGACGCATTAAAATCGCCCTGTACTTTAATTTGTCGTAAAATATTTTGCTTTGGCCGCGCAAACAGCCCCAGAGACAGGAATACCTTCTGTCCTTTGTTGGTTGAAACATAAAACCGTGGCCTTGTCGAGATCCTCGTGTATTGACAGTTTCATCGTTTTTCTGCTGGTCATCTGTGTGCCTGCAAAATCTACCTGTTTTCTCCTTTTTCTTCACAATGTTGTGTAGGTTTGGTCACCAACATTATATTGGCTTATTAAAAATTTTACTGTTGCACCGTTTTCTAGCTTTTGTTCAATTGAAAGCACAACTCATTATTAAAAATAAAACACCTTTTTACAATAAAAAACTATGACACCCCTGAATGAATATGGAGTAAACACAATGCCACTTTCGTAATTTACCCACACTCTATTGTAAACAAATGACTTAATGACAGAATCGGACACAATCAACCCCAATAAAGCTTTAAATTTAAAACAAACTGAAAGCTACATAATAACAAATGTTTTCGAACACGATGACAACTGATGTGCTTGACTCTAAACATATGTTTAGCCCTTATGAGCATGTGAAACGTTTAAATTTTTATGAAAAAATATTCAATGATGTTCGAAATCCCGGATAATCGAGAGTCTACTGTATTTATATATATTAATTTCACATTATTTTTTACTTTAACATAAATTATGAGCTAGATAGAAGTTGCATTTAATGAATATTATAAAATTTCAGTTTTACCTCTGACAGTTTGATATTTTGTTCACACACAGTGCTTAAAATGCACGAAATTTTGTTTTTCATAATATAATTTTAGTATTAAATTATACGAAATTGGAGAAGGACCAAGAAATCTTTTCATAAATTGCTAGAAAACATAGAATAATGTTCAAATTCCACTATATTTATATTTGGGAATATTTTCCTACTGATTGTAGAATATTTGTGGTTTTAGTAAGTAACTACACATGCTACAATACTAGTTCTATTATTTTGTACTGAATTTGATAACTAAGTTCTGTATTCAATTGAATAATTTCACTGTATATATTAAATTATTAATTTGAAGAACTCCCAATTATATGTAAATTTGTAATTAACTATTAATTATTATTTATTATTTATCAAATCCCTTTTTAGCAACTTCACAAAGGCCTATAATATTGAAGACTTTTGAGGATTTGAGAACCGATGACGAAAGTGAAGATGAAAAACATATCAAGAGACATTTACCTGCATGGACCAAGCGTAAGTTTTTTTAATGATATCTTGCGGTACTGCCAACCAGTACATCATACATTAAAAACAGCCCGTAAAACATAATATAGAATATTGTTCATATTAGCATCACTTTATGAAGAGTTCTTGATCATTTCCTTTGCGGTGGTAATATAGATAATTTATTAATTTTTATATGTAATAAAAATGCAATGCATCGCAATAATTAGACTTTTATAAATTTAGTTATGTAGTGAAACCTTGTTAAAACGAACCCCACTATATTGAAAAATGACAATAGATTTTTTTTCAAAATTTATTTCCTACAATCAATTTTTCATACAAAAATGAATTTAATGAAATTTCGTTAATATGTATAACAAAATTAGTTTTGTTCCGTAATTATTTCAAATGCATTGCCGCCGGCTGTTCATGATCATGTTTGTAAATTGTTTTTCTGCTTTGTGGGCGCAGGCAGCCCGCTGCGTCCTTCTAAAACTTCTCCTTGGGATCATAATAGTCCTTTATAAAACCATTTGGCATAATTGACCAAGGTTGGTTTTACTGCCGATCCTCAAAATAGGTTAGAATGACACCCTTGCCACGATCTGAAGCGTACACATGTTTACACATCTAAAAATGGATCGTGTCTAGACCAGCTATAGAAAATGAAATTTTAACAAAATCTAATGTAACTCAAAAACATTTTGTATACAATATCATGTCTGTTACAGATGATCACCGAAGAAAGCCAGTTAAAATTCAATCATTATTGAAGGACTCTGTGATTGACACATTCTACTCCACAACTAAGTTCACTCCCAATCTGGCGGAAATATTCCCGCAGATAGACAAGAGAAAACTGGTGCGGTCCTCCAGCGCCCACTGGAGGACACCACCCAGGTATTCCATGATGCCAACGGAAGATTAAGTTTTACAAGTATTATAACTGGTTGGTAAGATTCACACTGTAAGTGTTGTACGTGCAGCAGGCATGCCCAGTGGATTTTTAGTTTTGTGCGTGCTATGAAACTTGAATTTAGTTGAAATTTGCAGACAGCGATACACATATGTATATATATATATAACTCATCATTCTACATTACTTAATGGTTTAAGACTTGTAGATAGATCATTTTATATTTAAAAAGACTAATTAAACTGCAAAGAACATATGACAACTTTAAAAAAAAATATTAATATAGATTTGTTTGGTTATGGATACAAATCGATAACAGTGATAAAACATAATCTTGAATTTTGGAAGTGTCAAAATTGAGCAATATTTAAAATGTTATAATTTAGAACCAAAAGGTAACATAACAGTTGAATGTGCTTCAAAGTAAAGTGACACAATCCACCCAGATGTTATGTATCAGTGTTCTTTCAAATTTGCCTAAAGAGAAAGCATTACCCACAAAGGGACTTTTATTTATACATATTCGATTTGTATGATTTTTGAATGACATCCTACATACATCATCATCATCACCCGAGTCATTCTAGAATATTACCCGTTTTAAATATCAATTTATTTTCCAAATATGATTATTGAGACATGCATTTTGATTATATTTCTAAAGTTTGTATTTTTAGTATAGTTAGTAATACATTAGAAATAATATTTTGTTATGTATAATATGTAATAATAACTTAGCTTAATTCATTCTCAGTATGGTAGTCACTGTTAGACTTATTCTCAGAATGTGAAGTAAACATATATTCTAAGTGTGTGAATTTACATACTTCCATTTTGCGCATTTATTAAAATTTTTCTATAATGCAATACATGTTACTGGTAATTTAATATGATCATTTTTAAGGCACTTGTTGCTAAGTTTGCCCATATCTTGGCTAGATATTTTCTAGTTTTTATTAAAAAAATTTAAAAATGACATTTCTTATTGGGATGAGGATTTTATTAATTTTGCCTGCAAGATGAAGTCAGATAAACATGTCACTGAATAGTTAACTTGTCCAGGCGAAAAATGTTTTGTACTCTGCCGTGAAAACGTATGTATACGTTCTCTAACCTTTACTGCAAATTTAATTGCTATGTAGTCATACACTTATAATATTACTCCTATCTTTTTATTTCTCATTTATTATTATAAAAAATGTATTTGTTCAATTGTATTTTCCTTTTTTACTATTTAAAGTTTTAATGTTAAATCTATAGCAATTAATATTATACTCTGAATAATTTCAATAAAAATATATAATAATTATTTTGATTTTTATTATCATGAAACCAGCCTTGTTTATTATTAACCCGGTATTATTAAGTTGAACTTGATTCATCATTACATAATACTATTGTTCCGCGAAGCAGCATATCGTTACCGTCACCAGCAACACCACATATTTAAGAATTGTGTACTTTACAGGAGAGAGACATGTAGTTTTAAATGATTTTTGTAGAATTACTTGAGTATTACTTACCTTTCTAGAGTTGTAAAGAGGAGCAGATTCTTTCTAAACTGAAACTGAACTAAACTTAGATACGATTCCCTTGAGTTGTGCTCAGTTGACAGGGGGGGTTATAGATATGTGGTGATTACATTTCTTTGATTTGCACGCCCCTTGCGGACGCTATTGTGAAACTAATAATATAGAACAATTCAAATTCAAATCCAATGATATAAATATCTTAATTTGACAAAAAATTGAGATATGCGGTGTTGTTGCTGACGGTGACAATATGTAATTAACCTCTCAGCCGCTAAACAAATGTACTCCAAGTATACCCCCCTACGCGGGCCTCTTTTCGAAAACCATGTATTCGGTTGAACACCACTTTTAAAACGACATTTAGACATCCAAAAAGGTGTCCTGTGTACGATTTATTACTTGATAGGGCTTCATAGATAATGTTGTTAATATAAACAATCACTTGAGATGTTCAAATCCTTAAGATAATGTAAATATTGACAACAAAATAATCGATCTCCGAAAAAGCCGCTGTCTTACGAATATTATCACACGGTCACCAATACAATTATATTGTTTATACGATCATAGTCACGTCGTTCAACCGGATTGCTGCGCCGATCTTCAATATGCAGTTAGGCTGTATTTTTTTAACATTTCTTATGGTTTGAAAATAATGTTTAAAGTCTCATAAAGTCCTTTGGAATACATAAATAAAGAAAAGAGCACCGATACGGCTAGAATATGTAAACGTTAAGATATCACAAGTCAAGTGCCGGGCTCAGAGATGTCCGCTCATGCAATAAATAATACAATAACGTCGGTACTCACCCGCTATAATATTTTTATTCGTTATCGTTTTGTAAAGTAGTTGAGAGTTTGGTAAAACCAAATTAATTATATGGAAAACCACTTTCTTGTTTTCCGTAAGCAATTTAAACTACTTAACATCATGTCCACTTTATCCACAGAATCCATACACTTGACACATTTTGGTTTAATTATTAGGTTGACCAATGTATTTCGGCTGTCGTTTCCATGGAATCGTCATGCAAGGTTGTTGAAATTTGGACTTCCCTTTTATCACGCCATTTCAATGCTAAAAGAGGTCCACGATATTTGGTGTCCATTTCACATTTTTTTAATTTACAAAATGTGGCCTTATCTTTCCATATTTTACGCACTGTACCACACGCATTAGTATATTTCTTGTGCATAAAATCAATTAAGTGAGGGCTATTATCCAAATTGACGAAAAGAGTAGATTCACTTTAACTGACATCTTCATTAATTATTTCACCTTGCTCATCTTCATTTACATATTTCTAAATCGGAGTCCATATCTTAAAATATTTTTAATATTTCTTTCTCTGCAAGTCTACGGCCCGCCATTTTAAAAGGTATACAGTTATTAAATTTAAATAATTTTGGTCAATATACGTAGCACAATATAAGCTTCTGTTTTCTAAAGAAAAGTAAAAGAATGTTGTCAGAAAATACAACCGTTCACCCTCAAAACACAAATTCAGTCAAAATAATATCAACATTTCCAATGTAAACACCATTTTAAATAGGATCACGTAGTAATAATAAATGTATTTTCCGATACAATATATTGATTCAATTGTCCACAAAATACGGATCGTGATGTCAATATTTCGAATCAACGCATAGTTCCGACAAATACTAGTGACCTCGAACACGTGGCGAGAGGACGATAATACAGCGCCGCGAAATTCAAGTAACTGGACGGCGTTTCAAGATGTCTTCGTTTTTAAACTGATTTATATAAACAAGTAACAATATTTCACTTGAGTAACACAAGATGTCAGCAACAGTACGGATCAAACTAATTTTTGGTATATTTTCCTGCTCGATTTGTCGCGCTGTCACGTAGTACAGGACGAAATAAGTCGAAAACATCATATGATGCGCGTAGCGCTGAGAGATGCGATCACTTCTCGCATCGTATGATGCGCGAAGCGGGGATCGGGTTAACTTGATATAACGTTGGGGGTTCGTCCTTGCCCAATCATCATATTATTATTATATCGTTGGTCACTGTGGAGGCGGGGATGGAAATGAATAAGCGATCATTATATATATATTTACAATTTATTATACATTAATTAATGAAAAAACCTTAGGTCGAGTTCTTAATCCAACTTATGGTCTACTTAATTGAAATCTTAACTTAATTTTAAATCTACTGTCGGATACTGCTGGGGGCAACGTCCGGACTGCAATGTCACGGAAGTGGACGGATGGCGTTTGATCGCCGTTGCGTCCACTCTTGACTCATCTTCGTCGGTGGCGGGCCTCCTTCACCGTTGCTGTTGTGGTGGTCGGCTACCATTGCCTACCCGTCTTCATGGGCACCGCTGGCAACCAATAGCTTAGGTGCCAGCTGGATCGGATGCCTCTAGCCTCGTTCTTCGTTCTGCTTTTCTTTGTCATGGTACTGGCCAGTCTCGGCCACTGGTCACCAATAGTCCGATGGCTGACGGTGGCTTCTCGCTTCGAACTTCGACTCCTCTCCACTCAACTTCCGATTTCTGCTGGGATTTTTACTGTTACTGACCACTGATTCTTCAACTGAACTCCCCCAACTCACTTTCTTAACTGAATTTTTTGACTGCCTCCTTCAACTGAATTCTTCCAACTGCCTTGGTTTTTAACTGACTGCCAGATTTTCTGATTGTTTTCAACTGTTTGTTCTCCTTCCTTAACTCAGATGTTCATCCCGATGCTGGCCGATGGCTGGTGGTCGCCAGCCGTCCGATGTCTGACGGTGGGGTAGGAAATTCAATTTTCCCTGTGAGATTTTTAACTTTCTAGGTTTTTTTACTGCCGTGCAAGATTTTTTTACTAACCAACTTTTTCTGACTGACTAACTGATTCTAACTGATCTTTTCCGACTGACTCCTTCATCGCTGCGTCCGGCCTTTTAAGGACCTCAGGGCGTGTCCTCAACACGTCCCTCTGTCCATCCCTTAGACGGTGATTGGATGCTCTCTTCTTCTCAAATCCTCTAAGCACAGTGAAGCATTTTATGGCTTTGTACCCGGATTAGCTGAGCAATGTCTTTTGTTAATAATTATTTTTGGACTTCCCGAACGAGATCCGAGACCCTTTTTCAGCTGGCTAATTGCGGCCGTCGTAAATGCGTGCAGTTAAGATTAAATGCATTTCTCAGGGGTGGACTGTCACAAAATATTCCCTAGACCCCCCAAGAAAGCAGCACATTCACTTAATTTTTATTTTTTACTTGGACTTACTATCCATGCAATTCCCTTAAAGCAAATGCGCCGCGTTCAGAGTGGCAGTTAATTGTTCTATTCTTTATTAATCCTATGGGGAATTTGCGGCACACTAGGCCGGGCACATCAAACTTTACAGATTACGTATGTTTTAAACCAGCGATTCCCAAACTTCTTGATGCATTAGAATTTTTCCACGGCTCCCCGATTGTGTATCATGCAAACTTCTACATGTTGCCTTGGAAGTATTTTTCAAATCAGATGATAAGATGTAATAATTTATTATATTATAATTTTTGACAACCTTGAACGATTTAAAAAGGTGTAAAATGTCCTTGTAAACCAGTTTTTGGAAAACCACTCTTTTATATTCATCATTATACAATTAAATCCTATTAAATTGTAAAAAATTGAAATAAGTGAATATATATTTAATAAAGTACAAAAAACATTCATCTTGGTACTGCAAACAATCAATCCATAATCATTTTATTATAATTATGATAGTGTAACCAATTAATTTGATGTTGTCGCAGAATTAACCCAAAATATGTTAATGGGTTTACTGGAAATTAATGTAGTTAATCCAGGAGCTGACCGTGCTGAACGGTGGGTTGGGTTACATCAAAATAAATAGTATCTCCAGCAGACCATTTGACTTTGAATGTGAATGCAAGAATTCCCAATAGTATGATTATCTTATTAAGAAGAGCACATTTTTATTATCAAGTTGTAATTATTCAGAACACAGGTCTGTCGTATTTTAAATACTAATTAAATGTATTAATTAGAAAGATATACATATAAAATCAATTTTATCGTAAAATATTGTTGCGCTACTGGGATTCGAACCTGAATCTCTTTATAAAGTGGATGGATTTTCAAATAATGGAACGATAGATGTATTCATTTAAAAAAAAAGTGTATCATATGAGTTCAAAAATTTGTCATAAAAAGTACTGTCGCTGTAGCATAGTTGGTGATGCACCTTCACCGGATCGGAAAGGAGATCCAGGTTCAAATTCCGATAGCGCAACAACAATATTTTTCGATAAAATTAATTTAATATGTATATCTTTCTAATTAATACATTTAATTAGTATTTGATTATTGACCGAATGAACTATTGAGTGGCAAAAGATCAGTGAATACCAACATACTAATCTTGAAGTTATTTTTTTAGTTACATTATTTTTTACACTGGGTAAACTGGTAAGCCTCATTCTGATGGAGTGGTATCACCTTTTTTTAAGATCTTGAAAAAATAAACAATTTGGGTTTTCCAAATGGGATGAAACGCAAATGACTGTGATTGGTCACGCTCCATGTATAAATTTAACTTTCATTTTATAAGTGTTTGACCTTAGTAAGAAAATTTTTCATCTGTGGTGTTTTTTCTTTTTTTAAGCTACATTAAAAATAGTTCAAAATGTAAAAAGGATTCTGCGACTAAATTAATATATAATTTTTTTAATATTTCGGAATCCGTGGTCGACATTTATTCATTTAAAACTTCACATCAATCATACATTCAAACATTAGAGTTACATTCAGCACTAATTTTCTAAAAAAGCAGAAATAAAATCAATATAATTTGTAATTAAAAATAAGAAATAATAAACAACTGCTTTTTGGTCCAGTGGTAAAATTGAGTTGTTTTAGTTATATGTAATCCTAATTCAGTTGAAATATAATATTAAGAATACGACATAATATTCCATCTTAAATTGTCCAAAAATATATCCGGTCTACATCAACACGATGAAATCATTGTAGTATCTATACAATGTAGATTCTAATTGAACACACCCCTGTGGTTTCATTTTTAACTTTTTCCAGAGTTGCCATCCATATTCCTTTAAGAAAGGTAATCTTTGTGTGAGGATGTGATTTGTCCACTTTTTGATCATTTCAATTAGTGCAAAATATTTTTCTAATTATCAAATAATTTTAGTTTTTTACATTGTGTATTTATTCAATAAAACAAGTTAAAGTTGAGAATCAATTTCAATTTAGTTTCAGTGACTGAGGAATAGCATCCTATGTCACGTGTCTGAGTTCTGAATTGATTATTGTGAGTGTAAAAATATTATTGCTGTACGGTATGCAAACTCTCACAAAATTGGAATTATATATTCCTTTTAATTACAATTACATATTCTTAATCTGTGCCAGTTTATAATATCTTTTGTTCACACAAAATATAATGATTATCAATTGACGGCTTCAATCGATATAGTAGTGTCAATGCTAAATTATTTACTGATCGTTAATATTTTTGAAAATGGTCAAAAACAAAAAAATTATTTTTGATAGATTCTGAGTTATTTTCATTTTTACTTTTGTTTCTTTCATCCAACACTGTCATTGTTGAAGACGTTTGTTCTACATATAGAATAAAAATTTAATAAGTTAGTATAGTACAATAATAAATTAATGATAATTATCATTATAAACGTTCTATTTGATCATTATATTTGCTGAGGAAATACGAGCCTGAACAAAGCATTGGAGCTCTGCTAACCGAGATGAAGTTTACAAATGATCCTAGCTAACGAAAGTGATCAGCACTAAATCAAATAATTGAGACCCCTCCTACAACAACAATGTATACAGTTTTTATAAATGATGTTAGATGGAGCGTCAGCCATATTGGATGACATACAATATTGTTGAAAGAGTGGTTTCAATTGTATCACCACAAAATGAATTTTCTGTATAAAATTAGATAAAGATTATTTTTCTTATGCATAGGGTGACCAGCTCTCAGGGTTTCAACTAAAACGACTAAATTTAATTGGGAAACACTAATCTATATCTTTTTATCCAAATGCTGCCTGCGATTCTGCAAGCTTCTTTTTTTTTACTTAAACAATCTCAGGGTTTACATGAACTGAAATCTGATCATTCCACTTATGCATGATAAAGTCATTTGACAATATTTATTTTTATTTCAGAAATTACAATTTACCCCATATTAATTTTTGAGTTCCACTGGTTTTACCATTCAGTGTCCAGATTGCATTAGGCATGTTCGTGAATATTTTGTGGAGGTGTCCTTAATACGCATGGCGCAGTGTACTCATTTCTGCTAATTAAAAATTATAAATAGCTGGACACACAAACAAACTCTTTTGGTAAAAACATCTAGCAATTACTTAGTAATTTTTTTTTCCACGGTGACAATAGCGGAAAATATTGAAAAGGTAATGTGTTGATTACATGTTGAGCATTAGGTAGGATATAAGGATTTATTAATATTTTTTGTAGATGAAAGATTGACACAATCAGGCAAATCAGGTTAATTTCCTTTTAATTACTGTGAAATTTTACATTACAAATCCTATCTCTCGCAATACTAATGTCTTTCCTCAGATGTTTAAAAAATTAACAACTTGAATTCTAATTACTGTGTAATGTGACTACAACAAGAATGAACTGTGAATGGTGTGTACTTTTTTCTACCTATGAAGGAAACTCCAAAGGGTACCATCCTATCCTGGAATCGTTTTGAGAGTTGTTTACTCTCGTTTCGATTCCACTCAACAAAGCAACGCGTGTAATATTTTACAAAATCTTAAACCTTGTTTTTGGACTATATTTTTAGAGCAGTTGTTCCGGCTGTTACTAAAACTTTATCGCTTTCTTTCCTTTTAACTTTTTTTTGTCCTTTTCTTTATTATTACAATTGGTTAATACTGTACTTATGAAATACACGCGAAAGAACTTCAATCAGATAATTTTTAAAAGATAAACATGACATACTAATTTTTACTAGATTACGGTATTGACCTATATTGCCTTTTTTATAAAACCGCGGCGTTATTATCTGTCAACCCACATTTTGAGGTTACGCGGTTTCTTTATCCCGACAGATTATAAAAGCATTCGCGGTTCGCGCTTTATTAAAATTATGGCGTTTAGGTTCCGGTTGAGGTTTACTATAAATTCATAGAGAATTTTGAATTACGCAATTCATCATTATTCTAGCAATATTACATACGTGACAGTGACAGTCGGCAAAATGTCACAGGAAGGGTCTGACATCGAAGTTTGTAAACCGATTAAAAATGTGACAGATTTGTTTAACTATATGAAAAATCCGCCGTACTGGGGTCAGTTAGTGATTCCACTATCCAAACGAAGTAAAATAGTGAAGAACGCTGATTTGTACTACGATGGAAACGTCTGTCATTTCTCAAAAAATAAACATAAAATGCCCGCGAGATTCGACTACGGCTCTGTACCGAAAACTCTCATATGTCACGACATGAAGAATGGCTATCTTGATGACAGGTTAATATAAATATTCTCAATTCTTACTTCTAACAAATAGAAAATATTTATAATATTTGGTCGGTATATTTAAAAAATATTTTATTTAAATTATTTTCATGTAGGCATACATTTAAAACATGAACGTTGTGGTTTGAGGTGGTGTTCTACCATTTTTAACCGAGCACAACCTTAGCGCTCTGAAAAATATACATATTTTACGGGGTTTGCTGTAATAATTATTTGAATATGTTCCTTATGATGCAGTTATAGAGTATATTTTAATGCAATTTTAAAGAATCCTTTTCCTTCTGTGTGGTATAAACCCTCTCCATACTCCTGGAAAACCTTTTTAGAAAAGAGGATTAGTAATAATATCCTCTAAGATATTAGTATAATGTAGGCCTGAAATAATTTAAGATATTTTCTCATCTTCTAATTTTTTCATCGTAAGGACAATTTGGCTCACAAATCTCTGGAAACTTTCTAAGAAAAAAAAATTCACTTTTTTTTTGGCCTACCATTGCTGTAAACTCAGTTTCTTAAATGTTGATGTATTCATACATGAATACACCAAAACTTCATTATGTTCAAATATGCAACTTTTTACACAAGTAATCTTGTTCATTAATATGTTCTTTCATTCTTTAGTCATGTGAATGGTACGGATAATTATGCTGCCTATTCCTTCTATCACTGGGCAGCCATTGACATGTTTGTCTACTTCAGTCACCACTTCATTACCATTCCACCTCTAGGGTGGATAAATGTAGCCCATAAGCATGGCGTACAAATTTTGGGCAAGTCATTTCCATTTTCATTTTCCCAAGTAACTAAAGCATCAATGAAGCAAGATGCTACGCATTACGTAGTATCTTGCCACTCTCATATGAAATTGCATGGCTTGGCGCATTGCAGTGAGAATACTCACTATTTATTAAAAATATATCAATAATTATAAATGTTATATTTGAAGTTTGTCAGATCCATTATACAATGTTAATTAAAACTTACTATGAGTATCCTTTTGCACAAAATTAAGAAGGGCCTAAAACATTATTGATTATTTTGCAGGGACAATAATAACAGAATGGCAAGATGGGTTTGAAATATGCAAAACAATTCTGCAGTCTGAGACTGAAATGCAAAAATTTGTGCATCAACTTGTGACCATTACAAAATATTTTAAGATCGATGGATGGCTTCTTAATATTGAAAATAAAGTGGAGAATGTAGACATGCTCCTGAAATTTGTCGAATATTTGACTTTAAAGATGCACCATGAAAACCCTCACTCGGTTGTTATTTGGTATGACAGTGTTACCAATACAGGGGCTTTGGAGTGGCAAAACTGTCTGAACCCTTTGAACAAGTCAGTATACAATTAGATATTTAATTTCAGTTATGTGAGCCAATAACTCATTATACTCATTTTTCCGTGTCAGTTTAATAAAACAGTCATAAAAAAATACAAACAATGTAATAATAAGAGGATACATTTAATTATTTTAATTTACTCATTAACAGTGCTGTGTATAGTATCAACATAAATTTAACCCACAATGGTATTGGCACAAAGCTTTCCTCTTTAAAATGAAAGTCTTAAAAAAAATTGTTTGGTGTGTGGTGTAAATATTAGTCATTTGCTTGCTTTTTTCGGTTACATAATTAACTTTGTGAACATATTTTGATGAAAATTACTGTCAGTGGTTGAATACTTGTATTAATCATTGCATTTATATCACACCTTTGCTACTTTGCTTGAAAAGTGGGTTCGTTGAACTTATGTGAATTACTTTTATAGCAGTTAAATTATATTCTAATTTGAAAAATACTTGAAATATAACATTTGATACAACTCACAACTGGTTGTCTGCTCAATATTGTTTTAAACTTTGCAATATATACAACTGCAATAAATTTATTTATAAACAAAAGCATCATCACCAAGTGCTTTTAATTTATTTTAATCCTAACGGAGAATTTGCGAAACCATTTACCTTGTTCCATTTCTCTGTATTATTAGTATATAGATTTTTGTAAAACATTTTGTGTACAAAGAATTTTTGGGATCTGAAAAAAATACAATATTATTGTTTGGGACATATATTTATTTGGTGTATAAATATTAATTATTGAATGAAAATAATGTACTCTGCCTTTCCCCCTCTTCCCGGCCTCTCTGCCGACCAGTCGATTGGAGACCTTGAGCCAGTGCGGTTACACTTGTACGGTACAATTTAAAATATTATATATACTAATCTCGAGACATTGCGTCTATATTGTGTCAGAACCTTTGACAAAATAGTGAGTTAAAATATAAATCCACATCTTTGGAGATGTCAGCAGAATCCGGATTGTGGTGAATGGCAAACTCCTTCCTGTCCTGAAATTATTTCGGGATCTATGCTTGTATGCAACAATTATTGTGACACACATTCTGAAAGTCCATTTTAATTTGCATGATATTCCTGAATATGTACAATCTGATTTCACATAGAATTTAGCTGTACTCCATACACATATTTTTAAATTTTTTGTTATTTATTAACTTGATCTGTTTCATATTGTCAGAGATTTCTTCAATGCGTGTGATGGCATATTCACCAACTATTGTTGGTCTCCCAGCCACCTGCAGAGCTGTGTACAGGAGGCTGGCCCACGGAGACATGATGTATTTGTTGGAATAGATGTTTGGGGAAGAAACTTTTGGGGTGGAGGGTGCTTTAACACCGCTGAGGTTAAGCATTGCTTGTTTGTTCAGTAGATTAGATGATGATTTTTCCATTTAATTTACTCACACACTTGTATAATACATTATACAACATTTGAAAATAGTTGTGAATTCCACAAACTTATTGTCTGCTGTAAGGTGACAAAATTATATGAAATAATAATAATTGAAAATAATACAAAGTTAGCTATATTTTTAAACAGTGTAAGTGTTATAATAAAGAGAAATGTATATATAATGAGTGACTTAATAAAATGCAAATTTTGCATTTAAATTAATTCATTGTACTATGAGTTATTTTTAGGTGCAATATTTCTTTTTGAGTTTATATTATAGGAGTGGATTATTATAAATTAATTAAGGAACGGCTTATTAATAATTTTAAAGATAATAATGTAATTTTTATATATTATCTGTGTAATATTCTCCTTATATTTTCAGGCAGTCAAAGAAATACACAAGTTTGACTTATCGATGGCAATATTTGCTCCGGCCTGGACCCACGAGGGGATACAGTTTTCACAAATGATGGACCAACAGTACAAAACTGACAATGTTGACAACACCAAATCGTGTTCCACTAAATCCTTAGAATTGACCGAGACCCATGAAGTTCAGTCTAAAAGTCGTTACTTTTTGAAGTGTGCAGTGAGGGAACATTTTATATTGCGGGAAAGTGCCTTATGGAATTCATTTTGGCCATATTTAAATTCAAGAGGTCCTTCCCAGCTGCCCTTTCAAACATTCTTCTGTTTAGGGTCTGGAGAGAAAAAACGGATGGACGGCGAGGTAAGCACTTTCTTTGATATAAAAACCCATCTGATAACTTATTACATCACAATTTTACTTATCCTGTGACATTCTCTTGCTAAAGATCTCCAAAGATATGAACAATATCTGCTACTAAAAACTAAAGATCTTTTCTTTTTAGGTATTAGGATATTGCAATGTTTGGAAAATATAAATTTTTAATATGAACTTAATATTATTCAACACTTATCATTGTGTTTAATTAGTTAGACTTGTATTTATAAATTTATTTGGAAATAACATTATCTACATATTAGATAAAGAATTTAATTGGGTACTTGATGGTCAAGTAATGTGTAATTAGGAAAATATTATATATATTAGCAAATTCAAAATCATATGATAGTATTCACAATTATCTATTCAAGAAACTGAAATACAAAATGTCAAATAAATGTATGCATCGATATGGAGCTTTTTCTTAGATTTTTTGTTTTACTTGGAACATTAAAAAATTTATTAAATTTATTTATATAATTTATTAAATATATATATTTTTTTACTAATTAGGTTATTAATGAGAAATTGTGGTTCAATCTTCGAGAGCAGCAATATCAATTATCCACTCCCCTGTGTTCTAATAGTTATTTTTTGGAAAGCACGGTTGAAACACCACCCAAAGCCAAATCTCCAACTGCCTCGACGACGGACCCTGAAAACAGTAATGATAACCAAAGTAGAATTAAAAGAGAAAATGATAATTTATCTGATGGAGCTCGTAAGGATAATATCGATGTCACACTGGAAACTGACATTACTGATCGAACAATTCAAACACTGAGCTTTGAACCTCCTTTACTAAATGAAATATTTACCCACGAAAGTGATGAAAAAACACTTCAGGCAACGTCAAATGAAATTGCTCAAGTCAATTTGAGAATTGGAGAATGTGACGTACACAATAAAACACATAATTCAACTTGCACAAAATGTAACGCGTCGGAAATTCAAGAACAAAATGTTGTGAAAAAAAATGTTACAGGTTCTGAGTCGGGTTCTCCGACAAAAGAATTAAAAACACCAATCAAAAAATTCAATGTAAAACCACACTTAAGTAAAGGAAGCTGTATATCTTTCTATAATGAAGATAGCTTTTATGGTGGAGGTTGTATTAAAATATCACCCGTTGTTCCTGAATCACCGGCACATCATGATGGGAAAGGAATTACAAGACTGTTCTTAAGCGAGTTTTTGTGTGACCACAACTTCATTGTGTATTATGCCATCAAAAAAATTCATGTTGATCAGGATTTGAACTTGTTGATTTCACTTAGAAATAACAATTCAGGCAAAGTATTAAGCATCGTTTTATCAGAGAAACTCTCCGAAAATGCCTTAAATGAGTCGGGTGAAATAGTTTTGAATCCAGAAAATGAAAAGAATCAAGTGACGTTTAAGAAATTGCAGGAAAATTTATTATCTAATCATTCCGGATTTTATATCCCTGTTATAAATGAAAACAAGTGGAAAATAAGGTAAGACATTTTGATTTAGTAGACGTACATTTGTTAATTAGTATAAAGTTTATATGTATTTTTAAAATTAGCAATATTAACTTTGTAGTTAAAATTCATATTTTTTATTTATTATCTTTGTTTTATTAACCACTGAATTGAGTTTAAATAACATCTACCGGTTTCGAAAAATACCATTTTCTTCTAGAAGAAGAAAATTGTATTTTTCTAATTATTTTAACCACAAAGTTAATATTGCTAATTTTAAAAGTAAAATTCATATTTTTTTATTTATTATCTTTGTTTTATTAACCAAGATTTTTTAGTTAGTTATGACATCCTGAAGAAGAAAATGATATTTTTCGAAACCGGTAGATGTATTTAAACTCAATTAAGTGGTTAATAAAACAAAGATAATTAATAAAAAAATAAGTTTATATGTGTTTAGATATGATGGACGCCACAATACACTTTAATTGTTTTTTAATGTTACATATAATGATATTATTATCATATTAAACTGTTTACCTATCTATAAGAAGGACAAAATCTACTTACATAATGTGTTTTTCAGTTCCAAAAACTTTCATTATTATAGTTTGTTTACCAAAAAATTCAGTTCATTGGTTTTTCCACATATATTAGTTAAAATTTGTAAGGTTTCATATATAAATTTTCTGATAATATCTATCATATATCTATAATTTACTCTTTCGATAATTGTTTTAAATAGGTATTAAGAATAATTCATTTTCTTCCACATATTCTATAACAAAATGTCACATGTTTATTACTTTTATGAATAGTGAATCAAGAACATTTATTGTAATTCTTCACATCATTTAATATGTTTACTTAAGGTATCAATTTAATACATTCATGAAGTCTTTATATATTTATTCACAATATATACATATATTTATGTCAAGAGTAATTTGGAAAGTTTTCGTTTATTTAGTTTTAAATAAAAAAAATTAATAAAAAGATTAGCACTACAAATTTCAATTACGTATTAAAAAATCATATTTCAGTAAACTGCAATTTACAACTTATATATTAATGTGACAAACATTATTGTTTTAGGTATTTTTGTCTGGAGTTCCCGAACAGTACAATATTAGAGATAAACTGCGAATTAACAGAAAAGACAGGATCTATTCTATTGGGCGGTTTAGGCGTAGCAAAAGATGTTGTACTCTTTTAATTTTGGAATATATGAATATATATTTTTATTAATATTTCTTATTCTTTTATATAATGATATATTCAATATAATTTATTAATGTTGTATTTTTGTTACAATTGTATTCTTTATTATTTTTATGTCAATTAAAGAAATTAAAAATAAATATTTTTTACTTTATGTTTTTTTATTTCAACATTTCATATTTTTGTCTGTACCTACCTATTGTCCGTGTGTATCGTCTTTAATAACTACTTCAGTAGTTTCTATAATGTTAGAGTTTACTAAATTAGATAATTAGATGTTAACTACTTTAGTAAACGCCAAAAAAATCGAGTGGGGAAGGATATATTTTAATTTTCGAACAGGACAGTGTTGTTGTGGCGTGAATTTATAAAAAGTGTTAAGCAAAAATTTAAGTCTAAAAAGTCAATTTGACGTCTACCTAAAAATATTTCCAATATCTTCGTGATTTAATCTTAAACAAACAAAAAATTGTGCAGATGTCTTTCAGATGCTATATAGGTACAGACTAGCACAATATATCTCCATTAAGGGGCCCTTACACGATCTTTCATATTGTTATGCATTTCATAATAATTATTCCATTATTATTCCGTTATTACTTTTCACATATTACATGTTATGTTAAATACTAAATTAATGTATTAATTATAAATATATACATATAAAATCAATTTTGTCAAAAAATATTGTTTTTGCGTCACCGGGATTCGAACCTGGATCTCTATTTCCAATCCGGGGAAGTGCACTACCTTTGTGCTATAACGCCAGTATTTTTCTTGACAAATTTTCGAACCTATATGTTACATTTTTCAAATTAATACACCTGTCGTTCCATTATTTGAAAGCCATCTACATTATTTTTACAGAATCTCAAATACCTTTGAGTAAACCGACCTATGTTATGTACCTAGAATCGCCTGGGAGAGTGAACCGATGATTTTGTCTTCATCCGAGAACGGATTTGTGATGAAAGGCGTGTTTAGCATCGCTGTTAGATGAAAAAACGTGATGACTATTCACAAATCAACT
Organism: Eubasilissa regina; assembly: GCA_022840565.1. NCBI lineage: Eukaryota > Metazoa > Arthropoda > Insecta > Trichoptera > Phryganeidae > Eubasilissa > Eubasilissa regina. The sequence goes on from JAINEB010000013.1 coordinate 17,991,461, forward strand.
TATTGAAGTTAATAAATGGTGTGGAAGTGAATGTTTATAAGAATCATTTCAGAATGAAGAGATTTTCGATAATAAGATAGTGAAAAAGATTGAAGCAATTTTAAGCAGAAAAGACATTGTTATGGGGAGTAGCTTGGCTTTTAGTAACTAGCCTTAACGCCACTGGAAGAAACATTGGAGATTTTAAGTTTTTTGCAACATTTTCACCAGCTGCAATAAGCGATACGATTATTGAAACCTGCCAAGTGCTCGTACACGCGCTGCAAGAGTATATGAAGGAAAGACGATAATATATACTGTCATTGCAGGTATCCCCCGTTGATCGCGGGGGATACGTTCTCGACATGGTCGTGATAAGCGAAATTTCGCGATCAACGGGGGATTTGAAAAAAACATTTTAAAATGAGAAAAACACATTATTAATAACAACAAAAAAAGACATACATAACATAATTTATTTATTTTGTTCCGCATTGCAATAAAGAATCTGGCCTTTATTATCCAAAATTAACTGATAACTGTCAAATAAGCCGTTACAACAACGCTTTACAGCACTCACTCGCTAGTAATCTTCGTCGTTTTCTTCTAACAATTCCATGTATTGATTGTGAAGAGAAAGGGCCTTTTCATTGATTTTGACACTTCACTTTCGCACGGTAATAGGTTCCGAAACGTCATTTTTTTGAAACATAATATAGCAGTCCATTTCTTGCATTCATTAGTTAAGGGTTCGCCTTGTGATTTTAACAAAGTCTGAATATTGTCTCACTCGTGATATGTGTATGTATGTCACATGCGTGATGTGAATGAGCAAGAAAGATAGCACGCACGTGCGACCACTCATTATGATGATTCCTGGCATGTGTCAAAGCCAGATAAGTGAAAATTCAAAATATATATTTTTTTTAAGATCGCGATATGACGAATCCGCACTCGCCGGGGTCGCGATGAACGGGGGTTACCTGTTCTTTCGTGTAAAGGCCCGTTTAGATATATTTCGTAAGCTCGTCAGTTTGTAAGGCTTTGACACTACCTTTTTTGTCATTTGTGTTCTCGGCAAGTAATCATCCTTGACTTCCTGAGTCCTGAGGATAAATGTTTATTAGAATCCATGTATTTTACGTTTATTTTAGTTGGAAGAGTTGTGCAATGAAAATAAAATTGTTTTGGTTTGGGTTCGATTTTGTGATTGACCTTTTAGCTTTCTATACGGATGCTTTCCAGGAAACTGTTTCCACTACTGCCTCGTCAGCAAAGCGAATTATTTTCATTCCTCACCGCATTGCTTTGCTGATTAATATACCGATAGCGTGGGGCGTGGATCGCTTCCTTGTGGAACGCCATTATTACCCTGAAGGGCTTTGTCTATTTTATTTAATATTTGTTATATTTTAAAACTAACTAGCGATCCGTTGCCGACGTCGTCCAGGATTCAGTCAGTTATAATTTATAATGCTATATTTTAGAATTTAGGGGAGGGTATACCTTTAGTTTTGTGCAGGCCTTAAATAACAAAAATGTACGAAAAATTTGGTCCAGGCAAGGTAGTGGTAATGTCCGGTAAATATAATACACGTTTATATCGAGGAAAGAGTATGTTTAGCGCAGTGTTCTAAAGAGTAGCAATACAAAATTAAGTTTAAATCGGTAAAAGAGTGTAGAATCGTGTTAAGGGTTTACTTTCATTTTTACACTTTGAAATTCGGGAAATTCTACGTGAATTACAAATTATTTCAAGATGAGGCTAGTAGTTAAAGTTCTTATAATGTCACCTAAATACTAAATGTCGTTATTAGTTATGTAAATCTTGCCAGAGAATTAAATTGTGATGAAAAGAGATTACAAAAAATAACAATATCTCATATCTAGATTTATATCAACGTTTTTTCATAGTAATATTATAGAATGAAATAATCTCTGTCTTATCATTTGAATTAATCCATCGAAAATTGAATTATTTATTGAAGTACCTAGTTGATGTATACATATAAATATGTTTTGAGATTATCCCAAGTACCTATACATATATTATATTTAGATTGACGCTTTACACGATGTTTTATATTCAAATTAATGTGTCAAATGTATTTGGTAGTTTTGTTTAATGTTATCGTTTTGTGAGATGTTTGTTTCGTAATTAAATACTATTTTGCTATGTTTAAAAGACTTATATACAGAATATCCAATTGCGACATACGTACAAAATATTGTACATAAAATGTTTAGTTTGTTCAAGAAAACGTTTTTTCCTTAAAATCAATCAAAAACCATCAAATATATGAAATTTACATCTTATGTTATGAATAAGTTCAATATTAATTAATATTTTAGCTAAAATGTGTATGAAAATATATCTTATCAGCATATTTAACCCAAAAGTAAGGGAGTAATAGATTCCACGTCCGCTTATCGAACACTAAAATTAATGTCCTGCAAATTAACGGTTTATAGTTCTATTAATATACAACAATTTTTAATTTGTAAAACCAAATCTGTTTCCGTAGTCTTGACTTCAAGATTATACGAAAATATTGTTCGTATTTGGAAGAATTTTCCAGGTCTTAAGATTATTAAGGTCTGTTTTAATTATGGCAAATAATATTCAGTTTATTAGTATATAATGGTACTATCTAAGTAATAGTTTAAAAACTCTAATCTAGTGTATAACTTCTGATATAAATGAATAATAAAAACCCACATTTTCTTGAAAACACGAAAAGATTAATTATTATCGAACAAAAGACAAAGATTCTATTTTACTTTTATATATATAAGACAATTCAAAGTCCAAAATTTGTTAAAACTATTTTTAAAGTTTAAAGTAATTAAAATAAATTACGTTTTTTTAATAATATCTGATTTGGACGCGGTAGACGCTGTTAACCACCAAGGACTGGTCTAGTCCTTAGTGAAAATTCCGTCTAAAATTTATTGATATATCTTATAGAAAAACTAACTTAATGAAAATTCCGTGTAAAATTTATTGATATATCTTATAGAAAAACTAACTCTTATCGGTCGCTTGATTCTTGATCTCTTGACACGATGGTCGTAGTCGTGACGGATGTCGCAGACGGTTATAATTCCCGTTAATTGCTACCTCAAATTTTATCTTAACGGCCAATAAATAAATAAATAAATTGGTTAAATTAAACGATTTATATATTTTTTTGTAAATATTTGACTGCCTAAGGACGTTGCCCCACCTTATTATATAATATAATATCATCCACGTTGGAAATCATTTTATGGTGGCTATTTGCTCAAGTCTCAATTAGCGCTGGTGCATTAACATTAGGATACTAACTATCATGTTGTAAAACAACACTAAGATTTAATTATCGAGTCTCAGATGCCGCCTGGCCAGTAATCACAGTAATTAATGTAATGCATTCTAGATTAGTGGAATAAATCTCGCTTCATTAAATTAATCATAACAAAATAAATGGCATTATTAACGTTTTTAAGGAAAATAAATTGAATGACAAATAACCATTTCCGATTAATTGAGGGTACTAATTGCAAAGTCAACAACTTCCGTTCTATTTTTTAATGCAGTTTTCTTATTACATAGCTTTCAAACTTAATTATTTTATATGTTAACTGATATTTCAAAATCAATATGTTAAGATTCAACCAATAGCAGTCTTCGCTATTCTGAAATATAAATGGCCGGCTACATGGAAACTGACTCGTTTTTGGAACAAGGTGTTGCATTTATTTTGTATTTAAAACCAGTTTATATGGATTATTATTCATTATAATATCTGCCATAATAAATATATTGTTCTTCAAGCTCTTATCGGTTTTTTTATGTTTTTCTCCAAGAAAAAAATATGACGGTACTAGTACCCTCAATTATATTTATTTTTGGTAACCGCCGCTAACATCCACTTCTTAAATAAATGACAAAATTGTGGATTATTACAGAAAGCTACGATAATTTAAGGTATCGAGGTCACTTCCACAGACAAATAATTCGACATCATGTCATGACACGACATCACGACACATTTACCTTTTTTCTCTTCTCCGGACAAGTATTCTAAAAATATCTCAAATAAAGTACAAAAAAATTTAATAAAATATTTTTATTCTTTTAATAAACGTGGGCACAGATCAACACTGTTCATTTTTTCCGTTGTTTATATGCCGCTTAGCGGCCACGGCCAGTATTTTGTAAAAAAAACGAACAAAATCAAATTCCAACGTTCAAAATGATTACTCGTAGCTGCATAATGTGCCGTAACGATTTCACTAAATAAAACGGCTTGTGTCTCGGCTAAACTAAATTATATATGCATTTAAAAAACTGCCTGGCCGGCGATTTAAACCCGCACCTCCAGAATTCTGATTTCTCAATCTCGCATCTTAACATACTCTGCTACGACTGGTAATATGGAACGTGCCAATATTATCGTATTTATAACAAATGTACAAATACATCGTACACTGGCACATGGTACGGGTTACTTGCGTTTGTACGGTAATATAATATAGGATATTCTTAAAGAAAGTTTAATGTTATTACTCTTTGCTACCGTTTGTGTATATACGTACCAGATGTATGCAACTTATACGTCACCATGGCGATGGCAAACATGGCTCAGTCCGAATTATTTACCTATTAACCTAATTTTTAACTTTACCAATAAATGAAAGATATAGAAAAAATAAATATAAAGAAACAGTAATCGTATTCAATGAATGAAAAATAGTTGAACCAATACACAGTACACAATTAATAAAGAATAAGTGGCCGTTTCTGAATCAGCAACGGTAAACGCTTTTTTGTAGAAATATTTTAGTCATTTTGCCCAAACATAGAATACATTCTTGTGATTGCGGAGATCGCATCGAAACTTGTTATTCTGCGGACAAAAAACGACCTTAATAATCAATTCACCGGATTCTTACGAACATTGTTATTTAAATTGAATGTCGAACAATAAAATCGAAAGTTGTGTTGATAATACACATCATGGCGTCCGACACACCGGGATATAATATATTATTATTGTATTATACTTGTCTACGGTACTTGCGGCAACTTATAGGTAGCCCGTGCAAGGTCGAGCGTACTGTTTTTAAATATATTATTTTCAATTATATTGCGCTAAATAATATAAATAAAAAGTGGTAAATGTATTCCCATTTTTCCTAGACACCCCAAATTTTTTGAAAATTTAAATAGTTAACATGGCAAAATAAGTAACGCGTTTCCCGGATAAGAAGACTTTCGGGCTCATATCCGACAGTTTTAATATATTATTTCGATGGGCAATATTTTTCTAATTGATTCATTTAATTTGTTTTATATTTATTAAAATCTGTGTAAATTTTTTATAATGGTTAAGTTAAGCTAGGTTTAGTCATTTAAATTTTGTTTAATTAATGGGTGTTTTATTTTGTTTACTATGCTGCTGTGCTACCTTTTTTTATAAATTATAGTTACATATAAAGAATATGGAAGCGCTTTGTCTTTGGGCCTCCTCCCCTCCTAGGGGGATGAAAGAGAAAATGAAGAAGAAAAAGAAGATAATTTTTTAATTAATATAAAATTCATCAATATATATTTAAAAAAGTACACGTTTATCTAAATTTTATTTTTCAATGTGTGCTGCGAATAATAATGTGGAGCATGGCAGAAATGAGTTTATGTAAATAAAAGTAAATCTAGATTACCGTGCTTTTTGAATTTTTTCAAAATGTGCAATACTTTCGATGATATTGGCTTCTGAAGTTGGGCTTGTTGAAAAACGCTCGAAATACCGTGAAACGTCACATCTTTCGTACGTACGAGAGATGTGACGTCATTACGTCAATACTCGTCCGCTAGAGGGTCGATTACCGATTTGTCGACTCGGAAGATGTGACGTCACGCGATAAAACAGTATAAGCCGATCGTTTTTAAAACACGCAACATTGAACACCTGTAACTCTGCCATATTTTAATATATCGAAAAAATTCTTTCAGTGTTTTAAACAAGATTTTTCAAGTAATTAATAACTTCACTACCTTATTGTGATCGGGAAGAATTGCTGGTAAACAATGTTCCTAGATTCATTTTTGACGCATTTTCGTAACATACTTTACCTAGGAAGGCTCCGAAAAAACATATTCAATTTTAAAATTAGCACACCTTAACCACAACAAGAGCTGATACATCAAAATAATTTAATACAATTCTTTAATTGTTTTATATTATTGCAATGTGTGTGGTCCTGACCTCTGCGGTTATTTTTGGCGAAGAGTCAGTTATCTGCAAAATGCGGAATTAGTTGGTGGGCAATTAAAAAATCGCCTACCACATAATCTAGTCAATTCTTAAAATAACTGTATTATTAAGGAAACAATATATTAATAGTTTGAATTCGCAGACTTTTACGTCTGTGTAATCAGCGATGTAACTACAAAAATTAGTCCCCAGTGCAAAATAGAAAAGAGGACCCCAGGTATATGTATTGATGAAAGAATAATAATCTTTCTCTAGTCTCCTATAACATTCATACGTTCATGAAAATAACACGCGCGGGTCATTCCATATGAAATGGTCCAGAAATTAAATAAATAGTTGCTTGATCATTTTTAAGAAATTTCATATTTTTTATGTAATCACCCTAAGTATTTCAAAAAGGCTATTATTTTAATTTTATTGTTTTTGGTATTTGCTTGGCGGCCATATTTGCTTTACAGGGCGTAGCATATTTTTCAATGTAAAGAGTTTGCGGAAACTGAAATATCTCAGCTCCTATTTAACCTATTAATATGGGGCTAACAACAGTTTATTCAAAAAGAAATGGATTGCAAGATTGCTTATATTTATTTTCACCTACATGCATTCCCACAATGTGAAAATTTATCCTTACTTCTTAGCTTTCGTTTTATAAAAGTCTCAGTCTCAGGATTCAAATTTGATGTATAAACACAAATAGTTCCCACCTCTTTGTAAAAAAACTTTTGACATCTAGACTTTCCTTCAAGAAAGTCCCCGAGAAGGTGGTATTTTCATAAAACGAAAGCTAAGAATTGAGGCTGAAATTTCACACTGTGGGAATGTATGTAGATGAAAATGTTTATAAATAATCTTATAGCCCGTTTCTTCATAAATAAATAGCTTTTAACTATATGCTAGGTCGAAAAGAAACAGTTTCCACAAAACCTTTACATTGTAAAATTTGCAACATCCCGTAAAACAAATATGGCCGCCAGGCAAAAACCAAAATCAAAAAAATTTTAATAATGGTAATTTTAAACTACCGACAAATTAGCGTGATTACACAAAAAATATGGAGTTTTTTAAAAATGGTCAAGCAACCAGTGTTGAACCATTTCGTATGGAATGACCCATGTGTGTTTTTATGCACTCACAAGTGAAAAAAATCCTTTATTTTACGGCAGTGGTCTGGTCCCTAACCAGACGTATTATCGAAGAACTACTCTATACATCAATAATGTTTCATGTATTTTTTAGTAATAGATTTTAAAATTTTATATTTTTCAATTTTGTTGAAGTGAATTTTAATTCCGTATTAAACGCTAATAGTATCGATACTAAAAGAACTGTAGGGCGCGAATTTTTAGGATCTTGTCTAACGTGAGCCCCGATGCATGAGATTGGCGGAATTGGCGTAGTTACACCACTGTCTGTGCCTAATGATTTTATTTTAATGTTTCGAAACGAACTATCATTTGTCAAATGTCAACATTTATGTTATTATGGCGGCATTAAATAACATTCCGAACGAGATTGTCAAGACTGTAAACGGTGAAAATCGTCATGGATACCGCAATATTTTAATACTACTTCGAATTAAGTGGTGTAGTCAATTTTGCCAACAAACAGGCGCACGTGAAATGTTTTTGTCGACATTTTTTTTGTTTAATTCATTCTTTGTTCATTTTTGTTCATCACGCCTCTTATTATTCTTGTGTCGGTGTTCATGGCTCGAGAGAAATCTACATATTATGTTTAATGCATACAGATCATGATCAACTCATAAGGCTCTCGGTTGCAACAAGTGGCATAAATGTCACTAGCCTAGGTGTGGTACTCGTTTTAGAAGGTTTTGTGCGGAGGTAGCTACTACAATGAAGCTATTACCATCTCGATTCAAAGGCCACCATAACGGACGCAAGGCAAGGTATTTTGTTTAATGATATGTTTATAATGAGTAATTTACTCTAAGTAGGAGACACTATAAATGGTTGAGAAGTATTTTAATTATGATATATGTATACCAATAATGGAAGCGTTAAGTCTGTAAAATTATTTATATTAAGTTTTTGTTACAGTTGACATTTCAGAACAAGTCGCGATTGATTAATGAATTGCCCATGATCATGGAGTGATCGAGCTCTTCATTGCCACCGCGTCAGCCTCGATGGTGGCCATTGAAATGTAGGCTCAGCAGCGTAACTTTGGGTCCTAAAATTGTATATAAGATATAATATAAAATTCTAACTTAATTAGTTTCTTGTCTTCTTTAATACACTTTACTGCGAAAAAAAATATATTTTAGGTATGGATACAACTGGAAAAAAAAACATTTTACGGTGATGGTTTGATTTCTAACCCAATATTTTAGCGGAGCGCTACTGTATACAGGGTGGCCCAAAAAAGTGAGAACATTTCGTAAAATGTGATATAATTACATCAAAATTAGTTTAATTATATCAACAATGGCTTAAATTGTTTACTAATTTACTTACTAACCTATTTACCTATATTATGTTTTATTTCGACAATTTCCGGTCGCCATCTTTGATTAATAATTTTCCCATTGTTTGAATTTGGTTTTTTCAAATTGTTGCCTAGAATGAGGAAAATCACTGCAGAAGACCGTATTCTGATTAAAAATTTGCAAATTGAAAAACGTTGGGGAAAATGATCAAAAAGTTTCAAAACAAAGCCTGGAGTATAGCTAGAAATTACAGCATGATGGAGCTCCATCTCACACAGCCAGAAATATAATCAACTTTCTTCGTCGTGAGAATGTTAATTTCATCGAGCCAGGCATGTGGCCACCGAATAACCCAGATTTAAATTCAGTAGATTATGCAATATGGGATATTTTGATGATTTCTGATTAGCTAAGCATTGTACAAAAAAAATACATTAACAATTATAATTAATTATATTATGTTTTGAAATAACTGATGTGTTACGAGATGTTCTCGCTTTTTTGGACCAACCTGTATATATATTAATAATGTTTTTATTGTTTTCGCGATTCACGTAAGAACAAGTTTTATAAAATTCAAAATTTTTTTTTTTTTCTGTTGTAAATTTTAAAAAAAAATGTCCATATTAGCGCTGGGAAAAGTATCTCTTGGGCTTTAATGCACCGCATTGGCGTAGTTACGGCACTGTGTTGGCCGAAACGTCGGCTCCGACAAACCGATCCACGATATAATATTATATAGATGTACCATTTATTACCACTACAAACTTTTGCGATTTCAATGTGGTAGCGATATTACCACAAAATACGTGTACCAAGTTTCATGACGGTTGGTTGAGTACTTGTGGCACAGCGCTCATTTTTATGAATACACGTTCGATCACAAAAGTTTGAATTAATTCTTATCATTTGAATTTCGGATAACTTTGTTTAAAGTTTAATGAATTGCTAGTGATATCGCCTAACCATAGGCTCTGTTTTCACTATTGCTTTTCGGAAACCCTGAATATAGTCTTTTATAGATTGTCGTAAACTTAAGTGGTAGTTTAATGGTGGCGCATTTTCCCGGCAGGGAAAAGTTTTGGTGGCTTCACATCCTCTCTTCTCTCTTCCAATGCACTACATCCAAGGGTGGAATTTGGCCTCCTCCACAAGTGCTCTCCACCGACTCCTCTCCGTGACCATTCTTGCATGTAGGGTGATTAACCCTACGACGAACCCTTCTACTTTGTCTGGACTGTTCCCCATCGCTACTGGCAGAATTGGCTTCATATTCTGGTAGTAATCAAATATTTATCGTTTTAATATTCATTAACTAATATTATAAAAATTTTAAACTGTACTTGAATAATCCCCGAGTTTTTTTCTTTTAAATCCAACAGTCGGTGAAAACTGATAATAATTCGATTTACGGGCAAGCGTTATAAAGAAGTGGATATTTTTTGAATAAAATAAACGAAATTTGTATCAAATTAGTAAAAGTGATTTGCAGTAGGTATAAACGTACGTACTTAGGCACTTCTCTTAGGCAAGAAAGAGCCTGTGTTATTCCCACCGCCCGCGATGGCGTCGAAGGAATGTTTATTGAACAACCTGTTATACGAATATCACATTCCTATGAATGCAGACAGATTGAAGCGAAATCGGAAAACTGGAAGACTATATAAATCTCTCGTTTGTGGCAACCGTTTTACCATTCAAAGGCTCTTCGGCTTGGAAGATTAAAACTTTCTCGTGTAACATTATAAATATACTAAGCAGAGTTTAAGCACAGACTTTTATAAGAAAAAAATCGAGCGTGTGCAATCAGTACTCTCTTACACTGCCGCGAATACCCGGCAATATATCCCAGATATAACGATAAAAAACAATATTACGTAGGTGCTTTGGACCTAAATATTGTCATATTTTGTCTATAACCCTGCCTTTCTGACGTAATTTCTCAGCGTTATTTTATTAACTATGTCCAGTGCTTTTTTTGTAAAACAAAATGTGCCGAAACTCACATCTTTTTATTCTTTTATTTAAAAAAACATATTTAATTGTTGATAAATCCCAAACTTTTGCCTTATTCTCGTTCGAAAAATGTTTTCAACTCCTTTCCTTACTCTTAGTTTTTAAAACTAACAGCAAAAAACGTCAAAAAAGGTGTCGGAACGCTGTTTCGGTGCGTTTTATGACAAAAAAAAGCATCGACTATGTCTATCATTTCCGCCGATTGCGAGGGGCAATAGGTGATCCTTTTTTAAAACTCGAAACACCGCCAGAAAAACTGCAGAAGTTTGAGTGGGAGCTACTGGATCATCCTCTATACAGCCTGGACCTGGTGTCATCGGACTTTCATGTTTTCCAGAAATGAATTTTTTTTTAGATGTCCACGAAACAGTAATTTTTTTTCAATGAGGGGATTGTTAGGCTCGTCTCCCATTTTAAAAATGATTGAATTATTTTGAAATGTAGCTTAAGAAATTTTCATTGTAATTAGAAAGTTTTTGAGTTAAATAATATCGTTAAATCGTTATGAGTTTTCGATAAAAAGATTAATACTTGAAAATGGTCTTTGTTCTTTGAGTACATAGTTAGTTACTAAATATGTGTTATTTATTAATTAAAAATTTTAGATGGGACCGTGTAAGTACTGAATTAAAATAAAATTTCATCTAGGTGGGAAATATTCATTGTACCCCAAAACATGTACTGTAAGAAGGTACCTGAAGTGTTTTGAAACAATAAATAAAATAATCGTATATGACACCCGAAATTTACCAGACACGTGGGATTAATGATCTTTGATATTATATAACAAATGATAAATTGTTTTAAAAAAATTAGGAATGTTCATTAGAGGTTCATTAATACATAAGTGTTGCCTGTGTGAAGCGAAGGAATGCATTGTGTTCATTTCCGTAGTCGTTACCACGAGGCAATTGTGTTTTTATTTTTCGTACTTCATATTTTTTTTCAAGTTTAACGTCAACAGAAATTCTTGAACGTCTCTAAGTGAGCTCGATAAAAAAAAAATTTCTTCTTAGTATTTTAAGCACTTTCCACTGGCGGATGTGACTTCTTGAGAAATGTATTTAAAGGCAGGAGAACGAGCAAATGCCGATCAGTGCCAATAATTACTTATTTTCTTAGATTTCTATCGATTGAAGAAGTACGTTCAATATCGCTGTTGCTGGAGAAGACTTAGAGACCATCTCTACATAACAGTAAAATTAATTTATACAAATTGTGTAGTTGGAAAAATTCAAGAGAAATAATACGAAAAAAAAATCCAGGATATATACGAGGATAGATGACGTGCTTATTGGTATAATCTAGAGATCAAGCAGTTTGAGACGAACAAGTTAGTCATATTTTCATAGCACAAAAGCATAGCTCAATTTGAAAATAGTAAGAATATTGAATGAAAAATTGACATGTGTTTCTTGTACGCATCTCTATTTAAAAAAAAATCATAGAATATTTTGGTAAAACTTTGAATTCATTAGTTTAGTTTAGTTATTAATTAATAAATTAACAAGCTCAATCGAGCTATTTAAACAGAATATTAAAGTGTATGTATATTTTGAACGTACCGTGACATGAACTGTTCATGAAATAATACAAATAATAAGAGTATGTCAAAGTAAAAAATAATAATAAAAACAATAAATCTATGGTAAAATCAATAAAAACAATACATGTGATAAAACAATAAATTCGGAAAAGAAAACAATGGAAATATATATACACACATACATACGTATATATCAATCCAGGAAATGTCTGAATTCCAAAATACTCTAGGAAATATCTGATTTTCTTAATAATATATTTCAGAAAATATCTCAATTTCCCAAATATTTGATTGTCCTAATAATACTCCAGGAAACATTTTAATAACTTGGGAGAACTAGTTTTAATTTCTAAACGTGGTGAGGAGGACGACCATTAAGCTTGTTTCAGACTGCCGACAGACTAGTCCGCCGTAGTCGTGAGCGCCGCTCGGGACGTGCTAGAAGAAAGACGTTGAGAAACCGGCTACCACAAAATTGGATCGATTGTATTCCGACATAATATAATCGAACTTAATAATACAGCGTAATCATTTTATAATGTGTATATCGACCCGGTGAAAGTGTATATCTACCGAGCATTGCGCCATTTGTTGGCTCGCATTTATTACCGTTGGGCCTTAAATGGTGTAAATTTTATTTTGATTACTGACGCTGCGCGCGGCCATTTTGTCCAAGTTGGCACGAACGTTTCTGGCTCGAAATGGCAGCTAATTGTACAACAATTTCACACTCCTTATATTATTGTATGGAAATCAATTTCTCTGCTGTTTCCTCAAGTTGCATCATCGTGCATCATTGTCGTGCTTCAATAATTCAAAACCGATTAAAAGGAGTGGAATGTTTATTGAAAATTTCTCGTTGGTAATATTTTGTTATGCTCAGAAATGCACCATTTAATTTAGATAATTGCTATAGTAAACCAACAATGGCCATTCGAATCGAAATTAAAAAACCTGCTTTCAATTTTTTTTACAAAGTGGCCTGAGTTGACCAACATCTTTAATGGCCCGTATCCACGAAATGAGTCACGATGAGACAAATCTCAGTACCTTGTAGGTACACGTGTAGAGATTTTGATATGAAGATAAATTTATTGATCAGCTTGAGACCAGCAGAAAGACATAAATCTGAGTAAAGGATATTAGATTTAACAACGAGACTTGCATAAACATTACTCAGAATCATAGATACAATCATTTATTAATTTTTTTTTAAAATAGAAGATGCGTACAGGGAATACATATCACATCAATATTCTTACTATTTTTAAACTAAGCTAAACGCTTGTGCTATGAAAATAAGACTAAGTTGCTGGTGTCCTGGAACGAGGTGCGAAGGTTAATTAAAAATTAGACAAACAGAACGCATTAGTTAAATTACAAACATTTATTGCGTTTTAATTGCTGCATGGGAGATTTAAATTTACCTAACTGACGAACAGAACATCGGTGGTCTGACATTTGACGTTTGGTATACCTACAACAAGCGTGAAAAGAAACACGAAACGACGAATCTTTGAAACTTGGTGTGTACATACACGGTGGACTATAAAAGCCGAGAGTTTTTTTCCGAAAAATCTCGTGTGAGCATAAGTCCTGTATCGAAGATCTCACAAAAATCTCGTCCATGGACACGGGCCATCAGAATAAAAGACTATAAATATTTGTAATATATTTTATAATAGTATAAGTATTTGAATTGATGTCATCGATACTGTCTGATTAAATTTTAATGCGATTCCTTTCATAAAAAATACGCAATTTGTTAAACGTGTTCTAGTAAACGTACAGGTATTATTGCACTCAAATAACGTTACGTAATTCTTCACTGTCTTGACTCTTAAAATGTGTGTCAAGATGTGTTTGCATGTAGAAAATAGATTATTAGATACAATTAGGTATTCGAGTAACGTACGGCAGTTAGTGTTAGTTTGATATGCAAGTGGCACTAACTGCTGTAATTAATAGTCCAGATACGATGTGTCGATTGTTTACAACTAATAGTATGTTGTCTGTAATCACTTGGAGTTTTTAAAATATGTCGGTTAATAGTGTGAAGTATAATAATATGTAATGTACAATTCTAAATGGTGACCATGAGTGTCTATGGAATTTCATATAACATTACCGCAAATTAGCAGCGTATCATAAAACTTAAGAAATAGGGAAATGCAAAATGGAAGGGCCCCCCAATATATGTATAGATAAAATAAGATATAAGCTTTATTGACATTTTTATACATTTTATACACAGTAATAGAATATCTACACATGTTGCAAATAAATTGCAATTATATTTTAATTTTTCTTCCAATGGAATGCAGTAGATATAACCTTTGATAAATTCAGCCTTGTCCCGACTATTTTTCTACACTTTTATCTGTTTTTAGTATCAAAATAAAATATACAATTAAAATATAATGAACGTGTTGAAAATCTAAAAATAGATTATTTGTTTGTGGGTTGCATTTAAGTAGGACTGATCACCCTACCCGGTTGGATCGTATATTGGGTACGTATTTGAATTATTTTTCTATTAGTGAACGATTTCTAATTATTGATAAGAAAGTGTATCTATAGTTTAGAGCTAAGAACCTTTAGAAACGTTGATAGAATATCGTTATTGCTCTCGGTACTGATGTGTAGTTGTTCACTCGTCTCGAGTCGTGATTATGATTTATTACTGAGTAAGTATTATTATGTGAACAGGAATATTCAACAAATCTCAGCATATAACATATTTGTTATATATCTAGAACGTTGCATTTTTTAAAAAGAAGATTCGATAAATACCTAAAAGAGCGACCAACCCTGATGTGCCATGTTATGTGCTTTTTATTATTAACATTTATGTATGTATAATTAAGATTATTAACATTTTATGTATGTATATTATATAATATATAATAATAGTAGGTACCACCCAGTTTTATACATTAAATAATTTTCACTCATGAAAAAAAAATTTACGGCAATTTTCGCATTGCGACGATAGTATTGTCCCTAAACCGACGTATCAACAAGACAATACTGTACACATCGATAATATTTTATTGTGTTTTTGTAATGCACGTGGAAAACGGAGAGAGAGAGTGTGAGAGAGAGAGAGAGAGAGAAAGATATTTATTAACTTTTTTGTGACAGATACGCGATGTCTTCACACTGCATATTGCGTAATACATAATATTGAATATTTAAAAAAAAAACTATGTACCAATTTAATTTATTCAACAATTATCGTAGGCCTGCAAAAATCTTAAAAGTATACATGCATCGTAGGGCATGGACCTTTTGGGCTCCTGTCTAACGTGGGCCGCAATGCATCGTATTGGCTGCATTGGCGTAGTTACGCCACTTCCTCTGATGTAAGCGTGCACAGTTCAGCGTACTGAATTATTATTTTCAAGATAGAAGTGTGTTCAAGTCAAACCAATAAAGTGATTTAAATTCTCGACATAATATTATGATTGTATATTCGTTCTGTTAATCTCGCGTTGATCGAATTAAACGGCCCACTCGTTTGATTCGTTAAAAATAATTCATTCTCATTTTATTTATGTATTTTAAACAAATAATAGAAATCTTATACAGACGAAGATATTTTTATTATATTTAATGGAGAGTATGGGTAATTACAAGTCTTACGACCTGTCTTCGGCTGGCTTAAGTGATCACTTTACACAATGTAACGTTCACCATTATCACCCATTAATCAATCTCCACATCTATCAAATTTTTGGAAGTTGTATATATGTTATTATATGGAAACACTTCGAGTACAACTACACTATCACTTAATCCAGCCAAAGACAGGTCGTGAGCCCTGTAATTACCCATACTTTCCATAACTTTCCATTAAATATAATTAATATAGCTTCGTTTTTATGAGATTTCTATTATTTGTTTAATAACAGTGCCTTTGTAGGTGAAAATCCAATAATTGTGTGTTCTTGGACATATTAAAATATTGCATATTTATTTTATTTGGCGACACCTTGCTGACGTGGAAAAACTAAGTTTCAGATTTACAAAACACTCTTAAGGCCAGTTCTCATAAATGTATTTGGATGCTGGGTGCTCGGTAAGAAAGAAGAAAAGGAGCCATGAATGAAAACGGGGTGTGGCCTATACAGTACAACAACCAATTACGTGCAGAATTTTGTGAATCCAAGATTGAACAAGTTATTAAGATAGTACGGGCGAGGTGGGCTGGGCTGGTCACATTCAACGTTACAGAGGGATGTATTTTGTTTAGTAGCCGCGTATCGCCGCCCCGTTGCCCATATTAATAAAACTAAGATTTTTGTCGTCCTATTGGAAAAAAAAACTATTTTATTCGTATATTCGGACCTTTATACTTTTTAACACTAGACGGAATGTAGGCAAGACCTTGATTCCGAAAGTCGTGATCAAGCTGAGGAGATCATTTATATTACGCAAGGTTAACATGAATTACACACGTATGGTATACTAATCACAAAACATTACTAACTATGTACTATAAGCTATCATGTAACGCGTGAACATTCATTTTTGGTTTCATTTTTACTACGCATTATATTTTTAATTAATCTTTACCTCGACTATTTTGTTGATTTATCATTATTAAATATATCATTTTTTAAATTCATTTGATAAATCATTTAAACATTGACTAATGGAACCACTTTTACCAAATGTTTTTTTTTGATTTGTATTTCGTTTGTACTGGTGATATAATTAAATAGACAAAACACAGTTGGTACATTGTTTATAGATATGTAACGATAAATGGTTCTAAATCAAATTAAAAAACGAAATTTACAAAATAGTTGACAGACCAGCAGTGCCGTACCGGGCGGAATGTTGGCCTCCGAAACTAAAAGATGAAAAAAGATCAGATAGAATTCAGAATAGAACCATCGAGGAAATAATCAAAACGACACCGAGAGTGGATAAAACGCGAGATGTTCATCTCTGCTGGATTGAGGAAGGTCAAAAAAGACCTTTGCAGGAGGACATGTCCCAACTCGGCTTCACTAACGCCTATTGCCAAAATTAAACATAGTCCACGACGTGTCCAAAGCACTATATTCAAATGCTTGGGATAAAGCGCAGCAAAATAAATAAAAGATCAGCAGACATAATACAGTGGTGCATATCCACGAATTGCGACACACGCATAGAGCGGCGACAAATAACATTATAAAAACTAGACCCACAAAACGTCTAGTAAGATTATGCAAAAAAAAATTGTGATAATAAAAAAATGAGACAGCGGCTGAGTCAGACACTTAAAAATTGTGTGTGCATTTTGTATGGAGACAAGATCGAACCAACCCACGAAGATTAACATTTTTTTCTATTCTAGTGTTTCAAGGCATTATGGAAATTCACCTTAATGGCATTCTTGGCGGTGTCGCAAACTCTTCCGTATAGGTATTTACGTTAAACCTTCACTTTCTATAAGAAATTTCTAATAATTTTACCAAATGACAATGTACAGTTTTCGAAATATTTTATTGTGTCCAAGTTATCTATCAAATTTTGCGCTTCGTTAAGATTATCAGATAATAAAAGTAGATGATTGAATTTCTAAACATTTTAATAATATAAAGTTTTGCCTCACGATTTAGATCCAAAAGTAAAGTAATTAATTATTGCGTTATTAAAAAAATATAAACGAACAATCTTTATCGGCGCAGGGATCAGAGTGCCAACCTGCCACGACAATTTACACCAAACATTTAAAAGATATTTAGGAAATTGTCCGATCAATATCGTGTTGTTAAATGAATAAAGGTGTTATATCTGTGTCAAGGTGGCTTATGCAAGATTTATATTGAGAGTGTAATTACTATGTAGGTACTTGCCCAAAAATAAAATTACAAAGTAAACGGGACATCTGAAATCATTGTATTATACTTTAGTCCACAATTTGTAACGCGACATGTCATTAAATAATAATAATTGGGTCATTTTTAATGTGTATATCTTCCTTTGTTGCAGTCCTTCTAATAATTATTTTTCATATTTAAAAAAATATTTTTAGAAAACTTTACTAAGAGTAGGGGTCGAAATAGACTCATCAAATCAGAACGCCGCTTCGGTTCGTGAGATTCTCGGAAATACACCTCTGATTCTTGATATCCTTTTAATTACAATTACAGCTTCTGTTCGTTATTTAATATTTTTTTAAAAAGCCAGCTTACATCATAATTAACTTTAGTTACCATTTGAATTATAAATCTTAATAATAATAATAATCTTCTCACGTTGACTACTGTCTTGATATTGATCCACTTGATCCACAAGTGATAAACACGCTCAGTAGAGCGTGCTTATCACTCGCTGAGGCTGATTTAAATAAATGATAAATTTTAATATGTAAATGATTGAATAAAATGAAAATATGTAATGTAATCATTTAAAACACTGTATTAATTATAAACTAGTGAAATTTTACTGAAATCATAATTGAATCTTTTTTAAACAGTACAAACACATTTTATTATAAACAGTTTCTTGGATAAATCGTCGTAACTATTAACCAGTACACGTTCCTATGAACTTTAATGTGGATGCATATAAAAAAATAATGTTCTTAAGTAGTATCCAGGTTACTTATTCTGCATGGTTAATTGCTAGAACTCAATACTGGTTCTGTATAAATGATGTCGCCATTTAACAGAAAAATACATCTGCCTCACTGGTTGATAAGGCTTTATAGAGCTTTGAAACATTCTCAATGTGAGCCAGCTCATTTACTATCATTATTGTAATCTGATTTGCCAACGTTTATCGGATAATCTCAATTAAAATACACAGCAGTTTATAAGACAAGAATATAAGTCTTTAATAAGTATTAATGTTTCACTTTAATTTAGATTGTTTAACTTTGTTTTTAACCATTTAATAAGTTATTTTATTTTAATACACCAACCGGTTTCGGAAAATACCATTTCCTTCATCAGAATATCAAATCAACTCAGTAAAATCATTATTATAATGTCTTTTAAAATCTATTTAACAAAAACTAATTTAAAAAAATATTTATTAAAAAATAAATCTAGTCACTAATTTAATTTAACTAAGTTAACACTAAGTTCAATTTGCAAAAATATTAATGTTTCAGTTTTCTTAAAGTACGTTCATTAATGCTATATAATACATACAAATTGCAGAATAAATATATTATTGCAAAAATATGTCATTTTCGAAAGATTTACTTGAAGATTAAGATACGATGAATGTGTTGAGATTTAGATCTAGAAAAACTCAGAGATTAGCTTGAGATTGGTAGAAAGAGACGACAACTCCAATCAGTGTACACGACGTTCGATCTGACAGCAAGATTTGACCTATTCTGAGTAGTAATATAAGTCATTAAACATTAACATTACTATAAGGTGTTAAGGTACAATCTGCAGATGAGGAGATTCAAAATCATTCAACTGACGAACGAGAATGACATTTGACGTTTGATGTGCGTGAAGCAAGACGTGAGATGACGAATCCATGAGACACGCAATCTATGAAAGCTGAGAGTTGTCTCCAAAAATTATCCATATCTCATAGATTGTCTCGAGTTGAAAATCTCTTAAAAATCTAATTTGTGAACACGGGTCATTACAACAAAAAATGTATTTTTATACTTTTAAAATTAGCAATATTAACTTGGTGGTTAAAATTCATATTTTTTATTTATTATCTTAGTTTTAGTTAGTTATGACATCCTGAAGAAGGAAAAGGTGTTTTCCGAAACTGGTAGATGTTTTTTAAACTCAATTGTGGTTAATAAAACTAAGATAATAAATAAAATAAAAATTTTATATACCAAATCGGTATATAAAATAAGTTATTCAGAACAATTTAGAACGACTAAATTTGCTATTTTAGCCTTCTTCCGAAAATATTAGAATATTTAATCGTATTTTCAGTTACATACACTAAAAAGCTCAAAATGAATTATTTTGTATTGGTTTAATTAATGTGCAGGGATATATAGAAGCATTATATAATTATAATGATTATCAGTACATTTTTTTTTAATAAATACAAATATGTCGTATTTTCTATTCCTTGTATCTATCTCTCTTTGATCACTTTGATGATAGCACACTCGGCCGGTGTGCGACTCATTTCATTATTTAATTTTATATTTAAAAGTTGCCGAAAAATTCGAACTAACCATGTTCAAAGGTCGGTCACATCGTGTCGCATTAAATATGTAGGTAAGTACAGAATATGTTCTAACAATTGCGACTAGGTCTTAAGGGTTAACCTGCTGGTACATAAGAAACAATACATTTAGGGTTACGCAATATTAACGTATGGTGCATTACGGGTTCGCATTGTCTGCACTATGAACGTGTTGTTTGTTAGATTATTGTTTTGTGCGGTATTGCAGTGATAACGGGCGCCTTGGATGTGTGTCACGCAGAGATATTTTGAAATGTTAACATGTTTACTAGAGAGTGAAAGGATGAGCCGAGCCTAGCCCCGGGCTACGAGGAATTAGCATCAGGCATTCCGTAATGACACTTAGTAAAAAGATCCGTAGCAAAATACAGTGTCCCCATTCTGTTGTTGGGATGTAATCTGTTTTTGTTAGAAATTTCAACATGGTTGTAAGTTGTAATACGTTTTTAAATGATGTTATAAAGTCTTTCAGTTCACGCTATTTTTGCAGAACTTTTCCACAAGATTGAAGAAGATATAAGATATAAACGAGACACAGATAGATACACATGACCCGCGTTCATGATGAGATTTTTTAGAAGATTTTCAAATCGAGATAATCTCCGAGACAGAGATTATGCTCCAATGAGTTTCTCTGGTGACAATTCTCGGCTTTTGCAGTCCACCGTGTATGCATGCATCTCAGAGATACTTGTACTTCAAATGTCAGTCCATTGATCACTGAATTTCCGTTCATAAATTGGAAGAATTTGAATCTTCCCTGCCGTAGTTAAAACGGAATAAATGCTTATGATTTAATAACTTTCCAGAATAAATAATTGTAGGTATCTTTGGTTCCAGGTGACGTCTGTGCGCACGTTTCGAGCCTTGCTATTATTGATTTTACTGCCAATCTCAAACTGAACTCTGATTTTACCTCCAGATTTATCTTTCAGAATCTCAATACGTGTAGGTAACTAATTTCTTATATAGTTACGATGATTGTCAGAATTTTTAAAAATATTATTATTTATTACTGATGGGCCAAAGTGAGCAGAAATATGTTAATGGCTAGACAAGGATATACAATATAATGCAGAGATAGGTTAGGTTAGTTAATAGGTTAATTAGCTTAAACTATTTGAATTTTGTTATATTAATAATATACTTCACTGTTGTCCTATCCTTTTTATATAAATTCATATGTACATAGAAGTAATAATTATATTATTTTTAAAGTACACCATTATCCAATTTTTCAAAACATGCTGCGAACAATTTCGCAGGTGAACAACTATGAGGTACGGTGAACAATTGTGGAGAAACGACTGTGGTCAAACGATATTCAAGATTCCAAGAATCAAACCACGGCAATAAAGAAAGAAATAAGCATGATATATTACATAGAACTATAATAAATTAATTCAGCAAAATAACACAGTAAATTTTTGATATATTACTTTTATATTTTGTACTCCTAGAATTCCATAAATCAGTATTTTTTAAACACACAAATATAACCATTAAACAGCTGCTTTGCCGAAATGTAATACTCTCTTTGCCAATTACAAAACAATCAGGTAGAATTTGTCTATGTATTGTAATTTAAGGATGCGTGCGTCCCCGTGTGCGAGCCCACCTAATAAGATGTAAAATGTCACGCTGTCTGTGAGCCCACCATAGTCGAGTCAGCCAATGGAAGTCCGCTACTCGGTGAATAATTTATGGCGCGATGGATGTTGGGGCTGTCACTTTTTCTGATCGCGACTAGTGAGGTCGAAAGATGATGAGAAGACGAAAAAAGGAAGGCGAGGCTCGGACGAGCCAGAACAAGATACTGGGTTTCCCTGGTCCGATTATTGCTAATTTGGCGCCGGTAAATTCTGGGATGACGGTGTTCTATCGGAGGACAAAATTCTGGGTGGCGGTTCCGAGTTTGGCGACCTGATCCTCACTGGCCCCCATCATGGGACCCCCAGAGTATTTAAATTTATTTCTTTATACTTTGTTTTTAAATTCTTTTAGCAATAAACTTTATTTTCTCATTTGTTGTTTCGTCTTGTAGTATTAGTAGTCTCTATCTTATTTTTTCTTGTCATTGGAATGTTACGGCCGGCAGTGGTGCTCTAACGACTGGTCAGTTTGTTATTTATTTTGTTTTATCCTTTTCTCTTTTTTGAGGACGTGATCTTTTCCTCCCTCGGCTCCCCGACCGAAGCCGCATTTTAATTTATTTGTTTTACTTCTGCTATGTCTGTTTCTGTTTCTAAAGTGTTAAGATTTGACCTATTTATGTTTCTCTGTTGTACTATACTCTTTACTAACCGTATTTACACTATTATGTTTTTGTTAACTTTCAATAAATAAAGAATCGGGGGGCCAATTAAGGTTTTCATGATGGAGGCTGTGCGGCTCTGGCTTGTCACTATATGCGAGACGAAATCGCACAGCTGCCTATTAGCATGAGTAGGACCGAGATAAGAGTCTTGAGCTTATTGCATCGATCCTAGGTAAGCGGTGGGTCCGCCCTCAAATGATACATGGACATGAGAAATAGTAAAACTGTGTATATCAAGATGGCGACGAGCGTGGATAATCATGTAAAAGTTAATTGTAAATATAGTTTATAATGTGAAAAAAAATTGTTATCCTTGTGCATCCTCCTTTGTAGGTCTTATGTAGCGGTCCATGGACATTACCCAGCGAGAACTCAACAATTTGTAAGTACCGATTGAAGCTCGTCGGTGACGTAGATCTCGGGGTCCTAGCGTTTTGTTTATACTCCTCTTATACAAGGCCGTCGTAAGGCCTACTCCTCTATGCAGCCCCCGTCTGGAGTCACGCGGCCACTATACATATAAATAAATTACAATCCTTCCATCGGACTAGCGCTGCATGCATCCAAATGGACCGGGATTACGCAACTTCATCACGATTCGGGTATTCCCCCAGTAAAAGAATTCATAAAACACCTCTCCGAGCGTTTTTATGCTGAACTCCCACAGCACCGAAACCTCACGATAAACGTTCTGTCAAACTATGACATAACAGCCCCCTTGCGTAATAAGCGTCCCAAAACCGTCCCTTATTTCATGCCCCGGCTAGCAGCTCCTGCATCATTGCAGTAATAATAATAATCTACTATAATAATAAACACATCCAATTTTTGCTGATGCGCCCATAAGGCATACATTATAATGGAAGAGCAATAATAAGCATTACAAATATGAAAAGATGTAAGATGAATATGCTAAGAGCTTTACACAATTCATATGAATTATTAATACCATCTTCGTTCGCAAAAATATGTACGTATGTTTGCATTATTCGCTGCCCAATGGCCATAGTAAGTAAATTGTATAACACAAATTGTAATACAATCCATCTTCGTATCTCATTTCCTGTGAAGTTCATTGCTTGATTTATGGGCTCTACACTAGTTATTTTTTTTAAATATAGTTTTTTAAAATATTTTATTGGTGCATAATAATTTTTATGACAAAAATAATTACATATTTAATTAAATGACTCCGGGCTTAGTGCCATAATAGCGCGTCTACACGGACCTCAATAAAGTGATAAAATATGTTGTTCATATTTTTTATCTGAAAAGGTAACCATAAAAAAACCCACGACGTAATTTATCAACCAGTTTTGACAGATATCAGTGGAGATGGAAGGACAAAAAATGATAAGAAAATATTTTTTTTTATTGCTCTTGCTAAAAAGACAGCATCTATATTTTTGAAGTAAAAATCTTTAGCCACGATTAATTGGTATTCAAGGCCATCGTCACATGGATTTGAATACAAAAATATATAATTTTAAATAATCGAAAATACTCTTTTCAGAAAGACTGCTTTTATTTAAAAAAAATCATCATTTCATTACTTCTTAAATCGTGAAACCAAAATAAACTGTTATTTCCATAGAAATAGTGAACATTTTTACCTGAGTATCTGAGGGCGCTTGTTACGTTTTATAACAACTTCTCCATAAAATTCATATTATCTTTTATTTTGGGGTATGGGTGGTCTTCCACGCGTTGAAAATAATTCTGTCATTTCAATAAATTGATTTTTTTATTAGTTTTTATTTCTTTTTAACGCTCTCCATAGAAATAATTTTTTAATTTGACATTTACTATCTCTACTGAAATTTTTTTAAATAATAAATTTCACCTTACAATTAAATAGATTACAGTTAACAATGTTAGAATCATATTTTGGTTATTAATAGTTATTTTATTTCAGTAAATAAACAACAGAAGATATTTTTATAAAATTTTAAAAACAATATAATTTTTTAATTTATTTTAATTGGTAGCATGCACGCTTGGAAATATGTGCCTTTTTATCAAGTACTACTACATTAATCAACCATTTCTGTAGCGCTGTAGAACGCTTCCAACATTGGCATCTTCAGTATTGTGCTTAGCGTTCCATTTTGGTTACAAATGACAGAAATATTATTTGATCGACTTGTATCCCTAATTTAACCAAAATAGTGTTTAGCGTCTCATTTTGGTTAAAGTCTACATTTTGATACAAAAAAAAACAATTTTGACCAAAATGTCAGAAGATATCTTGTTATTTTATTATATATTCAATAGTATGTCTTAAATATTTTATATTTAATTGTTAAAAACATAATTTGACGTCACATAAATCATTATTTATCTACTTTAACGCAGACGAAAGTCTAGTAAAGTAATCAGAACGACGCTGAATATTTATCGTATTATTTATGGATAACTGCTGTATTCCTATAATACGATGTAATATACATCTATCCAATTCATAAAATAGTATTTACCATAAAACTTAAACCGTTATAAATATTAGAAAACTACGTAGCTGTCACTGCATTGTTACTGTCTACATGACTTATTACTTAAATAAATAAATGATTTATTTATCAATAACTGTCTGGAATAATGAATAACCTATTATTATACAGTAACAGTGATATTTTCTCAACAATTTTTGCAACAAATACAGGTGGTCCTCAACTTTCTTACATAATTGATTCCTGAAATGTGTACGAAAGTAGAGCAATGTCACAAACGTGGAAAAGTATTTTTTAACCCTTCCCAAACCATGCAGTAAGACAGGTTTACCATCATAATTAAACCTGTAATATTTCGGTAAATACATGCAATATAAAATTTATGTTTTAGATAATCCTAAAGAAAATATTAGCGCTTAGGAATAACTAGTGATAAACTAATTATGCAAAGGGAATCGTACAAAAACAATTATTTTTTTCATTCAATCCGTTGTAAAATTAATACGTTGGTAAAAATACTATTTATCATATGAAAGACAGAGATCACACACTATTTTCACAGTGAAAAGGACAACAAACATACAAATATAATTGTCTCTTTCTCAATAATTAAATGAACAGAGATAAGAAGGAAAGACACATTATATAGGACTAGCTCTAAATTATGTAATTAATCGTTTTTTCAAAATTGAGTGCTCAATATTTAAAGTAAATTCGAGCCATTTAAGTTAATAAAAACATTTTTTCTAACTATTATTTACGGTAACACGAGTTGACAGCATGGCTGCGTTTCAGTATTTTATATCATGGCACGGTAAAGGTTAAATATTTATTTTAGAATGAGGTGCATTACCATATAAGTAAATAACACCATATCGATTAGTATGTGGTGTTTCCTTTATATATTTATTAAGAGCTAGTTGAACAACACTTTACTTTATAATTTCTCGATAAAGCGTTCTGTAACGCGGTGTCTTTTTCTATTGTCTTTCGTACATGAGATAAATGCTCTCCATTGGGATCACATTCCTCCTCGATGGCAAAAAATTTGTCAAGATACATTAAGAATTCGTTAATATTCTTGGTTGTCAAAGTCTTAACAGTGAGTTCATTATCAGCTTCTTCTTTTTCTTCTCCTTCATTTTGTAGTTCATTTATCTTTTGTAGATTAATCAAATATTCGTATGACGAAAGTTCTAGTGAAATTTCATTGACATCTTTGTTGTTGATATTATAGTTAAATTCTTTAATTATATGAACTATTTGATTTGTTATCTTTTGAGGAGTGTTCACAGAATCATTTATCATTTATGGACATACTTTTTTCAAGCAACCGTTCCAAGAATAAGGAAGAAACTAATGTCAAATGATGCGGAATTGCAATCATTTTTGCGATACTTATCGATAAAATCTAAATTTTAAATATGTACGAAATACCGAAATGTACAAAAGTCGAGGACCGCCTATAATTCATTATTATGGGCCAAACCAGAGCCAAACCAATATCAAAATAAACTTTTTTGTTTTGATGATCATATTCCACATCTTATATCACTCGTTTGCAATATGCACTACGGTACTGTAATATGTGTGAACAGTAATTAAAATTGTAGCGAATTCCATTAAAAATGTTAAATATTATTGTAAATCTCTGTCATAATTCAGAGATCTCGGCGAGAGCAACAACAGTCAGTGGTAAGTAAAATATACATATTTTTATACATGTTAAAGTTTAAAAATTAGCTTCACACCGATGGATAGCGTGCTCCTAATATTCACGTTAATAATTTACCTTCATGTAAAATGGTAGAAATTCTTTTGTATATCTGCGATATTATTTTATTTAGAATTGTTTTCTCATGGAATTAGCCAGCATCATTATATTACCATATTTGTTTTATCTACATTTTAGATTATGCCTTTCAGCAACGCGGAGTACTTGTCCTGACGTACGTGGATACAAGTTGAACACAGCGCTCAACGAACTTTGGAGAGATTCGTATTGAAGTTTTCGCTACGTGAAAGACGCGAGAAAGAAATAAGTAATGAAATCGAAACTAACTCGAAAACGTAGGACACCAATTAGCAGTGGGATGAGGGGATAACAGATGGATTAAAAGTTAACTGAGTGGAGACTGACAGAACGAAAGATAGGATGAATTATTAGCAAAATTATCTGTTATTTACAGTAATGGGCAGATACGCGGTACCAGCAACACAGAAACCCAGGAGAAATTGGAGGATCCATAAAATATTAATTACCTGCATTATATAATACCTATACTTAATTCAAAATATATTTTTTGATCATTATTGGTGGGTATTAATTACTAAAAATAATATAGTTTTATGGTATTTTAATACAAATTAATTAATCAACCACAAAGATGTACAGAAAAAATCTATCTTCACTATTTAACTATAGCAATCGAATATATTTTAAACAAATTTTTAAATATTTTTCTATAATATTTCCAATTGATACATCTATTATTCTATTTTTAAAAGCAATTAACTTTATATTACGGCGAATTTCAAATACCTTTTGAGTAAAACCCGATTGGAGACGCAAGAATTAAATTAATTAATACATTTTATTAAATTTGGATAAACTTCGATACAGTTTGAATCCCGGTAGCAACTAAATATTTTTTCTGTACATTTTTCGAGTTGATTCGTTCATTTGTATTTAAAATAATATCCGCTGAAAACAAACTGTTGTTTTCGTATACTTCTAATTGAAATGAACGCAGTAGTGTTTTATGACGTCATACTCAAAAACGAGGTCACCTTACGTAATCGAATAATACACGATGCAATTCCATCATTTCCAGATAAGCAAAGCGCAAACAGATCAAGGCAATCTGAAAAAAATGAGATGTAACACAATTTCTCTCTATTGACGGAGAAAATTGTCGAGAGCAGGCTGGAGACGGTAGATGGATCGTCACGGGTGAAAGACAAGGCCACGGGTAGGTTATCTTCCATAATTTGTAATCATATTACACGAGACGTAAATACCTGGTGACGACAGCACTTGTCGAAAGAATTTACAATTGGGCGCACGCAACATTGTAGTCTTTAGTTTGGTTTTTATTTCAGTTTACATGTATTTTTATTGTTTTTTTAATAACGCTTAATCGTAACGTAATCTACAATCTATATAATACACCGTAACGCCTCCATCATAAGTTAAAAAAAGAAGGGTTACAAAGTTTTGCACAGTTTTCAAATGTCGTCCTTGGAAATAGGTAGATTATGTATTTATTATCTTAAGTGTGGATAGATAGATATCTTACGTATAATTTGAACGATTAGCTATTGCCGCAACATAATTCTACCAATAATCGATTTAATAATTTTTAACTAAACTCGAATGATCGGTGTACGTCACTGAACCAAAAATCAACCATAATTATTTTAAAACACATTTTAAGTAAAATATTGATACAATACGAATGCATTACACAGGGTGTAACAGACCTAGATCACAAAATGTTATGAGTGGATACCTGACTAAATTATGAGTCGAAAATGTTTAAGGAATATGTGCAAATTTTGCACTGTTAATTATTGTTTTAAATTTTTACAAAATCGTGTTAAGCTTGAAGTTTACGAATGTCGCAATAAATATTTGCGAAATTGTTCCATTATTAATATATGTATTTTCTTCAGGCCATAAATCATCTCATAATAAATAGCCACGCCGCGCGAAATTCAATGACCTTTATTTTTTTATATTCAATATATAATTTGGAATCAATAAAATATTTCAATTAATCGAAATAATTACGATTTTTCTGACATAGTTGAGATTAGGCACATATCCCTTAAACATTATCGATTAGTAATTTAGTCATGTATCGAGTATCCTCCCACAAAATATTGTGAACTAGGTCTGTCACACCCTGTATATAAAAATAATGTTTATGAAATTTATACGTAGGTTAATTAATTTAATTTTTGATAAAACTATTATATTACTTTGAAGACAGATCTATTTTAAAGTGATTTGTATGAATGTAGAATGTATTTAAATGAGCACTGAAAGAATGCTAATTTTGTGACTAAAGAATCTATTTAGTCTTTGAAATAATACTCGAGTACGGCGGTAAATATTTATTGTATGGACGTCATTCAAATGAAAATTAAGATACTGGGTCATCAAATATTTGAAAATAGTGCTTAAAAGAATTTAATAATAAATTTGTTAAACAAAAAGCACAAGAAAAAGTTTATCAGATCATATGTTTATTGATGGTGGGAAGCGGTGGAGAAAAATTGTGTTTTTAAATAATCTTATTTCAAATTCAATTATAAAAAATATCCCAAATTCTATACAACCAGCTTTTTACACTTATAACAAATTAAAGAATTATATATTAAATAACAAGGATATGGATATTTAAAAATCGGGGGTCTATAAATTAATTGGCAATGATTGCAATTATTTTTATATAGGTAAAACTTGCAGAAATTTTGATATTAAAATTAAGAAGCACCTGAGATGCCTAAATAACAATAACTATTCAGAAATTTCCAATCACCTTTTGGAAACAAACCATTATTTTGATATTAACAAGGGTTTAGAAATTATACATACAAATACTAGGGGTTTACGGTTAGATATATTTGAAATTTTAGAAATAAGAAAAAGTGTTAATATGAAGCAAAATATTATAAATAACCGAATTCTCTTTGCAAATAGTCACCTTTTAAATTTGTTTTCATATTAGTTATTACATATTCACCAGTTTATAGTGTTTGTTTTTATCTATACTTGGATTTTTCAATTTCAGTATATATTATTTCCTGAAGAAAATACCATAGGTATCGAAACATGTAGAATAATCAATAAATAGTGGTTTAAACAAAATATTTTGTCTAATTATTAACTAAAAAATAATTCTTTAGCGTTAAATAATGGACGCTTATAATTTATTTAATGGATACCAAAAAAAAAAACAACAATAAAAATTAATCATGAACTCGTGAATTTAATTGAGTAAGAAATAATACGAAAATAATAATAAAAAAATAATCATAGGTCCCAAAGGTGGCCATATTAAAAGAATACCAGATGACAGGACACCAAAAATTGTGACCAAGTTGATACTCCAATGGAAGCGATTTAGAGGCAGGCCAAGGCAAGAGGCGGGCTGATTGTGTGGAAGAAGACTGGAGCAGGATGGGAAGGTCCGGGAACTGGAGAAGAATGACCAGAGATAGGAGTCGGTGGAGATCACTTGTGAAGGAGCCTAAATCCCCATAGTTTACATATTTTATAATGAAATTTCTAACTAATTCAACATATTTTAGCAATATTTGAATATGTCCAAGAACACACAATTACTGGATTTTACCTACAAAGACACTGTTATTAAATAAATATCAGATATCTCATAGAGACGAAGCTATTTTTATTATATTTAATGGAAAATATATAGAAGTATAGGGTAATTACATGGCTTACGACCTGTCTTCGGCTGGCTTAAGCGATCACTTTATATAAATATAACGTTCACCATTGTCACCCCATCAATCTCCACATATCAAATTTTTGAAAGTTGTATATATGTTAATATATGGACTCGCTTCAAGTACCACT
This sequence comes from Eubasilissa regina, assembly GCA_022840565.1. Lineage (NCBI taxonomy): Eukaryota > Metazoa > Arthropoda > Insecta > Trichoptera > Phryganeidae > Eubasilissa > Eubasilissa regina. Next base: position 18,022,264 of record JAINEB010000013.1, read on the forward strand.
ACACCATCACCATCTATGGACCAAATTTGATAATTCATTTTTCCTCATATGTGTCAACTCAACGAGAATCCGATTATTTTGAAAATTATTTAAAGTAATATTGTATTTTCCATTTAATATAATAAAAATAGCTTCGTCTCTATGAGATATCTGATATTTATTTAATAACATATTTTTAACTAACCCGACCTCACTAGCAAATAAGTCCAGATAATTTAAATGATCATTGTATACATTTTACTTAGTGACTGCATTTTGGTATTTGGCATTGACAGCAACGAACAAATTATTATACAGAAAGAATAGGTGAAATAGATTTATATTTATTGGTAATTTATTCAATTAACGGTATTGGTTATTTGGTGTTAAAAATAAATTTATTGTTGTCGTTTGATGGATATTACTTCTCGAATAGACGGCTAGTTCTTCATGGCATTGAATCTCCGAAATGTAACAATGCCCGAAGCGGTACTGTTGTGTGTGCCTGCGCGGTAGTGTAGTGGCAGTATGGCACAGTTTCGGATATTTGAATGCGTAGTGTACCTGTCGGCATGGTGAGGCAATAGTAATCTCACAGATTCGAACCCCAATACCCAAGGATAACTGCATTCTACGGACCCGACCGGCCGGCGGCTGGGAACGATCGTGAGACGCAACCGATATATAATATTATTACCGTAGTGGGTATATGTAATAAACCAAACATTAATCGGATATCTCTGTAAATTAGGACGTCTGTCAGTTGATTGCCAATGGTGCGTTCTCAATGCGAAGGAGTGACACTAATTTTTGTTTTAGGATTTTAATATTTTATATATATAATTTGTTCGCAGTGGCGTAACTACAATAATTGGGCCCCAACGCAGAATGGAAATAAGGGTCCCCCAAATAAGTATTGTATATAAAATATACGAATATTAGTACTGCGCGGTTTATCCATTAAATTGTAAGAACAAAATTAGTCACTTGTATTATATGATATTTAAACATTACAAATCATTTAAATTGGAGGAAATTTAAAAAATATTCGATTCGCTTTAAGGCGATTTTTACTTTACGACGATGGTCTAGTGACTAGACTTAGAGACTAGACTCTAGACCCTAATTCGACACGTTTTACAAGTCCGTAATATTTTAACTTTTTTTTACAATATATGTGAGAAACAATTTTTTAAATTTTATAAATCATTATCTTCGTATTAACGTATTAGCGCTGGGAAAGGTACTGACACTCGCAAAAATATCTATCTCAAATGGATTTTAGTGAGTGATTTTTTTGGCCCCTCTGCAATGTGGTCCCCAATGCACTGCATTGTCATAGTAACGCCACTGCCTGCCACTGTTTGCGGAAAATGAACTTTTATTCCATTTATAATACATTTTGAAACTGTTTAAGTAATATGGGTGTGAAAAATGTTTTATACCTAACTTAACGTGACGTCTGATCTCATGTGAGTGCATAAATTAATAATTAATCATCCGTATTAGAACGAGAACAAAAGATAATAGTTTAAACTGAGCTCTATCTTTTCTCTAATTCCTAATCATTTTAACATCAACAACATAAAACAAAAAAATGAACAGTTGTATTCGTTGTGCAGAGTTCAGTGAAAGGTCGCCATCTGATAATAGTGCAGATCAAAATATTGAGTGAGTATCGAAACATTTCATCACTATCTGCTGGTTTCTATCCACCGCTGGATGAAAGCCTTCTCAAGTGTCTCCCATTTTTCTGGAGAGTTTGATGAGTCCATCAGTCCAGCGGGTTTCAGGGTTGCCTGTCGACCTCTTTCATCGGGTACAACTGGATGGCTGCGTTTGTCCAACAATTGTTCATTCTCCGAGCAATGTGGCCTGCCCACTTCCACTTTTAAATATTTTTTTAGTTATTAATATAGTGCATACGTATATATACGGTATAATATAAACAAGATCAAAACGTTATTTTTTACTATAACTTATCATGCACATATTTGCTTAGTTTCATTTTTAATCTACGTAGTTTCTCCTCTTTTCTTATTTAATCATCTTGCAATTTGGCGGATTCTATTATTATTATTCTTGTCTGTTCTGTTATTCATATCTTTATTTTCCCGTCTCTTCTTTTGATTATATATTTATTTAATTCTTATCATAGTGCACACATAAGCACTCCTATATATGCTCTAATATAAACAAGATTCAAGTCTTTTATTTTACTAAAACTTATCTTTTACATATCTGGTCAGTTCCGTTTAAAATCTATTTAATTTCTCCTCCTTTCTTATGTTTTCTGGCATTGTACGATTATATTTCAAAAAATTCTATAATAATAATACCCGTACACACCTTCAGATAATAATAGATTTTTGTATACAAATATCATTGCAATCTGACTGGGGATGAGAGCGATATCGGTGTTATAGACATACACACAAACTGTCTTATTATTATGTAAGTACCTGCATACTTTTGAATGTCACATTTTTATCTGAAGACAGAACCACCAGTGAGTTAATATTGTTTGTTTAGTGTCGTGTTCACGCAGAAGTTGCTACTATAGAAATTACCCACACCAACTCGACACCCGGCTGAAGGTGGAATTAGACGCAAAAGAATTATTGAGTGCACTAATTATATAATGCGCTTGCACGTGACTTTTTTTTATATCAATAGTAGAATATTTATCGCGCGTTGCGTAGCCTCGTCATATATTTAGTAACCGAAAAAAATTTCGCCTTCTCTTTTTCCCGTTTCAAGGAACACGCCCCAGGGCTAAACATATCAATAGAATCTTGATCGAAAAATATTTTGATGGACAATAGGATGGTTTACATTGTTCTTATCAGATTTCGATAAAATTTTATGAAAATTTGGGCTTGTATATATCGCTAAGTTCGTTAGCCGGCCTGATTCATTCAAATTGAACGGTTTATATCTATTCATTTTTAACATTTTGTTAATTTGTGTTAATTCAGATTTGTCTCCGTAATCTTGGCTTTAAGATGTAAGAATTTTCCATATTAAGGCAATTTTGTGGCACACGGAAAAAGAATTTATTCTTATAACGTTTGTATTATCTTAATTATGGCAAATAATATTCAGTTTATTACTTTTAAATTAGTGTAATGATCCAATCTAAGTAATAATTTTAAAAAACGACTAATCTAATATATATCTTCTGGTATAAATGAATAATAAAAAACCACATTAACGTAAAAAAACGAGAAAAGATTAATTATTATCGAATATCATTTAAATAACAATAAATAATAGATGTCTCACCTAATGATTTACATACAAGTCTAAATTCGTTGTAGAATTAAATAGTTAACACGGTGTAATGGTGACGCTTTTTCCCGTCAAGAGAAAATTCCTAAATCGAAGGTAATTAATATTAGTTTAGGGTTTAATAAATCTAGACCTACTAATAATACAGTTCAATTAAGAAATCAATAAGTTTAGTGGAAGTGATTAGTTTCCGTGAAGCGCAACCGATGTACTTAGCCTGCACTCGGTCGTGATTTGTACACAGTGTTACGTGACTGGCAAACATCTTTTTTATTTTCTCAGACGTTATGATTGACTTTCGAATCTCTCATGTCTAACCGAACTGCCGGTGTTGCTTCATTTAACATACCTGTTACACTAAATCAAAAAATCTGTGTGTCATTTACAACTTACCAAATCATACCAACACGCCCAGTGTTAATTTGATTAAAGCAATATCATTCTCATATTACTCGGCAAAAGTTTTTGTACGGCCCGATATGGATCAGAAATACACGGCTATAGTACTGCTAGGTTGGATTCTCGAGAATTTATTCAAGGCGTGGGCGTGGGATCGAGAATCGATCTTGAACGCATTTTTTTGTCCTAGAATCTTAAACATTTAAAAGAGCACCGGAGCTTTGAAATCTCTTAAGAGAGTTTATTTATTTCTCTGAGCAGTCTTCATTATATTAATGAAGACATAAAAAAGAGTTAGATTTACATATGAAGTAATGTGAAGTCGAGATAACATATCAGATAATAGAATGCGTTTCAATGACATGTGTAAATGAATTTTAATTTGTCCGTAAATCTTGGTTCCAAATTTTCTTCTTATTAAATACAATATACGACTTTTAACTTAATGTTAAATCTTTGAAGCTATTCTTGACGCAAAAGTATATAATATTGAATAGTTTCTTCTTACAAATAGTGTGGGTGATATAATAAATCGGGTCGGTTTGAACATTTTTGTGCATTATACTTTTATTAAAGACTGACGTGTCAATTGTTTGTTACCGTTTAACTAGGTTTAATAAATGATATTTTAAATCTCTTTTTCCAAAAGAATAAAATTTTCTTATTTATTTGTTTAAATATCATATATAAAATATAGTGTGTACCAAAAGTCTTTTTCTTTTTAGTTCATTTGCTGCACCAACGCAACGAGCAGGAGAGGGGCGGGAGATATACTGATCGCTAGCCGCGTCCTCGGGTATTCAGTCGGTATAGAGCGTGTTCTTACACGTTGTTCGTGAAATTTTCCTTGGGAAATTGATATCCCGACGAGGTGTCATAAACTGGCCTCCGCGTAACCTCGACTTGACACCGATGAACTTTTTCCTATGGGGCTACCTTAAATCAAAGGTAGCCCTATAGAAAAGACAATCCTCTCTCTCTGGATCAATTAAAAGAAAATATCCGTGAGGAAATGGCACGGAGAATACGTGCCGAGCAGTTCTCGGATATTTTGCCTCCCTGTTTGAAGAGTGCCAGCGAAATAACGGATCACATTTAGAAAACATAATTTTTAAGAAATATATTCTCAAGGACTGTACTTAAATACAAAATATATTTTTTTTATTAAACCCAGCCATTATTTTATAACAGATATTTTATTATAAAAAAGAATTAATATTGAGATAATAGAATACGCCAAATAAATGCAAGCCATATCACTCGGAGGACGGACGATCGTTGGACAAATGCATTATTTCTGCAAAACCTCAGGATACTTTTTAGGATCAAAAATGGGTATTAAATTTCGTCAATGATCTTTATAATTCTGTGAAGCGCGTATATTAAATAAATTGCCACTAGATCTCAAAAGATCTAAAATGATTATTGATTTTAAACCAAAAATAACAAGATGGTTGCTTGATGTGGTACAAAACAAAATGAAACTAATTTGTCATTTATGCTAACCTAACTATCTACACAATTTAGTCTCCAACTATATTATAGACAAAAATCTTTCTTATAGCTTTTAATTTTACCTTAACATTATAAAACTTGTAAAGTGTATAGGTTATTGCTTTGGAACAGATCACGTCTAGTAAAGTTTAAATGTATTATTATCCTTTATTTTAAATGTATTCTTTTCTGCTAAAAAAATAAATCATCCAGAGATATCCGAAAAAATCACGAGATCGACAGGCCGCCCTAAAACCCGCAGAACTCCTGAAATCATCAAACTCTGCTGAAATTTATAGCAGCGAATAACAATGGATATAGAAAACTGATAGAAAACAGTTGATGATGATGTATAAAATATACAGATAAAGATTGCTTTAATACTGTCAAACGAGGCTTATCTTTATATCTTTACAAAATTTAAAATTAAAACATAAGTAAAATTTATTGTTTTGCATAAAAAATGTAGATACTATTCTACATATTCCTAATACCTACGTAAATTGTTTATCTTTCTTCTCCACGTCCATCAGAATCACCATATTTATTAATTGCTGAAATAAACATGTTTGAGGAATTTCTCGTATTTTGGACCTTCGGTACTTTTAGGAAGTTAGGTAAACACAGGTGGTCGCCAAGTAGGCGGTGCTGAATCAGAGATGTGACACAAATAATACAAAAATTATGTGTGTGATGATATTTGGTCACAGACGGCCGTCAACTATGTGTGTCCAGTTGTGGAAATATGTAATAACTGTTAGTGACGAAGACAAAGTTATCAATAAATAAACAATTAGACAAAATACTTTGTTTAAACTACTATTTATTGGTTATTTATTCTACATGTTTTGATACTTACGGTATGTTTTTCTAGAAACAATGTGTACTGAAATTATAAATACAAGCATAGATAAAAAAACAAAACTACAAAATGGTGAATAAGTAAGAACTATATGAAAACAAATTTAAAAGGTGACTATTTGCAAAGAGGATTTGGATATCTATAATATTTAGCTTGCTGTTAACACTTTTTTTTTTTTCTAATTTGTTTATCTGTAAACCCCTAGTATTTGTATATATAATTTTTAAACCTTTTTGATATCAAAAGAATGGTTTGTTTTTTGTTTGTTTGATTTTTTTCTTCAAAGCATTCTTTGTATCTATACTTATATATTTAATTTCAATATATGTTGTTTCCTGAAGAAGATACCACAGGTATTGAAACATGTAGAATAATCAATGAATAGTGGTTTAAACAAAAAATTTTGTCTAATTATTTATATAAAATGAGGCCACAAAGTAATTTTGCTAATATTGAAAAAGTAATCAGTAAATGATTGAACATTCTTGTTCTATTGCGTATGGTTTTACTAGAGGTTCTTTCGTGTAATATTTTGTAGAAATAAAGAATTTCTAATGCAATCTAGGCAAGCCTGACCACCCATTGGAGAATAATAAAATTCTACGTCAAACGTTTGGACGTTAATTAAAAGAAGCCACCATCAAATGCTGGATGCGTTTGAGATGTGGCTATATCGAAGCATACTAAACATCTCCTGGATTGACGAATGAAGAGGTACTAAGACGTATGAATCAATCCAGAGAATTAATAACAACTAACAAACGAAAGCTACATAGTTTGGAGACATTCTCCGCAATGATCTCTTATCATCATGCAGGGGAAGATACAAGGTCTCAGAGGCGTTGGTAGAAAGGCTGTCTTGGCTCCGTAATCTCAAAAGTGGTTCAATGTACAAAATGTCAGTGATCTTTCATATCATGACCAGATCAACATACTGCAACATGGTCGCCAATCTTCGATGGAAGATGATACGAAGAAGAAGAATGCGTTTTCTTTTTCAAAGTTCTACGTAATTCTTCATGTATAGCCAACAGAAAGACACGAACTACTGAAATTAATAGTTTTATAATATTGGTTTTACTAACGCTGTTTCAGCTCAGCGAGCAGAGCCCGCGGCACGTGCCTGATACCTCATTGGTTAGCGCGCTCGGAGCGTGTAAAACTAATCAAAAAATTATAAACAATCAGCTTTATTTAACTACAAGTCCCATTTTAAAGTTTTTTCCTAAAAATTATTCTAGTAATTCTGTATCATCAAATAACAATTTGAGTTAGGTATTAAATTTAATTTTTAAATAATTATTGTTTTTTAAAAATAGATTCTGTTAAAGAAACAATAACATACGTTTTTTTATCATTTATTGATATCCTGAAGAAGAAAATGATATTTTTCGAACGTAGATGTATTTTTACTCAATAAGTGGTTAAAAAAACAAAGTTAAAAATAAAAATAACATTTATTATTTTGAAGATCTTTACGCCATTTTAGAATTATTTTTTTTGTGCACATTTATTTTTGCTGCTACTTTAATTAATTTTGGCAGTTGGTTATACAGTCTGGGAGCAATGCACGATGCATGTCTCTGTCCTATTCCTAATTTTGACATTTTAAAAATATCAAGTTTATTAAATTTTCTCCGAGTCTGATAGTTACGATACATTTTTATTTTGTTTTCTTTAAAATAATAAAATAATTTTTATTTCATGTTTCATTTTTTTAATTATCTCATTATATTACTAGTGTTTTTGGAACGACACATTTTTTTGCTAAACAATTAAAATATTAGTATTTTATCTACAAACAAATGTAAAATCATAATCATTTTGACATTTCATCCCTGCGATGAAGAATGTATGTCGGGTTAGAAATATGTGGTGTTTTATCCTCTCGTCTTATATCTACGTCATAGATGAGTCAGGGCAGTAGAATGTAGTAGGTAGGTACCTAGCAAATGAATCCCAGCACCGGTAATTCAACCACGAGGATGGCGGTTAGATACATTAATGTTTTCTCGGTGATGTTATTTTAATCTCCGCTAAAATTGCATAATTCTCCTGAGATGCTCCTCCTCCATTGTTCTCGCGCGCCTCTCGACTAATTATACCCGGCGGATTACCTGCAGCTAAACATCTCTTGACACGGACGCCATCTTCCGCCTAGAGTCCGGCGCCCTGCGCCCTGCGCCTGCGCCCCGCGCCCTGGGTTGCCGAACAATGCGCATTGTGACTTCACTGCAACCGACATGAGCGAGATCGAATAAACATCTGATGATATCTCTAGATCCTCAAGGCTATGTTAAAGCTGTACTCGGATTCCTCGGTGCAGGGTACAGTAGCTTAAACTAAAGTTGTGTGTGCATACGATGTATAGTTGATTGCAAACTCTTGAGATCGGTGTACTTTGCACTGTGCTACTCTTTAATTATGCTACTTTAGTTTGGGGAGGAGCAGCAAAAACAATATTGGAGTCGGCTAAAAAAGCACAAAAAACAATTCTCAAGGTAATAATTGGTCGTCCCTTTAGATATCCATCAGACCTTATATTTAAAGAGTACAATGTCCTTGATATAAGACAAATCTTTATGTTGAGACTCGTTCAATACTTCCATACTAACAACAACTCTCCCCAAGCAATAAATCATGGACACAACACTAGACAAACAACAAACATCTACACACCAGTTCCGAGAGCAACAATGACATTTTATCAAAGATTCTACATGTTCCTAGCTCCGAAACTATACAATACACTCAGTACCAACTGGAAATCGTACAATTACTATAAGATTACACAAATATGAACCCAATATATGATTCAATCAGGTAGAGATGAATCAGAAGCATGGATATCCAACAATTTACTATAATGTATACAATTCTTTTACTAATAACTCACTAGTCCTACAACACTCCCACTCCACATATTTTTATTATATTTTTATTTTATTATAAATTTTTTTTTTTTATTTTATTCTTACTTTTTTATTCATATTTGATTTATTTTTTTATTCCAAATAACACCACAACAGCATGAAAAAAAAAAAAACTGGCTACTTTAACACAGACTTTAGTCTAGCAAAGTAGCCAGGACAACGCTGTATATATCAGAGGTGAAGTCTACTCCATCCCACACATTAAACTATGTATTATGTATGTTATGTATCCACCTCTGTAACTACAAAAATATGGATGTCAAAATATATATAAATAAATAAATACCACATAGAATGACATTCGACATGAAATGACATTCGACATGAAACATTCTGATCTCTGCTGAGTTCTCTCCCTAAAATTGATAATTGATCTTATAAAATAAATAATTATTAAACGCTGTTAAATATAACATACATAAGTAAAAAATTGCTTTCGTATAATATTTCAGAACCATTTTAGTTGCATTTTTAGGTAGATATCGATAGAAATAATACCTATTGCAGAGGTTCTCATGACGCAACATTTGAAAAATATTAATGCGCTTTCATCGATCGTGACCAAGGGACGTCGAAACCGCCAACCTTAAAGAAAAATATCGATATCATTATTGAAACAATTGTAGGTATATATGATATGATTGATGAGTATTATTTTGGTATAATTTTATTGTTATAATTTGCTGACTATGGATATGTAAATGAGATTAATACAAGAAAAAATATATATATAATGAGTTGTAAAAACTGTAAACATGGTAATAATTATACCGTATTTACTTATATAAGTTTAATAAATAATATATTAATGTGAAAGCCCATATGGGCTTTTATAAATATTATTACGAATTTTGAGGACGCGAAAAATCCCGTATCAGATTTCGATCGAACTTCATCAGCTAATCAGATCCACCATCTTGTTTCAAAATGGTGATTGTTTAAAAACGTGGAAAATTCGTAACTCCGTTAATATTGGACCTAGAGAAAATTGTAAAAAAAATACACACAGATGATTATTGTAGCCAATGTCAGAATGGTATTATATCATTACATCATTTACATATTTTATTTATAATTTAATATATTGCATACCTATTAAAATATGTAACATGAAATAAGGTCGAAAGCTATTTAACTCACCGATAACCCACAATTGAAATTGAAAAAAATAAGAATAGTAAATCTAATTTTGAATTTCTAGATTTTGAGTGTACTTGACCACGCCTGAGAAAGAGAACTCTGTATATTGTTTAGTTTAATGTTTTGCAAACTTAAATTATACAATTCAAAAATTTTTGTGATCATAAGAAAAAAAATCTCGTTTTTAGACAGCAATGTCGTTTAAATTGTTTATATAATTTAAATAGAAATACAAATTTAAAAAAGCATACAACAATTTAAGTAAAATATTCTAAAATTAATAGTAATAATAATTATAAAAGACATGGAAAATATTACGAAGAAAAAGTAACCAAATTAAAACATTTTTTATCATAAGATGAGCATAAAGTGAAAAAAGCAACGTGCGCAATTATAATAAATAAAAAATGTTAAAAATCTCAACAAATTAAATGAGTCAGGGAAATAAGTATGATCAAAAGATCAACTTTATAACAAGTACATTGCATTGTAACATAAACATCGAATTATTTTTATTCCGCAGGAAGCGGTGCTAATCCGGGTTGAGCGTCTCGGTTATTAATTAACATCCTGATTCTTGTGATTATTTTCGTAATATATAATTCCCTTATAAAAAATCACAGTAATGGTACGTAGTACGTATATACCTAAAACATCCGGCGCATCTGTGCCAGTCGGCAACTAGTATTTAAAACGACATTTAATTACTAGCTCATTCATTTTAATTGCTTATACCGTTTAACATACATAAAGTTTCAAAATTTCTAATAAAAATATCTTTAATGTGAAGTGCGTATGTGAAAAGCTAACCTACTTATTTTGTCGTGAATTGTTTTCATAAAACAATATTTAAGAATGCTGTATTGTTTATTAGTTTTGATCTGCAGACTGCACGATACCGGCTGGAGCGACTCTTCGTCTCCTCCGCACCGCTCGCGGCTCCCACGCTGTCACTGTTGATGTTCGTATTCGAGTTCCTGTGTGACTTCATCAGATTTATTGAATTAGAGATTAACATTCACAATTTATAATGCCGGTGATTAGTTTGTGTTAATTTTGCCTAACATGATTTTGCTAAGAATAACAATTATTAGTCGAAAAAAGTGGCTTTCTTATTAAATATTGCATTCTGGATTATGTTAGCGCATTAGAGGCCAAAGCGGTAGCAGATTAATGTTCGGAATGTTTTTACGACGGAAACTCACGAGTCAGCATTAATACCACAAAACCATTATATGAGTGGAAATTTATGCGCCAAACGTTTTATGTTCAATACTTTATATTACTGTTACAATCCACAAGTCACAATGGACGAAATTTTTATAGGAGGTTCAAGTCCTAGAGTTTTTTGATAACAGTAAGGTATTAGGTAGGTATACTGAAAGATTGAGTTTTTTTGTCATCTTTATTGTTCTTTATGTTATACGATATTGAACATTACAATTTTACATAAATTTACTTCGTATTTGTATGTTATTTACTTATTATTACACGTTTTTTATTTTTGATACATTGAATATTGCATTTACTTTACGTTTTATGTTGAAATTATATGTTTTCTAATTGCTTTATGCATATATAAATATATTTTTGTAAATTGAACATCTCTTCTATACCGGAAAAGCACTGTCTGCTATAATAAAGTCAAATACTAGTATAGCAGGCAGAATACAAAAATACATATCTTACTTTACTGCAATGTTATCCGATTATAACAATATAGCACACTGTACTATGAATAAAAAGAATAAGAATACTATTATTACTAAGCTGGCGACTGTGTCATCTTGGAGGAAACTAAGGAAGACCTTCAACACTCCTTGTCAACGTTTTAAGATCCCTTCAAAAAACTAGGTCTAAATCCAAACACAGCTAAGATCAAAATTCTGCAACGACTAGCAGTTAGTAAACAAAGAACTCACCAAAATCTTATTGTGTTGGGACACCCTCTCTCGAGAGTAGAATACTTCCCATAGCAGGACTATCATCGACATATCATAAGAGGCTAACATAGACGACCGGAATACGAAGCACAAGCTTTGAATTCGTCAAACTACGATCACGTGTGTTTGATAACCACGAGCTGCGTAAAAACATCAAAGGGTCTATCGCACTATAGAATTATCAATATCCCAAATATTATGTTTGCGCAGCAATCTCGGGGCAGAAAAAGAGTGGCCAGAGCAAAAAGATTCAAAGACACCTGAAGGAACACTGGCGAACAGCGGCACATGATGGGGGACAATCGTGTCAAAAAGTACATTGCAAACTTGGTAACAGACGAGGGATGATGCAATTACCGGAAATAGGAAGAAGATTCGACACAAGATGTATTGTATAAAATATACCATTGTACAAAAGCTTGGCGTTTAAACTTCCTTTCGTATAGGTAAATGATAGCGTATGAGTTTCCTTTTTACATGTTGGCGTACAAAATTCCTAGAATCTGAAGTTTTTGGAGAGTTTGCGTTCAAAAATGTATACGCTATTAAAATATTTAATTTTATGTGAAAATACTCCTGCTTTGGACGAAGTCAGTTTTCAAATACAGGATCCATACAGATAAAATAAAAATTTAAAAAAATATATATATAGTTATGTAGATAGGTAAGTGTTTTTTGTTTCGTCAGTTCAAGACATCACTCGTGTATTTCAATTATTTAAAAAAAATCTATTATTTTCATATATCATTTCGGTTCATACTTAATAGGTACCTACCACAGTAATATTACATACTATAATCCCATTTCACTTATGTTTAGATCGCATAATAAATCAATACCATAAAAAAATGAGTTGGATATACTTTCGTCGTTATAATCTTAATCAGTTTTTAGTTTACCACCCTCTGTGCGTGAAAGTCTACTATCACGTCATCAAGCCATCATTTTCATCCTGCACACTCTCCCGCGCCCTTATCTTCAATGCGATGCAAGTGCTCCAGCTAGTGTAATCTCCGCATTATATTTTTATCTCTAAACACCGTCGTAAGTTCTATGAATTTTTCAGTCATTTTCTTGAGTTTTTCAGTGTTTAAGTTTCCGACCTGTAAATAAGCACAGTAAGAGTGTTTTATATAGGGTAGAATTTAATTTTTGAGAGTATAATCGGATATATTGTTTTGGTAAAATAACTTTTACATGACATTTTTCATTAAACTATGAAAACTTTGTATATTCTACGTATTAATTAATTAATTCTGTAATAACATTTTTTCAGATCTTCACCATATATTTTACTATGTAACTAATATAATTTATCTATTTATATAGAATATTACTAAAGCGTGTTAAGGAAACACTTATAGTGAGCAAGTGGTATAATGTCTTATCGTTATATTTCATAAATTATGTACATTCTGTTATCAAAACGTTAATGTTCTGGACAATAGTAAGCAAACTTAATAAAATACGTTAGTCCTTCTTAGTTATGAACATCTATCTATCCTGGATGGTCTACAGACGCAACTATGGATATCTATCTGTACCGTGCATTATAATTACTTACAACTATTTAGCAATTCGGTCTGCATAACACAATATATGTATGTAATCAAATACGTAACTCGAGCCTTATGCATAAATATTTGGCTCGAAATAATATGAAAACTCTTACGTAAAAGACAGTGAACCCCGCGAGAGAAAACTAATGTGAATGACATCAGGAATTTAGTGTACTCAGTCCGCGCACGGGTTCGCACTCCAATAACGAAATGTCGGCCCTCGGTATGTGCGCGTCGGCGGCAATGTGTCATTCACCGATAATGGTCGTCGTTAATCTAGTATACCGGTAGACACCCCGTCCGAGCTTTCACCTGTTTATGCGTGGAGCGCGGAACATCCATCTCCCACCACGAGAGATCTGTCAGTCTCCGTGCCCCGTGCCCCGTGCGCCTACAACAACAACCTGTGCAGTCAGCGAGCGGCCGGTGAGAGCGTTTGACGTACCTACCTAACCGTGTATTTCCCGCGCGATTCGCGATTAATTTATCTGTGCTCTCGCGTTCTATTTTCAAAATATTTTGTTTTGTTTTCCGCGGTGTGGCGATCTGACGTTTCTGTGTTATCGGTGTGTTCTTGTAGCGCCAACGGAATTTTGCTGAAAGCTTTTAATACAATATTTGTAAAACATCACGAAATTTGTAATAATGTGAATATTATAAAAGTTGAATAGTCTTTTTTGACGAATTCTGACAATTTTTGAGTTATTTTTATGTGTTAAACTTCTAATAGTGATAATTGACTATTCGAACAGCTTCGTAGTTTTTATCGGATTATTAAATAACCGACAAATTAACCGAATATTAATAATGAAAGTGTAAATAATAATAATGGTGATCGAAGCACGCACAATGGGCGAAGAAAATGCGACGTCTTCCGGCGCCGAATCGGAAAACGATCGGTCGTCTTCGGAAAATACGACCATCATTGCGGAGACTTTTAGCGACGCGCCATGTACGACGCTGTCATCTGTAAAATCGGAAAACTCAACGGAGAAACTGATATCTAAAGCACCTCAGATAAATAAAAACAAGGTTAAACAAGAAAGCAAAGCAGCCGTCGAAGGAAAGTTCAAAGATGGAGTAGCTATAGAAAAATCTAGGCATAGTCCGGATACGTGTTCTAAATCAGTACTGACATCGCTGCAGAGTGACATTTCCATCAGAGAACAATCGGAACGGAGAAAATCCAAGTTGATCTTGTTCTTCGGCGTCGGTCAGCTGCTGGTCGGCGTGGGCATGGTGATAACCGGAGGATTGGTGATGGTCCACGGGGCGGCTCTCGGCAAGTCTGGCGCGGGCTTCTGGTCAGGGTGCGTGGCCATCGTCACCGGGGTGATGGGAGTTTTGGGGGGAATCAACGATTGCTACGGATTATATGAAAGACAAACGAGGTAAAGAATATAATTATATATCGCGATTCGGTGATGTGAATACCTTAACATGTTTTATTTTTATTATTTTGTTTGACTAAGGGATTGTTTCTGTACTTCCAGAAAGGCAGCTGAATTATTATTCGAACGCTATGTTTTTAATATACAATGTTTATTCAACGAGTACCATAATAATATTTACACGAAAACTGCTTAATAAAATGCACGTTAGAAAATTTCGTAACATTATTATACATTCTCACTTTTATCTTGTGTTTTATTTACACCTTTACAGGAACTAGGATCTATACCAGGCGCTTCCTTAATATTTTAATTTATTTAAAAAAAAGGAGGTACTCCCGTTGAAATTTGTAACAAAACTAGTATTAATAAAGTACATAAGAATTTTTTGAACGGCTATTTTCAAATCTCATTGATTTTTCGTTAGCGTAATGCGGAATATGGAAATTGGATCTTAGCCAGACCACATTTTATTTATTTAACGGATTTTACGAAAAAATTTTCTATCAATAAATATATTCCCTTTCTTACTAGGAATAGGAATTGAGGAATGAAAATTCGGAATTCCGCGTATTTTTTGATTAAACATCGTATACGTGTTTTTTTTTAATTTAGTTGATATTGTCATAAATTTGAAAAATGAAACTCTGTAAAGCTAAAGAATGGCAGGTAGGTAATTTTTTAAATTATATAGTATTTTGCAACCGTTCTGTGTCGGATTTTAAACATCAATCAATAGTAAAATTCACTCGATCGAGAGAATGGTATGTGTATATTTGTATGATTGTACGTGTTTCTGTACATGTTTAGGTGAAATCGTGTGAGGTAGACTTGTTGAAGTTAGAAATTAATCAATTGGTATCCATGGGATACAATTAATATTAAGGGATAACGTTAATCAGCGGTTGTGAAACGCAATGTTAATTTTACTCGTTGAGTAACGCTGATAGAATTTAACTTAGGGTGGTGAAATGAATAGCCTTTAAGCATGTTAATCATTTTCACATATTTCCAACACTATTACCAAATAACCGTAAATGCCATTTAAAAACTTTGACATGTAAATTTTAGGTTAGGTTAAACTTCCGTACTTTCAGTAGGAACCAAAAGGGTGTTAATATTCACAAGCAATTACGGTACAATAAACAAAAGAAAAAAGAGAAGACCAATTATTGGGACACGGAAGATATATTATATAAATACTAAATTAATGTATTAATTATAAATATATACCTATAAAATCAATCTTGTCGAAAAATATTGTTTTAGCGTCACCGGGATTCGAACCTGGATCTTCATTTCTTTACTTTTGTGCTATAACACTGAGAAGTGCACTTTCCCGGATTGGAAATGAAGATCCAGGTTCGAATCCCGGTGACGCTAAAACAATATTTTTCGACAAAATTGATTTTATATGTATATATTTATAATTAATACATTAATTTAGTATTTAAAATATCACAGACCTATGTTCTGAATAATTACAACTTCACAATAAGAATGTGTTTTCCTTAATGATATATTATATTGTCAAAAAGGTCGGAATTCTCCAGGTTTATACAATATTTCAAGTCCTGTGCGTTGTTTGTGTGCCTGCTGGATTTCCAAGACTGCCATTCCAGCAATTAAAACATCATTTTAATTATGACGTAATAATTCATCATCGCAATTAATACAAAGATGTGCGTTATATAATATATGATGTATTAATTCTTCAACTTCTTCAATGGCGCCAGTGATGTCCCCCAAAAAATTAACATCCAATTCGCTAAACTTATCAATTTATTAAAATGCATTTTTAGTTATTATTCCCGAGCGTGTTCAGTTTATCATTTATCCTATTCTGAGGATCTTGACAGAAATTCCAAAAGAATGACATAATTTGTTCAGATGCTATGGAGTCGTGTATTTTGAACAAATTGAGTCATTTTGTTTTGAATGTACTAAAATTACCTCCAATTTTTTATTTTATTTAAAATATAACAGTAATAAATGGTGAAGGTTTCAAATTTTAACAAACATTTTGCGCAAACTGGTGCGACTAACACACAACAGGACATCGCAGAATGGCGCTCCAGCCCATATCGGGACTTAGCCTCTCGAGTTCTTCGCCTCCGCATGTTCCGGTTCTCGGCGACTGTCTTTAAATTTGTAATCTGCAGCAGTTTCATTGTGTTTTTCTTTTTTCCATCCTCCCAGCGGAGTTGGAGTACTATTGCTCTTCTACAACCGCGCAGTTGTCCATTAAGGATACTTTTTGGAATCCGCGTTTCTTGCATCCTCCCGACATGATCTGTCCATCCGAGTTACTGTAGTACAATGTATTAATTACTAAGGTTAAAATAAATCTATAGTAAGCTACAAGAATACAAAAAAATTTTTTCTAACAATATTCTCTTATTTTCTTACCGATTATTATCATCTATTTTTGTTAGGAAAATTATGTGTAATAGATGAAATATGTGGTAGCGTGATGCGGTTTACAATTTACATTATATTTTTATTATAAGTAAGCATCAAGGTACGGTACTATTAAAATAATGAATTGCTTAAAAAATATTAAAACATTATTCCAGTAACGAAGCAGTTAAGCTTGTGTATTATTTTTGCAATCATTACTAAGGAGGCAATTTTCCTCGCCGTATCGAGAATGTGGAATCGTGTAAAAGGTCTCCAACATCTTACTGCATTAGTGCATCATGGATGCACTAATGAGAAAAGTATAAAGATGACAGTTAGATGGATGAACAGCAGCGTGGGTAATGGCAGTTGGATGGACAGACGTCATATGAAGGAATGGGCGATGAAAGGAGTGGGACATGAAAGGAACAAAACTGATTTAACCGACAACCCCATTAGCGAGGGGGCGTTTTGATTGCGAGCCGGCCTGAAACACACGACTCCTCGCTGTCGGGCCACGGGACGTCAAGCCATGTACGTCGGATCAAATCTGTAATATACAGCACGGGGGTATACATCATCCCAGTGAATCGCTTTGGTAGGAGACCGCCATTCAAGAACGACACGTTACTTCGTTATTTGTATGTTTTGTGACAAGGTCTGAATAGCCGCTTCTGCTATCTACTCTAAGCATATTAACATATGGAATATTCTCGATGCAATGTAGCGTCTGCAAAACATACGGTAATTTATATGAATAAGTTATTTAGAAATTTGGTTAACGGAATTTATGATTATTAGAACGCTTAGAAGAATCAGGTGCACAATTAACAAATATGTACATAAATTTTATTCGCTCAATATGACACATGTTTGTTTGTTTATTTATTATTTTATTTTACTAATAAATGATAGCATATGCGATTGACTAGGCAGGTGCCTGTATTCGATTAATTTCCAAGCATGAAGTGAATACATGGATATTTAAAATTTTTAATTTTATTGCTATTTACTCATTCCTATCTATAATACCTTCGGAGTCTAATTCACTAAATTATTCGCTAGCATTCCTTAAAATGATTGTTGAATTCGGAACATTCAAAAGTTCTCATACTTGCAATACGGGTTTAATTAAAAAAATTAACACAATTTTCGGTACAAATGTTATGTTTACACTCGATAATGTCTAGAGCTGTAGAATCGATTTTAGTGAAATCTATAATTAGTACGCATTGCAAAATACGAAAGTTGAGCTCGGTACATCGAAAAATTTCAAAATGTGTACTAGATAGTATTAATTTCTTGACGGAAATGTGTTGAAATTTGTTTAGAAATAATGCGGTAACTGCTTCTTTGGTTCTCCATATCCCTTCCCATGGGATCAAATAAATACAGGATCACAGGTAGGGGTTGCTGTACCGATGATTTTTCAATACCAGTATTCTTTCAATATCAATTTTTCAAATTTTGGATTTACGGTATTCCGGTATTTAGAGATATAAAAAATAAAACAGTATGTATAATCAAATTCTACAGCTGTATTTTAAATGCGTACTTAAAAGTTTGTTATAAATAAACAAAGATTCATTATAAAATTTTGTTCGTGTTTCATTCGTAAAAATATTATTATTATTGATAATTTAATATTAAAAATTGAAAGTCATTAATAATACATATAAAATCTGAATCCTGACTCCTCACCTTCATAATACGTGCAACATGAAATAAATATGTAATTTATGAAATTTAGCTATATAGAAAATACGGTATTTGCGGCCGGTATTCAGGTGTTTACGCCCGAACTACAGATTCAAATGGACGACATTATTTATTATATTTATTAATTATTTATTTTTTACGATTTTCCAGTTGACTATACAACACACTCAGTACCAACTGGAAATCGTTTAATTCCAATAAGATTACACAAATATGGACCCAATATATGATCCAGTCAGGTAGAGATGAAGCAGAAGCATAGCTATCCAACATTCTAATTTAATTTATACAATAACTACACTAATAATTCACTAGTCCTACAACACTCCCACTATATATATAGTGGGAGTGTTATATATTTATATATATTTATATATATTTTTTTATTCCTGTTGATGATTTAAATAACACCACAACAGCACGAAAAAAAAAACTGGCTACTTTAACACAGACTTCAGTATAACAAAGTAGCCAGGACAACGCTATATATATCTGAGGTGAAGTCTACTCTATCCCACACAATAAACTATGAGTATTAATTGTGTCTTATGTTATAATATATTCACTTCTGTTAGACCAAAAATATGTATGTCATTTAATAAATAAATAAAAGTTCGTATTCTTACCATCACGATCAATCAGTTGGTTCAGACAGCTTTCAATAATTGTTCTGTAATTTCGTTCGAATCGGAATTAAATGTGCTCGACTAGAAATAAATAATATATTGATATCTCAGATTTATGCCTCTAAAAATGATCATAAATTTTAAAATATATTAAACACACCAATAAATATTATTTTTTAATATTATATATAATGTAATATATTATTTTCTTCAATCCAGTTAAGTTAAGACCAGTAAACCTCATAAGTAACGTGTAATAAATATTCGAATTGATCTCTAAAAGTGGAAGAGTCATCCGAGGTCTATAATCGCATTCTTAATAATTCTTAGTTTCAATATCCAAAATAATAAATCTTTTCACATGCTATTATGTAGATTTACGCTAATGCCACATTTAATATCAACCTAATCCAACATTTAATATCCAAAATAATAAATCTTTTCACATGCTATTATGTAGATTTACGCTAGTGCCACATTTAATATCAACCTAATCAAACATTTAATATCCAAAATAATAAATCTTTTCACATGCTATTATGTAGATTTACGCTATTGCCACATTTAATATCAACCTAATCAAACATTTAATATCCAAAATAATAAATCTTTTCACATACTATCATGTAGATTTACGCTAGTGCCACATTTAATATCAACCTAATCCAACATTTAATATCCAAAATAATAAATCTTTTTATAAGCTTTTATATGGATTTACGCCAGCAACACCAAAGATTTTCTTTGCAAGATGATTTAGAACCAAATTTAACTACAAATTTCTTCAATTCAATTGTTATGAGGGAAAATTTTATTTTAGTGAATATAAAAGATAAAAATGAATCGATAATACTGTGTAACTAATATAATTTGTGTGCTGTTCAATCATTTTCAAAGATCGGATATTCGTTCTAATCAGCGGAAAATCATTAATTTTATATTTGTATATATGTTCATGTATTTCATTTATGAGAAAATTAAGATTTTTCCATATAAAATGTTTTCAGTCACGCTTCAGATTTCCGATGTTATTTTTATTATAATTATTTTAAATAGTTAGTTTGGTATCTATCTGATTTTTTTAAACGTCATGTTTTATTTAACAAAGATTTTAATAATCTAAATATTTTTTTAATGTAGAGATCTATATGCAGCATATATGTTACATCAATTTTTTAAATTATTTACAAAGCTAAGCATTTATACTATGAAAATTGTACTAATTTTCTGGTCTTACTCCACCACTTGATCTCTAGGCGAGTGTGAGCGCTGGACCAACAAGCACATCTAATAGCGCGTGTACATGGGTGAGATTTGTCAATACTGATGATCATGATATGATTCAATGCCGCATATATTTTGTACGCTGAGTAGAATAACTCAACTGGTATATACCGAGCCATATCGACAAATCTCTGAGACAAAATGTCAAAGTCTCATTCGTGTCACCACCATTATAATGCACATACACCTTAAAAGTGCAAGAGCTTGATTAACATTAACCTAGTTATTTAGTGGTTGGGGGTTCGAGGCTCATTCCAGCAAGTTAGTCATATATTCATAACACAATCGTTTAGCTTAGTTTGAAAATAATAATAATATTTTTAATGAGAACACATTATTATTGTGAAATTGTAGATCTTTCAAAACAAAAAAAAAAGTGATAGCTTTTAAAAATAAAATAACAAACGCATCAATTTGGTTCGAAAATTTGTCGTTAACTTACTAAGTTGACGTGGTGTAATGGTTAGCGCATTTTTCCGGATGGGAAAAGTTTCTGGTTCGAATCCCGGTAGCGACCAAAATATTTTTTCGACAAATTGGCTTTATCTGTATATCTTTCTAATTGATATATGTATTTAATTTGTAGTAAGAATATTGTTGTGGTACGTATTCCGTGTACGCACGTATAATCTTTTTATATATATATTTATTAAAAAAGTAAAAAGTATACAACGATAATAATTATTATTATGTATACTCGATAATACACACTCGTATAATCTCAATAATATTCATAACGTATGATAAATAAAATTGTACATATTTCCAAATGCAGGCAAATAATAAAAAAAATCATCTTGCCAGAGGGAATATTTTGTAAAACACAAATTTAATAAATTTTTAAATTAAGAAAATAATGATTTAGATAATTGGTAAATTTTCTAAATTATGTACTGGATGGTGTGGTCAAACTGTTAACGATGGTCTCATTTGATTTGAATTAAACTTACTTTATTCCGCTTATCGTACGGCGCCATCTGGTGTGCAAAGTGTGTTAAATTAAGTTAAATTACATTTAACACGGAATCATTATTCGGTGGTTGTGCGCCAGCCGAGAGAGTCTTCCTGCTTCGTGCAATACGCGGAAATATTAGGCGGAGAACATCAACCGGGAGGGATCCTCGTGTCGTGTAAGAAATACACCGAGGTGAGGCAAGACTCTCCGCAGGTGCAGATGTCTCCGGTACAAGGTGAGGAAAAATAATTGAATGCAATTCAGAAATCACCTGCCGGCATAATTTGAAAATATATTTTTAAAAAATCGTTAATTGGTATATTTTTTTAGATTTTACAATATAAAAATTGAAGTTGATTTTGCATTATATAAAGATGTCTTTTTTTTAATTGATCATTTTTTAAAAACTATTATGATGGGTTCAATATTCAGCCAGATATAAAACAGTTTCTTGTTTAGTACTAGTGCAGACATTGCCAGGGAATCTGTTTTAGTTATAATTTAAAGTAGGGTGAATTATAAATATAATAATTTTCTTTAGTAGGTATCTATTAAAATATATACATTTCACTGCAAGAGTTCATATAGGCGTTTGGTTTTAAGCAATATCTCTTCTTTTTTTAACCTATGATAATATCTAGGAATTGCCAAATCAATTCCGTTAATATATTAGTTTGTTACTATTTAAATTCTGTAATGCTGGATCGTTTGTTACATGTATAGTCTGTACGCTCAATTTTTAAAACTATTTTTAGGCTAGAATTTTATTTATATGACTTATGCTTAATGTACCACGTTAAAAATATTCTTGAATAAATTTTAATTTGAATAAAATGATCACGATGGATTCATGCACTTATGTACTTTATTTGTTCATCATATACTTTACTGAAACTACTTCATTCTGAACAGGAACACTGAGAGTACCTTCCAATGCATAGTAGAAGAGCTAAAAAGGTGGAATCGTAGTGTTATTGCAAATCGACAAATTTATGCATATATATATGCAACTGTACCTATATATTCACTTTCAGTAGCGTTTTTCGCTGAGAAAAACCTTATTATTGCTTCTTATAATATCAAATGAACAGTCATCCATAACATCAACGGGAAAAAATTTATCTAACGATCGTTGTTATTAAATTTAACTTAAGTACTTTAGATATTATGGTGTAAAGCAGAACAGCAAAACCCACGATTGTGAAAAATATTGTGATTTGCACAAATAATGGAAACAAAAATATATAGCTGTAGAACGGAACGTCAATCAACAAAATAAATAAACAATACATTTTGTATCTTAAATTTTATTCACGGAGTATAAATATTTTGAAAAGGCAGAATGTTTTTTGATGTTAATTGAATCGTGTCGTGTCGCGCCACGTTATTGTACAGCATAGAATACATGATCAATTCTTTTCAAAAATATATTTTATTCATTCTTACATTCCTTTCACACGCTTTCAGGCTTGCATAAACTTCTATAGACACTGAAGGCTTCGACTCTTGACTTAATATTAATATGAAATCAACATCCATGTGTAGATCTAACCTATAAATAATTCCTTTCTTATATTTTCGCATTTTTCTCAATTATATCGATACTGTCTCTCACTGTCGACACAGTCTACTTTCATTCTTTGCAATAATTGAGTCTTATCAATTACCTGATTGGTAAAAAATATATTTTACCTTCGAAAATAGAGTGACGAATTGTATTATTTTGTTTCACGCGTTATTATTAGTGGCCGCGGTAGTTGGTATCAAATTGATTACCACGGTGGATATTGTTTTATTGGAATGTCTGCACGCAATGGGAAAATAGGACTGGGTACTTTGCTCGAGTAAAAACATTTCTTTTTACTAATTTCCTCATCGTGTTGGTGTCAATGTAGCTAATAATGTTTTTTCTTTAATTCTTACCGCAATATTTTTCAATTTACACATGCGTAAAAAAAGAGGTAATATTTTATAGAGGAATATTTTGATGTCGATTGGCATTACGATGATTCCAGTGGAAATTCGTGATTTTATAATGGAACAATTTGGATAGATAAATAAGTGATAATTTTATATAGTATGAAGTAGTAATTTGCCATTATCATTTTTTTCATTTTTTCTTGTATTGTGGAAAATATTTTTTAAATGTGTTCTTTACAGGGATATTGTGACATAATTGAGTATATTAATTTTGTTTTTTTTTTAATGCTACTTTACCCCCAAATTATTCAATTTTTCTGCAGTATATTATTGGGTTGAATCATAAACATGTGCCATTTTACTATTCAAATTTAAATTTTATTTTAAATCTGTTATTATTTATTTATCCACCATTATTAAGTACTACTCGTTCTCGTTTAAGTGTAAATTTATTAATACATTCCTTGAAGAATTTTGGAGGTTTTGAAGAGAAAAATTATTGACTAAGTCACAATATTGGTAAGTTTCAACAACGTTTTGAAGATACCTGAATAGGTATAAGCATATTGGGGAAAGCAAACGGCTTGTTTGATTGATGGTAAAAAATATTTACTTCTAGAAAACACATCCCGTAATAAACTCATAAAGACGAAAATCGATAGTTAAATATGGCGGACTTTTTGCAGCTTGCTTCCAAAAGTCATCTGACACATTGATATTTTGAAAGTTGCAGTATACTATTCCGCTATTTTCGTGATGAAAGTTCGTCCGATGATGATCTCATTGTTTAATATACATTAGTACATAATACGAAAAAATTAACCTCCAAAGTGATAGATGTCGAATGCAGAGGCGAATAAATCCATAGATAAGATGCATCATGATGCATGAAATAAAGCGTATTTCATGATTATTTGTCGCGCCTAAAGATATCTCCATTTGTGCTTTCACAATAGTAAATTTGACGTTCGAACAACCCGCAAACGATTTTAAGCAAGGGCGTTAGTAAAAAGTTCATAATGTAAAAAGTTACCATAATAAAAATTGACTACTGATCACACAACCAGTCTTAAGAAGCATATGGTAAACAAAGGGCATGAAAACGGTGTTTGAATTCCCACAATATTACGTGGCGAAGATGTATTTTAAAATCGTCCATTTTGGGGTTTGACTTTAATTCTTTTATAAACATAATTGTTTTAAAAAAAGTACTACTCAATTACTCGCTGTTAGTAAAAAAGTAGATGCCATAAAGAGAACTGGTTGTCAGAAGAAATAATAAACCCCTTACGTATAACGGCAATTATTTATGAATCCAACCAGTATTTACCATAACCACTCATATTATATTATGTTATAAAAATTGCACACTTTGGAATATATTAATAAAGCCACATGTACACTGACTTATTAAATTATGTATTCATAATGTCTCAATGAGACTTGTTTGTTCTCTTACGTAATAAGATTTATGTATTGTATTTGAAGCGTGCAGTTTAGCAAGATCGTTTTAGAATACTAATTACATTTATTGTTTACGTTCTAATGTGTGAATGTATTACTTTCCTTCAGAAAATTATATTGTATATATTTTTATAGTATTTAATATATAAAATTGACAAAATATGCGCAAGTTTAAGTATATGGTCAGTATTTGTAATAAAATATCATTAAAAATAGAACAGTTTATCAGTATTTTATAATAAAAAGGTCAGTTTTTGTATTAAAATATCAGGATGTAATAATAATCTAACCTAACATAACATATAAATTATACTGACTAAAAATATTACTATAATTTTATTATATGTACTGGCTAAAATTTGATTTTATCAGTATCTTTAATTATTTATATTATAAATTTGTTCAATTTTTTTTGTAATTAATTTTTTTGAAGTATTTTCACTAATTCTAAGACTCTTTTTCTATGAAATTCGTTAATAATTTCTTCATTATTCTTCGTTTTATTAATTATAAAGACATACAAAACTGATTTGAAACAAAGAAATTCTTT
Organism: Eubasilissa regina; assembly: GCA_022840565.1. Taxonomy (NCBI): domain Eukaryota; kingdom Metazoa; phylum Arthropoda; class Insecta; order Trichoptera; family Phryganeidae; genus Eubasilissa; species Eubasilissa regina. The sequence continues at coordinate 18,048,173 of JAINEB010000013.1, forward strand.
ATATTTTTGCAAATCGTACTCGAGTCAACGGGCGGCCGGTCTAAAGAGTATTAGCAAATTAGGTCACACTCGTGGAAAAGTAAAAACATATTATTGCCCTATTGTGATATGATAATTTGAACATTAAAACAATGCGTTAATTAATAAGATTAAGCCCAGAGATAGGTTAGTTATTAGAAATTTTAATGAAATAGATTATTTCAGAAAATCTTTATCTGGTGGCCTAAGGCGCCCATATTACTCATATTTATTCATGATCTACGAAACGACGAATAAAATTATTTAAGTCGAGTTATCTCCGGTGGAGCAGAATTATCTCTCACCGGCAAAGGAATTAATAAAACTTGCTGATTTTGAAAATCATTACTATAGGTTGTTTGATGGTTGCGCAATGAAATGTGGATGATTTTTTTTTGCTCTTTCAATGATTACATGTCTGAACTGTCTAGTTCAGAAAATAATGTATGAATAACTAAAGTTAGTAATTTTGTATTGCATTTAAAGGGACGAAATCGAAACACAAAATAAATAATCAGCGCTAATAACTTTATTGGCAGTTAAAATTGTGACGTTCCTTATTACGGAATGGTCTAAATTATGGGACCAGTTAGTAGTTATTACCTACTTCATTAAAACTTACTAGTGTAAACCTCACAACCCCTAATAAAATAGTTATTTACGAAAAAAATTAAAAAGATCTACTCTGAAGTCAATTGAACGGAGGACATTTAAACAGTCTTTAACCTTTCCTCTTCGATGATGTGAACTGAATTAACATTGCCTATAATTATGTGAATATCTCTGTAAATATACTAAATAAAGAGTTCATATTTTAGGTATTCCTCCGTAATATATTTATGTATTTGGTAAAATAATTATAATATTTAAGTATTTACCATACGCAATAATAAAAAATGTTTTCTCGAAAAACCCGAAGTGAATTTATCAATACGTGTATGTATACGTGCGGAGCGATGCGGAGGGTGCAGTGCGCGGGGCACGGGGTGCTGGATGCCAATCATCACTTAGTAGCAGAGCGTGTACTGGCCATGTTAAACGTGGCTTATGCTGTCGTTTGTGATGATCAATGTTTTTTCTCAATAATTGATACAAATATTCACTTATATATGTGTCAATTATTATTTTAATGATTAATATAAGTAATAAATGTAAAATATTCATATTTATCTGACTAAAAAATGGCAAAAGTCTCCATGTAGCACCGGAATGCGCGTTTTTATTTTAACACCGTAAGGGAAGGGTTAAGATATCAACTTACGAAATTACGAAAGAAAATATCAGAATTTCAATAATCTTATAGCTTAGTGTTGATACATTTAGACTGATCCATAGATTCTTTACGAAGCTACCTATTTTTGATTACATTTCTTTATTTCTATACCGATAACTGTTGTATAAAAATTCACACAGCTCGTATTTAAAATTGTATTGCATGAGTATTAGGACCTTTACTGACTCTATATTACCCTGAACATTTATATCATACCATGTGTAACCATGTGGATGCCAAATACGTGGAACCAAATACTCATATTTGTAATCATTTAAACTCATCCAATGGGCGAATACATTTCTACAAATATTCTAGAAATGTTTTGTAAGCTCGATTCAAATGAAGGAATTGTAATTTATTCAAGATTTTCAGTTTCTTTATACGAACCATATCAGTCACCTATGTGAAGTAGTGTAAATCAAAAAAGGAGAACATTTCAAGGTAGATGAATGATATGAATGATATTGTTCGATTATAAAAGAAGGACATGTCCTTTTGGACACCACACATATAATTCTCTATTTGTTGCTTTATCAGACCAACAGTGCTTTTGATTGGTTTAATTTGAGTTTCCGTTTATTATTTTACCTTCAATAAAATACCAACTTCTAATCTGTGATATTTGACGCTCAAGAGTTGCTAATGGTGTCCTCTAACTGTTCGGACTACTATCTCTGGGACACCCTTTTATAGCAATTTGTATTAAGTAGGTACTAATTATATTTTTATTTTCTCTTTCAGCCGGATGGGAAACCTTTTTTTGACTTTATTCTTGGCTTTGAGTCTGGTCTCCTTGGCCGCTGGTAATCTGGCTGCAGTGCTGGCTGGTACTGGACTACTGCGGGATGTTCGGAGAAATCAGGTTGGTACTCCATTGCGACTTGCCGTCTCCTCCCTACTGAGAAGTTCTCAGTAAGAGACTGCTTTTAATGTTGATTAATGTAATTTTCACACAAAATCACAGGAATTTTTTTCTTTCGTTGAGTCTTGTTCCTAGTCAATTAAATGATGATATTTACTGTAAAACATTTTTTTACATATACATTTCAGATTATTATATAATGATATATAATATTTAGAATATACAATATTCATGATCATTACTATTATATATTATCCCGGTTCTATATTTTATTACCATAGACACGGTCAGAGGTGACTCACCACTTATTTACCCAGGACCGTTCTGTGAGCTGCAGCTCCCATATCGGTTCTTCTCATTCGCCGCCAGGTTGACATTTTTTTATCGGTAAAAGGTGAATACTCTCTGTCTCCCGGAAAGAGATTTCTTTATTGTTGATCCAATATAATAATGTACATAAAACAATAATATACACAAATCAGTGAAGCACCACGCATGTGCCCATTATAATGAAAGCGGTCTAAGTCGTGTTTCTTTCGTTTCGAGATATTTAAAGGTTCGCGTTTGATTTGATTAAAAAATATTTTCATATTATACAACACAATGTTTCAAAATTTATTTAGTGAACTAGATTTATTATTTATTTCAACATATAAATTTTGTATGTAGTGTACAAGAAAATAAAAAAAATGAAGGTTGAAATGACTTGCTCTATTACCAAAATAAACAGTAGCGGAATACCGTTGAACGTTGTAACAATACACTGAATATAATGCTTCAAAATTTTCATAATTGTCATAATTTGCATCATATTACATTAATTTAAAACAATGTGACGCGAAATAATTGATAACTCATTTTTTTTCGATTTTATGATTTAGACCATTTTCATAGTAATGAGCACATATATAATAAATATAATGCTGTTCCTAGTTTCACGCGATGTCACCGAGGCAGGCACAATATATATTGATATTTTTTACATTTTCAATTTTTTAATTTATTTAGACACATGTAAAATAATAATTATTTATTTATTTGATTCTCAGTACAGTGTGTTATATTATAATCGGATAACCATTTGACATATATTTAGGTAACCTGCCTGCTACACTAGTATTTTACTGTATTATAACAGGCAGTGTTCTTCCGGTAGAGTAGTAAACAAAGTGCAATGATTAATATACAAAATTATATGAGTTAAACAAGATGTCATTAGATTTTGTAAAACTTAACGTAAATGCATTGTTCAATGTACAAGATATAATATATGATATAAATATTGTACAGCTAATAAAAAAAGACCATCTGTTACATATATTGTTACACAGATTTTAAAGTGCGTTGCCCAACTAGTCAAGCCTGTTTTAGGGAATTTATCTTTAATCTTTGTTGATCAGATGCCCCTTTATAACTTCCGTTTCCCCTTTCCTGAATTAATTAACGCCACATATATTATGTTATAATAATATATGCTGAATTGTATAAAAGAAATGGTTGCAGTCTTTAAAGAATAAACATCAAACTAAAATATAATAAACAGCCTGGCTTTACCAGCTTATTTATGCTTACCAATTTGTATTAAATATGATCCAAACGTAATTCCATGTAATGAACTACAAGAACTTATATACCATCTTACCACCAACGGCCCATGTCTACATGATATATATATTAGCGATTTAATTGAGATACATGAAATCAGTCTGAGATTGCTGGAAAGAGACAAAAATCATTCCCGTATGTACGAATGTATGGTTAGTTGGAGAGCCCAAATATCTAGAAGATAGTAGATACACAAGTGTACTACGATAACCGATAATCAAAATACGTATTTTAGAGAAAATCAACAAGGCCCTATGGATTAAGGCCTCCTCTGACGTATAACATCTTTCAGGTATTTGTTAAGAAATAAATACTGAATAAGCAGGTTAATTATATTATCAAACTTTGTTAAATGGTATGAAGATCTCTGAAGAAGTAACTTTGCATTTACATTTAAAATTAAACGAATTATGTAAAGAACGTCTTTTTAAATTCTTTTTTCTTATAAATAAATAATGTTTTCTTAGTGTATGTATTTTACTTTTCGCCGTTTTATTTCCATTCAACTAATATTTATATTGATGCGGTGAACAATTTTCCTTGGATATGAATTGTGGACCATGAGTTATACGCACGGAGAACTGTTTCGGTGGTGAATTGTTGACGGTGATATGTTGAAGGTGAATTTTGGCGGTGAATGTTCCGAATATCTAAATATGACTCTAATATTAGTAGAAAACTGCATTATCATAAAAATACTAAAGACACAATCATTTTTAAACTCTAATTTAACTCTAACTTATCCACATGTCTAAGAATAGGTTTATCAAAAGAAAACATGTTCAAAATATTGACGACAGAAAATCAAAATGATTTTTATTCGCTCTTGACTTTAAGGTATTTTTAAGATGACAGCTGGATGGCGGGGGACATCCTTATAGGAGCGGCGGTATAGAAGATAGGGCGGTATAGAAGATAAGGTTTCCTCGTCGGTCTCACTCGTCAAAGTTAATAAAAACGCTACTTTAAATCAAACAAATGTGCAAATAATTTCTTAAAGTATAGAAAATGAAAATTTTACGTAATTATTAGCAATTATTGCTCATGCGTCCCTAAGTACTGTCTTTATTCGATAATAGTTATCAACATAAGCCCGTAAAGTACATAGTATGATTACATTGAAAAGATACATATAAATATTACATAAAATCATAAATATAAAATAATATTACCTTATAGATGTAGTAGTCATAAATATACATCATGAAAAAAAATCTTATAGTATACAAACAATAGAAAAAAAAAAACAATAAATTAACTGAAACATGTTATATGAATAGATGTTATTATAAAAAATACAAAGTTATTATTAAAATGTAGAGATTAGATATTATTTAAAAGAGTACAAGGTAGTAGTGATGGCAAACCGTTACGCGACTGTGATTGTGTCAATGATTGGTAACTGAGATTTAACGATGATTGGTATCTAAGATTTAACTGTCAGAGGCTTACTTTCTAGTGTACCGGTCATTGCTCGAAGAATTACGTTAAACAGTTATCAATCGAACACAATCACAGTCACAATAATAGTTAAAATAACGATTTTAGCATCACTACAAGGTAGCCATTAAGGGACCGACCCATCAAGAATACTCCCAAAGTGTGAAAAAATGACGAAATACAATGATGCTTCGAGTCACACAGCACGCGGTACAGACTAACGGAGTTACATAAATGCTGCAATAGATGATCGGGAGAATAGCGCGTGCGGGGAAGACATACCAGTGCCTCCTATGCACGTTAGTTAAATTAAAATAATGCCATGTAAATATGTATCATGTAGTTAAAACTATATATAACCGTGTTCCCGCAGACACTGCTCATTCGGTCATCTATCCAGGATATACCCACGATCTTACGAATTCCCTGTGAAGTACGAGGTTCCATTCATTCCTAATCAAGTCAGCATTCCAAGGTGGACGATGATTCAATCCAGCCAGGCCACTAATCAGACGTTCACGCACATCTCTCATTAACACACAATTCCACAATATATGTTATGGCATCTGTTCCACGCGTCCAAAATCAAAGAGCTTACTGCAAAATTGACCATGCCCCGTTATTATATGCCACTTATAATGATTCAGAGCCAAAAGTCCCCATACACCTTTGGCTTTAACAGCGACGCGGGGGAGAAAATAGTGAGTACATCTACCCAGCGTCGATGTGTCCCTTCGTGTGACTTTAAGGTCTAACGTACTATTTTATAAACATTCTATAATTCAAAAAGGATTGACATTAAACCACCTCATCACTTCCCCGAAAATGTTTTAATCTCATATCTTTTAAATTATGAAGTTACATTTATGAGCCGTTCAATGTGTTGGTGGGTTCGAGTTTTTTTTATTAATTCATACAACAATACAATTCAGTTAGGTAAAGATAACGAAGCTGTTAAAAATATGAATGTGGCTCATACCCAAATACATATTTGTGTTTTGTTTCAAGTATTCTTTGTTGTTTCTTATTGTTTTTCTTCTATCCAGCCCTGAAAAACACCATGACGAATGTAATTTGCAAATTCCGTTAATATTCCTGTGTAATATCAATGCGCGGTCGAGCATAAAAACTTATACTTTGAATTTGGGAAAATATTCTATCAATATTATTTAATCACTCGGCTTACAGGCCTGACATCCTAAAGTAAAAATTTAGAAAGAATTGAAATAATTATCACGTTAAAATTTATTTTTAACATAATTGCCGGTGATGTTTAGGAGATTTTCGACTCTTAGATAAAACAATCTCTTAGATACGGATTTTGCTTCTATGAGACTTTTTGGAGAGAATTCTCGACTTTCGTATTCCCCGTGTACACACCATGTGTCAGAGACTCGGCATCTTTTGTTTCATCTCACGCTCATAAAACATCAAATGTTACTGGCGTTCGTTAGTCGGGTGAATTTGAATCTCTCCAGAAGCAGTTAAAAAGGAAAATATATTTGTATTTTAATGTTTCATATTTATGTGAATATTTAATGATTTATGTCTGACTTTCATAATGTCAGGAATGTCTGACTTTCATAATATTAAAGGAACTTATGGTAGTTTTAGGTGACGTTTATGTGCATGTATCGAATCTTGCTGTCAGATTGAACTTTTCATTTGGATATAACAATTGTATTAGTGTGTGTAACAGCCCATTTCGAAAATATGTAATACGTACTTTGTTTTTTTTTTTAAATATTAAATAAATACACGATGTCGGAAAACTCATAAAACTACACAACATATATAGAGCTCAAATTTGTATGTAGGTACAACTTTTTTTTTTTGCGATATATCAAATATTTTTTATGTTTTCAATCGCAGAGAATAATGTTTTATTGTAACACAACGCTTTTAGGATTTTTTATTTTTAATATATGACATAGTAAGTAGGGGAGAGGATCTTACCTTGGGCAGGTCCGAAACTTGATCAATCGGTTCCCTGCGCTCAACTATCGAAAAATTCGCCATGTTTTTATTATAAATAAGGCGTAATAAATGTCTTTCAGTCAGAACCTACATAAATGTTTTTGTTAAAAATAAAAATCGATTTGTGTAATCGAAAAGTAGCATTCTATAAATTTTGGAATTTAAGGTAAGCGATTTATCGTAGATAAATTTGTACTTCTGTTTACTGATTATATTGACTCTTAAAACATATTTTATTGTACAAGAAAAACATTACCTCAAAAATGTTGTTGTCATTTTATTTGCCTTACTGTGTGTACCGTACCTTGGGCCTCCGCAAGGTACTGTACCATGCGTGGTCAGGGCCATGACCAAGGTACGCGATTTAATTTATATGTTCATCAATTTGTTTTGTATTTCATAATTTAAATATGGCGAGGAGTAAAAACAATATTAAATTAATCAAATTAGATCCTGTTGCTATTGTTAATGCGGCAAATCGTATTCTTCAAGATAGTGGCCAGTTAATGCAATATCGTAAACATAGAAAAATTTACACCTGGTATAATGTATAATGTTAATAAAACCGGCATTTCTACCCTACACAATCCACCCATTAAAGTGTTGAAACAAGTGGGAAGCATGGCATCTTGAGAAAGAGAAGTCAATATCAGTCATTTTCAAAAGAAACATCAAAAAAATCTATTCGAGTAGCTCGAAAGCCTACTAGATGTTCCATTCTATTAGACAAAACACAAAAAATAATTAAAAAGTGGAATTTTTGCAAAAAAGAAAACCCTCAGTAAAATATATATTTAAAAAAACACGCAGTAAAAAAAAATGACAATCGTGTTTAATTGAAAAATATTGATACCAGATCTTCACAAGAAACGATGTCATCGAGTGATTCTTTGTTAAATGTCAATTTTGGCAGTGAGGAAAAAAAAAACTCGCATATAGATAACCAATTATCATTAAATTATTTTGTTTCGGTGTGAATTATAAAGAAAAATAAATAACATTATTATGTAGCCGAAGTGTTAAAGAATGAGGCACAACTTCTACTTTACTCGTACATGTAAATTTTTGAAGTAATCCAGTTTTATCTCTAAAAACTAATTTATCTGTAGTTCTGAAAATACGTCAGAGCTTCATATGAAAAATATTCCTTTTAAACTGGCCTAAAAAAATAAAATTTACTGGATCATTTAGGCAAAGTCAGTTTTTATTGTTTAGTGTTGATCTTGGCCATTATAACGTAGAAAAGAATACGGTTTTCCAAGTACATATTACATATTTTAAATATTAAATATTGTTCCTATATAATAATTTTAATAGGCACCCTTTTAAATCTATTATTATTTTGATATTAATTCATATTTATGTAAAAAAAAAAAAGATCTTATTTAATTCATTATATTTTATTTTATTACACCTTTGCATAGAAAATGTGCTTCACTTCACAGGCATTTTAGTTTTTTTCGCTTTCTTAATACTTTATTTAATACATTCGAATATATCTATAACTTAATCAACAACACAAATAGTTTTATTGGACCATTAATTTGTATTACTAAATTACGTTACCGTGTGGCCCAAGGTGCGGGACCGTCCCGTACCGCGGGTCATAATAAGAGTTTTCGTAAAATTTCATTCTAATGGTTATTATCAATGATAAACATATTATCACTTCTATCAATTTTAACATAAATATATAATTCATCTAATTGATAGTGAAAAACAACTAAACATTATTTGTCAATAAAATATTTTACGAGAAAAAAACGGCCTAAGGTTCGAACCCTTCCTCTGCGTTGCTATATATTTATAACAATGGAAAAAGCAACAAATGCATTCGACTAAGACAAATATTAGTAAAAATATAAAAATACAAAAAGACAAATAATACTTTAAAAAATTAACAAACATCAATATAAGCATAAATATATAAACTTTCCTAATTTACAAAATTATAACATTTCGTTTTTCTTTGTGGATACCGTGTTCATAACGAATTTCAAACAACAACCCTGTCCACTAACTAATTAAAATGCTAAGCGACATCAATACACTGTCACGATTGGCATATTATGTATAATATTACTTACACTAATACGAGTACAATCGTTATTTCTAAATGAAAAGTAGTATACACTAATTAGAGTTTTTATTTCTTTCTGCCAATATCAAGCTGATCTCTTAAGTTTTTCTTCAAAACAAAATCACGTGTAACATGATATTGTAATGTATTTTATCTGAATCCCTGAAATTATCTTCTTGTATCTCCTTCCATGGACACGGGCCTTTAAGATGCATATTAGTCCGCTATTTTCCGTGACCAAATGGGAAGTGTCGTAAGGTTTCGTACCGACCAAATATTATATTATCAATCAAAATTGGCCAATTATGATGGAAAAATTTTGGCAGTAAGTATATTGATACCTACATCTTGTGAGGCAGCTTACGTAATTAAAATACTAATTCTAATTGCGACTAATTATGTTTTGAAAGCGCCGGCCCAGTGCCTATTCCCGCGTGTCACGATTCTCCATTAGTATTTGCCTATTACCCATTCATTAATCGTAATAATAGTGTTTCAGGGCGATTATTGTACGGCGTAACGGCAAATGTACGAACGATGGACAAACAAACGAACGGACAGTGACATTATTTCTTTAGTAATATTTCGGTAATCAGTATTTTCGTAGCGTCCGTCACGCCGCGCCATACCGTTTTGACGAATCGCCGAACACGTAAAATGCGCCGAGTATTTCGTAATTACGTTTTTTTTCAACTCGCAGAGCGCCAGAGAATGATCGCGGTTCTTTTTCAAACAATTTACATGCCTCAGAAGTTTATTACAAACTTTATATTTTTACTCTATTCTGATTTAATTCACGATTCTTACAGGCGGTAAAAATATGTTGTGCCTACAAGATAAAATAGTATTTTGCAGCAGATTATTGCTTTAGGGTGGTACATGAATTGATGAATATTTGCTTTCGAAGATTTGACGGCAAAACTTGGTATATTCAGTCTGTTCTCCGCACACAATACAATAAACAACGAATTATATACAGTAAACAAAATTAATACTACTAATTTAATGTATTAATTATAAATATATACATATAAAATCAATTTTGTCAAAAATATTCTTTTTGCGCTACCGGGATTCGAACCTGGATCTCTATTTCCAATCCGGGAAAGTACACTACCAATTGTGTTATAGCGCTAGTATTTTTCATGACAAATTTTTTAACCTATATGATACACTTTTTCAAATTAATACATCTGTCGTTCCATTATTTGAAAGCCATTTACATTGTTTTTACGGAATCTCAAATATCTTTGAGTAAATCGACTGCAGACCCCAGAACTATCCATTCATTTTTATTAAATTTTGGACATATTTATATATATATATATATATTTATAATGAATACATTAAATTAGTATTTAAAATATCACAGACCATCTGTTCTGAATAATTATAACTTCACAATAGGAATGTGTTCTCCTTAATAACATTAATACTGTCCTTTACACAAATTTCGAAAATGGGTCTTTAGAATAGTACAACGTTTCCCATATAGTGTTCTACAGAACCCTGGGATTCCATTAAGTATAACTAAGGGTTCCCCGAAAAAAAAAATTAAAGTGTTGTCTTTCGCCACCAAGCACTTGTGGGAAATTGGATTTTCACTATACTTTGAATCCATAATGAAGTATCGAAACGAACATGATGCGATTCCGAACATACGAATGCAATTGTCAACTAATAAACGAGATGTGAGAAGACTTTTTTGTAAATGAAGAAAATATATTATTTTGTTCGTTAAATGTACGAGTGTGTTTGGCATTTTTTATTTATTTTTTTTATATGTAAACCATATAATATTTTTTCTTGTCTGGTGCGTAGAAAGGACGGTCGCATTTATTTATGAGACGTGAAAGAGGACAAAACGTACATTTTTCTTTTACTGGAAAAATGCAACTTTCAATTTAAAGATAAATAAACATATTAATTGACTTTTTTAACACAATATTTTAGTGTATATATGTATATTCTTAACCTATTACTAAACGAACATAAAGATTTAGAGTAATACTCGTATTATATACATCAAAGTAAAATATAATAATAAAAATAAAAATTACATGAATATTGAAAATAAAGCACTGGCAACGTAAATAAATCCATATATGTAAGAAAATAAATTTTTGTACGCTATCTGTGTCACATAACAACATAAAACAAACAATATGCATTGTTATATTTTAAAAAGAGTAAAATAAAGTAATTTAATAATTTTAATAATGAAACCAACGTATCAGAAAACGAATACGTTTTGTATATTTCAACCGATAATTTTAAACAAATGTCGATATCAAATCTGTTGAATAATGTTGATCGTGGAACATCGTTGATCGATACCATGCTAGGTAAAATAAGTGCTTGCTTTAACTATCAAAAATTCATATACGGAAGAAAAAATGCAAACACCAAATTAGTTATTTTAATTGATTTTTTTACATTTATAAAAACTAATAATTTTCAAAAAAATTCTCGTCACAATTGACGAGCAATACAAAGGTTCAAAAACCTACTCCACCATTAACTCAGGCACTCCACTGAATCCAACCAGCGTTGAGGTGAATATATCAATTAACTCAGATTAAGAATTTCCAACACTATGCAATCTGGGCGTTGTCCAATGCAGACTATATTTAGAAGCCGAACTATCCATGTACAATGGAGTTTTAAACTGAGCTCGAGAAAATTTATTTTGGTTAGAAAACCTGGACAATCGAAGATGTAGTTTTTTTTTTTTAAGGAAAACACATTCTTATTGTGAAGTTGCAATTTTTCAGAAAATAGGTCTGTGATATTTTAATACAAATTAAATTTATCAATTAGAAAGATATACAGATTAGATCAGTTTATCGAAAAAATATTTTTGTTGCTACTGGAATTCGAACCTGGATCTTTTCCTATCCTGAGAAATGCATTAACCGATTACACCACACCAACATGGTAAATTGACGACTAATTTTCGAACATATATGTTGCATTTTCAAATTGATTCATCTGTCGTTCCATTGTTTGAAAGAAATCTTCTTTGTATTTTTCGAATCTCAAACACCTTTGAGTAAAATCCGATAGGAGACGCCAAAATGAATTAATAATTCATTTTTATTAAATTTTGGAAACATTAATACAACTTATATATTTTTAAGTAGCGATAATAATATTTTCTCGATAAATCGATTTTATCTGTATATATTTGTAACTGATACATTTAATTTGTATTAAAATTATATATGAAATATCTCTTATATACTTCTATGTGTCAGACGTAAAAAAATTTGAAAAAAACAGATACTGGTGTGAAGTGATAGTATTCTTTGAAATACATGAATTAGGTATATTACTGTTGTGCTCTGAAAGTACATTTTTCAATTTCTGTTGTCAGATATTTGAAAATTGTAATTTTAAAACAGTAATATTTCTGATGTGAACGTGGTGTACGAGCCTTTTCAAATGAATATTGTCTATAAATATTTTCAACATCAAATTATTTTTCTTGAATTTATCAAGGTGATACCTATTTTCAATCAACGAAAAGATCTGCACATCATCGTTGTGAAGGCATTAAGATATTGTATTATATCTACAAATGCATACATTTACAAAAAAAATAATTGTGTGAACAATTTTGTTGTATTTTTTATTATTACGAAATCGTCTTACGTTTCGCGCAAGTCTTTAAACAATTGAGCGGACTTTAAACACAGTATGAAATAATTAAATAAGATTTATTTATATATTCTGTTATTCGTTTATTTGTTCCCTGTCCACCTCACTAAGATCAGAGTCCATATTGTGGTGGGTAGTGTTTTTTCTTTTGTATTGTTAGCGATACGTTAGGTTGGTACAGAAATTCAATCTTTATGAACAGGATATACTGCACTTAAAAAAAATCGTACATAGTGTAAATTTTAACAGTTGAAAAGATCGCAAGTCTTAATTTTTATGTAAACAATGTTCCAATTATGTCTTTAATTTTATACTCAACGTGTTTGGATATAGTTATTAATCATTCTTAAAAAATAATTATTTCTATGATGCAATTACTTAAAGAATTTTTTTTCAAACTTAGAGAATAGCATATTTCAGTCAAATATATATACTACAAGCAGGCCTAACTTTTTGAGCACCTTTATTAGTGACCAAAAACGCGTGTAAAAATTTCAAATCGTTACTAGATACCAACTTTGTCTATTTATTTATTGCTTCAGATTGCCGTGGGCGTATTAACAGACCCAATAAATAAGTATTTATGCAATAAAATCATTCGTACGGAAAGCATTTCGGTGAAATAATAGCGGTTATTAAGAATTTGTAAGTGTGGCGAATATATTATTTTGGCGGGAGGTAAATTATGGGTGATTATCCACGTGAGCACCATTCGGCTAACATAAATACATACATGCACGCCACCATTATATTATTGGAAAATGTATATTTTGTGTTGTGTGAATATAATCAAACCGCGATCAGAAGAAAGTGACGTTAATCGACACAATTCACAGAAAATTGCAAAAGTGAAAATAAAAATAAAAGAAATCTGGTCATTGATGTTTTCCGACAAAATTAAATTACGGATATTAACCTAAACGTGTGTTTAGTAAAGTTAAATAATGTTTGATCTACTACATCAAATTGTATTATTATATTTAATGTCTAAATAGTATATTCGCATTTCACTCGGATGTCTTCAGTGGCGTAACTAAAAATGCGCCCCATTGTAAAATTGATAAAACGGCAGGTACATATATATTGTATGTAATATATTGGAATGTGAAATACTACGCAGTTTTATCCATTTAATAGTTCGATAAAAATTGATTTCTTGTCTCCTATAATACTCACATTTTCAAGAAGAGAAAAAGAAGTTACTGTGAAAAAATAATAACTTGTCGCATGATAGAATTTGAATTTTATATAAAATAATTTTCAAATGTCAACAAATTTCAATCCTCGTTTTCGTGTCGATTTAGGACTTGTAAAGTCGTCGATCAGTTTTGAAACACACATTTTTTCGGTTTCGTAACTTTTACAATCTGGTCCCTAACCCGTATTAATGGGTCGCTATTCTATTTGTGTTTTGATAATATACGCGAGATATTATTTTTAAAATTTTGTTATTTCATTTCTTGCTGTGGTGAATTGTAATAATTATTATTAGTCCGTATTAACCAACTCGCAAAAGTATTTAAATCTTTGGGGTCCCTGTCTGACGTAGCCCCCGATACATCGTTTTAGTGCGGTTACGCCACTGGTGGTAGTGTTGAAACCGTATCTGGTACTAAGCGCACCCAGGCGTCTAGTTTGTGTAGCTATCAAATGCCACATTTTCCACACATTTGTAGGCACAAATTTTATGAACTTTTGTACGATGCTGGCATAAAATTGTCAAGACCGTCACGTATTGTTAAATAAATTCGGTAATAGCAATACAGCACAATGAAAAGGTTTCCGCCACATTAAAAGCCATCCGTCTTGTAAGAAGCCAGTTTTCATGCTACACTGTTTGTACCTGTAACCTGCATTTATTTTATTATTAAATTTGATAAAAAATTATACATAATAAACAAAAATTGTTGCCTAAAATTGTTTAACATCTTCTTACACGTAGGTACTTACAACAATTCACATCATAGTCTGGTAAACCTACTTAATTTTATAGACAATACAGATTACAGATTTTTTTTAAAGAAGAGTACATAATATGTAGGTAAATAATAAAACCTTCTATATAAATAATGAAAAAAAAAAGTTGCATATAAAATACATGTATACATATCCAATACATTTTTTCTTCAATATTTGCAAAATTACTTTGGGATCTCATTTTATAGAAATAATTAGACAAAATGTATACTTTGTTTAATCCACTATTTATCGATTATTCTACATATTTCGAAACTTAAGGTATCTTCTTCAGGAAACAATGTATACATATAGAATAATCAATAAACAGTGGTTTAAACAAAGTATTTTGTCTAATTGTTTATAATACATTTTTACTAATAATTATAAGAATTCTTTTTCTTTTTTGTGTGCCGTCTTCCATCAAAAATCCATGACCAAGTAAAGTATGCCTCCTATGTAAGATATATTAGATCACAGTATTTTGAACATCGAATCTTTTTTTTTTAAGAACCAATATATTATATTTTGACGAAATAATATGTTGGCCTTGAATGAATACCTAGGTTGAAGATTGTAGGCATATTTTTTTTGTGGCCTTAACGAAATTCGGATATCCATGACACAGTACCTAACCATCTTCATATTAGTCTTCTGCTTGGTCTGATTAGCATCTGTTGACTTCTGCGAAAGTGTTTTCTTCTTCTCTCAATACAAATAACTTTATTATTTCATTTTTCTCAAGACATTTACAGATAATTTTCATGAATTAGCGCTATACACCATCTAGGCCCAAGGCCGACTGTAATACAGGCATTCTTGTCTCGAATCAAATCTCTCCATTCTGAAATCTGATATATTTTTCCAGGTTTATATTCCGGGCGTGGTTTTCTCAAAGATCGTTTTAAGGTTCTTGTGTTCTCATTTGTCGCGGCATTTTTTGTACATTGTTCAGCTTATAGAAATTTGAAGACGCTTAATACTGGATGACTAAATGCAGCAGATATTTATTTAGGTGTATATGTGGCAAATTCATTTATGACAGAGAATGAATAAATTAAGACAGAATGTAAAGTATGGTGATTAGAATTTAAAAAGGACGCTTAGGTGGTTTAGTCATATGGAACAGATAAATAAAAATACCTGATGCAAGTGTTGATGGCATCATAAATTAGGGACGTCCGAAGAATACTTGGCATGACTAAGTAAACCAGATACCGGAAGATGGTCTTGTTAGAAGCTTTGATAATAGACGAGCTTGTTTGATAAGATGTAAAAATGTGGATGAGGCGAGAATTGTACGTCAGGACTGAAGAGTGTTACGTTCTATCCTCTTTGCCTACCTTTCAAATTTACAGAAATCTCGCGGACATCAGCTGTCGGCTTCCGCGTACTGAGGCGAGAGGACTGGCTTCACATTCGTATTCGACTGTGCTAAACAATAAATCAAGTAACAAATGTAAGAAGTTTGATTCGTTTTCTTAATCTGCTCTGGCAACTACGAACACGCACAATACATTCCGCGATCATCAAACGAACACGTGAGTGATTAATAATTATTGGGACACCCACCAGATCTTTCTGATTCACATCAACCTACATACGCACATATCTCAATCATAACCTCATAATTTTACTCCTCATATAATAAATATTGACGAAGAGTAACGTTAGATGCCAAAAATACTGACGAGTATACTGATGATGTATGTATAAGAAATGACGTGTAATACGAGATGTTACATCCCTTCTACGTACATCTACGGTATGCATATATGTATTTGTGGGAAAATCTCGCGGAGACCAGCTATCGGCTTCCGGGTGCCGAGGTGAGAGGCCTGGCTTCACATTCGTACAGGAGAATCGATTGTGTCACCGTTATTCTCGTGTATATTGCATATAGGTAGTACAACAAAGGTCGGTGTTTAATTAGCGCTCGGCTGCGACGTTCCGGCGGTGCGCGCGCACCCCTCGCCCCGCCGGCGCACGCGTCGTGACTGACGGGCGACCAGTGGAACGAGACCGCAGTTTTCCGCGAAGAAAAAGAGCAGTAATTAATAACTAGAAGTGTACGCAGGCGCAGCGCGGCGCAGGTGCGATATGGTTTACTTGGCGCAGTGGCACACACCTGGGTGGGTTCACTGCTCGCCGTTTCCATGTGCTCGGTATGCATCAGTAGATCTAACGCCGCTTCCGACGTTTGTATGAAATCTTTCGATTTTCCTAGAAATGCCGATATTATTTTATTCTCATTTTTTTACCATCACGATGCTGATTACTAGCGATTCTTAAGATTATCTAACTCATTACACTAATAATTGATTTTCTTCTTAGAAAGGCCCGTATTCCTGCACCAACCGTGCATATTCCTAATTATTGGTTGGCTTGACTATATTTTCCTCGGGATTCTGGAGTGCAACTGAAGATATTGTGGAAAAGTTGACATTCAATTCAAAACACATTTACATCAGCGGCAAGTAAGAACGAAGAGTTGCTATGTTAAATAAATAATATGTAAATAGTAACTATCCGAAATTTGGTTTAGATCGGTCAAAGAGTAAAAGATTATATAAAGAACAGATACAGATATTTAGTTTAGTTAGTTTAGTCAATGCATAGAATGTATCTACTGGTTTTTACGTCATATCGCAATGCCAGAAAATAATATTGGGTTGTGAAGTCGAGTAGCCTTTGACATCAAATAACTCATATTCGAAACCCATTTTACGGCCAGTTTACTCCTACTTTGATTGCAAAAGCAATTAAATTTATTAGTCACTTTTATTACATTACTTATTATTTGCATATTTTTTAAATAAAAATAAAAGCATAATATATATATATATATATATATATATATATATATATATATATATATATATATATATATATATATAATAAGTAATTGTTGTGATATAGAATAATTAAAGCGAACTATCTTGGTCTAGAATCCCGAGACCAGACTCAAACTCCCGAAGATTGACTTAAAAGTCTTACCGCTATACCAAACTTGTGCGTAAAATAATAAAATCCATTTTAAAACAAAAATTAATTTTGTGGATTCGTATTTTATGATTATATAATTGAGTAGCATTGGTATTTTGGTTAAGACGCTGACCTAGTGATCTAGTATTCGGGGGTTTACGTCTCGTTCCAGGAGACCAGCAAGTTAGTCTTATTTTCATAGCACGAGCGTTTTGATTAGTTTGAAAATAGTAAGAATATCTTTATTTATTGAAAAAAAAAGTCACTGTACTATTAAACATAAATAAAATCGATCCTATCTACAAAAAATAACCAACAAATAAATCAATTCATTGTATTTCGCATGTATTTGACATATTTTTATTGTGTTTAATGTAATATAATGCAATATATATAAAAAAGCGAATTAAAATTTTATCTATTTTTTATTTATTATCTTTGTTTTATTAACCACTGAATTGAGTTTAAATACATCTACCGGTTTCGAAAAATACTATTTTCTTCTTCAGGATGTCATAACTAACTAAAAATATATATCATTGTTTCTTCACCAGAATCTATTTTTAAAAAAACAACAATTATTTAAAAAATAAATTTAGTATTTAACTCAAATTGTTGCTTAATACAAATTTAGTCGAATAATTTTTAGGAAAAAATTTTAGAATGGGACTCGTAGTTAAATTAAGTTGGTTGTTTATAATTTCTTGATACTAAATTTATTTTTTAAATAATTGTTGTTTTTTTAAAAATGGATTCTGGTGAAGAAAAAATGATATATATTTTTAGTTAGTTATAACATCCTGAAGAAGAAAATAGTATTTTTCGAAACCGGTAGATGTATTTAAACTCAATTCAGTGGTTAATAAAACAAAGATAATAAAATAAAAAAATATGAATTTTAACCACAAAGTTAATCTTGCTAATTTTAAAAGTATTAAAATTATATAATATATTTACATGCAAAATACTAATAATGATTTACATGCAAAATACTATTAGTTAGTTGCGCTTTGCGTAGGGGGGGTCGATATTTATATAAATCAATAGATGACACAGATATTTTTGTCGTAAGAAACTTTTTATTGTTTCGTATTGGAAACAGATACTTCAACATGATTAATGATTTCCTCGGCTTCACTGAACTCTCCGTTCGAGCGATTAATTAGGCGGAATGAACTAAAAAGACCGCAATTATTAATTATTTTACACGTATCGTTATTATTATACGATTAAATTCGTAATAAAAAGCGCGCGTTTCTACGGGTCTCCAATGCGGGGCAACCATTTGCTGAGGAATTTCAATAACAAAAATTTGCGCAAAAACCTGTCATTTTCTTTATTGTATGCTAATTCGTGTGCACTTCAGCGCAAGAGCTTCGCGTATTGCGCGATCAATATTTCTGTTATAATGATGCCGACGCGGTCATTGAACTTTCGCGAGGAAATGGGAAAACATTTTGATTGATTATTAATGACTTTTTTCTTTTCTTTAGCAAATTCAGTCCTTGGAGTAATATATATTAGTTAATATTTTAAGAACGTGGGTGGCAACATGTTTTACGACTGTCTGGTGTAATTTATTATTAATTTCCTCAAAAATGGAGTTAAAAATAAAGAATATATTTATTTTTATCGGATACTATTATTTGACGGATGTTATGATTTGTTATCTGAAAATTTAAAAAAAAAAAGTCATATATTAATGTTGTATGACCAAATATTATAAATATTGAAGAATAATAATCTTAGAAGCCAAAAAGACTGAAGTGTACAGGTAATGTGTGGATCTTAGTTTAAAATCGCGTCAGTATAGCATTGCAGCGTAGAACCGATAAAGTGAGTTCAAACCCCTACAACGGAAAGGGTGGGTGGGAAAAGATGATGTATGGATAAGATTATGATGTTGATGTAAGAATAGGAATATACAATTTTTTACCCTTTCTACCTACAACTGCGGTGTGCATATGTATATTTATGGGAAAGATTATCTGACAAATATTTAAAAGATCACAAATTTAAAAAAAATTCGAAATAATAGAAAGTTTTTCTTATGCGATTACTATAAGAGATGCGGATAGATAACTATTTATTATGAATAAGTACTCTTTGTACTGCCTCTGACGTAGGAGATGACTATTTTTTATTGATTTGTAAAAGATATTTTTTGGAATTCTAAAAAGTCTTGAATATTTCATTCAAGCACCGTTGCTTTAATATCCGTCATAAAGTGTTCTCTTGTCGCGGTCGCGATCGCGGGCTTCCGGTCTCACCCAATAAAGCAGATCTTACAATTTGCCGGTACAAAACAGATCAAGCATAAAGCTCGATTGCATGTACAATAATATTATATGTTTGTATGTATTTATAATGTTCTAAAATAAATTGCGCGTAGAATTTGAATTTAAAGTATTTTTCCGGAATATTTCATTCTTAAGGTGACGAAGAAAACTATTTATATCATTCTAATTTCAGATTAAAAAAAAACTTTAACAGATCATTAACATTTTGGAGCCATCGATGTTTGGCGAGATCTTGTGTACATATTAGTGAAAAAATACAAATTTTAATATTTTTAAGTACGTTTGTTTGCTGTTAACATTAATCACATAATAAACCGATAATTAAATTTGTTTTTCTCTGTTTGACAATTGTTTGCATTCCGAACAAATTGCAAGCAAATTTGGTTGTGAAATGGAAAGCGAATTTTGACCGCGATCCGAGACATTTATGGTTCATGCGGCTGTTTGCTCATTTATTATTCAAGTCTCTCGATACACTTTGATAACCGCATAATGGCGTTAGATTTTTTAAAATTAATTAAAATATTAATTCGTTTAGAAAAAATATTTCTACATTTATTTTGTGTTACTGGAATTAGATCTAGGCTGGATGTATTACCAATTAAAATAAAACATTTTAAAATGATTGAGTGAATTCTAATGTGTAAAATTTCGATTATCCGCAGATTCCTTAAGAAATGAACGCCGCTCGTTTAAAGTTGAAAAAATAAAAATACATTTTAATCACTAACTAAACACCCTTAGGTAAAGATTTAATTTTATTTCAAACACATAGAGATTACCAAATATGTACATGACTTGTTCGCATGTGTTGTATTTTACGTAGATGTGTAATTTATATTAATGTTTAATACATGGGTTAAGTTAGTTTTAGTTGTAAATGAATTCGTTAACTTACTTATTGATAGCTGACGTTTGCTGGAATGTAAAACTTGACTGGTTTTTCGGACATACACTATGATCTGCCCGCTAATATGAACAATAACTAATTAAAGCTTAAAATAATACATTTTGTACAGGGTGAATATTATGTTTCAGGCCGAAGTTGTTTTTGAATAACTAAGTACCAAATGAAACACAATTCTTTCATTTGGTTTTTATTCTTAAATTATTTGGTTTGTTATAATTATGTATGGAATATGATATCGGCTAAGTAGTCGCCTCTAGCAGCGGCACAAATGCTTTTGACCGTAAAGGCTTTTAACCACTTTTTTCATAACATTCTCACACACTTCGCGTGTTATTTCAGTAATTTCATTTCGAATGTTGTTTTGTAGCATCGGAATTGTTGCTGGCACTGGTTTCCTTTCACGTACCGTACCGTCCTGTTGAAACCGCATGTGTTGCAGGCCCAATCGATCCAATTCGGTCACTAAAAAGTTTTCCAACATGTGACGATAGCGATTACCATTAATGGTTACAGTATTGCCATTACTATTTAGATAAAATGTTTTAATGACTTCAACACCGTTGATGCGTTATATGCACCATAATAAATTATATTAAATTTCTCTCTACGATTACCAAATGCGAACTGATATCTGTCGATATCAATATCTGTCGAACCAAAATGGCTGCCAAACAAAATCGGCTGGAAACATAATATTTACTCTACTTTATCGACGTGACTTAGTTAATGTTGACAATAAATAAATAATGTTAACCCTAGGGCAGCGCTGATTAATTAACTTCTCTAAAAAGAAACGCTAATTTCTATCCAAAATTCTTAATTTAATTACAATAAATTTAACTATCTGTGATGGAGTACTTATCTGAAAATATTTATTTTGTCCACAGGATGAAGTGTTAGAAAACTTTTGGCCTCCAATACTCTCTAACATAGGCCTCCTCCTCTCATCAGTCGTCCACTGCTTCATAGCCCTGTTCAGCGTGTACCACACGGCCAAGAGGGTGTGCTCCTGCTTCAGACCGAGGGAACCGTTCAACCACAATCAGTTTGATCCGTCATATTCAAACATCAAAACTCCGTTCTCCGTAGTGAGCGTGTCTGAGAAGCGACAGGATAAAAATAACAAATATGGACCCGAACCTCCGGCCGATACGGTCGATAATAGAAAAGAACTGAGCAAAATTTTGGAAGGTAAGCTCGTTAACTCGGGATCGGATACGGACGCCACTGACGGCGGACAGCACTGCCACAGGAGGCAAGACGGACAGAGGATGTCGGAACACAGGAGAATCTCCGGAGAAGCGATGCACGACGCCCATTGCGTCGGATCTTACTTCGGAAGTGCAAACAGCAAAGACAGACTCGTCTGCAGCTGGTTGGGAGGCCAACCGGCCATTCCGATGAGGATTCAGAAAATTCCAAAGAGCGGCGTTAGGAAGAATAAAATGAAGGCGACGCAAGTTTTGCTCGTACCGGCGACTGCAGGAAACACGGTAAGTTTTCAAAAAACACTTTTTTAATCTAAAATCAGATCACAAGTGTTGTAAAATTGATTGAGAATTTAAAAAATCTTACGAGTGACAGGGAACTGTGCGGTGGTACGGACAGAATCACCCCATAACAACGTACAATTTACAAAATATGGAAATGTATATCATTTCTTTTAAATATCCTTAAAGATGTTGCGCTTCCCCATCTTTTATCTATGACTTTTATCTGGATATGTTATTGGATTTGGATCCGTACATGTAAGTGTTATTTGCCAGTAAGAAATAATTTGACATATTTGCCAAAATAGCGAATATGACGAACGTGTTTCTAGTATCTCTAGATTAAGATTACTTAAATGTTTTATCTTTTATATTTTCAATAACGGTACGTAAATACATATTTAATTCAATAAAATGTATATTATCTTTATTACGAGTAAGAAAAATATAGGTACATTAGTGAAATCGTAGGAATTTTTACGACTGTCATCTCGCATCGCACCATAGATTGCGGCGTACTTTCTTTTCTTATCTATGGTCGCACTGTCAAATGCGACGCGGGATGACAGATGAATGTTTACATTTGTTCAATAATCATATGTGTAAACATGATCTAAGTTTTTTACATAAGTGAATATATATTTCAAAGTTAATACGTATGAACACCGTTTGCACAATTCAAGGGAGTGCAATACAGAATGCGCTAGCAGAAAAGCAATCGAAGATAACCGATTACTTTTTGCTGCTAGGACCTGCGGGCGGCTATTGTGTTCCAATAGTGACCGCTACGTGACCCGTGGTGACCGCTGTGCGGCCAGGGTTTCCGTAGAATCTATATTAGCGTAGATCGTAGCGCCCACTACAGATTTCTTTGCTGCTAGTAAAAATATACATATTTTAAATGTCAATTTTTTTTAAAATCCGAAACACTGCATGTATCGATTAGCAATCACTCATTTGGTTATAGATAACGCCGATCTTCTATTCTAGATTTATTGTCCGTGCGTTCGTAAGACTTTCTTTGTTACGATAAACACATCTCATTTAAATTCAATTGACTTTGCTAGTCACTTCACTTCGCAAGTAGGTCTTTAGGTCCAGAAAGAAGGGGGTCGTGGTTGGAAGCTTCCATCTTGGACGGAATAAATGAAAGACTTGGGCGCTTTAAATGGTTAGAGTAAAGTGCAACGGTCTATGCTAATTTTAACCTTAAATTAAGCAACCAGAAACAATATAGCGTTTTTTTGTTCAGGCAATTTAGTATATGTGCGAACAGCATGCGATGTTATTATTATTTTCTTTACCCGGGCGTGAACGTGCGTTCTGCGAAGATTAAATGAAATAATCGTTTTGTTTATGAAAAAATTTTTGCTCTTCGAAATATTTAAAATAATCGCTGAATGTGAAAGTGCATATAAAACGGTGCCGTATTTTCTCCCCACATTTATTTTAATTTTCAGTTGTCTATTGTGCAATTTCATCACATTCTTCGGAGAATCCGAAATTGGCCTTTTGATTTAGAATCATTTATCCTAAATCTTGCGCATGTGTAATTTAAGATGGACGTTCGATTGTCACGTTGATTGTTAATATTTGATTATGATGAAATGATTTAGAGGTTCAGTTTCTAGAGAACCGGTGAGCTTACGTTAGTTAAATCACGGTTAGTTAAACCGTATTAGTTGGAATATATCACGACCTCGATTTTAAGACGAGTCTTATTTTTTAACGAAAAAATCAGGAAAAAATACATTTTATTAAGACCCCGATTATAAGACGACATGCAATTTCTCGAAAAAAAAACCCTATGTATTTTTTTTACTATTTATTAAAGAATGAAAATAAGGAAACATATACAGAAACATATGTAAAAATTCTCAATGGTAGTCCTTTTTAATCGCCAAATATTTCACCGGTAGCACCCATTACTGATCACATCTTCTAGTTCACTTTCTTTTACTTGAGTCAACATCATCAGTATTTTCTTCTAGCCACAAAATATCCTCCGTGCCATCCACGGTGCGGTGTTGGAAATGCAACACTTTATAAAAACCCATTAATAATGCTTCTTGCGTCAATTTTAGACCATGCATCGATTACCCATTACAGAAGAGTGACGGTAGGCTTCTTGATTTTCCCGGGTGGAGTAAGTGCATGATCTATTTGCAAGCAACCAATTTGTGTAATTGCTTTTTAAATATCTTTGAAAAGGTTTATTGACCACGACATCTGAAAATCACAAAAAATTACAACACGAAATGCCCGACAACTCTTGTTTTTTGATGATGTTTCGGGGACAAAAACCTCGTCTTATATTTGGGTCAATACAGTACAATGTATTACTAATTACATCATCACAGCGTATCTCATTACATTATTTATTTATTATTTATTGTTATTGTGTTTAGTTTGTAGAACTTTTTATGAAATAAATATAGATATTATGTTCATAAACGGGGAAATTTTTTAATGATAAGTGCCTTTGAGAAAAATAATCTTAATATATATAGGCTTCACCGAAACCAACTAATTACCCATAGAGAAAGGGACAACTAAAATCATTTAAGTAAATCGATTATACGTGGTTTATCCACAGTTTGAAAATGGCCTTAACCACCGAAACAGGTGTTACATATAATAATGCTTACGCAAACTAGCAGAACTTAATAATTATTTATTAAAATAAAAATATATAATTTCATAAAAAATATCACATGTGCGTACACAACGTATGTGGATGAAATTTATTAAAATAAAAATAATACAGGTGACAAAGATGGCACAGAAGTACTGCTGAAGTATTCATTTAAACGATGTCAATTGCATTTTGATTCAAATAATGTATATCGACACTTTCCGCTAATCTCGAGGATGACACACTACTATCATATATTATTCCTATACATTGTTTCAATGATTTCACATAATTTCATTGATTCAGAGACCAATATAATAAACGATCATTTTAAGCACTCCGCATCAAGTACACGCGACACCGGAAACACGCCGTGACGTGCGGCGTTACCAAAAACCATATGCAGCACGACGCGAATCGAACGCGTACATTATTGTTTTCCGGTCGAGAGCGTAACGCAACATGTATTTTTTATGTATTAGAAATAAAAACTGCACGCGAAGAATATCGTTCTGGTCGAGGTATCCATTTCGTTGGACTTCCGCAGCAAGGCTGGCGGAGAATCTTCGGCATTGAATAGAAGCTAAACGACCTTAAAAAGTGGCGAAGCTAATCTTCGTTCGGAGGAAAGTCACTCAGGCCAAATCTTGGTGAACGCGCCTAATGAAAAGCAATCGCTATTAGCTATTCATCTCTGTTTGGGTGAACGACATCGGATGAACTTGGAAAAATTTAATTAAAAAAAATATATATCTGTATCTTAATGATCGTGGAGTAAGGATTTAGTTATACCTGTTCATTAATAGTATAATAATCTAATTGTAAAAATATTTTGGAAATTACTCAATCACATTATGGTATCTTGATTCTATGAAACTTTAACAGCAACGGTAAACGGGTTTTTCAAATTATTAAGTTCTCGTCATATAAACGAATGAACTAACGTGATTTATTTACTTGGTTAGCCGACAAGTATATTTCCCTAAGGGAATTGAGTGTAGGGATTAATTCCACTAACGGCTATTCAATATGATCCTATTTTTATGATCTACGATGATCTCCAAATAAGACTTTGATCTCTAAACGCCAGTACGTCAGTACTGGAACTATCATTCCAATCCGCTAGAAAAACGTGTGATGATTCTTAGATCTACTCTATACTGTTCTTTACGCGCATTCGGATCGAATCTCATCCACGGACAAAGGCCATTGAAGTATGTTAAATATTTTTTAAATTGACGCGATAAATATGTATCTTAATTTAACCTTATTTTTCATTTAAAGGTTTTAATAATTTCATTATAGTATAATAAAATAAAAGCTAAAAACTTGAAATTCATATTCTTTTAAATATGTTTATTACGTGAAGTATCGTAACTAACGAGTAGGCCATTTTTAGCGTGTTCTAGTATTTCGCCTGTATTTGTTACACGAGGGTACTTGTAATCTCACCAATCTCCATAATTTTTTATTTGAAGAAAAACTTATAGAAGCTTAATGATTTAATGCGCTTATTAATGTATATTCGTTATAATTTAGTTTAAAACATAAAATAAATGCAACACCTTTTTCAAAAACAAGCTAATTTATATTTAAATGTCGACCAATTTTCATACTGACGGCCATTTAAATTTCGGAGTTGCGAAGAATCTTAATATAAATAGTGGCGGACTGCTGACTCTGCAACTATCACGAATTTTGAATTACAATTTACATTAAATAGGGTTAAATTTGATTGTTCATTAATTAACACAATGAGTAAAATCAATATGAATTGATAAGTGCATTCCTAATTTAAAAAATGGAGCTTGCTGAGTTGCAATTAATACCCTCACATATTTTAAGTGCTAGTAATTTTTATGAAATATGTTTAGATATGTATCAAATACTAAATATGCGAGAAATACCAGAATAACTGAAAATGTCTTATTTTATAGTTACGATAAGATAATGTAAGAGGGGTTGAATTATTTATCATTGTCAAAATGGCTATTAACAGTATTCCGCAGCGCTTAATCTTCTGTTTTTATGTTATCGGTGCAATTAATAATGAATTATTTTAATTTTATCAGGAAAATGATATCACAGATAGCTAGTATAAATAAATATATATATGTAATGTGTTGCTATTCCTGTGCATTTATGGTCGTGAAACATCATCGGCCGCCACACTTCCTGATTTCTTCAGTTCAAATGAATCCCATCACGATGTTAACGATCCTCGCTGACAGTTATAGATTGTGGCGTGCAATCAAATGGCTAATATTTCAATATTGACACAATCATTTTATTTGTTTTCTTATAGGAAAGGGGCTGTGAAACGTGATTGTCTAACGAGTTCTTTTAGATAAATTGATCGAACAAAACTTTTTCAATTTGAATTTTACGTTTTATAGCTCCACTTGCCATACGCGGTTCGTTGTTAAATATAAAGTTATACGTGTTTATACAAGTATGTTATAATACATTGTTCAATAAAATAGTAACTCTAGAGGCTAAATTAGCGTCTGTCAATTGTAAAAATTGATTGACAATATATTTTATATCTTAAAATATTTTTTAATGAAATAATATGCGCCTTTACATAGGCTTTATCCAGCGAGCGTGATAGAACTTTAAAATGGAATTAAATTAACAAAAACTTGTGATATCAATGATTTTATTTTATTTGAAAGATAATTCGATGCTATTAACATTTCGTACAAACGAGCACCACGACTACGTTTGATACAATGAATTCTTTGTATCCAATTTTCAACCACTCTTTCACATAAATCTGGTGCTATTTCACAAATAACGCGAGTTATGTTGTTTTTTTATTGTTCAATTGTCGTTGGTTTGTAAGTGACTTTACATATCCCAACAGAAAATATTCAAATGGAGAGATATCACATAATCTAGGCGGCCAATTAATAGGTCCATTTCTGGAACATGGCTACTATTCTTATTTGAAATTCTATCACATTTTTTGGATAACCCTGTATATACCCGTCCTGCATTAAATTGTGTCTTGTCTAGTTAAACGGGACAATTTAAACATGAATAAATCTTTTTTTAGAAATCAAGATTACTATAATATTATTTTAAAACAAATTAGATTGTTTTTTTTTGTAATAAAATGGACTGAAAGTACTGGTGTCATCTAACACACGCTTAGAGCACTTTATAAAAATATTGTCGTATAAATATGATCGTTTCCTACTTTGGAAAAATAGACGTCTCACTAATAACTTAACATATATGTAGATGGAATCCGTGTACCGTTTAAAATTTGTTTTAATTATCAAGAAACTAGATATGTATGGTCTGAAAGATTGTTTCAAAAATTTCGCAAATAAAATTAGAATTCATTAAAATTGACGATTCGTTTTCTTGTGTTTCGGAAGGGATCTCGGCACATTTAGAGTGCTACTCAAGTGTTAATGCGATACTGACATTAAATCACCCACAAATCGCGGTACACACAATCATCATCATATCATAACTTTACAGGCAGATTGATAGAAACACGAGCATCCTCTTCAACATTTTTACAGGCTCCCAGTGATGTATTATTGGTATCAATATATCGAGATTATTTTTCAAATTACACGGTTATTATGCGCATGCACCCGAAATTAATCCAACAAAAAAACGTGGATATCGTGTACTTTTGAATGCCTTTATGCTTCTACACCAATTTTATATATTTTAATATACAAACATTATATAAAACATAACCCTAGTATAAAAAATGTGTTTATAAAAATACAACACATCGATATTGTTACCAAATTTATTCTATAGAGCATAGAAGTATCCTGCCAATGATTTAACTCCCGATTTTTTGGTCAGAAAGGGAGCATCTTAACGCTTGATCAAAAAGCCGCTGAATTATTAATGTTTTACTCGGTGGAGGTCCTGCTCGCGTCTCACGGATTCATGTAAATAAAATACTTAACAGCCCTATAATCCGCCTGGTACCTGCCAAATTGCAGAGAACAATACACAGCGATCGAACCAGTCCGTGAAGCCATAGAACCGACCACTCTTCTCCTGACCATTTCGTCGGACACGTCTCGCATGCATCTCGGCACTGCCTTCAGTGAACGTCGTTTATCTTGAACTTTGTGTAATGTAACAGACAGTTAAATTTCAATTGTGCTTCTTCTATAAATAAACGCAACTATCGTAAGTACAGTTTCATTCATAATATGTCCGCTCTAGCCACAAACACTAACACAAACACTATAAACCTGTATTGGTAACATTTCATATACATACGGGAGAAGTGAGGAAGTATAGGGCCCTCGATTTTCACCGCACACATCTTTCTGTTACATCATAAATACAATTCGCAAGACGCTTTCGAGTCTATAATAGCTAATAAACACGTGCCATTAAAACTCCATTACTAGACAATATATCAGTTCTAACGTCCTATTTACTATTCCACTGAACTAATTATTTCTCCCCCGATGTTTTCAAAGAGAAACATTATTTCTACAACTCTAAATCATTTTTTACGAAATTATTTTTACCATCATATTATACACAAAAATAATTTGGTGTCCATTTTTGACTCGAAAACATTTAAAAACTTGTTTTTCGAGATAATGACCGATAAACAATTTTTTATCCATGTCCGTTGGTATCGAAAAAATGTAGAAACATAAATTTTGACCTCGGACAGTTGGATTATCCATTGAAGAATGACGCGAAAATAGTTGTGATCTTGGCAGAGGGCTGATGATGTAAAGTCGTATTAACATTTAGTTAATGATGTTGTATTCTGGAAAACAATAGGAACAATGTACCACCTTAACGTGCGCGTGCACGTGTTTTAACATTCTGAGCAGTCGTTATCTAAACCCTACAATAAATGGAATTATTATATTTTTCATTCACTTAATGCATGGTAATCTTTAGCAATCAAATAAAAAAGTTTTTTTTATTCAAAGTACAATTCTAGTCGTATTTATTATCTACATATTAATAATTTTTCGTTTGTACCTAAATACGTAATTCTGTTTATAACTAAAAATTATATAGAAGTTTATAAACACACTACATAAATATTTGATTACAGGTAAATCCTGAAGGTAAACCGACCAAATTACGTAGGTCATTTATTTAATATTACGACAACTAAAACATATATTAATTCCAAATAACTTATTTCGAAATCAGGCCCAGGAAAAAACTCAGTCGTAACAGTAGCAGTGGCGTAACTATGCCAATGCGGTGCATTGGAGCCCACGTTGAATGGAGACTCAAAAAGTTCGCGTCCTACTATACATTTGAAATCGTTATTTTTGCGAGTATCGATACTTTTCGTGACGTTAATAGTGATTGACAGCAAAAAATGGAACAACACAATTAAAAAAAAAAAATCTCTTGAAGGTATGTTGCAGCAAAAACACTTGTACACATGATTGATGCATGCAATTGTATGTATTAGAGACCAATCTATCGCCGCATTTTAAATTGCAAATTCTAATGCCTTTATTTTATTTTATTTAAGCCTTTATAGAAGTGAACATACATGTGTAGGATGCAGGAGGTATCCACCTCTGATACACATAGCATTGTCCTGGCTACTTTGCTAGACTACCGTCTGTTTTAATATAGGCAGTTTTTTTCGTGCTGTTGTGGTGTTATTTAATTAAAATTATGAAGAAAAGATTCGACAGAGATATTAAAAAAATATGTAAATGTAATATAAAATTTTTTAAATGTAATGAATTTGTTGTAAAACTGAAATGAATAATTATTGTATTGTGATCGGAATATAGGACAAAGATGCTTCTGACTGATCTCTACCCAATTGAATCATATATTGAGTCCATATTTGCGTAATCTTATTGGAATTGGACTATTTCCAGTTAGTGTCAAGTGTGTTGTACAGTTTCAGAGATAAAAATATGTAGAAACGTTGATAGCATGTCGTTGTTGCTCTCGGAACTGGTGTGTAGATGTTTATTTGTTGCCTTGTGTTGTGACCATGATTTAGTTCTATGGGTGAATTTTTGTTAAAATGAAAATATTGTACTAGTCTCAACATATAAATTTGTCTTACATCTAAAACATTGCACTCTTTAAATATAAGATCCAATGGATGTCTAAAGTGACGGCTCTGACGGACGGCTTTGTAAAGTGTAAATATTATATGAGACAAGAGACTAATTTTGTTCTTATTATTTAACGGATAAACCATGCAGTACTAATATTCGTTTATCTTGTACGCGATACTTGTTCAGAGGGTCCTTTTTTTCCAGCATTGGGGCTCAATTTTTGTAGTAACGCCACTGAACAGTACGCACAACTCTTTAGCTTGCCTCGGATCCGTCGATTTAATGTAAGTAGATACATCAACGGAGAGCATGTGACCGCCTATCCAAATATACATTCCGTACGATATGTACTGTATAACTCGCAATACATTGAGCATCGAAATATGTGTTATCCAAAATCATTTTCAAAAATATTTATTGGTATTTTCAGCTTCTAGAGCGATCGATTACTTATTAAATGATATTATTGAGACATGCGAAAAAACCCGGTCCACTTTTCTGGCGGTTAGGTGAATTGCGTTTTTTTTCCACAACTAAATTTCTCCGCTGAATGGTGAACGTTTCAATCCGCGGCGGAGGAGCCGTTCTGAGCAATTCCAAGTGGGTCAATCGTCAGTTCGCCAACTGTCGAGTGCTGTTCTGCATTGGTTATAAATAAGCCTTCGATGTGACACCTGCGACTCTGGATCAGCGGTATGCTGATTTTTAAAGGAGAAAATGAAACATTCGTCAGATGGTAGATACTTTAGTGGTTAATGTTTGTGTAGACTCGTTGAGGTCACCAATAGGGATTATTTGTGGTGTCCAATAAGAATTTGTACGCTGAGAAACGAGGCCCTATACTCGCATCTCCTCGCTTTTCCCGCGTGTATATGAAATGTTTAGAATTATTGTGATTTGGTATTTGCGTGTACAGCTAGAGCGTGTAGATTATTGAAATGAAATAGTACTTCGATTGTTGGCGCTTATTTACAGATTGAATTGACACTTGTTTGTTTTATTATAAAAAGTACAAGATGAACGTAATGCACCGGAGGCGATGCCGAGGTGCAAGTAGATGAATCCGATGAGCTGGCCAGGGGAAGAGTGATCGGTTCTAAGCTTCCTCGGACTGGTTGCGGCGCGACGTATTGTTGTCTGGTTTGGTGGGTACCAGTCGGACTGTATGACTGATGAGTGATTTAATTATGCGATCATGTCTGTGGGGCGCGAGCAGGACCACCATGTCATGGTTTTTATTTTGTCTAATGTTTTAAGTTATGACCCATTTAATCTTGTCATTAAATGAGTTAAAATAAACAATCAAACCAACAAAAGGTAATTAAAAAAATAATAAAAATCACGGGGCTAAACAGAGAGGGTAGAGCGTCACACACTTCTACTCTGGCATACAATTCTCGCCTCATCCACATTCATACATCTTATAACACAAGCTCGCCGATTATTGTGACTTCAAACAGGACCATTTTCCGATATCTGGTTTAACCTGGTAATGCCAAGTCTTTCGCGGACGTCATCTATCTCTGGTACTATCAATACTTTTCAATAACTTTATTTATATTTTATTTTCAGAGTTTTGAGATGCTCACCGACTTGGCTTTTATTTGGGTGCGTGTCCCACAAAACGTACGGATGGATACAAATTAGTTCAATCTTCTCTCCATATAAAATGTAATTAATAGTCATGTTTTAAAATAATGATCGGACTATGTCGCTAATGACGTATTTCGCGAACAGTGGACACCCAACCTTTAAACAAAGCCTTCTTTACTACAAAAATAGTATTTGTAACAGTACAGTTTATATTTCAAAATACTTTACGGTACTGTTGGCGAATTCGTAAAAAAAAACAACCTGAAATAATCTATAAAAAATCGACATGAAATACATGACGAAGACACTGTAAATTTGATAACTTAATAATTGTCCCATCTACGAAAAAAACTTGTATCAAATAATACAACAGATTCCCGGCAAATTTAATAACTTGCTAATATTATACAATCTGTTAAAAATCTTGCATCGATCAACCATAGCGAAGAGCTTACAATTTTAATCACATTAATCGATCGAAGATGGCGCGCGTACTGAACGACACGAATTGGAAGCGCTGTGATAAAAGGATTTTCGAATTATTTTATAGTTGGTCGTAACATTCTGTTGAAAGATTGTTGAAGTGATATTTTATTGAAAATTAAATGTGAAATGACCTGCAGTAGTTTTACGAGCGAGTTGGCGATAATTCACACACACACATACACACACACATACATACACACACACACATACACAACACAACACAACACAACAGCACGAACTAGTGAAATTCTAAGCAGTCTGTTAATTTCAATAAAACTAATCTTACTTTTAAAATTAGCAATATTAACTTTATGGTAAAAATTCATATTTTTTTATTTGAACAATAGTGGATTTTCAGAATTTCTAATAATAATAATGGTCATGGTTTTGATAAAAAATTGGGATTGTCAATTTTGCATATAAACGGTATTTGGTCACAAATTAAATAATTTGGAATCGTTGGATATAAATAAAGCGTGTAAAACTAATCAAAAAATTATAAACAACTAACTAAATTTAACTACGATTCCCGTTCTAAAATTTTTTCCTAAAAATTATTCGACTAAATTTATATTAAATAACAATTTGTGTTAGGTACTAAATTTATTTTTTAAATAATTGTTTTTTTTTCAAATAGATTCTGGTAAAGAAACAATAATATATGTTTTTAGTTAGTTATGACAGCCTGAAGAAGAAAATTGTATTTTCTTTAGATGTATTTAAACTCAATTAAGTGGTTAATAAAACAAATATTTAATCTCTTAACTGAATTAAGTGGTTAATAAAACAAAAAAAAACTAATCTTGTTGCACATCAAATGATTAATAATTTACTGTTACGATTTTATTATTATAACAATTTATTTATTGTTACTGTGTTTAGTTTGAAGAACTACATGTTTATTTTTAATTAAATTTAAAAAATCTAATTATTAAGTTCTGCTAGTTTACGTAAGCATTAGTATATGTCACAGCTGTTTCGGCGGACCATTTTCAAACAGTGGATAAACCACGTACAATCGACTTATTTGAATAATTTTAGTTACCCCTTCCTCTACGGATAATTAGGTGGTTTCGGTGGAACCGATGTATATTAATATTCTTATTCTCAGAGGCACTAACTTATCATTAAAAATTTCCCGTTAATGTAAGTAATATCTATGTTTGCTAATGGTTTGATTGTTGTAAAATTATTATGTTAAGTTTAATTGTAATTAGTTAAGAAATGATGCTTACGCAAACTAGCAAAACTCAATAATAATATTTATTATAATTATATATTTTAAATATAGTTAAAAATAAACAATAAAACAATTGAGATCCTCCCCCCTCCCACATCTCCAACGTTACAAATGACCATGAACTTAGAAAGAATATTAGAAAGTCTTTTCTACAAAATAGTGTTAAGCAATACGTAGGAACTTTTATATTTTATTAGAAAAATGATTTATCGTAAACATCGATTGTTTCATTTATAAAATGTATAAAATCTTCAAAGTAGTGACTTAATTACATGTTGTCTCATTTCTGCTATGAATTATCCAATTCTGTGGGAATTACTTTCTTTTTAAAACTGTTGGTGTTCCTGGTTTATGTGAAAATGAAAAAGAGTCGATATATAAGAGAATATTAACTTTATTGGGTGTCGTATGACGGGATTTAGATGTTGATGATTTTCTATTGGATTATTGATAACCCAATTAGGTATTTTATGGTATAGTTTTCACATTGTCAGCCTGGTTCATAAATAAAAAGTAAAACCAATCAGCTGAAGGATTTTTTTTGTATGAAAATAGAAACAGTGCTTTAAAACATACAGTAGATATTTATACTATACCTGATGAAATAATAATATATTATTGAAGATTTCAAAAACATATGTAATTGGATCAAATATTATTTAAAAAATTGCGAGCTAAATTTAATAAATCCAAGAAAAATTCCTGTTGTGTAGAATTTCTTTGGTGTGTAGAGGATAAATCTCTTCAACATTTGAGTATCCTTTATACAACGTTGAAATATAATAATTTTATGACTGCGAATATAGGTATTTCATTGTTAATGAATAATTTTACTAGTTTTTCAAAGGTTACTGAAAATAATTGTTATTTGATTGACGCTCTGACATTTTAATCTATGGTCATAAATTATAGGAAGGTATTTAATATAATTGTAGTATTGTCAAATTCCAGTTACGTAAATATGATTAGATATTGGTTCATCTTCGTATTTTTCGTAAATTCGTTCTGGTCTTAAATTATTTCGAATTTATCCAACGCATTTATAATGTGACTTCTTTTCTTTGGATACTTATATATACAATAAATATATATACATAATAAAATGAATAAGAAAAATTCCAGATTTACGTAAATAAATTAATAAAATAGAAATACTTTACATATATCAAATGAATTTATTTTACAATTTATTTATTTTAATCTTTATTTAATACATTTCTTCGCTTGCTTACCAACAGATGATTGTGTTTATCAGTTAATAATAATAAAAATGATGTCTCGTTAAATCTATGTTATGTGATTTAGATTTAACGAGATACTTTTTAAAATATTATTATTTCTCTCAAAAGAGTAATTGCATTATTTCGTGCATGTTTTACAATTCAGGATAGTACTTGTATCATGCAATGATATCGTATTTGGTCATTAGAATATTATTATGTGCTAGGTTCGGGCATGTTATGTAATATGCTCTTGTATGGTACGTTTCCTAAATTGTACTTTATTAACCCCTTCTAAGTATCATAACTAATAAATTGATAATTTTTAGTTGTTTTAGTATTTTGCATGCATATTTAAAATGGCAGTATTATTTATTATGCTTTATAAAACACAGTATATAAAAATCGAATACATGTAAAATATAATACCAGACAACTATAAATGACTTATTTTCTAGTTACGATAGATACTTGTAAAGTAAATTGTTAATTGATTAATAAGTGTAAGGTTAACTGAAAAGTTTTTGTGTTAATCAAAAAAATTAATTATTCTGTAATAAATTATCTTGCCGATGATCAACATTCTTGTTATAGTCATTTTCGAGTAAATAATTTCACGAGTGATACTCATTATTTACGCAAGAGTGTATAATAATTATACCATTAATAATTTTAAAATACTCTTAACATTATTTAATAACAATAGAAACATTTATACAAATGTAGCCTTTCTTAAATCATGTTTCTTTTAAAATTTAGTATTCTTCTTTATATCGAAGGAAATGCAATACCCAGGTTTATGAAGGCTCGAAACATGTTTTTTTGGATGCTAAGTCTAATACGAGACCCACACAGCCATTTACACTTCCCACAGTGTAAGGATGAGATTGAGGTTCCCGCAGGCCTGTTTTGTTCACTGTCGCTTCATCTTCGTGAGGTCCAGCCAATGGTAATTGAGGGTTTCTTTTCCTAGACATTTATTATTATCTCTC
Source organism: Eubasilissa regina (assembly GCA_022840565.1). Classification (NCBI taxonomy): domain Eukaryota; kingdom Metazoa; phylum Arthropoda; class Insecta; order Trichoptera; family Phryganeidae; genus Eubasilissa; species Eubasilissa regina. Next base: position 18,084,951 of record JAINEB010000013.1, read on the forward strand.
TACTACAAACATCCTTAAAGTAAAAATGCTGATCTTAATAAATCTCTCAGTATTATATGCACCGTACAGAATATGTTTTGGTGTATACTGTCTTCTATGCGAATCATATTCCAGCGCAACTTTTAAATACAGATTCGTAGAAACATGTCACACTAAGTTAAAAGTTTTTGCCATGAACGGTAAAACTAAATTCTTGTATCGAATCGCAAACTTTATGATCACTATAAGAGCGTTTTAACGCTAGAATCGCACGTTTAATGTTTTATTAATAGATTAATAAATCCAACCAACAGAATTGCATTAACTTTTTGATTTAATAAAATCTTAAATACTATTACTAAATTATTCGACAAACACCAAAAATTATTTCTGAAGATGAAATTAAGATATTCACTGAAAAATAGGCCTTGTAAATAGCTCTACCAAATTCTTTAGGCTGCCGTTTAATCTTTTTTAAAAATGACGATTGTTCGAAAAATTAAAGAATTCGTACCTCAGCCATTATTAAATCTAGAGAAAAAGTAAAACATGAACAAAAGCAATGTGATACTTGCGAACAATGCCGATAGGGATTTTTTAGTCGTTCCGTCGGTCGGCTTGTCATCTTCCGCCGCCCGCCCCTTAAGCTCGTGTCAATAGAGTTCCCACAGTCCTACGTGAACTATTATTTATGACGAGTTCAAATGTGTAATTTGCAAAAAGCCGTACCTATCCCCTTCACTTGTTATTCGTCCCACACGGGGACCGGACCAGGCCCGAACGTGACCGGTGCATTGTGAGATTATTGGAAACGCCTTTGCGCCCATTGTTTAGGAATCCTAATTTATGTACTCCGATCGATTGACTTTTATCAAGGTTGTGAAATTGTATAGCTCTTTGATTTCAGTTAAAATTAATTCTTTTTTAAATAGAAACACGCGTATGTGGGTATAACAGGTGTAAGATTTTTTTTTTTACATTTAATCGTTTTTTATCATAAAATAAATAAGACGCACAATACGTATTTACACAGTATGTCTTACTTAATAAAAATAAAAACAAATTAATTGGATCGGTGTCGTAAGTCTTGTTGGATATTTATCATCGTATGATTTTTCACTGAAAATAATAATATTAGAAATTACTAACGTTTCCGAAAAAATATCATCGAAATCTAACTAAGGATAAGGGCGATATCAGTCAAGTACAGCCGTGGGATAAATTGCTGGTTCTAAGTTCGATCGTCTTCCTGTGAGATCAAAGAGTTAATCCTATTTTTCATAGCACGAGCGCATATCTTAGTTTTAAAAAAAATGGTTGTATATTTATTTAACACGTCATTTTTTTCCTCATTTCTTGTGTAAGAAAGAGAAAATATTTCATTTATAAACTATAACCGTAGGAGGTATAGGTAAGTGAAATAAGTAGTATTGAAAAAGAACTCAGAAATTATCTTGAGGGTATTTTATTCTTGATAAAACTCTACTCCTAGCGAGCAAGGTAGGGAGATTGAGGATGGCCGCGGACGAACGCCAGAGGCGATAAGAGGAGCAGAAGGTTTGTTGTCTGCGGCGTGGGGTTCTCAAATAATTTCTCTATATTTAAGAATTATACTATAGAATATACAATACTAGAAAAGAAATATTAAAGATAATTACATAACCAGTCTGCGGACGGTACTGTTCTTGTGTCAAGAACAAAAAGTTTGCACTACGAAATTGCTGATGTGTTCCAGTATTTATCATCAACAACACTACATATCAATGAACATATGAATTCATAAATCTTCTTCCATAAGGCCTTCCACAAATATTGTGCTGCAATACCGCGCCAAGCAGAAGAATGCCCTACACGAAGTACATGTATTGTAAATTATATTTAAAATAAAAACACTGTTTGTTATCTTCAGTAATGTTGCTAATACTAAACTTACGGCTAGAGAACTACGTGCTACTTAAGTTTAATGAGAGGAGGGGGGGATTAGAGTTGGGTAGGTGTGGTCAACAAGCGCAGGAGAGGGGACATAATAGATCTACCCTTCCTCCATTTCTCAACACTAAGTAGCACGTAGTCATTTAGTTGTAAGATTAGTATTAGTAACATTACTGAAGATGGTGCGTCAGCATTGAAAACGTTGTAATAAATAACAAATTAGTGAAAGTAAAGAGTATTTTTATTTTAAATATAATTTAAAATGGCCTTTCACAAAGTTTCACAAGAAAATGTAGAAAAATTATTATATTGTACATGCAGGTGGTTGTGATGTGTACCTTTCTCGCTTGTATTTCGACCAGAGATTACAAGTGATAATCTATACAAAACTCTTCACTTCCTCTTTGCATCGGTAGAAACGCCGTGATAGCATATTCGCACGAACTGCTGAGTTGTCTTCTTTGTCGTTCGATGTCATCATCGTCCTGTTCATCTTCTTTAAAACAATGGCCAAGGTATTTGATTTTACTTTCGAACATCGCTTTTGAACACTTCAGTTAAGTTTCTGCCGATTTCTACACATCATCTACTAAAACCTGAAGGATCCAGCATTGACAGTCCACTGCCAGGCAATAGAAGCAGAGGTCGGCCACAAATGTGGTGGGCTGGCGACTTGAACAGAAATGCTAGCCCTGCATGGATGAGAACTGCGCAAGACGAGGAGCGGTGGCAGAGTTTGAAGGAGACAAGTACTCCAAGATGACTACAAAACGACCATTGAATAAGAAAATAATGAACCTATTGAAAAATACTACTTTTTATATAAAATTATACAATTTTGGAAAAAAGTAACAACATTTGTTCCGCGTCCTAAAATCACAAACACAAAACTAATGATCGCCGAATACCTTCTCGTATTGCCGAGGGTCATTTAATGTCAAAGTGATTCTGCGCAATTACGCTTCCAGGCACTTGATGAGGAATTATAATAAGCGCTCGCTTTCACATCGCGAGTCTTGTTTCTCCGCCGAGACTAATAATGATATCTGCAGCTCGTAACGTGTTATTGCCTGCTTTTCTATACAATTGAATTGCCCATCGATTGATGCTACGCGTGAGATTTAGCTATCTTTCGTGTCGACAACACACTCATAACCGAATTAAGGAACTTAATCATCAATTATAAATATATGTATATACCTACACATCATTTTTTATACGTAGTATGTCACATTTCAATACGTAATGTACCGTTCCGTACAAATTATATTCTGAATCTCGCTGGTAGCCACTCATAAAGCGGTTTTTGTCTTGGCTAATGAAAATAAATGTTTTAAATACTGACAACTGGAGATGCGAACTCGCACTACACCGTCGGTGATGCGAGATATTACCGTATTTTTATTTATAACAGTAACACTATACGACATTTTCTTCATCACGAGCACCGTCACATATTATCACTTTTATTTTATAACTGTATAAGGCATCTCCGTAATGAAGTATTAAGTTGTATTTACTAATTGTTAAGAGGAAAAGTGTGTACTCGAGAAGATGCGTAAATAAAAACATAGAAGAGTTTTAAACCCTCGGATAGGTACAAGAATAATCTATGTGTTAGTAAATTGGCATTACAACATCAAACTTCATATTGAACACCTATATATTTTGTTTAAATTTGGAGGACAAATAATAAGCCTTTTTTAATACAACGTCAGCATTCCAGAACGCTCGTTTTATACCTTGGCTTATTACCAGCGCGACCCGAATGTTTGGGGTCAACATTGCCCGCAACGAATGTCCGCCTATTGAGTGGTGAATGAATATCATCTATGTATCTTAGAATAATTCTACCTCTGGATACTTGCTTGAATAATTCATCGGATGGATATTGGGCGCAGCCGAGCCGTTCTGAGCCGCCAGTACTGCGGCAGTCTGACTGAATGAGATGTCCAACAGATTGTTTGGTTCGGGACGCGGGTCAAGAAGACAACGTTTCTAATACAAATACAGTGTGTTTCTGTTAATATAAGTCCATTTATTTACAAATATAACAATTATGTTTTTTTTTTTATTATCCAAAAGAATAAACAATCATTTAATTCATCCAATAGTATTAAAATAGCACAGAACTATGTTCTGAAAATGCAACTTGACAACAAAATTGTATTCTCTTTAAAATATGTTCTCTTTAATTAATAATCAATTGATTAATTAGTCAATTAATTTATCATCTTCCTGTTCGGATTGAATATGAAAATACAGATACGAAGCTTCACAATTTGACTGTTTTCTGTTGTCACCGATACTTGGTCCAGCCTCTCCTCGCTAAATCTCTTCTTTTGCCGGCTCCAAATATCACAGGACATTCAAATAATTTCCCTGAATAGACACTTAAACTGAAATTCTAGCGACATCTTTAATATGTGTCCTGGATGATTGAACTGAGACTTCTGTATGAAAAGCAGAAAGATATTAATTTTGCTCCAACGCCAAAGGTTCACGCCACTGAGTTTCCAAAACAAGTACTCGCGTCTCACGCCCACACATTTAATTGTCGATTAATGATTTGATTCTTAAAAATGAAAACTAACAGAAATATTCAGAATACATAGATACAATTTTATGTTGGAAAAGTCATAAATAACCATAAATAGTGGATTTCAGCTACTAATCGCACATTTGCAGTTGATTTGCATTGCATTTGCATCGATGAAATTATTTAACATGAGGACGGTCAGTCTCCTGAATCCGGCCAGTCTCCGACTCAATGAAATAAGTTTTCAAAATTTAAACCCCGAGAATTGCTTTTTGAGGCCGAACAACTTTCTTGGTGGAATCTCTTTACAAATCTTTGATCCCACGTTTATTTATAATTGCCTAGTGGAATGTAAACATCTATGAGTTTTCATTTCAGCTGATTTTTCAGTTTATTTTTCAACTAGTTTTGACAGACATGTTATGTTAGTGATTTATATATTAATGCCGAATAATAAATAGTTTTCTATTTTCGTTCGTCGAGAAACCATCCTGGATTCCTGCACACGCAAGGATTAATCGATAACTTTGGATCGTTTGCGCTATCAGAGCTGCATCGTGTGAAGCCACCCACCTGATTCCAGAACTGATAAGTCTGGTTCTTGTTTATTATTAAGACGATTTATCACGCCTTATTTGTCAGAGACACGTCCGTCCGCAGCTAGGTTTGCGGGGTTCACCAGCGGCGCCATCGATCGGTCAACTGCGAGATTCTCTTCTGATGGAGAAATGGTGTCAATGATAATAAATGCCGTCTGCGTCGTGGCGCCACTGTCTACGGAGAAGAAATCTGTGATGTTTTTCTATTAAGTTTTTGTTTTATGCACAACTTTTGTTACCTTAGATATCGACCGACGGCTCGGAAGTTAGTTGAAAATTGAGAAACTTGTTTTTATTTTTATTTAATCCGCGAAAAGTAGTTAGATTTCTTATGAAGTTTAAAATCCAGAATTTTATGGTCTGCAACTGTACTTTATTTTACACTGCAGTAAACTGAATATTATTAATACTCTTAATATATTCCCATGTTTATAATAGTTTTCAGCATTATTTTGGGTACTACAAAGGTTTCTTATACTTTCCAGGAAAATGTCCAATATATTTAAAAAATCTAATAACGTCTAAAACATCATTTTTGAAATGAGATTCCGCATAATAAATTAGCGCGATAAAATCGGAGGTCCGATTCTCAGTCCGACATTCCGAGGGTTAGAATTTTCTTGGTGTGAATGAATAGCTTCGTTTTAAAATAATAAGAATATTGATGTGACATATAATTGATTTGTACATTTCCGCAACATATATTTTTGGTGATCATATTATTGGTATATAATATGAGATTACAAATGCGATAAATTATAGAATATGTAAACGAGTTAATTATAAAACCCATTTTTAAACGATTAAAATTTATTAACCTTGATCTGCAGACGATTTTTTCGCTATTGATCCATTATATTACATTATATTGTGCATGATACATACACTATCATCTTGAATGTGAATTTAAATATCTTTCGCTTGTTTACATTTTGTTATTTTTTATAAATATTCATTCATAGTCAAATTTAAGTAATGGTATTATATTTATGAAATACCATCTATGTGATAACATTTTACACTATTATGTCTCAAATTTTTCCAACAGTGGTATCAAATCACTCTTGTGGAATGGCCTTTGCAGACACAAACGTCAACATTATTAAGTAAAATATGTATTTCAGACGAGGATTTTAACAATTATTATTAATGCCCTCGACCGTATTGCCTCAAAAAATTTAAGATATTATCTTATTTTTGCTGTTATTAAATCATTCAATTTTCAAGTCCCCCACAATAAAGTCGAAAAACAGGCGTTTAAATTGATTACAACCTTGATTGTGATCACGAGTCCACCTGAAAAATTACGGTGAACTTTTTGTTTACGTTCTTGTGAGCAGGTTTTTAATTCCACTCAATTTTAACGATTAATATAATCCAACGATGTACTCATATTTTTCGAAAACCAATTAAATTAATGTTTATTAAATTACACCTTCTAAAAAATTGTTTAAAATTTTCGTTCTTTCTTAAGTAAGCACTTTTACCAGGGCTGTGGAGTCGGGGTCAAACTGTAACGTGAAGTCGAAGTAGGTAGATTTTTAAGCGACCCCTAATATTTAATGTGATTAAAATGAAGTTGGGCGGATTTTGTGATTTTTGTTGCATTTATTTCGATGTTTTTCTTACATTTACTTTGAGCTTTCTTTTTTCGAAATGGCTGTTATGTAGTTTCTTATATGAAATAGTGAAATAATTCATTTCCCATTCCGCATTCAATCGTGCATCCTCGTCTCTTGTGGATCAAATAATGCAACCAAATGATGGCACTGTTTGGTACCAAAACAATCTTCAATCAAAATCTTTATCAGATCTCAAAACAAGAAAATGGTGTCAATGACGCGGTTTTATGGTAACTACATTGACAGCTAGGGCCATCTATGGGCAAATTCTGTTTTCATATTTACATACCTGGTACATATAATTAGAGATTAGCTTCCCTTCCAATCTAATCTAACCTGATATAATCAATCTTACTTGCCTTCTAAATTCATCATCTAGAACTCGCCACTCGCACTTTTTATATGTCCACACTCAAACGAACCATTCTACTTTCGTTTGATAATTCTTTCTTTACTATATTTCCGTATAAAAGTAACACAATTCTATGTCGGCTCTTGAATTTAGAATCCAAAACTTAACGTGTACGAAGAATGTGGTGGAATATGTACGTATTTTAAAGCATACAGGTAAATAATAATATTTTCTGAAAGTATTTGCAAATATATATAAATACGCAAAAGCGTTGTAATTATATGAAAGATGTTTTATCTATACTTAATCTACCACAATATTTTTTCTTTTATGTATTCAAAAATATGTACAAAGATTCGTGACAAAAGCAAAAGAAATATAATTATTAGCTTTAAGGGTTATAATTTAATTTATCCATCTTTAAATTTTATTATTAGAGTAATTTTAGAAGACGATTTAGATTTAACAATCTAATTAATTTTTCTACACAACTTGGTCGTCGTGGAAATTAACCGAATAGGTTTTCAAAATTGCATTTGCAATCAAATCAATTAATTTTTTTTAAAATGTATTGCATTTCATCGGTTAAAAAATAATCAATTGTGCTAAAATTCACCGTTCGGTGCCAAAAAGTATTACAAAAATACTTTCGCGCTCGGGGCCAATTAGCTTTGACAGATTCCAATCATAATGAATGGCAGTAATTTTGATGTAACGCTATTTAGACGCAGAGAGAATTAGATTTCATACTAATTGCCGATGATCTCAAAACTAGTCCGGCATTCCGCGGTCCCGCCGCGGAGAAAAGTGATCTCACCGCGGGTGCGGGCGCGGGCGCAGGCAACACACGGAGGTAATAATAACTTTCGATTTTATCAAAAGCGAGCCTCGCGGCCGATTGCATTCGATAAAGTGGCTTTTGATAAGAAAGTAGCCTGTGCTGACAACATGTGTTGACTTTATACGCAATTTGTATGCCATCGTAGTGAAGCGGCTGTCAAAAAATTCCAATGCCGTGAAAGTGGGAATGATTCTTCAAAAATACACAATTATGTTTATCGATCTTCTGGAATAATGCTGTTGTTATTGATAACTTTGCGGTGATTTGTGATCAATTACAACTTGTTTTTGTGGCTACTCATTGTAGACTCTTGACTGAGAAAACAGCATTTAAGTACAGAGCCAATATTTGTTGATATGTGTCGAAGAGTATCGAAAACTGGAAATTTGTAATTAAGTTTTTTTATTCTGAATTACTAACTGCAATGTTAACTTTTAAAATATTCCTTACATGTTGCAGTTATTTATCTTCAGATTATAATAAGGAGAAATTCCAACATCGTTTCTAACGGTATTTCATAAAAAAAAAACTCTTTGAAGGTATTTTTTTACCCATTTTTTTGCTTTTATTCTGCCGATTTTGTAGTTAACTATAGTCGAACATAGTGTATAGGTTCGATACTCGTCTTTCTGATGTATGTAGCACACAGTGTTCATTCAGTGACACATAGCGGCCACAGGAACTCCAACCAGCCCGGAGGTTATTAAAACAATAGAGCCTATTCTGAAAAGTAAATTTTCGCACCAAAATAGGTTCTACTTAACTTGCTATAAAAGATTTTATTAGTATGTACGATCACATTACACATTGAATCAAATGTATGGTTGTGTTAATGTATATCTTACTCCTATTCGTGGAAACTGCTCGATGCTACCTCATGCGGCCTAATATTCGTAAAACAAAACCATTTTACATTGGAATAAATCCGGAAATCAACCGGAAACACTTGGCCGCTTCATCGATTCGAACGATAATCATTTTTATACCTGTGTGAGTACAAAAATACATAAATACTCTCTTGTCATTCGGTAATTATTCTCCTTTCATTAATCTTTAACAAGCATCAAAAAATCAGAGGCAGTGGTCATTCGTCTCTGCCTTTTGCTACTTCGGGCATATGTGCCCGGGGCGGAACCGGATGCGATCTCGGACCTTCCGCCGCCGAGTCAACAGTCAACACGGCAAGCGGAGAAAGTGGCCCCGGCGCTCTTGCAACCTCCAAAAGGAAACGATCTTACTTTTACGAAGGTGAGAGTGTTTTTTTCGATACTCCAGAACTAATGTTATGCAGAAAGCAGCTGTCAAATATTCGGAGATGTGTAAAAACGCACGTCAGTTTGCATTTACGTCAATTATTTTAATAATAAAACCGTAAGTTTATTACATTTATACGATATACTCTTTTGCAAACAATACTTCAGTTTTAAAATATAGGAACAGGTTTAAGTTCAAATCCTGGTAGTAACTAAATATTTTTTCGATAAATATCTATTATATATATATATATCTTTCTAATTGATTAATTTAATTTAAGTATTCACATTCTTTTAAACTGTTAATATTATTAACGAACTGTAATCTAGTGGTTACGATACTCTCCTAGTAATCTAGTGGTCAAGGGTTCGAGCCTCGTTCCAGAAGGCCATCAAGTTAATCCTATTTTCATTGCACAAGCGTTTAGCTCAGTTTAAAAATATTGATGTAACACGTATTCTGCGTACTCATCTCTAGTTTTTTTTTAAATGTGTGTATAACATTTTATTTATGAAAAATATTTAAAATATATTTTTTTACTAAGAACTTGTCAAATAATAGCTCAAAAGATAGTCGAATTCAGAATTGTAGGGTTATTGAAAACACTGAAATATAAATAAATGAACAGTCGATTTATATTTATAGTAGTTACAGTCGACTTACATTTTATAGTGATACCTGAATTGCCTCGAAAATTCATTGTTTAGCCGAAATAGCTGTCTCAAAAAAATCGCATGTATTAATCATCGTTTAGTTTTCTATGAAGTTAATTCAAAACCGATTCAAAGCTTGTGAAAATGGTTGGTTTATTAATTTCTACACCAAGATGAAACTCGTCGCTCTGTTTTCAAAACCTTGATGATTTCGACCGTCGTCGCTTCTTGAGGGTGGATATAATCATATCGATAATCAATACGCATCCCTTAGTTTTGTAATTAAATGTTGACCATTTCTAAAAATATCATTATCGTCATCTAGCTATTCATTCCCTGGCGAGTCTTGGCCTTTTCAAGAATTTTCTTCCATTGATCTAGTTTGCTACGTTTCTCTGCAGTTTTGGATCTTTAGGGCGAATATATCTGTGAGAAGATTGTCGTTCCATTTTAAATAATACCCTTTCAAGTTCCTGGGTTTGGTATTCAACACTTCTTAATATAACACCACCACATCACATAATTTGGTTTATCAATCAGCCAATATTTGGCAATACTTTACTAACATAATCAAATATGTTTATATAATATAATATAATAGTAACATTTCAATGTTTAATTTTTTTTAAATAACTAACTTTTTGAAATATATATTTTTTTAATATTTAAAGTAAACACATTATGGTTTATTAACTTTGTTTGAAACTGATTGAATATAAATACCCATTGTGAGTTATTTATATTCAATCAGTTTTGGAAAAAAATGTTCTTATGTTTTCAAATTCAATTTTTGTTAATTTTTTCATCCTGATGAAGGAAAATGTATTTTTCGGGTTGAATATAAATAAGTTAGAGTCGTCTATAAAACAAAGTTAATAAGATATTAATTTAAAAATTTCTGCTTGTCGCTAATTTTTGCCAATTTATGTTTGTCCTATTTAAAGAATGCAGTTGGAAATAAATTAATTGATTTTGGTATTGTTTATTTGCTGCATACTTTATGTCTACCTGTTCACGGGATCTTTATCGTTTCTTCCTACATTAAACTTGAATTGTGATAACACTAGTTACACACCTGGATCTCCATTGTTCTCCGCGGAAGCAAACATCCACAGCACGACTACCGCAGGGGCTATCGTATCGCATCAAGTGTGTGCACCAGGGATAATCAACCTGCCCATCGCGATCCGCTCGACGATGCATCAGCTTCCTCCCAACTAGGGAAATACCTATCCAATTAGGGATCTCGCCACCAGGTGGTAAAACCAATCAACAATCTAGACGTAACTACGTGACTCTTCTTTAGTACGCGTCTATTAAAGCATACTCAACATCTTACGCCGCTTTGAAGTTGGATCATATCAGTCAGCGAGGAAATTTATTGCAGCATCGGAGTGCATAGAATCTTCATTATTTAAATTGAATCTATTCTATGAAGTACTTAATGCACATTAACAATGTTACGATGTTCATTTTATCAGGTAGATGGCGGCTTACTTGGTTTTGGGTAAAAAGGGGTGGTTTATATAATATTTTTTAAATATAACATTCTTAATTTACATATTTAAATTTTATTTCGACATAATTAATCGAGTATATCTTTCTCATTTAGATATACACTTTTCAAGCGAAAATCTCTGGGTAAAGTGGCTCTTGACTTAAATGTGATTGAATATAATAAATAACATTAATTTATTGATCTACGATACCTGACGACCTGTAAGACCTCCCGGTATACCTAAAAAAAGATTGACCGAGCGGAGACGAGCTGTGTTAGTGACGTTGCATACCAGAAATGCACGCCACGCCAAGCCACACCACATCAACATGTCTTCATACTTTTTGTACGTGTTTTACAAAGTAAACTATAATAATTATTAATTTCAAATGCGGAATTACAGAAATCAGAATACGTAGGCTTAACTGATATATTTAGTAATACGACGGGAGTGTGTGTATAAAGAAAAATAAGCACATATTAAGTCGTATTTCGAGTCAACGAAGCAAACTGCTAATATTTAAAATAATAATAAGACTAGCGGTCACTTTTGGTTGCAAAATGTGGTGTCTAATCCAAATCGAAGAAAATAAATTAGTAGTTTTTGAACGAAAGATACTGAGAAAAATTTATGGATCTACACCAGAAAATGGAACTTACAGAATAAAAATGAATCATGAGTTCTAAAACTTAATTGAACAAAAAAGTATCGTAAGATTATGTAGGTCCCGAAGACTGCGAATAGCTAGCTATGTTAAAAGAATGCCAGATGAGAAGACACTAAAGATCATGACCGAGTAAATACTCCAGTGGAAGTGACTAAAGGCAGACCAAGGAAGTGGTGGGCTGACTGTGTGGAAGAGTACTGAAGCAGGATGGGAGAGTCTGGGAACTGGAGAAGAATGGTCAAAGTTTGGAGTCAGTGGAGGAGGCCAAATCTTTATTTTCTGATCTTCTTACACAAGCTCATCGATTCTAGGATAATAGTAATTGACTCCATTTATACATTTAGTCGTAGACATTTATTGTTACAAATACAATATCGCTACAGCACGGCGCATTACCTTCTGTGCGCACTCCATTGGTCAAGCGCGCGCGACTGGAGAAAAATACGTTTTCGGTCGTCGCAAGTTTCGTTCGTGCGTTTTCGGTCGCGCGTGACTCGTCTCGGTTAAGTGAAAATACTTGTCGTAATTCGACCCTAATTATTTGAGGTTGTCCATCTCTGACAACACACCCTGTGAAATCCTAAACAAATATTCGCCGGCGGCAGTTTCTGCGGTAATAAATATGAGTGTTATCGTTAGTCTCAGCACACCCTGCCCAGGAAATCCGCCCGCAGATGTCCAAATTATCTCTGACGTACCTGTAATGTATAATACAATCATCGCAAATGATTCCGTGAGAGGAACTGTCGAAATAAGCGAATATTAATTGGCCATCGCTGTAGCTAGTGCCTGCTGCACCGGGACCCGAGTCACGCGAAAGCCGGCCGAATACAAAATACTAATTCTTATTACACATCGAAAAATTATTATAATAACAAGAAAAAGTTTGTTATTTATTATATGTGGAAGTGTTTAATGGATCTCGAAATATATATATATATATATATAATGTAAAAATGCAAAACATGAGTACCATTAGATTCATCGACTTGCCTCGATCATTCGTGGGCGTTATAGTGATCCTTATTTAGTATTTTATATCTAAATAGGTTATTAGGTTCATTATTTACACAATTTTTAGAGAATAATATGCAGTTCACGTAATCTTGTAAGTCAGCAGCTGTGTGTTGGTGTATGCGTGGTATTCAACCATTTTCTCCGTATTTTGAATTAAATCAATTATGGAATAAAAATTCTAGCATATTTTGAACTAAAATAAATCATTATTAATGTTTTTAGCGCAACTTTGTGGTTAGACATAATTTAAAATCGTATTTATATTTAACTTTATTTAAACTGCTGCGTTATGTTCACCTTACAAACAACCCGCTATTTAATATATTCCCAATTTCAGTGTCTCCTTGTGAATCACCTCCCTACTCTTATCAAGACTCCGCCTACACCACGTAATGGATGTCGTTTAAATTTTATGGAATAGTTGAGTTGTACGCCAATCCTGACGAAGATATATTAGTAAAGATAACACAGTGGTTTATACAAAGTTAAATATAAATACAGTTTTAAAATAAATCATAAAAATGAAAATATTCACTTTTCATAAAATAAATCATTGCGTCAAAACGCAGATTTTTTTCTATACTTAAGGCATCGCACATAACAGTTACTTAACATTTACTTCTTAAAGCAATTTGACCCGCAATTAGAAGCTTATAATTATTCACGTATAGACTTGGAGAGGCCATTATGTATTGATTTAACAAGTAGTTATATGTACATAATATATTCTTATACCGCCGGGTACCTATTATAAATACATACGTTAGACGTAACACAACTTTATTTTTTATTGATTTTTACAATTTCTTATAGCCTGTCGGCACGTTTCTTATACAATTTTTACAATAGTACAACATTACAGTTTTATAAGTGAGTGACAATGTATTTTTCGAAGATTTTATGCGCAACTGATAAAACAGAAATGGGAACTGTAGTTGCCGACTTCATCGTGCTATCCATATTTATATATAGGGCGGACAGTAGCTATTTTGAGAGAACTAGGATAAATCCCGTGTAGCGAGTACGTGTATATTATTTGGGGTTCGTCACTGGAGTTTTCATTCAAATGATTAATTTAAGATCGCAGGTTATTTTCATGTTATCTATTGAGTCGTTGAATATGTTGACAAATTTGTCAATATCTTCTATAACCCCGCCAAATTTTCTGCATTTTTGGAAAGCTTACTCCTGATTCCTGAGCAAAGGAACATTTTGGATGTGGTGCTGGAAGCGCAAGCCGCGTGTCTCGTGGATCGCGTGGCGCGCAAATCCTCCTTAAGTTAATGATTATCAAAAACCTTTCGACAATACGCGGGTGAAAAATGTTTGCATTCTTGGACATGTTGCCAAAAGAAACGATTAAAGTCTCGAGATACTCGTGATCACAAGGACAGTTGAGGAAAAACGTGCGAAGGGGCGGGTCTCTCGCAAGACGGATAGACCAAATAAATGAGTTAACAGGGTCATCTTTAAACACTGTGATCAACTTGGCTCAAAGTTTTTCAGACTCATCACGGGACCACGGCAGTCAGCATTGAGCACATGACTATGATTTTCATTTGAAATATCAACTTAACTTAATTTACAAAATTTAATAAATAAACATTTTTATGTTGTGTGTTATTTATTATAGTATTACAATATTTTTATACTTCTCACAGTTGTAAACATCCCTATATTAACAATACTTCAAACAAACAAGCAACCAAATTTCTACAACAAATTGATACAATTTCTGTAATATATTTTAATTTTTTTAAAGTTTTAGTACTGTCAAAATCCCTTAATATTAAGGGATTTTGACAGTATAAACTTAATACAACTTACTTAAATATTTAACATGTGAAAATCCACAGAAATGTTTAGGTGCATAAGTATGTTTTGGTGCAGAAGATAAATAAAAAGAAAAAAGGTGAGAGAAAGTGTAGGAAGGTTGCAACTATTGTTGCGGTAAAGGGAGAGCAAGATGCGTTTATAGGTAGAATGATTGTTCAAAATTAAGATTGTGGTGGTTCATAAGAAGAACTCTTTAAGTAGTAAGGCTAATGTTGAAAAAATCAATTTCTGTAAATTTCTCATTATGATATTTACATGACCGATAAATGAACGAATTTTGTATGTATGATGTTCTACTTCTAGAAATGCGAAAGAGTGCGGACTGCCGGGTCGATCTAGATGGTATGTGGAGAGATATAAATTCTAATCGGCTGATACAGTCAATATGGCCTTGCGGTAGTTTGAAGAGAAGTATTTGGTCAGAACGTGTTCTTCAATATTCTAGGGTTTTCATATTGTGGAAGCGTGCGAAGAAACCTATTTTGTATTCGTTCTAATCTCGCAATATATGTAATCTGCCATGGGTTCCAGATTTGAGAAGCGTACTCTAAGTGAATACGAACACCATTAAATTCCATTATCCATTCAAGTAATTGTCTGGTCGGTGTTAAATTAATTAACTAGATATTCATAGTGTAACAGTTTTTTCCAACTTATAGATGAGTAGAATACCAGAAAAAAGTGTTAAGCAAATTTGGTGCATTTCATCCGATTTGCATACGTTTTACCGTGTCAAAGTAGAATGCTTTTTTTGGGCGCATTCTTGCATTATATTAAGCACCGACGATACATCCGTCCTGAATTCTAAACTAAAGTTCTAGTGTCATGCGCACTTTTTAACATACAGCATATTTACCAAGCGTGAACCCTTATAAAATTTATCACGAAAACTGGGTTAGAAATAGCGTTAGAAAGTATCGTAACATGCTTTCACTTTTCCTTATATTTTATTTTCACTTTCACCTTTAACGAAACAGATTCCAGGCACCTTTCAAAACCTTTTTAACATCAACAAATATTTGAAAATGACGAGTATCGATTTCGGTACCTCTTGCATGCTAATCCAGCGCTCTACTAACTTAATCAATCCCCTAATGGATTGTGGTGGCAATTGTCATATAAATATGTAATGCTGATTTTTTTATTAGAATTTAATGCATTAATTAATGTATTTTATTATTTATAAATCCTTAACATCAAATATTAATACTGGTGTATAATTTATCCTCGATGAATTTTATAAGACAACGGAATTCAGGTTTGTACAGTCTCTAGTACATTCTATATTTTTATATGGTGTGGAATCATGGACCCTGGAGGCAAGGAAGAGTAGACGGACTGATGCCTTCGAGATATGGTGCTGGAGACACGTGTTTCGTATACCGTGAACGACAAGACGCACGAATGTATTTATTCTACATTAATTGAACATCAAAGATAGACCCTCAAACATTTGCTCGGGATGAATCCTTCAATTTTTTGAGCATCTTGCGAGAAAGGAAGACAACTCGGAGAAGCTTGTTGCGGTGGGCCGCGTCGAAGGACGAAAAGGAAAAGGAAGATCCCCCACCCGTTGGACCTACCGAATGGAAAAGGCAACAGGCACTTCTCTAGCGACAGCCCTAAGATCTGTAGGAAACTGATAAAAGTGGAGGAGCATAGTCAAGAAGGCGGGAGTTGCTCATTATGAGGGACCGATGTGTATGATGCGTACACGGAATACTTGTCACATCAATAATATTTATACTATTTTCAAACTAAGCTAATTACATGCGCTATGAAAATAATACTAATTTGATTGTCTCCTGGAACGAAGCTCGAATCCTTGACCTTCAGATAACAAGGTAATAAAAATAATTGTAAACGTCTCATTCGTATTCAAAGGCGATGTAATAGTTATTATTCCCGCCTGTCACGCGTGAGGCCGGTGTTCAGTTCTCCACAAGGGAGATTTTATTTGTTGAACTGAATTAATGAATTTTACGCAGGGGTGGTATGATACGCATATCTGAGACATGTAATATGTTACTAATAATTTTGATTATACAAATAGAATTTTTCATTACCATAGTTCATACAAAAAAAGTATCATTTATCAATATGTAATTTAATTGAATGTGAAATTAAAACCGCTTCATACGTAATACTATAAATACTAAGGTCATTGAACCCCTCCGTAACAAAAACAAATGCAGTACAAATTAATGAATATCCCGTTTTTATATTTATCTCGTGTGTGGAAGATACATCAAAAAAATGTAATCGGTTTTCTCCAAATGTGACGACGATTTTTTTCCGTAAGCTTTGTTTCATTGTCTGTCCGCGCATCGGCATTCTGACTCCGGCGGGTTTGTGAAACTTTTGATTAATCATCAGATTTAATATTATTAGCGCGCGCAGACCACTTTCATATGTCGCGGCGGCCACCTGTTTTTATCTCACCTGTAAAAAAAAAATCCTCGTTGAATGAACTCCGCATCGTTCCGCGGCCAGGGCAGCTCCACCGGTGATTGATGGACCGCTCCGCGGCTCGCGGTCATTAAGTGTCTTCATTCCGAGACAATTGTGCGAACACCGAAGGCGTGAAATTTTTAATAGCAAACGTTAGATGTGCTTCGCAAATAAATAATAAGTCATTTATATTCTGTTGAGATAGCGCTTACTTGCGGCGGCGCGGCGGGTTGTTAAATATTGTTTATGCTGATAATGAATCTTTTTAAATTACTTTTTTTTATTTTTTTCCCATGTCTAAATTATCAAGCATTCAATTATGGGTTAACGTTTTGACATGCTTTTTGTTTGTTCCATGTCTATTTACTTTAACACGCGGTCCCTGAAAGCCTCGTGCCGTTATACGTGAGACTAAGCTAAGCTCAACATCAGTTTATAATGTGATCTATTTAGTGAATCGCATAAATGATCACTTCTATGATGCTGGATCATTCTTCAGTACTTTGTAGTTGCTCGCTATTAAATTTTTTATTTTTAACATTTTATTAGACCTATAGACAGATGAAATTATGAAAGAGATCATATTAAATTATAAAAATACGTATTTAAATCTCTTTATACATTTATATATATATATATATTTTTTTTTTTTTTTTTTTAAACAGAGATCGTAGACGGAATACGTGTTATTACCAATATTCTTACTATTTCCAAACTAAGCTTGTGGTATGAAAATAGGACTAACTTGACGGCCTCCTGGAGCGATGCTCGAATCTCCAACCACTAGACCACAAACGCGTCATATATTCGTTATATTTAAACTAAATCGTACAATCGGTGCGCGTCAATATCATACATAAATTAAAAATTCCCTAAAGGGCTTCGCTTGAAATATCTCTGAGAAATCGAGTACCTAAAGTACTAAAGAAATCAGACAACATATATGGTCTAAAAAATATCCTTGCATTATCTGTTGAAGGGATGATGGATAGTGAAAGACGGTTCTGAAATGGAGGCTTCGCAGTTGTAGAAAAAGTGGAGTAAAATTTTGGAATAGATGAGAAGGTCTGAAAACAGAGAATTTGCGATTTTTAGGAAAGGTTTACATTTAACAATGGAAAAACACAGGCTGATGATGATATCAGTTCATCAAGAAGCTTCGTAATTGCAAAATTTAACAAATATTTTGGGAAATATCGATATTCTTGAAATATAATATTAGAAAAATACATTTAGAGTAAAAATGTTTGTTTCTCCTGGCGCTTAGTGGAACACATTGGGCCGGCGGCCGTAAGAAAGTAATCTGGCTGGTTCTGAACCGGTGTACGTAAATGTAGTAAATAGCCACGCGAACGCGCTTTCAAAATCGCACTCGAGAGTGCGAGGTGCGTTGGGAAACATCGCTCCGTGACTGACCTTAAACTTTACACTTTATCGTCAGCGATATATATCTATTTTTTTTACTTAATTGACGTCGCGTCTTAAAAAGTTTATTAAAACTCGTTACTGACCAAATTGGCGGAGATCCCTCTCCCCTGGCCATTATAAACACGTTGGTAGGTGACGCAAATTACAAGTAATTACTGTAGTCAATTTGACATTTTATGTGCGTATGGAAATGTTTTTGAGGAGTATATATATAATCTCGCCACGAATGAAAAATATTGTGTTATTCTCTGTCTAAAAATTAAAACAATATTTTAAAATTGAATTACATACTCGGGAAATGAACATCATTTCCACTCGTCCAGATCAATCCATCTCTCTCCATCAATCTTGTGAGGTAGCTGTAATGTAGGTAATGGATGTTCCTTCGTCATTATTTAGCACTTGATTTTGCTACATACCGTTCTATAAATTGACAGGTATGTGGGTTATTTTTTCCTTTTTATATATTATTATATAATACTTCTTATATCATCGTTCATTATTCTGTTTGTCATCAAGTCGCTTACAATAATATTTTTATTCTTATTTTTTGCATACTACGTAATTTAGCTTACAATCCCTTAGGTTTATAAAAATATTCATTCCTCATTCGTATATTATTGAGTTGTAAAAATATCCTTTGCACGCTTAGCGCAGTATTCTATTGTTCACATTTTAATCTCTAACTAATGTCTTCGTAATTTTAAATGACTACTTTTACTTTTAATAACTTATAATTATAATTATGTATACTACTGCAGTTATTCTTTATTATATTATAGTACATTATATTATATTATACCTACAGGGTGAATATTATGTTCCAGGCCGATGTAATTTTTGAATAACTAGGAAATGAAACACAATTTTATATATGTTCGAAGAAAGCAATCACTTTGTGGGTTAATATGTTAGATTAAATAAAACACAATCATTTTATATAAAACCACGAATATTATTAAACGCCAACCGGTTTCACTTAGCTCATGCGCTCTGACGAAGCTTGAGCCAGAAGCGAAACCGGTTGGCGTTTAATAAAATTCGTGATTTTATACAATCATTTAATTTGGTTTTTATTTATCGATTATTTCGTTGATTACAATAATGTACGGAATATGATATCGGCCAAGTGGCCACCTCTGGCAGCACCACAAATGCGTGCTCTTTTAACCATATTTTTCATAACATTCTCGCGTGTTATTTCAGCAATTTCATTTCGAATATTGTCTTGGAGCATCGAAATTGTTGTTGGCTTATTGACGCAGACCTTTCTTTTCAGGTTACTTTCACAGAAAATAATCGGGAGCCGTCAAATCGGGTGATCGAAGAGGCCAATCGATATCGCCACTTTTTGACATCATGCTGCCGGAAAAAATTTATCGCAAAATTTCAAGCGTAGCTCGGGCTGTGTGTGAGGTGGCACCATCCTGTTGAAACCGGATGTGTTATTGAAGCGTTAGATGCTCCATAATAAATTGTAACCAATTACTCTCTACGACTACCGAAGTACAAACTGACAAATATTTACCAAACTAAAATTACAGCCAAACAAAATCGGTCTAGAACATAATATTCACCCCATACATCATTCATCATAACATTATCGTTTTTTAGTGTAATATTTTAATCAGTTCGTATTCGGAAATAATCTCTATCAAGTGTGTGTTTCTATCAAATTGTATGATATTTATGTGTGCTGTATAAAAAAATTAAAAAATGTAATAAAATAATATTATTATTTTATTAATTGATAGCTTTTCCTAGTATCGTTACCTATTCATATATACAATGCGCAACTGGTGCACGAACGAGTGTCGCGGATACCCTTGAATCTTACGCTTACCTTGCAATAAGCAATCTGCCATAATCGATTGCTTATTGCTATGCCGGCCCACGATGGCCGCTCTGCCAATGTTGAAAACATCCATCATTATCAAAAACCGGAAGTGGTCTACAATATTAGATACATTCTTATTCAATAACACAACGCGGACAAATTTCTAATTATAATCGCATTTTCTTAAAATGCGTAAAATAATAATAATAATATGTACCATTCCGGCGGTGACGTCACACACGTGCGCTGCTTTCCGTAGCCAATTGTCTCTTGGCTAAATATACAATGTGTACACCAGTATACACGGTACTGGCGTTTTTGGCGTAATAAAATAATAGATTATTGTGCCATCACTGAGACTACAATCATTATTAATATTAACAACGGATGGGAAAGGACCCCCTTTTTTTTCGTGATTCAATCTTGCACTGATAATAAGGTGGAGAGTATTATTTTACATATAACTCTCAAGTTTCGCTTCACATTGGCAACATGTTCAAATATCTGAATCTTCATTGATTTCTTAGCTCATTTCCCAGCTATTATTAAGATTACAGCCCAGTTGAGTTTTTCGGTTAAAATGTTGAATTTCGTGTATTAATGTTGAAAAAATAATTATATTAACTATACCTAGGTAAGTTAAGATTTATAGACACGCTGTACGTAGATAGAGATATGTATTCATTATATTAGAAATTCAAACAGAAATTAATCATAACTTTTATTTTATTTGTAGCATTTTAGGATAAATTTGAGGTATAAATAAATAATTTTTTTTTTGAATCTTGTCGATGCAAAAACAATAAAACAGTGTTTTTTCCACGATCCAATTATGCATCCCTTAGAGTCGACAGACACAACTCACGCAGGCATGCAAAGATGACTTTAAGCAAATCCACAAGAGGCTCCGCGTGTATACAAATCTATATTTTTTAATTAATAAAGTTTTGTTTTACGTGTACGGTAAGTTGTATGCCTAACATATTTTTTTTTATATTTGATGAAACTATTAATTTTTTTATATATGTATATAATATAAAACAAATGTAGATATCTCATAGAGACGAAGCTATTTTAAAAAATTATATTTAATGGAAATTTTACGTAAATATGGGTAATCACAGAGCTTACGACCCGTCTTCAGCTGGCTTGAGTGATTACTTTATATAAATATAACATAGACCATTCTCACTCATCAATCTCCATATCTATCAAATTTTTGAAAGTTACATATATGTTAATATGTGGACTCGCTTCTAGTACCACTACACAATCGCTACCTATGGACTAAATTTGATCATTGATTTGTAGGATGATTAATGTAGTCTATTTTGGACTTTTCTGCCTATCATCATGGCTGATAATGATCTCTGAAATGTAGCCAGAAATTTTGGTTAGGTCAAAAGTCAACCCGTTGCAAATAGATAAATCACGAGACTAATGAATTTTTGGTTGAAATTAGTATTAATATATAAACATCTTATTATTTTCATGCAAGTTTTATTATATAAACATCCTATTATTTTCATGCAAGCTTTATTATAATAAACATCCTATTATTTTCATGCAAGTTTTATTATATAAACATCCTATTATTTTCATGCAAGCTTTATTATATAAACATCCTATTATTTTCATGCAAGCTTTATTATTTAAACATCCTATTATTTTCATGCAAGCTTTATTATATAAACATCCTATTATTTTCATGGAAGCTTTATTTTATAAACATCTTATTATTTTCATGCAAGCTTTATTAGATATTTTGTCTTATTTTGCTCTTGGTATATACTTACTCCCATTTGAGTAAGGCTAAGAGTTACTAATCATTTAAAATTGAAATTAAATTATCAATGCATTGAACTATTTCAAATAACTTATAACAAATATCTAATAGAATATACATAAATATATATACAAACATGATGATCTCTACTGAAATCTTTGGGCCGGTTATTATTATTAATATCGATTATTTGTAAAATTATAAAGGCATTACACTTGCAATATTTCGTAAGGCTGACCTTAATGACCGTGAATTTGAACAACATTGCTCGATCAAGTGTTTACAATTGAATTATTTCCGCATTGTTTACCATCACTACAATAAATCAAACACAAGGTCATAGACGTTCATTAATAGTCTCATTACTCATTACGATTCGACATCACGGTATAAATATTTTTACTTTAATGTCTTTAAGTGGGGGTATATTTAATCACGGAACATTAGGTATGGTAAAAAAATATGCATACGTTTTGGAAAAAAATTGGTAATATTAATTGTGGGTGTCTATGATGCAATAGCTAAGGGAGTATCAATCGATGAATATATTAAAAACCTATTATGTAAAGTCTACCCTTTTCTGCTCTCTCTCCCCTATTTGCTAACTACTGCAGCCATCTTTTTAATTTTGCAAGTTTAGTGTAGTACTTTTAACAAACGGACCAATAAAAAAAAACAACGTTAACGGAAGTTTTTTTAAATCACAGATAAAAAATAAATATAACATAAAAAAGCGTAACAAGAGTCCTGATGATAGCTAAAGTATTTAACAATATTGAAATCAAATATATGTAGAATCCCATATTTAATAATAACAATAAGTTAATGGCCAACAAAGAGAAAACAAAGCTTTTGCCGATTGTTGATATTAGACCCTAATATCCGTTTCTTTGGAATTGATAAAACAATAAAAATTGTATGCTGTGTCCAATAATATCAAATAGCTTTTGCAGATAAGATTAGATTTAATATATTTCAAATCTGTCAAGCATCATGTGGCATCCAACGAATCACATTGTTGACGTATGATTACTGTATACTTTGGCAGTTTGCAAACTGTATTATCATTATATTTACTTTCCAAAAGTATAATCTTATATAAAATCGCAATTCTTGCTGGTTTATTATATATATTATTATAAAATTAAGACGATGATATTATGTCTACCGTAATACAAACAAATAAAATGGCCGCCATGAGACATCTCTAAAACGTGTTAATTATTGGTTGGGTCGTCGCCGTTGTCCGCACATGTGCGAACTGTGTGCCTTTCAAAATTATAGATTAATATCGAATGTTTTTATTTATATTTATCATCATGTGTGTTATCATGAATTTCTAATAAAAATTATATAATAGGGGTTCAACTTTAGAAGACTATAATATTTTTTTATATAAGTATCATTGTAATCTGCAAAGTTTATAGGTGATTTCGTCCATACACACATACAAACGAATTGGTATTATACGGTTTGAAATACTATTTTAATTAACTTAATATCTTTTTTTTTAATATTATATTTTTGTTGTTATTGAATTGTGCTATAAGTTTATTAATACATAAAGGGTTTATGACTGACATTTCAATACACAATTAAAGTCGCTGATTTCACGCATTTTTCATTTCTACGCGGCCATTGAGAAATCGTACAGTAATGTCTTAACTGTTCTACATTTAAAAAAATAAACATGGCGGCACTAATGTGTACGTAAATTATTATTTGACATGTCATTCGGCCTAACGAAGTGCGTAGGCTCTTATAATAAATCGTACAGTAAATCTTTATATTTATCTGCTGGCTTTGTTCTTGTTGTGAAACCGGCTTTCACTACTGATTATATTAGCTATATCGACGTTTCCTTCATATTGTCGGATATCGTATGGGAACATTGAACCTGAACAGGCACAAGCCAATAATACTATCATAAGCAGATGCTGCGTGCAGAAAGTCAGTCACTTTCGCCACTTCGATGAAGTACTCGTGAAGTTATGTACTTAATATATTATATACAATATATGTGTCGGTGCTCCCGGCTCTCGGTGTATTGATCTACGACTACATTATTGAACATGACACATCACGATGTTTGAATAAAGGCCTCATAAAAGTGAATGCCGCGCGGAAAAGTTATTTATACAAAATATGTGCAATCTTGTAGCGTAATTTATTAAACATACTTTTTTTTTTTTTAATATTTTACCACCAAGGTTGGTCATTCTCTTTTGATGCATATTTTATAAAAGTGTCGAGAAATAACGCGAAGTTGAGCCTCGATTTACAAAATAAACATCTGTAAAGTTGTATATTAATATTTATATTTATAAAGCCAAGGATTTATTTACATCAAAACATTTTCACAACGATTGGTGGCAATAGTTCAAAAAAATAAGAATTTTGAATCGAAGGATTCATGGTGATTATAACATAATATTGAACAGTATAATGTTTTAATACAAATTAAATGTATCAACTAGAAAGATATACGGAGTTTTTTTTTAATCGAAATAATATTTTAGTTGCTACCGGGATTCGAACCTGGATCTATTCCTGTCCGGGAAAATGCGTTACTACTTAAACCGCGTCAACCGAGTAAGATAACCACGAATTTTTAAACTTATATGCTGCAGCTCTTTTAAATTGAAACATCTGTTATTCCATTTGTAAAAAGATATCACCTTAAAAATATAATGTTTGGTGTAGAGGTTGATTAAATGTCCAATGATTTTGCTTTGACCTTTTCTTTTCAGTTTGAGTTTGGTAGAAAATGACAAAACTAAATCCTGTGTATACGACGTTCGTTTTGACAGTGAGACTCTACACATGGGCACAAACGTTATCTGGAACCATAGATAGCTACAACTATTTATTCTGAAATTTAGACAGAAACAAAAGGCATTAAATTACAAACGTGTATTCCACTTTAACTGCTGTTGGGAAGAGTCATCTTCAACCAATTAACGAACGAAACATCAATAGTCGATGGATTGACATTTGACTGACGTACAAACTAACTTGATGTGTAACGGTGGATTACGAAAGCCGAGAGTTGTCTCCAAAAAATCTCATGAGCCCCGTCTCAGAGATTGTCTCAAGTCAAAAACCTCATAAAAATGTAATCCATGAACACGAGATATATAGATTCTTCCGTCACGCTGACTGAGATACTCCCTACGAGTATTAATTTTCCTTTTAATTCTGCCGACGGTTTCAACATTTCCTTACATACCACGCAAGCAAAATGGTTTAAATTTCTGTCACTAATTTCCCACCGACGCATTAGACCTCCTTCGCGCCCCGGGCCGGCCGCGAGAACCTTATTGCGCGCGCACTTTTGCTCCGCTCGTTCCAATTTCAAAAGGTCGCCGGGAACTTAAAACCGAAAACGCCGAATGTTAAATGCTATTACTGACATTACGGTGTAATATGAACATAATACCATAAGTGGTATTCCTAGTGGCGGAGTTTTGAATGTAAAATTTCTAACTCAAGAGTTAGAAATTTTACATTCACCCATTTTATAAACCCGAACAAGTTCGGGAGAGTTTAAAAAAATATTTTTAAAAAAATTCTATGGATCTAGTGGTCCTATTTTCATAGTACGTGTTTAGCTTAGTTTTAAAATAGTAAGAATATCGATGTGATATGTATTCCGTATAGGTGTATGCATCTCTATTTTTTAAAAAAAAGTCACAAAAATAAAATATATAAATAATAAATGGAAGGGTTATAAAGAGTAATTAATAAATTATTCGTAGGCTCATAAATCTTTAAAAAAGATACATCGTATAATTTAAAAAAATTAAGAATAAAAAAATCTAAGTAAACAAATAAATTTAAAATACTTTTACCAAATTACGGATTAATAAATAAAAACCAACGTTATCTTTATGTATTGTATATTTAAAACTTGAGTAGGTTCATAAGAAAAGTTTGTAAAAAGCATGTTTCATAAAATATTCAACAACAAACTTTGCGTAGTTTCTAAATCCTATCCGCTAAACCTAAGAATTTACCACGTATGAATTTTCACAACACATTTATATCTGAATAGTTAGAAGTATCGCATTTATCTGTGAAGATTTGTTTTTTCAGAATATTTCGCCGTCATGATGTCACTCGACATTCCAAATGTCAAAGATGATTTTTTTTTTGTCGCAGTGTATTTGCGTTTTATAAAGAGTAAATAAAAAATGTTTACTAACGCGGGAACAAATATGAATATGAAGATAATTGCAAAATATTTGACGACTTACGGAATACACGCTCTTAATGTCATAGTGCGATCATCGGGTATAAAACTTTTGTACCACTGCTGTGAGAAGTATCTGCCGACCGGTTTCGCAAAATTTCAACGGTATGTACGTTATTATTTTAGTACCCATATTAAAGCACTCGTTAAAAACTCTAATTTAATAATGTCAACATTTTAATGAAACTGATATATTTTTCTTGCTGGGTGATTAGCTTGCGCTTTTATAAAAGCTGTTTGATGTGAGAACCGTGCCGGAGCGAGAACTCATATTCCCTCTTACTTATATTGCCGCTGGTAAAATGTAGTCTTTCACAAGCGGTGCTTTTTGTCAATTATTTCGCAATACGCGAGGCACGCAAATAAGACAATATTGCCAGAATAAGAGAAATAAAACATATTATTTGCGCAAATAAAATAATAATTGCCTGTTTAGAAACGGCAAATGTTGAAGTAAATTTGTCTCAGATGTGTACTCGGTTCAGTCCGTCATGCTGATACATTTGTTCTGAATGTGCGCCGTTTGCGGTCTCGACAAGGCGAGGCGGCATCACCGAAGAGTGCGGCCGAAGCGAAAGTAGCGTGACTGTGGAAAGATCCATCCGACGGGACTGTCTCGTCATGCTGTTGATTGGTAAACTCTGGTTGTTTTCATCATTTTTATGGCTAGAAACTGGGAGGTAGCGCGTGTAATAAAATCATGTTTGTAGCTTTGCATCGACGGTGTTTAGTGCGCACTGTGCGCCATTATTGTTCGAGAAAAACAAGTGCATGTAATGGAGGTCTTTGGAGCAATAAAATGCTGCATATTCTGGTCTTAATGTTTGCCATAATCTATACGTAGATTGAGTCGTCAATCCACATGTTTATTCCATTAAATTCAATAACTTGTCCACGTTGTTGTGAGCGAAAAAATAGTTAATGTGACCGTCATGGAAGTCTCTTTTTTTTCGTGAAATAAACGGTTAATTTATAACGTAGTTTATTATTTAAATGAATTAAACAGAATTTAAAATATAGTAACATATGTTGGATTTTTTTTTCAAAACGTAAAAACGGTGAATTTTCAAATGTGATTTGATTAAGCCACTCTGCCACGGATACTCAGCAGGCATATTGTATTATTTCTATTGTCAATAAGGAGATGGTTCCGGTAGTTTCTGCAACTCGACTTTATCTGCAGGTGCAGCTATACTACATGTATAAAAGCATTGAGTCAAAAGTCATTAGCATCATCCGCTAACTGTATAGAAAATAAAATTTTCACTTGGAATGCCATTTGCCGTAGAGACGTAAATAACCATACCACGTGCCATCGCACGATATTATACATTACATAGTCTGCATGTGCTGCAATATATTTCTAACAATAAAAATTATCAATGCAGCGTTTCTATAGAATTTATTATAAATACGATACTATCGATGTGTTTCATATTACCGGTAGTGACAGAGTGTGCTAAGATGCCAGATTCATAAATCAGAAATGTGAGATCGCGGACTTAAATCGCTTAAGAGGCTACTTTCATTTTTCCAGTTTGAATTTCGAGATATTTTTGCATTTTGCATACCCTTTCAAGACGAGACTAATAGTTAATTCATTTACAATATCAAGTAAACATAAAAGTGCGTTATTTTTTACGTAAATATTGCTAGAGTGAAAGGTATCAATAGAAAAGGACAAGTATACAATTGTTGTTTCTCTTTAATTCCTAGGTAATAAAGCTATCAGAAAATAGGCATTTCTTCAACATTCATAATACATATGTGTTGCCATTTGAAATTATCAAGCGAAAATTAAATAATTTGTTAAAGTTCTAACCTAAGAATTTGTTATGTTTATGATAAAAACCATTGTTTGTGTCAATAAACATATGATTATAAAATACTACAATTTTGCCCATACTGATAAATAATATTGATAACTTTTGAAGCAGCTATATTTGTGAAGAGAAAACTATTTATAATAATCATACTCCGGTTGTAATAAAAAAAAACTGTTTTTTTTTTAAATATTTATTTATTGTTTTAATAAATTACATATATATTTAATATTAAAATATAAATGAAAATATGACAAAAGTATTATTAGTCACTGTTAAATAATTAGTTGTTCATCGAGCATATTATCGTTCTTCAGAATTTCGTTGTTTTTTACTTTACACGTATTCAAAACAAAATTTGATCAACACATATTCAATATTCATTCATGTGCACCCAAACATCGATTTGTGGGAGTAAATTTGATTAATTTGAGAAAAGAATTGGTGTATGTCGACCATTCTTTTGCCATCCAATTTACGAAGTTTACACGAGTCCACACATTCAATGCTCAGTTCGGGAATATCCTGAAAACAATTTATAATATTATTAATATTGTTATTTAGTTATCAGTATTTTTATGTATAAAATATTAAAATATGTGTTTATTCATTTATATGACTATAACAAATACATTTGTATCAATGAGACAGGTCTGTCATGTATAATTCTTTTGATAAAATAATTTATCTTTAAGGATATATATTTCCAATAAAAAATAATTTATCTGCACTACATAATACATGTATATTGAACTATGTAATTTATATTGTTAAATCAAATAAATAATTGTTATAGAAATGGTAAAAATTATCAACTTACGTCACGATTTATTTTCAAGAAGTTTATAACCATTTAAAATTTATTGCAACATTTCCTAGAGCGTGTCAATGGACACTTTTTGACCTTAGGCATCTTGAGTCACAGGAGGCAGTAATTTCAGAACAATAATCTATATAATAATATATTATTGACTTTTCATTCCATTATTGATTCACGCGCATGCGCTGGCTGCCATGCACTGGCCGCGAATTCGTTAGCCACCACGCACTGGCCGCGAATTCGTTAGCCACCACGCACTGGCCGCGAATTCGTTAGCCATGCATGAACTGTCAGATTCTAAAACCGGGGAGATGACGAATGTTTAATGTTGAATTATCAAAATTATAATCTGTTTTCATATAAAAACAGCCCAAAACCATACAATTTACAAAAATAAGCAATTGGTACCAAGAATAAGTATAATATTCATTCATATTGTAGTCAAAATTTGTATTAAAATGTGTTTTATGGGCAAATTTAATTAAAAAATTTCGGAGCGCGGATATTAGAACCGCCATCGCCATATTTGAATGGCATCTGACAGTGTGAGATATAATTAATAATATCGTATTTCATAAGACGGAAAATATATTATTTAAAAAATGATTATTGTGTTTCTGATATTAAACTTAGTTTTAAATAGTAGTTGAAGCCTCAAAGCATGTGAGTAAATATAGTATATTATTTAAAAACGTATGTTTTTACTAAAACAAAGTATTTTAAAAATGTCAAAAATTCATCAAATGTACTGCAAATTGAATGATTTATAACTCTATTAATTTTTAACATTTTGCTAATTTGGTTTCCTACAGATTTGTCTCCGTAATCTTGGCTTCAAGATTATAAGAAAATATATTTCCATTATTTATTAAATCAGCGTGTTGACTCAATTTCGTACCATGCCTAAAATACATCTAATGGTCGCGGTCTTTCTTATAATATTTGTATCTTCTTAATTATGACAAATAACATTCAGTTTATTAATTTTATATTAATGTAAAGGTCCAATCTAAGTAGTAGTTGAAAAAAAAGTCAAATCTATTGAATAACTTCTGATATAAATGAATAATAAAAACCCACATTTTCGTAAAAAACGCGAAAATATGAATTATTATTGCAAGTCGCGCCTTAATAATAATAATAAATAATACTAATTTTAAGATACAAACCACTGCCGCCGGGCGGCGTGGCAGTTGTGTGTCGCGTACATTACGTTAATGTGCCTAATATCATGTTTAGTGGACGCAAAAATGAATCTCACTATGGTCTTTGTATGCAAGTTTTTGTT
Organism: Eubasilissa regina; assembly: GCA_022840565.1. NCBI lineage: Eukaryota > Metazoa > Arthropoda > Insecta > Trichoptera > Phryganeidae > Eubasilissa > Eubasilissa regina. Next base: position 18,115,426 of record JAINEB010000013.1, read on the forward strand.
CGGCACTGAAATGGTTAAATCATCAACACCATTTCGCGAAGCGGTCAGTATCTATCAAAAGCAATTAATTATTTTATAGAATCATGTTCAGATTGCTATACTTACTATATTAATAAGAAGCTCACGGAGCTAAAATTTAACTAACGCAAATATACATAGAGAGCGAAAGAAACCAAGAATTATACTCCAATTAACCATAGGTAACCATCTTATATAATATAATGCGTACAACACGTGTATTTCGAAGCGGCAGCTGATTCAATTAAATTTCTTTGATATGACTTAAATCTCTCACCCCACCCCAGCCCTAAACCTTTTCCAAAAGGGATTGAATATCAATCATATTATTGTCGTACACTCGTACGTGTATAACGCCTGAGACAGAGTGCACCCGCTCTTCAAGAGCGCCGCTCCATATTCATAACGTTGCACGTGATGCATTTTGTAATATTTCCTCCATTAAAACAAGGCAACATAATCCATTCGCGCCGAGAGTGCACCGGGAACTCGGCGTTTGATTGCACTCAGCTAGCAGGTAGCAGGTAGCAAGTAGCAGGTAGCAGGTGGTTCACGGTTCTCGTATTATGCAATCCTAGAATGCATTTGCTCGGTAGGGTCCCGCTTTCAGCAATCTCCCATTCTAAAGGCGCAGACGCCGCGCGCAATATTGTTCCAGTGATTGCTTCTTTATCGAATCTAGTCTAATATTTTATTTCATTGATATTCGAGCTAGAACACTATTATTTACTAGCAGTATTTCTCTCTCTCTCTCTCTTGTATTTAAGAACATTGGTGTAGCAATTTATATCTGTCGCTGTTAATAAATACGTTTGACTTTCTTATTTGGTTAATATATTTCTGTCTCACTTTTCCTCTCTGTTGTCTTCTTTTATAATATTTTTTAGGTAGCTTAAATAAAACATCTATAATAGTTAAACACTTAATTAATATACTTGTGTTAAATATCTGTCCTAGGGCAGGCGCAAAAGACGTTCATAGGTTAGATATAATTTAAATAATTATATTATTTGGAGTTGTCTTTAAAATGTTTATATTTTCAAATACCTGAAAATCAGGGGCGTGCACTGCATATAAGCAAAAAATGTACGTTTTACTAAAAAATCTAGGAAAAAATAATAATTAAATAACCTTTATCTTGTGAAGAGACCCTAAAAAATTCTAACCATTATTACTTAGATTAGCGTAACCTTATCTATGACGTAACCCACGACTTTTGTCTAGGCGTGGGTTATTTAGAAAAATTGCCAATCATTTGTAACAACACGTGCATGCTTGTCGGCAAATTGGTAGCGCATAAATTTTGTATGAACCTAACTTGTTTTTTTCAATCCTCACAATAATTGCACTGAATCAAATGCATTTATGTTGGTACCTTTATGTATTTTGCTTGACAGACTAAACGTTTTGTTTTCATTGTTTAATTCAACGCCATGCCCAGTCGTTCTGTATTCAGTGTTTGCGTAGATAAAAGTTATCGGTTATAATTTATTATTTGTCAAGCAAGCGAGTTTGAATTTATTTTTCGGGATATTATTAAGTTAGATATTACCAATATTAAATTAAATATTGAAATAAAATTACTTGTGTTATGAGTTTCGGCTACGTTAATTTGTAAAGCTAGTTATTTAAATAAATATTTTTAAATCATTTTAAATCCGTTGTCCGAAGGACATCGTAGAAAATGCGTTAAACGAAATCGAAAGCAGAATACGTTACCTAGCAATAAAGGAACTTCCCTTTTTTAAAGTAATAAATTTACGATTATATTTTAAAAATAAATTGATAGAATTGCTCTCTAAATTAAAGTTAAATTCCTAACTTTTTTTTTTGATACCTAGTATACCTATTTTATACTTAGTTAGCATCGTCGTTAACAGCATAACTTGTGCCTACTGCGCGCCACTGCTGACAACAAATATAGACTTGTTTGTTTTATTTTCGAAAAACTTAACATATCCACTTAATTCGCAATTCAAAGAAAGTTTACAATTTAATCTAATATATGTAGTTTAACAAGCCTTTAAAATTTCGTGTAGGGAAACAATTTTTTTTTACAATTTACAATTATTTCCTTTAAAATTTCACGAAGAAATATATATATATATATATATGTATAATGATGACTTATCATTTTTATATAATAAAATATCTCGTATGTTCGAAGATTGTTATATTTAAATAATTTATATTACACATTAGAACTAAATTTAGTATAATTGAATTTTGTTGTGCAATAACACAAATGAGCTTGACAACAACAATTATTACTCCGATACCAAGAAATTACATAATCATAACAATCTATAATCTAAATATACTTTTCAGAACAGAGCGAACATTGTGTAGATTTTGTTGGTGTATTGTTTTAAAGGAAATGACACTAAAATATATTTTTTAGGTCTTAGACGAGATGAGACAGAAACGCTGGATATGTTAGGTGTGTCATCAATCAGTTGGAGGATATGGAGGGACTTTCCCTCAAACTTGGCTATGGATCAGGGGTGGATTTATGGTGCAGGGACCTGTTTCACCGGATTTTTTGGAGGCCTCTTGTATATAAACCAACAAAACACAACTTAAACTACGAACAGAACAGACGATATTTAGGTTAAAAATCAGTAATAATAGACCTAGAGCCTAGAGATTCCTAGCCAACCCGATAAAGATCGATCGTACACGAAGTCATGAACACAACACCCGATAGCAACCGGGCGCAATCGGATTTGCCAGTATTTTTAGAGCTGAAGTAGTGTTTTTAGGCATTGTTTTTTCATCCCTGTACTCGATCCTCTACGTTTGTCGGTACTACGATGGGCAATAGCGATGATCACACGTCACCAATTCACGCACTGCCTCTGCACAGTACTGATTGTCCCGCAAATGTTGCGATCATTTAACTGCCTCAACAATACACGATTAGTCTAGTGAGTTAAATACAATACAATGTACCTATATATTCATATTTAATGTTTATTTCTGCGCAGATAAATAAACAAATGCATAAAAATGTAAGTGTTTTTCAATTTGACGAGCTTTCCAATGTCGTTTCTTTTCATACTCACTTCTTTCTCGATATATTTCAAAATTTTTGACTTGTCAGCTTTTCCCATTCGCGTATCTGCCCTCAGAATTCTCTCCCAGAGGGTTGACTCGGGTCTCGGATCTCGGGTCTCGGGTCTCGGGACCGCGGGAAGCATGACGCAGCATCAAATACAGGCTAATCTATGAATCGAACATTCTGTTAACACGCCGTAAACCCTTCGCTCTCACATTCCTTGCGCCCCGCCGCCCCGCACCTTCGCCGCCCCCGGCACGACCGCCACCGGGAATTTTCACAACATGACCTTTGGAGATAAACTCGACCAGGCGCGGATCGAACGATAGCCGACTTTATATAACCCTTTAAGCTGAAACAAACAATATCACATTTCTGTGATATTGCGACGTACTATGCTCATTTTGTGTGAAAGCATTAAATAATATTCCAACGTTAAATACCACATCCCATTGAGATCGAATGTCATCCGATTCTTAAATCCTCTAAATAGTGTAACAGCGAGAAACATTATTTTATTTTACAATCGATTTCTGTAACGAAATTTTTCGTAAACAATACATGTATGCGGATAATACTTTTGTCGTTTGAAAAAACAAGATGGGCGCGGAGTGACCTGTCATTCGTTGTCTGTTGTATTTTGCACGCAGAGAAAAATAACCAAGTGACGCACGCCGTATACACGTGATTAAATATTTCACACACTTTAAGGATTTTGAGATTAAGTCAAGATTAATTTGTAGTACTGAAAGTTAGTAATCGTACCTACGTTTTGTATTTTGCTAGACATTAAATGACACTGATATGATATTTCGGTAACTTTCAAATTCTGACTAAAACCTCTTCAGTGTACCTAAATATTCCCTTACTTTTAATCTCTTTTAATCTTTACAACTTTATTTGCAAGTAATATTTCGAATTGTCTCAGAACACATAATTACTGTATTTTCACCTACAAAGGCACTGTTTTTAATGAAATAATTGATATCTCACAGAGACGAATCCATATAGAAGCGAGTCCACATATTAACATATATACAACCTTAAAAAATTTGATAGATTTGGAGATTGATGGGTGAGAATGGTGAACGTTATATTTATATAAAGTGATCACTTAAGCCAGCCAAAGACAGGTAGTAAGCCCTGTAATTACCCATACTTCAATATATTTTCCATTCAAATTAATAACGAATGGCTTCGTCTCTACGAGATATGTATTATTTACTTTATTATTTCATTATTTAAGTAGTAGTAGTAGTAGTAGTATTTCGTTATTTATAAAATAAGAAATATTTTATATTTACATAAAATTGTTTAGAATATCTGAAAATATAAAAATGAAAATATAAAGTTTGTAAGATTCATCGAGCCCTAGATGGCATTGCGACTGGCTCGATGTAACTGCCACAATATAAATTAAACTAATTTATTATCAATCCGCTATGGCGTGGTGCTCTGTGAAGCATTTTGAAATATCATGAAATTTGAAAGGGGAAATCACAGTGTCAATTGCTTAGCCTTAAATGTAACAAACTTACTTTCACTTTAAACCTACACGCGTAAAAATGAATCGAAATTTGTCCACCATATTTCTGCCCTTTTATTACCATACCTACTACTTAATATTCATTAGTTACGCACCAATCTACGTGTGTTTAAGTGAAAATTGAACGGTCGTTTCTCGAAAAAAAAAATGGTAAGTGGCTTAAACTATTGGGAGATTTAAATCATTTGTGATATTTCTCCGATGTACGGTCCCAGTTTAGATACATTTTCCATGCTCGAGTAACTGTGTTAATAATATAACAATCATTGAGGGATTATCACAGTCAAACTTGTACTGTTGCCAATGGACCTGGCTAGTAAAAAAATATTTATAGTCGTGTTAATAATATCTACATTATAAAGTTGTAAATATATTATCGTGTTAAGTAAGTATTTGTCAGTTTCCAAGCTCTCAATTAATTAGAAGAAGCCCTCGAATCCCTCTCTGCTAATATGAAAGTTTGGCTAGACAATGAGATAATCTGTTACATCAGAAGATATCTATTTAATTTGGACAGCAACAATAAACAAGTGTCATTCATTTGAATTTCTGCACACAAGGGAATTCATGGAAATGAATGTGCTGATAAACTGGCCAAGGAGGCCACTCTTTCCGAAATTTCCCCTCATCAATTTCATATCCCGATGTATAACAGACTCAATATGGTAAAAAAAACGTACGAATTCTATCTGGACTGCACAATGGATGGATCCAAATAATCATAAGGGTAAACGGCTTAAAATAATTCAAAGATCTATTCCCCGCGCTCCCTGGTTCTCCAAAAAGAAAGTCTCCAAAAGAACAATATCAAATATCTCTGGAATGAGAATTGAACATTGCCAGGTGCCTCACATTTATTCAGATTGAACTTAATATATTTCCCAATGTGTGAGTTTGATGGCGAGGAGGAATCCCTTGACCATATCTTTTTTGCCTGTCCATTGCGAATCACAGGTTTTTTACAGTAATCTCGTCAATGGTAATTTTCAACTCCCGGTTAACTTGTGTCATCTTCTTTCCCTTAACTCGCCACATTTAATCTATGTAATAGCAAATTTTTTGAACAATAATGATATTGACTTATAATATAATATTTCCTATTCTATAATATTATTGTACTTTTTTCAATAAAATAAAGTTTTAACTTGATTCATAGCACAAATCACTCTTGAAGGGTGGATTACCTATTTAAAAGAAGAAGAATGAATTAGAACGTCAACTTGGCATTTTACGTGACATTACATAGTTCTGTGATATTTACAATACAAAGATTTTTCATAAATATAAAGTAGATTGCTTTCAAATAATGGAATAACATATATATCAATTTGAAAGTGCAATATATAAGTTCGAAAATTTGTCGTTAACTTACAATATTGACGTGGTGTAATAGATCAGCGCACTTCTCCGGATAGGATGAGTTCCTGCTTTAAATCTGATTGGCAGTAAAAAATTTTTTTCGATTAATTGATTTTATTTGTATATCTTTCTTATATGATACATTTAATTTGTATTAAACATATTCTCATTAAAACTCTGTGTTTTTGACACAAAATTACGCTTTAAGTTGGATAAGAAGCCCTAAAATATATTGTTTAATATTTTCTGTTTTTTATCAATACAAGATATTTAACAAAAAAATTAAGTAAAACAGTTTAAAACTTTAGTTACCGTCGAAATGTTGTACAACACATCGATTTGATTTACAAGTTTTAGGACCGATATTCTTACGTAAAAACTTGATAACAACTGCATAAAATAGTTACAATGGAAAAATAGCCTACGAGACAATGGCGATCGACCAACGCAAAGATATAAGGAGACGAAATATGCTACGTGGAATATCAGAAGTCTGTGTAAACCTGGAGCATCCAACTCTCTAATAAAAACGTATCTGCAAGAGATAGGCAAGTACCCAGTAGATTGGTTCAAAATGGAGTCGTCAATGGACGGATGGCGTTCTATAATGACTGCGGTTATGGACATCCGAGTCCAATGAGGCCGTTAAAGAACAAGGAGAAGTTTAGTTATGATTGATCGGTTTCTTTAAAAAAAAATATCAGCAAAACAAATAGAACAACTTATTGCCAGTCCGCCACTGAAGCAACTAGTGTGGCAGCTTCGGGTGGAGCGAGATTATAATGAACACATTGTCTTAATTATTAGAGATTTACTCGGGGGTTGAACCATTCAAACGGGCTCGCTGATTGGCTGATCGATATCGTACGTTATGAGTAGATCGATTTACACGACCACTAATGATATCGCACTGCGTGATCTGCAACACGCGACTATCTCAGTGTTGGACGAGATTCACTCGAGTAATTCTAGCATAGAATTATTTAATAATTTAAAACATGTACGTAAAATTTATTAAAAGTCATTGCCAATGTTCCCTCTAAAGTCGCTGAACCACTTTCTGAGGTTATCAGCCAAAATAATATTTTTCTACTTATGTCTCTACTGCTTTCTATCTTCCTCTGCATGAGTTGTAAAAATCATATTATTCATTGCGCAGAACATATGAGCATATGGAGTATGCAGTTCTTCTTGATAGTTATTATTAGTTATCTTGACTTGTTTATGAGTTTTAAAATAATAGTAACGTGGTCAACCCATAGTAGCCTAATACTGGTTTGGTAATGTTTTTTTTTTTTTCGCCAGGGTAACAGAGTAACTAGTAATGGTGCTTAAAAATGCACAAAAGATTTTTTATGCGCACAACATTGGTCGTAGCCCTATTACTAGATCAATGGAAATATAGATTTTCACATGAGACCACTTTGTCTCTGCAATGCATTGTATAGATGCCCAGAATCATCCGTATACGAGTATATCTCAAATTGTTCCACAATTCCGCAAACCCATAACTGCGCTAGCCAATAATCTTTCTTTATCTGACCTATTCTTATCACAACATAATATAATGTCATATTCTTTTTCTTCCACGGCACTGCGTACAAGGTTGGGATTTGCGGGACTCCTATCCCTGGCATCATTGTCATATTATGTACATATAAATTATACGTGGACAATATGATTATTATTGCATTATGTATATTCAGATAATAGCACAGCTTTTTTAATATATCCCCTGACAAATATCACGGAATCGTAGACCATTGAATTAATTATTAGTGTAATCATAATATATTTACACTTAGTTTACGAGTGTTTTGTTTACATTTAAATACAAACGAGTTTAAATACTTCACGTGACCTTAAATGCAGAGGCATTATTTAAAAAGAAGAAGCACAGCCTTGCGGTGTTGCCATCACAAAAGCTTTGACAAAAAGCGGAATTCCGATTGCAAATCGCAAAAAATTTTACGTGAAATACAACGGAAAGACAATGGCCGTGTCGACCGGCCGCGACCGAGCGTTTCCGATTATTTATTATTGCCATTATATTCACGGGAGTAATACTAAATAATGCGTTGAGCGGAAGCTTAGTTGACTGAAGAACAATATAAGTCACCGTCAAGGCGGGACTCTAAATACCATAACAAATGTAGACTTTTTAAACCTTTTTGATGCATTACGTAGGTACTTTACTAAGTTATTCTTCAAAGATGCGGCACCTGTAATGGAAGTAACCGAATATAATAGTAATAGTATATAATAGTATTTATTTATTTATTTATTTATATATATTTTGACATCCATATTTTTGTAGTTATAGAGGTGGATACATAACATACATAATACATAGTTTAATGTGTGGGATGGAGTAGACTTCACCTCTGATATATACAGCGTTGTCCTGGCTACTTTGCTAGACTAAAATCTGTGTTAAAGTATAGGTATAGTAATGACGAATGATAATGCCAATAATATATTTCAATTAAAGAATTGCATACCGAGAATATGACTAGATCAGTCTTGTAATACCATTATGTGTCCACGCGTGTAATTGTTTTGGAAGATATATTTTTCATGACCCAGGCTCAGTGTAAAAGTAAAATTATATTATATATGGTTAACAATCATTCGAATGTGTAAAACATGCTTCCGCTTTAGAACGCCGAAGACTGTCGCGTGTCACGTGATTGAACTTCGTTGAGCTTGGAACTTATTACTTATGCGGTAGTTTTTAATATGCTGTTTACCCTCTTCAATTATTAATTTGTATTAAAACATTTATTTCCATTTTTTCAACAGTTTCATTTTGGTGTCGTTTTTAGATTTTTTTTTAAGTGAGCAAAAAAAGTCAAATAGAAACACAACGTCTTTTATTTTTATTTCCGTAGTTACGCGATCTTAAATTTAAAGTCAATCTGTATATACGTAATATATATAGTAGTAATTTATCACGTATAAATGGTCTGCACCTACAATCATTCGTATTTTCAATGCGTAGAACATTTGCATTATTGATTTTTTCGACAGACTTTGCTAATTTCATTATATTTTCGTGGACGTAGTAAAGTGTTACCATATAAAATATAAATGCATCTGAAGGCTTCACAAAATATATATTTAAAAATTATTCTTGACCCAATTTAAAAAAATACGAATGACACTTCAATTAAATTCGACGCAAAAAATATAATAAAAAATGCACCCCGTTGTCGTCGCGAGTTTATTTCGCTGCATTGCTTAACATCCTTTGTGACTAAAAATCTCTTTCGTAAGATATTTCAATTGTACAAAAATGAATAAAATAACAGACACATTGGCACAAATGAACAGTTGTTTAACAAAATAATTTTTGCACAATTTTATTGTTTGATCCACCTTTTTATTACCATACACCCATCAAGAAAGGAGCTACTAGCTAATAATTTATATATTTTTTTATATAAATGATATATTTTTAATATCTACACAATATATTAAGTAATTTCTAGTTTTAGTCCGGTTATCAATGTTGACGATCTTTATTTTATTTGTAGAGCGGCTCCAAACTGTTGGACTGAATTACATTATTACTTTATTATTCGACATAGTCCATATAAAATCTATTGATCTGGATAGTTACATAATTATAATATATATATATTATAACGCATTTCCACTGGTAGGAAAAGGTCCAGGTTTGAATCCCGTTAGCAACCAAATATGTTTTCAATAAATAGGTTATTTCTGTATCTTTCTACACGATTAATTTAATTTGTATTATATTATATCTATACACCGAGTGATGGAAGGGAAAATAATTTAAATACTAATTAAACAGAACGTAGGTCTGCTGATATTTTAAATACTAATTAAATGTATTAATTATAAAGATATACATATAAAATCAATTTTATCGAAAAATATTGTTGTTGCGCTACCGGGATTCGAACCTGGATCTCATTCCAAACCGGGGATGGTGCATTATCACAGACCGTATGTTCTGAATAATTACAACTTCACAATAAGAATGTGTTCTCTTTAAAAATGAAAATAATTTACTTTAATCTTCAATATTTTTACAAAATAATACATTTTTATGTAATCTAAAGATTTTTTAAATTCATATGTTTTAAATGATGTTAGGTTTGGAGGTGTTTTGGAACTTACATCGTCATTTTATTATGTATAATGTTTCAATATCCTTCTGTACATCATGCTTAGGGACATTTGAAAAGAAATTCATACATATCATAGGAGTGAAGTGTAAATTTCTTGTAAAATATACGATTTATTAATTAACAAAATTGGACGACTATACGACCATTTTGTTCTGAAGGTAAATATTTCGAATAAAAAATACAGAAATTTGGAAAATGAAACACTGTAATACTGCCTTAGTGTATGTAGGTAGGTAATTATTTAAATTATTTCATCTTTTCGCAGACGTCCTATCGCACATCTTTCACACTTAACATTTTAAACACCAGTTACGAGTATATTATATCGTATTATATTATATTGTTGACGTTCAGTCACTGCGTCAGTATCTGCTCCCCGGGGGCATTGTTCATTTGTAGGAAGTTCACAATTCTCATAGTAAAAATAACTAAAAAGTTTGATTACTATTTATATAATTAGAAATATATCCTACGGAGATTCTTCATTGTTATTTTATTCAGTGACAATTGTTGGAAAGTATACATTCCTCGGAGAATAGGCCATTAAAGTGTGAACCAGTCATTCAAAGTAACCCGGCAGTGAGGCTTTTTAATTGCGTCATAAAATTTATTGTGAAATACCTGAAATCACTTAGAGCATTACTCAGTCATTCATTCCACTCGACACAGAATTACGCGAGTTATTTTATATCAGATTTAAGCCGTTATATAACAAACATATTTATTACCGTGGGAATATATTTAAATTCACAAAGAAATTGTCTTTCACCGAATAAATAATATTAAATTGTTTTGTTTATTTGTAAACATGAAAAATCTCTTTTGCAATCGAGACATAAGCCCGAGCACCTGTTGGAGGGCAATACGATGCTATGTTCTACCTGAGCTGGTCTATAAAGTCAAGTTCTGGACGTTTTAAGAATTCACCATTAAATGCTGGAGACATTTGAAATGTGACTACATCGACAGGGCCATCTTATCTATATTAGGCCCACTAGGCACTGTGCCTAGGGTCTACGAATCTACAAAGAGCCTACGAGTCTGCTACGTCTACTAAGTCTGAAAAAGAAATTAACATAATATAACATAAATATAAAATCAAAATTTTACCTTTGAAATTAAAAAAACAGTTAAGAATAAGTTAAATATGAATTAAATGTATTAATTAGAAAGATATATATATATATATATATATATTCTTTCTATATATTCTATATATATATAAATTTTATCGAAAAAATATTGTCGTTGCGCCACCGGGATTCGAACCTGGATTTCTTTTCAAACCGGAGAAGGTGCATTATCCAACTATGCTACAGCTACAATATTTTTAGCAACAAATTTTCGAACCAATATGTTACCTTTTTGATATTAATACATTAAATCGTTCCATTATTTGAAAGAGCCATCTACCTTATTTTTACGGAATCTCAAATACCTTTGAGTAATCTGATAGCAGACGCCAGAATTATCAATTCATTTTTATTACATTTTTGACACATTGATACAACTTTATTATTAGGAGAACACATTCGTATTGTGAAGTTGTAATTTTAATATCACAGACCGTCTGTTCTGAATAATTATAACTTCACAATAAGAATGTGTTCTCCTAAGAATAAGTTAGATAATATTAATTTGCAATTCTTTGCATCATATCAAGTCTTCAAATGTCATCTCCCGCATTAAGTATTAAATAACACACATACCAACGCAACAGTAGTCTAGATCGTAGAACCAAAACAACACATTGAATCAGTGTTGCCACTAAAACATATACAAGCAGAGTGTTGGCGAAATTTGTTTCATGAATTGATGGGGCCTATGAATTCAATTTTATGCAAAAGTGCCTAGGGCCTATGATGATCCTCTGTACATCGATGTATGTTAAAAATCTCCTAGATTACCGCGTTACCGATATAAATAGACACTAATATACATTAATAAATCAAGAGAATTAATAACAACTATCAAACGAAGGAACGCTACATACTCAGAAAGAATCAATCTCCATAATGCCGGTGATTTTATACATTTTGCATACTGCAACTTCGATGAAAGACGGCACTGAGAAGAAAAATTAGTAGATTTAATCCTCTCCCTGATCTCTTTAATAATAATAGTTCATGTAATTATGAAGATGGTTGAGGTGGAGGTTTACCCTCCTACAGCGCCGGCGTTACGCACAGGCGGAGCAGGCGCCTGCCTGCGGTGGCCAGAATAAGGAGGCGACCGAAAAATATATAAATATAAACAACAATATCCCAAGTTGCAAAACGAAAATAGATAGTGTGTAGTAAAAATAATTCGGGTATAAATAATACAAGAACGCAAATCCAATAAATAAAATAATAGTTATTTCCTAATAAAGCAGTAATTTGTTGTCAACACTAGTGTTCAGAACGTCTTTGGTAAAAAGCCGCCCTTGGGCAAGTTTCAAAATGCCGGCCTGACAAAATACCACCTTTAACATGTGTGGCACTCAGGCGGCCTATTTAGGGAGTGGCCAATTTATGAGTTATTTACTAAGGCGGAAAAAAACAATCTTGCCTGTAACGGCAAAAAGTCTGGCGCCGACGCTGCCCTTCTATGTTCGACCCAATGGTACAGCTACACTTCAACTTCCTGACCTTGAATTGAAGGACACGGGGTCTAATGAGTAAGCGTAAGCGTGTATTTTCTGCTGTATTTGAGAGATTTAGTACAATATTCGAGTCCCACGGAAAGTGACAGAGATCGAGTCCATGCGCCCGCAAAGGAGACGGCTCTTCTGAAATATGTAAATAAATTCGGGCAGTGAAATATTGAAGAGCCTCCCCTCATCATTCACTGTTCGATCGGAAGATTTATGGAGACCTCCCGTACCTCGATAAAGTTTCTGGCATATTTATAAGTACCAGTTATCTATTTTTATAATACAACCCGACCCGACCGATTCTCCTACAAAATTGTTAAACAATCTGATCGTTCAGTGTTACGTAACGTATTTCTGACTTTATTCAAAATCGACCACCACCGGCTCTACTTTTTTAACATCGAAATACCATAAATGCATTTTGTATTAGATTTATCAATTCTCTCAGGATCACACGGTATTGTTTGACTATATTTCAATATGTACTATAAATTTTCGTGGATGTAATGTTAATATTAAATTCAACCAATAGTATGTCAAAAAATATTATATTACGTTTAATCTTAAATTCAAATCAATGAGAAATTGTCAGATTTTTATTATAATAATAATTCTTCTGTAAATAGAAAACGTTAAAAAATATTGAATAAACATTTCACACGTAAATAAAGTCGATACCACCTAAATATCTGCTCGAACACATTTGGGCTCATTGAAAATGGTGTTCGGTTACGAACGGAAGTTAAAAACAGTCAAATACATTACACATGTTAAATAAAATCGTTAATTATTTAATAAAATTCACACTCGTATCATATTCAAAGACAATGTATAGGTACAAAAAACCTAATCCACAATATTTTGTGGATAGATGGATGGATACCTGACTATATTTCAAGTCGAAAATATTCAAGAAGTATATATAAATTATGAGTGATTTTGTAAAAAAAAAATATTGTGAGATTTTTACAAAATCGTGCTAAGCTTTAAGTTTACATTCTTCAAAATAAATATTTGAAAAATTGACCCATTATTATTCTACATCTTCGCTTCAGACCCTAAATGAGTCGCACAGCGATAGAGTTGCCTAAGTGAAAAAGTTCATATTTTAAATTAGTTACGAAATTTTGTCATCTTTTCAATCTCTCATATCTCCATTTGATCACTTTGCAGATTGGCTAATCTGACGCTGTGCAACTCAAATTATCTAATAAAAAATTGTCTGGCCACTCTAAGTTCGATGACATTTTATTTATTGTATTCTATAAATAATTTGGAATCGATAAAATATTTATTTAATCGTAATAATCGCATAACTGCTTCTTTTAAAAAATGCTCATATCTCTGACATGGTTGAGATTAGACTCATGCAGCTTAAACACTTTATATTCACATGATTACAGCAACTAAATATGAGTCATGTGGGATATAATTAATTTTGTTTCATTTAATGATTCGTTTTTTGATAATTGAAACATACGAACGGATAATAATATGGATAAACTTTTCACTTAATTCAACAGTTAATTAAGTATTGACAATAAAATATATGAAATAAAATACAATCACTTTAACCAATAAAAACCGGTAAATAAAATACAATCACTATAGCCAACCGGTTTCGCTTAGCTCAAGCTTCGTCAGGGCGTATTTAAAACTGACGGTCAGGGCGTATTTTAAATACGCCCTGAGCGAAACCGGTTAGCGTGTAATAAAATTCGCGGTTTCATACAAAGTGATTGTGTTTTATTTAATCTAAAATGTCAAACCACAAAATGATTGTTTTCTACGAAAATATACGAAAATAAATATATTCATTTCAATACGTTTGCATCTGCCAATGCGAGCGTTCTGCATCTAATTCTTCATTTCGTAGTCCAAACTAACTAGCGTGTCGTTATTTGTCGCGGTTACCCACACCGACACAATAACGTGTCCGAGATTCCGCTTCCGAGACTTCCTTTATTTCTTCTCCTACTCGCGGCCTGGTGTCGTCGATGTCTGGCGTGCCTTTTCACACGTGCGAGAATCCGTTGTTGTTCAGTAGGTCAGCTGCGTCAAACGTCCGATTGGATTAGAAGCGCGCCAAATGGAAACGAAACAATTACTACCGCGGTCGGCGCCGCATTTCAGTGTCAAAACTCCGGAGAGATAAAAAAAATGTTTATTTAATTGTGTGGCACTTGGGGCGTCAACTTTTACAGTTAACATGTCGGATTCGCATTTGTATCATTGTACCGTATTCTCACGACTTGTGATATCAATTATTGTGTTAGGATTTCGTTTTTTTCTGTTGCTTTATGATCCCGTAATCAGATTTCTTTCATATCATAGTGGTCTAAATGTGTATATGAAATTCAATTCTCTATTTGATTTGGTGTCAATACTTAATATGCGTGTCAAAATAGACAGAATGCGATGGAAATATGATAGATAGTTTAGAATGTGTTAAAGAAAACACTGAATGATAGCGAAAATTAACTTTTAATGAAATCACATTTTAATTAATTATCACGGGACTATATTTAGAAAAATCGCAACTTCACAAATTAAATATGTTTTCATTAAAATTTAACATAATTACGTTAATGTATTCTGTTAATAAAATGAATTGGAAGTTCTGGCGCCACATAGCATGTTCTACTCCAAAGATTTTTAAGATAAGAAACTTATGTGTAATATGGTCGCTTCCAACGGTAAAAAATAAATGCCGCACTTAGAAAATGTATGTAGATGAAATTTGTCAATTTTTGTGCATGTCTTTGTAGCTTTATTGGTAAAACTGTTCAGTTCGAATCCGTTGACGACTGTATTTTTACGATGTGGTTTGTCTAAATATTATTAAGGAGAATGCATTCTTATTGTGAAGCTATATTCTTTCAAATAATGGAACGATAGATATATTCATTTGAAAAGTATAACATGTAGGTTCGAAAATTTGTCGTCTATCTACTGTGTTGGTATAGCATAATCGGATAATGCACGTTTCCCGGATTGGAAGAGATCCAGGTTCGAATCTCGGTAGCAAGAACAGTATTTTTCTATAAAATTGATGTTATATGTATATCTTTCTAATTAATACACTGAATTTGTATTTATCTAAAAATTGTTTTAAATATTGTTAATCTTAATTATGTAGGATAAACTCGAGTCTGCTGTTCGGATCAGGTATATGTATGAAGTCAATTACTAATAATGCGAGGACAGTACGAGAAGTAAAATACAAAAGACCTGGCAAAATTGACGGCAAAATCTGAGGATGTAAATGATATTTTTATTTTATTGAGGGATTTTGACAGTGTAAACAAACATATTTTAACAAACATAATAATTATTTAAAATGTAATACTATTTATGAAAATCTACTAAAATATTTAGATACATAAGAATGTTAAGATGCAGAAAATAAATGAAAAGAAAAAAGGTTGCAACTATTTTTGCGGTAAAAGGAGAGCAAGATGTGTTTATAGGTAGAATTATTGGCCAAAATTGAGATTGTGGTGGTTCATAAGAAGAACCCTTTGAGCGTAGTAAGTCAACTTTTACAAATTTCTCGTTATGGTATTCGCATGACCGTTGAATGAATGAATTTTATACGTAAAATGTTCTATATCTGGGAATGTGGAAGAGTGCGGATTGCCGGGTCGATCTAGATGGTACGTGGAAAGATATTAATTATATGTTCTATGTTTTGATGTTACATATTCGACTCAGAGAAGAATTGTGTGATACTACCTATGTATGGATGTATGTATAATATCTATATGGTACAAGTGTGTGTTGCATATGGTTGACAAATACACGCACGTAGACGCTCAATATATTCATCTACCTACGGGTAATGTCTCACTGCGAGAGCTCATCATGGCGAACCGTGCAGCAAGGGGAACCAACACCCCGCTGTAATGCGCTGGTCGGCAGCGATGATCTCGATACATCTGACACCGTTGAGACTTTGCTCTTCATTGACACAAGAGAAAAATGTTGCACATTTATAACTACCACTAGTTAGATAATCGATGCCAATCGGTTAGCTCCTCCGATATTAACATCGAGCAGATGGTTGCAACACACCTAGCGCACTACATTTTAGGGGTTGGTACATATTACGAAGTCATAAAAAGGGTTCAAATTGGTTGTGCCTAATTTCAACCATTTCAAGGATATGAGCCTTTTTAAAATGTCGTTGTTAAGCGATTATTTCGATTAATTTAAATATTTTATTAGTTCCAAATTATATCGACCCCACCTACGTGTAGAAAGAAATACATTTTTAATCATTCTAGTATTTGATACTTATTTACATGGCAGATTTAAAATATATATATAATATTCTATGATTTCGGTACTAATAAACATAATATTTTAAAAATTGCAGCCATTTAAAATTGTATCAAATATGCGCTAAATACTAGAATGATTAAAAATTGCATTTTTTACTTACGTAGGAGAGGTTCAAATATTGAAAACAAAAAATTTAAGATCATTAAATTTATTTCGAAGTACTTAAAAGCTTAACATGAAAATCTTAATCACTTAAAAATCTCATACATTAATATTTTCCTTAACGGTACAGGACTTGTACGTACTCCTTGAATAACGTCAGTTATCCATCCGTAAAATATTGTAGATAAGACACAATATCTCAAGACAGATTAACCCTTAGTATATTATAATATATTTTTATATGTAACGGATATATGACATCAAACTGACGACTGACGTCACAACTAATTGAAACGGTATACAACTGTTACGCAGAAATTACTTCCACAAACATTCGGTTATGTATTTCAATAATGAACTTACCGGTCCAAAGCCGAAACGCTTAGTTACATCTCCGAGTGATCCAGTTAATTACCTACCTGGGTAACGAGCGCCAGGGCGCCCCCCTCGGTGTGCGCGGGCACACCGCGGCGACGCACCCGTGTGACGTGTTGTGACAGAAGAATGGACATGTAAACCGCAAGGTACAATGCCACAATATTCGCGTAACATTCCGTTTAAACCGGTTACACTAATATTAACCCAGATATAAACGTTCCCAATTATTGTGAGGTGGCCGGATGGACGAGAACAATGTTGTATTCTCCGCAAATTGGTTTATTTAAAACGCATCATGACATCTGTGCACAGTAGTCGAGCGGGCGGGTATTCTCTAGACGGCTGACCTTCTCGAATTGCTTTGCCGCACTCGGTGATCCAAAAGAATATCTCCAACATTCATAATAATAATTGGTTTTATTGGCGAATACGGTATACGCTCAGATTTTTACAAAGTATATGTTTTCCGATGGACTTGAGTGCCCTGATTCCAAAATTGAAAAAAACTTTTATTCCGTCGCAATTAAAATGTTATTATATTTTAAAAGTTTTCATAAAGCGTTTCATATGTTAAAAAGTATGGCGAAAATTTAATACTTTAGTTTTTAAATACTTGCGACCAGATTAATGTTTTGGAATTAGGGCTCTCAACTCTATTGGAAAACATATATTTTGCAAAAATCTGAGCGTATGCCGTATTTGCCAATTGTAATCTCGAATATTTTATTTTTATTTATTTACACCCTAACCCGAATAGTTTTGAGAGTTGTTTACCCTAGTTTCGATTCGTCATAATTACATACATTTTTATTTATTTTATTACATTCAGTTATATCATCATAATACCATCATAGGTTGGCTCCGGTATCATCGTACCATATCTGTACAATATGAGAGACTTGTTGTCACATTAAATTCAGTTTCAGTCGCAGAAATTGGTCACAGTCCGGCAGAAATTCACCCTGTTCAGGTCGCAAGAGGTGCAAGGGAGAGCCAGTAGACTGCTCCGTTTGATCTCTCTAGCCACTGTTATATAATCTAGAATATGTTGATTCGAATATAATTCTCGAAGGAATTAAATCCGCTGTTCGCGATTATACTACACACCTTCTACACGAGGCCCCGTCTACGGCCTTCATCAGTAAACCCTCTGGTGATGTACACAAAATAATTAATTCGCTTCAGATTGCCTCGCGAGTAAGTCGTTAAATATTGTTACAAAACATTTCGAGTTGTTTTAATCTTTTATGCTACTTCTACATAGAAGACGTTGATTTAGTCAAGTTTAATACATCAACTAGGCAGATGCTAACTTGAAATATACTGACGCGAAACCTTTTTATAAAAGCCTTGTCGTAAAGAGGCTCGTATTTTTAAATACAGGGTACGATAATAATCGAAGTAGCAAAAAAGGAAGATATATTTACATTATTATTTATTTGCATATTTATCAGGAAAAGAAGATGTGGATGTTTGAAGAGGCACTTTTAAGGTTAGATGTATAATACTGATTACTAATATTAAGTATGTTAGAACTCGTAACTACTCAAAATTGTTAAAACACAGGAAATGACTAATTTATTACATAAGAAGGCTTCCCAAAATGTTTGTTTTTAAGCGGGGTCACCTTCAGACAATTTTGATTGCATTCAGAGATCCGATCTGCGGTAGTCTGTTTGGTCGACAAGATGAGCGACTTTAATCTTCGTGATTAGACTCAAGGTGATTCACAATTGTGGAAAAAACATGTTTAAACTAAAGGTACCGCTATCGGTATAATAATCGTTTCTGATAAATGAAAAATATATCAAATAACACTTACATAATGAGATAAAATTATATATATCCAATCGTTTAACATGAAATCATGGGGACCGAAATATTTTTTCATGTTAATCGAATTTTATGTTAAAACAAATATGATAAACGCCGGCCTAGTCCATGGAAAGCTATGTCATAAAATCATACACAGTAAGCAATTCGGTATCGAGGCGGCCAAGAGGTAATCCAGGTAATATTAAAAATGATACGGGTCGTGTACAGCAAGCGGCATCCTTGTTTATTTTCAGATGTCGGCCTGGACTATAGAAAGTTGAGTCATAAAACCATAAACAGTAAACAATTTGTTGATTTGACGACCGGTATATTATTTTGTTCTTCTAAGATACTAAATCATTTTATTTTAATTTTTTTTTTTTATCTCATAGAAAATAAATGTATGAAGTCACACTGCATTTAGCTTCATATTAACTGATTGTCCATGTTAAACCTGTACCTATTAAGGGCCGGTGTGATCAGTAGTAAATTCTTACTATGGTAACTTTTTACTTTAATAACTCTTTACTAACGCCCGTGGTTAAAATCGTTTGCGGGTTGTTTTAATGTTAAATTTACAATTGTCAAAGCATAGATGAAATGTCTATAAGCGCGACAAATAATCATGAAATATGTTTTATTTTATGCATTATCTATGGATTTTTTCACCTCTGCGTTCGAAATCTGTCACTTTGGTGCTGAAATTTTTTCGGATTATGTGCTAATGTATATTAAACAACGAGATCATCATCAGACGAACTATCATCACTAAAATAGCAAGATATTGAATGATTAATTGTCGTATACTGCAACTTTCAAAGGATCATAGTGTCAGATGACTTTTGAAACAGTTGTAAGAGTCCGCCATATTTTACCATCGATTCTCGTTTTTACTATCGGATATCGGAGAGTAAAATGAGTTTACTACGCGATGTACTTTCGAGAAATAAATATTATTTTACCAACGATCAAACAAACCGTTTTCGCAAAACAATTGGCCCTTACTGATTATTAGGTATCGGAAATTATATATATATCTCTTCTAGACGATACGGACGTGGTCTTTCAGTTCAGTCGATATATATATCGTTTCTCAAGATTTGAAATCTGTTCTCGTTTGAGTGAACGAACCCGAACTGAGCGACCACGTCCGTATCGTCTAGAAGAGGAGAAATGAGACACCCTCAAAACTGAATAGTCTGGTTTCAGGTCGAGCCGCTGTGGAATAGTTCGTGGCTAACGCAAAACAAGGAATATAGCCATCAGAGCGTTAACAAACTTAATTAATTTATTATTCACAGTGTACACCGTAACGGATAATTCTACGACTGTGCTAAGATTTTGTTTTGATTTAATTTTATCTTGAGATTGATCTCGGCAGCTTCTGGATCTGCAATAAGATACATAGATACTTATGGAGAAATTGGAAAACGATACTCTCTCCCGAACTCTACGCTCTGATTAAAATATTTATATATCCATTGAATTATATGTTCAAGTGATTATTTTTATTTGTTACAATTTAAAAATATATAGGGAAAAAAATTAGTATTTTTAATTTTTATGGAATATATATTATGTATTATTTTATATATAATTGACATCAGTTTGTACCCACTGTGAATGTTAGCGGGTTGGCAAATTGTTATTCACGCTTTGGTGAACATTTGTAAGTGGTTTTATGACCAAATTCTTATAATATTTCATAAATCTGCATATTCTGTCATGATAAATAAATAAATAATAAATTAATATAAATATTTTGAAGAGAACACATTAATATTTGTGAAGTTGTAATTATTTTAATACAAATTAAATCCCGATGGCAGCTAAAATATTTTTTTCGATAAATTGCGTTTATCTGTATGTATATCTATCTAATTTATGCATTTCATTTGTGTTCAAATAATAAATATTTAAAAATTAATAACTTTGTATCGATGAACTTGACAGTAATTACATAATTACTTGTACTATTTAACTGGAATTACATAACTATTACCAATCACATCAGGTTTTCATAATATTCCGCCATACTAGTTCATGTAATCATGTCCTGATACAGATAGTATGTTAACATTTATTGTGTTTATATTAATAATGGTTCTTCCGCTATTTAAATTGCGACTGTGATTGTGTTCGATTATAACGTGATTGATAATTGATTATTCGTAAGTTTTAGGGCAATCGCTAGTACACTAGAAACTAAACCTCCAACAGTTAAATGTCGTTTCAATGGAAAAACAATCATAGTCACAATAACGGTTCGTCGTCACTAGTTTACATGTCTAAGTTGGTGTATGTCGTTCCAGTGTAGCCGCATAAAAATGTATTTACATTCATTAAAAATGCTGTAACAGAAATTTATTCACGCCAATTAAATAATTATTAATATTTTGTCATGTAATATGTATTACTTTAATTTAATTTATTACGCCGTCATAATGTCAGCGTAATATATGCAAACATTATTTAACTAAAAAGCATAAATTTAATTGTAATATTAAATTTATCTGTAACTGAACAGTTTAATCTCAAACTAGGTACTCGCGCAGTCGAAATTTCGTTAATTCACAATGTTCAGCTTTCTTAAATACTATTTTTATTTTATTTAAAAATTTCGTGTTTCGCATACACGTTTTGTATTCATTTATTTAATGTCTAGTACATGAAATCATCGAAATATTTTTTCTGAATTTTGATCGAAAAAGTTCAATGTGTAAACTTGTAATGTTTGTGTAAAGTGATTGGGGCCTAAGCGTAAATTAACAAAATATTAATATATACTCCACACATATAATTTGATTAATGCACAAATAAATAAATTCATCTATTAATAATTATTTATTTTGAATGAGAACATATTATTATTGTGAAGTTGAAGTTTTTCAGAACATGGACTCCTAGCGTGTATTACTCAAGAGTATTTAAGATTCGTCGCAATATAAATTGTATTGCTTTTAAAAATGGAAGAACAGATGTATCAATTTTAACGAGCTGCAGTATATAAGTTCAAAATTTTTTTGTAAATCTACTCAGTCGATGTGGCGAAATTAGATAACGCATTTCCCCGTTTAGGAAATGGTCTAGGTTCGAATCCCGGTAGCAATTGAAATATATTTTCGATAAATTAATTTTTTCTTTACGATATATTTCTAATTGATTAATTAATTTCTATTAATAATTATTTATCTAGCAGTGATATTAAATCAATTTATTTATCTGATAAACTGGTGAATAAGAAGGTATTCTATTTTATTGCTGTGGCGCACGTATTTGTTCATAACTTGTCAAGTGCGCATTAGATTTGTTTACTTATTTATTAAGATCCTGCATGGAGGCGGAAAATTAACACGGCCAAGGGTCAGTTTGTGTTGTAACACCATTAAATACGAAGAAAGAAATCTTGCTCATCTAAGACCTATTTTAGAAATATTTAACCAACACACAATTATCGCTAATTAATTTATTAACCAATTCTGTATATATACACATACAACTCTGTATATTAATTCTGTATATATACACAATAATTACACCGGCTCATAATATTTTATCAAATGATAACGTTTTTAATAGTATATTTTAGTTTGAATCTCACTTTAATCGGTTGCCCAAGAATTGTACAGTTTATATATATCATTCAAGTATACTGAAGCCAAACAGGGTACTGAAATTGAAAATTTGTACGCCTGTAGGAGCGTACAAACTGTGTAATCTCGAGGCGTGTATTACACCGGGGACGGAATCAAACGAAAGTGAATTGATGATATGATACCTATCCGCATTACAGATCGGCGATGAGATAAAATACCTCACCTGCTCGGTACATTTTATACATGACACTGAATAATGGGTACATAGTCGCAAGCCTCTGTGGACGCGAATGCGGTATCGCTTGGGGCCGGTTGTGTGATCAGTAACTTAACTAGGAAAAAAAAATCTTGCAAAAACGGATTATTTGATAAATTAGTAAAAAAATATTTACTTCTTGAAAGTACATCCCATAGTAAACTCTTTTTACTCTCCGATATCCGATAGTGAAAACTAGAGTCGATAGTTAAATATGGCGGATTTTTCACAGCTGTTCCAAAAATCATCTGACACATTTGTCGTATACTGAACTTGGAAAGTTGCGGTACACGACAATAATTAATCATTCAATATCTCGCTATTTTAGTAACGAGAGTTCGTCCGATGATGATCTTGTTGTTTAATATATTAATGTATATATTAGCACATAATACGAAAAAATTTCACTAACTATGTGATAGGTTTCAAACACCTAGGCGAAAAAATCTATAGATAATGCATAAAATAAAGCATATTTCACGAAGCATATAAACATCTCCATGTATGCTTTGACAGTAGTACATTTGATGTATCAACAACCCGCAAAGGATTTTTACTACGGGCGTTAGTAAAAAGTTACTATAATAAAAATATACCATAGTAAAAAGTTACTACTGATCACACAACCGGCCCTCGCGCATCGCGGCCGATTCCATACTCTGCATGGACGCGTGCAGTCACCATTAAATCGAGAAAATCGTTCTTTTAAAATGAGGTTTTTGATGGCGTTGACATTCTGGTCAATCACCGTGCATTATGCGCTCTGCTTCTGCTGTAACGTGCGAGAGCACGCCGAGTGCCGTGTGCAATCTTGTCCCGGCATGCGACACACCGCGACTGCTGATTCTGAAACATTATCTGAATGTTAATCTTACAAAATAAGTGAAGATTAGTCCGAGCGACGAGGCATTTGGAGAACTAAAATAGAAAGCGATCGGTCAACTTGGAAAAATGTCGTTATACATTTTCATGTTGAATTACGATCGACATACTTCCTTCTATGAAAAATAGATGGAACTAAGCAGGTGGTCTCTCGGGGCGAGGATCGACTTTCAACCTGTCTTACTGCTAGACCAAACACATTAATGTGAGAGTGTGTAATATGATATTGTAAAATACAAGTCAAGATTCACACCATTTCATCAAAGTTTTCGTGTATTTTAATACGTTAATTATACTCACACAGAGTAAATTGTCTAGCCAGAAAGATAATCGCTAACTAAAATAATAGTAATTTAAAAATGACTGCAGCAAACCTAACGGAAAAATAATATTTTCATCCTTATATATTATGTATGTGGTGGTATTTGTTTATCGCAGTAAAAAAAACTCGAGTATACTCTAGGACAGTGGCGTAAGAACGTCAATTCAGATGCAGCCCATGCTGAGCATTGGGGCCCATGTTAGATAGCGGCCCCGAGTCTGTCCGTGCCCTACAATACTTTTTGTTTCGATACTTTTCTCAGCGCTAATATGTATTAATAATTTTTAAAATACACAACGAGAAACATAACTATAAAATTTAAAAATTAATTTCGCACATGCATTAGGACAATACGTGAAAACATTATTGATGTATATCAAGCAATGATCTTTTTCAGTTGCAAATACATATAAATACCTAAAAAATACTTCAAGAAAGAGTGAATATTAAAGGTCCAATTTTATTCCACTATTACTATTACCAAGTAATACTTAATATTCATTGTTTTTGTATACAATACATATATAGAGGAGCCATTTTTAAATTTTGCATTGGGGTCCAATTGTTATACTTATGCCACTGCTCTAGAAACAGCCCTGAATCTATGTGGATAAGTTAATTAAAAATATTAAACCAGGATTTGACGATTAGAATACCACGGATTAGATTGCACCTCACCTATACTTAGTATTTAGCATCTAACGCCCGAGCTTATAATGATCGCCCGCGGAATCAAAAAGGAAAATATTAGAATATAACTAATAGCTCGGAACAATCTACCCGGTTATTAAATGCAAAGCGGCCGTTTTCAACAAACGTCTATCGATGAACGAGAACGCTCGCTCCCAGAGTGGCTACACTCGGATGTTATCGAGCTCCGCGCAAATGCAGATTCCTCAGTATAATGAATCGCACTGAGAGAATTAAATTTAGCCTAAGCTAATTATAGACAATGTCATGGAAGCAACTGGTGAACACGGGTACAATGGAAAACGTCTATTGTTATCCAAGTATTTCGTAAAACATTATTCATTGTTAATTTAATGAGAGATAAATATTATATTATAGTTTTACACGTGTTTCATAACATTTGCGGTTGGAAAATGCTTTATATGCCGGCTGCCGAAAACCGTCCATACAACAGCAAATTGTATTAAATTGAATGGCTTTACGTAACCCCAATTATTATAACTATACCTTGTTTACTATTTACAGACGTGCATTGCGATACGGCAGACCACCCAAATCTCGCTGGGATAAAAATGTTATTATTACAATCCTACTTTTCAATCAATTAAAATAACGATCGACTGAAATATTTTCGACTGAAGGTGAACGGTAGAATTAGAATTTGTTGTAAGGTATATTTTTTTTGTTTGATGGAAAGTCTGGCTATGTTGGAAAACACATCCTATGTTTCCGGCTCAGCTTACGTATTTATTATACATCTAATTAATATTATCCAGTGCTAATATTACAGGAAGCATTCTAGACCTGCCATTGCCTGTAGGAAAATAGATTGTTCTCTGATAAAATTGTGATTTCCTTAATTTTTTTTATTTTCGTATGGTCAATTATCCGTCTGTCTGTGACGTGGTGAAATCACGTACGCGGTGAGCGGCAGTATACAATGGTTACAGGAAGGAAATCGTTAGATATTACGATCAAAAATAATAAATTATAAATCAATAGAAGTGACAATACAATGTGAAGGTCATTCAATATTTGGTAAATTAGGGTCAAGTTTCTTTAAAATCCTCCAGAATAGATTTTGGTTTCTAAAAGATTTTAATACAATCTTTGATTTTCCCAAATTTGGTATATTTTTCTTGTGGAGAAAATGTTATAGCCATGTTTTTGATGACTTGTTGCGAGATACAATATTGAAATGTCATTAGATAATGATTATCGAGTTGCGTGGTCTGTGTCAGTTCACATTTCATAAAATGACAATTTGTCACGATGGTGGAGGTAGTAGATAACGGAGCCTCGTACTATTTTATAGGATAAACTTTAAAAATAGCTATGCGTAAGCGAGCGACCTCACCTATTTTATTTTCTAACATTCTAACTATTTTGCCTAGCGATCAATCCAAATTCAGTGCACGAGTAGTAGGTATTGTAATTTAAATCAATGACTGCGAATTTAACACGCGACATGTTATTTATAACATCGAGTGTTTTATATATAAAAGTTTTTGTCTGTTTATCAGGTTAATTTTTTTTGTTACATATTATAGATTTTTAAATAAAATTCCGTATTATTCTAAAAAAAATTGTATTCTAAAAAATATGGCAGTGCAGCGCACGAGAATATTCCATATTTACCTATATATTTATCGTAAATTAACAAGTGTGTCTATTGCACATTTTGACGGTTTTGCTCATTTTTACTTAGAACGCAGTATACGAATTGAGGCGCTTGAGGTTTAAGGACGCTTGGTAGCTCACTTATATAATGTAAATAAACTGCATGTGCATAATAATAATATTTTATGTCGAATATTATCGATCATAAATTATTATCGAAAAATTTCAAAGTAGATAAGTTTTGAAGCCACCATTGACCTCCACATGCATATTACCGCGGGAAAGCTCCGCGAAAACCCTATAAAGATTTTTCATGTTTACATTCTACTTATATTTTTTTTATTATCTATTTATCTAATTATATTCTATTATTCTTTATATTTCAGCTTAACCGACCGATCCCGATGCCGATGTTGCCCGTATCCGCGGGCCGCATGGGGTACGCCACCCTGCCCATGGTGCCCGCGGGCCCCCAGCCGCCCCTGCTGTATCCGCACCGCGGGCCCGTGTACCCCGCGTACCCGATCAACGACATGGTGAGGAAGGTTCACGACGCACCGACGGGAGACGAGTGTCGTGCAGGTTGCGACAATATAAAATGGCAGGCGCTATTGGTGTTTTAGAAACTGCTTTTAGGAAAATCGATTAAAACCGAAAGCAATTTGGAGTTTCAATTCAAAGTATTTAAAAAGGTCAATTTCATCATCTGTTGAGAAAATCCGCCGGAAAAATTTATCCCATCTACGTTCCATATTACATGAGGCGTCTGCTTTGTTTTATAAGATGACGCGGTGTTTGGTCTAAATGAACATTTTGCCTCGAAAGCAGGGTTTGATCTATTTAAAACTTTCCAATTTACTTGTTTAATGACGAAGACTTATTAAAAATCCCCTAAATTATTGAATTAAAGAAAATACAGATAACACGTGAATCTAGGGTGATCGGTAGTGTCGGTAGTGTCGGTAGTGTCGGTAGTGTCGGTATGTGTGATAATCGTACTGCCTTAACCTTTACTTCAGCTACAATTTTTGGCTGACCGCGTGACAAGTCAATGTCCTATTTTAAAACTATCATTATTAAGTATTAGAAATAAAAAGAAGTGAATACTTTTTGTCCCACGTTTTTTTCATATACTACCACGAAAAAATGACATAAATCTTTATACGCCAGCGGAATTGAACGCGCGTTCTCCACCCGTTATCCATACATACATTTCTTAATCTCCGGAGTTTAAAAATTATTTTTAATTTTAATTTTTCTTCTTCTTTTTAAATTTTTTAAGGGACATTCTCTTTTCGCTGTAGCTCTCTCCGTTGATACTTATTCTGTGCCAAATCTTTTACATCTCGGTAGCCTCTGCATCTGCTCCACTCCAGCATCTGACATTTCCCTCGGCTGTCCGCTTCTTCTTCCTCCCTCTGTCGCCGTGGTTGCAAATATGTGCCGAAAGATGTGACCCGTACATTTCCGCGTCTATTCGCTATCGTCCTCAGGAAAAATCTATTTATTACAAATTGTCGTCATTTCGTTTCCTTTCCATCTAATTAATTTTAATCAATTTCTTTCAGCACCACATTTTGAAGGCTTCCATTTTATTTTTCAATCGCGTAACTGCGCCCATTGAAACGTCGATCATAATATTGGGGCCCACAAGATCCGCACCCTTGGTATCGATACTTTAGCGAGCGAGCGTTAATATGGGTTAAAAAAATTACAGTTACGAGTGCATGTAAATGTCTAAAATACTTCTGTCTTTTTCATAAAAGTGAGAATATTACAGTAGACAATAGACCAACTTGTTCTTATATCTGTAATATATCTTATATACGAATACAATACTTACATATTTTGGGGTTATTTTGCATTGGAGACCAATGCCTCTGCCATTCTACATTGGGACCTCTTTTTTTTAGATACGCCATTGCTCGCTGTCTTTTTTTGTTAGGTTTTGTTAATTTTTTTAAGATGTACGTACATATTATCTGTAAGATGTACACAGATAACATACAAAGTTTTTTTTTTTCAGACAATTCCAGAAATGGTTTTGCGGTTAAGATACATTTCTTGCTCGATAAATCGATAGAACGTTCGCGATGCGATGCTATATCATCGCACATCACCAAAGTATATTAGTATAAAACCATTTCAGAAATCTTTGTGCTCTTTGCATGGCGCGTGATGACGAAACTCGTCATCCGTTTCTTTCACAAAGTCGCCGTTTACATAAATGATCGGCCGCTCCGCGCGGCGAGCGAGGAAATGTCGACTCATTGCCCTTGTTTGTTGGCGACTGTGATAATATAATTATGCGGGGCCGGCCGGCATCTCGGGACTCGGGGCTCGGGACACCGTTCGTCGCTTCTCTCGGCATCGCCAATTGAAAATCAATTATGCGGACAGGACCGGTCTGGGACGGGCCAGAGCAACGCGAGGATTTTCACTTTAATTCACTTTTCAGTTTAATTGAAAATTTATTTTTACGTTTCAGATGACACGATCAATGTTTATAATTTTGTTTTATATAATCATTTTTTAATTTGTCAGTTTTTACGACAATAATGTTTCGGGGTTATAAAAAAAATTACATGGATATAAGTTATTAGTTTTTTTTATTTACGTAAAAGCTTTATTTACGTTTCTTTAATGACGTCATTTTAGTTTTGGATTTTTTCGTAAAAATCATTTCGATTTTTAGGGCGTATGGATGAAACTTTTGTCTTTCGAAGCCCGCCTAAACAGCATAAAAACTGAAGTGAACTGTAACAAATAATTTAAAAATTATAGACCGTAATTGTATAGTTTATTTATTATTATTACAAAAAGGTTTTTTGTTAAAAAAAATCCTGAATTGGACAGTACATTAACTAAATTCCAGGTTTATAATTCGGAATAAATGAGACCTGTCAAAGGCGAAAGAACAAAGCATGAAGTCTTAACATGGAAAAATGAAGTCTCAGAAAGTAAATTTAAATACTAATTAAGAACACATTTTTGTTGTGAAGTTACATTTTGTTTTTTACAAATTTTTGAACATATATTCTGTAACATATTCCAATTTATACATCTACTATTCCATTTTTTTAATATAAACCTTTATATTACTGTGAATTTCAAATACCTTTGAGTAAAACCCTATAGGAGACGCCAGAATTAAATTAATTCATTCACTTTATTAAATTTGGAAACTTTAATACAATTTGCATATTAAGGAGGAGACATTTTTATTGTGAAGTTACATTTTCAGAACATAATTCTATGGTATGAGTTCAAAAAATTGTCTACAATGTATTCGATTGCTATAGCGAAAGTGGAGAACGCGCTAAGAGGTCCAGATTCGAATCCCGGTAGCAACTAAATATTTTTTCGATAGATAGATCTTTTCTATATATATTTCTAGTTGATAAATTTCATTTGTATTTGCAACATTTTAATATATCCAAGAACACACAATTACTGGATTTGTATTTGTAACAAAGACACTGTTATTAAACAAATATCAGATATCTGACAGGGACAAAGCTATTTTTTATTATGTTTAATGGAAAAAATATGGAAGTGTGGGGTAATTACAGGGCTTACGACCTAAATAATTTCAAAATAATCCGATTCTCATAGTGATAACATATACATGTATGTTATTTAAAAAAATGGAAAAATGAATGATCAAATTTGGTCCATAGATGGCGATGGTGTAGTGGTACTCGAAACGAGTCCACATATTAACATATATACAACTTTCAAAAATTTGATAAATGTGGAAATTGAGGGGTGTGAATTGGTGAACTTTATGTATATATAAAGTGATCACTTAAACCAGCCGAAGACAGGTCGTAAGCCCCATACTTCCGTATATTTTCCGTTAAATATAATAAAAAATAGCTTTGTCTCTAAGACATATTTGATATTTGTTAAATTTGTATTTACTTAAATACTATTTAGCTAATTGTTTCTGCGGAATTACTAACACGGTGGCCAGCTGAGTGGTTTTTTTTATTTTTTATATGAACCTTATTTTTCAATTCGAGTTATCGCTCTTTACATTATCATTTAGCAACGGATGGATTACCCGGGATCACTGCGGGCCTGCCTGCGACCGGAATACACAAATACATAATCCGTAAATCCTCCGGCGGCAGCGGTGACTATCCGCTAAATAATTGGCCGACTTGCATCATCGTTCGCCTTTTGAATTCAAAATCCGCCGTCGGTATTCACGCGGACCCGGCCGGCACGGTCAGCGGCAACGTGCACACTTATCTCCGCACAATATGCATGCACATTGAAAATACGCAAAAACCATGAAAATTGTACAAACTATTCGTCACGCGACACGGTTGTGTTTTTGTTCGCGGTGTGGTTTATGACGTATTTCATAACTGGGTCGACGGAATCTGTGTAGAATCGATTGAACTTTAAATTTTTTTTTTCGGTCGTCTTATTTGACAAACACGATTGTTTTTAATTTCAAACGAATCTTTGAATCTGTCGTGAGGAAATTTTACGGACGCGTCGTGACCGCGACCCATTTATCAATCGCACTTTGAGACGTAAAAAACGCTTTTTTATTTGTTTTCATATTTTATATTTATTTTGCAAAATATAATATTGAATTTAATATTAAACTTTACACAATTTTAAATATAAATTAAAAATCATACAGCTGTTAAGAGTATGTTCGATTAATTTTATTTTTATTTCGTGGGAAAACTAATTGTTCAATTAAAAAATATTATTACTCGTGGGTATGAAATTTTACCTTACACCTTACACCTTACAAGCTTCCGCAGATTTATCCACCGATATGGATTGATTAGTGATTTCACTTAGCGCTGAACTGACGTGTTGTTCGATCATTTCAGAGCAACACTTCACCGATAGGGCATTCCCTGAAGATGGATAATAAGATTTACCCAAAACGTTGGGACAACAATGATCCCTCACGGGGCCAACAGACGTGCGATAAACGAGAAACTTCCATTCTAACAACCCGTGAAAACTTCTAATTAAACATATATACTCGTATGTATACATACACACATGCACACAAATACGCATCTGCACACTCGAATCAACATACCTATGAGCATACTTATACAATACACTAATGTATACACATGCATACATATATACACAGTATAATATGTATTCTCAAATGGATATATCACCTACATTATGTTACTCAACACATTAACAAAAGAAAATTAATAATGTTTCCGTTACAACAAAATGTAATTAAAAAAATACACATATTTCAATGTGCCATTTTCTTTTTAATTTGTAAATTATTCCATTTTATTTTATACACCAACCATTTTCACCAATGGACATAAATCAAAAACTAAGTAAACCACCATTTATCTTATGATTATTCATATATATTAAGCTTTTAAAGAATCTGAGGCTAGTTTCATAGTTTTGGTAAATTTCTATGACATGCCACCACAATTTACACACATTTGGTAAATTCATACCTGGTAAATATCACTCTTCGAACTTCAAACTAGCTCAAAGGAGTTTTTAGAAAGAAAGATAATTATGTCATTAACTTGCTAGTAGAATAATATGTTTAGTACTAAGTACTAAATATATTATTTTACTGAATTTATTAGTATAGAAGCAAACTTCTCCATGATTCCACGTAAAGTCTGATATATACATCTAGATTTCTATTCAATTGCTGGATGTAGTTATTTGGGAGATACTGAGGGTGGAGTAGAATACATAGCGAGATTACAGCACAGCACATTCTACAAGAATCATAGTATCTATTACAAAGAAAATGAAAATAAAGAAAAAAAAAATAAAGAATCAAAAAATAATGCTTGTAAATATTGTGTATATATATATATATATATATATATATATATATATATATAGATGTCTCACAGAGACGAAGCTATTATTTTTACATGGGAAGTATGGAAATCCTGAGCATTTACAGGGCTTACGACCTTAATAACAATCCCTCAGGGGATAAATCCCAGTAATTGGTTTTTAAAAAATAAAAAAATCTTGTAAACATTATTTAAACTTCAAAAATACTGTCATTTCAGATTATGCTCAGCTGCGGTCGAATATTCATAATATTTTGTATGCTTTTGTTTAACCTAAAACATCATCTATATATTTGTATTGCTTTTTGTAGTTCACATTGTGTTATGATGTCATTTTAGAGGTAATTTTTTTAAGAAAATGGATCCCCAAAATGGCCAGTGAGACAGGCCCCATCATAAATCTCCTCATTATTACCAATATAATAAGATGAATAATTATTACAAATTTATCTTACTGCTATAAATTGTCTAATTTGATTATATATTTGAAAACACATTTTATTGCCAATCCAGGTCCGCATAAAGCGCAAGCGCTACTCTGGCTCCTCATCCCCGCGCACCGAGGGGGGGCGTAGACGCAGCAACCAGCTAACCCGCTCGTTGGAACGCATCCACCGCCAGCGGCGAGCGGAGGGCGGCGCCGGCTCCACCGGCTCCCAGCATCAACACAGGCAGAGGAAAAACAGGAACAAGCCCATGACGGAGGCTGATGTCATAAGAACTTACACCGGATTGGACAGGTGTGAACAATTTTCAGTTTTATATCATTATCATAATTAGAAATGTTTTGTGAATTTTTGAAATCGAGATATCAAGTTTATGATTCATTTCAATATAACATTTCCACACCTGGGAGGCATAGGACATCATTGTGTCCATTTAGACAATATTACAGAAGAGGAAACAGATGAAAAATATTTTTAAAATCTCTGATATTTTTTCATACAACATTATGTGGATATAATGTCACTGGACAAAAATGTAATTAGAGGCGTACAACTCCATGTCCGTGTGGTGTTTTATACCCATGAACAGAAATTGACATATTAGTAGTATTATACGTACACTACTATATCTGTTATTGTATTAAATTGGAGATAATGTTGTATACCCCTAAAAGATGAAGAAAACTAGATTAGTTCTGTTTTTAAATGTAATTTTTGGTATAAATGATATGATGTCATATACCTACAAGATACAAATATTTAAATATTAACATTTTTATGATATAAGCGGTATTGTTAGCAAAAAATATACAAGAGGTAAAGAAAAGGATTAGGTTGGTTGATCGTGATCGAACAATGAATGGTGTAATAATGGTCGGGCAGGTATGTAGGGGGCAAACGTTGCGTGCATTTAAATGAGCTGTGCATGTCTATAATTTCAGTTGCTAATCATTTCAAGTTACTAAATGCATAATGGCAATATACATTGATGAATTAGCACGCAACCTATACAAATTATTTATTTTTACTAGATGTTTGTATCGACACAGATCTGAACATTAATTTTGACTTACTCCAACATATTATTCCAGGACAATTGCGGAACAGTTCATTGTGGCTTGCGACGAAAGCAGACATAGCCAAGTGGGCTCACCAGACCACACGGTGTCGGGGAATCCTGGCAAGTCTGACTCTTCGGGCTTCGACACAGCCAGCAGCGGTAGACATAGCAACAAGTACTGATCATTTACAGTTTCCACACAACACGGTGCCTATTATCTTAATACTTAAAATAAGTCATCAAACAAAATAAAAATTTTCATCGGTTAATATATTTATAACACCAGCACACATTATACACATTTGTGAAGTTTCAATTCTGATTTTGATTAAGGTATAATTAATAATAATTTAAACAATGTTCAAGAAACATTTACTTCTTTACTTTTGTCGCAAAATATAGATCATACCTTAAAGTAAAATAACTTCAATAAATATTTTCTTATATGATTAATATCTGCGTGTATGTATGTTAAAACAATATTTATTTTATTTGTACAGAAACAGTTTTACATACACAGATTTATAATGTATTATGCAAATTTAATTATTTTTATTAATTATTCACAGGGTATGGATCTGATAATAATGTAACAAAAATTATTAAGAGAAGTAAAAGAATTATAAATTAAGATGACTTGAAAAATCATAAAAATTAGTTCTATATTAGGTACATTTTGTAGTGTAAGGATACCTGAAGCCATTGCATTAGAATAGTTTTATATTTAAATATATTTCTATAGTAGGTAATTGAGGCACTCAACATATTGACATCATCATATAAAACTCATCACAATATTATTTAATCTTACGAACAGCATTTCAAAATTAATTGAATTCACCATCCTCGTCAGGGCCAGATTTACTTTTGAAGGGGTCCTGGGCTAATTAATAAGAATTGAAAGCCCCAAGAAAAAACTTAGTAATTTAAAAAAATATTTTTTTAAATAATATATATTACTTTTTTATTTAAAAAATCAATTATTATTTTAATACTTTTGAAATTAGCAAAATTAATAAGTGGTTAATAAAACAAAGTTAACAAATAAAAATATAATTATTATTTTATCAATTTTATTATTTCTAACATTTCAGACTCTATTAACTTAGCATCAGGGTATCAAAACAAGTGAATTTAGAATTAGAGCAGTAAATCGATTTTGGCCAATGGTATTGCGTAATTAATTTTCAATTTGTGAAAATGTGGAATTTTCCTCGGCAATTTCTTACAGATATATGTACTAAGAGTTTTTTCATGGAATATTTCATTATTCTGGCCCCGGGCCTCTACCAATTTGGGACCCTGGACTATAGCCCCTTTAGCCCTACAGTAAATTCAGCCCTGGTCTTCATTATTAGCCTAAGTTATAAATATGTAAATATTTCAAATGTATGATTATATTTAGACTTTCATTAATAAGAAATATTTAACAATCATAAACACAACTAGTGTATTACCTCTCTTAGATGAAAAGTTTAGATATCATAGTGTCATCTTTTTCACATTCATCTTTCTCTCTTCATAAAGACATTTTTAAACACATGTCTACTTTCCTTTTCTCTGAGACACATTCTCACAATTTTCTTATACTTTTAAAAACTTTATAACATTTTCATTCCATGTATTTGCAAAATTAAATGTCATCAGTCACTTTTAGGTTTAAACTTGGAGTATTTCAAGAACCATTTGATCATCCAGCAAGGAAAAAATATTGTACATCTTGCTTATGGAGCCATAATATGTATAATCTACCTGTCCGTGTGGTATGATTTGGGAGGTGTCTTTTGATACCCGCCTTTTGGTCATCATGACACCCAAAAAATATTAATTTCATTCCAATAGATTTTACAGTGATTCCAAGTCTTAAGTTATGAATAATGACAGGCACATTGTACATGTTAATCATTTCTTAAGTAAAAATTGACACACAACAATTATTTAAATTGTGTATTGGCTTATTTACTCTTAATTCAATGCATATAAACAAATGTACATACAAGATACAATAGACGTGTCTTTTTAACTAATTTTATTGGTGCATATTCAAGTTAAACTTACAAATTTAACATGTATAGTATTGTGACCGAGGACAGTATTTAAATAAATGTACACTTTTTTTAATTGAAAAAAATAATAGAGAGCATTTTGAAAATACACTCAAAACATTATGAGAAAAATATTCTGAATGAATATTAAAGAATGTGCTGAATAGTGTAGATATGTAAAATGAATAATTAATGTCAATTTAATAATTTAGTTTTGTGTTATTCCCAATTATAAATATATGATTATATTGTATATTATGATTATTTTTATATGTATATTATAAAATATGGAAAAAATATTTTGTTTTATTTTTCTCTATTTCTTGTGCCTAATCTCCTCGAGTTAATTATTAGCCAATCCACTCAATCAATTACCCTATTGACAAACTTGTGCACTATAGTTTTGAATGTTTTTCTGATATTACACGCCATCATATGAAAAATTTGTTTTAAAAATAATAATAAAAGTAACACCAGTTAAAATGTACTAATTTTAACAAGTTTTATTTTTTATTGTTCGTATTGGGTCATATAAGAAGACTGTAGTTTTTTTTTAAATGCTATTTTTCCGTTATTTTGTTTTTTGTGACAAAAAAATTATAAACTATTCGATGGAATTTTTCTGCTCTAAAACGGCAGTGTCACCGTTTTCCTGTATCTTATAATTTTTCTTAATTTTTTAAGTTGAGAAAAACAAATATTTTCAACACATACTTCGCCTTTAATCAAGGTTCAAATGGTCATCCAGGAGTTCAACTGGAAAATTCTGCCGCATCCACCCTATAACTACTCTCCAATCAAATGTGTGGTGTTATGTTCAATAACGATGATGATCTCAGAAATTGGCTCGATAACTATTTTGATACCAGACCAACCAATATTTATACAAAAAGCATCAATAAATTGGTTGAAAGATGGGATGAAGTATTGAACAATAACGAAGAACACATCATTAATTAAAATGTTGTAATTTTTGATTAAAAATATGATTTTACAATAAATAATTGAACAAAATCGCAAAGACTTATTAGACAACCCAATACTCAGATCGTAATGTGAAAGATCAATATACGGTTCATAATTTAAACAAATGACCAAAAATGTATACATAATTTAAATGAACAGCCAAAACAACTAGTTTTATGAACTTTCATTGTATTTGAATCATAATGCACCAGAAAGTAAAGCAAGTAAATTCTACTGCATTACATTTACATGTTACCAACTTTATGAATGACTAGAAAATTCTAACCATTTTGGTCTCAGACACACAATTGGTTTAAAAATTTTTGGAAAGTTATATATGAATTATAAATTGTACATTCACTTACAAGTGAGCTGTACAATTTATAAGAAATTATTCATTGGGTGAGAAAATATGATATTTCCTAGTATTTATTAATTGAACTGTTTTATTCTATTTATATTAAAATCAAATCAGTACATAATCAAAATAATTCTAATTTATTTAAATTAAAACACATTTTTATTGTGAAGATGCAATTCTGTGGTATTTTAAATACAAATTAAATTAATCAATTAGAAAGATAAAATTCATTTATCAAAAAAATATTTGATTAAGTTCATCCAAAATTAATAATATAGATTGATTTAATTCTGACGTGTATTACTGGAAAGTATTTGGGATTCAACCCAATATAAAGTTGATTGCTTTTAAAAATGGAATAATAAATATATCAATTATAAAAATATACACAATAGAAGTTCTAAATTTGTTGTAAATGTAATCAATTGCTGTAGTGGAATGGTAACACGTTTTCTCAAATAGGAAAAGGTCCAGGTTTGAATGCCAGTAGCAACCAAATATTATTTCGATAAATGGATTTTTTTGTATATTTTTCAAATTGATTAATTTAATTTCCGTAGAATCTGATTCTTTATAATTTAAATTCCGTTATATATAATAAATTGGATTTAATCTTTTAAAAATCATCATCGCTAAGTATTTCTTGCATGGGCTTGGTAGAAGGTGCTCTCCTATTGAGAGACTGGTTGGATCCCGCTCCTCCGTGACTACCCACAGGTCCTCGCGCGCCCCTGCTGGGAGCCCCGCCGCCGGCCTGAACATGCAATTCGCTCTCGTCAGAGCTGCCGAGGGATCCGAGATCATCGGATCCGCCTGATGGAACATATCTTGCTTTTTAATTTATATTTGTTGAGTTTATCACAAAATCACTACATAGAGGTTTGATTTTTACCTAAATCAAATCAATTTAGGGAGAGAATAAAAAATAATGCATTATTTGTCTAAATAAACTCTGGTCTGTTAAAAAAAATAATAATCTGTGTGTTATGTTAATTTTATTCTATTACTTGTAAATTGCGTATTTCTATAGCAGATTGAGTACTGCGCCAGAAAAATATCTGTATAATAAAAATTGTGCATTGTAATAGTAACTGTATGTAAATTTGGCAGGTCTAACTGGTTTAACTGGCTAACTTCTGATGTACCCTTTACAAATCTAGACTCAGTGCTAGACACAGGTGCTGCCTTCAACAACAACAAGGATCTTTTCTTAATTTTTAACATCTTCAAAATTCTTCCATTCGTAAAACATCAAGATATTTTTTCATTAGTACTGCGAGTTTGTGATATATATTTATTAGTTTAAGATATATATTTTATAAAGAGAGAGACGGCTTAATCGGATCTTAATTACATACCCATATCTAGTGCTTTGAGATCATCATCATCTAGATTATCTCCTATGAGATCATCTTCATCACCAATTGAGTCATCAATTGAAAATTCATCCTTAGCGGCCATACTACCAAATACTTTGGGTTGTTCCCCCCTCCCTGCACCAGCTGTTCAACATTTAACACATTAGATTTATATAAAAATTTA
The DNA here is from genome assembly GCA_022840565.1 of Eubasilissa regina. Taxonomy (NCBI): domain Eukaryota; kingdom Metazoa; phylum Arthropoda; class Insecta; order Trichoptera; family Phryganeidae; genus Eubasilissa; species Eubasilissa regina. Next base: position 18,154,461 of record JAINEB010000013.1, read on the forward strand.
GAATTTTAAGGACTAATTATTAATTATCTTTATTAAGATTTTATTAACTGGTGAAATACTTATAGATTGAACAAATTATATGGAAAATATGGGTATTACAGGGCTTACAACCTGTCTTCTGGTGGCTTAAGTGATCACTTTACATAATATAACGTTCACCATTCCACCCACAACAACCTCCATATCTATTAAATTTTTGGAAGTTATATATATGTTACTATGTAGAAACACTTTGAGTATTTAACTACAACTTCGCTGTCGCTATCTATGCTCTAAAATTTAATATTCATTTCTCTGAGACAGCATAGATGTCACTAATGAGAATCTTATTTTTATAGATTGGTTCAAAAGATAAGATTGGTTACAAACAGTACCTAAAGCAGTATATGTGATAACATTGAAACCTCGGTTGTAAAATTTCTACATTGTACATTTCTCACTCGTATAGTGTAGAAATTCTATATTCATTACATGTAGTAAAGATGATAAGATAAAAATAAATATCTGTATCTAGAAAAAAAAATAAGGCCAAATATTAAAAAAAAACACATATTTATCATTTAAAGCCTTATCTAATATACGAGCCTACATAAATACATACATAGGTTAAGGCTTAAAATATTTCAATGGAATTTTTTTAATTTTGTTGAAAATTTAATTAAATGTGTTTACATTTACTATCAAAACACTACTACAATATTAACCTGCTGTTCTAACTCTCAACCGAGTTCTGGGTCGCGTAGCCGGTCTTTGTTCAATTTCCTTCAGTTCTTTCCTCGGACTGTCTTCATAATCAAATTCATCTGAAATAATAAATTACTCAAAATTGAAAGTAATCATAAAATATATAATCAGAAATATTTTTAAAATGCGTACCTGTATCGCTTATATTTACAAGAACATCTTCTGCTTCATACTTTTGAATTAGTTTCAATGCTGCATTACGTCTTTCTTCAGCAATCTAAGATATAATTTTTAAAAAACAGTAAATTGTATCATACTTTGTTAATTTAAAGTATTATAATTTATAATATTAAATTAAAAAAATAATTTAATAATGGAGGTGCAAGTTTTGAATGAATGAAAAGAAAACAAATAACTTCAATCAGTCAATTCTATAACATTAAGATCATCGGCTTAAATAATTTTGTTTTTATTTGCCGCAGTTCATGAGTACAGAATTTTACAAATAAATAATACATAAGTGGTACATTTATTAGGAGAATTTATGTTTATGGGTTGATTCCAATTTATTAACTGGTATTATCCACGTTATAATAGAAAAATCAAACAATTCAACATTAATTGAAGTAAAACAAATTTATAAAAATCACTTCTAGGATCTATTTATCGTAAATATATAGCCATAACCGGAACTTGAACCCAGAACCTTATATTACCAGTAGGGAGCTTTAACTAATTAAGCTATGATACCCAATATAAAAGATGCCAAATTTTTTCTAAGGCGTTTACTTTTCCACGTTGGAAGTCGCTATCTTTCTAATTACAATGTTTTTCAAATATCTTAAGAGTGCATATGATGTATTATTAGTGACTTATTATAACAATTATTTCGAAATTGTGATTTCAAAACACTACAGTTCATTGACTACAAAATACCACTTCATTGGCTACAAAACAAAACTCAGGTTTTGATCCATTTTAATGAGGCATTGTGTCTTCCAAGACTAATGAAAAGTGGAGTTGATAGTATCAAAGCATTTTAAGAAATCAACCTTGACTTTTCTGTCCTTTTGCTGAAAAAGGCTGTTCTTAATTTAAGTCAATTTAATAGCTGCTATTTTCTTAAATTACTAATTATTAAATTATAATTTTAATATCTCGCTAAAGATGAATAATTTTTTTACTTATAATTGGTCTGTCATTTTATATATTGTTTATGTATTTGGATTTCCAGCTACACTTATATATTTTATTATAACCAAATTTATTAGTACATATCTTGGCACACATATTTTAAAAGCTTTAGAGTACATTGCTTTCACCTATGTATTGGTATACACTTTATGAATGATTATCAGGGTTAAACACCCTTCGGTATGGAGGGCAGGCTCATAATAATTTAAAAAATATTTAAATTTCATTCAATTATTTCCAATCATTCAAAATTTAATTAAAATATTATTTAAAAACTCATATATACCAGAATATAGCAAGTTAAAAAGTATATTTTTGTTTATGGTCCAATAAAATGATTCTGATGATTTGTTTTATGACTGGGTGTATTATCACGGATTGACCTGGATCCATTGGTAAAATAAAATTTCCACCGATTGGAAAATTGAATTGGTAAAACTGTACCTCCGCTTCAACCGCTTCCATGGTGCTAAGTTGCTGTTTGAGCGCCTCAATACACCGTAGTTTAAGAATATAGTCATCATATAACTTTTCCAACTCCATCTCCAGATTTTTAAATTCAGCTTGATAGGCTGGTCTGAAATTTAAAAAATGTTTGCAACACAAAAAAATTGCAAAGAAATAAATAAACATAATTTTATTGTGATTGTATAAGGATTGAACCCCCAATTTATATGATACCAAAATGTGTGTAATAGAAAACTCTATAAATACTTGATTTTCTGCATGGCTTGCAGTCTCTTCTCAGACCGCTCCAGCTCTGCTTTCTTCTTTTCTATCTTTGAATCCAGAGACGCTTCACTAGCAGCCACATTTTCAATCTGATCCCTGTAAATTGTAAGCTCTTTCTCATAAGCAGCGCAGGCCTTCTCTACAGTGCTCTCAACAGCCGACAGGTCCAGTGGCCGACTGATGGCTTGTTCCCGAATTTCCTATAAATAATAGTTAAGTGTCAAATATACATGTCAGCGAGGTTCTCTACATTACTGATCCAACAGGGTTTGTTTATGTAGGAGTTCTGTGCTAGGATTTATTTAGTTCTAATTTAAAATATTTAAAAATAACAATGGAAATATATATGTAGTGTAGCATGGAAAGAACAACAATAAATAAACTTTTAATAACATTACCTTATAATCTACTTCTTTCCCTAAAATATCAAAAAGGACAGCTCCATTAGCTGTTATCTCTGTAGCAAGCTGTCGAGCCTTCTTCAAGTCGTCAATCTGAAATAACATATTGAAGTTTATAAATTGTATGTTTAATTTTACTTTCACATGTTCTTACAAACCTATGTAGATATTTCCATAAGAAAAAACTAATACAGTAAAATCCCATTTATTTGAAATTCGCTACTAGTCGAAGTTTTGGAGCAGAATTTGGTCTCTTTGAAAAGTTTTCATACTAAATTATACTTATAAATCGAATATCGTTATTCAAAGATATTTTTCGACCCTATCATTTAAGTTTGTTGATTTATTTTTCACCAATTCGATTTTTTTTGTCAAATGTCAAACTCCATCCAAATGGGTAGTACCAATTCACAATGCATAAAGTTAATTTGCATTGTTTGTTTTCTCACTCATTTTCAGTATACTAAAAAATATGACAAACATATCTAGTAGGTCCTCGATTTTTAAATCTTTATCTTCCTTACCGCGATACATTAATGCGCATGCTTTTTTCTCACTTGTTTCCTTTACATTAGAAAAAGATGGGAAATATTATTATTACGCCCTTATAGGTAACGTAATTCTCCCAGTTTCTGCAAATATCAGTGCTTGTCAATCTTTTGTTCCGTATTAATATCATCATTATTTTTGTTTACGTAGTGTTTGTATATTTTGTACAAATGCTTGCACGGGGTTGAGTTCCTCAGACTTTTCCGTATTTTATAAATTATTTAATTAGTACTCATTTTAATACAGACATTTCTCTTTCTATTTATATATATTTAGTGTCAAGGCATTTTGAAAAATGTATTGTTGGCGTTTCTCAGATTTTCTCATATCTTGTTAATTATTTTATTGTCGTTGTTTTATATGTAAAGACAATTATTTGTATTTCTCTAAAATATTTGTCAAAATATCTAATACGTAATAGGTGTTAGATATTTTGAGATTCACGAATGCGTGTTCCTCAGACTTTTCCATATTTCATTAAATTTAAATTAAAGCATTTTTATGATTTTGAGTGATAATTTTATAATCTCAAAAATAGCACCAATGCGAAACTCCTACAAAACGCCAATAGTTGCTAAAAAATCAAATTAATACAAGAGATTGTCAAAAAATATTATCCAAAATAAAATTAACAGAAGAATACACGACCCCATTAATGACCTTGTCGACAATATTAAACATGATGACAAATATAACTTTAACATTGAAAGGCTAGAAATGTCATAGAGGGAAAAGAAATAAGGAACCGGAGATTGAAGAAGAAAAATAACACAACGTCACAGGCGAGTGCGAAATGCCGCTGGGACCACCATAAAACAATTTTAAAAGTGCTGGAAACCTTTGTTGCTAACTTCAATACAACTAATCGGAAAAATGGCAGTATTAACAAGTTCGACAATTAAGTCATTATAGAAAATGGCGCAAAAAGATAGTCCATTATAATTGGGTTTTTTAAAATAATGTTGTGATTTGTTTATGCTGTACTTTGACAACTTGTTTGTTATTTTAAAATGTGCATATATAGGTATATATAATTACTTCGAGTTGTAATGAAATAAGTTAGTATCTAAAAAAAAATCAAATTTTTTTTTACATGCATTTATTATTTAATACTTGAAATAATTAAGAAAAATAATAAAAATGATTATGGAAAAATAAATACACAAAAATAAATAAAATTGTGCTACTAATAAAGCATCTAATAAAGTTGATTTTTATTAAGGGCGCCCTAATAGAACATTAATACCAACTGAGAGGAATACTGAATTAATCTACATATCAAATTCAAATATTTTTTAATGCAAAACTATCACTTTTTATTAAGTCCACATAAAAAATATGTATAAAATTATTTTTTATGGTAAAATCCGGCCACACTTGCACAGTTTCTTAATTGGCTGGAAAAAAAATCTTTCACCCTAAACTTTTCATGAATATTTTTATAGAAGACAAGAAGAATTAAAAACTTTAACACGTTGACTGCCGATCACGTCCATGCGTGTTTTTATGTTTTCTCCTAGATGCCGCTAGCTCCTGAGGACGGATAATGTCTATACAGGTTTATTCACTTCAATGATCTGTTGATTTTGTGGGGGATATGTGGTTAAACAAAATATATAATCGTCATTTATTGATGTTCCACAGTCAAAAACTGGAAGCCAATGCGTTAAACTCCAATATCTTGAAATTTATATTTTTGAAAGGTCTTCTTGCACTCGGACTGCGATATCTGACACAAGTAACATGAAAAATAAACTGTTTAAAACAATTTTATTCAAAATATTTCATTCTCTAACCTTTGATGAAATATCAAATTGAAATGTGGGGTCCTCAGCATCTATTGTATCTTCATTGTCAACTTTGGTTACATTAAGAGCATCATAAAGTACAGATGTTATCTTCAATAATTCTCGTACTGCGTATCCATCAGCGCCGTACAATTTCTTAGTATTTAGTTTAATATTTGCTTTAGTCATCTAAAAAAGGAAATATTTTTAGGATTAATGAGGCTACCCATGTTGGATGTTTTATTAAGGCGCAATTAGTGAACAAACCTACCATGAACTGAGCTGCAGATCTGATAATCATAATTCTCTCATCCATTGTATTGACGCCTCCGTCAAGGTGAGTTTCAGGATCAAAACGTTCTACTAACCATTTCAACAAATTAGCAACTAATGGAAAATTAGGCTGTCTGAAGCTCTCCAAGGACACATTATGAGGATAACCAAATGCCCTCAAATGTTCTGTAAAATCTAATAAAAATTGACAAATCAAAATATGTTATTGTTCTTTTTTCATAAACATATAATTACATAAAACGACAAATTAGTTTTACTTACTTCTTGAGTCTCTGAAAGACATTTTTAAATATAATAAATACTAATTGTTATTTTTCATAAGTTCCTAATCCATTGATCCTTCTTTTTCTAAAATCTTCCGATACTTAAAGATGACATATTCACACACTACCCAATAGGAAATGATTTGTTTCAATGTTTTATTTTTGTTACTATGGTAACGAGGGACAGATTGGACCAGTATGGCTTAGCAGACCCCTGTCAAAAAGAGATTAGACTAGTCTTCAAATTTAGAGTACTTTTTAACGTCACAATATTAAATATTATGTTAAAACGTAATATTTAATATTGTGGACACTTGTAGGCCAGCCATTTTCTTTTTTGTGTTTGATTGATTTGTGTTATCTCACTCATGGCCTCGTGTGACATACAAAGTGTAGCAATTTAACTTCCTTGTGGAATTTAAAAGGTTGAATCCTCAGTACATGTGTTATATATTTAAACATGTAAATTTTATAGCTGGAAAGACAATTTAGAGTTTTTATCCAGAAACAGTAGCAAAAATTTCATTCAAAGAATTTTCTTAAGGTGGATTCATTCAATCTGAGTATAAACATTACACACCAAAATGTACTGTTTTAATATATAAAAAATATACTTTTCTTTTAATTACTAATGGTATTATTATACATATATATAATACTAATACATATATATTATCGTCTTACCTTCAAACACTCTTTTAGTACATATACAAGCATTTGGGAGGCTTCAATAATCGCACTGGTGAAAATACGGCTGAAAGCTTCAAATCTTCAGTTTTAAATTCTCAGTTGTACTTTCTCCCAGTAGCCAGATACCTTACGGTTAAAGCCAATCTTTCACTCACTGGCAAATTACAAAGTCTTTTCTGCTTAAAAGTTACTTCATCTAGCATCTATACAACATATCTGTGGAAATGACGAAAACTATTATTGTACCAATATTAAAGTCGAAACAACTGGATATATCGTCTTCCAAAAACTATAGATCGATATCGCTAGCCACTATAATAGCAAGATTTTTTGAAAGAATCATTATGGACCAGATTTCTATAAACATGAACACTAGAGACAACCAAATGGGATTCAAAGAGAAGAGAATGCGATCTTTGTCGTAAAGCAAATTGTGAAATATTTCGAAAGTCAAAGAACTACGATATATGCGTACTTTCTCGATTCGAACAAAGTCTTTGACCGTATCAGATATGACAAATTATATATTTTAATAAATTAAATTAAATATGAAACAGAGCGAGCTAAACATTTCCCAACCAGTTGTAGGGATGAATGTGAACCACATTTATTATGCCGATGATATGGTTATACTGGCGCCATCAATAAAAGTGATAAGAAAGCTTTTACAGATTTGCGAAACATATGCTAGTGAACAAATAGCAAATCAGTCACAATGGCATTCAAATATGGAAAATGGCCATATAATATCCCTCCCGTGCATGAATTCATTCCGCTTCTGAGATATAAAGTTGTTGGCGTAAAGCTGTGGCTGGAGCTCAGCACCCAGCACCAACTATCCAACGCAAGCGGCGCTCTCATAGAAGGCTGGCTTCTGACCAGAGAATGGTATTGACTGCAGAGTAGCTACAGATATAATAATACCCGTGATTGGAATTTTTTTGTCTATATATATATATATATATATATATATATATATATATATATATATATATATATGTGTGAACTTCTTCATCTTTTTTAACATAAATATTATTTTGTTACTTGAATGTATCATTTATACGGCGAATTGAGTCTTGCTATAAACATATTATTATTAAACATCTCTCCATTCATTCTGAAATAGTTCATATTATCATTCATTTTCACACCATGTATTTCCTTCAATAAGTTGATATGTGAATACTTATTACATTTTTTCAACTATTTCTTCATTCAACAGCGGCACTTACCATTTGTTCCTAAAGCTATAATGCTAACTTGCTGGTCTCCTGGAACGAGACGCAAACTCAAGACCACTAGGCCAGCGTCTTAACCACTAGACTAACAAGCTACTCATTGAATATGAATTCAATATTTTCTCATCCTTTATAAAGGACTTCAGTAACCGAACAGCACAATTATGCTTAAATTATTTTTACTATATGAAATATCAACTTTCATTGTGCTTTATAAACATGAGTGAGACTTTGATCTCTTGTCATTAAAGGTCGGTATGCATCAGTTGTGCATTTTACTAGGGACAAACAAAATATGATAGGCAATGAATCCAGAGACGCCTCCCTAGCAGCCACATTCTCTCCCGATCTCTGTTAATTATAAGCGCTTTTTCATAAGTAGTGCAGGCCTTCTCTACAATGGTTTCAACAGCTGACCGATCCAGCACCGACTGATAGCTCGATGCGAATTTCTTATAAATATCAGTGCCGTGCAGTAGGTATAGATTTAGATTGTGCTGTTGCCAATGATATTATACAATCATATATAATATATGTTGTACATGGGATTATAACTTTTGTTTAATCAACGTCATTAGACAAAATGAATCCGTCGTTTATATGACCTTACCATGTATTTATTTGTAATTTTAGAGTACTATTAATAGTGATTTTAAAGTTAAAGTTTTAATGTAAAATAATACTTTTTTAATTTTAAGGTTTTAATCGATTCTAATTTGAAAAATAATTTATGAGCTCTCTTCAATAAAATAGCTTGCTAGCGCTCACTGTCACTGTCCTTTTGTTTCAAAACGAGTCTCCAAAATAAATCTCATCCGTGTGTAATTAGACTTTACCAAAACTGGACATGTATCATTCATTTTCAGTATATTTTTTTGTTAATTTTCATACAATTAATTTTTTTTAAAACATTGTTTTCTGTAGAAATTTGCCCATAATGTATGAACATGATTGGGAACATGTAAATGTATATTAAATAAAATAAAAAAATAAAAATTTTACATATCAAATTGTCTGTCATTTGATTATCAAACAAAATTAAATAATTAATAATAATAAAAGACTAGTTCATGTTTTTAAAATATTTTTATTTTTATGGGCAACCCAATTGAAATGAAAGGAATATGAAATATTACATAAATGCAGATAATTCTTAATTAGTAATAATTAATATTGTCCCTGGCATAAATCAAAGTTACCTATTTTAATCATCATGTCACTAATCACTATCATAATCAATTTAGTGCGGTAATGAACCCCTTTAGTAATATTCAACACTTTTCAAACTACTTATAGTTATATATGTACTTATTTTTATATTCATCATGTTAGATTAATTGTATTAAATGTTACAGAAATGAAAATACCAACAGCAAAATATTTTTTTAATTACAAAGCTAATATTTCAGCCAAGGAACAATCATATTTGAACACTGCCATCAACAGATATTATGGAAAGAGACCATTTCATTTTAGATTGGTTGACTAGTGACCAATCTAACAGTAATATCATAAATCGTGGACAGATGGTGGTTGGCCCATGTTACGCCTCTCAGCGTCAGCACGTTTGATGAACATTCTTTCTCTCGCTGCTCTCTGATGCCTGAAAGGTACAAAAAAAATACATAACCTAAACATTACTCCAAGATTCCAATGAGTTAAATCACATACATACGTATATAACATGTTGAAAAAATGGATTTCTATCAAGGTTCATACCGGGATATCTTCTTGAGCAATGCTTGTGCATTATTTCAATTAAATTAATACCTGATCGGTTCTTTCCAGAAGATAAAATGTAAATACATACCATCATAAGAATAATTATTAAAACAAATTAGATAAGTCGCTTAAAAAGATACACAGAAAAACTCTATCTACTGAAAAAATATAGACATCATAATTATCAAGGAACTATGTTTTGTAAGCATTACGAATAAAACTATATTCTTTACATATGAAATAATTTATTTAAATCTATGTTTGTTGATAGAATGCGATAAATACATTACGTGGTCATACTGTTAGTTTTGCCGATGACACTGTTCTAATAATCAAATCAAATACATGAGAAAATGCCTATATAAAATCTGAAATGAAATGAAATGACGAAAATCAAAATGTGGCTAGTTACAAACTCATTTACACTCAATGTGGAAAAACGGGACACATGGCCTTCAGCAGCGTGCACCGAGGGCAGCCATCGAGCAATTTTATCTTCAAATTACACGACTGAGAAGAAAACTATCCAAACCTAACATGTCCGTGTTCAAAAATAGCACACACAGAGGTAATAAAATACCTGGGAGTGATTATTGATCCCATCCTAAAATGGAACCGACGTATAGAAATGACGAGCAAAAGGACCGAAAAACTGATATGGATGTTCAAAAACATAAGGATCACAAGCAGTCAACTTCTAATGACAGTATACTATGCCCTAGCCCAATCTATTATTGATTATGGAGTAATAGGATGGCAATGCACTACAAAAAGGTTTATTTTGCCCCTTAAGGTTATTTTCAAATTACCAATGAGAACAAGCTCGAATATACTTTTCAGCAGCCTGGGGATACTGGACATTGTCCAGATTTATGCTAAAAACATTCTTAATTACGTATTCATCAATGAGGACATCTGGGGTTTCCGTGAAAATGTCAAAAATACCAGAATCTAAGAGAAAAATTTAGCAATTCCTAGTATGTGCACCACATATAGACAAAAAAGCTATGTTTTTATAGTAACAAAATTGTATAATTTAATGAAATAAGTAATGAAATGATAAGATACCTCTTTCTCAATCTTTCCTCAGTCTCAGGACTATTTTGTAGTTCAGGCTCTGCTGCTCGCCGGATAATATCTCTCAGTTTTTTCATGCAGTCTGCCAAATTAAGTTGCTGGGACCTTGTCACCTCCGACTTAATGATAAAATATCCTTCCTTCGAAAGCTTGTTTCTATACTGTTAAATAAAAATATTTTAAAAATTATAATACCTATATCATCAAAATAAATTTTATCAATGGGAATGGTGATCTAATGATTTATTTATTATGAGAATACATTATTACACCTGATAAATTTTTTTATAAATTAGATTAGAGGGACTGCACTTCTCGAAACTATAGAAGTGACAATAACCCTATGTGTGTGTAGTACAAAGTTTAGTTGTGAAAATTAAAATAATCACGTTACACCAAGAAGTAACTCCCATGTCAATTAATGATAATAATAATAATGGATAATTTGTATAGTGCCATTTTCATAAAAACTTTCACCTCAAGGGCGCTTAGTGTGATAGTACAATTATACTTCTGATTTACTAATGTTCAAACATTAACATTATATAAAAGGTATAGAATCATACAAATAAAGTTAGATCAGATCATCTTACATAGGGTAATAAGGCATTTGGATTTTAATGAATTTTCACAAATGTTAAATGAATGTGCATTTTGTATTTGACGTAAACACAATACGTTGAGAATGAAGAATGGGTAAAAGAAGTTTCTAATAATGAAACATATTTACATTTTATAGTAAAATGAACGAATACTATTCTTTTAAAATATAATTTATTAGGCAACCATTTAAAAATTATCTAGTATGATATTGAACATCAGTGGTAAATACACCTTCATTTGGTCAACTGCCCCAACTCAAGCCTGTTTCCACAGGATTAAAATAAACATGAGGGAGACGTTGATGATTTTCAGAATGCAGATTCTATCTCTCATTGTTCTATCTCTCTCACCTTGCCAAAATACATATCCTTGATTCCCCAATTTGTGATGATTTGATCTGAACCATCTATTTTTTCACTGTCCAATGAATGTTAGTACACTGTCTCTCCTCAAAGACTTAACTAACCTTAAAATCCCTTTTTCAACAAGCACACGATTATTAATCACAGACTGCCTTTAATTATTAATTATTTATTTCTATCCAGTTGTGAGTGTGAATTCTACTAAAGTTGCAATGTTGCGCTCAACTATTGAGTTGGTCCAAATGGAAAATCCTCGTCGCTGTGTTTCTTTATCTGGTTCTGCTCTGTCGAGGGAATGGTTTCCATGGGATGGGGTTGGGACCCACATTTTCTTACTAAACATGAGTATGAATGTGTGTGTGTGTGTTGTGTGCGTATGCATGTGTATGTATATATATTGTCAGATAGAAAGTTTCTTATATTATTGATAAAATCAGTGTTAACTTTGTAGAGTTTCATCATAATGGATAGAGATAAATGAAACAATGTTATAACTCTACTTGAGTTTATTAGCACTACTCGAGTTTCAAGATAAACTGTAACACTCATCGACAGGTGAAGTATTAAACTAACTACATATAAATATAGGATACAAGGCTTAGGTGGTAGACTTACAAGTAATTAGGTACTGACAAATGGAGGGGGAGGGGGCGGAGTTACTGGTGGAAGAGAGTTACTGTTTCTCTCGAAACTCAAGTAGTGCTAATAAACTCAAGTAGAGATAATATTGGTTCATTTATATCCATCCAGAAGGTTTCTTGGTTATCCCACGTCTGTTGGTCCTAAGGATCATTGTTGTTCTAACGTTTTGGGTAAAGCTCATTACCTATCTTTAGAAAGTGCCTTATCAGTAAAGTGTCTTTCTAAAATTATTGTGAGACACGTTCTTTTAGGCAGGCAGTTCAGCACTGAAACATTATGGGTACCTATTTATTGACTAGTGGTTGGCAATAATACCTCACTTATTACTGACCATTAATTCATTATATATATATACACATATTTAATTTGTAACTTACTGGCAACACTCAAAAATCCACTTCCACTGCACACTCACATTTTGCGAAAGGAAAAATGTCATTTGCAATTAAGCAGGTGGTGATTTTTTTCAATTTGTGTTTTTTTTTTCTCTATCTAGTTTTAAACAAATGATTTGGCGAGAAATATAATAATATATATACAACTTGAATATCTAACTACTACGAATGCCAGCAAGAACGAGAAGCATGTACAGAGATATATTTAAAAAATTGACTAGCGAGTTGTCATAACAAATTGCCTATTGCAAAGCCAACGATATTCGAGGGCTGCCTACTGGGTTACAACTTATAATTAATTATTGAATATTACCTCCTTCATTATTTTTTCTCTAATTGAAGGATCTAACCACTCCGCTTCCTTCAGTTTGAATCGGAGATCAACTTTCGTATTCACTTTATTAACATTCTGCCCTCCTGGCCCAGAACTACAAGAATATGTGATTTGTAGTTTATCCATCGGTATGTATCCGGAAAATTTTTCATTTGGATCTGATGGAACCTAGAAGAAGAAAAGATAAAATGCGGTCAACCAGACAATGGTAAAGAATTATTAAGTTAAGCAATGTTTCGCATATTAAGTCACAAAACTTACAAAACTCGGTGAAGTTAATTTAAGAGAACTATTGGGATATAATTTATCCAAAGAAATTGAACTCTTATAGGATAAGGGACGGCCCAATACTGTAGTAGGGAAAATATTATTGGCGTAATTTTGCAATATTTTACCGACTTTAAATAGAGATCGACTCATTTTGTTATTTATTAACTTGCAATTATATGAACGAATTGAAAAGTCACATAACCTACAACTGTCAAATAATTTAACCATAGAAAATATTATTGCGTCTTGCAATATATCTATGCTCCTAAATTTAAAAATAGATCAGTATTATCTCTTAACTACTATCAGTATCTACTCGGAAAGTAAAACGTGCCTCAAAAATTAATTGATTATTCTAGGTTATTTCATAATATTAGATTAATATATAATTATCAGCCGTTTTTTCGCGGTGTTTTATTTTTTGAATTTGACGTTTAATTGACATTTGTCATAATATAATTCATTAATAGGGTCAGGAAATTAAAATGCGCATCGAAAACCATGCACATATACATTACGGTACCACTTCAAGAAAGGCCGGAAAGCTGCAGAGTCGTTTCGTTATCTCAACGATCTTTTCGGCGAAGGAACGATTAGCAAAAGGGCATGGTGGTTTGTTCGCTTCAAAACTGGTGAGCTTAGACGAAAAGTCAGGAAAAGATGAATATTCGGATTTTGATGACCAGGTCCTTTTTATGCTTGACCAGTATTGATTTAAATACATTTGTATTGATTATTCTTCCTGTTATTAATTAATTTAAAAATCTAAAGATTCTTTAATCTGTATATACCTAATAAACTTAAATATAAAAATAATCCAATTGAATTAATTTAAAGATTAAATAATCTTTTCTAATATTAATTATTTTTGGTTATTCCACAAAAGATAATTCTTAAGGTAATAAATGGTCATCGTATATTTAAAGAGTACAGTGCCCTAAACATAAGACAAATCTTTATGTTGAGACTCATCCAATATTTCCATGCTACAACAACTCACCCCAAGGAAACAATCATGGACACAACGCAAGACAAACAACAAACATCTACACGCCAGTTCCGAGAGCAACAACGACATTTTATCAAGGATTCTACACGTTTTTAGCTCCAAAACTGACCAACACATTCAGTACCAACTGGAAATCGTTCAACTCCGATAAGTTTACACAAATATGGATCTAATATACGATCCAATCGGGTAGAGAGCAATCAGAAGCATGACTATTCAACATTCTAACATAATCATTATACTGTGTCTACATTAATAATTCACTAGTTCTACAACACTCCCACTGCATTTAAAAAAATAAAAAATAAATTTCTTTATTTTTATTTTTGTCGAATCTTTATCTTGAATTAAATAACACCACAACAGCACGAAAAAAACTGGCTACTTTAACACAGATTTCAAATATAGATATCAAAGGCGGAGTCTACTCTATCCCACACAATAAACTACGAGTATTTAATTGCAATATAATTGTATCTTATGTTTAACATGTTATATTATAATATATTCACCTCTGTTACAACATAAATATTTATGGCAATAAAGTTTAAATAAATAAATTCCGTAATAATAATATGATCGGTGTTGATTTAAAGAGATTTTTGTCATTAAAAACATATGTGAAAGTACATAAAACATTAAAGAGGACACATTATTATTGTGAAGTTGATGTTTTTCAGAACATTGTTCTGTAGTATTTTAATACAAATTAAAGGTATCCCGTCACAACAAAAATATTTTTTCAATAAATTGAATATTCGTGTTTTCAAATTGACACATTTAATTTGTATTATTTAAAAACAATATGAAATCACAGACTGGGTGGCCAAGTATGTACATTTGTATCTATTTGCCTGTCTACTCCTAGAAACCTAGTGAGAGAATTGTGTTTTCATAGGACAGGACGCTTAGGCACAATTTTAAAAAAGTATTAAAATTGAAATATTTAAATATAGTTTATCGCTTTTATATTTGATAAAAAGTTTGCAGTTTAATAATTATCTTTAACCGCAAAGTTAACATCGTAAACATCAAGAATACCATTATATTTTGTATACTTAGAAAATTTAATGATTTTCATTTTTATTTTATAATTATTATATGATTACGATCAAGGCAAACAAATTTGCTCGAAAATGGCCACCGCTGTATTTTGCTAAAGTAATCGATCTTTTTATTCGATTTTATTTGTGTTTTATCTATTTGGTTTCCATTGTTTCAAAATGATTAAAATATCTGCTCACCTCATCGAGGACGAAAGATTAACTACAAAAGTGTAAAATATCTGTGTAAAAAAATCGATTTTATAAAAAAAAATCACATTTCTCTGCATGTTCGTTATTGATTAAGTATAACGATGACGGCTTTATCTTTACCGTTGTAGCGTAATTGTGAATGGCGCACCTCGATTCATAATCTTTGATCAATATCGAAAGTTTTAATTAGAGTTTTTAATCATATCATAAAGCTACGATCAAAATAACAATGTGACAATTATTGGTAAAATTATTAAAAGAAAACTCTGCGTACTGTGAAAATAATACCACACAATGGTAGTTATTTTGTTACTTTGTAAGCTCTGAAGGAAAGATTCCGGGTCGAGGATCCACGCGCGCGCCCCAGGCAATGGGATGGAAGTGTGCATATATTTCTTTTATCTATGGCTTGCAGTTATCGGTGAGGTACTAAGCATAGAATAAAGATAGAGGGATATATTGAACTAAGATCCGGGTTGAATGGGTAATTAGTGGTGGGTCGTTTTAGACCCACCTCAAGTTTTTAGTTTTTCAACCGTTCTGTGGGAGATTTTTTATAGATATTTCATTTTAAACATGATTTAATAAAATGGCATGATGTACCGTAATGTTTCTGCTAAAAAAATAAAGATAAAATTTTTTAAATATTACGAATAATGTACATATTCTCACGCATCAACAGACGCCAAACAAACATCCACTGAGCCTGTAATCTTCTCGTCGGAACCCGAACAGGTAGTGTCATAAAACTTACAGGTAGGCCCAACGCCGCTCAAATAGTTATATCCCTGGTAATGTCTAGGGGCCGCCAGACGAAAATAATTTGAAACAAATACATGGACGCATACCTGGTATCCTTTGTCGACCCGCTCAAAATGTTGACAACATATATTTCGGTGTAAGCGCTGAGTTTCAATCCCGTAAAAGCGACTGATTTTTGAGCGTTTTTTCACATTTTTATCAATAACGAATTTGAATCTCGTCATTTATTTGTATCTCAAATTATTTGGAAATATTTAATAAAAGATTAGCTAGAATGAAAACAGCATTAAACGAATATTTGCAGCGTAATTCATAGTTTTTACATTACATTACTTTCATGTTTACCCATTTCTCCCAACAACACAAAAAGTACACGATTTCAGGGTACAATGATTGTAAAGCCGGAAAGAACTCTCAAGAATTAACCAATTATCAGGACAAGGTTAACAATTCTTAGTATTCCGTATCTTTTGTCGATCTATAAGAATAAAACGTGTATAAATTAATATGTTTGTGAATAAACTATCTGAATTTGATTTAAGGTCAGTGTTGAAATCCATAAAGACTAACATATAATATAAAAATAGATATGTCAAGACTCAAGACAGACACGTTAAACCATGTAAAGCGTCGTAACAACACAATATATATATATAAAAAATGTATGCGATATAAATGAAATGAAATTATGTTAATGTAAATATTTTAAAATCTTCATTCTCTCACTTTTATCCGGTCTAAGTTTCAGTTACTTTAGGATCTGCCAGAAGTATTTGGCTAAACTTAATTCGTGACACATTTACATCATTCTTGGAAATCTTCGCTGAAGTTTAAAATTATTTTTTGTCCATTATTCCCAGCCAGATCGAATAAATAGCCTTCACGCCGCACCCATCTACCAAATTGACAGGATCTCTCACAATACACACCCAGGGTTTCTGACGATTTCAAATTTCAGTTCAACGCCGCATAGGTAGGACTGAACGTTCTCAAGGTCCCAATAATGCTTCGCTAAATTAATAATTACCGCTACAGAAGGTTATTTTAATCACTGCCGTCTTTAGAGGAGCGCCCCTCAATCTTCTGGCACGAAGTGTCGGATTTAATGAATTATTTTGATAGGATTCACACAGCGTGGCCGCCATTGGGATCATGGACCTCTCATCTGAAGTAGGCTAAGCTTCCACGGTCCGCAGCCTCTCGCTGGCTATGGCTATATCATCATATCGCACATGTTCTAAAGTCTCGGCTGATGCGTGCCAAATGGTAATGCCACTAATTTGACTTTCAAGAAATGAGACTGATTTTGTAGCGAAAATCTCAAATTCACCGGCACAGGGGGATTCCTTAATTAGTTGATTTGAGAAATGATTATAATATACCATCATACAATACAAAATATACATATTAAACCATCGTAGGTACTTGTATTGGGAGCAGTCGAAAAGTACCAAAAATTAAAAAATCGAGATTAACGTGATCACTACATCTAACTGTCCACAACGGCACTGCCACAACTACATTTTTGGAAAACGTCGGAAAGTAAAGGCAGATTTTTTGATTTTAATGAAATTCTGCAGAAGCGAATGTAACGAATCACGAACAAGATGAAGAATTTATAATTTACCTGAGAATATAAATTATTCAAATAATGAATGTCTTACAATAATCATGTATAAAATGGCCGTAAATGAATTTATTCTGGGTTATTCTGCCATGTGTCTGTTGTCATAGCCGACATTTTTAAACATATTTCAGTGTCCATAAATAGGCTATATTTCAATGGTTCAAAAGAGTTGATAAATGATCATTTTAAAAAAAATTTGAAATGGACACATAAACAAATATAAATGAAAAGTTTTATTGGTGGAAAATACATTAATTAATTTTGTACACAAAACGTATAAGATAAAAAATATAAATAATGACACATATGTTAAAGATGCGTTGATACTGAATACCTCCATGTCACGTCAATACTTTTTGTTTACGCAACTTGTTACTTCGATTGGTACCACTGGCTTTCTTGATTTATAATAATGTACATGTATGTGTGTGAGTATTGCCGCCCTTTTTTCGGAAAGCTAAAAAGACGGTAACCGACAGACGTCATTCAATTACGTTCCGTGCCTCGACCAGTCCAGCGGTCCAAATAAACTACCAGTGCGCGCTTCGGTCGGTCGAAATCTAAAGAACAACAACATCGGACCAGACAGACAGCAAAATTAAAAAGGTTAGTTCAGTTCATATATCATATGTGTGCGTATTGTTAATCGGAAATCTGGGAACCAGCTATCAAATACATTTATATAAACACTTTTGTTACTTTTAAACTAAGTCAAAATAATCCAAAAGGAATTATTTTCTCATGTTTACAACTTATTTACATCAATCTTCAAACCTAGCTGATGATTTCACTGAGCGACAGCATTTATGAACATTATACACCACTGCTGGAGCTTCTAGAAAATAAATTCTATTTTTTTTTTCATGGATTCATGGGGATGAATTATTATTAGATTGATTGCCATCCCCGTATGCTGTTTCTTATACCAGAATGAATTTCTGACGATTGTGGTCGGTCTGGTATCTAAACTAAACTGTTATGTGTAATGTCCAGATCCCTTGAAGAAAGTGGGCATCATGATGTCGTTTGAAAGTGCCAAACTATGTATTAAATTATTTTGTGTTTATTGGATCATTACTGTATTCTTGTATCTGTTCAATAATTTAATTTTTTTTTAATCTCTTCTATTGTTTATATATTCTTACTCTGTGCATGAATTCAAGTAAATAAATGCAGAATCTGTACTAAAAAGACAGTGAATGGCTTTTTTCTGGTAGCCATGGCGTGTTACATTGCCGTAATGCTGTACTGTAGCATGGTATGGTTGCCTTGTATGCTAAAAATGCCAACCAGGCGGCGAATGAGCAGGATCTAGTCCTGGGTAAACGGAGGGTCACCGATCACTGTAAGATCTGAGCAATAACACAGTCAGATTTGTTTCACTTCTCCTTAAAAAATCTGCTAAAAATATTGCGAATTACTAATATTGTGTAAAT
The DNA here is from genome assembly GCA_022840565.1 of Eubasilissa regina. Classification (NCBI taxonomy): domain Eukaryota; kingdom Metazoa; phylum Arthropoda; class Insecta; order Trichoptera; family Phryganeidae; genus Eubasilissa; species Eubasilissa regina. The sequence continues at coordinate 18,173,788 of JAINEB010000013.1, forward strand.
TTATAATCCGCTTTGTAAAGGTGTCAGTCTTGTCATTTTATACTCGGTAGTACGCCTAGATACAACGGAAGCAGATGCCACGGAAGTCTGCACCGAGCGCTGGACGTGTGGAGAATCAGACATGACTTCTTAATTTACAGAATTCATTTCCAATCAAATTAGTTTATTTTCAGAATCACACCCGAAGCCTAACTCGATGACTGATAATTTTTAATGAATGTTTGCATAGATAATAGTGTTTTATATATTTTTAAACACAGATGCAGATTATGTATAAATTTTCCAGTGCTATTTTCTAAAAAAATAAGATGAATACAATAAGTGAAATGTTTTATTTTTAAAATGCATGCGTTTTTAGCTTCTTCTTTTATTAAGACTATTCACCCTTGAAAAGTGATTTGTGTTTTTTCAGCCCAAAAATCATTAAATATACTTAATACAGCCAAGCATTTTTTTAAATTTTAGAGATACAGGTGGAGATATTTTAAAATAAGATTTACAATACTTACGTAATTAAAAAATATTCATCATAAATTTCAAAGCCTGCCTGCACAAGGCTCTCTATTTGCTTTTTGCTTTAGATTTCTCTCTTTGGTTATTGTGTTGTTTACTTACTTTTTTTGAGTAAGTCCATGATCCAATCGATGTGGTTGGATCTTGGTTACGAAACAAATGTACACAATTTTTAAGTACTTTTATCATTGAACGAACACTTTGATCGATGCCTTGTATCTCAAATAATCCAAATAACTTCCACTGAAGTCTAGTATCTGCAAAAGTTATTCGCCATCATGAGCCACAAATGTATGACGTGTTAATTTCACATAAACTGATATGTTGTAGGATAAGGGAAAGCAAACGATTTAAGATGTACACAAGCGGAAAACCAATCCTCTCGTTTTGAAAAACTGCTACCGTATTTTTTTTTACATTGTGTATTCTTCAGACACAAAATAACGTAAGTTTATAATTATCTAGTGTTAATTTCATGAATCGTTAAGCTTGGAAGCATAAGGCGTTGATGTATCATGGTACCAGCTCGTCGTATAATGAGGGATTCCAATTAATTTCGGTACAATTATTTGCAATGTAATTACAGATGTAGCACTTCCAAACAATCAAATTATGAAGCAAAATTCATTTAAAAAATGGGTCTTAGTCTATTTTCAAATATTAAAAATAAATCTGAGGTCCGCAAAGAACTAAGCGCGATTATTTAAAATGTATTTATAACGCCAATGCCGCTTGAAAGATACCGACTTAATCAAATATCGTCGGATCTTCGCATCCAACAGATAACACGAAAATTTGGGATAGACGTGTATCTACTTACATTTTTTTTAAATACCGTAAAAACAATGTTAACATTTATTTTCTTCGATAATAAAAATCTAAATAGGTAATAATATTATTATTGTGTTTAACCGCATGATTTTTTATTAAAAACCATCCGGTTTCGAAAAAATCATTTTCCTTCGCCAGGGTAATAAAATCTAAACCGAAACATAAAATTATTGTAGGTTATCTGTCACCATTTTTTTAATATAAGTATATATACATTTTTGTTTCAGATAATTTATTTTTTTAGTTTGTGGTTTAGTTAAACATACAGGGTGTAACATACCTAGTCCACAATATTTTATGAAAACTGACTATATTACAAGTCGAAAATGTTCAATGAATATGTGCAAAATCTGCACTGGAAAATATAATTGTTTCATAACTTTATCTTAATGATTCTTGATTAATTTGAATTTACATTTGAAACGTCTAATTGAATACTACATTCCATGTAAATTAATGTATATCTCCCAGTAGCTGTCCTTTTTAAGGATTCCCTATTATTCGGACCTTCACCCGGTAAGGATTTATTGATATCCGCAATTGATTACAATGATAAAACATAATGGCTCGTGTCCACGTAAAAAATTTTTATGAGATTTTCGATTCGAGACAATTTCAGAGATGCGGATTTTGCGCCCACGAAATGCTTTGGGGACAACTGTCGGCTCTCGTATTCATATTCGCCGTCTCGTACCTTACTTCACGCTTTTATGTTAAACGTCAAATATTATTGTCGTGTCCCTCGTTTGGGTGATTTTGAATCTCTTCAGTAACAGTTAAAACGCAGTAAATTTTTGTAATTTAACGCCTTATGTTAATGTTAATATTTGGTGACTTTTACCTAACTTTCAGAATAGATAGTTAAAGGGATCTATGGTCGTTTTAGGTGACGTGTACGTGAACGTATCAAATCTCGCTGTCGAGTTCGAGTTTTTATCCAGAATAAAATCATATCACGTGTTAACGGTATAGAGATGTATCTCAAAAAAATCTCTGAGATTGTCTCCTTCCCAGGACACGGACTTAATCTTAAACTTTGGAACTATCAAAATTGAGAAATATTTTGTTTTTAAAAAGTTTCTTTAATATTCCCATTGCAAGGTTCAGAACCAAAATATTACATATCAATTTAATTCGCATTTCAAAGGTAATTGACAATTCACTCCAATCATCAAATTCTCCTACAAAGAAAACGTTAGCCACGAACCTGAACATTTAAGAAAGTATTTAAGAAATTGATTTAACAGACTTCTGACTTCACGTTTTCTTCAAATTCGAGAAGAATGTTTAATTTTTTTATGAAAATATGACCCAACCGAAAATATTAATTGCGTTCCAGTCGAAGCGGAAATTCTTTCGGGAGATTTTAATAAATATTTATAGCCGTACTCCACAATCTGTTTTGCATGGCAAATTCATGACCGCTCACAGTTTCTTCGCTTCTAAAAATGAACATTTAATTAAATCAATTATATCAAAAGATATAAAAGAAATCGGTGAATAGCTTTAAATTTCAGCAGACTGATAATACGGTAACTGAGCAGCTGATGCATTATTCTGCAGACTAATGCGGCAGTCCAAATTGAATCGGTTTCGAATGAAAGATCAGCTTTTCGTTACGCGTTAATTATTTTCACCATATTAAAATGTGCCGAATTATATGTACATCAACGGTCGTAACATTATAATATAAACATAAAACTAAATCGACCATCTAGCTCCACGATCACTAGTAACTAAATAATAATTGCATCCGGGGTCTCCATAATTCATACATTTTAACAACAATCTTTCAAATTGTTTAAAGTTGAAGAATTATATTTGTGGAGGTGTCAATAAGTTACCTGTTGATCCGTTTCAATAATATTTATATACAAAAAATGGAATATATAAATATTATACATTATTATTATTATACACCTAATCATTTCAGATATATGTAAATATAAGGAATTTTTTAAATCAGATAATCATTGTATCATATTAATAGCCTTAATTGTACAATATTTATTTATCAACGAATTGGAGGAAATAGTTGATTAAACACTTGCCTAAGCAAAAGTGATCGAAGACAGCCCAATACTAGTAATTATATAAATAAAGTGTAACTTAATTCTACGCACTCATCTTAAGGTGCCACAATTCAAATTTTCGCGTTTTTTTTTTACGAAAATGTGTGTTTTTATTATTTACTTAAATCAGAAGTTATACACTGGATTTGACTTTTTATAAAACTATTACTTAGATAGGACCTTTACACTCATTTAAAATTAATAAATTGAATATTATTTGCCACAATTAAGACAATACAAGTATTATAAAAAAGACCGTGACCGTTAAATACATTTTCCGCGTGACATAAAATTGTCTTAATTTGAAAAACGTGGAAAAGTCTCTACATACGAGTAATTTTTGACACTTGTATCGAATGCGAGAAAATCAACAATTATATTGTCTCTTTCTAGTCAAACCTTCCTCTCTCGCATGATTTACGTGACAAATAACGTCATTAATTAATTCTCTGGATTTAACTATTAACCCCGTCTTGAAAGCATATGTAATTCGCGTAAAAATATGGAAAAATGAAAGCACGCCCTTCATGTAAATTACAACAAAATATTATCCATATTCCTACACAGATATGATCAGAACAAAATCGTAACATGTTACTAACGAGGTACCTAACCGAATTGGAACAAACGATCAATTAAACTAAAAAAAGACGTAGGTAGTGTATTTTAATGAAATTTCTAGAGATTTCTGTAACTGACAAACTTTCCAATGTTCATTAAAATAGTAGTAAAATAGTCCCAAGTCAGCTGTTAACGTAAATACGTTGAAAATCTACATCTCGTTATCACTCGATTGACTCACGAGAATATGCCATAACTTCGCCTGAAAGTCCTATAAAGTTTTCTGTTATTTATAGCGTACTTACTATTCTGACGTTTAAATACCAGCATTCACGGCAATTAGATCAACCAGGCCTTATCTTGCGCTATCTCCGTCGATCAGAACTGTCTACAAACCCGAAGAATAAACTGCACGATATAAAAAATGTTATCCGAAGCCTTCTCTAACAATTTCACTGTATGTAGATCTAGTTTAATTATTATTCTCAAGTCGGGTGAAAGTTGCAATCAGATTTTTTACATACGTAATTAATTAATTAATTATTTTACTAATGCGAACACTGTATCTGCTGTATGTTTGCACAAGATGATAAGTAATTTAAAATTGATAAAATTACCGTAAAATTATAGTTAGCCCATTAAAACAGTTGACAAGACAAAATCAAATATTATTTCGAAATAAATAATCTATTTAGAAAGAAATATGACGTTTACAAAAGTGCAAGGCAATTCTCGCGTAAAGTAGTTACGTATATTAGAAAAGATTAATAATTTATACTTGTTTACAAATAAAAAACCAAAATCCCCCTTTTATCATGAAAATTCACAGGTTCGAAAATAAAAATAGGTCCATTCACGTCCTGGTAAGTAGGTAGTCAAAGAACTTTTTCGTAACTTCGGTACTTTAAAAATTGAATTCCAAAACTTTATGTACCTACACAAAGTATTTGTTTAAAAATGCGTTTTATAACAAATTAAATTTTAAAATGTCAAAAATAACTGTAATAAAATTTCCTTCCTTCTCAGTGAACTGTACACATAACACACACACATTCACACACGCGCCTGCAAACGCGCAATGTTTACGCATAATTATGAGTACTAGTTATGCTTACTTAATTTTTTAAATATAAGATTATGAAGGTAAAGAAATCTGTTTCATATTTTTAATACTCTCATGACTCACGCAAAAGCAGAATATTCGACACTAAACCTTCTAAGAATAATTTACCATTACGATCAATGAATCTATGCTTTTTATTGTGTATTGTTTTATTACTTATTAAGAAATGTTTGTAAAAATAATTACAATTAAGTGGTAATGTTATATATATTGTTAGGGTTTAATTATTACAATATGCTCATAAAATAATTCACCCCTGTATATAAGATAGTATACCATTTAATAATAATTACACAAGAATAACTACAAATAGTTACCTTTTTTATTAACATGCATTAGATTAAAATTTATTTAAAAAAATGATGTGATTTTTCATAATAGACATGATGCACATTAGTTCATATTTATATTGTACATTAAAGCGTAATCCTTGAAAATTAAATATAGAGAGATTCACGACTCAGTAACGTGTTAAAATAATCGAATTTTATCTAGAAAATCAACAACCAATTGTGCTAAAGCCAATTTTATTTTGTTAATAAACAAAATATGTGATTTTGGGGGACAGTAAATCCAAGAATAGTTCATTAACGCAATCTGCACCCAGTAAAAGTATCGGTTCGGTGTGATCTAAATGCGGAAAGAGTTCTTGGATCATATTTTTTTGAAGACGAAGAGGCAGAAAACGCAGTTACCGTCAATGGCGAAAGGTATCGAGAAATGCTAGAGAATTTCGTGCGTCCTGCACTCGAGTACACACCAGAGGTATGGTGACAGCAAGGAGGTGTGGTGACTGCCATACTGCCCATACAGCTCGCCCAATAATTGAACTCTTAAAACAAATTTTTGGAAGAACTATAATTCCGCGGAACTCTGAAATCAAGTGGCCGTCACGCTCACCTGACCTAACTGCTCCAAACTTCTTTCTATGGAGGTATTTGAAAGATAGAATACCGTAACAAGCCTCGAACCATTCACCAGTTGAAGAAATAAGCTAAGAAACATTACGACAGGTGATGGTTCACACTTTAGAAAGAGCGCGTCAGTGTGAATAGTAAAATGGTGGTTATTTAAAGAATGTAATTTTCAAAATTTAATTTAATTAATTTTCAAGAAGTATGCTTTCTGTTTATAAACGAATAAATGTGTATAATTAAGAAATGAGAAAGTTATTTTACTTTTAAATAGTTTAATGACTTTTGGACTACTAAATGACGGTATTGTAATATTTATAAAAGTAGACAGGAACCGTTATGTTAAAAATACTACTTTCAATTGGCTTTGCTGTACTTATGTCATTCACGACCAACAAAACGAAGTGGTATAAAAGCTTGGTGTAATAAATAATGTAAATTTCTTTGGTTGAAATGTTTGATTGCAACTTCGAGTAACTTGCATGCGAAGGGATAATAATTTTGTTTCCCGCGGCGAGATAGCGTTAATTAATGATGAATTAAGGTCGACGGTAGTTTCTTCCAATCGGAAGCAATCGCGGGGTTGCGACGCCGATGCTTGCAAAGTAATAAATTCATTTTACCTCTAGAAATTCAAATTTAAATCGAGAATATTAGTGTTCAACAAAAACGGTGAAACGAATGCAGTTACGTACATATAATCTCAAATTGTGAACGTTATTGCGAGCAATTTTTCATACAAATAGGTCGCATTTGCAATTATGAATTCCAAAAGTGGGTTTACGCTCGGAGAAATCAGCTAGAAATTTACATTCAAAGATGAAACCGATTTGTCAGCCCGGTGCATATGTGTACTGTGTGTATAATTAAAAACGTTTCAGAACGGTATAAATTAAACATAAACTATAAACGAACGGTTAGACTGTAAACTTACCGCAAATTTTATTTACGGGCCGGCACTATATTTTATAGAACGATTTAAAATTGAGCAAACGCAGTGATGATGAAAAATAAAACGTTTATTAATTATATATATAATCATAATATTAATCTTAAAAATAAATTTCTAAAGTACTCTAATATCTATTCGCCGTAAATGAAAATTGAATGAGAAATTCCTACATTTCATTAAATAGAAGTGTCGTATTCATTTGTAAGTGTACATTAGACCCGATTATTCTGAAGGTACATTTTTTTTAGAATCAAAAATCAAACAATGAAATTTATTGTCATGTAATTTAAATTAGTATGGATTTAAAATCTGAGTTTTCTTATTAAAAATTATAATTATACCATTCGATTTTTAAAATTAAAACTTCAAACAAACGTTTTTTTTTACATTAATGATTAATTTCTGATATTTCATGGAAGACTATCCAGTTCAGAAAAAGACGACGCACAGCAAAAATGGCAAACTCGACAAAGCAACGATATTAACCCTTCCCAAACCATGTAGTAACATACTCGTAGGTCTACCATCATAATTAAACCTGTAATATTTCGGTAAATGCATGCAACATAAAATTCATATTTTAAATAATCTTAAAGAAAATATTAGCGCTTATACTTATATTATTATAATACGTTGGTAAAAATACAATTTGTGATATGAAAGAAAGAGATCACATACTATTTTCACAGTGAAAAGAATAACAAACATACAAATATAATTGTCTTTTTCATATTAATTAAATGAAGTGAGATAAGAAGGAAGGACATACTGTATAGGACTTTAAATTATGTTATTAATCATTTTTTCAAAATTGAGTGCTCATTATTTAGAGTAAAGTAATGCCATTTAAGCTAATAAAACATTTTTTCTAACTGTTATTTACGGTAACACGAGTTGACAGCATGGCTGCGTTCGGGTATTTTATATCATGGTATGGTAAAGGTTTAATAGACTGGATAATAATGGAACGACAAATATATCAATTTGAAATTGCAACAAATATTTTTTCGATAAATAGATTTTATATGTATATCTTTGAAATTGGTATATTTAATTTATATTAAAAATATCACAGACCTATGTTCTGTTAAATTGTAACTTCACAATGAGATTGTATTCTCCTTAAACAAAAGTATATATTAGCAAATAATAATAAATAAGGAAGGGGTTGACGTATAATAGTGATTTAAATAAAACACATTTCACAATTCTGCTGCTACAGGACAATATTCGAAATGAAATTGCTGAAATAACACGCGAAGTGTGCGAAAATATTATGAAAAATATGGTTAAAAGGGCAAGCATTTGTACCACTACCAGAGGTGGCCACTTGGCCAATGTCATATTCCATACATAATTGTAATAAACCAAATAATTGATAAATAAATTTAAAAAATTAAAAAGTTGTATTTTACTTTCTAGTTATTCAAAATCAACATCGGTCTGAAACATAATATTCACCCTATACATATGTATGGAAAGGTTGCGAATGGGGTGTTTATTGGAAGGAAATGCAGCCTACTTTATAACTAAATCACCAACCACAATGAACAATATTCAGAACAATGAGTTTTTTGATCCACATATTTTACACGGAAAAATTTGAAAATACTCGTACATTTGAATCAATTTTGGCAAAATGTTCTAATAATGTGTGATTTTATTTAATAAGGCAAAACGCATACATCACGTATAAATGACCTTATTCCTAATTGTAGAAATTACAATGAAATGGAGAACGATTCTGTTCCTAACAAAATTTATTAATTTTAAAAAACTAACAAATATTACATTTTTAAAGTAAAGGTATAATTTCAGGAATTAGGCTGTTTCTCTATTTCACGTTTATCTATGGAGTATTGAAATTAATATTCTAACACTGAAGTCATCAAACCTGTATTATCAGTAATAGAAGCTATCAAAAATAGATGTGTGGCAATAAATATTTTAAAAATTAACTACTTATAATTAGATTTGCTTAGCCAACGTGCAACTGAGAAGTAAATGGATAATAAATATGTATGTATGTTTTATATTGTATTTATTAATAAAATAATATGTTCATGAAAGTAAACGAATAAAAATATGTAAAAAAATCATAATACAACAATTAATATAGTAATTAGTATTATTACTATTGGATTTACTTGGAAGTTCAAGAAATTGAGAATGTGTCTAATTTCACATTGCCGTATTTCCAAAGTTATAAATCTCAACAATCTTAAATTTATATATATAAATATTATTGTTATAGTTTTCTAGATTGAACGGTTTTTATTGTTTATCTCAAACCTACTTGGATAGAGTCATGCCCTTTCTCAAACACTCGATTAATGTCAAAGGATTTTCAATACTAGTCCTCAAACTCACGGACCAGTGGTTGCATTAGGATGCGATTGCAATCCACATCCACAGTCATCTGGCCAGCATGGCGTGGGTGGCTGTCCGGTGATCGGTCCGTTGCTCTCGACGATTGATTTATTGGTTTTTTACTCTCCCTCTAGCGGCCATACTTGCCAGCTCAACCGAAAACCTTATGCACGGTCTTGGAACTGCAGCAGAGCGCGCGCGCGCAATATTCCGCACCGCAAGCTTAAAAACTAAGAGAATTTAGTGAAAAATATATCACACCTTGCGCTAATATCTGTCAATTCAGATATTCAATTGTCTTTGTGGTTGTATGGTTTGTTTATGCATATTTTTTGTATCGTTCATATATTTAAATGCTGCGACGCAGCAATTTATTAGAAGAACTTATCTCAATATTCCTTATAGCCCATGTCACACAAGATTTATATGAGATTTTCGACTCAAGACAATCTCTGACACAGGAATTATCAATATTGTTAAATGTCAGACCACTGATCATTGATATTCCATTCATTAGTTGGGTGAATTGGAATCTCCTCAACAACATATGAAAGGGAATAAACTAACTAGTCTAAGTCTAACTTTCAGAATATGATATCTACAATTCCGGGTGACGTATAATATTACAATGCTACGTTTATATTTTCAGTCGTCAGTAGAATATTATACTTCAGTTTCTGTATCGACTAGTTCCGACAATTCTTTGGTCATTTAAAATGGCTTCCGCTGAACTGCTTGCATCCACTTTTTGTGATCTTGGTCCTTGTTTAGTGCGACGTGGATCGATCTCTTGCCCCCCGTCTTTGTACGTTCCCCGCGATCGAGCCCGGCTCGGGGGTATGTCACGCCCTTAGGCCATTTTGAGTTTCATTTTTTCTTAAATATACTGCTTAAAAATTAGGCACCCCATGTTACGTATTTTACCACGACGCCCTTAGCCGAGGTCATACAAAGCAAGGGCTTTCACCAATCGCGCTTTTACATTTCATGAGATGAAGCAGTTAATACAAATTTTACTGATATAGTTGCGAAGAATTCAGTGCTACAAGAATTTTCCTAATGCCTACGTCTAAAATTATTTTCTTTTACTAGAGCGAATCTTTACAATTTAGAATTAAAATCATGGCATCAAAATTTAAGGACTAAATTTATTAATTGATAGAAACTTGATATATAATATGCAGACATATACGATGCACAGGTAGGTGCCTTAATTGTATGTGTTCACAAAGCGTGTGGTCTTTATCGAGTAAGTGAAACATAACAAATCAAGATAAATAACAGGATAGAAAAGTTTATATTTAAATATTTCCGCGATAATAATAATATTTAAATTCATGGTGTAGCGAAAAAGAGTATATAAATTATAACAATAAATAAAAAAGATAACGTGTTAAATTATATTATATTTTAATGAATAAAAAAATTTAACAGTAAAATAATGATTTTATGAAAAATTCGTGATCACAAATTAAAACTTTCGATATTCAAATAAGAAAGCAAATAATAATCTATTGCTTTCTGCTAGTTCAAACAATGATTAGGGTGGAGTTATATTTTAACTTTGGAAGGAATTGGACAGCGAATGTACCTATATTATGAATAATTAGAATTATATATTTTTGTGAATATTTCTCAGAAAAACTGTTTAAAAGTAATGTTCAAAATATAATATTACGTTTGTCAGATAAACGTTAATAGTTAGTATAGACAACTTATTACAATATCACATACAACACGATTCATACAATTTTTTTAAATATTTTAATATCGTCAATTATTTTACAATCTACTATCTTACAATCACATAGAATTGAATGTTTTGTATATATTGTATCAGTACTTAATTTTTTAATGTTTATAATAATTTAAATGTACGTGTTATAAAAAGTTTTAATATTTTGTAAACGGTATTAATCCTTTAAAATGGCTGCTAACACATACGATACAATATACGAAATTATAAATAGAGTTAGGGGATACCGTTCTTGTAGAACAAAGTAGGAAAATCAAGTAAAGAGACCATTCACGATTATCATGCGCCGTTAATAGTATAAAACGACATTATTTTTCTCAGAATAGCCCCTTATAAATATTTATATATAAAGTTGGTACTTCTACACAAAATCTACATAATATAATAAATCTTTGTTACTCCCTAAGTTTAATATAATATTTTCATTTAATCGGAATATATATTCTGGTGTCAGAAAACATGCGCGCGCACCTTCCCACACGCGTACGTGCAGAAGATTACGTATTGATAGAGATCACTTGAACCTTAGAAAAAATATTACTTGCAGCGACCATATAAATTAAAACCGCATCTTTCCGCTGATCAGGTAGGACCAAGCGGTGGACGATTTTTCATCTATTGTCGATATTTGTAGCGTTAACTTTGTGGTTAGACATAATTAAAAATTGTATCTATATTTAATTATGTCCAATCACACAATTAACGCAACAAACATCAAAAATATTTTAAAAACGAGTACGGAAAATAAAGCGAAGACGCCAGTCCTGATGAAGATACGTTAGTATCGAAACCGATTAACGTAAAAATAACCCACAGTGGTTTATACAAAGTTAAATATAGATACAATTTTTGATTTTTCATTTATTTTCAAATAGTTTCGAGAGAAATTTCATTTTAATGTTGTCTTTTCCGAGTATTATTTTTGTAACAAAAATATTTTCATATTCATTACTTAATTAAAATGTACATTGTATTTATCTATCCTGTATTACATATTTTATATTACATCTTCTCATTGCTTGGTATTATTCTGAGAATCAGGTGGACATATTGTACGCTTGGTGACGCATGGATTATACGCATGCATTATACGCATGTATTATACTCTTCAAATAATTACAATTGCGTTATTTTAGAATATCATCAACCATTGACTTTAGTTGTTTATTTAGGGACTTTAAGATTTCTACCGCTAGTTTTATAACTCATCTTACATTACTATAAATAAACTATCTTATCATCGTCCCCACAGCCACGACAAGGCGTCCTCCCCACCTTCCCCTGTGTTGCGCCGCTTCGGTGCCTGTTGACCGATAAAATAATACCAAATTTAATTATAGAAATACACAGACACGCAGCAATCTTCGCGATGTACGGGGTGTAGCCTATCAGTCCACTGGATAAATTACGTGTCGATAATGTTCAAGGAGTAGTAGTTATGTACAAATTCGTTGCGGGAAACATTATTGTACGAGATTTTTACAAAATCGTGTTAAGCTTTAAATCTAAGAACTTTAAAATAAAGATTAGCGAAATTGCCCCATTATTATGCCCCAAAAAACAGTCTGGCCGCATAATTTGGAATCAATAAAAAATGCTCTATACCTTTGAAATGATTGAGATTTGGCACATCCAGTTTTCACATATAACACTCATATTTATCTTATTTATCCCTAAAATATTGTCACTAGGTATGTTATACCTAGTATACTAGTGATCGTAAACCATTACATGACTGTGATTGTGTCGATGATTGCTAACTGTGATTTAACGATGATTGGTAACTAAGATTTAACTGTCAGAGATTTAATTTCTAGTGTACCAGCCATTGTTCGGAGAATTACGTTTCAGTTATCAATTATTGTTACAATCGAACAAAATCACAGTCACAATAACAGTTTAAATAACGATTTTATCATCACTACAGTATACCTACTTAAATCGAATTATATGATTGCACTCGGTCGCTACTGCATCTGTATTCATTGGTATGTTAATATCATTTTCTATAAAAAATCTGCTAGACGGCTGTACAGATAAGCAAAAACTAATATACCATCACGCCGTTTCATCGCGGGGGTAGGCAGAGCGGATAGAGCGCCACAATCCTCTGTCCAGACACACAATTCTCGCCTCATCCACATTCATACATATTCTTATACAAGCTCGCCGATTGTTGAGGCTTCTAACAAAACCATCCTCTATTATCTGGTTTATCTGGTAGTGTTGAGCCTTCCGCGGACGTCCTCTATTTTTGGTGCTATCAACACTTGCGTCATATATCTTTCTTACCATTATTTCCTCATTTATCTGTTCCATATGACCAAACCACCGTAATGTTATTCATTATACTATTATCAGATTTACATTCTTTCCTTATTTCTTCATTGTGTCATAAATAGATTTACCATATATTCGCCTAAGTGATCTCATTTCCCCAACATTCAGTCTTCTTTCGTTCCTCTTCTACCAGCTCCAGGCCTCACATCCATACATCAGTGTCGGTATATAATATTAATATTCATTTACAATATTTTCGCATTGTACAATCTATGTCACTAATGTCTAATATTTGCAGTTCAAAGCGGTTTTACACCAAATTTCGTATTCATTAACTTTTAAGATTTAAGAGATTTTAAGTTAATTTTTTTTTTACCTTTCCGTATATTATTTAATTTCTTTAAATTTACATCAATTTAAGATAGCTCTAGGTATATATAGCATGTATTATTTTACTAATATTTTGTGTTTTCTTACTGAAAATAAAGACAAAGTACACTACATAGTGCACTGTTAAAGCAATATAATAAGGGATTTCCGCATTAAAATATAGATCCTACGGAAATTCGGCGATAGCCAATTCGTAACATGAGAATAGATATATATATATATATATATATATATATATATATATATATATATATATATCTATTCTCATGTTACGAATTATAGGTGATAAAAGAACGTGATGTACTTAATTTTTAAAATAATCACCCTGGTTATGTTTTTTTGCGCCCGGCGAAATCAAGTAGTAGTCCTAATGTTGGGCGCGTGGTTCGCGATGTCGTGTCGCATCAAGGTACGTTCGCTGGCATTGGTATCTTATTCTATTCAATGCTACTAGCTAAGTTAGTCGCCGGACAGCGGTGGTCTTTGGATTTGTAACGTGACAATATATATATATAATATAAACAGTAACAATGCCGACTGGCTATTAATATTTCCAAACATAGCAATCATCGATCGTGTTGATACACTTTGTCGCGTACAATAATTATTATTGTTGCAGCTAGTGAGCAAATGGCAGTAGCAGTGATCGCTCGGTGATGTGGTGAATTACTGGATTTTGCAGAATGCCTTATATGACTAATGATTAACATGTTGCGATCATTATCAAGACACGGGAAATATATTTTTATATCCATCATCAACTATCGTACCATCGTAACAATTCATTAAAATGATGAATGTAATTTTATGTATAAATTTACTCATTTATAAAAATGTAAAGAGAATTAATAATACTATTAAAACAGTAGAAATGTTGAAGTTGTAATACATCAAGCATCTTTTCTAATAGAGTTTTTACTTTACTTATAAAATTTTTAAATAAAATTTTGGAAATATCTTGTTATCTGCTCGCCACTATTTTGTATTTTGAACTTTACCTTTCATGTTATTCCCTTTATTTACTGTGTTATGATTGGTGTACACTCGTAAACTGTCAAAAATTAAAAAGTATAAGAAGAATAAATCAGGTAGCAATGTCACTCTGAGGAACAATACGTTACGAAATTAATTTTTAGAAATGGATCGTTGATTTAATACATCAACCGGTTTCGGGTAAACCTTTTCCGTCACCAGGATGTCTAATAAACTAAGAGTCAATGAGCATTTAAGATGTTTAAACAATCGTGGTTTTTTCAGAATTTTTGAATCATTTATTAGAAAATGATAATACTTTTGATTAAAATTTTATTATGTCTGTTTTACATACAAACAATGTTGGTCTTAAACTGAATAATTTAGAATAATTAGAAATAAGTAAAGCGTGTAAAGTTAACCAAAATATTATAAATAACTAACTGAATTTAACCACAAGTAAGGTTAGGTTAGGTTCCATACCTTTCATCATCGTAACAATTTGAATTAGGTACTAGATTTATTTTTTTAAATACATATATTTTTAATTGAATTTGAAAACATTATAATAATTTGACATATGGTTTTACTCGTAAAAGTGGTTAAAAACAAATAAATAATTCAATACTAAAACGAATAACCACAATGTAATGTTTGCGTTAAATATTAAAAATACATAACACTACATATTCTATCAAATATTGGCGACCAAGTTGCAGTATGCTAATTAATTCTGCACAAGATGCATAATAAAATCGTCAGTATTTTGGACGCTGAGCCACATTCTGAGGTTACGCAGCCGAGCCTCTTTCTACCTACGCCTCTACTGTCTTCTACCTTCCCTCGCATAACGAGTAGTAAGTATGAACGTGTTCTAAGTATACAACTATCATTCATTCGATAGTTGTGTTTAGTTCTTCATTAGTTTTTAGTACTTATTCATGGGTCTTAAAACATATTTATTGGTAATGTAGTGAACCCCCAGGAGTAATCCCTCTGCACTATTAATTAATACTCTTCCTCGGAATCATCCATTCTTTACATTACACATGCATGCGAACAAAAAATCAATAAACATCGACGCATTTATAGGAGTACCCACCGCATGCCGCGCGTATACGCGCCACTGACAATGTTTGAAAATAACCGGGTACGAGTTAATTATGTAAGTGTGTATAGATAGAATACTAGATGACTAGATAAGACTGAGCTAATTAATAATAGCAATGTTAGAAAGAAAAGCCATTAAAGCGCGACTTATTATTAAACTTAACATGAAAATAAGAACAAAATTAAATTACGAGCAGACATGCCAACCGAGCTTCTTCACTCACTGCACTCTTTGGAAACTTACTTACTCCACTTGAAAATTTATATATATATATATATTTTCTTTTCTTTTTATTATTATTATTTGCTGTATCTCTTACAAAAATTAATTTAAAAAAAGGTCAATATTAAGTCAGATTAAAAATAGTAAATTAATGAAGATTTCCCCTTAACTTGCGTAAAGGACAGTACCGAACAGTGCCGAGTACGCTAAGACGTTCATTATCTATTGTATTTTATACGCAGAACCGATTGACCAACTGACTCGAGGGTAAAATAATATTGAGTGAATTAGATAAAATAAAACTGTGCCAAATTGTAGGGATTGCGGTTAACTGTATTAAATTGCAAGTTGAATTTATTTCCCAATTTTCAAAATTAAAAGCATTGTTGTATGAATGTATTTCAGGGGTTGTAGCGACGACGTCAAATAATCTTCGAATAAGTATGATAGTATGCTATATATTGAACCAAAGTATTATTTTATATTATGCGATATATTTGACCAAAGTATTATTTTATATTATGCGATATATCGGACCAAAGATCTTTTTTCAGAAAATTGGGCTTAATCGCCAGCAATTTCAGATGTATCGACAGTTCAGGGTTCAAGTTTCTGCTCGGTACATCAGCCCTGATCTAATTAAACATAATTCAAGATAATAAACTGAAAACACATTTATTTAGAAAAAAATCCCTCACGTTCTCCAATCCAGTAAATCTAGTGTCTTAAAAACCTGAATAAATATAAAATTACGTGATATTAATCATGGAAAAATACATAAAACATATTTGTACGTTATGACTTCGAACGCACCACAGAAACACAACCATATATTAATTTATGGAAATATTAAAAATCTCCTCTTGATTTATAGCAGTAGATTGAATAGTTTTATTTATTTAACCGTAACGGTACGAGCATGTGTATATTTTTAGAAATTGCTCCCTTAAAATATAAGCACGTTAATATCCTTACATTAGAGTTTGCCATTTTATTAATTTCTTTAAGTATGGTAGATTTTTTGTAACTGAACCGGTGTATGTGTGTGTTATATATCATTATGAATGTGAAGAATTATTAATAATTAGGGGTGGCAAATTGTCATCTCGACCTTTCATAATCAAAGATTCAAAAATCTATTTTACAATACTAATTAGAAAGATAATAAAATGACCATGAGAAAATTTAAACATTGGGAATCCCAGGGGACCCAGTATCCCTAAGTAATTCCCATCTAGAAATCCAAACTCTCACAAAAGTCCTGAACAATTCCAGATTCCTTTTGCAGCTGAGGAGATCGGAGTTCCGAATGGACACCCGATCCACTCCCACCAAACCTTCAATCATATCCTCTCTTGCATCCGTCAATATTTCGCATCGCCAGAGAATGTTTATTTCAGCCGACCACAGGCGCACCGAGGATCAGGCTTAAGTCCCAAATCATAAGGTTGTCCCGAAATAAGCTGAACCGTGTAATGGTCAGTTGAAAAGTTTCCGGAATAGCAGCTAGGAGATTACATTTTTCCAAATATTTTTATCTCGATGTTGGCAACTCTTTCATATACATAAATTGACTGCAAATGTCAAATAGTCTAGTTCTGGTGTACTTTCAATAATAAATATTAACGACATTTGAGTAACCATACTTTTTTCGTTTGGGGAGAAAAAGCGCAACGCACATCAAATCCAGGGTCGATGCTGCTCTTGGGATTCGTGACCATGGATGAGACTTAGATTCAATATTATACACTAGAAACATAAGTGCAATCAAAACATTGGATTGAACACGGTGAATAGGTTCCGAAGAAAGTAAAGACCATTCAATCGGCTGGAAAGTTGACATCCAATTAATCGAGAAGCCGGCCGCGAGAGAAGTGTATAGTTACGCAGCGATATATTGTCGTCGGCTTGCGGGTCGGTACTAGGTCTACCTTTAAGATTGTTGCGAGCCTGGTTTACCAACCAGATAACTGTGAGGCACGTTCAGGCCCTCCACATCTGTTTGTCAAATCTAGTCAATGGAAAATTTAGCATTAAGGAGAACACATTTTCCTGTGAAATTGCATTTTTATAACATAGTTACGAGGTGTCTATTATAATACAAATTAAATTCATCAATTAGAAAGACAAGAATAATTTATTTTAAAAAATCTATCCATCAAAAAAATATTTAATTACAACATAAATATTTTACATATATCTTGGTAGCAAATAAATAATTTTTCTGTATGTCTTTCTAATTGATTCATTTAATTTGTATTAGAAAGTTTAGTGGTTATTTTTTTGTTCTTCTTTCAAGGCTAAAGCGCGCAAGGCGACAGTACGACCCCGACAAGAGCGCGTAAACAAATGCGCGCCGACAATAACGCGCAGAACAAAACTACAAAATGAAAGAATTTGTAATTGGGTTTTGAACCCTAGAATTAATATAAATAATGTCATTTATTCCTGTTGTATTTTTTATCCAATAAAAACTAAAATATATAAGACTTATTGTATGAAAAAATCAAGAATTATACAAGCCAAAAATTTATACGAAAAAATTAAAACATACTCAATAGACAGTTTAAATTTCATTAAGCTAACATAACAAAAATAACATTTTTTCATTTCATTAAATTTTTTAGTTTGATAGAAAAAAAAAGACTTTCTTTCCGAACGATCTTTTTTTCATGCACTTAAAATACTTTTTAAAATGAAATACATGGAAATAAATGTCCTCATTACTTTTGAATTGTTCGCTATTGTCGGCGCGCGGTTGTCTTGGGCACAATTGTCGGAACACCGAAATCTTTTCATGTTAAAATAAAATAATTACATTAAATAAATCACGTCGCATTTAATCGGGACCAGAATATTTGTTTACACTTTACTGTCAAACAATTAGGTATATAGTTTCCCTTAAAATCTAGTCCCACCAGCTCAGTATTTTAACGAAATGGCGTGATGGAATTGTGCGTTCGACGCAGGCCCGACACCGTAATATGCGAACAGCCTTGGTCTTGAAAGGAAAATGTTATGCAAAGGAAATCCCGTATGAATTTTGTTTTTCTTCACGTTTCCGGACGCATTTTCTAAATGCGTACCTCCGGTCGTGTTCTCGTTCCGCCATTGTTGCAAATGTGGTGAAAAACACGCTTTCTTTTCCGCGGAAACGAATAAGTACACGGCCGCTGATATATGCGGAATGCGATACGCGGATTCATTATTTGCGTTTCATGGGGAAAATCATAGTGGCGCTTCGTAAACCGGGTGCGACTTTATTGCTTGAACAATTAACGCGAATGAAATAACCGAGTGACAATAGTGCGCCTCTACAATTGCTCAGAATATGCTGCTACATATTACACATATTACAGTATTGATTTAAAGTCATTGTTTAGAAATTTAGAAAAAACGGCACACAAATTTATATAATTATCGAATCTCGGTAGCAACAAAGATAAAATTAATTTTATATGTATATCTTTCTAATTAATATATTTTATTTGTACTAAAAATATTTATAGTGCTTAAAAATCTACATAACATACCATTGTTGTATTTAATTTTTTCGTATATCATCGCAGTACTTAATTTCAATATGAACTAAAATATATATTTGTAAATACTGGAAACGACAAAAATATATAAATTAATTATCCATATGATCACGGGCTTACAGAATTAACATTCGTGCAACTTTGTATTGAAGCATGTTCACATTATTATGAATTCCTTGTTAATTTCTTCCACGGTCATTCATTACCTATTCAGTAGCCAGTCCGAGATAAAGTGATGTATCGCCATTATTACATAAACATGTATGATGCATATTTTTATAAAACGCAATGATTATAAATACATCAGATAAGTTGTCGGGCCAGCTGCACCTTGCACCTTCTTACTTTATAATCTTCTTCTGCCGATCTGCGTCTAGTGTTGAATGCAGGTTCCTCTGTTTTCACCTTTGAAAGCGAAAATTGTATGTCTATACTCAATACTGGACGCTTTTAAAAACACAATAAAAAATTGTAACTTAACAATATGGATTTACGCTGCGTGCCCGTCGTTTCTTTGATTTCATTAAGCATTTCAATGATACAGGTATATCCGAAAGTTAAGTGCCAAAATACGGTTTCCAAAAAATGGTTAGTTATTATTAACAAACGTTCAGTATTATTCATTTTTAGACTTGCTAAACATAATCGTTTATATTATAGAATTATTTGGTACAGTCCCTCCTTTAAAAATATACATATACAAATTTCAGTTCACAGTAGGCACAAAAATCGTAATATTATAAAGTTGAAAATCTAGAAATTTCTAATATTGAAATCTACAATTTCTAATATTGAAATTAATATAATATTACGTTTAATTGAAGTTAAACATAAAGTCTCGTTTTTCTGTCTGAAAAGTGTCCTTTCAAAACAAAAAGGTCACATACTTACCTTGTTCAATTGATACTTTACTGTAATATATTACTTTTCAATCAATGCCAATCAATGCCAAATTTGGTATGTCACGAGTGTTTACACACACTTTTGGACCTTACAAACTTGCAGAGATTAAAGTCACATTTTTAAATCATTTTGTCACGTGAGGACGACAAATCTTTTAACAGATAAGTCAATACCCTTAAAGCCTAGTCTTCCACTTCAAATAGAGTTGGCAGTTGGCAGAAAAGGTTAACTTAGAATAAAAAAAAACGTTAAAAATACACATATTACATTCAGAAGATTACATGTTTGAAATAGCATTGAAAAATATCGTTACACTTTAGTCTTTAGTATTTGTTGAAAAAAATTGAGCACAAGGAATGGAGAAATTCAGTATAAAAAGTTACATAGTAATATATTTTCAAATTCACCACCTGATTCAAATAATTATTAGATCTTCTTTGCAGACATTAATTAATTTTATTTATCTTGAACCTCCTCTCTATTTTATTATAAAAATACAAATTAAAACATTGTATATGCTTTAAAAGGTAATTTAATCACACTATTTTTTGTGAATCGATATTCACTACGATTAGTTCTCAATTATGTGCAAATAGTACCTACTAATTAATTAATTCTTAACAATTCTCACTCAACAAACAATACGTAATAACATGAGTTGCAACAAAAACATAACAATAAGTGATAAACAATCATCTGTTTTACACATTCTTATATAGTTTTAAAAAAGAACAAAGACCATTCAAATTTAGAAAAACACTATTTTTTTGCATTTCAGTCATTCAACAATTCAAACTCGTGAAATGGTTTACAAGTAAAGAAAAGCGTCGATTTCACGAGGTCTATGATATCATGACTATGTTTAGTGAAACCAAAATAACAATGTAATTGGCGGTAATAATACCTTAGCGATTGCGAACCATTTTCCTTACGCCTGTCAAAATGTATCAAATTCGTAAAAAGTGAAAAAATATAATCAAATGTATATAGGTAGATACTAGGGTTACTGAAAATCCGAGGTTTTGAAACTCGACGAATCTGGGTCAAATATTTTGGAAATCCGGCGGGTTCGAGTCCAGGTTCGGGTCCAAAATCATTATAGTATAAACATAAGAATAAAAAAATAAACGATTTTATTATTAGGAGAACACATTCTTATTGTGAAGTTGTAATTAATTATTTTATTATGTTTATTGCAAATAATATTACAGCACTTATAGGTTATTTTGTTTTAGAATCTCTTATATAATAATATTTTAAGAATACTAATGCAGCGAGGGACTTATCCCCTAATGCTAATCTAATTTTCGTGCTAAAGTTAGTAGTAGTTGGTCTCACTGTGCAAAGCGTATCGCAGAGCCTCTCAAGATTCAACGTACGCTTTTTATTATTTTTAAACAGGGCAAATTCTTCCCTTAAACATTAAAAATTTGTCCGTTTCATGTTTCTCCGGTGTTTCAGCATCTTTTAAAATGAGATCCAACTCTTCATCCATCGTTAATACCTTTTTATTATTATCGATTAATATTGAATCTTTTATACTGTCCATAGAATTGATTTCTGAAACAGACTGCTCATCAGTTGTGTCATCACTTAAGTCTTCGTCTAAAGGATTTAAATTTGGGTCTTTAAGCGCCTTAAACAAATTGATCAAATTCGAATGCATTCGATCGTTCAGTCGTTATCCGATGTTTTGCAGCAATTCGCTTGAAACTCGAACCCTGTGGGTTTCGACCCCGGGTTTCGGATCCGGGTTTTAGGGTCATTACCCGACCGGGTCCGGGTCGGGTCGTGTCGAGTCCATAAACCCTAGGTAGGTACTAAGATGAATTATAAACTATAAAAAAGTTACTTTGTACAGTATACATTTATATTTTCACGATGTTTGAAAACGTGCGTATTGCGAGAATTTAGTAATTGTTTTGTTTCATATGCTAATTTATTAAACTTTGAAATTCTAATATATATGCAGGTCACCAAGAATGTTATTGCCGACCTATTTAATTTTGAGTAGCTTGTTGGTGTAGTGGTCAAGACGTTGGTCTGTAGTGATTAGTGATCTGGAGTTCGCGCCTCGTTCCAGAACACCAGCAAGTTAGTCCTATTTTCATAGCACAAGCATTTAGCTTAGTTTGAAAATAGTAAGAATATTGATGTGACATGTATTCCGTGTACGCATCTCTATTTTTTTTTTAAAATAAATAAATTAATACATATGTATGTATTCATTCCTACAATTTACCCTCAAAATAATACTAATTTCCTGTCTATTTATAAGTCTATTATTTTTCTAACATAATACGTATATTTTTAAATGTGGGCATCCGGGATATTGCCGAGCGCTCCTAATCCTAATCGAGCAACTGCTAAAACCACTATAAAATATATATGTACCCAATTAGTACAGTTATAACGTTTTGAGTATATATAATAAAAAACATAATAAATGTCTGTTCGGAACGCTCTGACTTTGTCCGAACTGTAAACAAATATTGTAAAACAATGTCGCTCCAACAGCATATTACTGTTGATAATAATTTAGATAGGTCTGATTTCTAAAAATAACAGATGTCATATTATATTCACTTTTATAAATTAAATGAAACGCGCGCTGTAATATTTTAATCATAAAATTGAAATAATTTCTTTTTATCAACTGATGCAGAGTTGGATAAAGAAAGTCGCGAGTGAAGAATTTTTATTTCGACATTCCGCTGTCAGTAAACGCATCGGCTGTAATTTAAAAAAAAAAAAAAAATTAGAATATATATATATATATATATTATAATATATTCTAATTATATATATATATATATATATATATATATTATAATATATTCTAATTAATTAATTAGAAAGATACACAGCAAAAATCTATTTATTAATAAAATATTTTGGTTGCTACCGGAGTATGAACCCAAATCCAATTAATATCCATGTCTCCAATCGAAATGATTGTCTGATTATTATTATATCTTATATTATTAAATCATGTGTATTGTAGATACTTCTTCAATTCTTTTACTAGCTGTAAACTAAGTATATTTAATGATACATTATGTAAAATTTACTGTAAGAATTCCAAATGAAAAAATCAAATATAAATTAAATATTTAAAACTGTTTTCCTCCGCTCTTTGAGCTATGCCCGGGTGCAATAGCATGCCATAGATGGACCCCTTCACACACGTATAACGTGTAATTTTTTTGAATCGTATAAAATAGTTAAAAGTCAACTTGCCGACTAATTAAGTATAACTATTACATGTTATTAATTTTTGCTATTCAAAAACACCACAAAATATATTTATGTGCATAAATTTGAACATGCACGGCACGAGAGAAGAAGGCATTCGGAGATCGCCGGCGCAGCCTAGATACGTCGCGGACCACATCGGGTGTAAGCTACGCCCGGGCGCAGGGCCACCATGCTCGTGGACATTAGCGGGAATGGAAATCAGCAAAAATTTTCAAATCGACAAAAAAATATAATGTACGCAAGAAAATATTTCCTCTGGGTAAGATTTGATAATTATTGTAGTGAATGAAGAAAAATTATACGGAATGTAAAAAAAACACGTAACATATCTATTGTATTAAAATCATTTTCAATGGTCTTCACTTTATTATACGTTACAGAAATAAATGTTGAATTTTTGATAACTTTGGAATGTTGCCCTACGAAGCCTATATTTCTACAGTGTAATGATGCTTCTTTGCTATCATTCTTCAAATATTTTATTTATTTGTGATTCGATAAGGCATTAACATCTGGATTAAAGTAACTTAATAAAATAACTTTATTATTTTAATTTATTTGTTAAAAGCTCACAAGCTCGGTCATCCTACTGAAACCCCGCTGCCATTGGCCGGTCGCTGTGACGCCTCCCATTGGTCGCTCGCAACTACTGTTACCCGGTGCTAACTTCAGTCCATATCGTCCCGCGCGTTCATCTGTCAGTCAGTCTTCGAGAATCGCGGGTTGATAGCGTGGCGTTCGTTCCCACCCATGTGAGAGGATTCGATGAGAAATAAGACAACGTAAAAAATATATCTAACATAACCGTGCCATTTTGACAAGCGAGCTTCCCAACGTGTCGCTTTGTGAAATCACACCGGCGCCGGCTGATCAGAAACAGCGAGAATAATAATACAAATCGTTCGTTTTGGTTTGTGTTTCACGCGTAATTTTTTTGCAAAGTTGTGTTTATTAAATTGTAAAGCAACGTCCGGTTAAAGTCGTTCGAAATTTCAAGTTGTGTGATTTTTACAGAGGATATTGTGTTTTTGTGGTTGCACTTATCGTCGATCGCTCAGCGTATTCCCCAGTTGAAGGTAGGTGTGAATTGTTTTTGCACATTACAAATTAACGGTGTGTTGCGGTATTTTGAATGAAACTAAGGGGGAAATGACGAATTTATTGGAATTTTAAATGATTTCTTACTTTTATTGTGGATTTTAGTTATGCACGCGTGGTATTTTGGACATGAAAACAATAATCGATGACGGGATGGGCGGATGGCTGGCTAGGGTAGCGGGTACGGCCCGGTCGTGCGGCACTCGCCGCCACCCCGCTGCCGCCTGTGTCGTCTGCAGTCTGTATTATTATTTCGCAAACCTCGTGTTATTCACCTCGGAATGTGCCAATGAATTTCTACAGTCGATGCCGAGCTTATTACGCCAGGAGCAGAATTGAAATTAATTTTCAAGTCAATTTGAATCTTCCGTTTTATTAATAACAGTATTATAATATCACAACGCGGTATAACATTTCTTTACGAGTACATTTTTTCGAAGCGTACCCTTAAGAAAAATAATTTTATCTGAAAAGTAGCCGACGTACCATACACTCATAAAATATCTGGAATCAATGTTAAAATAATTCTCGCCGTTTGTACGTCGGTCATACTTTGCCACGTGCACGCATATTTCGAATAAAATAATCGTCTGGACTTTTGTCACTCGACTGGATATGAAAGAGTATGGACAATCCGCATTAGAGAATGATTATCAGATCTTTGCGAACCCAACCTAAGTAGGTCCCCATGTGTTCAATGATAATTTAATTTTATTCCAGAAGGTAGGTATTTACTAACTATTCTGTGTAAATTTGAAAATATGATTTTTTCGTGTCATTGTTGACAGGTTTGCTTTCCACCCAGTGTAATATATCGCAACGCGCTATAATATTTATTTACGAATATATTTCATTTAAGAAAAATGATTTAGATTAAAAAATAGTGTAATAAAAATTTTAAAACTTGTAATCTGCATGAAAATATCTGGTATTTATGCATATAATGTCCGTATTAACGAAATTAAACAACAATTTTGATTATTTATTGTCGTATCAACATTATCTAGTTTAATTTAGGATATACATATTATTAAATGGAATTGCCTAACTTGATAGGATTTTTATTTTAAAATTATACAAAGCGTGCTTTTAATTCGATCATTAAAAAATGATCGTCGAACGCCGATGCATAATATTCATTGAATAGTAATTATATATTTATTCAAACGGCGCACTTTTTCCTTTTCGCATTCGGGCGCCGATATTTATTTACTTTTTGTTAAGAGGTAATAAAAATGTCGGCGTTTACTTTTCGCCTATTAAAATGTCTGCGAGTTTTTGTGTTCATATACATTCTTCAGTGTAAGGGAGCCGGGTGTGAAGAATCGAAAAATAAACTCGTCCATTTTTTGTGCTCCACGATATAAAAATAGAATAATGTCCTTTACCTGAACATGCATCAAAATAGCATCTTATTAATGTGGTTTTATTTATGGTTCAGAAAATGTATTAACAATGTTCTATATGTTCTATACAATGAATTATAAGAGCTTTTTGTTAAATTTTTAAAATAATCCCTGGCGGATTACTAACCATTCCTCTGCTGAGAAGTCAACAAAATGTGAAAATAACTGCTTACAAGTATCTTAAACTCTTTAGCTTATTGTGAAGTTCACAGAGGGTAAATAAAAATATATTTATTAAGAAGAACACATTCTTATTGTTATTATTCAGAACATAGGTCTGTTATATTTGAAACACTAATTAAATGTATTAATTAGAAAGATATACATACAAAATTAATTTTATCGAAAAATATCATTGTTGCGCTACCGGAATACGAACCTGAATCTCTTTCCAAACTGGGGAAGGTGCATTATCCAACTATGCTACAGCGACAGTACTTTTGACAATAAATTTTCGAACCTATATGTTACACTTTACAAATTAATACATCTATTATTCCATTATTTGAAAACCATCTTCTTTGTTTTTACGGGATCTCAAATACCTTTGAGTAAACCGACAGCAGACGCCAGAATTAACGATTAATTTTTTTATTAAATTTTGGACACATTGATACAACTTATATATTATTAAGGAGAACACATTCTTATTGTGAAGTTGTAATTATCCCGGTAGCCCAACAACAATATTTTTTTGATAAAATTGATTTTATATGTATATCTTTCTAATTAAATACATTTAATTAGTATTTTAAAAATGTAAAACATCGCATTAAATTTTAAAATAAAAAATTAGCGTATGTACTTCTAAGACAATTTTAACACTACAGTTTATTATTTATCTATTATTATAACACCAAGAAGAGGATAGAGCGCTCGGTACTCGGTGCCTTCCAAAATCCTTTTGTTCTCAAAAAGAATTTGGATGCGCCTGGTATCGATCCCGGTACCAGTAAAGGTAAAAATTAAATACAATTATCGCATTTACGTTCCAAACAGGTGAAAATGTATAATTTAATTAATAATCTTGGATACGTGGATTATATTTTGAAATTAACATTGCAGTTGCTGCGAAACAAAATAAAAAAGTTATAAGTGTGTAATATCCATGAATGACACTTTGTTCTCAAAATATGTGAATCATTCATTTAAACGCTGCTTTTGTATTTTGCATGGAGAGCCGACTGGACCAACCGACTCATCGATCTTTGTGTGTGTCTCAAGGGCGCAATACACACGGGACAGCTGTGAACATGCATTATAATACTTTATATTTATTCTTGTATGGAAGACGGCTACTTCTGATTGCCCAAGAATTAAAAGCGTTAAGGGTTATTTTTGCTTAGACGTGAATTTTACATTGATTATATTAGGTACATATGTAGGCTCAGTTATTGCACGGGTCGGTCCCCACACTGAACGTTATATACTATTGAGGATTCACATACCGTCTTCTGGCAGCGCTAACCTTGGCGTGCGTCAGTCGCCACACCGTATCCGGCCTTTGTTCGCGACACAATCACCTTCCTTCCTTTCTTCTCCGTACTGTAAGCGCCGAGGAAGTTAGGTTAACACCTGCATCAAATATGTACCTATCTAAAAATGATTTAAAAGTTTCACGAACCCGCTCTGTTCGTTTGATAAAAGACAGAACAACCCATTGTACCTCGGCCAATCCCGATTCGTGAACATTTCAAAATTAATATAGACATGTAATTTAAAACCTGGCAACTTTGTTTAACCTTTCCGGCTTAAACTACTCTGACTTTTTAATTTAACGGTTACTTTTAACTATGACTACGTTATTTATAAAAATTTAAGTACACACTGTTACGTTTTTTTTTTTTTATATTTTCTGATCGTATCGTATGTCCCAAAGTTCGGTCTCGTAGTAATGTTCATAAGTGAAATAAAGGATATCCAGCGGAAAATTTTCAAAATTAAATTGAAATTACTCGTAAAGCATCAGGGTGAGGTAAGTGGGAGGGGTATTGTTCGATGCGCGTGATTTTCTGATTTGCCAGCCGCAATGAGTCACTGGTCGGGAGCGCGCCGCGCCTTCGCGGTTGAGCAATATTTTAAGAGCGGTGATTCATCGGTTCGCGCGCGTCGCAGTTTTTGTACTCACTTTAATATTAGATTAGTGATGGGCCGAGCACGCAACTTATCCGGTGTTGGGTTCAAAAATTCAAAAGGACACAATGGTTAACCAAACTCCTCCGGGACCATCAACGCCAGCAGCGACGCCAGAACATGTGGCTCAAGTTCGACGTGAAATTATGCGCAATTCGCGTGAATCGATAAGGAAGATTGCAGCCTGTACCGGAATAAAAAAATCAACAGTGCACGTTATTTTGAAAAATAAACTACAGTTTTATACATACAAACTGCAAATCGTGCAGTTTCTTAACGAAAATGACTATTCTTTGCGTGAAACCTTAACGAAAACGATGCTGGAATGTTTTGGAACAGCACGAATGCTTTAAAACATATTGTTTACTGACGAAGCACATTTTCATATCGATGGCTATGTTAATAAACAGACACAATATACTGGTGCCCCGACAATATATAAGGGAACGCCATCAAAAACGTTTGAATTGTCTAAAAAC
Source organism: Eubasilissa regina (assembly GCA_022840565.1). Classification (NCBI taxonomy): domain Eukaryota; kingdom Metazoa; phylum Arthropoda; class Insecta; order Trichoptera; family Phryganeidae; genus Eubasilissa; species Eubasilissa regina. Next base: position 18,202,674 of record JAINEB010000013.1, read on the forward strand.
GACAGTGTAGTGTGCAATTTCTGCCCGAGGGATAATTGGCCCTTATTTTTTTAACTAGCAAGAGACAGTCACTGCTGACGTGTATTGCCAAATGATCGACGAGTTTTTGATACCGCGACTGCAGCTGTTTACCGGGTTCAACAACAGAAGACGATTTCAGCAAGACGGAGCCACTCCACACACAGCTAGAGTTTCAATGGAGAAGCTGAGGGGAATTTTTCCCAGTAAATTAATCAGCATGTACGGAGACATACCCTGGGCACCTCGGTCACCGGACCTTCTTATACCGTGCGACTTTTTTTGTGGGAATACCTTAAGTCGAAAGTTTATAGTAACAATCCTCTAACAATTCAGACCCTACAAGAAAATATCCGCCGTGAAGTTGCTGCCATTGAACCAACGCTTTGCTCTCGCGTGTTCGCAAATTTAAGAGTCCGATTGCAAGAGTGTCTTGAGAGAAATGGACGGCATTTAGACGATATTGTTTATAAAACGTAAAATCCGCATCGTTAAACTCCATTTTTTAATATAATAAGATATGAGAATAACATTGTAATTTTTATTTTTATTTAATATTAAACTTAAAAATTTTCCGCTGGACACCCTTTATACTCCACTCTTACTGTAATACGAGAACAAAACCCTCGAAGGAATAATAATGTTTTTCCATCAATCCTTAATCTTCCACCCATTGTTCCGTCACGACATATTTCAAGCACTACGGACGTGGGCGGGCCAAATAATGTATTAAATGTTTAGATGCCGTGTTGATCAACCAACAATGAAGCTATATCCAGATTTTTATTTTCTTTATCGCATTGTTACATCTCTCAGCCGCGGAGATGTGCAGCGCCACAATTCACGGCTACAATTCTCACCTTCTCCTTACATGTACATATTTAATATCCCATATGTTATATTTGAAATATACGAATCAGGTGGATATGTGATTATTTTGTTCTGTTTATTTTTCAAATTGAAAACAAACGAGACCATTTCTATTGTTGGAAATTTGGACAAAATGGTAGATAATTATAAAATTATAACATTTTTCACTTTTACGCCTTTAGCGTTCGTCCTAGGGCGGGTTTAAACAGTATTTAATTTCTAACAGCAGTCGCCAGTGGCCGGACACAACGGCGCGTGGAGCGGCTGTCTTTACCTGCTGCTTCTCAAATTACTTTTTTTTTTGTAATTATTGTGTATTTTGTAAAGTCGTTACCAGTGCAGTGCGGATTTTTGATAATTATTCAGTTATTTTACATTTACACTGCAGCTTAGAGTAGCTATTTACATATTATACTTACCTATTCATAATATTTAACAAAGTAAGTAGTTTTGCTTAATTAGAATGTACTTAAAATAATTACTCAAAGATATAATTATCAGTCATGTTTTCAACATATTTTACATCTCTAGATATACCTACCTGTTATAGTATTGTAATAAATTTAACATGTTGTCAGCGTTATTACGCTGTGCTATTCAATTATTACAAAACTTTATTTGTCTATTTAGTTTCCCAGTAATATTATATATATAAAATACTATTTCCGTTATAATTTTTCAAAACAAAATGCCGAAATTTTCAAAAGTATTGTAAAATTACAGTTTTTCATTCGCTGATGATATTATTTTTCTTCGTATGACACATGACGCCGTCATGGAAACACCATACAATTCAACTCTAATGAATAACTCGGATCTTGCACGCCTAACGCTGTCGTATATAACAATTCCGACAATATGCGTTTTAACTGCTCGATCTCGCCAAGTCTTTCGCACTTTCTATCTCTGTTGTCTCGAATATTTCGGGTCATACATTTGTATTACCGTTCTCTCTTGTCTAGACAACTTATGCGACCCGTTCTTAACAACTGATACTGCAAATATTTCACAGACACGATGCTTCGGGGGTGAGGCGGTGAGAATTATGTTCTTTGTGTTTTACGTTCAAAAAATTTATCGAAAGGTGAACGCTCTAAAATTATATTTAGATTCCAATGCCAACAACGGTCAAATACGACGTAAAAAGCTCAGCTCGCAGACAATTTAATGCCGTCTGTACAGTTATAAAAAGAATAACTGCACTTCGCTTATCTTTTATGGAGTACTTTCTCTGCTTTTGAAAACTTCTGTACACCATAGTAATAATGTAACAAAAATTTACAAAGTGTTATCTGACGATTTTTCATGTAAGTATTTAAAATTATTTTTTTAATAAAATAGTTTTAAGTGCGATATTAATTTTGAAAAATTCTATTAATAGCAAATTTGTTACACATTTATAAAAAAGTTGTCCTTAATTCAACTTCTTCTGTTCTCCCATTACAATGGTTTTTTAAGCTTTCCCCAGTCATTTTATGTTCAATATTTAAATTTAATAGTTCTGGTGATAGGCAAACGTGTAACGCATTGAGATTTTAACTTTTTGACTTCTTCTTCTTATTTTCGTATCAAAACACTTTTTATGGTTTTATCAAAGTGTATTGGCGATTTTTTTAATCTGGATATTAACAACAAAGTATTGCATCTCTGCAGGGTAGGTTTGCAACCGTGCGGTTGTAGCGGGTAATCTAGTAAGTACTTAAAATTATTATAATTTTTATGGAAACTATACTAATGTTTAACTACAGTACTATTTCTTTTCTTCTTAATTTGTTTGCATTCAAGTTATCATTGTATTATCTGAAGCAAACTATACGTTATTGTTTATATATATATATAATAACTTATAATAAATATTACACAAAAATCCTTGAATACGTACAGGACACGTACTCGGTTAACGAACGAGCTTCCTTCCAACACGTCGTTTGGTAAGCGCATCTTTCTGAGCTTGTAAAATACATATAGTATACAATGTGTCATGCAATACATTTTTTAATAATGTATATACGTTTCGGTTTAATGTATAATAAAATAAAATATGAAAATAATAAATCAAATAAGAAGAATGATTCAACTTTTACTCATCTATATCTTTATCAAAATTTACAGTTAACACATAAATGATGCAGATGAGATAGATGCAACTCTGTATATTGACTTTTTTTTGTTGTACAAATTATGACGTTCGTTATAGAGAATGTTCTTTAACTGAGAATTGCCTGTATTCGGCAGTCCTAGGTATGCGGGGAGGGTTTTTTCTGTTTACGATTACATTTAAATACTTACCCGAATTTTCTTATCACATATCAGAACATTACTTTGTTAAACTAAAATGAAATTTGATCAGTTTGCTTTGAAGTCATGGTTGGGTCGCCGTTCTGAGAGAACAGCAATTTAGGGCCGGGTGTGTAATCAGTAGTAACTTTACTATGGTAAAAAAAATTGCGTAAACAGGGTGGTTTAATCGTTAGTAAAAAATATTTTCTTCTCGAAAGTACACCTGTAGTAAACTCATTTTACTCTCCTGTATCCGATAGTAAAAACGAAAATCGATAGTTAACCTTTCAAATGCAATGAGCGCGTTAACACGCCAAATTTTACGTCACGCCAAGCTATATGCGTGTTAACACGCACTTCTAGATCTTGTAAACTTACAGTGATTAAAGTCATATTTTAAAATTATTTTGCTATCTGTGAACGACAGGTACCAGCTTTTGATAAATAAATCTTGATTCTTTGTGGTGTCTTCCATTTCAAATAGTGTTGACAGTTAAAAAGTTAATTATGGCGGGCTTTTCACAGCTGTTCCAAAAGTCATCTGACACATTGATATTTTGAAAAGTGCAGTATACGACAATTAATCATTCAATATCCCGCTATTTTAATGATGAGAGTTTATCAGATGATGATCTCGTTGTTAAATGTACATTAACACATAATACCAAAAAATTTCACCACCAATGTGACAGATTTCGAAAAGATAGGCGAAAACAAAAAAAATCCATGGATAATGCATAAAATAAAGCATATTTCATAATTATTTTTCACACCTATAGACATCTCCATCTATGCTTTGACAGTAATAAATTTTATATATCAAAAACCCGTAAAAGATTTTTACTACGAGCGCTAGTAAATCACACAACCGGCCCTATATCTTAGTTTTTTAAAAGCACGAATTGATGTGAGGTGTATTCTATGTACGTCTCTCTGATTAAAAATATGCTTAATACTTTATCTGCTCCATCACCTGGTATAAATAAATATCTGAACGCTTCTCAGAATTGCATTAGGATATCGTCTTTGCCATATTGGATAGTAAACTAATATAACTGTAATTTTCACGTCACCTGACGGATAGTTAGGTATACGTCCTAGTTCCATTCGTTTAAAATATATTTTGGGTACTTAATTTTTTAATTCGTGTTGATATACAGATGAATAAATCTATTTAGAGAAAGTCACATTATATTACAGTGGTGTGTGTCTTGTTAATCAGTCTTAATTGAAATGTAAACCATCGTGAACACGAGATTTCTGTTTTAACAACATTACAGTTCTGTTAGATCGGTTCTTGCGTGATGTACGGATATTAATTAATTAGTTCTCGGTTCCGGCGAAACGTTCTGATTACTAACGAACGGTTTGTTTTTACTAATTTCACGGGCAAAATCCACACTCATCGTTTACTGCATGCTGCGCTTTTTAGTAATTGCGCATTGTGGGTGCTGGCGATCAGGGCCCATTCTCTAATTATATTCGGAAATTTTATTTTAAACATTGCAAATTTGTAGCACCCAATAATAGTGTATCTAATAATATATTGGGTCGTGTAATAAGTTTTTGCGGTTTTTTTTTTTTTTTTTGAAATGCTCTTTTCCTGCTATTTATTTTTGTGATAAAAATGACATGTTATTCGATAGCATTTTTTCTGCTCTTAAATATCAGTGTCGCCATTTTCCCGTATCTTACAGCTTTCTTAATTATTTGGCTTAAATAATAATAATCCACTCTACAGTCCCGATCTCGCCCCGTCACCTTTTTCGGTCGCCCTCCAATCGAAACGACGATGTCCTCAGAAATTACTATTTCGATACCAGACTAGCCAATTTTTTTCTAGAAAAGACATCAACGAATCGGTTGAAAGATGGGTTGAAGTGTTGAACAATAATGGAGAGTACAACGTTCATTGAAATGTTGCAATTTTTGTTTAAAAAATTGATTTTATAATAAATAACAAAACCGTAGACTTATTGGACAACCCAATATGATAACTAACTTTAAAAAAATATATCTTGAATTAATAAATATCAAAGCCAGGGCTCGAGATGGAATGTTTAACAGTCGGGTAATATCCGGAATTCTCCATATACTGTTCAAAAATTATACACTTACATTACAATACAATATTTATGTATAATGTGTACATACATATGATTGTCAAACCGACTGACATATTTTTGATTGATTTATGACTTGATTGGTAAAATTAACACAAATTTATCCATAAAAACCATATAAGCCTTTAGACGTTTTATTGTGTTGTATTGAACTGAAATTGAAAGGATATCACGAGCTTTATTTGCGAGAATCCCACGTACTGGAATGGCGTTCCAGTTTGCTCCGGTTCATTCCGACCCCCCCTGGTCCATGTTTAATTTTATGAACACACTCAGGTAAGTAAAAAAAAATATTTTATCACTGCTACAAAAATTTTAGAATCTGTATAAGGTTGGTTCATAAATTTCCAATTATAGTGTTCTAATAGGTTATTTCGTAATTAATATTTGCCAATTGTTGTTTTTCTTGGACTCTGATCATTGTGTCTGCGCACGCTTGATGTATTTTCATCGCCTGCGTTCCGCGTTTGAGCACGAAATAATCGAAATCTTAGACTCCATGTACCACGGGTCCGGTTAGCAACAGTAGCTTCTCCTTTATATTAGGCTTTGAACAGATCACCCCACAATTTTTTATACTGCGTCTTAGCTTGACTTATTAAACATTTTGTCTTATGGTTCTTTACTCTAGCTGTAACGGTTATCTTGAATTATTAACCTTATAAATTCCACGAGCGCGTTAACACGCCAAACTTTGTACGTCAAGCCATAAGCATGTTAACACACCATTTTGGAGCATGCGGACTTGCAGGGATTAAAGTCATATTTTAAAATCATTTTGTCATCTGTGAACGACAGGTCCCAGCTTTTGATAGATAAGTCAAGACCCTCAAAGCCTAGTCTTACCCTAAGTGGTGTCGTTCATTTCAAATAGAGTTGGCAGTTAAAAAGTTAATGTAATTTCGTCGAAAGATTTCTCGAAAAATGTTTGAGGTCTAGGTTTCGAAAACAAATTCCTTATTTACTAATTAATTTTGCAAACCAAGAATGTTTATTTTCTTTAGAACATTTAAAAAAAAAATCAGGTTTTAGGCCAAATCTCATTATTTTCAAACAACACGCACGGAAATGACAAAATTCGCCCTTACATTTCAGATTTTTATATTCCAAGCTGGTTCGCCTGTCTCGGAGTTATATTTTGGGTATTCAAAATATGTTTTACATGTATCTCCCCATTTTTTTTTAAATTTCCTACTATCTTCCCGGAATTATTTCATCACAATTAATTCAAGACAAGCTATATGGGTACCTATATAAATTTTTTTATTGTAATTTGAACTTACATTTTGTAATTTTTGATTGTCAAATTTACATGTATTAACCAAATAGGAGGATGTATTTTTCTAAGTAAATATACAAAATGGATCAATTAATTATAGTTTTCATTTATTTTCTTGAATATTTAAAAATAAGAATTCTTCTTAAACCGTGTTTGTATAATTTACAATGTCCAACTACGTCCTTTAGCTTTGCTACATAGTTTTTCACTGGTTTCTATAAATTTATAGCCATGTTTCTTTTACACGAAAGAAAGTAAATTACGTGCCAGTATAATTCTACCCAGCACGATTAAAGCTGTGTTGCCATCCCTTAAGATTTATATCTCGCTCGGGCTGTTTAAAATTCCTTCGCCATCTCTGCTTCCGTTAAGCCTATCCGCCCTGTGACTGCATCCACCGCAATCCTCACCAGTCGGTCGTGTAGTTTCCTCTAGTGCAACCTCACGAAAAAGTATTCATCGTTTACTTCACGTCCTTTTAATTCGATCCTTTTTAACTCAGTTTTGCTGCATCCGGTGCGACAGCTTTTGTAGCCTGGTCTGAGGAAGCCAAACCGGTAACGGCTGGAGTCGGATTGTAGTCACATTGCACTTGAAGAATGCCAATACCAGTCCTATGTATTATGTATACGGTCACACATACACACACAAATCGATGTAGACCCTTTATGCCCTTCTTTTATGTACCATTAACACAAAACATACACACAGCATTAGAATTCATACAAAGTGTAGGTGAATTAGTTAGTAAACTGAAGATAAGCAAATTCAGCTGTCATACTGTTCGAATTTAATCAAAACATTTCTGTGAATTGTAGGTGTAGCCAGCCATATTTGATATTGTCAAGATTCGATATGTAATGATCTTTATATTGGATGAAAAAAATATTTTAAATATTGGAAAAATTACACATTGTACTTTGTTTTAGTTTAGCGTACAAACAATATACGTTTTTTGAAACAGAAGAGAAAACTGATTAATCGAAAATCAAACGATAGACATTAATTCATATTTCCTGATTTCTTAGATTTCTATTTTTTTCGTGACATGCGCATTTCTAACTAAACTTTGATTATACTTTCAAGAAAAAGTGTCTACTATCTTGTAATACTTAAAAAAATCCATCATCATTTTAGCGAAAATGAAAAGTTTCACATATTCTGCCGACACTTCAATTTCAAGTCGGTACACTTCCGAGCGAGCACACCTCTTTTTACATACATATCTTCTCTTAGTCCAATTTACTCAGTCCTGAGTTCTAGGTATTATTCCTCCAAGATGTTGAGCTTCGTTTTGGAATTCGGGCCGTATAAATCATGAAGCACCTTTACGCGAAGATCACGAACTCACGAGATATTGTTGCGAGGAATAGTCTCGATCGCAAGAAGATCGTTGCAATTTCGAATAGCACTTAGGATTATCTGCAATCTTTTAGTAGGCAGTCAATCGTGCGAAACCAGTTTGAGAAAACTGGAATTATAATGCGCTAATCATAGCGAGAGAAATACATAACATCGATAGTGAGGACTGATCAGTATTCGAAGGGACGAAATACCGGGAAACCATTTTTATCTCCTGCGGTTTCCGTGCAATTAGAAGATTTATATTTATCTGGTGATCAACCACGCATGTACCTATATGGTAGTAAACATTATGAAAAAATAATAAGTGTCAATGAAATAAATGCCGATTAGTGATCAGTATGACTGACTGCATTTGTGTTGAAATTCAGTCAGTATTATTTATGTGAAGCAGAACAATTACCTTTCTCGACTTGACTTCGTGGAATGTGGTTCGATTGAATGATACGATAACACTGTAAACTGTTCTTTTGTTTAGAATCTTTGGTAAATACATGATACAACATACAGTCGTTTTTGTATCTAGAATTTATCATCACTCAGATTTTGAATCACGAGAAATTTTGAAAATAATATTAACGTTTTTACGTTACATTATCTTTATACTTCAGCAATGTTTATTGTTTTTTGATGTGACAACGTCTTATAAATCGATGAACGCCCGCTGCACGCACGAAAAAACATGACTCATTGTCCCGTTTGTCGCGTTACGCCGAAGGCAAGCGTTGTCCCGTTTGTCGCGTTACGCCGAAGGCAAGCGTTCAAAGTAATAAACATATTTGAATTAATGAATGCGAATAAAATATATCAATAAAAAATTGTAGATTTCATTTCACTCCTTCTTCGTATCCATACAAAATAATGATAATTCAATAAAAATGATTCCATTTTATTCATAAAAGTATGCAATCATTTCATCAATGTTTTCTTATGACGTTGTCACGTTAAACTATCGTCCGTAAACCGACTTTACAGACAACCAATTTTTTTTTTTTTTAATATCATTTAAGCGATAGTTTAATAGCAATTTATACATTTGATTAACGAAATATTATGAAGCTATGTTATTACCGGGAGCTCGGTGTGTAGCCTCAGGCACATTTCAGAGTAGTGTTGTTGCCATCGCATTGATCTCATTCGACTCGGTCCACATTCATGGTACATTGCATCGTCACGGCTTTTGGTGATCTACTAATGTTTGCTCGGTAGTTTAAAGCACGACTTGATCCGTTATCCGTTAAACGGTACCAGCTATAATAGTAGGTGCTGTTAAATTTGTTTAGCTTTATAACATCGGGTAATTTAGGTCTAACGTCAGTAATTTTGTCTTCTTTATGGAGATAGGCATAACTGTTAATGACAACCTTTAAGTTTACTGAACGATAATACGGAGACGTTTCGTGTTTTGTGTGGCAGAATGCCAGTACTTGTAAACTATCGAGAAAACAATCGCGCAAGTCGAGTTATTTAAATGACTCACTGTACGTATTATATTTAATGTTCAAGTAAAAAATTAAATCGGCGAAGTTATTGAATATTGAAACCGGTTTTTATCGAATCGTTACAACCGTTATGAGTAATATTTGGATATATACATCTTTTGTTTAATACTAGATTATGTTTCAATACTTTCATTGGCACGGGTTCGAAATGTGTTATCATGAAAGTATTTATTGGAAAATCTGAAAAGCAATAATGTAATTGTTAAGACATCGTCATCACTTTCCGGACGTTCTTACAATCTTATATACAACTCAATTTCTATGTTATGTTTACATAGTCATAGTTACATAAAAACATTATTTTATGTAACTATGTAACATATAATTTTTTTATTGTAATTCGGACTTACATTTTGTAATTTTAGATCGTCAAATTTACACGTATTAACCAAATAGGAGGATGTATTTTTCTAGGTAAATATACAAAATGGATCAATTAATTATATTTTTCATTTATTTTCTTGAAGATTTAAAAATTTTAATCTTAATCTGACAAATTTTATAATTATAAAAATATGCTCAATAAATGAAACAATAAAATTATTATAAATCCTATTTTGTTTGTGGTGTCACAAATCCGTTTGTGGCGTCGAGTTGACAACGAGGTCATTTATTTTATCACGGCCATACGAGTAACGAGATATTTTTTTTTTTTTTAACACATTTGCGGTTTTCCAAAGTGGACCAGTTTCCATCGAGTTACAACTGATAAAGTTGTTTAACGGATTTCGTTGTCGAATATAATAAATGTGATATAGTTATTTATGTGAGTAATGAATAATAATTTACCAGAACGCTTTCTGTCGCTGTACTACGGTTAATAATTTAATGTACAAGCGTTACGTAAAATGTACAGCTAACTCCGCTCTATAACATTGCAAAAGGGGTAAAAATTTACCATCTCCGTTTGATTTCTCTATTTGAGATTGTAGTTTTAAACTGTGTGCACTGCTTACTTTAGTCGACGTGGGTCATATTCAAGTTATTCGAGAACCCCGTAACCATATATATTATACGGTGACACTTGAGTTTAGTAAAATAGACCGTTCGTGTAGTAGATCTACAGAGTTTACATGAGCGATTAGGTCTTGTGTGCTATATAGGTATAATATTAAGGAGAACGCATTCTTATTGTGAAGTTGTAATTATTCAGAACAGACGGTCTGTGATATTTTAAATTCTAATTAAATCTATTAATTAAAAAGATATATATATAAAATTAATTTTATCGAAAAATATTGTTGTTGCTACCGGGATTCGAACATGGATCTATACCAATACAGTGGATTGACGACAAATTTTCGAACCTATTGGAAGAAATCCAGGTTCGAAACCCGGTAGCAACATCAATATTTTTCGATAAAATTGTGTTTATATGTACATCTTTCTAATTAATACATTTAATTAGTATTTAAAATATCACAGATCTATGTTCTGAATAATTACAACTTCACAATAAGAATGTGTTCTGCTAATAAAATATAAGTTGTGTCCAAAATTTTATAAAAATGAATTGTTAATTCTGGCGTCTCCAATCGGTTTACGCAAAGATATCTGAGATTCCATAAAAACATAGTAGATGGCTTTCAAATAATGGAACAATAGATGTATTAATTTGAAAAGTGTAACATATAGGTTTTAAAATTTGTCGTCAATGCAATGTGTTATAGCATAATCGGGTAATACACGTTCCCCGGGCTGGAAGAGATCCAGTTTCAAATCCCGGTAGCAACAACAATATTTTTCTATAAAATTGATTTTATATGTACACATTTCTAATTAATACATTTAATTTGTATTTTATATATAGTTATTTTTTAATGCGACTAGATATTAAAACCCATTTAGAACCTTCTAGGATCAGATATTGTAGAGTTACGATAAAAAAATTACACCCAATGAGAGTTATTCTTAAAATGATTTAAATAATAACGCAACATACAATTACCATTCTCGCCACACACGTGACACCAGATTATCATTCCGAATGATTTGTGTTTTGGATAAATGTCGACTTAACATAATTGTTTTCTGACATTTAATTAGATATTGAAATACTTGCTGTACATGAAGAGAGAGAATTTTTATTCCTTAGACTTTATAAATACATTTTGGTTGAATAATCTACACAGAAGAGACTTACAACTTGATGGGCACGTTGATGGGTTCTTATATCGTAATCAAGTACATATATAAATTGTTTAAGAACCCGTGACCGTACACGTTTTAAATGGTGACTGTGTTCAGTTCAATATGCCTATCGCTCTCCAACTGAAAAACTACGAAGTTACATTGAGAGAGATCTACTGAATGAGTTTACTGTGCTATATATAGTTGTTTTTGAATACGATTAGACAAAAAAGAAATCACCCATTAGATCCAGTACACATCGGATATTGTAGTTACGATAAAATTTGTCACGTTTTTATGAAAAAATTTCCTCGTATAATAAATAATAATCAAATACAATGAGACAATTTTTCTCTTCCAGTACAGATGCACGCTGTGATAATTATTGTTACAATGTCAAGGTACACCAGCAGATATGAAAAAACTTGGTCTAAAATGGTGGTTTGTCTTCCTTAGCCATGACTCAGCGCTGTCTCGGTTGTGCCAGATGTTTGTCGTTTGAAAATAATCTTTTGATCTCTGGGATACATACAATTTCCACAGGTTGATTATAAATTTGTTTATTTTCTATTATTAAATTTATACAAAAACAACTTACTTTTTAGCAAAATTGCGCACCGAGCATGTGTACGTTGGAGAACCACCTCACGCCGAGAGGGTGGCCACGGAAGCGTGTGGCTGACAAACTTGACTTTCCCAATGGTCAAGTAAAATGTTAGTCAAAATGTATTTTTATAAAACAGAACATCTCTAGATTTCGTTTGGAAATTGAAATGAAAATGTATGTTTTGTTTTATAATCAACAAATCACAATCATTTTTTTAATAAATGATTAGTCTTATCGTCACCAATTTGCTTTACCTATCATGGGTAAAGAATCACTTATACTAGTTTGTAGTCCTTTAGAAAACTTCTAAAAGTACCGTGGCTTCCAGATGTCAACTTTTTTTAAAATTATTTTAATTTTAATATATTACCAGTATTTTTATATTTCATCATCGTTATTATTAACCGCTGGATGAAGGCCTCCCCAACTGCCTTCCACTTTTCTCTCTTCGTTGTTATTCGCTGTCACGTATTTAGGCAGAGTTTGATGATTTCGGTCTAGCGGGTTTCAGGGTGGCTTGATTTCCTTACAGATTTTTAAATATATGGAACATATTTTATATAGTTATTCTTACTGGACGTTGGACACTCTTCAAGTTTTTTCAAAATAATTATATGTTTAATATTTATTACAAAAAAGCATTATTGTTAGTCGGTCAGATAAATACATCATTAATCTTATAAATTTTATTGAAATAATTATTTTAAATATGTAAACATATGAAACTCTATTCCAGATTACATTTGTACAAATTACATGTAATTTTATTAAATTAACGGTTTCTGTTGAATGTATTATACATAAATAGATTTAATAGTTTGTTGCCGCTCCCCGAATTAATGAACAAATAGCGTGACCATAATAATGTGTTTCAAACAGTCGTCGTGCCTAAGATTTCGTGTTAACCCTGTATCTGTACGACTCGTATAATAATAGAATTTTTGAATAAACCCACCCCTTTGTTGGTCACTGCGGTGGAATGTATCCCTTCTGCCGCCACTCCTTCAGCATTCACGAATATTCGAGTCGTAGCAATTTCAAGTTCTTGCTTGACTGTGATACCAAGATGAACTAAAAATAAAATCGAACGTGCGCTAGTAACGATATTATCAAAAATTTTATTGTACATCAATGGAAATACCGGCCTATAAATATAAACTGTGAAATCAAAGGACCAAATTGTGTAGCAGTCAGTACGTATCTGCATAGTTTCAGCCTATAGAAACCGGCTGTTAGCTCTTGTTTGTAATACTCGAGTTGTTCTATCGATCTAAAAGTAAAGTTAATACAAACATTTGATGGCAACCCAAATAGAGTTAAGTAGCTTGATGGTATAGTAGTTAAGACGCTGGCCTAGTGATCTAGTAGTTGAGGGTTCGCACTTCATTCCAGGATACCAGAAAGTTAGTCCTATTTTCATAATACAAGCGTTTAGCTTAGTTTGAAAATAGTAAGAATTTTGATGTGACATGTATTCCGTGTAGTAAAAAAAAAAGAAGAATTCCCTTATCAAATTTAGTACCTATTGTAATAAATAAAGAGGCATACGTTAACAACGTGCTCAACAATACTGTTCCACATATTTAAAATTTGACTAATCTAATCTAATCTGCAACAAATTTTTGTTACAGTTTATTTAAATTTATCAAAAAAAAAATCGTATAACCTTTGTTCAATGAATTGCATGGTATCTCATCTAATAAGTTAATTATTTGTATAGATGTGCGTATGTGATATCGTATGTAAAATTTAGATTCGTTAAAGTGATAAACAGATTAATTAAAAGAAGAAAAAAAATCCAAATTTAACGTTATAAACATATATATATATATATATATATATATATATATATATGTATAAAACATTAATAACGAACTAGCTATGAATAATATAATTGAATTATTAAGAAGAACACATTCTTATTGTGAAGTTGTAATTATTTGGAACATAGGTCTGTGTTATATTTTTTAATACAAATTAAATGTATTAATTAGAAAGATGTGCATATAATTTTTTTTTTTTTAATATATTGCATGCATTAACCGATTATACTACACCAACACAATGCATTGATGACAAATTTTCAAACTACTAAAGGTATTTTCGGTGAGGTAGGTTCCGTAAAAATACAGAAGATGGCAGAAGATAGATGTATTCATTTGAAAAGTGTAACATAAATTCGAAAATTTTTTATCAATGCACTGTAGTATGCGGTTATCAGTACATTTTTATAAATTATTATTTATAGCATCTATTAATATTGGCGCTGCGTCCTACAAAATTATTTCTGGATGTTAGAATTAGAATATAAAGTGACCTCATGGTTCACTGGATAATTCGGGGGTCCCCAAAACGATAACATTACAACACAACGTGAACTACAAACAGTTACACAGATATACATAGACACGATTAGACCGTCGGGTCTAGAACTCATGACACTCGTGAGACACGAAGTCATGAGCAGCCGAGCATAATCGAATCTATCGGTATTTACTTTTTTTTTTTCGCTTTCGCTTGCTTATCTGTTTGTATTTTTCTTTTCTCAGTGATTTGCGGGCCCGCTGTAAATCCTGCCATCACCTTCTACAAATCAGCCACTGTCAAGGCATATTGACATGGGAATAAATAATAATTAGATGTATCAATTTGAAAAAAAGAACTGTAACCTACATTCTAAAATTTGTCGTTAACTTAATAGGTTGACATGTTGTAATGATCAACGCGTTTCCCCGGAGAGGAAAAGATCCTGGTTTGAATCCCGGTGGCAAACAAAATACCTTTTCGATACATTTCTAATGGATATATTTAATTTGTATCAAATATATGTTTGATTTAATCATTTCAGTCATCTGTTCTTATTAATTAAAAATCATATGAATGCATTTTTATAAATTATCTATTAATCTTGTTGATAGCAATTTCATATATTTAATACATTTGATTACATTGTCATGCGCATGTACCTGATTTGATTACATCTTCAGATACAATTAAGAAAATAATAATAATATTTTAACGCCTACGGAAAATAAGTCGTGAAGAATTTTTGTACACGTATTTTAAAACAACAAAAGTGCGCGTCAGAATGATCAAACCGGAACATTATTAGAACGTTGCAGAACAATTTGAAAACTGGACGTAAAAAGCGGATCGACCATTCAGAAACGTTTCGAGTGTAGTTTTGTGACAGAGGCCCATCGGCGTTTGTACCCTTTTGTGTTTTTTATATGCCCGAGACGAATGCGACGGTCGGTCGGCGGATGCCTATTTTCGGATATGATAATTCACTTTGCGATATTATTACAAGAGGCATCGCGCGCTGACGTCTGTGAATATGGCGTGGAATTTATATCGCGTTGCACTCGCGTTCAATCGGTGCATACACATTTAAGAATCAAGCTATTTTGGTTCACAAAGAGCTAAAGTTCTTTGCGAATCCTTGAACCTGCATCAAAACAGTGCCGTAAAGCATATGGATTCCGCGGGACTTTGTCAAATATTGAACGGGAATATGAAGTAATTTTTTAAAATAAAATTTAGTCAAAGTATTCCAATAATTAAAAAAAAATATTTTATATAAAGCACTTTGATAAATTTAACGCCGACCAATTTCGATATTAGTGTATCTTTGTAAGGACGGACATACGACGTACACCAACATAAAGAATAAAACGAAATTATTTATCTCGCAAAAAAAAAATTAATCTAATCCCCACAATCTATATCGTTGCATTTTTTATTATTCATCAGTCAGTGTACCTCTGTCTTGACTGAAGCACACTAGAATCTAAACCGATCGACTTTAAATTAATCATTGTGGATTACACAAGTGGTTCTTTTTTAAAATTAATAATTTTAAAAATTAAAAAGAAAACAATTTCAAAATTCTAAATCTGTGTTTAGAAAATAGCAATCTATTTACGTTGTTAGATTTAGTGTGCGAAGAGAAAGCGAGTAAAGCAGATTCGGGATATTATAACCATATTCAGGTATAATTACTAAGCATTATCAAGGTGCAACTTTTACTCAGAATAACGGATTGGCTGTGTTCGTTTCAAAAATGTTTTGAAATTCTAAATTAGTTGACACTTGTATTTATAAAGTTTCGTCATCAAAATGGATGGATATAAATAAAACAGTACTGTTTCTCTCGAAACTTGAGTAGTGCAAATAAACAGTAGCGGTCGTCGAGTTATAACATTGTTTTATTTATATCCACCCATTTAGTTGACATTTCTTGCTTTAGTTCTTTTTCATTTATTGTTGACGTGTACTTGCAACATGATGTATAAATACAAATATAAATAAATACAGATGTTTATCTACTTGGAAGTAGATAAACACTGGCACGAATAATTCGCGTCGTGAAATTGGTTTAAAAACGTGCCAATGCAGATTTGTATGTGCACATTAATGTTGCTGTGTCGAAAACATAAGCCAGCCACGTTTTAACTTTAACGTCCGCCGAATTCGCAGACATTATGTTTGTTATTTTGGCGCCGTCGATGCAGTTTGGGTTAAAAAAAACCGTTAGAGAATCTTTCGAGGTCTCATCTGTCATATTGAATGCCGGGACGAGTTGCGTCGTGAGCAACGTTTCCATAAAAATATTCTTATCACTCGGTTCATCCCCCACCCAACATCCTGCTGGTTGTGGATTTATTTTTAGCCCTATGGCCATTTTAAACTGGCTAACGGGATTTCGATAAGACTTTTCGTGAACCAGGCATCGGACTATGTCTCGTCATCTTCGTGCAATAATATCACACCAAAATTTCCCCACAGATAAAGTCGTTTATTCTGTGCAGTGTTTGCAGTAGATTAACATTTTGTAAATTCGTACATAATACCAACATATTTTAAATATATCTTTTGACGATTTTAATGTAATTTTAGACACAGTCTGCATGCACTAAGCATGTAAAACCACACACATATTTCTAGTTTTTTATATGTATTCCCAAGCATGTGATTTATGTATGCCAAAAAAATCCCGCACTACGGTAATTTATTTTGGATGTTAATTAAAAATAAATCATAATTATACGTACACAAAAGTCTTGATTTTAAAATTGGCTACAAGATCTGATTTAAAAATAATAATAATTGTCAATGAGATTTGTTGCAATTTAGACAAACACTCTTTAAAACAATAGTTTGAGCAAATATCGTATTTCATATAATAATGAAATAATTATTAATTTTTCGCCCTGTGCATTATCACATGTTTAAAATAATAACTAATACATTATTTCATTTTCTTTGTTAAAGCTGTCCATCAATCTGTTTTGATCAATAAACTATTATACTTAAACATTTATTCATAACTGTTTCCACGTATTTATTTGACATTGATTGAGGCAGACGCTCAAGCCGTGCATTACAGTTTCATCATTATCTTCAATAATTAATGAACACATTAA
Source organism: Eubasilissa regina (assembly GCA_022840565.1). Classification (NCBI taxonomy): domain Eukaryota; kingdom Metazoa; phylum Arthropoda; class Insecta; order Trichoptera; family Phryganeidae; genus Eubasilissa; species Eubasilissa regina. The sequence goes on from JAINEB010000013.1 coordinate 18,220,271, forward strand.
GACATGTGTTCATTTGCATTTTGCATCGATGAACGGTATTTTTTATGTGCGATTTCCTTTACTGCTTGTAATCCACTAATAGATTGATATTTATTTTTTGAACAACTCTAAATATACATATTCGATCTTATTTATTTGCTTCAAAAATTTGATTTTGTTGTATTTAAATTACTTTCATATGACGTAGGAAAATTACCATAATTAGATATTTACCAAAATATCATTTTTTCTGTTAATGTTTTTGTGCTCGGTACGAGTTCTTCAAAATTCGTGGTTTAGAGTTTTTTTTTTAATTTTCACTCTGACTAATCATTATATTAATGTTAAATACTTCAAATGTTAGCAATTGTAATAAAACACACTGACAGATACTCAAATATTTTAGGTGGTATAGCCCTATGTAGATTACTCAAAATCATGTAATAATAATATTGTTAATATTTATAGCGCCGTATTTTCGTAAAAAAAGTTCACCTTGAGGGCGCTTTACGCATAAACTATTTGTAGTTCTACATTATTTTTATATTTAAAAATAAAAATTGTTATTAGAAATTACGGAAATGATACCTACCGTAAGGAATTGGCTAATTATAAATATAGGTCCTCGATTCTAATATCTTTTGTTCTTTTTCGTATGCTAATAAACTAATTAAAGTGGCATAAGCACTTATAACCATCATTCGTTTTAAATTTTATCTTATACTACTCTTAATACAAAAATCACACAAAATCTTTGACTGAATTTGATCGATCAGAATTGTTACTATAAAAAAACCTTTGTATGTATATGTCTAGATGTGTAATATTACAAAGGCTGTGTATTAGAGTTTCTTCAAAAAGTACAAGAATTCTATTGTGATGAAACAGGAAACGATGAGAATGTCAGCTTTTATAAATGTTCTAACGGGGTTTCCTCTTTATTGTAACAATCTGGTGACTCAAGTATTCTTGAAGCTTTCAAACATTTTCCCTAATATCTGAGTCATTTCTCGTTTGACGTCATCTGCGTTATTCTGTAAATGTGTTCATTTTTTCGCTTGTCCACAATCTATATATTAAGGGTAGGTTTTTTTTAACCTAACACTTTATGGAAATGCCCTAACGTTCTCGAAAAATTTCATTGGAAACTTTGTTTCTGTTAACTTTTATTATTATTCATTGTTGATATAACATAAATAAACATTTAAATAATTATATTGTACATTGTTTTCTTCTGTGCTGTGTTTCTGAGCCCTTCTTATTAATATCTTAAATAATAAAATATTAATCGTATTTGAAAAATCGATTCTGTAATACCTCACCCAATCATATTAATTCTCACATTGAATAAATATCTTATAATAATTTCAGACAGGCCATTGTTTTGAGTGTGCGTAGACAATGTTTGGGGTAACTCGGTATCGATCGGGGACCCTCCCTCGGGTACCGACCCGCCCTCCCACGCCGCAACATCTGCGCCACCGAGCAGCCAACAGAGTAAACCTAATAGGAACATTTTCGAAAATTATTCATTCAAGTTATAATACACGCAGTTTTGAAATACACTATAATATTTATTGTAGAAGGTATAATACATGCGGTGGGATGTAATATGTATGTTAGGACAGTTTATTATTATATTATACAGGGTGCGCCGTTAGAATCCAGACAAAATTGTATTTGAAGTTCCCGCTATATTTGAATTAAGGGTTAGGCGCTAGTTGGCACTAAAGTTAGCTAAATATGTCAGTAAGACTTTCATAACCTCAAAATGGCCGAGCCCGCAAACCCATACATGGAGTACGATAGAAGAGCGGCGATTATAGAAAGCCTTCGTGCCGGAAGTACTTCCATCAAAATTATTAAATTCTTCAGGTATCAAAGATCGACTGTATGGGACGCCCACAACCCCAAGGACGTCCTTGGGGTTGTGGGCGTCCCATGGTGGGCAAGATCAAGTTTCCGGCCAATATCCACGTCCTAAGCGTCGACTCAAGTAAGGGTGATGTCATGCCGTCGCACTTCTTCCAGAAGAGCGAAACGGTCACGAAGGAGGTTTATTTAGAGGTCCTGAGGACAGTAGTAAAGCTGTGGATGGAAACTGTGGCCTCTGGGAGACCGTACATCTATCAACAAGATGGAACACCCGCTCACACAAGTCATTTATTGCAAAATTGGCTCTCTGACAACATTGATACGTTTTAGTCCCGACCTGAACCCTCTGAACTACTAAGTGTGGGGCGCGGTCGAGAGACAAACCAACAAGTCTAGGCACCCTAACGTCAACTCCCTCCGGGCCGCTATCGAGGCAGAGTTTACGGTCATGAACCGCGATCAGTTAAAAATAGCGTGTTCGCGCTTTAGGGCGAGGATCGAGGAAATTATAAAGGCGCAGGGTGGCTATATAGAATGAAAGTTCCCAGCAAGGATCCTTTAAATGAGATATAACTTTTTTTGGTATCTTTGTATATTGGCTTAAATAAACAACGTCTTGCAATAATATTTTTTTTGTCCGGATTCTAACGGCGCACCATGTATTTTTTATTTTTAAAAAAATAAATAAATAAATATGTATAACGAATATGTATGGAACTGTTTAGTAATAATCTGTTTTATGCGGTTTGCATGCAAAATAACGCCATTCCTTAATTTAATCCTTAAAAATTTGTTTAAAAAAATATTTTGAAATTCATAACTTATGCTCTAATGATCGTACTTTGCCTTTTTTGGAAAATTGACTTAGTTTTTGTATACTCTTATGTATTGCCGTTTTAAATAACTGTATTTTACGCCCGTCGTAAATAGTTGTTTTTGGACAAACATCAAGACTTCAAATATCGTAAAGAATACTTTTAAAGTACTTCGTCTCAATTGATACAATATTGAGATGCACCATAGATATACAAAACTGTTACTCTGTTTTAGATATTCATTATTTATATTTCACTCTTCTTAAGTGTACGTACTTAACAAAAAAGCAGAACAAATTTCATAGTTTGAAAAAGATTTATTTAATTGCATGAAACAATAACACACTCGAACCCTATCCATAATATGCTATATTTTGTCAATATAATGTATCAAATTATTTGTACTGAACTCCGCTGCCATGTGTGCATCCGATAATACTACGAGACAATGTGTTCTATTAGAATTGGAATAAATGCTCGTTCATAATACTATTAAACTTTTAACCTTATAAGCGTGCATTGGTTCCGCAAGTATATTTTATGGCTATTGAGCTGACTTAAAGCGGATTAAAAATACTTCTAATAAAATCCCTAAATGTTACACCAAACACTGTCAGTAAAATTTTATATACTTAGGGATAAAAAAATTCAATAGCCTCCCTACACAAATTAAAGAAATAAAAGACATAAAAGAGTTTTGAAAGAAATTAAATGAACACTTCAGAAGCACATAATTAGAAAATAAATAATATTATAGAACGCTTCAGAAGCACACAAATAGACAATAAATAATTAACTATAAATGTATAACTCTCTATATAAAATTATTATTGTGTAACTCCCTTTCCAAGCACGAGAGCTAATCTCTTTTTTGGAGAGGTGAACGAAAAAAGACATGTAATTTTAATTATGTAAAATACTTAATTCATGTTATAAAAAAATTGTAAAAATGTCAAATAAATAAAATAACTAAAACATTGTTAATTATGTGGATAAATCTTTATCTTGTATAACAAAAAAAAAGTCTGCCAATATCAAAGAATAATTATTAAAATACACCTTAGGGATGCTGACGAAAATTTAATCAAATTTCAAATTAAAATTCTTAATGCCAAAATCATATTAGAAAATCTCCTTTTAAATGGTTATAAATCACGTATATTTTTAATAGAATTTATCTATTTGTAACCTAAGCGTGATTTAAATTTCAATTCTCTAGTGACATTTTTATTAGCTTTATGTTGCCAACCAAACAAAAAAGTGGTCGCCTCAAGAAACCCCACTAGGGTACGAGAGGATTCACCCGACCGCAGTCAAGCGTCTCCACTCGCTCCTAATCGCCGGTGGCCGCAGGTCCAAAACGCCGTCACTAGGCAGAGGACGCAGGCTGGAAGGCGGCTGGACGGCTGCAGTGGCGAGGCTCCGAAGGGAAGAAATGAAGAGTCAAAATTTGCTTGTTGTCGGTGCGCCGCAGACGAGACGAGTGCGCTCCGTACTGCGGCGCCCCAGTATTTATTTCATACGGGCGAGCGCGCTCCGTTAGCGCCACCCGCCACCCCCTGGGTGGCCGCCGGGCCAATCAGGGTGCGTTTACAACCCTAACCGCACCCCGAGCGACGCGGCGGCCGTCGCCGCCTGCCGGCCGAAGCGCGCAACTCCGGCTCATTTTTCGGTCGCGGGCTGGCGGCCGGCAGAAATGGCTTTACACATACAAAAATTAAAAAATAAATTATAAAGACAAATTTCCGGGATATCACGAGTAGGGGACAAGGTAGAGCATATTATTCCTCGTGATATCCCGAAACAAGAATTACGGGGCCAGTGCCCCTTCGTAAGTTATAATCATTTTTAATGGCCGAAATTATAAAATGAGCAGAAGGCTCATTTTTCGTAGCCCTGAAAAGGGCCGAGGGGCCGCAGAGCAGAAGGCTCGTTCTCTTGCGGCCCTGAAAGAGGCTGTTTGGAAGGGGCACTGGCATCATATATGGGTGCCGTGGACTATCTCATTTGTTTATTCTACTGCGTCCACGGCACCGGGCAAATAGACATTTATTATTTTTAGTAAAATCATGGCGGCGTACCGACGGGTGGGCAAGTTTATTGTATTCCCAATCCCGCGGCACGCCGCGTAAAGTCAACAATTAAATTTACAATGTATTTTATAGACATAATATATATTTTTACACAATGTTCAAAAGTAGCGAGTTGTCACGTCTCTGTGTGCAACACTCCCCCCGTGCGGCTTGGCCGTACTATGTCGGCACACAGAGAGGTTCCGTAGGTAGAACGACGATGCGGGTGGCCGGTCGCGTGTAGTCCCCGGTGGCCGTCCTGATGCGCACCGCTCGCACCTGTCCGTCGGCTGCTGGCTTGGCCTCGACGATAATGCCCCGTGGCCAGGTGTTCCGAGGCAGGGTGGCGTCGGTGATGACCGCCATCTCGCCCTCGCGGATTGGTGGGGCTGGCTCCTGCCACTTGTGGCGGCGGGCGAGTGTAGGCAAATACTCGCGCATCCACCGACGCCAGAACATGTCAGCGAGCTGCTGAGCCACCCGCCACTGCTTCCTCAGGCAGGTCTGCTCGTCGAGGGCCCCGTAGATGGCCAGGTGTTGCTGTCGCCCGGCCGCTCCAATCAGCAGATGGTTTGGTGTGAGCGGTGAGTTGTCCCGCGGGTCCACGGAGACGTGCGTCAGTGGGCGGCTGTTGACGGTGAACTCCGCCTCGGCTAGGGTGGTCCGCAAGGTTTCTTCTCGCGGGGCCCGCTCCTTGGTGGCGGCCTCGAGTGCCCGCTTCACCGAGCGGACAAGGCTCTCCCATGCTCCGCCCATATGGGGGGCGAGCGGGGGGTTGAAAGTCCACTCAATCCCCACCTCCGCTAGGTGTTCTCTAACCCGCGGCTCCTGCCTCAAGTCCGCCAAGGCTTCGGCCAATTCCCGGTCGGCGCCGCGAAAATTGGTGCCGTTGTCGCTGTACAGGTGCCGCGGATGTCCACGGCGGGCTGCCATCCGCCTGAGTGCCATTATGGCCGAATCCGCTGACAATGAGGCGGCCAGCTCCACGTGCACGGCGCGAGTGGTTAGACACGTGAAGAGCGCACCGTACCTCTTCTCGCGCCGGCGGCCTATGGTCACCTCCATTGGGCCGAAGTAGTCGAGGCCGCAATGGGTGAATGGCGGCATGTGGTGGGCCAGGCGGGCTTCGGGGAGCTGTCCCATCAGCGGCGGCTGGGGACGACTGCGTCCATTGCGGCAGGCCTGGCATCGTGACTGCACCCGGCGCACGGCGGGTCGTAGCCGCAGCACGAAGTAGTTTTCCCGGATGTCGCTCACGGTCCGCTCCGTGCCGGGATGACCCGCGCTCTCGTGGTAGTGGCGTACCATGAGCCGGGTGTAGGGGTTGCTCCCGTCCAGGATGATGGGAGCCCGCAGTCCTGGCGTGATGTCGACGTCGGTCGTCCCAGTCAGGCGAGTCCCCATGCGGATGACACCATTGTCGTCCAGGTGGGGTGTCAGCGAGTACAGCCGCCCGTTCCGCGGGAGGGCCTCCCCCCGTCGTAACAGCTGGATCTCAGGTCCGAAATCCGCGGCCTGGGTTTGCAGCACCCAAGCACGCTCGGCGCAGTCCCGCTCGTCCGTTGTCAGATCTTGGGCCGATACCTCGCCTCGAGGTCGTCGGCAGTTGGTCACAAAGCGGCGGACCCACGCCGTTGTCCGGATGAGGCGGGTCCATGATGAAAACCTCTCGAGGTCTGGCATCGACCCTCCAGGTGTAGAGGCGTGGCGGGTAACTGCCACCGTCTCGGGCCTGATCTCCATGCCTTGCTCGTCAGGCGGAGGCCGGCCTGCCTCTCGTGGCCAGGCAGATTCCCCTTGCCTGAGGAATGCCGGGCCTCTGAACCACTTCCCGTCAGTGGTCAAGTCAGGGGGCTCTCCATCCCGGGTCCCCAGGTCCGCTGGATTCTGCGCCGTCGGCACCCACCTCCAGCCGTCGGGTCCAACCAGCTCGTCTATTTCTCCGAGCTGGTTGGCGACAAATGTGGAATAGGACCTGGGGTCGGTCCGGATCCACGCCAGGACGGTGGACGAGTCGGTCCACAGCACCGTCCTTTCTGCCCTGCACACATGTTCCGCCCTTATGGCGGTGGCTAGGCGAGCCGCCATCAGAGCCGCCTGCAGCTCAAGCCGTGGGATTGACAATGGCTTGAGCGGGGCCACCTTGCACTTTGCCGAGATGAAGGCTACGTTATAGCCGCCCTCTCCTGTCTCGACAAAGTAGGCGACCGTGCAGCATGCGGACTCCGAGGCGTCGCAGAAGATGTGCAGGGTCGGTCGGCTTCTCCGACTCATCACGCTCTGGCGTGGCACGGCGCACTGACTGGTGCGGAGGAGCCGGTGCCAATCACGCCATTTGTGCGCGTGCTCGGGGAGGATCGGGTCATCCCACCCGACCTTTGAGCGCCACACTTGTTGAAGAAGGATCTTCGACCGGATCAAAAGGCAGGCGACAAAGCCCACCGGGTCGAAAATCCGCATCACGGCGCTTAGTAGTTGCCGTTTGGTCGGGCGGTCCTCCTCTTCCAGTTCCGGCAGGTTGACAAATTGGAAGAGGAACTTGTCTGAGGCCGGCTCCCAGGTAATCCCAAGCACGCGTTCCGTAGTTGATTCCTCACTAATGATCCGCACCGGCTCCACTGCGCGGAGTGGCGGCGGGATGTGTTCCAGGACCTCCGGGCTATTGGAGGCCCAGTTCGCCAGGTGCATGCCTCCCCGGCGCAGCACCTCGGTCACTTGGCGGGTCATCTCGATGGCCTGCTCCGGGGTGTCCATGGCGTCCAGATAGTCGTCCATGTAGAACTTGGTCTGGACGGCAGCAGCGGCGGCTGGGAACTCCGTGGCGCTGGCGTCGGCGATCCGGTTGCGCACAAACTGCGCGCTGCTGGGAGAGCAGGTCGCGCCGAAGACCATCGACGTCATCTGGCAGGTCCGCGGCGCGGCCTCGCCCGGCCGCTTCCACAGGAACAGCTGCGCGCATTGGTCCTGCGGTCTTATCTTGACCCGCAGGAACATTTCCCGGACGTCGGCTGCCAGGGCTACCCGTCCCTCCCGAAACCGGAAGACGTTGCCCAGTAGTGAAGACAGTAGATCCGGCCCCGTCAACAGGGCGTCATTCAGGGAGACGCCCCGGCACTTGCTTGCCGCATCGAAGACGATTCTAATCTTCCCCGGTTTGTTGGGGTTAAATACGGCAAAGTGCGGCAGGTACCAGTGGTGGCTCCCCAAATGAGCCACCTCATCCTCTGACAGGGGGCGAGCGTACCCCTTGTCGAGGTACTCGGCCATCTTCGCCCTATAGGCGCTGGCATAGGCCGGATCTCTGGCCATCTTCCTCTCGATGCTGGCCAGGCGGTTGACAGCGCACTGTCGGTTCTCGGGAAGGCGGGTCTCTTCGTCTGCCCAGAGTAGCCCGGTTTCCCATTGTCCATTCGGGAGACGCCTCGTTGTCGCCTCCATTATCGCGGTGGCCCGGGCCACGCTCGCGTTAATACGGGTCGCGGTCGTGATGCCCAAGGAATCCACCGCGTAATGCTCCCGTATGAGTGCCTCCAGGCGTGTGTCGGCGGCGGTGCCGCTAGCCGCGTCGAGTGCTAGCACGGTTTCGCCGGTCGCGTGCGGGCGTTTGGTGGCGGCCCCGTGAAATGTCCACCCGAGGGCCGTCTTGGACAGGACCCCTTTGCCCCGCACCACTTTACACTCGCGGGTTACGATCAAGTGGGCGTGGTCCTGCCCGATCAGCACCTGCGGCGTGACTTCGATGGCCCCGGCGCGGCCCACACGCGGTTGCCCTCCCCGATGCTTGACTGTCCACTGGGAGGGCAAAGCAAGCCCGCGAACCGTGCTTGCTTGCAGCGGGTATTCGGCCCCGCCGCCACTTATTGTCAGATTCACCAATTGGGACCGGTCGTCCGAAGAGCACATTCCGTTCGCGCCGTGAATGCGCAATTGACGTACCGGTCCCTTGGCCCCGACGGCACTGGCCACTGTCGCCTCGATAAGGGTTACCGTGGACCCCTCATCGAGTAGCGCGTAAAGTCTTGTTTGCCCCCGGGGGCCGGTCACTGTCACTGGGAGGACCTTTAACAGCACTTGGTCCTCCCGGCCTCCCGTGAGGCTCACTAGGCTTGTGCCGACGGAAGCCTGTTGGTGGTTCATCAGTCAGGACTCGCCTGACACTGCACCTACGGCCGCGGCGCCTGCCGCAGTCGGTGCTTGTGCTCGTGGCCCCCCATGCAGTAGGCGATGGTGGGGCCTACGGCAGCCGCTCGACCCGCAACGCTTCGCCCGGCACTGTTGCGATCGATGTCCCGAACTGAGGCACTGGAAGCATACCTCCGCTTCCTTCACAAATGTCCATCGGTCCGGGACCGATTTCCGCACGAATTCGTGGCACGCGGCGAGCCCGTGCCGAGTCGAACGGCATGCCGCGCACTGCACACTCCCGGGCGAACCCGGGTTCGCGGTCGCACTTTCCGCGGGCGCGGCCTCTACGGCGAGGTGCACTTGCCCGCCCCGTCGGGAGGGCTGGCCTGCGGGGTTGACCATTAAACACCCGGCGTATGGTGCCACCGCGGTGAGCTTCGTGAGCCAGGCGGAAAAGTCTTTCACGGCGACGTCCAGCTCGGGCCTGTCCATCCGCGACACCATCCAGGACGTCCTCACATGGGCCGGCACCTTGCCGACCATTTCTGCTAGGAGCCGCGGTGACGCCAAGTGCTTCGAGTCGAAAGCCTCGACCGTGGCGACGACGTTCCGGACTGCCACAGCGTAATCCACTAGGGCTTCGGCGGGGCAGGTCTCAGCCAGCTTAGGGTAGCGCTGGACACGGTCCAGCATATGGCTGATTATTGTGTCGGGCCTGCCGTACCAGCGCTCCAGCGTGGCTACGATTTCCGGCACGTTGTTGGGGTCAATCAGTAGCGCCGCCACGGTCTCACGTGCCTTCCCCTTCAGGGCGCGCTGCAGCCGCATGAGGTTCTCTGCCAGGTTTAGCCCGCAGAGCGCCGTCGATTGGTCGAACTGGGCCTTGAACGTGGGCCACTCCAAGGCGTCGCCGCTGAATGGTGGCAGGTCCCTGGCGCTCGACTGGCGGGCGATGAACGCGTTCATCGGTTGCGCGAGCACCCAGTCGTTCGTTCCCCGGCGTCTGGCGGCCTCATCCGGTGTTGCATTGGCATCGGTGTATGCCGCGGTGTACGGCGCCGCACTCGCCGCCGATCCCCAGACAGCGGCCTGCGGTGATGCCCATGCGTCGGCGGCGGCACCTGGACTAGCCGTGCCTGCCGCGCCCGGCCGGGATGAGCCGACCGCGCCGAACGCCGCTCCGATGCCCGCTCCTCCAGGAGCGTGCGGGGCGGCGGGCCGGGCCCCCCCGGGCCCGGTGTCGGTTCGCGTGCTTACAGCGAGGCCCCAGGGACCCGCGGCCGATGTTGCCATGGCGCCCGGGGCGGCCCGTCCGGCCGGCCCGAGCGCCGCTCCCGGCTGCGTCCCCGATGCGGCGTTCCACGCCACTGTTGATTCAGGCGGAGCGGCCGGTCCGACCGCTCCGAGCGCCATCCGTGATGCGTCCGTCCGGGACACCGTGAAATCCGGCGGAGCGGCCGGTCCGACCGCTCCCGGTGCGGCGCTCCAGGCCACACTCGACTCAGGCGGAGCGGCCGGTCCGACCGCTCCGGGCGCCATCCGTGATGCTGGCGGAGCGGCCGGCCCGGCCGCTCCGGGATCCGCTGCCTGCTGCGCTCCTGGCGTCGGGCTCCACGGCGTCACTGACGGCTGACCCCGAATTTGGTCCCGGTAGTACACCTCCATCTGCGAGCGCTGCAGCTGTAGAGCCAGCCGGTGGTTTTCCTCCAGCATCCGCCGCCGCCTCCTCTCTCCTTTGATGTCGGCCCGCAATTGGCGGACCGTGTCGTCCGTGTTTGTGGAGGATCCTCGGCGCGATCCGCGTTCATCGTCGGATGCCCCAGCATCGGACTCTGAGGCCGACGACACGTGACGTGGCGGCGGATTCTGCTCCTGTAGCGGCGGCTCTTCCTCTTCTCGGTCCGACCTCCCGTTGCCGGACCTCAGCCCGGATCTGGACATTTTGTCTCCGGACCACTGGCGCTAGCTCGGCTTCTTGAGGCAATCCGACACGAAGGACCAGTTGTTGCCAACCAAACAAAAAAGTGGTCGCCTCAAGAAACCCCACTAGGGTACGAGAGGATTCACCCGACCGCAGTCAAGCGTCTCCACTCGCTCCTAATCGCCGGTGGCCGCAGGTCCAAAACGCCGTCACTAGGCAGAGGACGCAGGCTGGAAGGCGGCTGGACGGCTGCAGTGGCGAGGCTCCGAAGGGAAGAAATGAAGAGTCAAAATTTGCTTGTTGTCGGTGCGCCGCAGACGAGACGAGTGCGCTCCGTACTGCGGCGCCCCAGTATTTATTTCATACGGGCGAGCGCGCTCCGTTAGCGCCACCCGCCACCCCCTGGGTGGCCGCCGGGCCAATCAGGGTGCGTTTACAACCCTAACCGCACCCCGAGCGACGCGGCGGCCGTCGCCGCCTGCCGGCCGAAGCGCGCAACTCCGGCTCATTTTTCGGTCGCGGGCTGGCGGCCGGCAGAAATGGCTTTACACATACAAAAATTAAAAAATAAATTATAAAGACAAATTTCCGGGATATCACGAGTAGGGGACAAGGTAGAGCATATTATTCCTCGTGATATCCCGAAACAAGAATTACGGGGCCAGTGCCCCTTCGTAAGTTATAATCATTTTTAATGGCCGAAATTATAAAATGAGCAGAAGGCTCATTTTTCGTAGCCCTGAAAAGGGCCGAGGGGCCGCAGAGCAGAAGGCTCGTTCTCTTGCGGCCCTGAAAGAGGCTGTTTGGAAGGGGCACTGGCATCATATATGGGTGCCGTGGACTATCTCATTTGTTTATTCTACTGCGTCCACGGCACCGGGCAAATAGACATTTATTATTTTTAGTAAAATCATGGCGGCGTACCGACGGGTGGGCAAGTTTATTGTATTCCCAATCCCGCGGCACGCCGCGTAAAGTCAACAATTAAATTTACAATGTATTTTATAGACATAATATATATTTTTACACAATGTTCAAAAGTAGCGAGTTGTCACGTCTCTGTGTGCAACACTTTATTTCATTTAACTTTTATTTCATTTTTTGTCCAGAGAACAAAACAAATAATTACCGGTTGAAGTAGCGGTTCTGGAGAAATGAGTCATTGTGGTTTTCGTCTACTTGCTCGATGACGCTACAGCTTTAATTTATTGTAGTGTTTCCTTGTCTATTTACATATAAGAATCTATATTTTTTTTGTTTTTTTAAGCTAAAAAAGTTTCGTTGAGGTCAATGGGATACCCAACTCATAAAATAAGATTTTAATGAAAAAAAATAATACCGGATTACAACTACATTTTCATTCATACAGTTATATACGTATCTTTGAATCTTGTGCGATAAAGTAATGAATTTACAAATCAGCTAGAAACTATCTGCTATGTTCTGAAAATCTGCAACTTCACACAATAATAATGTACACTTTAATAATGTAGATCTGTTGGTAACTCATAATTAAGAACGGTTTGAACGTGTGGGTAAAGGGAGGGTGGAAAAAAAAATGAGGTGAGCGTTGAGAACAGGGACAGAGGACGTCCACGGAAGACTTGGCACGACCAGGTGTACCAGATGCTGGAAGATGTTCCAACGATCGACGAGCATGTCATAGCATGTCAGTACAGAAAAATATGGCGTTCTATCGTCTTTGCATACCCCTGCGTCTACTGCGTGATGCTAGGAAACATAATTAATTAAATATATACAATAATATTTTTTTATTAAAGTAACTTTAAATAAAACGTCTTTCGAGTACTATCCTACGTGTGCAATCAAGTGACCTCTAGATATCAATTAACTAGTTTGTATTCACCCGCCTGCTTTCCAACTGTAAGCAAATAAATATGCGGTGATGTATATAACGAAAACAGGATGTTAATATGTATTGAGTTTCATACATACACGCTTTTAAGTGATCTCCTAACATCCAACATTCTCCTGAAGTTTGTCGTTAGAACGTCGTTAACTCCCGGTCCGGCGCACATTGAAGACAGTTTATTTGTTCACGTGTACTGCAATCCGGAGCGTGTACTGTGGGCGCTGTTTGACCCTAGTTTTAAAAAAAATACATAGTTATTTTGTGCATTCCCAGCCGGCCTGCAACAATATTTGTGCTCGGTTTACCCGACTTGGTCGACCGGGTAATGTAAACCATTCCTTGCTTTATTTTAGGTGTTTATAGCTTAGTTGTGAGCACGCAGGTACTGTACAGATTTGTTCCTCAGGTACATGTACGGAATAATGTGTCTCGATATAAGTAAACCTCAGATTTTGTCTTTTTGATGTTTTACAGTGGAGTCATCTTTAAAATAGATATTAAATAATTATATCGTTTTAAGAATAGGAACATTGAGGTCACCGAGACACAATTTATCGTTCTATTACAGTGGTAATGTCAAAACTCGTGCATTAGCTAACTCCGCAGTCCCCAGAATGCACTCTTTGGAGAATTAATGTGCAGAGGTAGTCATTTTTGCTGTAAATTTAACTCTTTATATGACTGCATTATTACATTTTTTGTGTCTCAACACAGTGGTGACTGCTGGATTGCTTTAATTCACATTTTTAATTTATTTTTAATTTTAATTGTTAAAGGATATGCTGACATTATGTAATTTTATTCTTTGTGTGTTGCACTTCTGATGAATTTTTCTGTAATTTTACAAATTATGTTAATACCTGAATTGGGGGGGGGGGGGGGGTGTATAATTATAAATTAATTGAAATTTTAAAATGAATTTGTAGCAAACGGCACGCAGACAGTACTTTGAAATGCTGTACTTAACTAGAATTTAAGTGAAATAAAGTATATATCACAATTCTTATCATATTATTCTGATTTTATTGCATCGTAATATTCTGTCAAATAAATATTTAATTTAGCTTTATTTCTCAAAATATAAATATAGTTCCGTACAGCGTATTTCAATCTACGGGAATGAAAGTGGTTTGTGGTGTTTGCGACGATATCTCCGCACAATCAAATAACTTCCAATAACAATTACAAATAAATTAATAAAGTAGTTATATCATTATTTTGTCAATCTGAGTGCTGGGTGATCAATTTAAAAATTGAAAAAAAAAATTAAGAAAGATTTATTTATATAAATAAATTAACGTCCAATTTATTTAGACTACTCTAGTATTGTCAAAATTAGTTTAAATTATAGTGTTGTGTATAATATCAAATATTGTAAAAACATTTTTTTTTTAAACGCATCATTCTTGTTTTTGACACCCTCGTTCGTGATTCAAGCACAATGTATTAATATTACTAGTTATGTTTCCAAATAGACGTTCACACGTAATAATAGATACGGGTGGCACTGTTGGCGCTAATAGAGCAGGAAGTAAGATCACCGAGGTATATGTACAATCCACGCCAAACGGGTTGTATTGTATTATTACAGGTGTTTTTGAAACACCTGTTGCAAAAACAATTGAAAGGATGTTGAAATTATTAAGTGATTCATTTTCTACATCGTTTACATATGGAAATTTTCCAAAACAAACTTACAGGCGGGACACGCAAGCTGTTGAGAATAAAATAATAGTTTGCGTAACTTTGTCATCAGCAAAACAAAGTTGAGCTATAAATATTATGCTTCATTATTTTTTATCCCAATTCTCAAATCATAAAAAAAAAAAAAATTTTACTGCATATTATGTAATTTGATGCACATTTTCGTTTACTATGCGAACTTTTGATTATAAATTGTTTATTAATGGCATCGCTCGACTCGTGTAGTCCTCGCCTTCAATAACACACGAATTATTAAAGACGCGACTATGGGGAACCCCCTAGCGACTATTTCTTCACCTTAATCACGTATTTTTCCATAAATTTTATTATTTATCCATGTTATGTATAGTCGATTAAATTAAATTAAAATTTTAACACCTAATACGCCATTCTTGGTATCCGTATAGAACTGGTTATAAATCAATTTCTAGAATCAATTTATTGCTAATAAGACTAATATATTATTACCATTATAATTGGCGAAATGTCACATAAAATATGAAACATATGAGTACATAATTTATTGATTAGTAAAAAAAAATGTTTAAATCGTTTATATATTTTTTTTTAATCTAACGGCACTCTCAAGATTTAAGATAATTTTGATTTGGTAAATGCGGATGGAACAATGATTTTTGGGAAAAATATGTACACATTACTTAGTTTGTTCTAGACAAAATAGTATTACAATAATTAATTTTGAAAGATAAAAGAAAAAAACGAGCAAATAATAAACACTGTTATTTTAATAGAACCACCAAACAGGATTGGATTAATAATTATTTCATAAATCAATAATCGGTACCTTCCCGATGAATTCGGTGGTACCTACCTACCTCACGTTTTGTGGCATTTCACCAAACAGTTTCTCTTAACGGAAACAAAACCGTACGAGCTTTGATCGCAGTTCACACATAGTTGAACCTCACCCGAAGATGATTTATTGCGAGTACCTGCGCTCTGTGTAGTGATATTTCCAATAGTTTTTGCCCTCTTGACTTGATTTGATTGTGCGGGATGTAAACGGCACTATTCGTTAAATTATTCACATCGCCACCTCGTTTTTATGTCATCTTTATGGCCCCTCGGAGTTGGAAATGATTTTATACTTTGCATGAGAATTTTTCTCCGTATTTTTATTTATGCAAATCTCGCCGAGACAAATTGTAATATCCGAGAGATTAATTATTATCTTAATGGTGCAGTAAAGTGTGGGAAATCGTAAATACGCGACTAAAAGGTGATAAAGAATCTTTATGAGATTAAATCAAATATAATATAGATATCACCCCACGCCCACCTTGTAAAACTTCCAGTTTGTCTTCTTGATTCCCACGTATTGTACAAATCTCTACCAATAATGCACGCAAATCAACAAAGTAAAAAAGTGTTGTCCAAACAGTCCAACAATCTTTCATTATCTATTCGTAATACAAATTAAATTAATTAGAAATATCTACAGATAAAATCAGTTGATCGAAAAAATATTTTGTTGCCATCAGGATTCGAACCAGGAACCCTTCCTATCCGGGGAAGTGCGCTGATCACTATACCATATCGACATAGAAAAAAATTAGCGACAAATTTTTGAACCTATATGTTTCACTTTCAAAATGATACATCTGTTGTTCCATTTTATGAAAGCAATCTACTTAGTATATACGGAGAATAGCAAATAGCTTTGAGTAAAATCCGATAGGATACCCCAGAATTAATTAAGTAATCTATTTTATACAATTTTGGAAACATTTAATACATATAATACATATATATATATATATATATATATATATATATATATATATATATATATATATATATATATATATATATATATATATATATATATATATATATATATATATATATATATATAATCCTGTTCTACTTAAATAAATAAAATATTATTTATTCTTTGATTTAACAAACGCTAGATTGAATACTGTTCATCTCGTATTTTAATTGTACTGAACAGTACAAAATAAATATGTACAAACCAAAAGAGCGCGTGAACCGACGGGCTGGTCGTACATGTGTTGTATATATAAGGACATTCGTTTTGTGGAGATTATATCTATGTATAATATGTATTTAGTAATATACTATATCTTACTTCTATACCTAACTTTACATTACTCCCAATTGCTAACACGAGAATTGATTTCTCTATTGAGTTGGGTAATTTTGTAAATAAAAAATAAATGTAAAGCTGATCTTACTTGGTTTAGTGAGTAAAAAAAATAAAGGCTCACTTAGACGGTTTGATCATATGGAACGGATAAATGAAGAGAGAATGGTAAGAAAGATATATGACGCAAGTGTTGATGGCACCAGAAATAGAGAATGTCCACGGAAGACCAGGTAAACCAGATACTGGAGGATGGCGAGCTTGTATGAGAAGATGTGTGAATGTGGGTGAGGCGAGGATTGCGCGTCGGGATATAAGATTGTGGCGCTCTATCCTCTCTGCCTACGCCGCGGGGAAACGGCGTGATGCGTAAGTTAGTTTGTTATTATAGCGGAAACAAAATCGTCAAATATCTCAATTATTACCTCGTGTATTCTTCACTAAAGAACTCGTAAATCGAAGTGTATACACCATTATGCGGCGATATCGTAAGAAGTATTTACTTTGATTTGCGAATTTTTGAATAATTTTTCTTTTTTGTATTCATCATTATCATTGTCCATGAAAAACCTTTGCCGTTCATCATTTCAGTCAATTGTCTCTTATATAGTTAGCGCATTAATGCACTCAACACTACCTGTTGACATGTTGCCACTTCCGGTGCAATGCCTTTTTAAACTTCTCTCCGCTGCGAGGAATGGAGGGGATGGTGCCTATCTACAAGTGGAAGGTTGTTGTGCTTTAGTCACTGAACACGACAATTCAATTATTTATCAATCCCTCCGATTAGGCTGTTTTATAAACACATTCTTCATAAATATTTTACATTAAGAGGGTGTGTTGTATTAAGCATAATATTATACTTATTTCTGACTGAGGCGACCGTCATTTTATAAATGTTTTTTTTATTAGCGTATCTCCCATGTTTACCGTATTTTTACCATTTGATTCTAGTTCATAACAACAATGAACAACATTCTTTTGTCGAACATGTCGGTTCCTACATACCTCAATATTATTAATATTTTCAAACTTATCAGTTATATTGTATATACCTACTGTGACAGTTAGGTGTATTAAAATCCATACAAACGGTCGCCCGCGTCATAATTCGACCTTGCAGTGACGATGATTTGTGAAGAAAGGCTGGATTATAGAGATGTCTCGTGCCTACGCAAAAAAGGGTGAAAAATATTAATGAATTTATAAACATCAGTTAATTTGTTTTTTTTTTTTAATTGCGTAAAAAAATATGAGATAGTGACAGCACATGGCTGCTCGATAAATGTATTATTTAAAATGTAGTGAACTCTGCAATTGGAATAACCGTTGTGAAAATACCGCTAAATTACAAATTGCGTCCAATTATAAAGTCTGGCCTAACAACGAAATTTGGGAAATCGGCGAATATGCGCTGGCCCGTTACCGCTGCCGGGTTTTTAATAGTAAGCTGCTTCCTTCGCGAGAGCGTGCTGCTGGACCTCATTACAATTCCTCGAATAATTCCTCCTTACGGTATAAATTATTCGCCGATCGAGCGCGCTCGATACACCCCGAAACACAATGATGTGCGGCCGGTTTAATCAGATAGCCGTTAGTCCAGCCGGTGAGTTATTCGCTATATGCGAAATAACCGATCGCCATCTGGGTGAGAACAGGTATTCGTAACGGATGTTCAATGTTGATTGATCATTTGCGCGAGCAGAATAAAAGTTTAGCTTCGTGGGTTAACGCTTTATTCGGAGGAAAATTTGGATGTCACGTCGAAATGAAGTGTCGATTCCATTAGAAATACGAATTTAATTGATATGTGATTATGCTAGTCGCAAAGTCGGCAACATTCATTACTATTTTTAATGCTTTCGTAGCACTTTTTGATGAAAATTGATCATTCAAAATCGGTTATTTTTGCCTGCCGCCATTTATATTAATAGAGTTCAACCAATAGCAGTCTTTGCTTCTCTGAAATTTAAATGGCCGCCAGCTTGTTTTTAGAAAAGGTGTTGCATTTATTTTGTATTTTAAACCAGATTATAGAGATTATCATTATCATAAGAAGTGCATTAATAAATATATTGTTTCGCAAGCTCCTATCAGTTTTATATTTTTCTTCAATTAAAAAATATTTAGATTGCTGAGTTTCCAACTAGTTACCGTCGTGTAATCTTTTTATAATTAATATATTTTTGTAAAATATTTTCAAAAACACGACATTGCTCAATACATAAAAATTCAATTTACGATATATAAAAATTCAAGATTATATTTTATCACTGCGATCAATCAAAGAGGTTCAAAATATGTAAAATCTAACTGATAGGAAATTATTATTTTCATCGAAGTGATTTCGATCTGAAGATCTATATCAGGTCCAGATTACAGGGAACGCAGATAAGGACTGCTTCAGACAATTTACACGGAATGTTGTATTCAATGTTTCGAAATGTTAATCTTGATTAATATAAAATTGTACGAAACCAGGTGTATATTTAATCAATATATTTTCATATATTTTAATAATCGTAACGACCGAAGACAAGCTAACCCGTATGTATTTTGTAATTATAAATTTATTAGATTCTTAGGACGCGCTAATCACTAGTTTTTAACAGGAGCTTTGTTAATTGTTTTTTGTCTGTACAAATTACAGTATTTTAAGACAAGACTAACCGTGGATACCATGTGTCCATAATTAAAATAGATTTTAAAGTATATATATATACAATAAACATATGTTTCTTCTTCTATAGTCAGTAATTATCATAATTTTAATCGATATCATTAAGCATTAGTAGAATTATTTCGCTGAATTCTTAATGTTTTTTCCTTTCTCTTGCACGTCATCATATTTTACTGATTGGGTTTTCACACATTTATTTTTCTCTACGATATCAGGTCTAAAAGATTTCGTAAACATTTGAACAGAATATTATTACCCTAGTTAGTGTTTAACACTTATGTAAGCAGTACAGTAAGCAATGAAGCCAAGAAGGCGTAGTAACATATAAACGATTCTAACTGACTAATAACTAACCAGATATCCTGAGAGAACTTCTTCGTTTGCAGCGTCATTATGCAATACTACCAGTTACTAACGAAATGTCACTTGATGCTGACTTTACTGGAACTTTAGGGAGTACCTAAGTTATATACTTGTTTACACGTGCCTTCTCTTTTACTCCCACGCGGCAACAACATATTATTATACAATGTATCGTGTCATCGATATTAATTGATGTTCTGCCCGTCCAATAAATTCATTAATTATCTGTAAATGTAACGCAGTGCTACGAGTAGCTTACTGAGATATTAATCATTAATTGAAATTGTGCTTTAAAGAATGATTGATATTACAAATAGTTGGGTAAGCTTAATTAAATAGATTAAATAAAAGAGGGCGATAGAATATAAAATTATTTACATGTGAAAGGCAGATATGTAATTTTATATTCTATCTCCCTCTTTATGTATATAAGTGCGCTCTTTTTGTATTTATTGTTAGTTTTAAATACGTCCTGACGAAGCTTGAGCTTAGTGAAACCGGTTGACGTGTAATAAAATTCGTGGTTTCGTACAAAGTGATTGTATTTAATTTAATATGTCAAACCAGTGATTGCATTCTACAAAAAAAAAAAAAAAATAATGAAATATATTATTTAGTACAGTAAAATGTATGTGTTAAATGTATGTGTGTAATCCTCAATATCTTAGTTTGATGTAAATATCAGATGATAACTTGTTCCAAAGGCATGTAATGGGTGTAAACTATTATCACGTTTTATGTCGTAAATAAGGTGGCGCGTTTAACATTACGCGACCTGTCCCGGAGCGTCTCTGGCCGCACGCTTCCGCAACAGTTAACCTTAACCACCGCCAATAAACAATCTGGATTTATGGCCATGCTTTAACTCTAAAGTATGTTCACACAACTTTGATATATTTGTATGCACAAGTCCTCCATACCGTGCGACTGCCACCGTTCTTTAGCGGCAGTCTAACGTTATTCACATATTTCTAAAGCTCTCCAATGTAAACTCAAATACTGACTGTATTATATTTAGTGCGCCGTATATTCACAGATTTATGTTAGAACATATTAAATTTCACTGAGAAGCGGTGTTCCCTTTAAGCTTCGCGGCCACGCAGCTCATGGAACATTACTGCATACTGCGAGAAATTCTCCGCGCGTCATTTTTTCTCAAATAGAGACGCGAACACGGAATACGTGTCGTATCAGTATTCTTACTATTTTAAAACTAAGCTAAATTAATGCTAGCGCTATGAAAATAGGACTAACTTGATGGCCTCCCGGAACGAGGCTCGACCATCAGATCACTAGGCGAGTATAGATAAATCTTCCCAAATTTTTCAAAATATTAATGAATTGTTTCTTGACCTTGGAACATGATCATTGACACTTGTCATATGGGATTTATGCGTTTTTAGAATATTTTTTATAGTCCGGTACCTAATAAGGTCGATTGTTTATTTTATTTGTTTGCTGTAAACTACCACCGATATGCTCGTGATCCGTTTACTTTAGCCGCGCACAAATGTTTTATTCCGCCTTTCAAGTATTAATTTTATTTAATATTAAGTATAATAATTAGAGGGAACTTAGAGATTTACTATTTTTATATCTATCATTTTCAATAAGCGCTGTGTATATAGACTGAAAATTCTTTCAATTTTAAATATTGTATTGAACTCTCGACTAATAATTGAATTAAATACTTATTTTGTTAGTATTACATAATACGCTTAGATAATATTTCTGCTTTTATTTTGGATTCGCTTGTTCATCTGCTCAATATCTTTATTTGTATCTTATAATTCCTTTGCAGTTAGATGTTAAGTCTGTAAAGCGGTGTATCTCTGAACTAGCATGAGTTTAGTTAATTAATAATTCGAATCGACTCGTGCAATGCTAGACGTTTGTTAACTTTTTGTAATAAATATGTGTCCAATATATTACGTCCATATATTTTACGAGACCGTTTTATTTGCGGTAAATATTTTATCGTGCTATTTCCTCCGCACACCATCCGCAGTGGCGGCGAGTACGCCATCTTATAAAACGGCATTCTCCGGAACTTCCTCCATTTATTTGTACATTTTGTTTGCTTCCGGTACATAATTGACGATGCGTTTTATTAGATTTCGCCGACAGTGCGAACTACGAGCTATTCGAACTAACACGTTTGTATAGTTAACTAAATTGAATTGTTAATTTATTATCCGAAGTGTCGAATAATTTATTATCCGACCATGATTCGAAGATGACTGTTTTATATGTACGAGAAATTATGATTTAAATGTTAAAATTATAAAAATTTATAAGCAATTTACCCAATATTTTTCCAATAAGAATTAGTTAAATAAATGTTAATAGCATTGATAAATTAAATTAACGGTTTTGTAAGATTAGCTTTTCTTGTCTCACCTATGCAAGATGTAAGATTCAGTCATACAACATTCCAGATTACGCAAGATTTACAACAAGATGACACTAATTCCGTAAATAATTCAAATGTGTGTTATTATCAAAATGTGTCCTTTCGAAATTCATTAATAATAAAATATTATAAATACTAAATTAATGTATTAATTATAAATATATACATATAAAATCAATTTTGTCGAAAAATAATGTAGATGGCTTTCAAATAATGGAACGACAGGTGTATTAATTTGAAAAATGTAACATATAGGTTCGAAAATTTGTCAAGAAAAATACTGGCGTTATAGCACAAAAGTAGTGCACTTCCCCGGATTGGAAATAGAGATCCAGGTTCGTATCCCGGTGACGCAAAAACAATATTTTTCGATAAAATTGATTTTATATGTATATATTTATAATTAATACATTAATTTAGTATTTAAAATATCACAGACCTATGTTCTGAATAATTACAACTTCACAAGAAGAATGTGTTTTCCTTAATAATAAAATATTAGTATTATTTAAAGTGAGTATATAGTTTCGACGATATATTTTCCATACAATTATTTCAATATATATTGTATAATAGTTTATTTTTTCCCATTGCAATGCAATCAAATTAAACGTGTGAGTAATTCATGTAGTATAAAAAAGATAGTTTTTTTTGGGAAGTGTGATGTTCTATCTCGTTGTATTTATCTGCCGCAAAACCATGTTTGTTGGATGTTCATATTTTTAATTTTATTTCATATTTTTTATTTGTTTTGATTTGCTTTACCTGAGTTATTCTTTCCGAAACACTCAACTGCACGCGAAATAATTCAGAAAACTATAATACTCGTATAATAAAGCCCTACACGAATCGCAACAAAAAAATTAAAGCCATACAAATTATGTATATTTAAATTACCTTCTTATTATAATATATTTTTGTGGTGGCCATCTTGTGTAGTCTAGAATAGTTTCATTCGACAGCGAAGATTGAGGGTTGGGTCACACTCGCAGCTGATGATATGTCAAAATTGTGTTTCTCACCGCGGTTCTTATTATTTTCAAGCAATTTTATCAGTTTTATTATTGAAATACTAATTGAATGTATTAATTAGAAAGATGTACATATAAAATCAATTTTATCGAAAAATATTGTTGTTGCGCTACCGGTATTCGAACCTGGATGTCTTTCCAAACCGGGGAAGGTGCATTATCCAACTATGCTACAGCGACAGTACTTTTGACGACAAAGAAGAAGATAGTAGTAGAAGAGGAAATGATTTGCACGCAGTTGTAACCTTCTCTAATGTTATGCTGTTAAAAAACAGCATAGGTAACGACTCCATACAAAAACGGAATTCGCTATTTTAAATACAGAACATAGTAATGTGAATAGCTCATTGCGGCGATTACAAAAGAGTGCCTTGGGTACAGCGGTGAGTTGTCGAGGTAGTTTTTAGAACTAAGAAGTTAAAGTCTCTACTGGTACACAGATGGCGCTAATTGTAAAATAATGTTAATCCAATTATTTAATTTATATTTGTTTCCCAGAATTTTTAGTAATGCACAGCTTTTTTGCTTGTAAGCATTACACGCCCCTGGTGGTGATTAGGTACTGATTATGGTCATTCACATATTTTTTAAATATAGCTCGTCCTTGCCTGAAGGACGGGAGAAATAGAGGAGTTTAAGTACATATTTAAATGAAACAATGGCCCCGTTAAAAACAGTAATATACTGAAGTTTTAAAATGAGTATTTTCCATTTAAAAGTATCCCCATTACCGATTATTTTCGCATCCCTGAACCTTTACGCCGACTGCGTTCAGAGGACCCATTGAAACAGTGCTGGGGGTGGCGTTATCTGCCAACTTATTTTTGTTTGCTAGGAGTGAAGAATTTATTTTTCGTAGTCGCGCTTATCTTTCCTTATGCAGGCTTCACGTCGTAGTAAAAAAGTAAATGTTATTTCCTCTTTATAAAAAACAAAAATAATATTAAAAAATACAATTTACTTTGTATCCGTGGATTCTAATATATTTTTAAAATACTAATTTAATGTATTAATTATAAAGATATACATATAAAAACAACTTTTTCGACAAATGTTGTTACTGCGCTGCCGGGATTCGAACCTGGATCTCTTTTTCAATCCCGGGAAGATGCATTACCAACTATGCTACAGCGACAGTATATTTGACGACAAAATATCACAGACCTATGTTCTGAATAATTACAACTTCACAATAAAAAAGTGTTCTCCTTAATAATGATTCTAATATAGTTTTCGTGAAGAAAATGTTGTTAATAATAAATTATATTGAAATCCTGCATTTCCAATTTTTTAATTGGGTACAGGTACACTCAAATTAATAGCTGTATCACAGTAATATTGATTATTGACCATGCATGTATTTTCATAAATTATATTCAATGTGATAATGACGCTCCATTTTGTAACTCGTAAGCTATAACAGTACCTACTTTTAATATTTTATCATGGAAAGTTCCAGAAATTGATCGTGCTTTGGTTGTCATTTAATATGTATCTGCCTTCAAGATGCAAACAAGATGTGTAAACTGCTCCTAATGTCACCATGATATTTTATACCTTTAAGTCAGAATAGATTATAAGACCGTTGACTAATAATTGTGCTAATAAGGTTCACTCTTGTCTAGCTATGACCGTGATGATATATCGGTGTGGATCACAGTGTGACTCCAATTCAAGAGACGTTGGATGCAACACGCAAATGGTATGATTTATAATGCACAATTCCACGCAATAAGTCAAAAATGTTACAAATGAACATCGAACCATGTAGTCTTACTCCCTTCATCAGATATAAATACGACCGTGACTTCGATACATCATTAAAGATATGTAGTGTCATTTTTTGCACCACGACTTTGATTATCTGATTCGATAAAATACGTAATATTACAGTACGCTTACTGATAATTGGTTCAATTTTATTATTAACAATCAGTTAAGGTTTTTGTTCAAATGGTGTGTTTATAGTAATCATAATTACTTCATGTTCTATACTTATACAGCTTTATATCTGTGTGATGATAATATCTCGTGATCAGTGGCGTGCAGTAAGCTTAAACTTAGGTTATGCTGTTACCGACGACGTTCACGTAACTATACGGAAACCGGATGCGGTTGTCTCGGTTACATGTATATGTAGTATGCGCATGGGTTTTTAGAGCAGAAGAAGAGAACTCTCTTAACCGCCCCAGATATCTCAAAAGTGAATAATGTAAATGGCATCCAACTATATAATGTTAAATACTAAAAATAATTAGTTGTATTCTAATTCAATTCGTCTCTGTTTTTTCGTAAATTCACCGATAACATCGTTATAAAAAGTACCCGATCTTTTTAATTCTAAAAGAAATTCTTTTCGTGTCTGATTTTGAGTATTCCGTAAATAAGTTTGAATTCGTTTTAGTAAACTATATAAAAATTCATTCATTCTTAAGGCGATCAAAATCGAAAAAATGTGAATAAATTTATTCTAATTTTGAAAATAATTGTATTGGAAATTAATAATTCTTAAATGTAGAAAATAATTTAGAATTCATTCATTCAAAAAAGGTGAGTTATTTTATTGCTCCATACCGTTCTGTAAATTCTCTTAAAATCTTATCTACAATTTCTCTGAAAACGCGATTGATATGTATTTTAACATCAGTGACATTTCTTTTTCTTTTCGGCTGTTTCGTCAATGAAAGCGTTAAATAAAAACTAATTCATAAAAACAGAAACAGATTGAATTGATACTATTAATTAAAATATGGGTAAAAAATAAAAGTAAAACTAAAAGTAATATTCAACTTTAATATATGTTACACTCTTCTCATACTTCGCAGATTGACAGATAACAAATTGTCCGTTGAAATACACTGTGGAAAAGAGTTTAGTCAGCGAAGCAAATATGTAAAAGTGTTTTTATTCGAAGTTTTCAGTATGGGTTAATCCTTTTCGAATTATGTATAATTTTTTGAATAAAAGGTAAATTTTGACAGCCTTAAAGACGCTCGGTTGAGTAAGAAAATATATAGTTTAGTACGTTTCTCATAGAGATTGAACAAACAAGTTAGACGCGACCGACGCGTGCGTTCTAACAAAATGGGGAGACGAATGGCAATGAAGTTGAATACAAATTAGTCGCAATCTTTATACTGTAGACAAAAATATAGCCATCGGTTACGCTAATCCAGGTAATAACGGCTAGAATTTTATCGGATAAAAGTCTTTTCGTAATATAAAAAATTATTTTTATTGTCCAGAATCTTTAGTAATGCCCGGTTTTTTTGCTTGTATGCAGTGCACGCCCCTACTTATGATATCTATCAGAGAATCCAGCACCACAAATGTTGTTTGTAAGGTCGAAATCACAGGATCTCCTAATTTGTTTTTATGCACAATTAGCTACAAGATATTAAATAAACATGATCATTAATGCCGTCTAAAATATTTAATTTGTATCTGCCATTTTAATGTGAAGCGAAAACGCGGTTTTATTGATTTAGAAGCAGTTTCATTCACTGAATTTAAATATCCGGTAGCTAGAGCAAGTCCATTTAAACTTTAATAATCCGATTAAGTGGTTTAATTTTTTTTTACACGTTTTATTTTATTTTTTAATACTTATTGTCTCAAGGTTAGGTCATAGTAAACAGTCACATTCATGACATGGTTAGGTATGAACTGTACAAAATATTGGTTCCAAAATAAATGTCAACAAGTGACCAGACCAATGGAGCCATAAACGCGACTGCTAATTATTACACTGTGTTAACGAAATGCTGGACACATTGTGAAAGAGTAATTTGTAATCTGTAAGACAGTCGCTAATGTTCTAGAATAATGATAATTATTATTATCATTGTTATATCTCTATCGTGATGAAACATCATTCTGACAAGAGGTGCACCTCCTCAAATTGTCTTCTGTATGCGTATCTAATTTTAGTTTTTCTATTTTTTTCCCCGTAAAAGTAATCGAATCGATATGTGATCAATTCGATGTATTTATTATATACATAATGCGCTACATCGATTTCCGTCCGCGGTTCGAGTCATGAGTAGTCGATTAGCGGAGACTTCAACCTTCAGGGTCAGCCGGTGGAGCCATTGTTCGGGAAGCGTCATCGGGACCGTATTCACGCTCGGCCGGCGCCGAACCCAAGCCTGATCGGACAATAAATTATCGTGACGTGTGTGATTGTGTCATTGTCTCGTATTGTTGGAATTGAATTGGAGGAATACAATTTAAGTAGGTTCGGTACGTCATTTATCATCTATCGCGTACGTAATAATCTAATGAACCTTCTGTAAAAACTCCTCGTTCCTACATATATTTAATTTAATGATAAAATAAATCAAATTTCAGTTTTAGGCGAAAAAACTATCATTGAGGAGAACGCATTCTTATTGTGAAGTCGTAATTGTTTACAACATAGGTCTGTGATGTTTTTAATACAAATTAAATGTATTAATTAAAAAGATATACATATAAAATCAATTTTATCGAAAAATAGTGTTGTTGCTACCGGGATTCGAACATGGATCTCTTTCAATCCGGTTAATGCACGTTCATTAAGTTAGTAATAAAGTGTGACGTACAGACGAGAATTATATTAAAACATTAGTGCAGTCTGTCGTTAAATAGAGGTATCTAATAGGTTTCCTGAAGTATCTTGTGATATTAAGTTTCTAACCACAAAGCTTTCCGAACGTTAAATTTAAAAGAACACTGGCGACTCTGAAAGACGCGATGAATGATAGACATTTAGTGACACCAAAAGACTCGTTCCCTATGAAGCTCGAAAGAACAAAGAGATCTCCATAGTCCTATAGTATTTTATGTATGAGGAGAGCAATATGAGGAGTTATTTGAGTCGAATGAATCAAGAGAGGTATTATTAACATTGAAATATTATATTTTGTTGAATTGAAACACTTGCACAGTTATATTCCACTATATTGTTTTATATTGAACGTTAGAACGTTTTCGGAAACATCTTCCCATTATCAATAATACAATTCAACTCAAACTAAAAACATTATCAGACAGTAATTGAGTTGAGGGAGGGGGGTGGATATTTTTTTTAAAATTGTATTTATATTTAACCGTATTTAAACCACTGTCTTGTTTTTATGTCAACCGGTTTCGATACTAACGTATCATCGTCTACAGAGTCTCAAAAATCACTCATCACAAGTCAAATATAATTAATAACCAATGAAACCTTACGAACAACTCGCTATTAATAATATATTCCCTATTTCAATGACCCCTGTCGATCACCTCCCCACTCTTACCAAGACTCCGCCTACACCCCGTAATGGATGTAGTTTAAATTTTAAATAGAACAGACGTCCCTTTGTTATCCTTATAATAAGAGGAGATACAAAAAAAATTTTCAAAGGAAAATTCGCAAGCCCCTTTGTCACGGCTTTGCCACCGCTGACATTTTAATCAACGATTGCTACCGTCGCAATTTTTAGTATGGGCTTCTAAGGGTTGACAGGCAGACAGACAGACGCAGTTTACTGCATGTCGTGCCGATTTAAGATTACTGCAGTATTGTCGACTATGTGATGAATTCCCTTTTAAGAAATTACTAATTAAGTAGTAACTATGATGAACCTACTGAATTACATGTATCATGTACCGATAATATCGATGATTGTTTTTTTTTTTTTATTATAAAAATATATATAATGTATTAAATAACACCAATTTATAGTGCATACATTATGACAATGTTTAAATTAGTTTTACTTGTATAAATTCATTTTTAATCTTCCATATTACAACACCAATGCCTAACAAAACTCATTTTTCTACCGAGCACCCCTTTATTTCAATTTACACCTAAATGAACTATACATTTTCAATACTGTTATTTACTTTTTTTACTACAGTTACTTCAATCAAATCTAAATTCAATACATAAACTTTAAAGTCCTTTATTTTTATCACTCAGATCTTATTCTCTATCCCATTTTCCTTTTCCTTTCCCCTCGAATATTTCCTTACTTTATTTTTTATAGCTTTCTTCTCTATGTTAAAATTTTTATTCTCAACTTTTTTTTCGCGCATTTTTCTGCTTAGTCCTTTTTAAAATTCAAATTGTACACACTGTTTAAAGTATTTTATATCTTCAGAGAAAACATGTAATTGGTTTAATTATTGTTTAGCTTTCACTGTGATTTCCGTATTTACTAATTAACTGTATGTTTTCTGAATAAAATTTTTTTTAAATTAAAAATAAAAAAAATTTTCTTCCTTCATGTCTGTATTGATATGGAAGGAGGAATTGCAAGGAATGCAATTAAATGAGACTCGGCTCGTAATTCATCTCCAGTGCACCAAATTCCAGTCCTGGATCGACCTCACAGCTATGGCACTCTTTCAGGTATTTTTCTGCACAAAGTTGTAAGAATTTTCTGCTATCCGATGATACCGTGATGGTGGCCCGACAAAGCCGCGCGCCGACAAATTCCGCGTGGAACAAAAATAAATTAAATGAAAAAAAAGAAGTTATTTTTATTAGGTTAGTGGAAGATATGTCTATGATATTTTTTTTAGTATTTTTTTTTTTTCGAATAAATTTTTGCTTTATATAATTCTTTTTTTTTATGTTATGCGTATGTTTTAATTTTTTGTTTATATCATTTATGATTTTTTCACGTACTGTCAGGGCTGTCTGAAAAGTTTCCGACCTAACAAAGAAACGAGACATTTTTTCTTCAAATTTATTATTATTTTTCTACATAATCTCCTTGTAACTCTATACACTTTTTCCAGCGATGCTCCCATCCCTTTAACCCGTCCAAATAGTACTTGGAGTCTTTCTCTGCAAAATAGTTATTTACGAAGGTGATGACCTCCTCATTTAACGAAAATCTCTGTTCCCCGGACGCAACTTTTAGCTTAAGAAACAAAAAAAGTCACTTGGGACTAGATCTGGTGAGTAAGGAGGGTGGTCAAGCAGTTCAAACCGTAATTCGTAGATTTTCACCTGGGCAACCGCTGGACGGCGCATTGTCTTGGTGAAACAATTTTTTTTTCTGCAAATGTGGCCGTTTTTTCGCAATTTCTGCCTTCAGCCTGTCAAGTAATGATGCATAGTATGCTTCTGTAATGATTTTTCCTTTTTTAAGATAATCTCATTAAGACAACTCAATGATTATCCCAGAAAACAGTCACCATCACATTCCCAGCCGAAGGAACAGCCTTTGCCCTTTTTGGAACCAATTCTCCCTTCGCAGTCCACTGTTTTGACTGTGTTTTTGTTTCTGGAGTACAATGGTGTATCCAAGTTTCATCTACAGTAATTAATCGGCGCCAAAAATCTGATTTATTTCGCCTAAACTGCGCCAATAGAGCGTTGCAAATGTTCATTCGAACACGTTTTTGGTCCGCAGTGAGCAAACACGGTACCTAACGTGCGGCCAGCTTTCTCATGCCTAAATCTTGATTCAATATTTGACAAACACGTTCTTTGGACACGTTCATAGCCTCTGCTATCTCTCTAATCTTAATTCGACAGTTGTCCAGCACGATTTGGTGAATTTGAGCGATATTATCGTCAGTGGTTGCAGTTTTTGGCCGTCCCGAAGGTTCATCGTCACCCAAGCTGGTACGGCCACGTTTAAATTCAGCTGCCCAGAATTTCACCATGGTAAATGATAGTCCCGTACACAGCGTCCAACTCGTCTTTAATTTGTGTAGGCGTATTGCCTTTCAAAAATAAATACTTAATGATAGCTCGATACTCGATTTTTTCAATTTTCACAAAAACACTCACATCGACTCACTCAAACGATTGTCAAACAACAATTGCGCATCCAGAATGATTGAAATTTTGGTAAGTATTTATCAAAGCATGTGCAAACATGTTCCCTTGTCCATGTCCACTTTTGTTGACGAGTACTGCCATCTTCATGTTGAGATCGGAAATTTTTGTTTGTATTGTGTGTATGTTTTAATTTTTATTGAATATAAAATACAATACATTGGAATAAATGTGCCGTTCGTGATCATCCCAAATATTTTTTTTATAGAACTATCTCACATCCCAGTATTTGGGAAGTTTGTTATAATGCATTAGCACAATCCACAAGCACATACATTTGTATTATACACAAGGTCTTAAGTCAAGTCTTAAGTCTGTTAGTAAACCATTATTTTATTATTAAATAGTCAGATGGTAATGCTAATGAGTTGACAGATAATGGTCAATGACACATAATCAACTTTCATATATATGTACTTTTTCTTTTCTGATATTGTTATCGTGATAGTTGTAACACAATATAAACATTTGTGACTATTTATTATTTATTATCTACATAAGACCAAAGTCCTTCATTCTCCCCCATACTCCAGCCTAGGGTCAATATTCTCAACACAGTAATAATAATTATTTTATCAGTTTATATCCAGACATACATGACAACCACTGAACACGTTTAAACTATAAAAATGGTTGTTTTATTAATCTTCTCAAAGCGGGTGGGCTGATTTTAGTCTATTAAAAAATAATTAAAACAGTGAAATAGCATTCCAGCATTTTTTAAAAGGTTTTTCAAACGTTATACGAGCTTGTATGTGACACGCCTTTGAAATTTTATGTGCGGGTGTAAATACCGACGTAATATGTGTATTCAATTCTTAACTATTTTATTTATATATATATAAAAACTTTAAAATCCCTAAATGTAACACCAAACACTATCAGCAAAATTCTATATATTTAGGGATAAAAAAATTCAATAACCTCCCTACAGAAATTAAAGAAATAAAGGATATAAAAGAGTTTAAAAAGACACTAAATAAACACTTTAAAAACACATAATTGGACAATAAATAATATTACAGAACACTTCAGAAGCACACAAATGGACAATGAATAGAATATGTAAGGTATTATATAAAATTATCGTAGTGTAACTCCCTCTCCGAACACAAGAGCTGGTCTCTTTTTTGGAGAGGTAAGCGAAAAAAAAAACATGTAATTTAAAAAATATGTAAAATTCTTTATTCATGCTATAAAGAATTGTAAAAAATGTCAAATAAATTTAACATTTTTTTTAAATGTATATATATATGAAATTAATCTGCGTGAACTTTTTGTCGCATTTCAAATACACGAACGTATACAAATTAATTGTATATTTAATTTTTATTATTACTGTAAAACTGTCCGCTGTGGTTTGTCTGGTTTGTGCCTACTGCATAGATAGTTGAACTGGAGCTGCGGTTACGAGTACATATACAATTTCATCAGTATCTTAAGTTTTAATTATTTTTTATATGTATACCTATTATCGACAAATACGAATATTATATATTTAGCGCCAACTTATGTACACGCAAACGGGTCGTACGATCGTTGGTAAAAAAAAGTTAACTAATTTTACTTTCGGATGTTCGATGGTAAAACCGTCAATCGTTAGTTAAAAATTGATAACATTGATACTTTGAAAGTTGCAGTATACTGCAATGAACCATTCAATTGCTATTTTAGTGATGAGAGTTCGTCCGACGATGATCTCGCTGGTTAATTTATATTACTGAAAATTTTTCGCCAGCAAAGTGACAGATTTCGAATGCAGGAGTGAATAAAGCTATAGATAAAGCATAAAATTGTATGTATTGCCTATGGTGAATATTTAAAATAAATCAAATCTTTTTTAAATAATTCTCGGATGTTTGAAGATTGTCACACTATTAGGCGAGATTATACTTGACTATAGTAATTTAGGCGTATGAACAACCTGCAAACGTTTTTACCACGGGTATGGTAAAAAGTTACTATTGTAAATATTTACTATGGTCAAAATTTATTAATGATCACATAACCAGTTTTAAAGGTGTTAGTTAATTTAAAAATGATATTACTGAAGTTTGGACTTGTGTTAGGTTGATTGGGGAACCTGGATTGTTTCATTACATATGCTTTTTAACCCTTCCCAAAGCATGCAGTAACACAGACCTACCATCATAATTAAACCTGTAATATTTCGGTAAATACATGCAGCATAAAATTCATATTTTAGATAATCCTAAAGAAAATATTAGAGCTTAGGAATTGACTAGTGAAAAACCAATTATGAAAAGGGAGTTGTACAAAAATAATTATTTTTTTCATTCAATCCGTTGTAAAATTAATACGTTTGTAAAAATACAATTTGTGATGTGAAAGACAGAAATCACACACTATTTTCACAGTGAAAATAACAACAAACATACAAATATAATTGTCTTTTTCATACTAATTAAATGAAGAGAGATAAGAAGGAAGGACACATTGTATGCGACTTAATGAATGCTCTAAATTATGTTATCAATCATTTTTTCAAAATTGAATGCTCAATATTTAGAATAAATTCGTGCCATTGATGCCGTTTAAGCTAATAAAAGCATTTTTTTTAACAGTTATTTACGGTAACACGAGTTGACAGCATGGCTGCGTTCGGGTATTTTATATCATGGTATGGTAAAGGTTAAATACTGTTCGTCTCTATTTTTAGTTGAATCGCTGTATACACAGATGTATAATAAAAGTGGTCTGTAATGCGACTGTTTGTTTTTTTTTTCGGTTCTTCAAATTTTCCCCTGTCAAGAAGCATTATACGAGCGGTACGATGTATGAACCAATATTTCACCTACTCAACTCAAGTATCATCAACTTAACCGACGCTCATTTACATCCCACGTATGTGGCCGGTGTAATTCTGCACACATTATCTCGAATCGCATAACTGTAAATGACGGTAGCCATTTCCATCTCATGATTTCTTACATCGCTTTCTGATACTTTGTAATATCCTCAGTACTTAAGATTTGTAATTGTTCAATTACTTGATGACATCCCTAATTGTCGAGTTTTATTTTCATTTCCGATAAATCGCGTTTATTTTTATAACAACATCCCTTTTATAGCTTGCATCAATATAAAAATTCTCAGTACAAATATTGTAATATATTTCATTTACATGCAATGCGTACATATAAAGTACCTGTTCTGAGGTAGGTAGCCATAAGGTTTCATAAGCTAGAATTGTAATAAGTTGGAGTTGTAAAAGAACAATCAAAAGGAGACAAGTAGACATAATAAGTCAATCGAACAAAGTAATTTTTTTTTTATACAGATTAAAGATATGTAAGAAGTAAGAAAAAAAAAAAAGAAAACAAGCGCGTAGCAAACAAATAGTAGTAAATATGTAAAGACAAAAGAATTACATAAAATGAGTAGCTTTGATCATTTAAGGTACTCTTCAGGCTGACTTTTTTCAATTTTGATAAGCCATTCCTTTATAAGACACCGTTGCCATCTCTTGCGGTAGCTGTCTGTATATCCGCGGTCCTATGAAACATGCATGTCTTTGAGCAAATAAGGTTTTCATTAACGAGACAGCTAGAATCACTTGATACTTGATAACATCTGTAATTGTTGAAGTACTGATATTTGTTTGGATTGCTTGCATATATCTTGAATGCAATTTTTCGAACGGGAAAGTTAAGCGTCCCGATAGATGATTCGTTTTGTGTTTGACAAAAACTAATTATTAAGAAAGTGAGAGACGATCGGGTGTTTAATGGCTATTGCGCAAATCGATAAAAATGTACATCGAGAAAGCTGCTCGCATATTTCGGGACTCTAAAAACTAATTTATTTCTTTCCTACACTTTCTAATTTATTTATCTTTTATATTAATTGCTTTATCTTGTTAAATTTTTATATCTTGGCGAGTTTATGGCATTTTTCAAGTATCTTTCGAGTACCTACATATTATATATCATTCACTTTTTTCAAATAGCTTATTTATCTATTTTTTTATGTTTCTCAATTTCAAACAAACCACTCGTGTAGATTTCGTTTTAAATTTTTTAATCGTTTTATCGTAATTATTTTAATTATATTTGGAATCACATTTTCGAATCAAATTGTCACGCACCTCGCTGCCAGGCTTTCATCGACATCACTTGACGAATACTTATACAAATAAATAAAGCATCCTGTGTGTTTTAGATAAATATACATAGTGTATAACCACTTGTGTTCGTGTAGCGTAAATTAATTAAATAATTTGATTATGCAAATTAAATTAAAAAATCATGGCGTGAAAATAAAGTAAACATTTCAAGTTTTTAAAAAACACCTAAGTTAAAAGAAAAAACTGCAGCCGGTTAGCGATTTCATACGCTTCCGTAGGAATTGTGATTTCTAATCAGACGGTAGTAATTGCTATGCCGCGACTGGTGTTAACATAACATACATGCATATATCACTTTATGAAATAGACATGCACCACCATAGTAGGTGTACAGCAATAATTTCTCATTACTCTAGAATATAGTGTTGAGCAATAAAATCGACCTTATTCGTATTATTCATGATACCTTCTTCCAACTAATTAATGTGATCTGTCAATACGTTCTTCGCCGTCTTCATATCGCATGTACATAACGAGACCATCATTTGTCTTCTCGATCAGTCACTACTCTTACATGAAGTCTTCGGGAGTCAAGTTACGTCACCCGATATGCTGACGTTATTACGATACCCAGATTTCGCGGTCAGTTAGAGGGCCAATGGAGCCGAGGTTTCTCGCCGAGACGACTGGTAAAAAAATATATTTCCGACCTGCGCTCTCATAAATGCGCGTTGCGAGCGATCTGACATTTTTTACATGTTCGTGTCGCACTCTTGACGAGTTCAGATTATATCAAAATATCCTCGTTACTCGGTGACGAGATCTCGGAAATGTGATGAAGATGTTTATAAACCGGGTGTTCACGGATCGCGGTCGCCGTGCGCGCGTGCCAAATGTAGATATAATAGTTCCTGTCCTATTACCTACCTATTTTCCCCTTCTCTATACCTCAGAGCACGACTTCTTTTCTGTAGTGTGTATGTTGTCTATGACTTGGAATTAGTTGACATGTTGACCTCCTACTGTAGGGTTGATGAGTTGAACTGTTGGAGTTGACGTTTTCTCTATTGAGCGCGTCGAACTGTTGAAAGTTGACGTTTGAGCGTGTCAGACGGTACATTCATTTTCTGGTCCTGTCCCGAATTTCTTCCATCCGTCCTACGTGGCATTACCTATCCCTTGCCCAAATATTTTTGGTCCTTAGGCCGGAGGGTGCACACCGGGTATTTCAACCCTCGCAAGAGATATTCAGTAATCTGTGAATAATGTTTTCATAACTGAAATGTCAAAATTGTAACTTGAATAAAAAAAATATTTTTTCTACTGAAAGTGCTGTCTGACGACAAATTTAATGATATGGACGTTAAATGTCCAATTGCGTTGTATTTTTTTTTTATCAATCGTATTTATAGTAGCCAGTTCATGTCAGACATAAAGTGACTTTTGGCTTACCGCAGGATTATAAAACAGGAAAAACAAGTACAGACAATGCCAAAGGCGATAGCAAAAACGCGTTGCATGTCTCAGATGCATGTATCATACCATATCTCGGAATATGTTTTTCTGGTTCGAAAAAAATTTTTAATAAATGCCTTTAACTAAGTGAAATTAAAATAAGCTCCTTACAAAATTCACCAGGTGTAACTATTTTTCAAATGAAATTGAATATTAGTATTAAAATTTGATATTATTAATTAAAAATATTTTATGTACTTATATGTATTTTAATACCTGTTTCACTGGGCTTCGCCCGTGATGAGGCAACCATTTTACACGATTGATCAATAATCATAGGTATAGTAAAACCTCTATCTATCGTTTTTGAAGGGACCTATTGAAATAAACTGTGAATGCGGGAATATATAAAAAAAAGATACATTTTTAAACGTTTAATACATATTTTAAAAAAGATACATATAGAATGTGTTTAAATAAAAATAAAATTAGAAAGCTGCGCAGAACAAAATAATTATTAATTGAACTTTGCATTGTATAATGTCAAGCTGTTGTCGGTAGCAGCATTCTCTCTCTCTCTCTCTCTGAATGTTCCGCTCATTGTTTACGATTGCTGTTAACCGAAACCAAGCATTTAGCGTTACGATGTATAATTTGAACGATTAATGCGGTAAAATGATGCATATAGTAATGATCCGTACAATCTATTTTTGGGTGTTTTGTATGAAATTAATTCGGGACAGGAAGAAATAAACGATACATGGGGAAAAACGATTATTCGAGGAACGATCGATCGAGATTTCACTGTATAAACATTTCGCATAGGTGGTTAATAATAAACAAATATATAGGATAATATTATAAGTGAAATTTTTTCGCTTATTTACGTTTAAATTGTGTCAAGTAGTAATGCTTTTATAATTTAAAGTGGGCATTAAATCGGTATTGATATTTATAGTGTTAAACAATTTTAGGAGTTAAAATAATACAAGTTTAATTAAAGACAAATATTGGTTTTCACACATACACACAAAGTCTAGCTACTCTTCCGTCATTTGGCGGGTAGTACAGTGGACCCTCAATATTCGTCATTAATCCGTTCCCGTGGGATGGATGAATATCAAACGAATTTTTCCGATAGGAATTAACTTGTAAATATTAAAAAGAAATAAAGTAGCAAACAAGAGTTGATGCGTGCACTTTGAATCGCCGCCCGAGATTGACTCACGTGGCAGATCTCA
This sequence comes from Eubasilissa regina, assembly GCA_022840565.1. Classification (NCBI taxonomy): domain Eukaryota; kingdom Metazoa; phylum Arthropoda; class Insecta; order Trichoptera; family Phryganeidae; genus Eubasilissa; species Eubasilissa regina. Next base: position 18,257,858 of record JAINEB010000013.1, read on the forward strand.
TAATATCGATTTTTCGGACGAATATCAAACAAAAATTTCGACGAATATCAACATGGACGTATATTGAGGGTCCACTGTATTTGAGTATAAACTCACACAAACAGTCTGCTGTCACCTAATGTTTGGACTGTGGTTCTACTGTGAGAGTGCATAAATGATAAAGTATATCAAAATATAAATAAATGTATTAAATTCTAACACATTAAAATCAGCATTATATACTTATGTAACAATTTGACACCACAGTCTAATGCGGTTGAATTAGTAGAGCGCCCGGTGTCGACACCAGTACCGATAAATTAATAATAAATCACAAGGTAAAAAAAATAAGAGTAAACAAAAATGTACTTAAAGTACTTAAGTATCTTTTATTTTTATTTCGTTTAATCAGGTGTTGTACTACATCCAGATACTGTTTTAATGTTTCGAATTTCTTGTACACCGACAACGACTGATAAGAACTCACATTTAATTAACATGTCTAACACTGGCCATTTCCATAATTGCTTATTAAATTATACAACTACATTTTCTAATGCGTGCCCAAGTCGTGGATCTGGAAACATCTGTATTAATTACCGAGCAAAAAATTGACAGCATGGGGCAGTTGAAATCATCTTTAGGTGATTATACTGATTATCCGAAGGAATGGCGAGACCGATGTAAGAATGTATAGATTACAATTAATCGTTAATTAAAATTGTCGGATCCGTATTTTCGCTAGTTAACAACAAAACTCTGACACGCAGTTTAAACTGCTCTTTTTTGAGTTTTTCTAAAACTCTTAAAGATGTAAGATTATTGTAAATTATTCCATGTTAATAAAGACTATGACATATTAATTTCCTAAAAACAAAGCATTTTATTCTGCATATTTAAATTTGAAACTTAAACTCACACTTATTTGAGAAGTTGAATTGATATATTTACTATTTTTTATTTATTATCTTTGTTTTATTAACCTTAAATTGAGTTTAAATACATCTACCGGTTTCGAAAAATACTATTTTTTTCTTCAGAATGTCATAACTAACTAAAAATATATATCATTGTTTCTTCATTTGATACAAAATGGTCATGGTTTTGATAAAAAGTTGGGATTGTCAATTTTGCATATAAACGGTGTTGGTCACAAATTAAATAATTTGGAATCGCATGTAAAACTAATTAAGTAATAATTTGGTAAGCATGTAAAACTAATCAATAAATTATAAACAACCAACTAAACTTAACTACGAGTCCCATTCTAAAATTTTTTCCTAAAAATTAATCGACTAAATTTGTATTAAGCAACAATTCGAGTTAGGTACTAAATTTATTTTTTAAATAAATGTTGTTTTTTTTTTAGTTTTTAAAAAAATTTTAAAAATAGATTCTGGTGAAGAAACAATGATATATATTTTTAGTTAGTTATGACATCCTGAAGAAGAAAATGGTATTTTTCGAAACTGGTAGATGTATTTAAACTTAATTCAGTGGTTAATAAAACAAAGATAGTAAATAAAAATTATGAATTTTAACCACAAAATTAATATTGCTAATTTTAAAAGATATATTTACTGTTTCCGAGGTAAGTTTGCAGAAATTCATAATCACTTATGTGAAAATAAAACGCTTGTTTTTTTTATTCTACTCGTTTAATTTACTTGAGACGCGTTTCGTCTTGTAAGGGCATTATCAATCTAACAATTTACACAATATTAAAACATCATCAGTGTTGGAACTGAATGGTTACTTAGAATAATTAGAAGCATTCAAAATGTGCGGAGATCCTCTGAATTCCAATGAATAATGTTGTCCCTTTTCATATCACGCAAATAAAATTGTATAGCGGTCCCCCATTATAGTTATAAATACAAGTTGAGTTAAATTGTTAGATTGATAATGCCCTTACAAGGCGAAACGCGTCTCAAGTAAAATAAAGCAAGTAGAATCAAAAAACAAGTGTTTTATTTTTGATTAATATAATGGGAACAAATAGATGAATCACTAAAATACTATTATGGCGTAATCCGTAAAGCAAGCAGTCCGCCATATAATATTCCGGATTCGGATCCTGATAGATTTTTTTTCTACGTGTCTTTCTAAGGGATTTATCTAATTTGTTTTACATATTTGATGGCTTTAATAATGAATAAATTGACAGAAAACTTGAAGCGAATACATTACGAGAATCCGCCCAATCCATCTAGAAGTCCCTAGATTGAGCGCCAGTCAACTTAACATAGTCGAATCTGACCTGACCCGACTGAAAGCCCCAAGGTGTGCGGTCTACTCCACGAGATTTAATTTGAATGTAGTATGTCTTTCGAAAATTGAAAAATCTCTTACAAATATAATATTTCAGTACATTACTTATGATATGATTAATTAAACAGTGTGAATGTATATTTTTATTGATGCATTTCGAGTGACAAAAACATAACGATTATAATTTAATCTTAAGATTATAATTTGGAGATTCAATTTTTTAAATCTGAAATGTTACCTCTTAATACTGTCGGTAAAAGATATGCATTATTGTCGAGTCATGCGAGCTGTGGAAAACGGGCCTTTATAGTCTGAACCAGACTGCAGTCAATTGGAAACGTTTTTAGAATAGGGCTGGTAGTTCAATTCAGTTGGTTACGACAAAAATAGACGCTTGGCTAAAATAAACGGTTGGCGATGTACAATAAAATTCGGGTAGTTAATAAATAATTTGATATCATTCAAAATATCATAATAAAATGGCAGTATTTTATGATATGTGTCAATATTTGGAAGGGATTGATTTGGTAATGGTTTTTATTATTTTTTTATTACTTGAACGGACCAGGTCAATGATACCGTAATACTACACAACAAACCACGTTTACATCAATTTAACTGTTGGTGTGCGGTAGTCACATACAGTGAGTCAAGTTTTATAAGCTATAATTTTGTATATATTATGTTGTTAAATGGTTGTTATTACAACAATTGATCAGGTCGATGTCCCAAGACATGTGATCAATTAAGAATGTAAAATGATAATTTTAAATACTAATTAAATTAGAAAGATATACATATAAAATCAATTTCATCGAAAAATATTGTTGCGCTGCTACCGGAATTCGAACCTGGATCTCTTTCCAATCCGGTAGCGCAACAACAATATTTTTCGATGAAATTGATTTTATATGTATATCTTTCTAATTAATACATTTAATTAGTATTTAAAATATCACAGTTCTGAACAATTACAACTTCACAATAAGAATGTGTTCTCCTTAGTAAAATAATAAAAATATTATTAAGTGAAGTCACAATAAGAATGTGTTTTCCTTAATAATATATGTTGTATCAATGTGTCCAAAATGTAATAAAAATGAATTGATAATTCTGGCGTCTGCAGTCGATTTACTCAAAGGTATTTGAGATTCTGTAAAAACAATGTAGATGGCTTTCAAATAATGGAACGACAGGTGTATTAATTTGAAAAAAAAATGTAACATATAGGTTCGAAAAGTTGTCATGAAAAATACTGGCGTTATAACACAATTGATAGTGTACTTCCCCGGATTGGAAATAGAAATCCAGGTTCGAATCCCGGTGACGCAAAAACAATATTTTTCGATAAAATCGATTTTATATGTATATATTTATAATTAATACATTAATTTAGTATTTAATAAAAATATTATTCACCTGCTTGATTAAAATAAAGATCAAATCGCAATCTAGACATCTGTGAGAATGTGTTGTTGTGATTATAATATGATTTTTACTTTTTTTTATTTATCACGGATTTCGTGTCGGGTTCGACATTTTTCTTAGTTCGTTAACACTTGAGAAGAGCGCGCTGTGCCATAATAGGATCATTATCCCTCATACGGCTGTACGTAGGTAGGGCACTGTCCGGGTTACACATCAAAGTGAGCACTCTACATCAGAATGCGGCAGATGTATCCACGAGACTGTAGTTACATAATAATTTTCAAGGCGATTCTCCGCTTTTTGTGCGAATTTTTATGGAGTGGTCAGTCTTGATCATGTGAGTATGGAACTAGTTTGTTTTAATTTTTTATTTAATAATGCAGCGTGGAGAGTTTGATATGGAATTAAAAGAGCAATAGTTGTATTATGTTAATGAGATTACACCACTTCTTTTTAGTGTACGATCGATCATTTTTAACTTGTTTGAGAAGTGTTGTTTAGTTTCTTACGACACATCCGACATTCTAACTACTTTCAAACAAGATTCAAGTACAGTCGATTCCGCTTAATTGGAACACATTGGGACCAAACATTTTGTCCCTAATAAGCGGCTGGCTCTAATAAGCGAAGTTTAAGGTAAAATTGAAAAAATAATATGTACGTGTTTTTGAACTTTATTAAATTATTGGAAAATATATTGAATTACAGAAAAATAATATATAATTTTAGGTATACATATGAATATGAAAAAGTAAAATAATCAATAATGATGTGAGTAGATCAGTGGTGGAGGACGAACCTTATAAGAGGCCGTCTCTGGGGGAACAGCTCTCTTCCATCACAGCTTCTTCTGAATAATTAGTCTATCTCTGAATGTATAATTTATATTACTGTTGTATAATATTGTTACCCGGAAAGACTACGTTTCGCTTACAAGGAATTGGGGCCCAAGTAATTATACATTGAAAAGAGGATAGAACCTCAAGGGATTCTGGTGGGTGGTAATCCAAGAATTATCATAGTTAGGATTCATAAAAAAAGATTTGAAAATCAAAATATCACGACAAGCCCTGCAAGAAACAAGAAATGTTTAAATAGATATTCTGAAATTTTTATTTTATTGTGTTGTCACTATTCTTGTACACCGACAATTGTTCAAACGTTTTACAAGTACATACATACATATTTATTAAAATAATTAATTCACTCTCTCAATTAAACGAAATGGTTACTTTATTTGATTTCTGTTCTTTTATATTTGGCCCAAATAACCGGCTGTACCGATAAACCGGTGGTCCAATTAAGCGGAATCGACTGTGTTTATTTATTTGTTTAGTTGGCCGATGCCAGTCGAACTATTTTAATCGAAATTTTAATTTAAGAATTTAGATGTGTCGCTATAATAAGAACGAGCGCACACTGAGGACAAAACAGTCGTACTATAGTTCGCTATCAATTGTTCTGTCGTTTGAAAAATTTGTCGTCAGTGTGCGCAATGCCATACATTCTCATAGACGTCGCTATCACGACAGCAAGTCGTCGGTGTGCGCTAGCACTAAGTATTTTATTTAGATGGAAATATTAGAGATGGAAGTGGCTACTAGCAGAAAACAATCGGCTTCGCCCAGTGTTGCAGGTCGCAATAATGCAAAAAGCCTACTTTTAAATAATCTAATAGAAGTGGACGCTACTAATCAACGCAAACAAATACCCAATCGGTCATTCTCTTTAATTAAATGACGTTAATCATTATTGTGATACACGCTCCGTTTAGTGTACGCTATAATAATGGGCGCTGCGAGTCAAAAAAGAGTGGGAAATATCGTTAAATAAATTGGTTTGTGTCTTTGCTAAATAATATAAAAAATTAGCTCGCTGGCCGTGTCCCGCCGCCACTTCCGAATACGATTCTGATTTCTGATCTGGCGTCTCAACTTACTGCGCCACGACCGCAGACGCGTCGATATTGTACAATATATGTAGAACTGTGCAACATAATACGAGTTGCTCGCGTTTTGGAGAGAATCGAGTTCGTAATATTCTGGCCTGACAGACACGTGATTTCCAATCGTACGGTCGCAATACAATTTATCATTTTCTAAAGTTGATGGCGATATTTCTGTGTTCGGAGGTTGCTATCAACTTTCATCTCGCCGCGATTAGTGTTAATTAAAATACAATTGTTTTTATCAGAACAGTCTGTGCACGCTCCGGGGAGCAGACGGCCGACCTCGTCTCGCGCGTTGATTCCTCCGCCAGCCGTGTTGCAATTCATCACTTGATGTATTCACTTCCACGTTCGTTGCACTCGGAGATCTGCCGCTCGCATTATTTGACACCCGTGCTATTGAGCTCAATTTGCACCATCCCGTTAAAACACGTTGCCAAAAAATAGCCAACTGTTGAATCACAGCCAGAAAAGTAGGTTTATATTGAAACATGTTTCCGGAAGTATATTGAAACCACGGTATTATCTATCGACTCCGTTGTCCTGGTTAACACTTGATCGATTGCCGAATTTTTTACACCCTCGTGTACAGTCTAATATCGTGAGTTGAAATCTTTCTTTAATACTAAATTATGTTACTGTCAATTGGCTGAAAATACGGATGCAGTAATTGAATTTAACCGCCGCTCGAATATTTTAAATGATACAAATGATTGCTTGTAATATATTATATTGTAAAAAAGTCAGTAAATTAAAATTCCCTTTGCATGATACATCTTCCACCGAGATTTACTTTTATTGACATTTCGACAGGTCGAGATCAGGACATTCCTGTCATCGCACTCTGTATGCCTTCTTCTTGATATCATGTTGCTACATTGCCCATATTAGAAGATGTTTCTTTTCTTTTCTCCTCTTTTTTTCCCTAGATTTCTGACTCTGTTTAAGTATCATCTGTGTGCGTAACCGCTTTTATTTAAACACGTTTTAACTAGTCTGTATAGAACTGATTGCCTTCAAACGTTGCTTCATCATATCCCTTATAGCCGTAGTAATCGAGTCAATTGATTTGATATCCCAACTAACCTAACCTATTAGAAATTGTTATCTATTATTAAAAATACATACTTGTATTTTAATAAGAACGTGTCCGTCAAACCGAAAACTCCAACTCAAAATTCGTAAGAAATAAGATTTGTTGCCCTGTAAATAGCACCGTTTTAAAGGCCGTCTTAAGACGGGCGCAAAATTTGTAGGAACACAAAACGGTTTTTGTGATAAAATGTAACATTTAAAAATAATTCCATACATACATTTTTCTGACGATTGTCTTCATTGTTTACTATTTTTAAAAAATTCATCTTCTGAACTAAAAGGTCACATATGCATATTTCAAAAGAAATTGACACTTCACTATTAGTTTTCCAGTTTCCGCACACACAAAAAGACATTGATTTTTTATATATAAAAATCACAAGTTTTTAAGCAATGGTGTATTCAATATGTTTATGTTGCATCATACACAAATATATTTTTTCGCTTCTCATTTTCTAGTGAATATTTTTAAAAAATTCTGGAAAATCGGAAATAAAATAAATTTATGCAGACTTCAAAGACAATAAAATTGTATAAAAACTTAAATAGGTTTACAACTTGATCTACCTGACATCGACGAAAAGTTTGATCTGCATTGTTAAAAATAAAGAAATAAACGAGATTTAGAAACTGTCAAGCTCGTACACGAGATGAACGTAAGATCTTCCGGTGTTTCACTATTTATCAGCACCTCAGCAAAAGAGTATAGTTCTCCTTCGTGAGACTGGTTACGAATCGAACGATGAAGATCCATTCCTGCCTTGAACCCGTACTGAGGTCGTTATCTGTTCCGTGTTGAAGCAGTCGCCTGCTAAACCGGTTTGGTATTCGCCGATGCTGCATTTACACCAGTTGGCCGACATATTTCATTAAGCTAATCAATTATTTTCGATGCTTAAATAAACTTCTGATGAATGTTTATCTTTTTTGATTAGGGTCTATCTAGTCTTCTATAATGTTTTATGGTAGTATTCACCTACATAAACTAATGCTTTGCTATAAATCAATTTATTACTTAACTATTTAACCAGCGGTTCGCGCCCGGATTGTAGATTTAATTATAATTTAAAGTATGTATTTATATATGTATTTTATTATTTATTGTTAATTATTTTATTCATATTTAGCTATAATTTAAAAGATAAAATTAAAATAAGGTATTGCAAAAAGATGTCCGGGATTTGGGGTGACTATATTTTCTTCTTTCTTCACGGTCCCAGAGTGTAATTGACCACTATTTGGAGATTGTGGTATTTAATATAATATACATTTTTATCAGTGGGGTGGGATGGGTTAACCAGGGTAAGGACGCTTATGTTTTGCTTAGCTTCCTAAAGAGTGACTATACAAAATTTAATTTAGATAAATCGAAGAGTGCAGAATTATGCAGAGAACAGAAAGAGACATATATTCATAAATGCATATAAATTACTACAAACTAACTTTCTACAAATTTTATTATATTGCACGTCAGCGGACGCAGAGTTTTTAGTTAGTAATATTATCTGTAATAATTTTACGCTTCCCCGTCTACATCTATGACTTTCCGGATGTGGTGACAGTGGCCACTTTGTTAGTGTCATTCGCTTTGGTAGGCTGTAATGTACCTGCTTAAATGGCCAGGTCTGTGAGACTCCCGTCATCTCATCTATGTATCGCGTCGCATTCAATATATAACATCAACGTTTTGTTTATATTTTTCAAGAATGTCTTTAAGTGGATATATATTATATAGCGGCTATTGTGACTATATGCTACAGTCCTTGACCGATCAGCGGTCACAGCGGCCTCGTGGTGGACACAAAGCTGCCCGCAGGGCCTAGCAGTAAGCAATCAGCTACAGTCGATTGCTAACTATACATATGTATACTATGTAATTGATCGCATTGTTTTGTCAAGATAGAAATATTCTCATCAATGTCGATACCTAGGAGTATTAACCAAGTAATAGAAATTGTTATAACCCAAGGAAGGTTAGAACCCAATACAGATTTTCTCTATAGATAAAGATATATTTATTTCACTTTCTTAAATTTAAATCACAGATTTAAATCTGATATTTTTATACTGTTGGCTTATTTGATTTTAGTATTGTACAGTCCTCGGGATTACGACAGGTCGGTCTTTTCTCCGACGTGCTGACCCTTAATAATTATTCAATTCGTATAACAAAAATATCTAATATCAAATGAAGAAAAGACGGGTACGATAGTTCGCCCAGACTATTACGATCTTACCTCATTCATAAACACAATCGATATATTTACCGACGCGTGTTTGATGTATGAAATTAGACCGCAATAGATCAATGAATACTTAAATCAAACTGATGCATCGTTTCCCCGATATTTCAATACCGTGCGTCCGTGTATTGCGGTAATCTGACCTGCTTTCGTATTATTCTTCTCTATTGTGTTGCTGAAGTTTCTACTCGATTTAATAGCACAAAAAAGTCAGCATTGTTGCGTCATTTTCACACTGCTTTGAAATTCCTGGGTTAATGGATCTCTTCGACGGATTGTATCTTCCATAGTTTTTGTTACACTAAGCAGAGTATCTGTAACGTTGATACATATTGAATTTGAACTAGAAATACATACGTATGTCAATTTATAACAATATTTCGCTTAGCATACGAATACTGCACGTTGTAATGACATTCAGAGTAATAAGTAAACCCGGTCCGCAATATTTTATGACTAAACTAAACTAAAATTGTTTTATGCTGCTTTTTGCATTAACATTTCTTTTCTGTTAGTGCATTCTGTATTGCTCTCCCTGGAATTCACGATCAAAACACTCGTGTCACATTTGACAGTGACATAGATAAGGAAAAAAACCATAGAATGCGACGCGATATGACCATGTGACATAGATAAGATGGCAGGATGTTTTTTTTATCTATGACAGGAGTCTCACAGACCTGGCCGTTTAAGCAAGTACTTTACACCCTTCCGAAGCAAATGACATCCAGAAATATTATTATTGTTACTAGTCTAAAATGTTCAAAGAGTGTATTATTATTACAAAATCATGTTAAGCTTAAAGTCTACGTTCTTCGAAATAAATATTTACGAATTTGACCCGTTGATATTCTATGTTTGATGGTCGATATTCTACATCTATCAGTAATATTTCCGTTAAATTATTAAATCCAGTCAACATATAAATGATTACGTAGAAATTAATAAAATAATTTACTGAACCGGTGACCTACGCATATTTCTTGTATTCACTTGTTTCTCTTAATATTACTCCTATAACAAAACAAATAATTTCCAAAAAAATACATAAATATGACGGTTGTATGGCAACTAGTATTTTTTTTAATTATTAAAAAAAGCGTTACGATTTTAACTATATTTAAGACACCTGTGCAAAGATAATTAATGTTTTAACACAAAATTTATGCCGAATCTTGAAATGAAATTATAAATATTTTATTATATCAACCGGTATAATCTGATTTGTTAAAACTGAAGCGTTTTACTAATATTTTTATTTTCTTTCCTTCGCAGATCCACAATGGCGATGAACGGTATGAACGGCCATCACCAAGACGGGCCCTCCAACGGAGCGTCCACCGGTGACATCATCACTCAGAACCAGCAGCGAGGCTGGTGGACCATCGGACTGATCAACGCCCGCTACCGCTACCTCACCGCAGAAACCTTCGGTTTTAAGATCAACGCCAACGGCACGAGCCTTAAGAAGAAACAGATCTGGACCCTGGAGCCAGCATCCAATGCCGGAGATAGTGAGTATTTTTCTTTGGTACCTACCTAATCACCTAATTTAAATTCGAAAAAACTTATGGAAAATTTGCCGATAACTGTCAAATAATCCGTTACAACCGCTTTACAGTTCTCACTCTTAATCTTCGTAGTTTTTTTCTCATAACTCCAGGCTTTGATTATGAAAAAAAGGGCATTTTCAATGATTTTGACACTTCACTGTCGCGCGGGAACAGGTTCTCAGACGTCATTTTCTCGGGACATAGTATGGCAGTCCGTTTCCTGCAGCCGACCGATTTTTAACAATTAATTTAATTAGTGTGCGTTTGACACCCCAGCTAAGATACACCAAATGATGCACTGACTCAACCGTACCAAGCACCGGCGTACCGACGTTCTTTCGTCTCACTTACGCTCGTAACTTTACGTATGTGCACATGTGTATGATATAAGTAAGAGAGGAATAAAGATAGCACGCACGTGCAACCACTCATTATGACGATTCCTGGAATATGCCAAAGTCAAACAAGTGTGGAGACAAACAAAAAACGTTTACAAAAAGATCGCAATATAACGAATCAGCACTCGCCGGGGTCGCGATGGACGAGGGTTACCTGTATTCTAATTGAATTGAATTGTATTTTAATTCTTCTTATTACGGCGTAGATAGCCAAAAGCAACTTTTGCGTTTTTTTTTTTGTTATTGGAACGTGCTTCCTTCCCATCCTGACACATTGTATTGTACATCGTCACCAATCAACGCCTTTACATCTAGTAGTACATTCTTCAAAGGCCGAAGGTACGAAAGGTGCCTACGTAACTTCCAATCGTTTCATATCTCAATATACATCAGGCGTTCTGTCCATAAACTCAAAAAGGCAGTAAATAATTAATATAATCAATAGATTGCAGGTCGCTGAAATATTAATGAAAGGTTCTCATTTTTGTACGCTTTGTAAGGGCACATTAAATCATACGAGTTAGTTTGTAATATGCGAACGTGGAATAATTATATTTATTTTCATATCTCTTTAGTCACTATCTCTTCGCCCACAATATGCAATTATAATATTATCGCCTTCAATGTTCCACTTGTTTTTTCCTGTTTAACACTGTATTTGTATTATGAAATTATTTATCTCTATTGTTTTATTGTTGGCTCGAATGAACAGTCACCCTTATCGCATTCTAAATATTTTATTCTCCTTTTTTCTCGTCGGTCTCTCGTCATTGAGGTTTTTCACCTCACACTCGCACTATATTCGTCCACTTTTCTCGGCAACAAAAAGTGCCGGTTGCTTTTGCCATTTGGTCGGTTCAACAATTGGGAAACTTCCATCAAAACAAGCTTCTCCAAGGTATCGTCTCTCCTCAATAACATGTCTTAAAAATTGGAGGATTCACTTTAGGTTTGAGAGTCTTGCACAACACCACATCTCAAAGGCATCAATTTGTATACTTTCTCTTGCCTTTAGATTCCACAATTTTATTCCATAGAGATATAAAATATTTTATTAATTGTTAATGTGTGAATATTTTTAAATAGGTTAATTTTTTCGTTTCGTTATAAAATAAGTTTGTATCTAAACGATATTTAGCTGCAAAGTCCATTACTATCTATAATCAATACACCCATCTTTGTACAAGCTGGCAGGCTAAGATTTTAAAGACCCTGACCTCAAGTAATATTCATATTTTAAACGATCTAACACGCATGTACCTGCTGTAAAAGGCTTCCCTTCCGTCAATCATCAATGATGTTTCGTAAAACCTAAAAAAAAAACTATTCGAACACGAGTTCTCCAACGGAGCTTACAGAACCACCCCAATTTATGTATTCTTTTAAATCACAATGTTTTTCATTTAAATAAAAATAAAAATTAAAAGGATCGGGAATATGACAAGACAGTGTTTAATAACTCCGTTACTACTAAGTCTCGATATAACAATTGACGTGAATTAATTTACCGAAAAAATATTTTAGCTGTCACCGGGATTTGAACCAGGATCTCTTCGTATCCGGCGAAGTGCGTTATCCAATTGACGCATTTAATTTGTTTTAAATATCACAGAACTACGTTTTGAAAAAAAATCCAACTTCACAAATTATAATGTGTTCTCTTTAAAATTGGCGTGAAATTTGTGATGTAATGTCGTGATACACGGCATTTCGTTGTCCAACGTTGAAATCCCAAATTACATTTTTCAATCAACATTGCAATTCCGACTCGTCTCACCAGCGGAATTAATAAACCGACTAACAGGACATTTCAATGTTTTAATACAAAATTCACTGACATTGACCGTGATTCATCATGTTCCGAGTCTAATTTTTATGTTTAAATAAATTTCTGGTATAATTAAGAATTAAGAAATTGTTTACCTAATTATACAATGGACATAATTATCTTTTATTTACATGTTTATTTACTTTCAACGTAATATTGCCATTCTTTGTTTGAATTTTTTATATACAGTTTGTATGCGAATAAAGCACTGAAAATATATTCCGTCTAGAAAATTTAGCACCGCTCATTTCATTCGATATTACATACATATTTTTCATAACTTATTTTAGTATTTTTGACAATAAAGTTTTGCGTATTATTGAATCTTTTTTTTGATTTTCACAATAAAACTTTGTACTACACACACGTCGGGTTATTTTCACTACTAGTTACGAGAGGTGCAGTCCCTCTCATCATCAGGCGATAACTAAACTAAGTACAATATGATCGAGAGGTGTAGCTCTCGAAACTAGTAGTGAAAATAACCCAATGTGTGTGTAGTACAAAGTTTTATTGTGAAAATTAAAATAATCATGTTACACCACAAAATAAACCGCACGTACATACATATCTGCTTTAGAAATTTTAATATAGTGTAACTACGAGTAGGCCGATGCTAATGCAAATATTAGTTGATTTTGTGTACTTGCATACAACTGGTCTGTATTGATTTTGTCATTGTTCCTTTTATGTCTAGAGCTTTGTCTAAATATCTCTCGGTCGTGCTGGTTCGTCCGTTGCTTTAATAATAATTCCTCTCTTCCGTCTTACCCAAGTCAGAAGTATGTATACAAATTATACCGGGACACGGCATCTCAGCATTTCAAGTCCAGTTTCAAAGGGCATAGAATTTCAATGCACTCACCGAGTGCTCGGTAACTGCCAACCGAGTATTATGTATTGGTGAGTCAATATTAGCACCATTCTTGTACTTATCCACGTCATGTATGTGCGCAAGTTGTCAGCACTAGATCTGCAATATCAACTCGATCATTAAATTAATTATTAACGTTTCTCTTTCAAAAATAATTAATATGTTCGCGTTTTTTTTTTTTACGAAAATGTGGGTTTTTTTTATTATTTGTTTATATCAGAAGTTATATACTAGATTTGAATTTTTTTAAACTATTAGATATGACCTTTACACTAATGTAAAACTAATAAACTGAATGTTGTTTGCCATAATTAAGAAAATACAAGCATTATAAGAAAGACCGCGACCATTAATTAGATTCATTTTCCGCGTGCAACAAAATCGCCTTAATATAGAAAATTCTTGGATATATGAATATATATTCTTATAATCTTGATGTTAAGAGTTCAATTTGCTGGACATATTTTTAATTTTCGACGTTTTTAAAACGCTTTGTGTTAATGGAAATAAATTATTTTAAATACTATATTTTATTTAATGACACGATTTGAGGCTTCAACTACTATATAAAATCAAGTTTTATATTAAAAACACTATAATTTCTTACTAAATAATATTTATATCGATCTTATGAATATGAATTATTTTTGAAAGCGCATCCTTGGCATGATTTTGTAATTATCGGGATTTAAATAAAAACATATTATTGTCATTTTTTTGTAGTTAGAATATGATTGATGAAGTCGGCTAATATTAGAATCGGTCACCATTTTCGAAATAATCGAATTCAATCAAACATGACATTACAGTAAATAAAGCAAGATAATTTAATTCTATGCAATTTTGCAAGCTTATTAATTTATGCCTGTAGAATAATAATATTATTCTAAATGTAATATTTATCGAGTTGCTTGTAAAGGTTGTCGTAAAATCAGACGGGTCCTTTTTACGTTAATCAATACAGGTTGTTTGTCACGTGTTTTCAGCTAATAAAGCTTTCATCTACGTCGTTTTCATCAGTATTTTCAACAGACGTCCTCGACCCTTTTCGTCTTTAAGAACGCCTCTGTTCCCACACCCTTTACTCGGTTAACGTTGCGTGATGTTTGAGGGGCATAATGCCCTAGTTTAAATTCATTTACAAAAAAAAATCACATTTTTTCATTCCCATTAATTCAGGATTAAAGTAATGCAAATTAAATGTCTGACTAAATAAATAAATATATCAGATTCTATCTATCTATCTGACAAATAAAAACAAATATTTCCTCCCATAGAACGTTCAAAATGATTTAATATTAATGTCAGCCATTATTTTCGAAACAATGTAATATAAATTCTTCTTTTTTTTTACCGCTAACCCGACGACCTATCACATCATTTTTAGATGCGTTGGGTCTGTGGGAGAAGAGCAGATGAGATTATAAGAATTTTATTTATTTATTTCTTACACACACATTTTTTTAGTTTATATTTAATATTGTTACGTCTTCTTCACTTATATTAATTTAAAGCATCGTTTGATAGTTACAAATTAAATTAATAAGAAAACCTATCGAAAAAATATTTTGTTTCTACCGGAATTCGAACCTGGACCTCTTCCTATCCGGGGAAGCGCGTTCACCATTTCGCTATAAAAATCGAATATATTTTTGACAAATTTTGTACTTGTGTTGTGTAATTTTACTAATTAATACAACTATTATTTCATTTTTAAAAGGAATCAACTTTATATTTGTATTAAAATACCGTAGAACTACATATGTCCTGAAAATACAACAAATTATACCGTCTTATTCCGTGTTTCAAATTAATCAAACAATGGCTTAGTGGCATAGTTGGTTCGATACCTGCTCCCGAGAAAAGAACGATAACTTTTTTTAATATTCCGCGTATTGCGCAACGTAGCATGCATATACGAAGTTTGTAAAATACAATTTTAATGTATGCAAAAAAATATATTTAAAAAAAAAACAAACAAATTAGATGAATCACTCACGATGTACAGAAAAAATATTTACATATATGCAATACACTAATAATTTTAGACTTGATTCGTTTATCTTTGTTACGTGAGACAAATTATTTCCAATTAAACATAATATAAGAGTCGTGAAAGGGGATTTTATAAAATTAATAAATGTCGAACCAAAATATATTTCTTGAAGCCTTCGCGTTGGTTTAGCAATGCTAAACATTCTCGCAGGGGGTCTGGACTCCTGGCATCTTGCAGTGGATGAGGTTCACATGTGGATCCCTCCTGCTGTTGCTCGACCATGATTTGCCAAAGGTTATAGTGTAAACATTCAGATGCGGCTGTAACGAGACATAAATGTTTGTACGAACATGTGCCTGAAATTGGTCGAGCCGCTCCTCTGCGGCTTTATCTTTTGTGTATCCTGTGGACACGAAGTTTGAAGCTTTAAATTAAAGATTCGTCTCAAATTCGTGGTCTGAAAAGTACTCTGGTTGACTGACGTTCGTGATTGACTGTAAACCGCAGTCTTGATTGCGAAAATATAACAAAAGGAGGTGATGCGGAACCGTTCACAGTCATTGTGGATTTAATTTTATATTTAAAAAAAAACAATTAATTTTATACTGATTATTTCACCACTTATCGATACATTTAAAGGTCAAATAAAATTTGATATACCAAGCGATTTTATATCTTTCGTTTGAGATACAAATCACTGTATTTATTTAACCATTTTTTAGTAATTGAATTCATTATTGAAATTAATGATTTATTATTGAAATGTTGCAAAAAGAAACAAACCCTTTCTTACCGGTAGGATTATGCACAATATATCCTGGACCTTGATCATAAAACGAGAAACTGTATTTTCGCACTAGTTTAACTTACACCATCACATTTTATGTTATATGCGTACGTATATTGTGATATGATGTGAAAACAAGAATTATTACGAATGTAACAATAATTCCACAGGTTGGTGCCTCGCTAATGTGGCGCTTAGAAAATTTCAAATTATGATTATTATTTTCGGAGTCGCGTCGTTCTTACGGCACTTACGCTGCGGCGTACATCACGCGACTCGAAGAGAAATTCAAAAAAATCAATGTTTTTTTTTTGCATGTAATTTTAGGAATTTTTTGAAATATTTCATGGACAGTTAAATACATAATGTAATTGAATATCTTAGACAATATTAACGAAAAAGCTTAGCAGAACTTACGAAAGATTTCATGCAATACGTCACTTTTTTAAGCCGAATCATTTTTACGCGATTTTACATATCTTTAAATAACGTACCAATCCTGTATTTTAAATTATATTCTATAATTTACAAAATTAATTAGTTGATTATCGCCATCTGAACAAAGTTATTTATTTGGGACGTTTATATCCCAAAATAAATGTCACAGATGATAAGAACACAAAAGCGTGTGTTCTATCTATAATTTATAATTTTATTATTTATTGCATTTAATTAAACGTTTTATTTGATACAATTATTTTATGTACGTTTATTTGTCGGTAAATAAATATTTTCTGTATATCATTCATTTAATTTGTTTACAATAAGTATTCTCTAAATGTGATATTCCATAAAATAAAATAAATAACCACAATAAAAAAAAACATAAAGTACAAAAATTGTGCGTACCGAGTAGGTAGGTAAGTACTACCTACTTTTTTTTCTTTTAATGCTCTCATTCATTAAGCTTGTATAATAATATTATCACGTAAATATTATAGACCTCGTACCAGTTTGAATGTGTTGATTGAAAATAAAAGCTGCATCACTGGCCGCTAGGGGTCAGAATCATAAACACTCGTAATGCGCCTGCGCGTGCGTGCACCGGCATAATATTCTACTTGATTGGAAACTTTAATATTATGTACATGATTATTTCGATGCGAAGCTTTTCTTCATCTTATATAAACCCGAGTATCTTTAAAACCAATTGTTAAATACTGTTTTCCCACAATCAATGCAATGCAATGCAATGTAAAAATAATTCATATAAAATTTATTATTTTTACTACTATTACTAAAAATAATGAATTAAAATTAATAATGATTAAAAGTTTTAATTGTGTACAAGATGAAAAATATTTTTCTATCTAAAATTAATACAAAAATGTACGTTAAGTGGTTAAACATAGTACATTTAGTAGAATAATTTACAATTATTAAATTAAAACGTTTTCGATACTTACTGCAGTGAACAAAGTTGTGTTTTATTTTATTAATTAATTAATTTTTCTAAAAGTTAATTGAAACGTATCTAATTTTTGTTATACCCAAAAGTGTCTACATAGATAGATTTCTTTGTTGATTTTTCTGACAATGTCGGCAGATTTTAAATTTAATACATTTAGTCATATCGCCTACATCGTATTTGCTTACCCGAATAGAGTTTATATATAATTATCTTAAATTAATATTATAATAATCATCGCAAAGTTCTTTTGAAAATTCACATTCCTGAATATTCAATGAGACAGTTGAAACAAAAGAATGAACGGCACAATTCAGTGGGTCCGGTATCTTAACATATCACTTCTTTACGTCGTGCATAGGTCTTCAGAATACGCTTTAAGGCTATTCAAAAATGTATGTTTCACGCATCGAAAGCGACATCTTTAAGTGTTATTTTAGATTAGGATAATACAATATTTTTATTCGCTTCAATTAATTACATCTAGTTTTGAGAGTAATTGATATGATGTGCGTTATTTCACTAGTGTTAGTTATGTTCCCCGACTCCAAATCAGTTTAGAGGTACTGAAATGTATTGTGTCCTATGATAAGGATAACGTATGCGTATCAGATGGTATAGGTGCGATGGATACCCGCCTCTAATCTTAGGTTCTCATTCGGCGTTCAATATGTAGGTGTGTCGCGTGTATGTGTCTAGGTGTTCGTGTGGAGCATGACACACAGTAAAGCATCAGGTAAACACAGAATGAAAAAAAATTTTCTTTGTGTATTGCACTTCTGTTATTTTTCAAATTCTGTTAATGCTTGAATAGGGCGTTTATAATCATAAATAAATAAATATTTATAGCTTCGTGAGCGGAGACAATAGTTGTCTACAATCTCTGTAATTTTCACATTTCAGCCTGGTATTGTAAATATTGTTATGTTTAAAGCTTTCAATATTTAAATAAATATCAAATGTCTCATAGAGACGAAGCTATTTTTATTATATTTAATGGAAAATATATATAAATATGGGTTATATTTATATAAATTGATCTGATATTTATTTAATAACAGTGCCTTTGTAGGTAAAAATCCAGTAATTGTGTGTTCTTGGACATATTCAAATATTGCTTTCAATATTTGTTCGATCTTAATTGCTACGCAGTACATGTAAGCTAATATATCTATAAATTGTATAAATAATAAGAAAATACACTTTGTTTAAACCACCCACCATATATTAATTTATCAAAATGTTTACCAATAGTACCTTCATCATACAAATTGTATTTACTAAAATTAAAAATACAAGCATAGACAAAAAAACAAAATTATAAATATAAGTGATAAGTTTTTAAAAGAATTTGATTATTTATAATGTTTATTTTACTATTAACACTTTATTTTTGCAAATAGTTACCTTTTAAATTTGTTTTCACAGTAATTCTTCATTACTAATATTTATAGTTTTGTTTTGGTCTTGAAACATGTCGATAAATCAATATACAGTGGTTTAAAAGTTTTTTTTAACAATTATTTATATAACATGTTGCCACAAGTTATTTTGCAAATATTGAAGAATATAGTTTATTCCTCGGGAGGCTTTACACTATCACGATTACATTACCTCGAAATGGACACATTGTGAAACTTCGCTTAGAATTTTATTACATTTTTTGTGCCGCTACGTCACGTTGATACGCATCTTTTAATCGCTTCTTCATCATAACACTTCTCGCTCTGCGCTCACGGCGACTATAAAGACCTAATTGTGATTACCGTCTTCGCTAAAGCTCGACCAGCATGGTAATTGGATTCCCCGGGTCCCGCGGCACGCGCCTTGAATATCTGCAATCAATGCGACAGCTCAGCATCATGTCTTTATTACACGCCATTCTGTTATTACACGGTACACAGCTAGCGGTGCCGCTCTGTGCACTCAAATGTGGATGCTGACTGAGATGGAATCTCCGTGTGACGACCATATATTAAACATCACCTAGGTCTAGGTCTCAGGGGTTGGCAAATCGCAGCTTCCGATTCGCACGTGGCTATTCGAAAGTATCGAAAATTATATTAGTTGAAATGTGCGCTCTTTAGTCGAGTCACTCGGATGTTATGTTATGTACAAAGATAACACTGAAATTAATATTTAAATTCACACCAAAGTCTATACTCGGAAGACAATTGTGACCAATATTTATCAATTGAAGAAAAATACTGTATCAAGTACCTAGGAATCATAATAGATAAAAAACTCAAATGGATAGAACATATTACTAACCTTACAAACAAAATAAGGAAACTTCTTCAATATTAGCAAAATTACTTTGTGGCCTCATTTTATATAAATAATTAGACAAAATACTTTGTTTAAAACACTATTTATTGATTATTCAATATGTTTCGATACTTATGGTATCTTCTTCAGGAAACAATGTATACTGAAATTAAAAATACAATCATAGATAAAAACAAAACTATAAATTAAGAACTAATATGAAAACAAATTTAAAAGGTGACTATTTGCAAAGATGATTTGGTTATTTATGTATAATATTTAGCTTGCTATTAACACTTTATTTCTAAAATTTCAAATTTATCTAATTGTAAACCCCCTAGTATTTGTATGTAATATTTCTAAACCCTTGTTAATATCAATGGAATGGTTCGTTTCCAAAAGATGATTGGAAAATTTTGAATAGTTGTTAGTATTTAGGCATCTCAGGTGATCCTTAATTCTAATATCAAAATTTCTGCAAGATATAAAAATAATTGCAATCATTGCAAAAAAAATTGTAGACCCCCGATTTTGTCTAATTATTTATTTAAAATAAGGAAAACTGGTTACATATTTTTAAGACTCGGAAACATCAACTATTAGGAAGTTAATTTGCACAAATAAATCTTATCAAGTGCAATATGTTTGTGAAGAGATGAACGGATGTTAGAACATAGATAAAATAGTATTACTTGTTTGGTTATTCATCGAACCAACGACATTATTGTTATTATAGATTTCGTTATAGTGGTTTCGCGCCAGAGCTACATGGGCAACCGATTATTATTTTATTTTTTAAAATTAAATTTAAAAAGTCAAATTATAATAAATATTATTATTGAGTTCTGCTAGTTTTAATTCACCGAACATATGCGTTGCTATAAAAAATAAAAATATAGATTCAAAATTTGCAGCCCATTTATTGAAAGAAAACCATGTTCCGCTTGATAGTAACCTTTGCATATAGTAACCAAAGATTTTTAATTAAATTAGCTTGAACAATTAGAAATTAACAAAATAACGAATGACCCAAATATAGTTTTAATCAATAGCCAACATAAAATTATCTTCTCTCCACTTCTTAATATGTTCAAAAAACCTAAAATCAAGACGAAATAACCGATCACAATGGGGTAATCTCGGTAGTTAAAATAAATAGACACTTACAGAATATTTCAACTAATCATTTACAGAAACGGGAAAATTAACAATTAAGCTTAACCATTAGTAAACAAGGACGTTATACATATTAACGGGAAATGTTTAATGATAAGGTAGTGCAGTGCCTCTGAGAATAAAGAATATTTAATATACATCGGTTACACCGAAACTACCTAATTACCCATGGATAGAGGAAGGGGTAACTAAAATCAGTTAAATGAGCCGATTTTACGTGGTTTATCCACTGTTTGAAAATGGCCTTAACCGCCGAAACAGCTGTAACATATAATAATGCTTACGCAAACTACCAGAACTCATTAAAAATATTTATTATAATTTGACTTTTTAAATTTAATTAAAAATATAAACATGGAGTTGTACAAACTAAACACAATAACAATTTTTTTAAATATGTTTTTTTTTTAATATCAAAATGGCGTGGGCGTAGTAGTAAAAACTGACTTAAAATTTATATTTAACAAAATTAACTTAGAATATATATGACCAATTTATACGTTAAAATTGTAAGTTTATACTAAATAATTGTTTATTCCCCGTATTAATTTTTATAAACTAACAAACTTTGTATAAGCCACGTCGAATAATTTAACGTCCACTGGTTTCGACACCACTGTATCTTTCTAAATGGTAAATATGTATATCCTTTATTATAATATATTTTAAAACTTAAGAACCCTTAAATTTTCAAAATGTTTTATTCTTCTACTACAGATAAAATGACGATACTTCTCCTTCGTACCAGTCCTGTCCGCATCGATCAGTACTAAAATATAAATTAATTTTCTCTAAGAGCGGTCACAAACAATAATAACGTCGTTTTTTAATGCCGCTTAAGAATTATGGATTTAATTCCATACTAGCTTTTTTATTATTAAACGTAATGTGACAATAAATAATAATAATATATATGTAGATTGACAATAATATTATTTAATAATAGCGATATTAACATTCGTATATCGTTATCTTGATTTTCCGTTTGAATTTGCAATAATAATTCATTTTATGATAATTATTGATTTCGTTAACAAAAACACATTAAAAAACAGACACCTGAAGAAATAATAATTTGACGTCATTTTTTACGCTCTTATGATTTTATAACCATGTTGAATTCTAGAAGAATTTTATCGTTTTGAAGATGAGAAAGTTAATAGTCCCAAATAGTCAATAAAATTGTACAAAAATAGTTAGTTTGGAACATTGAAAAAATTGCTACACGTGATGTGACGTAATTTTCTCGATCATTTAATTATTTTATATTAATTTGTATTAAAAATGACCACAAAACAATGTTCTGTAATTATATATTCAAATCAAAAATGTGTTTTCTTTAAATATTTTTATTATTTTACAATTAATAATATTTAAAATTTTCTTTCGTATCATTTATTTGTTCACCAAATAGAAATAAATAGTTGAATCATAAAAATGAAATATTATAGATACTTTCAAATATAGTGCAACTACAAAAGTGATTTTTTATTTTATAAAAAAATTCTCAATTATTACTGTCTATTTATAGAAGGTTTTTTTTTTTTTAATATTTACATGTTTGTCCACATTTTATGGTATTCAGTGTGTTTAAACGCAATTGTTTAAGAATCGCAAATAATCATTTATGTCCGTTGTAAGAATGCGGTCATATACTGGAAATTGTTTCATTAGCAATTTACATGAAACCGCGTTGGAAATGGAATTCACTGAATACATTTGCCGAGTGTCAGACGGTTCCTCTCGCCGAGTCGCTAATTGCCTCCGACGTCAGCCCGACTCATGAATTTCTCAGAAAGTCCTGCTGTTTGTCGAGTGGTAATCATTTATTTTAGACTTAAACGCTTCTTAATCAATTATCCTTTCTTTCTTTTTTTTACACTTTAAGACTTTGCAGATCTTTATTCTGTCTAAGGGCCGATCGGTTGATCACTAGTAAAATTTATAAGTAGTTAATTTGTAAAGGGTCTTTCAACGAGGAGGCTCGATTTTAAAATGTAAGTTAAACAGGTTGTATGTGAGATATTCACTCAATTTTTCTTTCATTTGAAAGAATATTTTATGGCATTAAGTGTGGAATATAACGTTGTTCGAATATCCGCTGCGGTTTTGTTCGGTGGCAGGTTTGGGAGGTCCAATTTTCTATGACTTTATCGCATAAATCTGGCTAAATTTGCTGGATGGCGTTTGTTATGTTGACTTTGAGGGGGTCAATTGTTTGCGACTTATTCGTAAAGACTTGCGATTTAAGATAGCCTCAAAGAAAGAAGTCTAAAGGCGTTAAATCGCACGATCTCTGTGGCCAGTTCACGTCACCGCCGCGCGAGATAACCGTGCCCTCAAATCGCTCGTGACTTTGATAATAAAATTTGATGATTTACACACGTTGTTCAACCTTTCGTGGTGATTTGCCGTATACTACTTAACAATTGACAATAAATTTGACAGATGTCACTTTAACAACATGGCTGCTATAACCTAACAAATTTTGAGCGTCCCTATTAAAAGACCCTATATTATATTATAGTAACTTTTTACCATCGCCCGTGGTGAAAAATAACGTCGTTCGTATGTCAAGTTTATTATTGTTAGCGTTAATTCCGCCTAATAATGTGGCAAGGCAAAATAATAGTTAAATATCTGAGAATGTCGTTAAATTTGATTTATTTTAAATTTTCACCATTGGCAATACATGCAAATTTTTTTTTTTTTTTATATTTGTTACAAATTTTACATTGTGGTTTTTATTCATTTTGATAAATTAAAACTTTGTTTTTAACCACTTAGTTATATTTAATACAACCGGTTTTGAAAAATACAATTTCCTTTATCAGTATGTCAAATTAACTAATTAATTAAACAAATATCAGTTTATATATATATATATATATATATATATATATATATATATATATATATATATATATATATATATATACAACTTTCAAAAATTTGATTACTTAAGCCAGCCGAAGACAGGTCGTAAGCCCTGTAATTACCTCATACTTCCATATATTTTCCATTAAATATTATGAAAAATAGCTTTGTCTTTATGAGATATCTGATATTTGTTTAATAACAGTGCCTTTGTAGGTAAAAATCCATTAATTGTGTGTTCTTGGGCATATTCAAATATTGCTAATTGATTAATTAGTTAATTTGACTTCCTGATAAAGAAATTTGGTATTTTCCGAAACCGGTTGGTGTATTAAATATAACTCATTAAGTGGTTAAAAACAAAGTTTTAAATAATCTATCTTAACATACAATTTTATGTTTTATCTATCTATGGTTTTGAATATGCGTTCGAAATTTGTCACTATGCTGGCGAAAAATCTTCGACTTTTGTGCTAATATAAATTCAACAGCGATATCGTCATCGGATAAACTCTCATCACTAAAGCTTCGGGATTCGTTGTCGTATATTCCAACTTTCAAAGTGTCAATGTGACATATGACTTTCGAAACGCCTGTGAAGTGTCTGCCATTTTTAATAAACGATTTATCCGGTATTGGAGAGTTAAATTAGTTTTACTATGTACCTACTTTCGATGAATAAATATATTTTACCAACGATCGCACAACCCCTTTACACCAAAAATTATACTAAGGTAACTTTTTTACTATAGTAAAAATTTACCACTAAACCAACTACCAGCCCTAGGAGACGATGCTAGTCCAATTATTTTCGTTTATTTCTTGGAATAAGTAAGCCTCTTTTAAAGCCTCGAGCTTCTTTTCAGTCGTCTTAAATTTTTGATAAATCCACGGTGCGAACTAAAAAAAGTTTTTTAAATTATTCAGGTTCTTTTGAACTAATTAAAATTTCATTAAACTTTGTACCGTTGTTAAGAATACGTTTTGGAATCCACACCACAAGCTTTACAATTTGGATTAGCTTATTTACATATTTTTATTACGCTAAACTTTTGTAGTTTTATTAAGGAAAACGCATTCTTATTGTGAAGTTGTAATTATTCAGAACATAGGTCTGTGATATTTTAAATACTAAATTAATGTATTAATTATAAATATATACATACAAAATCAATTTTGTCGAAAAATATTGTTTTAGCATCACCGGGATACGAACCTGGATCTTCATTTCCAATCCGGGGAAGTGCACTACCTCTGTGCTATAACGCCAGTATTTTTCTTGACAAATTTTCGAACCTATATGTTACATTTTTTCAAATTAATACACCTGTCGTTCCATTATTTGAAAGCCATCTACATTATTTTTACAGAATCTCAAATACCTTTGAGTAAACCGACTTGCAGACGCCAGAATTATCAATTCATTTTTATTAAATTTTGGACACGTTGATACAACATATATTATTAAGGAAAACACATTCTTATTGTGAAGTTGTAATTATTCAGAACATAGGTCTGTGATATTTTAAATACTAAATTAATGTATTAATTATAAATATATACATATAAAATCAATTTTGTCGAAAAATATTGTTTTAGCGTCCCGGTGACGCTAAAACAATATTTTTCGACAAAATTGTGTATTAATTTGAAAAAATGTAACATATAGGTTCGAAAATTTGTCAAGAAAAATACTGGCGTTATAGCACAAAGGTAGTGCACTTCCCCGGATTGGAAATGGAGATCCAGGTTCGTATCCCGGTGACGCTAAAACAATATTTTTCTACAAAATTGATTTTATATGTATATATTTATAATTAATACATTAATTTAGTATTTTGTAGTTTTGTTTACCAAACCTTCAATACCTAGTAATTTATTAAAATACATATATTTTTTTAATTTTATAAAAAATGTATTTTTTTATTTTATTTAGTGTAGGGTATTCCATGCGTATCCAAAATGTGAATGGCAATTAAGTTATACAATATTTTGAAACAATATATAATATCACAGCCGTAAGGTTGTGTACGAGTGATATTGTGTACCCACATTTCATGTTCTTATAAAATGTCAAGATTTGTTAATGATGTTGTTAGTGACAATAGAACAAAAACCGCACGAAATTATGCAACGGTAGAGAAGCCTCCCCCCCCCCCCAACAAAGCCTTTCTGGCGTGTAATAACAATAATTTCATAGCATTAAATCACTATTTGGTTTTGTTTTCCTCCATTACATATTTTCTGCCTCGGTTGACTACTCTTTGATCAAGACCATCGTCTTGGAAGGTATCATTGTCTTTTGTAATTATTACCTCGGATCGGAATTACCGAGTGCACTCACTCGCATATAACACGAGTATTCCACAGATGTTAAGTACCGTAGCGAGATATATATGTATATATTTATTTGATAAGATAAAATAAAGATAATATATGACGTTTGATCATGGATAGTGACCGCAAATGGTCGTGACTCGACTACCTGGAAACGTTTCTGTGTTGTGTCTATAATTATTGTGTTTACGGATGATTTTCCTCGATACTTATTTCTAGTGCTTTTTTTCTAGAAAATCACATACTCACAACTCACATACTGTTAAACTTTTTGTTAAAGAAAATTATATTTAAATGTATTTCACACTGAATATGTTATTGGATCCGTACATGTAAGCGTCGTTCCCAGTAAGAAAAATGAAATTAAGTGTGTATTGTCTTTATCGGAGTAACAAAAAACATACATTAGCGAAATTGTATGAATTTTTACGACTGACAAGTATATTGATCATCTGTCTTATCTGTGATCGAACTGTCGAATGCGACGCGATGCAAATGACAGATGAATGTCTGTAATGTTTACGTTTGTTCAATAACCATTTATGTAAATATCATCTCGGTTTTTACAAGAATATCTTTAAGAGGATATTTCAAAGTTGATTCGTAAGAACGCCGTTTTTACAATTCCAGGGAGGGCAAAGCAGAATGCATAAATTAATTGCAATTATGTACGCGCGAACATTATTTCAAAAATTACTTTTAACTCTTTACGTAAACAAAATTATTTCTTATTCGGATAATTATTTATAGACGTACATAATATTATACACAAAATTTTGATGTTGTACAAAGATTATTCTTCAATAAGCAGGGGCGCGCCTAGACATAGCCGTCTATTAGATTCTCAGTTTTAAAGGCCCTCGACAATACATATTTTTTATTATGTGTAAGAATAAATATACTGTTGTTTTTATTTTTGTTAGATTTAAATGTGCCTGTCGTGTATTTTTCTGACCTTTAGCTGCGCCAGCATTTCGATATCGCACGCTAGTTTGCAATTTGGGGAGCAGTCGGAAATGCTAAAATTTGAAGTGGCCCCTCTATATAAACGAGCATTAGTCATTAGGAGACCAATTATCTTGGTTGATGAAGCTCAAAGGATGTATACAGACGCTAATAATGCATTAGTATATCTTAAGAATTGTTTGAATTAAATCATTTAAGTGAACAGTACAAAAAAGAGGTCTTTATTTATACACGATATCATATTTTACTTATTTTGATAATAAATGATATTCTTGAAAGTAAAAGTTTACGTTAGACCTAGTGGACCCTGATGGTGGCTGTTGGAGTTGAAGCTACCGTGACTAGGGGCGCGCAGTGCATACAAGCAAAAATGCTGTGCATGACTAAATATTCTGAGAAACAAATATAAATTTAAAAAATGGATTAACATAAACGAAAATATTATTTTGTAATTAACGCCATCTGTGTACCAGTAGAGACTTTAATCGCTTAGTTCTGAAAACTATCACAACTTACCGCTGTATTTATGACGATCTTTTGTATTCGCCGCATCGTGCTATTTACATTATTCGGTTCTGTCTTTAGGCTAGTGAATTACTCAAGTCATATAAATGGCTATTTACTGAATTGAAAATTCTTTTCGGTTAATCCGTTTTGTACGGAGTCGTTACCTATGCTGTTTTTTAACAGAATAACATTAGAAAGGGTTACAATTGCGTGCAATTCATTGAAGTGTCTACTTCCTCTTTTACTAAATCGTGAATTTTACTATCTTACTGTTTTTAACGTGTTGATTTCATGATTGTTCTTTAAATTTGGTGCAGCAATTGGCAAAACTATTTCCTACGTTAACCTTTAATAAAAATAATTATTTCCTTTAGTTATTACGTGAAGGATTTTCAAACAATTAATTAATCATGTCCAGTCATAGAAAGTATTTTTAAAAACGTCCATACATTTTTTATATGGGTAAGAAAGTATTATTTTACGTTAAAACTTAAACTTAAAAACATTTAATTAATAGCACTCTAAAATTATAAATAAATTCATGGTAGGGTCGTATAAACGACGGATTTATTTTGTCCAAAGACTGGTTGTTTAACTATCGTTTGATAGTACATATATTGTATTACATATGAGTGTATAATATCATTGGTAACAGCATAACCTAAATCTATACCTACTGCACGCCACTGGACGTGACCATAGTCTTTTGAATCGATAAAATGTTTCGCACTATCCCATAATGCCAGCCTCGCTGAGCAAAAATGTTACGCTTTTTTTCGGAGGCTTCTTGGTTGAATGTGTGGCGAACCCGCGTAAAAATATGGCGTTAAAAATTTAATAACATATTATAGGAGGTGTAATATAAGAATGTTATGTGTTTACGTGAATGCCTTCGATAGCTGGTTCCCAGGTTTCCGATCAACAATAAGGGCACATATGATACATGAACACTGCACTAACCTTTTTATTGTACTTGCTGATTTTCTGGTCCGATGTTATTGTTATTTTGGCCAGGTAGATTTCGACCGACCGAAGTACTGCGCACTCCTGACCATCGGTTTATTTGGACCTCTGTACTGGTCGAAGTGCGGGATGTAATTGATCCGTCTGTCGTTTACCGTCTTCTTGCATTCTCCGAAAAAAGGCGGCAATACTCACATCACACACGCACAGTACTATCAACCAGGAAGTCCAGTGGTGCCAATCGGAGTAACGAGGCGCGTAAACATTATGGATATTAAATATTTTTGTAAATATCGACGAGGGAGAGATAAGTTGAAAAAAAAAACATATTATATGCAGCGATTATGTGATACAAGTGTCTCTGAGGCATGTAACGCGTTGTGTATTTTGTGCTTAATATATAAAAGAATCTATTTCGTATACTTATCTTGGATTTCCACTTTCGTACATTGTAAATTGTCACATTTTTATTAGTTACTATTATTTTATTAATGTCATTAAAAAAACTTAGCTTGAATAGAAAGAAGGCAGTAGCGGTGTATATTCTATCTGAAATGTAACGTGAATAGGGTTGGGTTATTTTAAATGTCAGACAAAATCTATTTCTCTACAATATTCTCCCATGTTTTTGTATCATGTGTATTCTTCATTCGAGCCTTATTATAATATTGTCTGCATTGTGTTGTCACTGGCGTTTGGAATGTACGGAATAAAATATCAGACATTGAACATTCTCACGTCGCTCAAAAGTTAATTTTCAAAGTAAATATGAATTTAGAGTCTATTATTAAAGCACGATTAGATCTTCTTTATACATATTTTTAAATGGCTAAAATTTACCACACAAATTAGCGTGAATCGCGCTACGGTTCCACAATACAAACGAATCATTACATCGAAGCACCAATCTGCTGTCACTCGACATGAATTATGTAAAATAAAAATATTGATTGAAAATAAAAAAATACATCCCGATTAACAAATATAACACAAGGTTTTTATCAAAAAATAAGACTTACGCGTTAACGATCTGCGGTGCGTACAGAGAGGATATAACACTACACTCTTCCGTCTAGACGCGTCACTCTTGCCTCATCCGCTTTTATATGCGCGCTCTTTGGATGTTGAAGCTTTTGACAGGACTGATCTCTAATATTCGATTTATCTGATCGCCCTCTGTTCTTGTTGCATCTGACACTCGCCTCGTATATTTTCTTTACCATCCTCTCCGTGTGTTGACACATTGTATCAAAAATATATGTTATCTTTTATGATTGTCATATATACATGATCGGTTAGGTATTATTTTAAAACAGCTCCCAAGCACGCAGAAACACCTTAAATATACATTTTTTTTATTATTTATTATTAATTGCGGTTAAAGAATAGATTCATATTAATAAAGTAATATCGATTTAATATATTTTTTCGTGTGTTGCTAGAGGAGTAATATAAAAATGAAATATTATTATAAATGATATCCTCATCCTCGAACAGTCAATAAATGACGTATATTTTACAGGTATAATCTACCTCCGCTCCCACCTGGACAAGTATCTGGCTGTGGACTCCTTCGGGAACGTCACCTGCGAAAGTGAAGAGAAGGATCCTGGGAGCAAGTTCCAGATCAGGTATGTTGTCCTTGTCAATTGTTACAAGAATAATTTTATTTATCTACTTTATGTTTTGCGTAAAATGATATAGGACTATGTAAATTATTAATGGCCTCACAAGTATTATTGTACTAATGGTACTAAATAAATAAATACATTAAATTACTCGTATGGGTTGTACATTGTACAGGGTGCGGCAGAACTAAGCGGTTAGAAGGGGTCAATACTCGGATGGTTGTGGAGGAAGGCAGGTGCACGTGGTCTCCTTCTGTTCCGTCGGTGACCCCATTTCAGTAGCCAACATAGTTTGAACCGGAGCACATCGGGGCTCGTATTTTGAAAACAATCGACAATTTTTCGGCAACGGTTCAACATTCGCAATTCGGTTCTGAGTCTGAGGGAAAACGTATTTAAACGTCGCACCCTACCAGAGCTAAGAGAGTGAATTTAGAGATTTAAAAATAAACATTTTCTCTATATACCCCCATTACTTATTTATAACTCATCTAAACTGCTTAATCAGTTCTGCCGCACTCTGTATGAGAGCTGGGACCACTTCAAGGAAATTAAGTGTAGAATTGAAAAAGATACGTTATTTATAGTCACGACCTTAATCTGATACTTCGAATGAGAATGGTGCGGTGTTATTTTCTCAGTCACGCTGTTTGGTGTGGAAACTTTGACCCACGCTGAAGCAGTATTGAAGAAGCTTAAAGCGTTTGAAATGTGGAAATTGAGAATGAAGAAAGACAAAGAAATCACTCATGCCATAAAGATAAGGAAACTGGTGTACTTTAGACACGTTACTTGCATCTAATTATACAATAAAAAATATTTGGACGACATGGTCCTGGTACAAGGAGAACCTCGTGACTTAAAAACCTTCGAGAATGGTTGGACCAGACATTCCTAAATAAAGTCCGAATAGCTATTAGCGAATGGCACTCGAAGAAGAAGAAATAAATAATGAACTCCTCAGCTGCATTACTAATTACAAACTCATATTGTCTAGAATTTTTGAACAAATGTGCTTGGATGTAGATCCACAATCACTGAATGGTGATCTCACCTTCAATACACGATGAAAGATTCATTAATCGTAACAATCTAATTGGATTCTCATCTGTTCCCATAATTGTATATAGTATAAATGTTTTGTGTACCGTATTGTATATATAAATTATTAAAGAGCTATAAATATATCCCCTATGTTTACTTAATCACCCCTTTCTGATGCCGCTCGCTGCTCTCGGACTCCTAAAACCTTGCATCCTGTAAATCTCATCACAAAAACTCCAATTAGAATTCTAACCGAATGAGGCGTGCGCTTATTAGCTGCAGTAAAAACTTCCCCACGTGTTTTGAAGGGCTCTCGTGCAATCTGCTCGCGTTCCTTAAATTACATTCATTCAACGGCACGAATGTTCCCTCGGGACCTTAGTCTAGTACCTTGCCCTTGAACTTTCCTCCCCATAGTATATTATTCCCCTTCCCTCGCTTCTAGCAGGCGGCCCTCCCTCGTGTAGACGTGTAAGGATGGGATCAGGGATTAACAATCCTAAATGTAATAAAAAAAATATATTTATCATAATTTGAATTATATATCTTCTTCTTGTGAAACTAATAATACAAAAATCGTTATTGAATTCAAATTACGTTATTCGTGTCTTCGACAGCGTTGCGTAGTAACTGCCTGGATAGTCGTAATCTAATTAATTCACTACACAATTTATCATATAGCTACAATATTCTTAATTTATAAAATAAATGTTAATATTACTAACGTATGTCATTCAGAGTAGAGTTCATTATATATCTAGTAACACCAATATTTGTTCTTTGGGTTGATCACTGGTCTTTAAGAATATATTTGTATTAAATTATTTAAAAAATCATGTTTCGGATTTTCTGCAGATTTTTCGTTTGCTCGTAGCCCCGATGATTCGTTATCATATTGAACCTTATTGCGGTTCTTTTCTGGGTTGCTGTACCTTTAATGTATAATAAATAGCTCTAAAAATAAATTCGAAACTTCGCTAGAGATCTGGCCTAAACCCATAAAACTGCAACAAGAAAATTCGGGAAACATTTGAACACAATTTTATCATGGTTCTTGTATTTTCGTACGCGACTTTATTGTTTGTCTCTTCTGCATTTTGTGTTCAAATGATTCTTCTGTCTACGAAGATACTTTTGTTCCTAGAAGATCGGTCCCAAAGTTCAATAGACTCCACAGTCTGCGCTCAAATATTTATGATATGAATAAAATATTCTGAATTTTGAATTAATTTATTCAATATCTGACCACATTATTTAGATTCAGGTTACAGTATGTGTAAATTAAATGTTATTTTTATTTTCAACTAAAGGTCAAAACGGCATTTAAATCAAATTACATTACATATGATAATAATAATGAACGAGAATTTCTCAATACCGCTTTATACACAGTATTGTTATATGTATAAGATTATATATAGGTTTATTTTAAAGTTTGGTTCAGTAGTATATTTTTTTTATTGCAATGCTCCACAATTCTTTTTACCGCTATTCAAGTAGTCTTAAGATATAGAACCAGCAATATTTCGATCAAAATATCTAAAACTGAAAATGTATACTGTCGGTAAAATGTCAATTTCTATACAAGTCCCTGAATGTGAGTCCCCCTTCATAATTTGATTTCGGTGTCGAAGCGTGCGGTGATAATATCCACCCATAAATTGTTGATGCAGCTAAGGAATTATTTGTACATTCTGTGCGTTATTGATTTTTTGGGGACTCTAAAAGAATTTGACACAAGTCAGCTGCTTATTTACAGATACAATTTAAAATCTTGACGTTTTGATCACATCAAACCCTTTTTTATTTACCGGTATGTTAAAATTCCTTATTATGAATTTTCTTATTCAATATTGCGTGTTCTAATTAGGTATACAAACATTTATTGTCATGCTGAAGCGCGGGGCTTGGTACATCTCAAAAAAAAAAAACTTGAGATGACATTTCGTGCTTTAATGTGATTATCAATAGAGAACTGTTATTTTTATTTTTTTTAGTTATGTGAAAATGAAACAATTGTTTATTGATTCTGTTCGTTCAATTTATTTGAGACTATAATTGTTGATTGATAATGCCACTGCAAGGCGAAACGCGTCTGAAATAAATTAAACGGGTAGAATAAAAAAAACAACTGTTTTATTTTCACATATGTGTTTATGGAGTTCTACAAACTTACCTCGAAAACAGTAAAGACGTCATTAAGGTAAATTTAACGAAAACTTTCTACCAGGACCAGCTCAGACAGAGACATGCGGCCATGGCTCGGCGCGTACCTTTATATCTTTTTTTTTTCAAATCTCCCCGATATGTATATTTTTCAAAAATGATTTTGAATAAAGCTTGCCTGGTCCTTGTGTACCTTGATGCTTTGCTGCGCACAAACTATCACATAACAATGTACACGTAAGCCATTTATAAATTTAATTTTAACCGTGAAAGCAACAGAGTGCATGCATTACAGATAAAATCATATGTTCTTTGTCCACTCGATCAGACAAACTATTGTTGAAAATTCCGAGTTCATTTCAAGGTTACGTCCAGTCGCCATAGCTTCCCCCTTCCAGTCTGGGTGTATTTGGCTCCGACGTTTTAACCCTCGCCAAGTACTTGCTCGCAAATTACCCAGGGCCGGTCTCACCCCTTTACAATTTTTACCCCAACGCTGGACTGCAGAGGGCAAATTGTTGTTTATGTTATTTTGGAGAAAATAATTTATGTCTTTGGGGTCATTTCTGTTGATTAGAACCTCGAACTTATTATACCTAACGTATAACACCCATAAGACTTCAAAAAATATTAGTACACAATTCAGAATGGTTTAATATCATTTTATCTCGTCCTTGTATTTTATTTATAATTAATTCTACGGTAATATTCCATTACATTTAATAGAGTTCTGCTTAGGATACACATATAAATAAATAATTTTATGTACTGAATAACGCGTTAAAATCCTGAGACTGGGAAAAATTTGTAAATATCATTTAATAATTAAGTGGATCAAGAAAAAAAATTACTCATCCAAATATATATTGCGTTATAAATAAATCGTCTTGATACTCATTTCACATAATCTCCATTTAACCGAAATATTTCGTAAAAAAAAATTCATCAAAAATTTTTTATCAACAACCGTGAGTAAAGGCGCCAAACATCATTGGTCCGGCTCTGACTCCCAACTGTTAACCCCAAAATTCAATACGGAACCCTTCGCGCAATATTGTCCATCACTCGTTCCGGGCCTGCCCCTAATGTGGCATTTGAGGTGTACATTTGAGAGCCCTCTCGCAAACGAATTTCGCCATGGTCCCGGCCCCCCGGGGCTAGGGGCCACGGCGCGCGGGGGCCGACCTTTGTGAAGCGGGGACCGCGGAAGTGTAAGCGCACCTTTACTGTTTGCCTTTCTCCGTTCGGGGGTTCTCCCGTTGTGCCGTGAGTCATGAACAAATAATTCTGGCCTTTAATCATTTCGAGAGCGGCGGCCAAATGTCGAAAATTGGATTTTTTATAGTTTTTAGTTTAAATCTAAAACCGTTTGGATATTTACAACAAACGTGAATGATTATTGATTTACTCAGTTGTACAGTTCAGTTCTCCCCCAAAACATAAAATGTATTGAAATGGTTTTCTTCTATTTCCTTTTGGCGTCACCCGATTCCCACTGGTGAGGGAGAACCCCGTTTTTATACATATGAGTACTTAAAGTTGAGTTGTAATGTTTTCAATTGTGATAATGCTTGCACGAAATATCTCACACATTATTATTATTTATTACATATTTAATTTTTCATCTTACAAGTTAACATTTCAATTTTCTGTATTATCTATTTAAGTACCCTTACACAAATATGTTTTAACGCCGAATTAATACTATATTTCATGATTGATAATATTCATCACCATCATTACTAATGACTAGTGATAAATTCAAAATCACGATCCGTGAGTCAATCACTGATATCTTGAGTCACACTCGTTATCGGTGATTGAATTTCTGAGAATATCGTGGTTCATGATTAATTTTTTAATTTTATTTATATTTAGTTGTGAACCATGATTCGGCACATGTGCATATGAAACGAAAATATCCACGAAGAAATGACTTTATAATTCGTGATAAGCGCCATCTAGTAGATTTTGCCAAAACGTTTTACGCATTTGACCCGAAATGCTGAGAATTTGACCTTGAAATTTGAATTTGAAAAATAAACTCACTTTTTTTTAGGGTTTTCATTCTCTTTGTGACGATATTAAATTAGATATATATATATTACGCGTATTAGTGATGAAACTGTGATCACAGTCACAGTTTTCAATCACTGATATTATCGAATATCAATCACAACCAGTGAGTCAAGAGTAGTATTTTTTCTCAACACCGCTAATGACTCCTGGTACGATCTCCGGTGAGTCTTGGTCTCCTGAAGAGTTTTCCTCCATTTATCTCTATTTCGAACCGTTTCTCTTTAGTTTTCGATGTGTCTTTGAGAACATGTCTGCTCTATCTTAATTTAGGCCTCATTATTTTAGTCAGAAAATATGCCACCGAACCAAATAAAATACTGATATATCTTCTTTAATTGTATTATTTATTATAAATATGTCTTCGAGATATCTGGGACGACCAAAGAGGGGACGAATCCCCTTTTTCTGCATGTTTTTCTATTCCCTCTTAATTATTTTTTTCACTTCCCCTCTATTTTTTCTGCTTTGCGATTATAATACTTTCTTTGCTTTAATCTCCCTTGAATTTTGCTTTACCTTGTGTAGTTTTGCTAGTGTAGTAGTACGATCGGTACTGTATTTATTATATTAAAGAGAACACATTCTTATTGTGAAGTTGTAATTATTAAGAACATAGGTCTGTGATATTTTAAATACTAATTAAATGTATTAATTAGAAAGATGTACATATAATATCAATTTTATCGAAAAAATTTGTCCTTGGTACGGGGAACCTGGATCTCTTCCTATCCGGGGAACATGCATTAACCGATTATGCTACACCAACACAGTGCATTGACGACAAATTTTCGAACTTATATGTTACACTTTTTAAATGGATACATCTATCGTTTCATTATTTGAAACCCATCTTCTTTATTTTTACGGAATCTCAAATACCTTTGAGTAATCCGATATGAGACGTCAGAGTTAATATTTCATTTTTATTAAATTTTGGACACGTTGATACAACTTATATATTATTAAGAAGAACACATTCTTATTGTGAAGTTGTAATTATTCAGAACAGACGGTCTGTGATATTTTAAATACTAATTAAATGTATTAATTAGAAAGATGTACATATAATATCAATTTTATCGAAAAAATTTGTCCTTGGTACGGGGAACCTGGATCTCTTCCTATCCGGGGAACATGCATTAACCGATTATGCTACACCAACACAGTGCATTGACGACAAATTTTCGAACTTATATGTTACACTTTTTAAATGGATACATCTATCGTTTCATTATTTGAAACCCATCTTCTTTATTTTTACGGAATCTCAAATACCTTTGAGTAATCCGATATGAGACGTCAGAGTTAATATTTCATTTTTATTAAATTTTGGACACGTTGATACAACTTATATATTATTAAGAAGAACACATTCTTATTGTGAAGTTGTAATTATTCAGAACAGACGGTCTGTGATATTTTAAATACTAATTAAATGTATTAATTAGAAAGATGTACATATAATATCAATTTTATCGAAAAAATTTGTCCTTGGTACGGGGAACCTGGATCTCTTCCTATCCGGGGAACATGCATTAACCGATTATGCTACACCAACACAGTGCATTGACGACAAATTTTCGAACTTATATGTTACACTTTTTAAATGGATACATCTATCGTTTCATTATTTGAAACCCATCTTCTTTATTTTTACGGAATCTCAAATACCTTTGAGTAATCCGATATGAGACGTCAGAGTTAATATTTCATTTTTATTAAATTTTGGACACGTTGATACAACTTATATATTATTAAGAAGAACACATTCTTATTGTGAAGTTGTAATTATTCAAAACATATTTAAATACAAATGAATACATTTAATTTGTATTTAAGAAATGCTATGTTTATTTGCCTATTTTAATTGCCTATTTTACTTTAATACCATTGGTTTGACGGAAGACATATAACAAATAAGTTCGCCAGTTATAAAAGGATTGTGAGGATTCGAAATTATTGCAATGTTACTGCTTTATCGCACACCCAGATCAAAACTAAGACAACTTAAAAAGTAATTTTTCAATAGACAAAAAAATTAAAACATTTTTCTCCATTTTTTGTTACTAAAGTTAAGAAACTAAATAACATTTTAGGTCATAAATGTATCCTAAAATTACGTTATTAGAGAACTAAGGCTAAGTTAGTTGCGTATACCGAATACAATAATAACTCAAAATTCTTGTTTTTTTGAGTTGTCTAAGTTTTGATCTATGTGTGCGATATATAATACAGAAGTTAAATAAAATAAATTGAAGGAGGTATCAACATATTTTATAGATTAATTAAATTGGTAGAATTTGTTTTGTGGAATTATATTTTACTAAATATACATCATTGTATTTCATTCTGCCGTATTTTATTTGAAGTTATAATTATACGAATAAAAAGCAAGAATAGTATTATTATACATATATTTTTAATTAAGTTTATTAAATGGTTGTTTTTAGGAACTCTAATAAATAATATTCCAGGGCCCTTAGAGGCGTAAATCCGGTCCTGAGCAGAAATATATAAGACATATTTAAGTGCGAGCATACGTTTCAGAAATGGCGTACATTGACTCAGTTTGTATGGATATTTTTTGTGAATTAAATGGAATCTCATTTCTTTTATATGTGTAGTATGGGAAGAAAATATTTAATGTGTATTATGTTTGATATATTACCTTTAGAACTTGTATGGCGAGACTATCGTTATTTGAAATAAAATCCTTCAATATATCCAAAGACCTTGAATTATTTTGAATATCTAACGAAACTCCCGGTCAAGTGCCTCAACAGTGATCTGTAATGGCGGAAGGACTCGGCCACCTGTCCCCGATCAGCTTGCCCCTCGGTGCACTGATTTCCATCCCCGCTGCGTGTTATCTCCCTCCCATTCCGCTTCTCTGACGGCCCTACGTGAAATGTTAACAGGAGACCTCGTCTATTTCCGTATCCCGAATCCCCGAGGGGCGACCTGCCAAACGCGTTCCCCCATTCGAATTTAGAAGTTTTTTCCCCACTGGCAACCTGCGCGCGTGCGCGCTAACATCAATATTATTGAAGTATGCGTGAAATTTATTACACAGTTTAAATATTTAAGGAGGTAGTATTCGGTTAAGAATTTCTCGAGAATACTCTGAGATGCGGGTCTTTTTTATTTTGTTTAATTCGTGATTATATTTTTAGTGAAATCGGTACAAGATGAATATTATGTTCCAGGCCGATATCTTTTTTTAATTACTAAGAACTGAAACACAATTTATAAATATAGTTTTTATTTATCGATTATTTCGTTTATTACAATTGTATTTGGAATGTGACATCGGCCAAGTGGCTGCCCCTGGCAGCGGCACAAATGCGTGCTCTTTTAATCATATTTTTCATAACATTCTCAGTGTTATTTCACCAATTTAATTTCGAATATTGTGCTGTAGCATGAGAAATATTGTTGGCTTATTGGCATAGACCTTTCCTTTCAAGTCCCCCCACAGGAAATAGTCGGGAGCCGTCGAATCGTGTAATCGAGGAAGCCAGTCGATATCATCATTTTTATTGCGGCCAGGAAAAATTTCAAGCGTAGCTTGAGCCGTGTGTCAGGTGGTACCGTCTTGTTGAAATTACCTGTGTTGCAGGCCTAATCGATCCGATTCGGCCACCAAGGAGTTTTCCAACATGTGACGATAGCGATCATCATTAACGATTACAGCATTGCCATTATTACTTAAATAAAATATTTTAATGACTATAACAGGTTGTTGAGGCGTTAGATGCTCCATAATAAATTGTAATGGATTACTCTCTACGACTACCAAATGCGAACTGACAAATGACTGTCAAACCAAAATAGCGGCCAAAAAGAAAACGGCCTGAGACATAATATTCACCTTGTTAAATCTCTGTCTCGATCGATGTGCTCATGAGTAACATCGTGGTTCTCCATTTTGCTTCCACAACACGAACTGCTCTTACTGCCTCCACTCTTCGCAATCTTGGACTTTGTCATGTCTCGGGTTTGGGCTGATCGATCTCTCGCTCTCCATCCTTGTAGTTTCACTACACTGCCCCACCTCTTCTAGCTACACGCCTAAAATATTAATGAATTCTTTAGAGCCTTTCTTTAGTGCGGAGTTCCTGAAGAACAGACAATTGTATAATGTCATAAGTTTACTATCAATAAAACTAATTGTGTTTATTGGAAGCTGTCGTAAATTAAACAATCCCTCAGTTCAATGTCTCCTTAATGGGCGCTTATTGTTTCGTATGGGAAGAATGCACGCACGGTATTGCTTTGCTACCAGACTAAACTATACGGATTTTCAAAGGCTAGAAGCTATATCAAGTTATTTCTTTTCCTATATTCTTTATTATGTTTGTGCAACTCTCACCCAGCATCTATAAGCCTATAAATCCAGGTATCCAATTCTTTTGTATTCAGTGCTAGTTCCGTTTCGCAATGTTAATAAGATGACCATTCAGCATGGAAACATTTCTTCATAATGGTTTTACTTTATACATTTACTTCCCTTCTGTATGATCCCATCTGTTTTTCTCCAACGTAATATCATTTAATCATTAAAATAAATTGCGTGTTGATGTAGAAGTGAATTTTTTTAGCTTGAATAAATCGTGAAAATAATTAATTAAGGAATGACGCTGTAACACTGTGCCATCTTAACATGTCCCCGCAACAGCTGGGTGTCCACACCACCTGCTTCCGTTTTACTGTCTCCCCTCGATGTACAATTCCTAATGAATATAGTGTTCATTTGCACATTTCGATATATTACCTCAACTCAAATACTTTTTTGGGTTCACAGTCTCTGAACCAGACGCGAGATGAAAGTACAGGCACTGTTCATTATTTTACTGCATTATATGTATTGTATATTCTTATATCGCACTGTTCATTATATGTATATTCCTTATTTCATGTACGAGTATATCAAAGGATTCAATTTTATGAAGTTTATCTTTAGCCACCGGTAGAAAATATTTTGCATATCCAATTTCGCCAGACACCCTGACTTAATATTGCAAATCGTTGGGGGCTAGTTGATAAACTGCAACGGTAGGGTAGTCTTTAACGGTGCTATTCAATATACGGAATGTATATTATATCTACGCCATGTGTTGAGTAGCTTCAAGACTACTAAAATGGAGTTAGTGCTAAAAATAAACAAGTTTCAAAAATATGCTTTGAAGAATTCTTAATTTAAAATTTTGTATTGTAAATCAAATCAATTTAAACCACTATTTATTGATTATTCTACATATTTCGATACCTGTGGTATCTTCTTCAGGAAACAATGTATACTGATATACAACCTGCTTTTTACACTAATAACAAATTAAAGAATTATATATTAAATAACAAGGATAAGGACGATATTTAAAAAAAATCGGGGCTCTACAAATTAATTTTCAATGATTGCAATTATTTTTGTATGTGTAAAACTTGCAGAGATTTTGTTATTAGAATTAAGGAGCACTTGAGATGCCTAAATAACAACTATTCAGATTTTTCCAATCACCTTTTGGAAACAAGTCATTCTTTTGTTATTAATAAGGGTTTAGAAATTATGTATGCATATACTAGAGGTTTACAGATAAAGAAATTTGAAATTTTAGAATTAAGAAAAAGTGTTAATAGCAAGCTAAATGTTATAAATAACCAAATCCTCTTTGCAAATAGTCACCTTTTAAATTTGTTTTCATATTAGTTCTTACTTATTCACCACTTTATAGTTGTGTTTTTATCTATGCTTGTATTTTTTAATTTCAGTACACATTGTTTACTGAAGAAGATACCAAAGGTATCGAAACATGTAGAATAATCAATAAATAATGGTTTAAACAAAGTATTTTGTTTAATTATTAATATAAAAAGAGGCCACAAAGTAACTTTACAAATATTGAAGAAAAGGTTATTATAGCATTTTACCCATCCTAAGTATTTTGTTTAATTATTAATATAAAAAGAGGCCACAAAGTAACTTTACAAATATTGAAGAAAAGGTTATTATAGCATTTTACCCATCCTAAGTATTTTGTTTAATTATTAATATAAAAAGAGGCCACAAAGTAACTTTACAAATATTGAAGAAAAGGTTATTATAGCATTTTACCCGTCCTAAGTATTTTGTTTAATTATTAATATAAAAAGAGGCCACAAAGTAACTTTACAAATATTGAAGAAAAGATTATTATAGCATTTTACCCATCCTAAGTATTTTGTTTAATTATTAATATAAAAAGAGGCCACAAAGTAACTTTACAAATATTGAAGAAAAGGTTATTATAGCATTTTACCCATCCTAAGTATTTTGTTTAATTATTAATATAAAAAGAGGCCACAAAGTAACTTTACAAATATTGAAGAAAAGATTATTATAGCATTTTACCCATCCTAAGTATTTTGTTTAATTATTAATATAAAAAGAGGCCACAAAGTAACTTTACAAATATTGAAGAAAAGATTATTATAGCATTTTACCCATCCTAAGTATTTTGTTTAATTATTAATATAAAAAGAGGCCACAAAGTAACTTTACAAATATTGAAGAAAAGGTTATTATAGCATTTTACCCATCCTAAGTATTTTGTTTAATTATTAATATAAAAAGAGGCCACAAAGTAACTTTACAAATATTGAAGAAAAGATTATTATAGCATTTTACCCATCCTAAGACGTGACAGTCAGGCAAGTTGTTGGATATGGTAATAGATAGATGAAGAAGAAAAATGACAGAAAAATGTCACATATATATAAATATATATCGCGGAATACCACTTGTAGTTTTACCCGGGTACCTACAGCGTCACAAGACCGACACATTTCAGGTTTTTATTATATTAGGTTTTAGTGTCGTTTTTGAAATATTTCGACTGACGGTAATATCACAAAAATGGAATTAACATGTATTCATTTCAAACTTATTGTTGATTCTCCGTTCAAATTATATTAATACTTACCCAGTTACTTAAAATGTTTACTTGAAAACTATGTGTAGTAAAAGAGACTTAAACGAGAATAAAAAAATATACATATAAAATCAATTTTATCGAAAAATATTGTTGTTGCGCTACCGGAATTCGAATCAGGATCTCTTTCTAAACCCTGAAGGTACATTATCCAACTATGCTACAGCGACAGCACTTTTGACGACAAATTTTGAAAAACCCATGTTACACTTTTCAAATTATTACACCTATCGTTCCATTATTTGAAAGCCATCTACTTTATTTTTACGGATTCTCAAATACCTTTGAGTAAACCGATTTTATATGTATATTTTTCTAATTATTTATTTAATTAGTATTTAAAATATCACAGACCGTTTGTTCTGAATAATTACAACTTCACAATAACAATGTGTTCTCTTTAATAATGAGAATAAAAAGGTTTCAAATAATGTGACATCATTAGATTTTAAATACAAAATATATAATTTTATTATAATTATTGATGTCACACTTTAGAATAGTAGTTGTGAATTCCGTCGGGTTTTTTTGGCATTTTATGCCAATTTATGTCTGATTACTTCAATTTCCATGTCTGCCCAACCTGGAGATTGGTGAATGATAAAGTTGGTGAAGCATTCTTGACAGTAACAATTCAAACTTTGTTCAAGCCCTATTTCACGCTTCGGGGGGAACATGGCACACACCCGAGGCCCATGCCATGGCTGTGCTCGCTAGAAATGGGCTAAATGTCATATTATATAATATTAAACACAACATTATATAATAGTTTTTACTGACAGGATTATCGGCGATTATTATTGCTGGGGTCACCATGCGGATGTATTCTAAAATTAATTTTTCGAATTCACATTTCTCCGAAACACAACGCAGTACCTAGTTCTAAACTCTCAATAGAATATGTTCACTTGGCCGAAGTCATTGTACTATCCATGTTCCAGCCTATTCACTTTATCTTCTGAATCCAGCCCATATCCATCTTCTAGCATACTCGCTTTGTCTTTTGAACTTAATATCCAGCCAATATCCATCTTCTTAGCATTACTCGGTTTGTCTTTTGAATTTAATACCCAGCCAATATCCATCTTCTTACATTCTCGTTTTGTCTTCTGAACTTAATATCCAGCCAATATCCATCTCCTAGCATACTCGATTTGTCTTCTGAACTTAATATCCAGCCAATATCCATCTTCTTGCATTCTCGTTTTGTCTTCTGAACTTAATATCCAGCCAATATTCATCTTTTGCATACTCGATTTGTCTTCTGAACTTAATATCCAGCCAATATTCATCTTCTAGCATACTCGATTTGTCTTCTGACCTTAATATCCAGCCAATATTCATCTTATAG
The DNA here is from genome assembly GCA_022840565.1 of Eubasilissa regina. Classification (NCBI taxonomy): domain Eukaryota; kingdom Metazoa; phylum Arthropoda; class Insecta; order Trichoptera; family Phryganeidae; genus Eubasilissa; species Eubasilissa regina. The sequence continues at coordinate 18,301,996 of JAINEB010000013.1, forward strand.
CGTACTCGCTTTGTATTCTGAATTCAATATCCAACCAAAATCCTAATAATTCTTCGTAATCCATTCTCCTATCCCTGTCACTCCTCCGGTCAAATATTAGACTCTCACTAATGAATCTTTTTTCAGTTCCGGCTGAATAAAACCAATCTCATTACGTACCACATTAAAACACTTTTGTTCATAATTGTATTTGCTCATGATAGGTACCAACATATAAAATGCTACCGCATTGAGCGTGTTCCATCGCTAATTACGTATTTATTGTTGTTCGTGAGTTACGCAAGTACGACATTCACAAGTCTTATATATTTTTATTAATTTAACGGATCACTGAGAAACCACGAATCGTTCAGATTTGATGCCTACCACAGCAATATTTGACACTATCCAATCTCATTTCATGAATTTTCATGAATAATATATATAATACGATAAATGAGTTACGCATATTCTCTATCTAATACATTATTTATTTAGAAAAAAACTATTACCATTCCCATTTTTTAATGAAACTATGTGTATTTTCTTTACAGTGATTTTCTGATCATGTTATTATTGTAACATTTCATAGATCTGTATGCATAGCAAATAAAGAAATAACAGCGTAGACGAAAAAATAATTCAAATTTGACAACTAATTAAAGTCGGTATATACTGAGAGTATGTTTGTAGGGCAGTCATAGAAATGGACTACTCTACTATATAGATGCCACTGTAATTGAAAATATTAATAAACGGTATAATTTTTTAATAATTATTTGTTTTGTGACATAATTGACACGTCGAATAATTTAACAAATGTAATATTTATCTATCATTTGTGGCTTTATGTAGACAGATGTTATGTCAGGCACCGTTCCGTGTAAATGGCGTGACTCACAGTCGATTAGGAAACTTCACAAATTTTACGGATAATAATACTAACAGTATTTTTTACTCAATTAAATTATTCAAGCGTAAAACTTCAGGTGACGGCGATAATTATGCTATGTCGAGTATTCTTATAAATGTAATCACGACCAGGAGACGACGAAGCCGCTAGATCAGACTTTTGGAAAATGGACCTCGTAAATTTATTGGCTAAGTTTGTTCACCGGTCTGATCAGGCATCTTGTTTCAAATTGGCAGCTGTTTTAAAACATAAAAATTCTTGACGACAGTGCTGGATTTTTAATGCTAATTTCCTAATTTGAATCAATATAATTTGGTCACCTCACTATATTGTGAACAGTCGAAAAATTACCCTAAAAGTGTTAATAATTTAAAAACGGTATTGGATGACACTTTAAATGAAAATCCAATGAACTATCGAGTTGAAAAGTAAAACTTATCAGAATGTTAATTATATATTTAATTTTTGCAATGCGTCAATCATAAAATGGACCACATAAATTATACGGATTTTGAAATCTTTATCATCCGCCAAAGCCAATAAAATTTTCACACACTTGTCACATTTAATATCATCAATTATAACAAGGAAATAACATATCATAACACAAAAAAAAACAGTTTTTTTTTTGTGTATATACATATTCGTATATATATACAGAGTGTAACATACCTAGTCCACAATACTTTAGGAGGTTATAGGTTATATAAAATGAGAATAATCAGATATTTCAAAGTAATTATTGAAATATATTGTGAGGATTTTACAAAATGATAATAAACTTTAAGACTACGTTTTACAATATTTGCGAAATTGACATAATCCTGCACCTGTCTTCACTTTGGGGCAATAAAAAAATAATTCGGGATCGTAAATTATCTAAGAGAAAATAGTCCTCCTATTGGAAGTTCAATGACCTTTTATTTTCTTGTTCAATATTTCATTCGAAATCTATAAAATATTACTTTCATGCTTATATCTCTGAAATGGTTGAGAATAGGATATGGTAGCTTGAACATTTTCGACTCATATTTTTATAAGGTATAACCTCCTAAAGTATTGTGGACTAGGTCTATTACACCCTGTAAATATTTATTAACAATATTTGAGTATGTTCAAGAACATACAATTACTAAATTTTTACCTCCAAACGCATTGTTATGAAACATATCAAAGATATTTCGTAGAGACGAAGCCATTTACATTAATTACATTATATGGGAAAATATGCAAGTACGGGTACTTTATCAAGAAATAGTACTTTTAATTTTTAGCTAATATATAGAACTTTACTTTAAAAATTCTTATTATTAAAAAATGTGCCTAATATTGATAGTTAACTAATTTAAATAAAAATATTTACATAATAATATTTTCATTTTTTTATATATCAGCTTCGTGAACCTCAATGGCCGCACATCGTTCATAATCCTCTTTTTATACATCCTACGTTTTTGACTTCCTATGGTTGAGTCTGAAGCGAATTTGAATAAAATCCCCATTACCATTAATCAAACATTTCATAGGTTGTATTGTAATTTAACAAGGGTGTCGTTAAATCGTCGTATTCGAATAAAGCAGTTTAAAATCCGTTTTAATTGTCCTTTCTAATTGAAGTGTTAAAAATATGCCTCCAGTATAAGAATACAGGTTGTTAAAAAAATAGACGTTTATATTTATCGTGTGCTTTACAAATATTCTGTACCGGTAAAGAAACTTATTTTCAGTTATTTAAATCAATAATGCTCCACCTGCAAGTAACGGTTCACGGGCATAATGGTTTGGGGTCGTTTATTGAATGAATCCACGATATATTATTAGATACGTACATTTAAATGTCATTGCAAGTAAGAAAATTGCGAAATCGTACGAATTTTTACGACTGGCATGTATGCTGTATGGAATAATTGGGTGGAGAGGAGCATACAATAACACAATGAACTCGGTAAAAATAATACAGATACCAATCATCAAAGTAATATTTATAAAAAGATCAACTTTTTCAACACAAACACTTTTTGCGAAATTCCCAGTTCCCAAAATAGAAAACATTTACAAAATAATCTTAATTAATCAATAACTTGAAGAAAATAACACTGTCAAATTTGAAACATACACATCATTAGGGTTTAAAAATAACTTTAAAATCTCTAAATGTAATACCAAATACTATCTGCAAAATTTTATATACTGAGGGATATAAAAGAGCTTAGAAAGAAATTAAATGAACACTTCAGAAGCACATAATTAGAAAATATATAATATTATAGAACACTTCAGAAGCACACAAATAGACAATAAATAATTATTGATTACACTCTATATAAAATGATAGAATGTAACTCCCTCTCCAAACACAAGAGGTAAACGAATAAAAAACATGTAATTTTAATAATGCACAATACTTAATTAATAACTCACATTAAAAAAAAAAATTTTTAAATAAATAAAAATCTATCTTATCTATGGTCGCACTGTCAAATGCGACGCGACGCAAATGACAGATGACGTTTGTTCAATAATTATTTATGTAAACACGATCTCAGTTTTTTTTAAGAATGTCTTTACATCAGAAATGGAGGGCAATGCAGTACTTTTACAATTGTACTAATTTTTAGGTCTTCTATGTAGTGGCTATACTGCCGTGTGTCTCAGATCTGCAGGGCCGACGTTTCGGTAACCCTTATAGATTATCACCTTTCTCATTTGAAAATTTTCGTCATTTGAAATATTTTTGATTTATCATAAAATTAAAAAAAGTAAGTTTTTTAAATCATCTAGTAAAATTGTCGATTCTAATAAAAAAGAATCATAGAGAAATATTAATATTACTGCTTCCACTATTTGAAGCACGCAATATGAAGTTGTCCATGTGAAAGGATACTTGAAATCATCGATCGATATAAAATTTTATGCAATTTGTTTTTTTTTTTTTATTAGTTAAAGATATTAGTTTTTCAAATTATTCATGCGACCAGGTTCCTTGATATTAGATTCTACCGTGTATTGTACCGTACACCATACACAGGACGTTCAAGTTGATAGTTGCTATTAGATTTTCGATAAATAGTGACGTATTGTTCGAAACCCGATGGAGATGGTTCAACCAGTTTTATAATATAATTTCCATACCGCTAGTACAAGTTTCTTAGACTAAGCGGCAGGTGCCACCTCCATCACTATTATGTCGACAGACTGCTTAAATATTCATTCGTCCTTTCAAAGTTATGTCTGAATAGACTTTTATGATTTGTGGTTTATTATTGTCTCACCCATTAATTGGGGGGGGGGGATGTTTTGTCTCTTTCGCTCACACGTGGGTTACAGAAAGATGAATTTAGAACAAATTTATTATATAATTGTTTATTTGAATTATAACAAGTATTATATTTTATTGGGCTTCGCCCGTGCTGATGCGAATATTTTATGGTTTAATGAGCAATCAGCAAATAGGAATTGAAAGTAACAAATAACCATTAAATCCCATAAATTATAGCTAATGGGAACTTGTCAACTGAGGCCTGGTACCGACATTGATGTATGGAAGTGAGGCCTGGAGCTGGCAGAAGAGGAACGAAAGCAGACCGAACACAGTGGAAATGAGATCACTTAGGCAGGTCCATTTATGACAGAGTAAAAAATGAAGAAATAAGGAAAGAAAGTAAAGTTGATCGTAGTGTAGTGAGTAAGATTAAGAAAGGATCACTTAGGCGGTTTGGTCATATGGAACGGATGAATGAGGAGAGAATGGCAAGAAATATATATGACGTAAGTGTCGATGGCGCCAGAATAGAGGATGTCCGCGGAAGACTTGGCACGACCAGGTTAACCAGATACTGGAGGATGGTCCTGTTAGAAGCCTCAATAAGCATCGAGCTTGTATGAGAAGATGTATGAATGTGGATGAGGCGAGAATTGTGTCATGATAGAGTAGTGTGACGCTCTATCTTCTTTGCCCCGCGGGGAAACGGCGTGATGGTAAGCAAGTAGTAAGTAAGTAATACAATAAGAAAGGTATTTATCAAAATACCATAACAACAGTGCTTTCTTTAATATTTATTAAATTAATCAATTAAAAAGATATACCGAAAAAAACATCTGTCGAAAAAGTCATTTACTTGCCACCGAATTAAGACTGCAGAATTTGAGTTCCAAATTTGCCGAAAACTTAATTGGTTTTCCCGGATAGGAAAAGTTCCGGGTTTATATCCCGGTGGCAATTAAAATAAATACAAATTCAGTGTATCTTTCTAATTGATTCGTCTAATTTGTTTTAAATTGCAGCTTCACAATAAAAAAAATGTTATCGTTAAAAAAAAACTTTATTTGTTGACCCACGAATTTCGGTTTGAACACGTCACATTACCAACGTACGTCATTAATTTATAAAAAATATTGAACATAGGTCGAGAATAGAATGTTGTATCGCTTTTTTTCTACAGATTAATCTTTCACTTGTTTTTTTTTTTTATCTTGCACAATTCGTCTTACCGACAAAGAAGACAAATTGTTTTGACCTTTCTAACTGAAACCATTACCCGGTCTGTATCCGGGCGTAGATTTTAGTGTTGCAATAATGATAATCTCGTTGGAAAACAATTCCACGCAAGATACCATCTTCGTGAGCTTGTAAAATAGTCTCGGGCGGAGGACGCGGCGCGGCACGCGGCGCCGGTGTTGCGTGCCGTGCCGCGTCAGTGTGAATCCAGGGAACATTTCAATTATTATTACGACTTATTTAGCCGTGGGAATCATCTCAATACGGAAATTTCCGTGCGAACCGGTGAGTGTTCATTTATGTCTGACGGTATTCAGTGAGCGACATGAATGGGCTTACTCCATTGAACTGTTGTTTGTGTCGATTGTCTGCTGAGAAAATGCACACACTGATCGATGAAATTGTGCGTCTTAAGCCGGATTCGGAATCAAATCGCCAATACGACCGTTATGGGATCAGTAATTATTTGGAATAGTTGCATTTAACGAAGAATTCCATTAAAAACATTTTGGTGTATAAAATCGTACTAAAAATATGTTTTCATTTATTATTATTTTGAACATTAACATGACGTAAAAATTCAAGAAACGTAAACGACTGTTAATTAACGAAATTCACGTAATGGCGTTTGCGATCGTTTATTTTTAATTCACAAAAGTTTTTAGGTCGTCGTCGACCCTTATAATGTTAAATGTTAATATTATAATGTTAAAAAACACAAATTAAGACAAGAATAAAATATTAAAGAATGCACTTATTTGTAAACAAGTATCAGATATCTCATAGAGACAAAGTTTTTTTTTTTTTTAAATTATATTTAATGAAAAATATATGGAAGTATGAGGTAATTACAGAGTTTACGATCTGTCTTCACTAATTGTGTGTTTTTGGACATATTTAAATATTGCTAATATAATATACTGGTCAAAATGAGAAAATATATAAAAGATTAAAAAATATTGATTTTTCTAGCGTATTCTAGTATAATATGTTAAAAAAACAGTTTGCAGATGAAGAATAATTTAAATAATAATAAATAAATAATATAATAATAAATAATAATAATTTAAAATAATTTCAAAAAAATCAGATTCTCACATTGATGACATATATGCTGTTTAAAAAAATGGAAAAATGAATTATCAAATCTGGTCCATGGATGGTACTCGAAGCGAGACCACATATTAACATATATACAACTTTCAAAAATTTGATAAATGTGGTCATGAGCCCAGTAATTACCCAATACTTCCATATACTTTCCATTAAATATAATTATAAAAAAATAGCTTTGTCTCTATGAGATATCTATTTGTTTAATAACAGTACCTTTGTAACACTTATTTGTGGTTGAAAAATTAGATATAAATTAATAATATGTTAAAAATTGACGTTCTAATAGAATTAACAATATTTGAAAACTACTACACAAGTGTTAAAGCGCGTGGGTTCCAATGTCAACATTGTCGGGAGACGTGACTCGCGGCAGTCCTTGAATTTTAATTCATGATTTATGATTCGTACAGATACGACCCGACAGACGACCGGTAGCGTCCCACGAAGACACGTTTTTTTTTTAATCAAGCCATTGAAGTTTTTTAAAAATTTAAAACCCCTTTTTTGTTTACAATCTTAATCCCCGAAGGTCGTCGTTGAGTATTTCTCTACAGCTCACACATCTTTTTTTATTGGGTACCATGACGTAGGAGGACCTTCACCGGCCGTTGACCTCCTTTATCACGAGTAGTAGAATGGTCAAGAACTTGAGTATGAGCAATTATACACACAAAATGGCGATGTAACTGAACCTGCCGTGAACGGACAAGTTTGTTTAGTTGTTTATTTTGATGTAACATACAACTTTTTTTTATTTAATTACATTCAATGTCAATATTGTACGAAGTTGGTTATTGAATTGAATTATGTATGTTTAGTCAATATCTTACCTTTTTTTTATTTTATACGTTATACGCCGTTTTAAAAAAAAGATATTGTAACATAACCAAAAACAAAAATAAGCTCGAAACATTATGTACAATTATCACTCGTGGGGCGTAGTCACCGCAATCGCGGACCGATCGATGTTGAAGTTCTCACGAGACGTGCATCTTTCGTCGTCTTCCTCAGCCGCCTGAAGAGCCTGGTCATTTAACCTTTTGAATGTCATGAGCGCGTTAACACGCCAAACTTTTAACGTTGCACTAAGCTGTAAGCGTGATAAAACACGCACTTTTTGACCCTGCAGGGATTAAAGTCGCATTTAAAAAATAATTTTGCCATCTGTGGACAAGAGTTCTCAGCTTAAAACCCGGAGATAGACCCTTTTTTGACTTGTCGTCCTGAGCTGGTCTCACCAGCGTTGAAGCGAATAAACCACTCCGTGCCCTTTCGCTAATCGTTCCTTCGCCAAAAAAATTGTTGAGATCGCTAAACGACTCGGCACCCTTTCTCGGTGGTACAGCATAATATGGCGTGTATGTGTTTGGCTTTCTAATTTGCTAACCCTATTCAAGAATTATATTTTGGCAAATGTCAATTAAACGTCAAATTCAAAAAACAAAACGTCGGATAATTATGCGCAATCCTAATATTTTATTACTATAATATTTTGTTTTTTTTTTTGCACAATATTCGCAGACCCGTATCTGATGAGACAAATTTACAATGACGCGTGTATTACAGTAGGGTATAAAAAATAAATAACAGAAATAAATCAAACGGTGTAAACCTATCTCGTTGTTTTTATCCACTTTTTTTTTTTTTAATATGTCAAGGGTCATGTAAATCTATAGGTAAGATATGTACCTATGTGTGAGTAGTGTATAATGAAATTTTTAGAATTATTTTAGATTCTTCTTTGTTGTGGTTTGTGAAATTTCATTAAATCTCTTTACGATACAGCGAGGTGAAATATCAAATTCGTTTATTTTATGTTACAATTCTACACTGTTGCGTTGAATCAATTTTGGGTTATTGTATTTAATAATAGGCACCGATAAAAAAAACTCACTTATCAAAAGGTCGATTGCCCAATTGAGCTAATAGTACTTCACCGTAAGTGATATTAGAGATTTTTACGATTATATATAATTAATTAATACGCTCGTCTTCTTAGGAAACTTATTTATGTTACAATTAGACGTTCAAGCTGCACCATGCACCGTTTCAGAATTTAAACGCATTACATAATATCATTTTCCCGATAAAATAAAAACGAATTAACTACAACAGTATAACACATTAACTGATCATAAAAATTATAAGAAATCGCAACTATTATTTATTCACCATTAGTGATTTCAATTTAGTAAACAATTTTTTGAATGGAAGCGGAGACGCTTCCTGAAGCAATACTGAGGTTATTATTATTGCTATAGATAATTTAGTATTAGCTGAATGGATAGATTAAAGATTAGATATTAGAAAGAAACAAATATATCCGATAATGAAAGTTACCGTATAAAATTCGAAAACTGTAATTATCTTAAACGCATTGCGAGGCATCCAGAAGTCCGGTACCGGTTACGGCATGAAATTATTACAGTGCGCGCCTCATTTTATTTACAAAAGTAAAAATAATGCGACATCTATTATTATTATTATTATTATTAGAAATCAGAATAGTGATTTTACAATATTTTGTTTCAATTTCGGACAAAGTTTGGAAAGTTCTGGATGTTTATTATATTAATAATTAGTGTAGTGCACTGGCGGAATAATAATACACATGCAATTAAGTGTGGAAAAACTGCAGTTCATTGCAGTCACATAGAACTGGAATAGTCTGCGTGCCGTCGTCTTTTATAATAATTCTGTTCAGTTCGTTAATCAATATCACACCTCGTTTAATTTGCATACTTAACTGCACGAGTATTCTCAAACCGGTATCAGCGTTTCTAACATACGTTTTCACATCCAACTTTCAAATCAAAACTCTGAAATGATTTACTTACACCGTGAAAGTGTACACATATTCGGTTTATCGAGTGTAATTATTATTCACGCGTTCCCAATGTTCCCATATTCTTCGTTTTCCGTTAAGTTGTATCTGATACTGACGCGATAATGAAAGTGCCCCAAATGTGACCGAATCGCACCTGCCTGCATGTGTGAAATTTGTGAAGACGCTTCCGATTTGATACGTTTTCGTTATACATTTCACGCAGTCATGAATTTTATAATAAGAAATAATAATTATAATTAAAAATGGTCGCATTAAAATAGGAGGATATAATACTTTTAAAATTAGCAATATTAACTTTGTGGTTAAAATTCATATTTTTTATTTATTATCTTTGTTTTATTAACCACTTGAATTGAGTTTAAATACATCTACCGGTTTCGAAAAATACAATTTTCTTCTTCAGGATGTCATAACTAACCAAAAATTTACAGCATTGTTTCTTCATCAACTACTAAATTTATTTTTTAAATAATTGTTTTTTTTTTTAATTTTAAAAATAGATTCTGGTGAAGAAACAATGCTATATATTTTTGGTTAGTTATGACATCCTGAAGAAGAAAATGGTATTTTTCGAAACCGGTAGATGTATTTAAACTCAATTCAAGTGGTTAATAAAACAAAGATAATAAATAAAAAAAAAAATAAAAAATAGGAGGATATAGGCTATTTTTTCCTTTGCCTCGAATGCTTTTAATTATTACAACGAAATCTCATCCGTTAACGCTAACTTGGATATATTTTTCATGACACAGGGTCAATGTAAAAGCGAAATTCTATTACACACTGTTACTTATACCTTACTGTAAGCAAAATTTTTATCACTTCTATTCTTGTGCGTTAGTTTTTAATGTCTTTTTTTACTTTTACTTTCCTACATTGCCAATTATATATCACTTAAATTTTTTCAGTGTTTTTAATTTCTCAACCATAAAATTGTATTCTGAGACTTGTTGTCGTCCTAATTGTCTTAAAATGTTTTTACATTTTTACTTTAATGACATACAGTGAAACCTCTATCTATCGTTTTTGAAGGGACCTATTGAAATAAACCATGAACGCGGTAATATAGAAAAAGTTACGTTTTTCATACTTAAATATGTTTAATACATATTTCACATGTAAATGAATGTGTTTAAATTAATAAAATTGTTAAATACTAATTAAATGTATTAATTAGAAAGATGTACATGTAAAATCAATTTTATCGAAAAATATTGTTGTTGCGCTACAGGGATCCGAACCTGAATCTCTTTCCAAACCGGGGAAGGTGCATTATCCAACTGTGCTACAGCGACAGTACTTTTGACAACAAATTTGATTATATATGTACATATTTCTAATTAATACATTTAATTAGTATTTAAAATATCACAGACCCTTGTTCTTGATAATTACAACTTCACAATAAGAATGCGTTCTCCTTAATAATAATAAAATAATTAATTAAACTTTGTATCGTATAATGTCAAGGGGCAGTCAGCATTCTCTCTCACTCACCCTCTCTCTCATTAATGCGGTAAAATGATGCATAGAGGAACGATCCATACGATCTATTTTTGGATGTTTTGTATGAAATTAATTCGGGACTGGAAGAAATAAACGATACATGTGAGAAAACGATTATTTGAGGAACGGTCGATCGAGGTTTCACTGGTAGTTAGTTAGTAATCAGGGTAGTTATTGATTTTATATTAAAAATAACAGCAAAAAGGAGTCAGATTCTAACCTCACAGCCCCGCTTGGTATACCTCTCTATTACTGTTGAAGACATTGTGTTTGAAGATTATCAACAAAATATTCACCAGAATTCAGATCCGGAGAATATAAAGATGGTTATCTCCACAGAGTTGAGGACCGAGGTTATGTGCGCATATAATTCATCATCAGCGTCTTATGTTGAATAGCCTGTTATTAACAATGTAAATTCATTAATGTAATAAATAATAAGAATTAAAAAATCTCATTTTATCATGTTTTCCTCTTTTTAATTAATTTTAATTATTCTTGGTTTTTTGTGACGTGTTACATAACATTTATTTTTAATTTCGAACGTCTCCACTTGTTTCAGTGTCGCAGAGGACGGCACCGGCCGCTGGGCCCTGAAGAACGTCACCAGGGGCTACTTCCTCGGATCCAGCTCCGACAAGCTGACCTGCACCGCCAAGGTGCCCGGAGATGCCGAGTTCTGGCACGTGCACCTTGCGGCCAGGCCCCAGGTGAGAAATTACAATCGGCGAAGTCCTCTGAGCTATTTTGCCATGTGTTTTCCAGTCAACGTTTCGGACCCATTGCGGAGTCCATAATCACGGCTAATGTTGCTGGTTACGCACACGCCAGAATAGCCCAAAACATTCTAAACAGCCGTGAAAATCTGAGAACATTTTCATTTAAAAGTTTCTGGAAAGCAGAATAAGCAGTATCTGTTTTAAAAAACATTTTGGGAAATTGAGTTGGTGGCACAGACTACCAGATATATAGACGTGAACTAACGCGAGTTCCTTGTTTCAATATTTTTAATTTGGTGTCATCCACCTGATCATTTTGGTACCACTTACGCAATCAAATAGCTCCGCGATTTTGTAAAAATATGTGATTCGATTGGAACGAAAATTTTAACACTCACAATATAATATAATATAAAAAATACGTCTTGTTTACACAAAGATTTAATTTTCGAAGAGTAAATACTTTTACTGTTGCATAAATTTGTCATAAACTATCGAATTTATGTTTTCACAAATAATATGTGAAGAATGCCCTTCGTCCCGCAATTAATGTTCCAAACCCCTCTCCTATATGTACACTTTATTTCATGTCTATTCATTTACTGGTCTGTGGCTATAACGATTTTCCGGGTACACTGTGGCTGCATGTGTGTTGTTCCTAAGGTCTCATCAGTTTCACTACGGCATGTATCCATTTCGATGACTCTGAAACCACCCTCCATTAAAAAGTCTATCTATATAAATATATATACGGGATTTTGTAATACAATCACCCCGTAGTTCTTATCAGAGTTCTATCAAACTTTTCTGAATAATGAACCTTGTAAATGTTTCCGGCTAAGCCCGTTAGCCATTTTAGCCGTTAAACAAAATTTTTGAAAATTATATTTCTTCATCCCCTTTGACCTAATCGGGTCGGAAGCCCAGCGCTTGGACAGCACACTCTGTCTGCGTTGTTATTTTTATTATCCTAGTGGCTATTTGACCTGGGACTTGCCAATGACCCGTGGTGCGTCTTTGATCGTGTGAAACAAACGCCAGAGCATATGCTCTGAGTGTGCGAGTTTATGAGGGACGCCAGGGAGGATATGCTCGCGATATTGGATGTGGTAGACCATCGTTCGGCTCGGAACGATGACCTGATGAGGAACAAAAGGAATTTCGGACTTTTCTGGGAGTTTGTGAGTGTATGGGTGTCTCGTTGGGAGATTTTGAGACGGTCAGGTGTTTAGAAAAAGTGTGTTTCTTGCTAAAAAAAACCATAGGATTAATATCTATCTGAACCTTTTTTTTTTTGTTTTTGTGTATTGTCTTTTTGTTCCCTTTATGGGGTGTGTAAGGGACTTAGGATCCGCCATTTGCTGTAGCACTCAGTGCCTCTTGTGTATATATTTTATCCAATACTGTTGTGTGCATTTAATTTATTTCTGTTTTACTGAGTAAATGTCTTTTTTTCACCACTGTACGGACAGCGAATGGTCTTTGGTTGGCAGCCATGCAGTGTTACATTGCGGCATATCAAGGTTGTCAACCTGGCGGTAAATGTGAAAGACCGATGCGGGAGCTTTTGGTATTGATACATTCCCAGCACTAATATGGACTAATCATTTACAAATTCCCCCTCAACTAAAATGGAATTATAAAATTAAAAATGTTTTATGAAAATATGTGAATACATAAAAACAAGTACGAGTATAGAGTAGTTCTCCCGCTAATGAGTTGGGTTAGGGACCGGACCATCGATATAAAATGAAGGAAGGTTTTTTTTCTTTTGCAAGTGTATAAATACCTAAAAACATATTTTTATTTAATGGATAAAACCACGTGTTACTTAATATTATTACATCTTGTACTCGTATACAATACATATACAGGGGGTCCCCTTTTTCATTTTACATTGGGGGCTAATTTTTGTAGTTACGCCACTGCCTTCGCTAATACATATATTTTGTTTCCTCCCCTCAGGTGAACCTGCGTTCGGTCGGTCGCAAGCGTTTTGCCCACCTCTCCGAGTCCCTGGACGAGATCCACGTGGACGCCAACGTGCCGTGGGGCGAGGACACCCTCTTCACCCTGGAGTTCCGCCAGGACGAGGGTGGCAAGTACGCGCTGCACACCTGCAACAACAAATACCTCAGCAGCGGCGGCAAACTGGCCGAGAAGTGTGGAGCCGACTGCCTCTTCAGCGCCGAGTACCATTCTGGACAGGTGATTATCCTCTCACGTCGTTTCTTCCGTGACTAGTTTGAGCCCTTGCAATAAAAAAATAACTGATATTTGTACTACACACACATTGAGTTTTGTTTTTGTCACGACTATAGTTTCGAGAAGTGTTGTCCCTCTAATCAGTGGGAGTAAACGATAACTAAATTACCTAAATATTATTGTAAAACTATGTTACAACTCTACTTGAATTTATTTTTACTACTCGAGTTTCGAGAGAAACGGTTACTTATATATATAGACAGGTGAAGTATTAAACTAAGTACACACAAATATAGGAAACAAGGTTTAGGTTATAAATTATCAATAATCACGGGATTAGTCAGTTAATTTATAAAAATTAATGTCATGTCGCACCACATAGTAACTACCATGTCAATTAAAGGTATTACACCTGCATCTGTTGTCAATAAAATATCAACTATTTTACTACTGAATAATTTTATTTATGCTCATTATATTTGACGGAGAATTTGTCTTGATTTGTGATCGTATTACATATGCATCTGCAGTATTTTTTCCATCTGTAGATTTTAATCTTCGTTTATCATTAGATGTTATTAAAGCTTGAGTCTTCATTAAAACAACTGTTAATGTCGTCTGCAGTTATTAAAAAAAAAAACAGATATTTTCATTTTTTATACTCGTATCTAGAAATACTGGCCTATGAATTTGTCGAAGTTTTAAATAGAATAGGATTGTTTCAAGTTCAGATGGTATTTTTTTTTGTTTTGCGGAAATACTTCTTCCACGTTGGTATCTACAAAGATACCCGTAACAACTTTCTTATAGATTAACATAAGTTTCAGAAAAAAAAAATTATGTTAAGGAGGGGCTTTTATTTGGATTTTTTTTTCTCTGCGTATTTCATAGAGTTCTATTAGTTCATCTACTTTAAATATCATGTCAATATTATAAGAACGTTATTTTTTTTACCTAAATCTTGCCTTATTTTGATAGAAAAAGATGTAAATAAAACGGTTGTTATTCAAGATTTTTCCATAATGCGGTACTTTTCTGGTACACTGAAAATTAATTTAATGGCCGCAGTCTTTCTTATTATGTCTGTATTGTCTTAATTATGGCAAATAATATTCTGTTTATTAGTTTTTACATTGGTGTAAAGGTCCTATCTATGTTGTGGTATATAAAAATGTCTAATCTATAGTCCGACCAACGTAAATTAGCGAACGGCGGAGGGCGCCACTCTACTCATACTGAATCTTATGAAGAGGGGAACAGCCGCACGCTGACGGAGGGGATGTTAGTTTGAAAAGTCACCGCTCGCCAATTTACGTTGGTCGGACTATAGTGTGTAACTTCTGATATAAATGAGTAATAAAAACCCAATATTTTCGTAAAAAAAAAAAATCGTAAAAACATGAATTATTATTAAAATATTTGATGTAGTGATGATTTGTATTTATGCATTATGATCCCCGCGCAAAAACACTCGATTAATTTGAAATTCCAATTGAACCGCATCTTTATGATTTTTCTAATTATTTTTATGTCCTACCGACGATTAGGTCTAACATCGTCAGCTTTTAATAATAACCCGTTTCTATTAATTCCCCAGTTGGCCCTTCGTGACAGCAGTGGCGCGTACTTATCTCCCATTGGCTCCAAGGCCGTCCTGAAGACCCGCTCCCAAACAGTAACCAAGGACGAACTGTTCTCGCTTGAAGATTCGCTGCCCCAGGCCTCCTTCATCGCCGCCCTCAACTCCAGATACGTCTCAGTCAAACAAGGTACCTAACTTAAATATCATGTTTTTTTTTTCTTTAATGCGTTTCTTGGCTCCGAAGTAATTTAAATATGCGGGCGATTTAAGACGTTGATATATGAGAAAATGTTGTCGATTTTTTTTTTCCTAAATGCCGAAGTGCTCTTGAGAATGCAGATGAGTTATGTAAATTAAATGGGATAAGTGTTTTGGAAGCCCAAGCAGGAGCTTAAAGGTTTCGATTATGAGCTTTTTTATATTTTTTTTATTGTCCCTTCAAGTGGTCTCATTACTGAAGGTCAACACGTTTACTTAAATATTTTAGAGTATAAAAAAATGCTTACGGATTGTATTTTTCTATATTTTTAAGTTTTTGATTATATTATACAGGTTGAATATTATGTTCCAGACCGACGTTGTTTTTGAATACCAAGGAAATGAAACACCTTTTTTTTTTATCGATCATTTATTGACATCGGCCAAGTGGCCGCCTCTGGCAGCGGCACAAATGCGTACTCTTTTAATCATATATTTCACAACATTCTCGCCTACTTCGCGTGTCATTTCAGCTATTTCATTTCGAATATTGTCCTGAATATTGGTTTATTGGCGTAGACCTTTCCTTTTAAGTACCCTCCTCAAAAAATAGTCGAAAGCCGTCAAATCAGGTGATCGAGGAGGCCAGTCGATATAACTACTTTTTGACATTATGCGGCTGGGAAAAATGTCAAGTGTGGCTCGGTCCGTGTGTGAGGTGGCACTATCCTGTTGAAACCACACGTGTTACAAGCCCAATCGACCCAATTCGGCCACTGAGAAGTTTTCCAACACGTGACGATAGCTATCACCATTAATGGTTACAGTATTGCCATTATTATTTAGATAAAATGTTTTAATAACTTCAACACGTTCCATAATAAATTGTAATCGACTACTCTCTATGATTACTGAAGTGCGAACTGACAAATGTCTGCCAAACCAAAATGGCGACCAAACAAATTCGACCTGGCGCACAATATTTACCCTGTATTATTGGCCACAATGTATAATGTATTTTTATAAATGATAATAAATAATTTCTCTTTTTTTTTTATATCTGCTTTGTAAAGTTTTCTGTGCTATTCTGTCTCTGATCTCTGATGGAGCATGCAATGAGATTCAAAACTTCTACCAGATAAGTCGGAAGACACGCTGTACAAGCCAGAAGACTTTGTATAGAAGAGTTATAATGGCGTGAAAACCTTAGAGCATTGTTATATGTAACTTTCGAAATCATATTATTGTAAAAATTAAATATGATATATTTTATAAATATATCTCGACTATATGTATTTTTTTTTAGTTGTTTTACTTCAATATGGCTCTTTTATGCTAATGTTTGGTGTTAGTGTTAGTTTTTTTGTTCTTTCTTTACATTAATATGCCTCGTGGGATATCTTCTGTAAATGTCATAAAGGCTCTGTTTCTTTAAAATAAAACAAATAAAACTTATGTTTCTTTGAATGGCGGTTGTGGGGAGCTTGTTCTACGAGATGTGCTGGACCCACACTCGCTTTCCAATTAAATCTGATTCGTCACGCCTCTTAAACACTTCAAGCCGGTACTAATGAACATTAATTGTGCAATTTAATTGCAACGGGGATTTATTTTATAAAACGTTAAATAATATTTTATTTTTTACTAAGCATGAAAATCGCGACTCCTGAACATCCAATTAGATGAGTAAAGAATAATATAATAAAATGGAGTTATGTACAATTATTTTAAAGATTATCGCATAATATACAAACACATGCACTCTTTATATTTAGTGTCTGTTATAAAATTAGGCTTAAGCGCGTAAATTATGAAAAATTAACCGAGGTGTGCACGGATATTATTATTTTGATGACAAATTCATGATTTGTTAATAAATATAATTTAAATATTTCGATACACATTGGAGATTTAAATTCGCGCCATTATTCGACGGCGATTCGCAGTAATACATTGTTCTGCAACATTCCGCTGCCATTCGTCTGTCTGCCAGTTTCCAGTCGGCACTGGCAGACAGACAAGTCGGTCGTTGGCCATGTAACGTGATGCACGTTGTTTCAACGCTCGAACACCGTTTATTTCAAAATTATATTTTATTTAGAGAATAGTATTTGTTGACATTAAGTTAGGTTCTACCATGATTGTAAATTGTTATTATCGCTTAAAAATAGGTTTTATTGATTATTACCTTCATTAAATACAACCGGCTTAGGTTTTATTGTACAGACAGCCCTGTATCTCGTAAATGTCTAATTTGAAGGTTATTTTGATTTATTATTAATGTTTCATCGAATTTGGCACAATGAATAATGAACTTAATTTTTTTCTTTTTCTTTTATAAATTTCGAAAACACTGACCGTGACCGCGCAACAGTCCCGAGGAGCGCCTAGTCTAGTCCCCCGCGGGGCAAAGCAAAGAGATTATCCGATTGCTTTCTGCTACTTCATGAATAACTTTATAACTTGTTCTTAAAAAATAAACTTGTTTAATGTGATGTGCGTCTATAAATCTACTTTCTTCACTTTCGTGGCATTCTATTTGCATAAACGAAGTATTTTTTTTAATGTGTTGCCTGGTAGAAATCCACTTATATAGGATGATGTAAACTCAACTGTTATTTTAATTATTTTTGGCATAATTGAGGTTGCACTTCTACAATAGCAGCTCAGATGTTGACCTTAAATGCGTGGATTGTTTCTCTAGCATTTGCGTAGACCTTTTACATAACCCCAAAGCAAAAAAATTGAGAAGGCGTTAAATCGCACGTTCTGGGCTGCCAATTGATGTAATCACTTGAATGCTTCCTGACATGTATGGCACGTAGTTCTATCCTGCTGAAAACAAACATCGTCCAAAAGCACTTTCTTTAAAACTTTTTTGTAGTAAATTTTCTCAATTTCTGTGCGCTGCTCATTTACATTAATGATATGGTTTTTATTTGACAGATGTCCCATATGACGTTTATAATCATGAAAGATTAAAAACTAGAGCGATATTTAAAGTATTGGTTAAGTTTGGATAATTCTATGTTATTTAATATTTTACTGATAAAGAATATCGCTTTAAAATAATTTCAAAAAAATTAGACTCCCATAGTGCTGTTTAATTTTTTTTTATCAAATTTGGTCCATAGATGGCGATGGTGTAGTGGTACTCGAAGTGAGTCCACATACTAACATGTGGAGATTGAGGGGTGAGAATTTGTGAACGATGTATATATATATAAAGTTATCACTTAAGCCAGCCGAAGACAGGTCATAAGACCTGTAATTACCCCATACTTCCATATATTTTCGATTAAAATGTAATAAAAAAATAGCTTTGTCTCTATGAGATATCTGATATTTGTTTAATAATAGTTCCTTTTATAGGTAAAAATCCAGTAATTGTGTGTTCTTGGACATATTCAAATATTGGTAACATTCTATATTTATTTTATAACTCGCTCTTGTTTTCTAATACCGTGCATGCTACCTGCGTACTCCGATTATTTTTAATAAATTATGTATAGTCGGGGGGAAATCTGGCTTGCATTACCACTATTTGCAAGCTGTCTAGGTGTGCGATCAAGGTCAGATAGATTGATCACTAAATCATTCAGCGGCGCGCCAGCTCCTGGGGGGTTCAACACGAGAGATTGTGTTCTGCGTTTTACGTGTTGTCTGTTTGAAAGTTTATGTTAGGTGGTTGTCTTCTATTTATGTTATTATTAATGTGGCACTATAAGGAGTTTATTGCTTATTTTATTAATGTCTCGAATATAATTGTCAGTACCGTAATAAATTATTTGTATAATTTCATTAAAATCGTGACGTAAATCGACCCGAGTAAAGCTTCAGTAGAAATTAGTCATAAAATATTATTTTTTTTACTTATACTTTTATCACCTCACACAGTTAACATATTGCTCCGCTGACGCGACTTCGTATTAAAATCCTGACCGAACTTAATGTAACCTACCTTAATGTAAAGGAATGTAAGCTACCGTGAGGTAAATTACATTATATATTCGTAGAAAGCAATTGAAACAATAGAAAGCACGTGAAAAATTATATTTAATAAAATAACAATCATTTACTTTTTGTGAAACCATGAAATTTATTATACGTCAACTGGTCTCGCTTATCTTCAAGCTTAATCAGGACGTATTTGAAACTAATCATTAATACAAAAAGAGTGCACTTATATATATATAAAAAGAGGAAAATAGAATATACAATTACAAAGAGCATTTTAAATGTTTAAACAGTAATGATTTCTCAGAATTTTCAAACCATATTATTAAGAAAACCATTATTTTAATAATACCGCAGGGGTCAATATCCTCCATAAAAACGGGTTTAGCCTCCGGTTGGGCAATTTAGAAGCCCTTGAAATAAAAAAGGCAATAAATAGTGGTATGCCAATTCTAAAATATCAAATTAATTTATCCATCAACACTGTATTTTCCCTTCCCTTAATGTTACGTTTATCTGTATATTTACTCTGTCTCTCTTTCTTTCACGTATAATTTTATATTCTATCTCCCTTTTTTATGATTAATTTCAAATACGTCCTGATGAAGCTTGAGATAAGCGAAACCGGTTGACGTATAATAAATTTCGTGGTTTCTTACAAAGTGGTTGTTATTTTATTTAATATAATATGTCAAACCATTCTCTTCTCATTCATTCGTTACATATGACCAAACCACCGAAGTGATCCTCTCTTAATCTTACCCACTAAACTAATATCAGCTTTATATTATTTCCTTATTTCTTAATTTTTTACTCTGTCATATACGCCTAAGCGATCTCATTTCCACTGCATTCAGTCTACTTTCGTTCTTACTTCATTGTGTACCGCTAGTCGTGCCTCGGTTGACACGTTCCCATTAGATAGCTATCGCGATGTCGAGATCGAACACAGATTGCACAAGTTTGACGTCTGCTAGCGTCAAGGCCACATTTCACACTGAAAAGACGAACATGAGGAAATGTATGGATGGGAATTTGAACGCGGGATGTGTCAATAACATTGGTCGTGGCTGATTCGAAAAGACGCGTCTAAAGTGTATTTACGAATTCAGAACAGATATTATTCCATTCAAAGCCCCGTTCACTTTGTTCGCTGCAGTCCATCCTCCTTTTTCGATATATTTCTCAGCCTTTCCGTGTCTAACAAACGTGAAGTGTCATTAAAATAGTTCACTCGTTTAACATTTGATTCGCCGTGCTCATTATTTGCGACTCGTGACGTATAATAAATATGATAACATAAAAAAATTGCATTCCTTTATCAGACTTCCTTGTGGTCAAGGTTCACCACTAGTGCCGCGAATTAGATTTCGTGATAATAATATTATTCCGCAATTAACGGACTTTTCGAACACGACGTTGAAAGACTGCAGCCCTGCCACAAATGTCACTGCTGGTTCGGCATCTCCCTTTGTACGAACCCATTTAATAGCTCCATCCCATCCCCAACCCCGACTGACATGACGCACATGGCTGCATGCGCCTGCCTGGAACTACTCTCATTCTCTCTCCTGATGGAATCCACATTATTAAGTTCTCGGGACATAATGTCGTATTTTGTTCATTGAATTTCACATTTGAAATGTGGCGTTCTTGGATTCTAATAAAATATCAATGCTTTAAATAAAGTCTTTGTTGAGAATTTAAGTTAAATTGTTTTATCCATTTGTTATTTATTTACTTAATAATAAATAATATGAATACATTCATATCTACATATACTGAGGGTAACAAACCTAGTCCACAATTTATTATTACTAAATCAAGAGTCTAACATTATGCACCGTCATGTAAAATATTATTGTTTGACATTTTTACAAAATCACGTAAAGCTTTAAGTCTACGTACTATAAATATTTGCTAAATTGACCCATCATAATTCTATATCTTTGATTCAAACCCTAAATTATCTAAAAAAAACAAATTAAATGTATCAATTAGAAAAATATGCAGATAAAATCATTTTATCGAAAAAATATTTTTGTTGCCACCGGGACTCGAATATGGAACCTTTTTTATCCGGGGAAGTGCGCTGACCGGTTACACCACGTCAACATTTAAAAAAAAAATTATTTGACATTTTTATGAATTAAGTATTTTACATTTTTAAAATTACATGTTTTTTTTTTTCGCTTACCTCTCCAAAAAAGTAACATAGTAAGTTAACGAGAAATTTTCGAACTTATATTACTTTTTTATTGATATATTTAATTTGTATTAAAATATCACAGCACTATGTTTTGAAAAACTTCAACTTCACAATAATAAATAGCTTGGCCTCTCGAAGTTCCATGATATTTTATTTTTTATATTCAATATATAATTTGGAATCAATAAAATATTTTAATTAATCGAAATAATCGCATATTTACGACGTTTTAAAAATGCTTGTATCTCTGACGTGGTTGAGGTCAGTCACCAGCAGGTTGATCATTTTCGACCCGTATTTCTAATATTTTTAATTTTTGAATGGACATCTACCGTCGCTTCGCTCCGCTAATACTAATTAGCTAATCTTACCTTAATTCCACCAATACATAAAAATAATCCTTTACGCGAGTGTTAGTATACGTCCCGCTCAAACGCTTGTATTTGTGGTGGAGAGGAATCAACGAATGAACCAGTATCCGGCAGACGAAAAGTAAGTGCCCTCCTTTCTTCTTCATATTTCCGCCATAAGAGTCTGCCCCGTGAAAACAGGTGGACTCGGAAAACGAGAGTCAATAAAGAATATGTTTAAATGTTAAAAAAATTCCCTTCGTTTTTTTATTTTTTATATGAAATTTGGCATCGGTGAGACAGTCCACCTCACTAGTATAGTATAAAGATTGTTTTCAATCGAAACCATTGTTTTACCGCTTTGTGGATAATTCCACGATGGTACCATTTAATTAATGAATCGTTCGGAGAACGATTGGATTATTTATTATAAATGAATCATAGATCACAATAGATTTGCACATAATTGACAATCATTGAGTCAATTTGCATTGAAACATTGCAACACCTTGATCTAAAATCACGCAAAACGGTCAACCCAAATTCACAACAATTGCCGATCGATTTGCTCCAGTCTGCAGTTTTGTTTTCGCGGTTTATCATAATAAGCAATTATATGTGTGATAGTATTCAAGGGCAAATGTATTATCATGGATATTGTGTAATGTACTTGTCGTGTAACACAATACTTGACGTCATCCAGGGTCACGTGTAGGACGCCAGCTTCTTTTTGTTTACCCGGTACCGAGTGACATGCTCGGCTGCGCTCGTATGGAAAGAGATACTTTTCGATGTAACTGACACCCCCTGACTGCTGGGCGACTATCGGAAACCCCGGATGGCACTCCATCTGGTGGTACTTTTATAATATAATAAACGATTAACTAAGGCTTACCACATGATACGGTTTCGTCTCACGTCAACATCTTGTGATTTCAAAACTGGATTATTAAATCATTATGAACGAAGGTAATATCATCTTTACAAATGTGGATTTTATTATTTTTCTGTACATATGTGAAAATAAAACACTTGTTGATCAGAGAAAAATGGTAGACTCTCGGTGAGGCCTTCATCCGACAGTGGATAGAAAACGGCTGATGATGATATTATGCAGATAGACCGCGCATAATATTTTATAAAATTTAACGCCACCGCGCGTAGTACCAGACTCGACTGAATCATTCTTGAAAATTTTCTAAACATAGATAATATATACATCATAGCACGTATAATATTATATTTCCAGGATAGAATTACGATGCTAATATACCGATATAAATTTATAAATGCCGAGGAAATATGCAAAATCATACAAGCTCGAGCAGCGCGTATAACGGTTACTACAGATGGGCAGTGGTGGATAAAACGTATGCAATGCTCGATCGTACATCTATTGAAAGTAATTGATGGGATAATTATCCAGGTACTGAACGCGTCCAGAGAGTTGGTTTTTTTATTTTTTAAAACTGATTCGAATTTTGACCGCTCTGCTCGTACAGACAGACGCGAGAGAGTGGCTCAAAATGCAGTGGTCAATCATTTATTCAAGTTTATCATTTATGTCTCTATTTAAATAATTAAAACCCATTCAATTCAATCTCACGACCAAACTATTTGGACAGTTACAACAGTTATATCTCAGTTCCCGATCATCATTACAATCGAATATCAATCACGCAATCATAGTCACAATAACGGTTTAGCTCATGGCAAACGCATCGATGCCATTCGAGAATATTCTTTGTGCATAGGTTATCTCTGCGACTCGAACTATAGCAATGACATCTTTCGTCTTCATCTGCGCTCAAATACACGTGTTTCTTTTTCTATTTTTGTCTCTGTGTATAAATATCTGCGTGTTTATTATCTTAATTTCCTGTACACAGATTCAAGATGTCTATTTAATTTGGAAAGCAACGATAAACAGGTGTCATTCGTTTGAATTCCCGTACATAAGGGAATTCATAGAAATGAATGTGCCAAGGAGGCCACTTTTTCCAGTTTTCGAGTTTCCCATCATAAATTTCATATCCCGATGTATGACAGACTTAATATGCTAAAAAATGCACAATGGATGGATCCAAATAATCATAAGGGTAATCGGCTTAAAATAATTCAAAGATCTATTCCCCGCACCCCCTGGTTCTCCAAAAGGAAAGTCTCCAAAGAAAAATATCAAATATCTCTAGAATGAGAATTGGGCATTGCTAGGTAGCCTCACATTTATTCAGATTGAACTTAATAGATTCCCCGTTATGTGAGTGTGGTGCCGAGGAGGAAACCCTTGGCCATATCTTTTTTGCCTGTCCATTGCGGATCACAAGTTTTTTTTTTACAGTAATCTCGTCAATGGTAATTTTCAACTCCCGGTTAACTTGTATTTTATTAATTTTTTTATTTGTAATTTTATTTTTAATATTTAATTGTGCTAGTTATTTATAATTACAATTGGTTCTCATCGATATTTCCAATATGAAAACAGTCAAAATAAAATTCACATAATCGATTTTTCAACATAATTGTATTCATATAATTATATAATACAATAACCCATCACGGTCTGTTCCTAAAAATATTGCAAACATTTAAAATAAGGCAGCCCCAGAGAGAGAAGCACCACCTTAAAATATTTATTATAGTCAGGAACTCTAGTGCCACAAGGATGCGTGATGCTCTAAGTGTTTTGTGTTATGGACAGCCTCGTATATCTGACATGGCCTCACTCAACACAATACGCAGGGTCGATGGAACCAGGTTTAATCAATCTACACACGGTTTATAAAATATCTCGTTTATAATATTTACTGTAAACATGATTTGTAATACAAATTAAATTAATCAAATAGTAAAAAGCTATCATTAAATTGCTACCGGAAATTGCAACTTAACAACAAAAATGTGTTTTAATTTATTTTTTTAAATGGATTGTATAATTATTGTTTGACTGATGTAGTTGATTTTGACACCTGCATCGTCTACTTACGATCGACAATTTGATCAAGTTAATCCGGTTTTCACGGCACTAACGCTTTTATAAGTAGTTCAAATATTGATGTGGTGTGTTAATGTCTTTAATGCGTGTCTTAATAGTCAATTTTTTTTTAAATTGAGTATTTTACATGATTAAAATTACATGTTTTTTTTTGCTTATCTCTCCAAAAAAGAGATTAGCTCTTGTGCTTGGAGAGGAAGTTACACTATAATAATTCTATATACATTTGTAGTCTATAATTATTTATTGTCCATTTGTGTGCTTCTGAAGTATTCTATATTATTATTTATTTTCTAATTATGTGGTTCTGAAGTGTTCATTTAATTTATTTCTAAACTCTTTTATATCTTTAATTTGTGTAGGGGAGGCTATTGAAATTTTTTATCCCTAAGTATATAAAATTTTGCTGATATTGTTTGATGTTACTTTAGGGTTTTAAAGTTATTTTTAAATCCTAATGATGTGTTTGTTTCAAATTTTACAGTGTTATTTTTTTTAATCAATTGGTTAATTGAGATTTTTTTTGCAAATGTTTTCTATTTTGGGAAATGTAAATTTTACAAAAAGTTTGCGTTGAAAAAGTTGATCTTTTTTTTAATATTACTTTGATGATTGTTCTCTGTATTATTTTTTACCGAGTTCATTATATTATTGTATGCTCCTCCCCACACAATTATTCGTATCGACATAATTAAAATTTTAATTCGAGAAAGTTATCATTATACTATTGAAACATAAAAGACGTAATTAGTAATTGGCTCGTTTGTTTTCTATTTAAAAAATGTATTTTCAGAACTAAAAAAATCGCGCATTCACCTAATTCGTAAATTATTTCAAAATAAATTGACATGTCGCTCACTGACACACAGAAGGGTAGTGGAATATTATTTATAAAATTATATCAATATAAATCGATACAACATTAAGGATAATAATATAAATGGAATATCCTTCTGCGACGGTTGTGATACCAGCTGTCAGTGGTATCTTCTTGTACACGGGTTACAGATTCGTTTCTTGGCAAATCCTTATTGCGTTCCAAGTTATGGGTCGGCAGTCGTACTCCTTTGTCGTGTGATAATTATCAGTTTATTGAATACTCGAATACAATACAATATAATACAATCAGCGGCGTGCAGTCAGTACTTTGAACTTTGAAATCGAAATAAAATATTTATTTACTAATATTCCTGTCTCAATTATTTTTATATTCTTTAGATTTTAACATGCCGTAATATTCTGTCGGATAATTATTTAATTTCGCCTTATTTCTCAAAATACATAGTTACGTTCAGCTTATTTCAATGTACTGACTGCACGCGCCTCGATACAATGTACAAGTTACTTAATTCGCGTCGGAGTAGTAAGAGCACACTCTGACAGGAGCTGCTCACTTATATGACATTATCCGCGCACACACACACACACACACCTATCACTTCCCGTGTCGCGCTCCCGCGGACACACACATACTAACACTTGAACCTCACAATAAATTAAATATATTTGTGTACATTCAACATTAATACACATTGCGTTTAATTAAAAATATCGATAAACTAGTCAGTAATTATTAATGAATGACTGCCAACTCGGTCGTGTAAAATATTATGCGATACTGATATCATTCAAGTTTTCTAAAAGCTATAGTGCAAAAGCGAATTGGTCAGTAAGAATCCCTGGCGGTACTGGCTTTTTCTGGGCCCCGCCCCACGCCACATCGCCGATGGCGATAGCACCGACCTACGACAACTCGTGACATGTTTTTTCCGATGCTGGCTTCAACATGCAACGGGCTGTGTAATTATAGATTATAAGGGTTGGAAGATATCTGCATCAGGGTACACCATGATACGATCAACGATAAATTATACCGCCTTCGATTTACCGTATATTGAAGCTTATATTGTATATTGAAGCTTATATTGAAACAACGAAATATAAATCAATTTTCTATGGGGAGGCACGTAAAGATATACAATTTAATTTTAGCCATTGTAGAAAAGCCTAACTTACCTCTATTAATTAACTAACTAACTAATTTACGCCATATCTCCGCAAGGGTAGACAGAGAGCTTGAAACGCTAGACTTTCCTGTTCTGTCGTACAACTATCGGTTCATCCACATTTATTCGTCTTCTCATACAGGCTCGTCGATTGTTAAGGTTAACAGGATCATGTTCCAGTATCTGGTTTTACCTGGTCATGCCAAGTCTTCCATGGACGTTCTTTCTTTCTGGTGCCATCAACACTCGCGTCATATGGATTCCTGACTACTTTTTTTCGCCTTTAACCAATGTTAAAATGGTCATCCAGGAGCTCGACTGAAAAATTCTGCCGCATCAACCGTACAGTCCCGACCTCGCTCCGTCAGATTATCACCTTTTTCGGTCGCTCTCCAATCAAATGTGTGGCGTTACATTCAAAACGACGATGACTTCAGAAATTAGCTCGATATCTATTTCGGTACTGGATCAACCGATTTTTATAGAAAAGGCATCGACAATAGTAACGGGAAACCGTTACGTGACTGTGATTGTGTCACTGATTGGTAACTGAGATTTAACGGTGATTGGTAACTAAGATTTAACTGTTGCAGGTTTACTTTTTAGTGTACCAGTCGTTGCTTGAAGAATTGCGTTAATCAATTATCAATCAACGTTGCAATCAAACACAATCACAATAACGGTTTAAATAACGATTTTACCATCACTTATCGACAAATTGGCTGAAAGATGGGATGAAGTCTTGTATGTATGGAGAATAAATACGTCATTGATTGAAATGTTGTAGTTTTTGTTTAAAAATTTGATTTTATAATAAATAATTGAATAATACCACAAATATTTGTCAAGACATCCCAATAATTTGTGATGTGTTTAAATGAAAATGAATTATCGACAACCGGCCAATCAGAAATCATAGTTATCTACTACTTCTGCAATTCGCATTATATTATTTAAATATATAAAATCATTTTTGAACTTTTTTTATGTTCCTTCCTCGGAAGGTCTTAAAATCACGACTCGGTACTTGTCAATAATTCGTTAATTGAAATACTATAGGTGCACAAATTTATAAGGTAGCGTGTTTACGGAGATGTATTGAAACGAATAGACTTTCAGTTCTTTCTCGTTCGGATGTTAGATACGATCTGATCTCTGAAGGGCTGTGATTTTCTCCCATTAAATAATATAGAAGATAATTTAAATCCGGATAAACAAAGTCATAAATTAGACGATATGCAATAATCGTTTCAATACACATTCACTTACAGAAAGTATAAACAATAAAATAAGACAAAACTCTTAAAATAATAGTTCGAACCCATGTGTCTCTTCAAATCAAGAAAGGTTGAGGTTGACAAACAAAAAATAAGGATGTGGCTTCGAAGGGTAGGTATATACATAACAGTTTTCACTGACACTTTGAACACTGAAAAAATATGCAAGTAATATCTATCACGTTATGTTAATTCATCGGCCGCGGCTGAACTTGACAGACGATCAATATGACGTCTAAATCAAATCATACTAATTTCTTTGATTGCTTCGGTTTCGTTTATGTGTTCCGTGGCGCAATTGAAATCTTAAGTTAGCTACCACATCAGCCAGCTGCTTTTAATACGTTTTTTTCCCTGTTAATATCATAACAGTATCACCATATGCCTCCATAATTAACATGCGTCGGTAGGTGCACATGGTTCCCGGTCATTATTGCAAATTAATATTAAAACTCGATTAATGGGTATATTAGAAATCATAACTAGTAGCTGGGGAGTATTAAAACTAATGGTATTATTATACATAAATGCATTATTATATAATTAACTCTATATACTTGAATACGCTACGAGTGCAAGAACTGATCATGTTGTACAGTTCTTAATCGTATGTCTTGTACGTAGATTATTTTTCAAAATACTATTTATTAAAATAGCCATTTTAAGAAGGGATATTTAATGAGGTAAAAAAACTCTCTCATAAACTGTATTTTAAAATCTTTTTACTTCCAAGTATTTGAATATTTATCAGAAAACGTTTAGGTTAGTCGCAAAACATAAACCGCTCGGATTTATTTAAAAGTAGGCTGATAATTATAATCGCCGCCAGGACGGTGAGGTCCGAAAATATAATCTGTCGCTGTTATTATTTAAATTATTTCAAGAATATGTCTGCTTGGGTATTTATTAAATCTTGGTGTAGAATACAACCTCATTTTTTTAAAATAATAAATTAAAATTTAAACGTTGAAAAATAGGTTTATACGAAAACACTGTCCATGTAGCGGCCACTACGCACGTAGCAAACGCAATCAACGAAGCTGATTGCCAGATATATTTATTACGTTGAAATTAGCTTGAATTCGGTAAATCTAGATTGATAGTTTTAAAAATGTATATAAATATTATATACTAATTATATCATATTTACACAATGGCAAGTAAAGATTTGTATTCAATTATATTTTAAATGTATCAATACACAATAATAATATTATTATTATGAATTAGATCTTGTTACATTTTTAAAACTATTTAAAATTGTACAGTTTCTATGCAAATCCCCAAAACGATGGCGAGAGATTCTCATTTTATCACCAAACTAACAATTAGAAATGTTGACAATTTTTAGAAATTTAGGCCTCATTTTTTTTCCACATTAAAATTGTATCAGCATTAAAACAAAAATTATTTTCGTGCTGGAAGATGTTGCTAGTGGAAAAGTAGTTAGAAAATCCCAGCATATACAGGTTTAAATAATTACCTTTAACGAAACAAGATTCCATCTGCCGGCCGCGCACGTAACTAAAAAGGTGGGAATCGGCAGGAAGACAGTCGTTTAATTAAAATCCTCGGCAAAGTCGCCTTGCAGTCCTGCACCACGTCGTATAGTAATGATGATGCCACTAGACTCAAGGTCGTCATTATGTCGATACAGATAGTAAGCTAGAGATGGAGGAGTTTGATCCTTTCTGCGAGGAGATGGCACATTAATGTACCGCTGTTTTGAAGCAGACATACTTGGAATCTTCAGTTTCTCTGAATCATTATTTATTCCTAAGAATAATAGGGTAAACCTTACATAACTAGTTCGTCAGGTCCTTTAATTCAAGATCGCCAATTAGATATATATATATTTATTTTTCTATTTATAGATATGCTATATCTATTTGAATCGTAGATATAAATATTATTTTAAATAAAATAACAATCACTGTATGAAACCACGAAATTGATCAAATGTCAACCGGTTTCGCTTATCTCAAGCTTCATCAGGACGTATTTAAAACTGATCATAAATACAAAAAAAGTGCACTTGTATATACATAAAGAAGGAGATAGAATATAAAATTACATGTGAAAGAGAGAGACAGAATACATATATAGTTAAATAGGACATGAAGGGAGACAGAATATAAAATTATATGCGAAAGAGAGAGACAGAATACATATACAGATAGACGTAACATTAAGGGAGGGGAAAATACAGTGTTGATGGATATTAAATTGATTTTAAAAGAAACATACCTAATATGGGGCTAAAAAAAATATTTTTTAAGTTTTAAGTTATAGGTATCATCATTTTTTTTTTTGAAAACCAAACCATATGTGTGATGGACATCATGTAAAGTCTTGTTTTATATTCATTACTAAGTCTGTGCTTTGCATACCAAGTATGTGGTGGGCATCATGACTTGGGTGATAACTAATTTAAATCTGGAGAACTTTATATACAAACTTCGTAAATATTGTGCTTATGATCTACAGGGAAATCTCGATCGATCGTTTTCCCACATGTATCGTTTATTTATTACAGTCCCGAATTAATTTCACACAAAACACTCAAAAATAGATCGCACGGATCGTTCCTCTACGCATCATTTTACCACATTA
The DNA here is from genome assembly GCA_022840565.1 of Eubasilissa regina. Classification (NCBI taxonomy): domain Eukaryota; kingdom Metazoa; phylum Arthropoda; class Insecta; order Trichoptera; family Phryganeidae; genus Eubasilissa; species Eubasilissa regina. The sequence continues at coordinate 18,332,967 of JAINEB010000013.1, forward strand.
ATCGTTTAAATTACGCAGCATACTTCGTAGTTAAATGCTCGGTTGGCTAAACAACGAGCGGAACATTCGATAGAGGGAGAGAGAATGCTGCTGCTGACTGCCGCATGACATTTTACAATACGAAGTTTAATTTTTTTTTTTAATTGTTCCGTGCAGCTAGCTTTCTAATTTTATTTTTATTTAAACACATTCATTTATATGTGAAATATGTATCAAACATTTAAGTATGAAAATTTGTACTTTTTTTCTATATTCCCCCGCATTCCTCGTTTTCTTGCATTCATACTTTATTTCAATAGGTCCCTTCAAAAACGATAGATAGAGGTTTTACTGTATATATATAATGAACTACCAACACGTTGATGCTCAGCGGTTTGTTGATATTGTGCGCCAATCCTCCAATCTACTAACTAATGTAAGAAAAAGCAAACAATCATTTATTAAAAATATCGTTATGTCCAAATCTTCTTATTGCTTGCGACTGGAACTCAACGTGGCGTTTTAATTTGTTAATGTTGTATCTTAATTAAGACACCATAAAAGGCGATAGTCTTTTAAGCCGAAGACAATAAAGCGGACCAATTAAATTCGATGCTGGTGCATATTCAAAATGTAATCACGGGACTTTGCCCCCGGCGATGCAATCTACTTAAAAGTCGATCCGACCGGATTAGTGAGAGGGCTAACGGCTAACAACCAATCGCGTACATATTTTACCCTTGCTACTCTTTATATTATTTTATTCCTATGCGATTTTACGCGCTAGAGCAGACGAGAACTTAAAATCTCCAAAAAACCAACCGTATGTGTATAATTTCTAGAAATTTCGATTCATCCGAAGTTAGTTATATCGTATAATTTTTTGGTAGACAGACATATTTTAGATATATACCTAAAACCAGCGCTATTTTTAAGCCGGAACGCACCGGAACGGCGTTCAAGAAACACTTACTAACTTCTTCTTAGTCAATTTTCTCTAATAAAATATAGCGAATCTTTATTATTATAGTCCGACCTACATAAATTGGCGAGCGGTGACTTTTCGAACTAACATTCCCTCCGTTCGCGCGCGGCTGTTCCCCTCTTCATAAGGTTCAGTATGAGTACAGTGACGCTCTTTGCTGTTAGCCAATTTACGTTGGTCGGACTATGCACGGACACTATTCTGCGAGTAAGGAGAGTTGTAGAGAAAAATATTGCGAAAAAATATTCTTGTGGTGTGATGGATAGTGTCCGGCCGAAAGTCAGTTTTTGACCGAAGCCGATTGTTCGGCTCTTACTTGTCATACGATTGTTCAGCTCTCTTGTCTTGTCGGTCGAGGTCAGTCGTACTTCGAAATCTTAGAACATCGACTTCAGACTTTTAACATGATAAACATAAGATACAATTATATTGCAATTAAGTATAAGTGTCTGGCGTTCCGTGTGCGCACATTTCCTCGCCGGTGTAAACGGGAGTCATCGAAAGTATAGAGATCGGCGCTCGTTATATCCGGCAAGCAGAGCGTGAACGGCGGCGGGCCCAGCGGCGCGGGAAGCGGATGATTTTCAAATTCGGAATCCGCGGAACGCGTGCGCGAAAAGATTATTCCATATTTAAACGGACGGTTTAACATCGAACCTGCAGAGGCCGATCCGAGATGGCGCGAGATACAATCAATCTCCGGCCATTTAGTGCGGGAGGTCTCGTTACCCTTGTTGACTCGGTCGCTCGCTTTTTAAGTTCAATTACATTCGCACACTCGCGTGGGAACGCCGAATATATTTAAATTAATGTATACATACTGCATCGTCACGATTTCACTTACCACACAGATAAGAATGATGGACATGTTTACGGATTTATTGCGGCGATAGACACCGATGATCTGCGGTGCAATTAGCTTATTTATTGTCTTACTAGACTATTAATCCGTGTTGTGCGGAGTTTCTTTGTATTTTTTAGATAAAGTTTCTGAAATGGTGTAAAATAGTGCTCGAGGACAAAAATAATCCGCCCCGACACATTCATGACATCGGATTGTAAAATGTAAAATAATCCGCCCCGACACATTCATGACATCGGATTGTAAAATGTAAAATAATCCGCCCCGACACATTCATGACATCGGATTGTAAAATGTAAAATAATCCGCCCCGACACATTCATGACATCGGATTTTAAAATGTAAAATAATCCGCCCCGACACATTCATGACATCGGATTGTAAAATGTAAAATAATCCGCCCCGACACACTCATGACATCGGATTGTCAAAATTATAAAATCTTCACAGGCGACGATTATTTATTCAATACTATTGTACATCGGGACATAGGTAGATAAAAAGAAATGACTTCAGTTTTCTTCTCCTTCTTTTATATAGGCGATCCACCCTTCAAGGGTGATTTGTGAAAATTTTATTTTAAAGATAAAAGTACAATAATATTATAGAATAGGAAATATTATATTACAAATCATTAGCATTGTCGTTCAAAAAATTTGCTATTATATAGATTAAATGTGGCGAGTTAAGGGAAATAAGATGTCACAAGTTAACCGGGAGTTGAAAATTTCCATTGACGAGATTACTGTAAAAAAAACCTGTGATCCGCGATGTACAGGCAAGAAAGATATAGTCGAAGGTTTCCTCCTCGGCACCACACTCACACATTGGGGAATCTATTAAGTTCAATACGAATAAATGTGAGGCTACCTGGCAATGCCCAATTCTCATTCTAGAGATATTTGATATTGTTCTTTTGGAGACTTTCCTTTTGGAGAACCAGGGGGTGTGGGGAATAGATCTTTGAATTATTGTAAGTCGATTACCCTTATGATTATTTGGATCCATCCATTGTGCAGTCCAAATAGAATTCGTATGTTTTTTTATCATATTAAGTCTGTCTTACATCGGGATATGGAATTAATGAGGGAAAACTCCGGAAAGAATGGCCTCCTTGGCCAGTTTATCAACACATTCAGGAATCCAAACGAATGACACCTGTTTATTGTTGCTATCCAAATTAAATAGATATCTTCTGATGGAACAGATTATCTCATTGTCTAGCTAAACTTTCATAATAGCAGAGGATTCAAGAGCTGTTTGCGATTCTGAGAATATAACACCCGTATCGACGTTCCGGAGTACGCAGATATCCAAGGCTTCTTTAATTGCCCAACGTTCTGCTGAGAGATTTCAGTTTTGTAAAAATTAAATTGTTATTATTGGATATCCAAATTCAAAGAAAAAAAATCTAAATTATTATCGACACTAATTTACGCTATTGGAACGACATCTGTGATTTTTGAGATTCTGCAATACGTATTTATTTCCAGTTCGGAACGTTCCGGATAAATCTAAATATTTATTGTATCAGTGGAGTTTTGCTTCTTTTAATGTTTATGATAATGTAGGCATTACTCACGGTTGTATTTTATTACGAGTATTATACTCATTTCGGAGAACTACATTTTTTGATCTCTCGTATTCTTGACACTTGGCAGGATGCAGGAAGTGAACCCATTAGTATTCTGCGAGGCGAGAAGTCCGCTCGTCTGAAAAACATCGCGTTTTTTAATAATAAACTTATTAATATTAACGTCGTTTAGCCATTCTTCAGGTGTGTATACTAATTGTGCAGTGTGGCGGCGATTTTTACTGTTTAATATATATTATTACATAATTATTTAGTTATTAGATATCACTTTACGAATGGATACACTGGTAGGAAATTGATTTGTAATAATTTATTTAACGATTATAAATTTATTTCATCTGTTGTTTTGAAGTTCGAGAGTAGATTGTTTTTCAAATCTCTGAAGATACTCTTCAACTTATTGCTCTTGCAATTGTCTAGATTTTACCAACGCTATCTGTAAACAGCAATCCTTCCGAACAATAAATAATAGTTTCCCTCGCGACAGCGCCGGCCCGCATCCTGTCATCGGAATTCGGATCGCGTCTCCGTAGCACGAGGCGTTCGTGTTATCATACAAAACCCATAAATAATGAATTACCGATGAAACATCGTTGTAATGATTCAAAAATAAATAATCTACACCGCAATCGAATGCTAATTATTGTATTGAGCGTATTGTTATTTTAATAATAAATAAAATAATTTTTGTTCGTACATGCTCGTTAAATTATTATAGAATATCTGCAAAATAATATTTTATTATTTTTACAATATTACTTTAGTATTTTTAATATTAAGTACTTATCGCGCAAACTGGTGACGTAATGCGGGTAAACAGTTATTGCTCTAATATATTAATTTGATATCTTATCTACACGATGCAATATAATATCCAAAGGAAATAATGTAGTTTAATTAATTGTTTTTAATTAAAAAAAGCTTTTACGTAAACGGTATTAATACCCTTCCCGCCGTCAGTGTGTTTACTTTGTGGTTAGCCATAATAATTAATTTAAACAAATAAATAACTTTGTATTAACCACATTGGTTATTATGTCTTTGACCGGTTTCGATATCACTGTACCTTGTTTAAGATAAACATACACTAACTGTAACGGTTAGGTAAGTAAAGTTAGGTTAGTTAGTTAGTTAGATATTTGTTTAAAATCATGTTATGAAAATTATTTTGCACTGTATTTGTGTTCATATAACCTAAACTAATGAATACCAAAGAATGTGTTTTTTTTTATTGCATTTTTTTTTTAAATATCCGTGAAACATGACAGGTAGATTAAATAATGAAAAATTGTGTTTTAAAAAGCTTATTTACTGAAATATCGCATGGTTTCGACAATACGCTTTTTTAAAAGAGTTGAAATTTACTAAACTTTTCTTCGGTCACAATTATTATTTTACATGAGTTACTCGTTTCAAGTTTGCAAACTTTCAAACATTTTCTAGTTAAAACAGAGACAAAATCTTAAGAGGCTACTTTCATTTTTCCAGTTTGAATTTCGAGATATTTTTGCATTTTGCATACCCTTTCAAGACGAGACTAATAGTTAATTCATTTACAATATCAAGTAAACATAAAAGTGCGTTATTTTTTACGTAAATATTGCTAGAGTGAAAGGTATTAATAGAAAAGGACAAGTATACAATTGTTGGTTTTTTTAAATTCCTAGGTAATAAAGCTATCAGAAAATAGGCATTTCTTCAACATTCATAATACATATGTGTTGCCATTTGAAATTATCAGGCGAAAATTAAATAATTTGTTAAAGTTCTCACCTAAGAATTGTTATGTTTATGATAAAAAACATTGTGTCGATAAACATGATTATTACAATCGTGCCCCCGATTTATAAGGAAAAAATTGACGTAAATTCATACTAATAAATAATATTGACAACTTTTGAAGCAGCTGTATTTGTGAAGAGAAAACTATTTATGCTAATATTATATAATAATCATACTATGGTTGTAATAAAAAAAGTTTTTTTTTTTAATATTTATTTATTGTTTTAATAAATTACATATTTATTAATATTAAAATATAAATGAAAATATGACAAAAGTATTATTATTCACTGTTAAATAATTAGTTGTTCATCGAGCGCATTATCGTTATTCAGAATTTCGTTTTTTTTTTCTTCACACGTATTCAAAACAAAATTTGATTCACATTTATTACAATTTAAACTGAATTTAGAAATAAAATTTTATGTTCTTTCACATATTCAATATTCGTTCATGTGCACCCAAACATCGACTTGTGGGAGTAAATTTGATTAATTAGAGAAAAGAATTGGTGTATGTCGTCGACCACTCTTTTGCTATCCAATTTAGGAAGTTCACACGAGTCCGCACATTCAATACTCAGTTCGGGAACATCCTGAAAATAATTAATAATATTATTATTGTTATTTAGTTATCAGTATTTTTATGTCTAAAATATTAAAATACATCTTTATTCATTTATATGACTATAACAAATACATTTGTATCAGACAAGTCTGTCATGTATAATTATTTTGATAAGATTATTTATCTTTAAGGACATGTATTTCCAATAAAAAATAATTTATCTGCACTACATAATATATGTATATTGAACTATGTAATTTGTTTTGTTAAATCAAATAGATAATTGTTATAGAAATGGTAAAAATTATCAACTTACGTTGCGATTTTTATTCCAAGAAGATAACCATTTAAAATTTTGTTGGAATATTTCGTAGAGCGTGTCAATGGATACTTTTTGACCTTAGGCATCTTGAGTCACAGGAGGCAGTAATTTCAGAACAATAATTTGTATAATAAAATATAATGAGAACCAAACCCAACAAAAAAAAACACAGGTTCACGAATGTCACGTTGAACCACGTGAATAAACGAATTTTATGCCCTTGAGGCGCATGCGTTAGATGCGCAATGCCATAGATAAGAGACGCAATGCGATGCAAGCCGCGCATGCGTTGTCAGATTCTTAGCGCTCAGATCCGTAACGTAGGTTTTGACACATGTATTATGTTCAGAAGTCAAAATTATAATCTGTTTCCGTATAAAAACAGCCCAAAACCATATAATTTACAAAAATAAGCAATTGGTATCAAGAATAAGTATAATATTCATTCATAGTGTAGTCAAAATTTGTAATAAAATGTGTTTTATAGGCAAATTTAATGAAAATCCAACGGAGTACAAAACCCACGTCCGTCATCGCCGAATTGCTCGGGGTTCTGAAGGTCCGATAGACAATTAAAATTATCGTGTTTCATAAGACTGGAAATATATTATTTAAAAAATGATTATTGTGTTTCTGATATTAAACTTAGTTTTAAATAGTAGTTGAAGCCTCAAAGCATGTGAGTAAATATAGTTTATTATTTAAAAACTTATGTTTTTACTAAAACAAAGTATTTTAAAAACGTCAAAAATTCATCAAATGTACTGCAAATTGAATGATTTATAACTCTATTAATTTTTAACATTTTGCTGATTTGGTTTCCTACAAATTTGTCTCCGTAATCTTGGCTTTAAGATTATAAGAAAATATATTTCGTCTACGCATTCGTTTAGCGCATTGACTCAATTTTGTACAATGCCTAAAATGCATCTAATGGTCACGGTCTTTCTTATAATATTTGTATTGTCTTAATTATGACAAATAACATTCAGTTTATTAGTTTTATATTAATGTAAAGATCCAATCCAAGTAATAGTTGAAAAAAAAGTCAAATCTATTGAATAATTTCTGATATAAATGAATAATAAAAACCCACATTTTCGTAAAAAACGCCAAAATATGAATTATTATTGCAAGTGGCGCCTTAAGGCTTCCCTTTCAAAAATAATTCATATTTTCTCGTCTTTTACGAAAACGTGGGTTTTTATTTTTCATTTATATCAGAAGTTGCATACTAGAATTGATTTTTTTTAAAACTATTACTTAGATAGGACCTTTACACCAATGTAAAACTAATAAACTGAATGTTATTTATTTATTTATTAGTAACTATATAATACATATAAAAATTTGTTTGGACTGTGCCCGTCTCACTAGAGAAATTCTGTGTCGAGACGGGCATAGTTTACAAGCAATTGTTCAATTAATTAAAATTACAAGTAGATAGAATTACATATATTAACATATAAAACGTGTATATGAAGAACAATTTTAAAGTGGACTTAATTTTTGGATCACTTTGTAGCAATAATTAATATAGATATGAGTCAATATGTTTGGGTGAGTGCACCAATACTGGCTCTACCCATATTACGAATCCAAGTTTTAATATAAAGTTTCATGTTCTTGTGACAATTCAATTGATTTAAGTCTTTTAGCATTCTATTAAATAGTTTAGATCCAAAATATTTATAATTCCTTTGACCAAATGTAGTATGTGCTCTTTGGGTTTGAAGGTTATTTGTATTTGTCCGTGTGGAAATTATGTTTTGTGATTTGCCATAATTAAGAAAATAAAAGCATTATAAGAAAGACCAATCAATTCTAGTGTTTAACTTTTGATATAAATGAATAATAAAAACCACATTTTCGTAAAAAATGTGAATTATTTTTGAAAGCACGCCCTTAATTAATTATCAGAAATCCAATTTCCTTCTCGGAGATGCCAGTACAGCAAAATACCTCTAGAACATAACTAATACAAAAAGTTTCATCAGTTCAACATTAAAATATTAAAAAAATGAACAGAACTTTTAATTTATTATTTTGTTTCATTTTTCTCAGGAGTGGACGTGACAGCCAACCAGGACGAAATCTCGGACCACGAGACTTTCCAGCTGGAGTTTGACTGGTCCACTAGGCGCTGGTACGTGCGCACCATGCAGGACCGCTACTGGACACTGGAAACCGGAGGCGGCATCCAGGCCTCAGGAGATAAGAAGTGAGTTTTTTTTTTCATTCTCTCCTATGATTGTGCTTGTGGTCTGGATAAGACGCTCGCCTAGTGATCAGTGGTCGGGTGTTCGAGACTCGTTCCAGGAGACGCATAGAGTTAGTCTTATTTCCATAGCACAACCAAGTTTAGCTTTGTTTGAAAATAGTAAGAATATTATTAAGGAGAACAACACATTCTTATTGTGAAGTTGTAATTATTCAGAACAGACGGTCCGTGATATTTTAAATACTAATTAAATGTATTAACTAGAAAGATATACATTTAAAAACAATTTTATCTATAAATGGTTGTTGCTACCGTGATTCGAATCCGGATCTGAAAATGAATTGTTAAATCTGGCGTCTCCTATAGGACTACTCAAAGATATTTGAGATTCCGTGAAAATGAAGTAGATTGCTTTCAACAAATAGGACAATAGATGTATTAATTTGAAAAAGTGTAACATATAGGTTCGAACATTTGTCGTCAAAAGTACTGTCTGCTGTAGCATAGTTGATTAATGCACCTTACCCGGATTGAAATGAGATCCAGGTTAAAATCCCGGTAGCGACAACAATATTTTTCAATAAAATTGATTTTATATGTATATCTTTCTAATTAATGCATTTAATTAGTATTTGGTAAGAATATTGATGTGACAAAACTGAATAAAATATACATCAATTTTACCCTGCTCAGTTTTGTTTGCAGCAATACTACATATTTGCTTAACAATAATTCCCATCAATTTAACATATTTGAGATCTATCTACCACAGCAGTCTGACTCTTTTTATTTGTTCCCAGATCCTCCAATGCCCTGTTCGACCTTGAATGGCAGGGAGACGGTGCGGTATCCTTCAGAGCCAACAATGGCAAGTACATCACCACAAAACGCTCGGGCCACCTCTACGCCAACTCTGATGCTGTGGACGATAACTGCAAATACTTCTTCTACCTCATTAATAGGTAAAATTATTAAATAATTAGTACATTCTGAGTAAGATTTAATACATATTACGAAGATTTTAAAATGTACAATGGTATGTATCTAATTGTAAAAATAGTTTTAGTTAAACTGCTCTTCTGAGAAACATATTTGTTGATTTGGTTATCTATATATTCATTATTTACATGAACATTGTTAAATAATAATCTATGATGCATTCTATAAAGCTTAAGGCGGCGCCTTCAATAATAATTTAAATTTTCGCGTTTTTTTACGAAAATGTGGGGTTTTATTATTCATTTATATCAGAAGTTATACACTAGATTTGACTTTTTTAAAACTATTACTTAGATAGGACATTTATATTAATTTTAATCTAATAAACTGAATGTTATTTGCCATAATTAAGACAATACAAGCATTATAATAAAGACCGCGATCATTAGATGCATTTTCCGCGTGTTACAATATTGTGTTAATATGGTAAATTATTGCATAAACGAAATATATTTTCTTATAATCTTGAAGCCAATATTACGGAGACAAATTTCGATTGAGACAAATTAACAAAATGTTAAAAATTAATAGTTTTATAAATCATTCCATTTGCTGGACAAATTACCAATTTTAAATTTAAAAATACTTTGTTTTAGTGAAAACATGCGTTTTTAAATAATATATTCTATTTTCTCACATGCTTTGAGGCTTCAGCTACTATTTAAAACCAAGTTTTATATCAAAAACACAATAATCAGTTTTTAAATAATATATTTTCAGTCTTATAAAATACGATAATTTTTATTGTCCATCGAACTCTCAATACGCCGCTCGATCCGGCTATGACGGTCGTAAATTCCGCGCTGTCATTATTTTCGTTTAAAAATGCTGAAAATATGTTTGCACGCATATTTTACCCACGGTATGAATTAATATTGAACTTATTCACAACATAAATTCGATGTTTTTTTACTGATTTTAAGGAAAAACAACGTTTTCTTGAACAAAGTAAACATTTTATGTACGTTATTTTTATGTATATCGCAATTAAATATTTCGTTTATATATAACACTGTTGCATTTTAAACAAAAGCTGTCTGTTTCAAAAATAATATGTAATTATGAAACAGACATATCACTAAAACGCCAATGTGGCGTTTTAAATCGATAATATTAAACAAAATAATAAATTGAAGCTGTTATAAGAATTTTAAATTTGGAACATTGATTAAAGCGATCATCTAAATATATGTACATACTTTGTCTGATTTCAAAACATATTCATACATATGAATCAGGTACCCAATAAATGATTTAATTTTCAGTTGATTAATTCAAATGACAACACACATTTTTATTTCATTCCATATATCAATATGACAAAAAGGTGGAAAATACTCCCAATACGAGTTATGTTTATAACTTGTATCGAATGCGAGAAAATCAACAATTTTATTGTCATCTCTTTCTATTCATACTTTTCTCTCTCGCATGATTTATGTAACAAATAACGTCATTAATTATTTATCTGATACTTATAATAATTTAACTATCAGCGTCTTTTTGAAACCATATCTAATTTGTATAAAATTTCTTGAATTTCAAACTGGAAGAATGAAAGCTCGCCCTTAAAGTAGTTACAGTATATATATATTATAATTTGTAATTTTCTTTTTATTCAGTATGAGTTCGATCACCTCTTGAGATATCATTTTATCAAACTTTTCACTTACTTAATGTATAACTTACCACTATACAATTTTATTATTCATGGTGATGAAATAAGCAAAACTGTTGATGAAGATTTCTTACATAAATATTTGCATGCATTTCTCACAGTCCGAGGATTTCATGTTTGTGTTAAAATTAATTTTCTATTATGGTTGCATACCTCATTAAGTCAATGGATAGCATCTTACCGAACAATAATGACTTTTTGTCTAGACCATTTCTTAGTTTACATAGACGTAGTTTCTTAAATTTTTTCAGTCCACTCTGAACTAAAATTAACGAATCATGAATATTTTAACAATTAAACATATCGTGAGAAGGGTTGGCGCTATAAGTATAACTATTTACAGCCAATGTATGGGGAAATATTAACTTCTCAAAATCATGACTTGATCCATACTGGTGCTTAGGTCCATAGTGCTGACTGAATGATAGCATTCAGTCAACACTTATTAAGATAAATGTGTGGGAAAGATTTTGTACTACAGAGTGATAAGTAATTAAATAAGATAAAGAAAGATTTGTTTAAAGATCCTAATTAAATTATTGGGCGATATTACACAATTGAATAAATTTTGAAAAATACAAATTGATTGGAAAAATCCGTTATTTATAATCCCTTTGTAATTTGCAAATGTGATGCCGGTAGTGCACAAGAATGGAAAATTCTTCATTCCAGTTTCACAAATAACTCACAATTTCTAATTAGTGTCCATAGGTCTCTTTTTGTTAGGCAAGTAAAATATATGATTGGCCTTAATTTATGAAATGTTTCCTTTTTTTTTTTTTGACAATCAACAAAAAATATTAGAATTTAATATGCCAACTTTACAATGCTGTTATAGAATATATTTATGATCTATGACATCAATGAAGGTTAAACCATAAAGCACCTGTGAATTATCGCCGTCAATAAATGTGTCAATCTATTGAAAAATATTTTGGTTACCATCGAAATAAGAACCCGGAACTGTTCCTTACAATTTCGCTATGTTAACTAACCATACAAGATTCCGACAAATTTGAATCTAATAATTGCAGTCTTTAGGTAAATTATACATCTATTATTCCATTTTTAAATACCCATCATCTTTATTACGCAATGAATCCTAAAAACTTTTGAGTAATTCACGCCGAATGACGCCAGGATTAATCAATCTATTTTTATTTAATCTGGAATATTTTTGACACAATATATGATTTTTTATAAAAATACATTTTGATTGTTAAGTTGCAATTTTAGAACATAATTCTATAAAATTAAAAAAATAATAATAATTAGAAAGATATTCAAGAAGAATACTATAGAAATATTTTCATTTATTCATCTTTGTTTATTTTTTTCATTTAAAAATCGTTTTAGGAACATGAATATCGTCTTGAATATTTAATTAAATAGCATATATTTTTGTTTATATTAATTTTGTATTCACAACAAGATAATAAACATCTACATAACATGATGAATACAGAGATGAATTTAATGTCTTAAAAACTATTCCTTGATAAGGATTTTTTTTTTTAAAAAGAATGTTAAGCTTTGTAAAGATGTCAGTTATTTTAGGGATCTGTTTATTAGTTTATCATCTGACTGTAGTTACGCAATCAGTTTATATTTCAGTTAGATATCTGAGCAGGTGGATCAAAATCATACATTTTACATAAAAACAATAGGACCATTACAGAAGATATTGAATTTGAAGATGAAATGAATAATTTTTAAATAATTTGATAATAAATTTTCCGTCAATGTTATCGAGTTATTTTATTTACCTTATTTTTTTTTAAATATTTTAGTGTTACACCACTCCCTGTAGCCTTAAATTAATAAAATGTATAATTTCAAAATCAAATCACCCCTACATGTGGTAGCACAAAATTAGTAGATATATTGATAAATCCTTTATTTTACTAATGAATCAGGAAATTCTTTTTAATAGCATTCAAATGTACTTAATTTCAGGGATATTTGAGAAGAAAATCCTTTGTAGGTCACTAGGATCACACATTATTATGGGTCAAATTTTGATAAAAAGGCCTCAACCTCAATCAAAGAAACAAATATAGAAAAAATTTCAATTTTAAATAAATAATCTGAAACACCCAGGTTACATTCCTTCATTTTGCAATTGTTCAACACAAAAACAATTGACACCCATATTATTCTTCTTGTTGACACAAGTTGCAGTGTGCTAATTTATCCTGTGTAAGATATATTATATAAAGAATATTTTAATATGTCCAAGAACACACAAAACCTAAGACAGGTTGTAAGCCCTGTAATTACCCATAATTCCATATATTTCCATTAAATATAATAAAAATAGCTTTGTTTCTATGAGATATCTATTATTTGATTAAGATATATAAGCTTACATGTGTGTGACGCTTGATTTATAGTATCCGTTGTTTGAAAATAGGGGGTGAATATTATGTTTCAGGCCGATATTGTTTTTGAATAACTAAGAAATGAAACACAATTTTTTAATTTGGTTTTTATTTATCAATTATTTAATTTATTACAATTGTGTATGAAATATAACATTGGCCAAGTGGCTGCCTCTGGCATCGAAACAAATGCGTGCTCTTTTAACCATATTTTTCATAACATTCTCGCACACTTCGTGTTAATTTTACAGTTAACAGCAAATTCATTTTGAATATTGTCCTGTAACATCGGAATTGTTGTTGGTTTATTGGCGTAGACCTTTCAAGTACCTCCACAGAAAATAGTCGGGAGACGGCAAATCAAGTGATCGAGGAGGCCAGTCGATAACATCACATTATGCGGCCGGGAAAATTTTCTTGCAAGATTTCAAGCAAAGCTCGGCCTGTGCGTGAGGTGGCACCGTCTTGTTGAAACCACATGTGTTGCAGGCCCGACCGACCCAATTCGGTCACCAAGAAGTTTTCCAACATGTGACGATAGCAATCACCATTAATGGGTTACATACAGCGTTGCTATTATTATTTAGATAAAATGTTTTTAATGACATGTTGTTGAGGCGTTAGATGCTCAATAATAAATTTTAATAAACTATTCTCTACGACCACCAAATGCGAACTGACAAATGTCTGCCAAACCAAAATTGTCCGAAATATAATATTCACCCTGTACTGTAACAAATTGCGTTATATTAGAAATAATTGAGTATATTTTTTTATAAATATTTTATTAACAATCTTTTCAGACCCATCCTAGTCTTGAAGTGTGAGCAAGGATTTGTCGGCTTCAAGTCTTCCTCCAGCCCTAAATTGGAGTGCAACAAGGCTACTTATGAAACTATCCAGGTGGAGCGAGGACCCAAAGGGATTGTTTACTTCAAAGGTAAGATATTCTATTTTTTTTAAATTCACACTCAACTTACTGTGTTCCCAAACATGACCAAAAAATGTATTTAATTATGTACTATTATATATACAAACATTGTTATTGAAATTTATAAAGTCAAGACTCATTTAATCAGTCGGAATTAACTTACACAGTCATAATATATTTTTTATTTATTGTTAATACGAGGCTTGTCCGTAAAATAAGTTCCACGGACTGCCGCTGGCGCTAGGATCGTTTCTATGCGCGACCAGACAGCAGAGGCAGGTTATTTGGTTCCCCCACTACAATTCCTCACCAAGCCAGCGTCGCTGCGACGTTTAGTCTAGGCCCAGCAGCCGTCAACGATGGAGCTTCCTCTTGCGTCTCCCGCCAGCTGCGAGTTGCGGTCTGTTATTCGTTTCCTGGCCGCTAAGAAGAAATCGGCGAAGGAAATTCACAAAGAACTTTGTGAAGTGTATGGAGAAGAGTGTATGAGCTCCGGGATGGTGCGCAGATGGGTCAGGGAATTTAAAAATGGCCGAACGGACGTCCACGACGAAGCCCGTGCAGGGCGGCCATCGGTTTCCGACGAAACAATTGCCAGAGTCGAAGCGGCAATGCTCGAAGATCGACGGATTACAGTTAGGGAGCTGTGCGAACAGATTCCGGAGGCCAGCAAAACCACAATCGACAAGATTTTGACTGAACATTTAGGCTATTCAAAGGTCTGCGCAAGATGGGTACCAAAAATGCTCACCGCAGATCACCAGCGGCAGCGGGTTGAAGCGGCCCAAGAATTTCTCGCTTTTCACGGAACAATCGAAGAGGAATTTCTGGACTCTATTGTTACTGGCGACGAGACCTGGGTACACTACACCACACCGGAAACAAAGGAGCAATTGAAGCAGTGGAAGCACCCTTCTTCGCCAAGAGCAAAGAAGTTCAAACAAATCCTGTCTGCCGGAAAAATTATGGCTAGCGTTTTTTGGGATCGAAAGGGCGTATTGTTGTGCGAGTTTATGCCTCGCGGGACAACAATCAATGCTGAACGGTACTGTGAGACCTTGAAAAATCTTAGACGTGCAATTCAGAACAAGAGAAGAGGAATGCTGACCAAAGGAGTGCGTTTTCACCATGACAACGCCCGACCGCACACCGCCTATCGAACCACAGCCCTCATCGAAAAATTTGGATGGAAAATGGTGTCTCACCCACCCTACAGTCCAGACTTAGCACCAAGTGACTTCCATCTCTTCCCCGAGTTGAAGAAAAACCTTGGCGGAACCCAATTCAAGACAGATGAAGAGGTACAAAATGCGGTTGTTAGTTTTCTACGCGGACAGGCGGCAGAGTTCTATGACTCTGGTTTAAAGAAGTGGGTGCCTCGAATGCAGAAGTGCATAGAACGCAACGGCGATTATGTAGAAAAATAAAAGAAGGACTGAACTTTCCAAAAATATACTTTTCTTTAAAATTAAACCAGTTTTTTTATGTGAAAAAAATTCGTGGAACTTATTTTACGGACACGCCTCGTATTATTTTTAAATTGATCGTAGTTTAGTCAATTAAAGGTTCATAGCCATTTTGGATCCTCTATTTTAGGTAGATTTAGATATAAATACTACCTATTGCAAAGATGAAAGAAATTTGGTAAATTTCAATGCACTCTCTTTGATCATGACTAGGAGAATACCTTATCAATTCGCTAACCAGCCTGATCCGTTATCTTGTTTTAAAATGGCAGCTGTTCAAAAATAAAAATTACACACAGCAATCTAATATAAAATCTATGTGAATGGTTTTTGAGCCCAGTATAAAATCTATCTGGGTGGTTCTTGAGGCCAATATAAAATCTATATGGGTGGTTCTTGAGGCCAATATAAAATCTATGTGGATGATTCTTGAGTGCCAGAAGGTACTTTCTTTGTATGAGTACATATGTGTAAAATACTTGAGGGTAATGGTTTTTTTCTATTTTATTTGTATTTAAACCACGGTTGACAGAGCTGCTTGTAAATGAAAGTAAAAGTATGTTGGATCAAAGAACCGAACCTTTTTATTAACGGCCATCCAAATATTCAACCTATTAAGAGATAATAAAAATAGAGAGAATATTTAATGATAAATATTCAATAAAAGACTTTCATTGTCCCTTGAATTTCAGGTCAGAATGGCAAGTACTGGCATCCAGATGGCGAGGGTGTGACGTGCGACTCGGATAACCCTTGCGGCTTCCATCTGGAGCTGCGTGAGCCCACGAGGATTGCCATTCGCGCCGTGACGGGCGAATACCTGGCCGCCACCAAGAACGGAAACTTCCGCCTCGGAGACAAGAGCATCGAGCAGGCCACGCACTGGGAGTACTAATTCCCGACCCAATATTCCTGAAATTGAGGTTTTTTAAACTATGTATGTAACGCAGTATGATGATTTTTTACTGTCATTTTTGATATTCTTGCGATTGATTTTATTGTATCCATGAGTATTCTATGAAATTCATGTTAGATTCTCAGATACTAAATTCTAAAAAAATACACGCGAACGATGTTATGCATCCTTGACCAGCTGCCATTTTTATATTTAATGAACTTTTTAATACCTAAAAGTGCAAAGAAAAGATTGTATGCCACATGAATATGAGATTGTTTTGCATCAACAAACCAAAAAGCTCGACTGGTTTAATTTTGTGTAAAAATTTTGTTAGTGTATTTATGACTGAAAATTAAAAATAAAAATTATCTGCAAATCGTAATTTGGCACATGACGGTCAAGTGGTGCTTTTTACTGTAAAATGTATTAAGTAAAATCCAAATTATTGTCAATGGTATGTAATGCTCACCAATCTATTTGACAGACAGATAATTTTAGTCTTTGGCCTAAATGTTTTGATATAATATTGTAGTCTGTTCTCCAAAAGGAAATATCAAATGGGATATAATTGGCCGAGTCGTTAATGATTGCAATTCAGTCAATCGCGATGGTGTCAAGGTTAACTATATTTATATAATAAAAAGCGTTTACAGTTTGGTATAAGATGGTAGTTTCACTTGTTATGTGTAATATGAGAAATTGTAGGCTTTTTAGACAAAACGTGTGATAAGTGGGTTGTCTTTGTTTCGCAGGCTGTAATCGCATTAATATTACAATTATCAATAAATTACTTATATGTGCGTTAACACTGCAATACTAAACTTGTCTTGTTCAGTGCTGACGACATAAATCAAGTTTGTATCAGATCATTTTGCTATCATTATACACATATATATATATATATATATATGTGTGTATCGGTCAACATGAGGATTCATGATTTTACAAATATTTTAAGATTTATTTAGCATTTTCTGACACCAGAATGTGAATTATAAAGTGAATATTCCTATTTTTCATTACTAATACATCGCGTGGAAGGAAACATCCTTTGTTTTAATGCTGAAAGATTATTTTTAAAGGCTGCACTATTTATTTTGATGTACGACTCTTGTAATTTGTATTAAACTAAATTTAAGTCTCGATCATACGAAAAACATTTTGTATCACAAAACTGCCAGAAAGCCTTTGGATGTATTGGATAAACTTTTTTTATAATAACGTAGAACAAAAATGTCCATAATTCGCAATAAGTATACAATTTATACATTTCATACTTTTTTAATGTTTTTACAACGACACATCTTTACATGTGTAATTATAAATGCAGGTATGTATAATGTAGTTACAAATGCATAACTACAGAATGGTTAATTAAATTTGTGTGATTCGATAATACAATATAAATAGGATTATAATATAATTTCATCATTCATTATATCTACACTAAAAATTTTGTGTATTTGTTTATATTCTGTTAAAATTTTGTATGGTTTTTTTATGTTTCACAAATCGTTTTTAATAATTCCATGGATATTCTTATAAAATTTGAATTATCTTAATTATTTTAAAAAGTTCTTCATCTTATTCATCCATACTTCATAAAAATAACAATCTAGCAATTAGTAAAACATAAGTAAATCGTAGCCAAAACATACTAATATAGGGACATGCGCAATACCAGATCCGTGCATTTAATGTCGATAAATACTTGATCCGACCGATAATTTTGATATATATTTTTTACAAATAATCTGAATGTGTCAACTAATAAAGTATTTTTGAAATATTGTTTTTGATCGCTTTTGCTAAAATATTATTTGAGGACAAACGCTAGGCTCTGTACTTAAAGATTTTTGTAGTATCCCACCATTTCTGTGTTAGGGAAAGTTTTTGATGTAGTGCATCTAAATTCTGGTTCCGCAGAAAAGAAAATATTTCAAGAGACATTTTTGCAATGCATCTGGCTTTTTATTTCTAGGTTACGTATATGCTGTGCATTTATTTAGATTAATTATATTCATTTAACATATAATTTTAAAATATAAGCATACATAGTAGCTTTTTTAGTAGATTTAATAAAATATATTTTTTATTTGAAGCTTCAATTTCTTTCTATATTCAAACATTTATTTAATTTCTACTCGTAGAAGTTATACTTTTATTTTAATGTCTTAGATATACCATTCCTTAAATGTGAACGTTTTTATATCGTTAATGTGAAGTAAACTTTTTATAAGGGTTTTAGCTTTCTTTGTAGTGGCGTGATTTTTGTAGGGTACTCAAATATATTTTAAACTTCACGCATTCAATTTGCGTGAAGCATTGCGCGTAATATGATTTTTTTTATTTATTTGGTATAATGTATCCATTGTTTTATTTTTAGCCAATCATTACCACTGCTATATGATACTTTGTATAATAATTTATTCATTTGTAAACTATTTATAAAAATAAAATGAAAATATACTCTAAGCCTGCCTTTTATTTTATACAACAATACATAATTCAACAATTAAAATATAAATACTAAATTCATGTATTAATTATAAATATATGCATATAAAATCAATTTTGTCAAAAAATATTGTTTTTGCGTCACCGGGATTCAAACCTGAATATCTATTTCCAATCTGGGGAAGTACACTACCAATTGTGTTATAACGCCAGTATTTTTCTTGACAAATTTTCAAACCTATATGTTACATTTTTCAAATTAATACACCTGTCGTTCCATTATTTGAAAGCCATCTACATTATTTTTTGATTGGAAATAGAGATCCAGGTTCGAATCCCGGTGACGCAAAAACAATATTTTTCGACAAAATTGATTTTATATGTATATATTTATAATTAATACATTAATTTAGTATTTAAAATATCACAGACCTATGTTCTGAATAATTACAACTTAATTAATAATAAGAATGTGTTTTCATTAATAATTAAAATATAAACTGATAACTTGTGTTAAAATGTTACAAAAAAGTTATTAGGGAATTAATCATACTTTGGTGTAATTTGATTGATTGTAAGTGGTTTTGTGATTTTAATAAACATTGTTGCTTTATTACTGTAACTACCGAAGCGAAAAATAATAATAAATTTAAAAAAAACCATTATAACAATGTCAGATCATGTCACTAGTTAATATTAGCCATGGGCCAGTTCACCCGCTCAATTATCCAAATCCAACCGGTTCAATTTGAACCCGTTCAAATTGAACATGAATCATCAGTTCGATTGAACCGTTGGATCTTTTGAAAGCAATGAAAGCATGGCTCACGGCTCAGTCGGACTAGGAATATGTTGCTACTCGGACGTATGCGGAATGTTTTTTTATGAATCATATCACCATTGCTTCCTGTCGGATATCAGTATTTGAATAATGTCAACTATTTTTAATATTGTTTTTATTAAAGGTTGCCTTACTACGTCCAGTGCAATGAAATCAAAATTATTCATAGGATTGAAATAAAAAATATTTCGTTATAATGGTATTTTATCAAAATTATTAACTTAAATAGACGAGCTATGTTTAAATGAAAAAAATTAAGATTCATGAAAAAACTATTTTTTCATATAAGTTAATTTTTCATTTTGAATGTTAAATTATACATCGTGACTGTAATATAATATTATATGTACTTCCTATCTCTAGTAAATAGCCGATGAAACATGTATATTGTAATTTTCAAAATGGTATGATTTAAAAGTTTTACATTGTCATTAGCTTTGTCAATTAGCTGAGTTTTTTTACGTTTTACATTAATATTTAAAATAAACAACAAATAAAATCTGTATTAATCAAAAATTAACATTCTTAAAAATAAAAATGCTTTGGAAGATTATACTAACAAGATGCAGCAATATTATTTTTTGTCGTAGACGTTTCAGTCGCTTGGTGACCTCATCATTATTTTTTAAATAATGTTACATGGCCTGATATTTGAGAACATAAATAGTAAGTAATTGAAACAAATATTTTGATAATAATTCACTTTTAAAAAGGGTTTGTTTTATAACCAAACACCCTTATAACAAGGTAACTATGCGATACGTTGTCCTAACAATTTTATGTGGGATCGTTTTCAAGTGTCAACCTTCATAACTCACAGAACGATCCGTGCCGGCTGTTGGTTTATGGGTCGATTTTCGACTGATCCACCTCTCGCCACTTAGCTCGCTCAAATTGTTCTGGGAGCGGATTGAATCGTTGAACACAAAGATTCGGCTCAGTGAGTCGGTTCGTTCGCGAATGATGCACCGCTAGTTAATATATAATCTCCAGCATAAAAATTATTCTGAGTTTCTTCATAAATTTTAAATATTTAAATGTTATGTAATTCAAAAATTATCACAAGCAATTGAAATGGGAAGTCTAAATTGAAAAATATTTAAATTTACAACATGCTACATACATTATTCCTGGGTATACCCTGTAGCATCAACATCTTTTTGAAAATGAGAAACAATTTCACTAATTTACAAGATGCTGACTATAAACGTAGAACATCGCGATTTGACCCAATGTATGTGAACTTTGAAACGGATCAAGTTTAGAACAAACTGTCCCGAAATATGCAAATACAAACACATTAAAATAATGGCAGCAAGCAAGGCAAGCCAACATTTCATTATAATACAGTGTGACCTTCGTTTTGTATGAAAGTTCATAACTTCTGAATCTATTCCAAAACGGTTCTGTCAAAAACTTCAACTGAAAGGCATGTATCAAAGAAAGTGAACGAGCCAAGAGACTTGTGTCAGGACAGAAGAGCATCTATGAGACCAGGAAATAAAGTGAGGACCTTATTATCACAAATTTAAGAACCGTAAATTACCATCAGGAGATTTTTTTTATAAATTAGATCAGCCGAGGAATTGGCTAGTTATTTCAATTTATTTATTAGACTTTATTAACATATATGTTTTCGTTGTAGCAGACGTGAATATAAATTATTGTAATATAACATGATAAACATAAGATACAATTATATTGCTATTAAGTATAATACTCGCTAGTTTATTGTGTGGGATGGAGTAGAATTCATCTCTGGTATATACAGCATTGTCCTGGCTACTTTGCTAGACTGCCGTCTGTGTTAAAGTAGACAGTTTTTTTTCATTAATTCCAATTAGAAAGATAAGATTCAACAGGGATATAAAAATAAAAATAGAAAAAATATATATAGTGAGTGTTGTAAACCTAAAGTGAATAGTGAAGATATTGTATTGTGGTTATGTTGGAATGTTGGACAGTGATGCTTCTGATTGATCTCTACCCTATTGAATCATATATTGGATCCATATTTGTGTAATCTTATTGGAAGTGGACGATTTCCAGTTGACGTTGAGTGTGTTGTATTGCTTCGGAACTAAAAACATGTAGAAACGTTGATAAAAAGTCATTGTTGCTCTTGAAACTGGTGTGTAGATGTTCATTTGTTGTCTTGTATTGTGACCATGATTTATTGTTTGGGGTGAGTTATTGCTAGCACGGAAATATTGGACGAGTCTTAACATATAGATTTGTCTTACATCTAGGACATTATATTCTTTAAATGTGAGATCTGATGGATATCTAAAGGGACAACCATTTATTTCCCTAAGAATTGTCTTTTGTGCTCTTTTCGCTAACTCTAATATTGTTTTTGCTGCTCCTCTCCAAACTAAAATTGCATAATTAATTAAAGAGTAGCAGAGTGCAAAATACACCGATCTTAAGACTTTATAGTCAATTATACATCGTATTCCTTTAAAAAAGTCAATTAGTTTTCTTATGCCTTTAGCTATGTTCAATGTATGTTCATTCCAGTTAAGATGATCATTGATTGGTACTCCCAGATGTCAAATAATTTTAACTCGTGTCAATTTTTCACCTTGGCATGAGGAAGCTGTGTTCTTGCTTGTTTTGCAGTCATGTACGATGAGTAGGATTTTAATGAGGCGATGTTCTTTCGTTTTTACAAAAACATACATATTTTGATTTTTTTGTGTTAAATAATAGGAGATTTGTATCGAACCATTTTTTTACTTTATTCAAATCATCCTGTGCACGAGTATCCTCTGACTTGAAAAAATATAGGGCCTAAAATGCTTCCCTGTGGGACACCGTATGTTATCAATGATAGATTGCTGTATCTTTCGTCGTTCGGACAATTTGACATCTATTTGTTAAGTAGTCCTTAAACCACTTATATGCTGTCCCCCTTACTCCTATTTTTTCAAGTTTTTTTAGCAATAGTAGATGCGGTACAATGTCAAATGCTTTTGCAAGATCAAGAAAAATCCTCATGCATTTATTTCCCTTTTCCGGATTCAAGACGATATATTCCACAAGACATGAGGGTATCTTCTGTATTGCATTTTGATTGGAAACCAAATTTTGATTGGAGATAATGTTATTTACATCTAGAAATTTGAGGAACCTCTATTTAACAATTTTTGAAAAATCACTTAAAAGAGAGATTGGTCTATCTTTTGCGCTTTGCGCTTTTATAAATTAGGCATAACACCAAATCTTTTAGCACAGTTCGAAAGACTCAGGTTAGTTATAAATGCAAATGGTTCGGTTACTTACTCCTTCTTTTACAAGCTTGGTTGAAATACCATTTTTACCTCGAGCACTATTAGTTTTTAGTTCTTGTATAGCTGTGGTGATTTCATGTGGTGTAGTGAGACTTAAAATATTGAGTTCAATGATTGTTAATACTACAAGATTTGGTGTGTTACCTCAGTGCCTCTGTACAATAAACCCCTTGCCTTGTCTAACTTACAACAATTCAGGCATTTGCAAGAATTTAAACAAGTGATCGGAAAATATTTTTTTAT
Organism: Eubasilissa regina; assembly: GCA_022840565.1. Taxonomy (NCBI): domain Eukaryota; kingdom Metazoa; phylum Arthropoda; class Insecta; order Trichoptera; family Phryganeidae; genus Eubasilissa; species Eubasilissa regina. The sequence goes on from JAINEB010000013.1 coordinate 18,356,466, forward strand.
GAATCCCTAATCTCCGTATTATATTTCTGCAATAGAGGAGAAAGTTCTCATTCCTTTATAAAAAAAATTTCCAGCGTAACATTCATTTCCTATTATAAAGTCTTAATAAGCTATTTATCTATTTAATTTGTTCTTTTCAAATAATTGTCTACGCTGTATCAAATATATTGTTAATTCAGAGAAAAAATGTAATTGATTAAATTTTTGTTACACTTTTATTATGATTTTTGTTTAACTGTTTTGTTTTCCAAATAAAATAAAATAAATAGGAGTAAAAATGTTCATTTAGTTTTTTTTTGTAATGTAAATTTTATTCATAATAATGCTAACTATGGTGTACAAGAGCACATTTTTGTGTTTCATTGTTTGATCTTAGGTCTTTTCATAAAAAAATTAACATGATATTAATAAATCTACACTTCCAATATTATATAAGTATTTTACCAATTCTTGAAGGAAGTGAGGTAGAATGAAGTAGATATGTATTTTAATTTTAACAACTTAACAGCTAGAATTAGTATTAAAAATGGTTCATATGCTGAAACGTATGCAGAGAATACATAGCAAAAATATAGAAATTTTTTTATCAAAAGAATAAACATATTTACAATAAATGTATTCTAATATTGATTTAAATGATTTAATTAAAATACTATTTTTTGACCATTACCGGTTTCAGCCTGTCATGGCCATCTTCGAACTGGTACATTTTTCTCTTAAGCTAGGATATTTATACATTTCAATACAGAGGTGTTTTACGGTGAGTATATAATGTTTATGTAGTACATAGTACATCCTATATAATTTTGAATGGTTGGTGATAATTTGAATCTAATGTTGATTTAAATATTTTTTTCACAATTATTCAATAAATCTATTTTAATTTCCATTTTGTTCTTTTTTTAAACAGGTTTCTTGATTATCTCAAAATGAGCTCAGATTCACACAGACTATATTTAACATGCAACAACATTATAGTATAACAGCATAATCTAAGTCACCAGTCCTAGCCTCCGTAGCACCCTCGGGTGAAATTTTTCAATTTTGCACTGATGATAAGGTGGAGTGCACTTGTGCACTCTTCTGTGCCACAATCTTGTGGCACCCCGCAAGCTGTAATTATTGTAATACTGGCTCAATTTGAAGTTCCTCTACTAAATCTTTGGCCGTAGTAATAGCTTCTTTAAAACCGTTCTTTCTATAATTGTCTAAAAATTAACAACATTTCTTCGGTACTTCTGCGCATTCGGTGATGTCCAAATTTTTGTTTGAAGTGTTTTACTAACAATGTTTTTTTGAAAAATAACATCGTACCAAACAATTAAAGTTATAAGAAAACTAAAATCTTTCAATTGTTCTGCCAAAGTGTGTATCTGGATCACCTCCCTCAGTCTCAGACAAAGTAGTCAAAGCATCATGAACTTGATATCAAACTTCTTTGATACTATTTATTTTCCTACTTTTGAAACTAGCAAAATTAACTTTTCAGCGGGTCTTTTGTTTTTTTTAGCAAAAATATTTGTACATGATCAGTTAAAATGTTCCATCGATGTATCGAAGCTGAGAATAATGTGAAAAATCTTTGGAGGATTCCGAACAAGGTTACAGATTTCACCGAAGAATGTGCAGCGTCACATAGTACAAGATTTAATTTGTGGATACCACAAGCATATAAAAAGCTAAGGGATTGATGTTTAACATTTTTTTGCAGATCATTATTCTTCCCTTCATATTTGATCTGTTATATCCTTGGCCTATGCAATTATTGAGTTCAAGTTTGTGTTTAGTTAATAACTCAAACGAAAATTCTGTAAAACCTGAACCAGTAGTATCATCAATGGAAAATAGTTGCACTGTTTCACTGCGTGGCTTCCGCGGCCGTGTTCAGTCATCCCGTGTCGGTTGGCCTCCAACCCTCTAGTTGCGTTGCATGTAATATACACCGTTCACCTCGCGTTCAAGATGAGGTCTCCGGATGCCTTCGAGGAGGTACGTCGCAGCTTCCTATCGACTCAATGGTGGTTCATGTTTCGGGAGCAATAGCGGTCGGCTAGGAGATGCCCAGAGGCCTGCCAACCGGCGGCACCCCAGGAGCAGATGTAGATCCAGCGTGCAAGACGAGCGAGGAGCGAAAAAGCATTCTGGGCCCGAGCAGCGGCCTATCTCGGCCAACGCACGAGGGAGAGGGTACCCACCCCTTATCCACTTGAGAATGCCTGTTTAGGAGAGAGGTGAAGAGGGTTTAGCGTTACCTGGTGCTTGGCCGCGTGCATATTATTATATAACTTAAATTTATAATTCAAACTTCGCGCCGAACTATTAATAAATGTAATATATCCATATCACACATGAGATGCAGTCGTAACACGTGTTGATAGAGGGTTTGAAGCCCTGCACTCTGGTAACATTTCGCTCTGCGATTATTTACAGGTATCACATCGTGTTAATTGTACTATGGTTATAGAAGGAGACAGGTGAATATTCAAAACACAGATAACACACAGATTGATTGTTTATTTACCACAATACGTAATACACTAACGAGCAGGCAGAATCTCTTACAATTAACTTAATCTAATTATGATTACCGCGTTGTGTTGCCGGAGTTGGCCTAACATCCGGTTCTCGATCAGACGGAGGGCGGTATCGTCATTTGCATTTTTTCTCATCCTGATGTCTGCTGGGCTGAACACCCGTATCACTCTGCCACCCTGATACCCGCTTGGCTGAGCATCCGTGCTGCAGTCAAAGTCGCGGTCCACTCCCTGTCTATCTTCCATGTCATGTTGTTGGCTGCCAGTTCAGGTTAGGTCTTCAGTTTTTCTCGTATGGCGGGAGACTGCTGTCCAAGGCTAACCAATGGATCCTCCTCTGAGGGCCATCCTTCACTGTCCTTGTCGCAGCTGACTCCAGTGAACTCTGTTATACTTGTTCTGTGCCGTTTCCGACGAGAACTGATTTCAGACTCTTTCGAACTGCTGTGATAAATTGCTGTAAAAATGGCGTTTCATTCGCTTTTATCGTTTACAGCAAGGGTGTGTCTCTGCCTGTCGGCTGGACACACATAATCACTTAAACTTCGAGTCCATCTTATCTATGGGTATAAGCACTTGACATTATCTTATTAAAACTAAAACTCCTAGTCCAGTGACCTCATCATCGCAATTCATTCTTCTTTCATTAAATTATCTAGATAAGAATTAGATCTCTAATTCTTATTTGCATATCATGAATTCTTTCTAACAAATTTAAATACAATTATAATTGACACACATGAAACCATCTGCTATAAAACAGTCCAAGAAACAATTGCCCAATATTGTACGTCCTTACCAGAGCCATCTCCATCGGGCGTTATCTCGTCCTTTCTTATTTGAACTGGTGCGCGGTTCTAGCTTAATTGTTATTTCTTAGACAAGAGAATAATCCTACGAATTTATTGTAAAACGAACTTCTCTGTTTTGGTCGTTATTCCTACTGCTCGAATGCAAATAATTACATCCACTTCACCCTTTAAAACAGTGAATCCTATATGACAAAAGACAACGGCCAGCTTTTTTAATGGTTATTGCCCAATTCTAAGTCGACGGTCCCTAGGCCATTACTTACGTCCGTCACTCGTCTGAAAGACTTTTGCTCAGACCTCAGCTTCCTCGCCATATGACTTCGTTGACGACGGTTTGTGTGAGATGGGTAAAATGAATTTTCTTTTTTTGTATTTTTTAAAATTCTTTGATTGATGTGATAGATTCGCGTCATTTCGCGTCGAGGTATAACAGTATCATCAGTGTTTTAGATTTAAGAAATAGAAATGACGAGTGCAGAGACAAAAATAGAAACATGAAACAAAATATGAATTCGAACAGTTTACATAGTAATTTTTATCTTTGAACAGTTTAGTACATATATCCTTTATCTATGAACAGTTTACAGTTTATGTTTTATGTCAAAAGTGTGTCATTTTGAGAGCTCTTGATTTTAACCGCCTTTTCAAGAAAGCATTTACTTTTGTGTACTTTTTGATAAATAGTTTTTATAAAAATATGGAAGAATTAGATGTATTGGTCCCGACCAAAACATTTGTTAGTAATTCCGCAAAACGTACATTTGTCCAGCACGAAATTGAATCTAACCTGTAAATCACTCATTATTATTCTTGTTTTAGGTTATTCACGATGATTTATGTGCTAGGGCTGGTATAGCAGCCACATTTATAAAGGGAAATGAATTTGCTTTATTTCCTTATCAGCATCCTAAACTTGAAACCCGTAATTTAAAGAGTCAGTTTGCTCCATGTATTCCGAAAATTCACATGATACGCCAAGATGTAACATTATTCCATCCGATCATTAGAAAACTCGTCAACGAATCTAACGGCACATTTCTTTCGTTGCAAACAATTGTTGAAAAGTCAAACTACGGTGACCTAAGGATCGAATTGCTCAAGATATCGCGACAGTACCGCGCCATCATCAGGGCATGTTTGGAAAATTTAAGCGAAGCCATTGAATCATCTGGTTCTAAAAAAGAAAATGAGCTTCTATCATCCTATGAGACGATTTTCTACTGCATAGAATACATATGGCACCTGTGTGAAATTTTGTATATTGATAACATTCCTGGAGACATAGTATTGCCTCAGTTGCTGGAGTGGGTGAGACTGTATTTTCCAAACCACGAGAAGTCTGCTGCTCAAATTTTGGAGATTTGTGAACGGGGTTCCGATGAGAGACCTGAGTATTGGGATACGGTCACCGGAATGATTATGCAAGGAAGAATAGATATAGCCCGAGGTCTTTTAAGATTACATTCCAACAGTGACAGTAATCAATTTAAACTTGCTGATAATATTCTGCGCTCCATGCCCACTTATAATGTGAGTATTTAAGTCAAAAAAAATTTATGAATAGTAAAATAAGTTTGTAAATGAGTTAGAAATTGATAACATTTTCCATAATAAATACAAAATGATGAAATGGTACTCTTTTAAATTTTGAAAACTGTATTTCCTAAATGTTGCCTCCCTCAGTCATTGTGTCATTGTGAGTCATTAATTTTATTGATTTCAAACAATATATTAAATTTACGAAGCATTGCTACCGCTGAAAGAGGGAACTTTTCCTATCAAATATTAATCGAATTTTGAGATTCTAACCATACATATAATAAAAATGTTTATATGGGTGTAAATCTCGTCAGTCAGATCAGAATGACATTTTTATAAGCAAATTTGTATGTGACCCATACCTTTTGTTTCAAATTACTTTAATCTAATACAGATTTAACCCATTTATTTTAATAATATGCACAATATATATATATATATATATAATTAAAAATCCAAAATTGTCACACCATATATCTCAAATCAAAAATTGACAATTTACAAGTCTTTTTAATTTATAAAGGACCAACCGCTTACAAAAGTATAAAATGTTTGCCCTGCCAAAAGTCCAATGAAGCTGGGATTATGTGTATAATAATATAATGCTTTCAATTAATTCCAAAGACCATGGTCATAGTCACATAGCTACAGCACAATTACCCACAGGGTCTAGCAAAAGAAATAGTTTTCTACTAGTGTGTAATGAAATCAGTTGACATTTTCCAGCAATTTTGTTTGATTTGTTAGACAATTTAGTTTTGTTACAAGCGTATTAACTAAATAAGATATATACATATTATGTAGTTGAATTTGTGATGAAAAAAACGAAAATTTAATCTAATGGTACCAATATTTTTTTAACAGCTCGCAAATATGGCAGTTTAATATTACAATTTTTTATGTACATTTTTTTCCTTGTAGGCATATAGCAGCCTTTCCATGAATGAGTTCACAGTGAACTGGAAACATTGGCAAATAGATTGCGAAGCCAAAATAAATTCCAGTACATTTGAATCAGAACTTCGCTTGGATCACATCATGAGAGTTAGTATCCATTTTTTTCTGCAAAAAATTGCTATTTTAGAGTGAACAGGTATTACATTTCGTATCACTATTAAATAACCTTTATATGCACTGACGTGGTGGTATTGTACAATCAGAATAATTCTGGCGATGATCACTGAGCGAGTGACGGGGAGATAAATTGAGCACGCTTATACAGGCTGAATATTATGTTCCAGGCTGATTTTTTTTGTCCCCCATTTTGGTTTGGCACACGTAGACGGCAGACAGATTTGGTAGTCGTAGAGAGTAGTTGATTATAATTTATTATGGCACATCTAACACCTCAACAACGTGTTGAAGTCATTAAATTAAAACATTTTATTATAATAATGGCAATGCTAAATAAATAAATAAATAGTGATCGTTATCATCACATGTTGGAAAACTTCTTAGTGGTCAAATGGGTCGATTAACAACACATGTGGTTTCAATATGACGGTACCACTTCACACATAGACCGAGCCAAGCTTGAAATTTTTCCCGGCCTCTTCGAACACCTGATTTGACAGTTTCTGTGAGGGTACTTATAAGGAATGATCCATGTTAATAAACCAGCAATAATTTCTATGCTACAGGACAATATTCAAAATTATATTGCTGAAATAACACGCAAAGTGTGCGAGAATGTTATGAAAAATATGATTAAAAGAGTACGCACTTGTAACGCTGCCAGAGGCGGCCACTTGGCTCCTGTCATATTCCACACATAATTATAATAAACCAAATGATCGATAAATAAAAAAAATGTGCTTCATTTCCTTCTTATTCAAAAATGCCGCTGTGAAAGCACCACAATATTATACTCAATATATATTCAATTCGAAATTAAGTGTACATCGTCTTCATTACGAGTAAGAAAACACATACATTAGCGAAAGCGTATGCATTTTTACGACTGACAAGTATATTGACCATCTGTCATCTCACGTGCGCGTCACACTTTCTTTTCTTGTCTGTGACTACATTGTTAAATGTGACGTTTAACTTTTTTTCACAAATGATAACGTTTACGTTTGTTCAATAATCACTCGTGGAAACATGATCTCAGTTTTTTCAAGAATGTCTTAAGTGGAATGATGGATATGTATATTTTAAAGTTGATATATAAGAACCCCATTTGTACAATTCCAGGAATAGCAATACAGAATGCACTAGCAGAAAGCAGTATAATAAGGAATTTCTGCATTGAAATTTAGATTCTATGGAAGTGGTCAATAGCCGCCTGCAAATTCTAGCAGCAAGCAATCGGTTTATAACATAATGCAAGATATTTTTTTTTATTATCAGTTAGTTGCTGGACAGCGTGAAGCATTAGAGACTGCACGTGCTGAGGTACCTTGTTGGCGCGACCTGTTGGGAACTTATGCATTGTACTGCGCGCCGGGCACGAGGCGAGGCGATTTGGGTAGGGTAGCACACGCCTGCGCTTCTATACGCTCTTCGTCATCACAGCAGACACAGCTGGATGTCATAGTGCTGGCACTCATGGAGGACGACCTACATAGGGTATGAGATATATTTTTTAACATTCCAGTGTATGAACATAAAAATAACAGACCTTTTATAAATAAAAAGTTAATCAAATAAATTAAATGACCCAAGAACAGGTTATGTGTATGTCTGGTTCTTGTAGAGTAGTGCCTTTCATAACAGCACGCATTTGAATTTTTACAGCACAATCACTATAGCTCAGTTTAAATATGAAGAGTATTTTTTTTGTTGTTTTTTTTTGGAAAAACAGCCATTTTCTTCCCATTTTAATATTTCCTGCAAAAACATGGTTAGTCATTTAAAAAAAAATTTATACAAATATCTTTGTATTGGGTCCATATAATTGTTATATTTCCCCTTTTTAGGAACACTGTGCTATGAAAAGTACAGTAAAATTCCATTTATTCGAAGTCGAGGGAACCAAAAATCAAGAAAAAGTTTGAATAACGATTTACGATAATGAAAATAATAAATTCAAAAATTCGTTTTTTTTTTTTACATACTAACTTTTTTCATTACAACTCGTACAACAAGTAATTATATATACAGTAATACCCCGAAGTTACGCGATAGGTGGGACCGACGAAAATCGCTTAACTCGAATTCGCGTAAGTCGGGGTACAACTTTGCATATAAATTCATACAATTTTGTTTAATTGGGACCAAGGACTAACAAAAACACTAGTTTAGAAGAAAAATATATAATAAAATTGCAGTTCTTTATACATATTAATACAAAATATTAAAAAAATAAACGATTTAGGTAAAAAAGTCATTTTGATGTCGATGACTTCATAAAATCTAATAAATTTGTCTAACGACACAATGCCTTCTTTTTTCACGCAGAATTTCTCCATAGCAAGCTAATAATTTTTTTATTCCTTGCTTTGTAGCTATAACGCGTTCTTCGTTGGAGTCTATGTTTTCTAAAATTTTTAAGCCATTTTCAATTGAGCTGAGAACTTCTGTCAAATTTGCAATTATCGTATGCTTTTCTGATGGAATTGGGTCTGAAGTGTCTTCATTGTCGTTTTGCTTACACATCTCTATGAGCTCATCGATTGTAAGCTCCTGTATAGATTACGGACATTTGACGAAATAAAATTGACTTGGCAACAAATAGATTGATAAATTCATCTGATAGGGTCGTAATAACGATATTCGATTTATAAGTACAATTTAGTATGAAAACTTTCCATAGGAACCACATTCTGCTCCAAAACATTGACTTGTGGCGAATTTCGAATAAACGGGATTTTACTGTGTAATTTGTTTTGTGGTCTCCCTGAACGAGATTTAAACCCCAACCGTTTAGTGACTAGGCAAGTGTTTTTTTTTTTTACCACTAAACCAAACAAGCATAATAAATAAGGGCTATAATGTTACATTTTCATTAGTTAAAAAACTTATTGTAATTTTTTTTCTTCATCTTCACGGTGAATGTTAGTGTTATGATATCTATATTTGACTATGCTTTGGAAGTTTTTTTGACAGAAAATTAAATTAATTAACCCATAAATAAATAACAATAGTATTTAATTAGCAAGGCTTTGGCCGCTGTATTATTTTATAATTTGTTTGTATTATTCTCTGTAAGTCCAACTGTCGTTATTTGTTTATATACCATATTAAAAAACTTTGACTAATGTTTCAGGTTTTACATGAAATACAACAAATGTCTGACAATGGATGGTTTGCTACACACCTGACTGATCTTCTTGTGCATTCTGGAAAACTAAATATCATTGATGATCATCAAACTAAGTATAACAATTATTTTATTATATTATACATATAATTAAAAATGTTTTTATTTAGTATATAAAAAGTTTATTTTAATATCTTTCCAGCGTGACAAACCAGTTACGAGACAGTTTAGTTCTGGAGTATGGATCTTTGCTGGCAGATCACCGTTCCCTGTGGGCGGTAGGGCTATCCTACCTGGGGCAATCCCATAGTGGGGAGGGAGCACACAGAGCCGCCCTGCTCACAGCACGCCTGCCCCTGGGTTCTGAGCAGAGAATCATGAAGATACTAAATGAAGCTCGGCGCTATAGCTTGCACAGTGTTGGTAGGTTAGTCACTGGAACAGCGTTCAATTTGAACATGCTGTTTGAATGTGTATGCTAAAACTTAACCCTTTCTACCCCGAATTATTAAATTTAAGTGCTTAGCGACTGTATATTTTTTGTAGTATACTTCAAACATAAAATAAGCAAATTGTGATAGAAAATTTAAAAAAAAATCTCTATATATAAATATTTATTATTAATTATAATTTGTGATACTTTTAACTACGGTCAGACCTTACACGACTTATACAAAAAATAAAAATATACAGCATAGTACAAAACATATGAAAGAAATAGTCTTTTAAAACATTAAAGAATAGTTGAAAATTTAAGAAAAAAAAATTTGGTAAAAATAACTATTAATAATTGCAAGGAATACAAGCGCGTCAAATCTAACCTTGTAACAGTGGACAACTGATATTTCACTCGCCTCAGTGTTGACATAACAAAAAAAGTAAGCTAGTAAGTAAACTAATGTTAGTGGTCTAAATAAATCGAGTCGACTATTATTTACGTAGACTTAGTAGTATCGTCAGAGAATTGACACCGCTGTAAGATATACGACTAGATAAAGTTGATGGTACTTTAAAGTACCGTCAAGGTAGAAGAAAGGATCTTCATATTTCACATTGTCGTTTGGGATTCTGACCATTCTTGGATCTTTATAGTTATCCAAATTCATATAAAGTTTTAAATAATATTTTGAGTATTCAAATTAAATTTAATAAAAAATATTAAATTTTTTCTGTTTCAAAATTCATATTATCCTTTTCAAAACTAATCTATCTTTTTGCATTTTTTTTTTTACAAAAATATGTTTTTTTTTTTATTAATTTATATCAGAAGTTATCCACTAGATTATACTTTTTTTTTAAAACTATTACATATGTATGAATGAAAATCAACTATTTTATTTTCATCTCTTTCTATCAAAATTTTCCTTTCTGGCAAGATTTACGTAATAAATAATGTCCTTTAGTATTAGGGCATATTATAAGCCGCAGTTGAAAATACACCCTTCATAAATACAGTCGATTCCGCTTAATTCGGACACATCGGGACCAGGACATTTGGTCCAATTAAGCGGCTGCCCCAATTAACCAAAGCGAGCGTAAAATTAATATTTTTCTTTAAATATATACAATAAAACCGCGATATAACGAAATCCAAGGGACCAAAAAATAAAAATTCGTAATAACGAATTCCCACATATAACGAAAAAAATAAAAAACCTACTATATGTTACGCGCCGTCGCAAAAAAATGTTGCGCGGCTTCAAAAAAGATCGCAAATTCTGCAAACAAAGGAGGAAAAAGGCCATAGGGAACTGAATACCTACATATTTTTAGTAGTTTTGTTATTAAAACAGATAAGCAAATGGATAATCAAAGGAATTAAATTAAGAACAGAATCTATTCAACACCAATTGGAAGATATTTTTGTAAATTCCAGAATATTGCAAACACAAAACAATATTTTAATTGTGTTTAAATGTAGAGCTGCTTCAAACATAGTTTTGGGCATGAAACATACAAAATAATTAAAAAATAACAATCTAACAGTTGAATCGCGGCATTTTTATAAAATGAGTCGTATATAAATTACGAAGGTATTTACCGGTAACGGCGGCAACCACTTCAAAATATATTTATAATCGTTAAAATTGTTCACTTAAAAATATATTTATAATCGTTAAAATTGTTCACTTAAAAATTATCGTTAACATTGTACACTTAAAATACACGAAAACAATAGTTAATAGAAATACAAAATACCGTACAAAAATAGTTCATAAAATATTTTAACGAATTATTTATATTATTGACGAGTTCACACGAAAACAATTGTCAAACGAAAATGAATTTATGTAAATATTCAGTTTGGTCATGCAATAATCGCGTTAAAAGCTGAACAAACTTAACTCTACAGACGTTACACTGAGACTGACATTTCCAATAAGTACATTCTGCAACTTTCGGGGGGTTCCTGTTAATTTTTGTATTTTACAGCTGTTTGGGTCTGGGTTGCAATCATATTAGAGGCGTATGCGTACGTAAAACGTGTCAGAGAACGCCGCAAGAATTATGTCAAATGGTTTTATGGGCCTGCTATGAACCCAAGAAAAAGTTTGAATTGTTTTACTACCTTGTCGGCCGACCGCCAAAAAGGCCATAAAACTGTTCGCATACGGCAGATGCATCGGCGCGGCTTTGTAAGTGCGAAATAATATTTTCATCTTTTAACATTTTTTTATTTCGTTATAAATTTACGTAAATGTATTGGCATTTTTTCGTATGGGACAAAAATGATTTTGTTATAAATATTAACGGGATTTCGTTATATAAATGCATTTTTGTATGAAAAATTGGTTTTAGGGACTAAATTTCGATTTTTTTTTCGATATACGTCATTTTTCGCTATATCGGGTTTCGTTATATCGCGGTTCTACTGTATTATGTAATAATAAATTCAGTAATAAAAAACAGGTGGATCTTCATCATCAACATCATCATCATCATCATCCAATTTTTATGTTTAATGACTTCAACAATTTATTTTATTTTCATCGTAACATGGTAAATTGCTATCGTAACATGGAAAATTCTTGATAATTAACAATAGAAACTTCTGACATGCCCTCATTTTCCTCATTGCTCAAAATTTTGGGATTGTCTAAAGCGGTGTTCCCTATGTGGGGCCCAAGCTTCACAGGGGGGCAATTCGAAAATGGACTCATCCAGAGTTAAAGTTAACCGTATGGAGACTCAGTCGCTACTCGAGCTGGGTAAACATCCAGTATAGGTAACTTCTAGGAGCGGTCGTAGTTAAAACCACCACCAAATGATTTGCTGCTAAAAAAAAAAATTGGTTGGATATAACTTAACAGGGAGACTTAAAACTCAAGCTAACTAAATTGGAACCTAACATAAAATCTTTTTGCAACAAGCATCGTGCGCAAGGATCTCGCTAATTACTTTACTAATAATTAAAATAATATAGAAAATCTTTCATTAAAATTATTTTGCAGTTTGAATTTCAGTTCTTTATTATATGTTTTGAAAATTTATTTACTGTGTTTCCTCAACAATTTCCTAATGATTTCTTCCTAAAACCTATCATTTAAGTTTCTTCAGTGAACAATTCAATTTTTAAATATTAAAAATGAAGTATATGTTACATAGGGGCATAAGAATTTTAGAAATGCTAAATAGTCTAAAGGTTTAAAGCCGCAGACAGCAAAGCAATTTTGTATGGTTTTTATATCTTGCTAACTGTCAGCAATAAACTGTATTACTTGTAAAAGGTAAATTTTTACACTAATCTCTCTTGCTGGCTATTGTGGAACTTGTTAATAAATTTTCTGTCTTGCCCATTTCACTATGCGCTTTTTTAAATTTGATGATCCAACAGAGAAAACCAACCATCAATTGCTTTAAAATTATTCAAGTTATGTGTATATTATGTATTGTGATCTTAAATTTACTGTCTTTATTAAATGATCTAAATTATTCTTATTAAGGAAAACACATTTTTATTGTGAAGTTGTAATTATTCAGAACATAGGTCTGTGATATTTTAAATACTAAATTAATGTATTCATTATAAATATATACATATAAAATCAATTTTGTCGAAAAATATTGTTTTTGGTCTGGCGTCTGCAGTCGGTTTACTCAAAGGTATTTGAGATTCTGTAAAAATAATGTAGATGGCTTTCAAATAATGGAACGACAGGTGTATTAATTTGAAAAAAATGTAAAAAAAAATGTAAAAAAATTTGTTATGAAAAATACTGGCATTATAACACAATTGGTAGTGTACTTCCCCGGATTGGAAATAGAGATCCAGGTTCGAATCCGGGGTGACGCAAAAACAATATTTTTTGACAAAATTGATTTTATATGTATATATTTATAATTAATACATTAATTTAGTATTTAAAATTATTCTTAGTTCCTTGATTTGGTTTTCATTCCTTAAGATTTGGCTCAAATAAACGGCTGCCCCAATTAACCAGCAGCCCGATTAAGCGGAATCAACTGTACGTTGATTTTTTTTTTCTCTTTCATTTTTGATATTTACATATTACTTTTTCCAAAACACACTTTGAATAACTGTAAGTTACAATGTTCATTTTAGAATTAGCCTTTAAGAATTGGGAAATTACCCAATTCAATTAACCCAATCAAAATATATAATGTAACTGAACTGTTTGAATGGTCGGAGTGTCAGTCCAGTCTTTTACAACATAGGTGGGGTACAAATCCTATTAGCTGTTATCCAAATTATTCCTATTTTTATAACACAAAGAAAATTGTTTAAATATTGATGTGGTATGTTTTCACATTTACATCTTTATGTATTGTATATCTCTAGTGCAGTACCGTTAGTATGAAAATTGAACTTTTATATTTGTTTTAAAACATTATTCCAACTTCTTAATAGTTTGAGTAACTTAGGTCCATTATTATATAGTCACAACATACCAAGCAGATATAGTAAATATCAGCATATTTTTTCTTTTAAGCGGAGAGCATATGTCAGCGTCAGGCCATGGTGCTGAGGGCTCGAGGCAGAAGTGGGGCAGCCCTGGGATGGGCTCTCAGAGGCAGAGCAGGCCCATTAGCTGCTCGTTTAGCTGACGAGGCTCTGAGGGAATATGCCAAAACCGGGAACCTGACAAATACTGACCTAGTAGGAGCGCTGGGACCAGACATGATGCTGAGTGACAGACTTGTGTTTCTTGGTGATTATTATTATATTGTGAATTGACATTGTATCTGATAATAAAAATTAACAATATTTGAGTATGTCCAAGAACACAATTACTGAATTTTTACCTCCAAAGGCATTGTAAATTATAAATATCTCAAAGAGACGAAATTATTTATATTATATTGGAAGTATGGGTATTACAGGGCTTACGACCTGTCTTTAGCTGATTTAAGTGATCACCTTATACAATGTAACATTCACCATTCCACCCAATCAACGTTCATATCGGTTCCGTACAGGAAACAAGAAAACAAGAGTGGTTCGCCGATCTCCGCTTCTCTCAACTGGTGATGATGAGGTCAGAAGAAATGAAACACACAAGTATATTCTTTCTAGGGACACCGCGGTGAGAGAATGATTTTCCGATCGCAGTGAACCTGGTTTTATATCACTTTGGACAATGACAGTATTATTTAATTCATTTAAACAATTAAGCATTCATGAGTTCATGATCATATTTAAACACCTGATTAGGCGAGTCTCAATAAATTTAAATTAAAAATAAATAATTTAAAAATAGCTTTGTCTTTATGAGATATCTATTATTTCTTTAATAACAGTGCCTTTGTAGGTGAAAATCCAGTAATTGTGTGTTCTTGGACATATTCAAATATTGCAAAAAATAAAAGTTTAGCGAAATAAAAAATAAAACTTATTTTCTAATATATATTCTGCACTTTGAAAAGGTTCATAAGTTCCGCAAACAAGACACCCATCGTCAGTTTAATATAGGATATATAACATAATAAAGCAATCTGCAAACATTGGAAGATTTTCTGTATGGGTTAAAAAAATCCATATCATGTAGAATATCACGTTAAAGATAAAAATACAGTAGTATTATTAATTTATTTATTATTATTATTAATTTTTAAATGGTAAGGTTAGACCTTAAGCCCATCCTGTATTGGATATTTTTATTAATTTTATTTTATAGAAAGCAAAATTTGTAATACTCTAATATTTGCGCCACTAATGGTATTATTATTTTTCAGCCAAATATTCTGAATTCCACCGCCTTTACAAGAGTAGTGAATTCAAAGAAGCTGCAAGTTTACTGATATCGCTGCTGGCCTCTAAAATTACTCCAAAGTAGTAAGTCACTCATTTCTCTATTGTTAGTATTTTAATATTACGTCTTTGATTTTCTATTTTGCATACTCTTTGATAACCATCCATTTACTAAGTGTACATTCCCGGGTTCTTTAGTCTTAAACCAATGCATACTTTATATAATTTGAACACGTTGAAAAGTTATTAAAATACTGAATCAATATAAATTAATAATAATTTATGACATGTAACTCATTCTTGGTACATTTATGATTGCTTAGTTTTTGCATACTTTATAATTATCATTTTCTATCAATTATGTTTTGAAGATTTTCACTTTGATGGTTTGAAGTATCATTTTGATGATTTTTTTGTTATCGTTAGTGCTTAAGTTACTCTTTGTTCCACGTGTTTAAAAAATTAGTGATTTTTGAATTTGCGGGGTTTAGTATAAATCCCAAATTTATGTTTAAGATTATTTTATAACCTTGATCGCTGAACTTATTATATGAACTTATATGATATTATAATGATACTTATACTGAATGTTACAAAATTAATTTTCATTAATATCTTTTCTCTGCTGGAACTGATGATTGTTGATTGGATGGTTTTAAGCACATGGACTTCATGTTATTATGTGTTAACAGTCTTATGTGGTGGGAAATGTCTCCTTTAATAATTTCGAGAGATATGGATAAGGAATAGGTTTTTAAGTTAATATTTTATCACTATATTTTATGCTTGTCCTTAAGGCAAATATTATCTGAACATGGGGCAAAATTGGCTAAAATTCTTTTAATTACAAATAATGATAAATTTATATAATTTTTCTATTTCAGTTTCTGGTCAACACTTTTAATGGATGCACTACCACTCCTTGAATGTGACGTGGTTGTGTTTGGAACTGACGACACTTACGAAATCATGCACTGCGTAGAAGAAAGAATAATAAATGGCGAATTAGGAGACAAATTGGATCTATTGAGATTAGCTTTGGCCAGAAACCTTGCCAGAATTCTGCTCCTTGATGATGTAGAATCGACAGATAATGATAATTAAATTCAAATGTACATGTGTTTGGATTTTTTTTTGCAAAGATTGAATCTTATTTATCAAGAAATGAAACTTTTATAATCAATGGTTTAATTTTTGTTTGAAAATAAGTGCACATTTGATTTTTTGAAATATTAGAACTATCTGCATGGTTTGTTGAGTATATGCAATTCTCGATTCAATGTCTTCATACAGAAATGGATCGTCTCAATAAATTATTATAAGTTTTATACTTCTCTGTTCTGTTCTGAATGTAAATAGATTTATGAGGATGTTTTTGGTTTTTTTACAAGATGAAATAAAATTCCTGAAAAGAAAATATTTTTTGGTGCGGGATGTAAAATTTAATACATGCATTTTTAGTTTAATTGTGCCTTTAATTTAAAAAATCATATTTCGTAATTCAAAATATTTTTATGCCAATTAACCCTTACATACACAAAATCTTAAAAAACCAAGTGTCCTTATCTTCTTATTGCAGAATACATATTGGATATATATAAAGCAAATAAAAGGATCTCAAGGAGACGTTGCCTTGTACTTTATTTATATGTTAAGAATCATCTAAATAACTAGACCCATTAAAAAAACATTTAA
The DNA here is from genome assembly GCA_022840565.1 of Eubasilissa regina. Classification (NCBI taxonomy): domain Eukaryota; kingdom Metazoa; phylum Arthropoda; class Insecta; order Trichoptera; family Phryganeidae; genus Eubasilissa; species Eubasilissa regina. Next base: position 18,373,461 of record JAINEB010000013.1, read on the forward strand.
TGTATATTATACAGGTGTGCCTCGAATAAGGACAACTCGTGGCCATAACGCGCCATGATTACGTTAATTGAAGTAAATATTAAACTCTTTATATCTATCTTTTATTTTGCTTTTTTTGTGACATTTTAAATAATTTTATAATAAAAACCAATTGAATAAATAAATTTTTATTATATTTAAAGTGTCCAGAGTTTAATATGTTTATCTTTTTTTTTTAGAATGAGTTCCATATTACATATTTATTTTAGTTAGAAGTGCCCTGTAGTACTTCGCACAACCCTTGTCTAAGGGCCAGTTGTGTGATCAGTACTAACGCTAGTATTAAATTCCTTTGCGGGTTGTTGATACATCAAATTTACTATTGTCAAGCATAGATGGAGATATCTATAGGTGTGACAAATAATCATGAAATATGATTTATTTTATGAATTATGTATGGATTTTTGCACCTTGGCGTTCGATATACAGTAAAACCCCGTTATACCGAAAAATGACATATGTTGAAATTTTTTTCAAAATTAATTCCCTACAATCAATTTTTCATACAAAAATGAATTTATATAACGAAATTTCGTTAATATATATAATGAAATTATTTTTGTTCCGTATGAAAATATACCGATCATTTACGTAAATATATAATGAAAAAAAAAATTTTTACAATGAAAATATTTCAAAATATATTTTGGCCATTTATGATCATGCTTGTCAATTGTTTTATTGCTTTGGCGCAGCAGGCCCGTCGGCACAGGCGGCCCGCTGCGCCCTTGTAAAACTTCTTAGGATCATAATAAGCCCTTGTAAAGGCATAATCTCCACTTGTCTAAGGTTGGATTTATTGCCCATTATCTAAATAGGTTAGAATGGCACCCTTCCCACGCTCTGAAGCCTACATGTGTTCACGCCTCTAAAAACGAGTCTTATCTAGACCAATCGGAAAAAATAAATTAATAAAAATTTTACATTATAACTGAACATTTACATCGATTCCAATGAACGGTAATGTTGTATACAACATTTTCGTTAATGTGTTTATTTGACAATTGTTTTCATGCATTTGTTTACTGACATTTATATATACTAGTATTCCGTAATTTATTCTTTAAAGTACATTTTTTAATATTTTGTGGCTTCAGGTTGTGATAATTCCCACAAAATTTTAACCTTCGACAAAAAACTATGATTTGAATTCGTCTCTACGATTTAAAGAAATATGAAGATGGATTGACGGATGCGAAACTCTCAATGCTTGTAGCGGATCTACAATTAAACACAGTTAAAATTTAATGTTGTTTTTTATTTGCATGATATATTGGAATTTCCAAAAATATCACCGAATTTTAGGTTATCTTATATTGTTTCGTAAAATGTTTTTAATTTAATTTCTTAATTATTATCCATTTGCTTATCTGTTGAAACAAAACTAAATAGATTATTCAGAGTTTTCTTTATACAGAAAATCCTCCTTTGCAGAACGCCTTATTATGTTATATTCTATATTAAACTGACAATGGGTGTCTTGTTTGCGGAACTTACAAACTTTTTTAAAGCTGCGCACATTTATTTCTATGGAGCATGCGGAATATTCATATATTAGGAAAAAAAAATTTTTTCACTATATGTGAGAATTCGTTATTACGAAATTTTATTTTTTGGTACCTTGGATTTCGCAATAATGATATTTTACTGTATATGTATAATAATGTATATTAAACAATGAGATCATCATTGGACACTCGTCATTAAAATAATGGGATATTGAATAATTAATTATCATATACTGCGACTTTAAAAGTATCAATGTGTCAGATGTCTTTTGGAACAGCTGTGAAAAGTCCATCATATTTAACTATTGATTTTCATTTTTATTTTCGGATATCGCAGAGTAAAATGAGTTTACTACGGGATGTACTTTTGAGAAGTAAATATTTTTTTACTAACGATCAAACAACCTGTTTTTGCAAAAGTTTTTACTTTAGTAACTTTTTTTACTATAGTTAAAAGTTACTACTGATCACACAACTGGCCCTACGGGGTGGTTATTAGGAAATACGCCTGTATGAATGTAGTATTGTGTAAATATAAATATTTTTCTTTTTAAATAATACATGAAAACTTGAAGAGAATTATCAATTTATATTAAACCATATTATAAAAATTAAAAAACAGTATTTTTAAAGAGTATTTAATAAAAGAAATTATTGAATTTAGTCAGTTTCATTTTTAACACTAATGGAAAACTACACACAAATATATATATATTTTTTATAGTAACATGGACATTTTTGGGAATGTATAAAAATCTTACATACCTACATACATTATAAAAGTAACATTAACAATAGATAGAATACACCTTTATTTTGTTGTATACAAATTAACTCACAACTAAAAAATTAACCTTTTAGTTAACAAGGTAGTTCGGAACAAAATTGTTATTGGGGATTCTATCAATAATAATGCAATATTCTACTGTTATTGGATGATCAATTCTTCAATGACCAAGAGGGCAATCAAATAATTCCGAAGTATACGTACGAGCAATAAAATACCAATATCAAATTTAACAAAAATGTTCTATTTTTATTTAATAAAACTCCATTGAAGTTTTTTATTTTATTTATAAATATTTTTGTTTTTAGAATTAAAAAGTATCCTTAGGTTTTATTTTCATTCTAATGAATTTATGCCTTATGAACCCTTTTTCACATTTGCTTATTAAGTCTGGTGCATATTTTAGCATCCTTCAACTTGAGAACTTAGCAAGGTTAACTGTCTATAACCACATACTACGAGTATGTATAATACTTTCAAAGTTTGAATCAAAATATTATTAACTGAAACAAAATTCAGGTGATGCTACAGCTGACTATTCTGCATCTTTGTTTAGTCAATACAATTAAATATACATTTGCAGTTTTCAGCTTACTAATAAAATAATATACCTTATTAGATACTAAATTCCTAAAATTATTTTTAATAATCATAAATTAATATTTCCCATACGGTGGTTGTAGGTACCAATTATAATGGTCCAAAATCAAAACACTTATTACTTTAAAATCTTGGAAATAATTTTTTGCAAAGCGCCATAAATTTAAGGAGATATTTTTATTTCGTCAGAATTTACAGAGAATTCTGTATAGTGTGCAAAATTCAAATTTATAATTTTAAGCTATATAAAATTTTTAAAACATGTTATTTCAGTAGACTACAATGGGAGAAACACTATTGCAATATGATTTAATGAAAATTTGTATTATGTACATACTAGGTTTTTTTCAAATAATCTCAATAATATATTTTTTAATTATGAAAGAACACATTGTAGAGGTAAGTAATAGAATAGCATATTATTTTGAAAAATCACAAATCAAAAATAAAAGTGGTGTCTCGAGTAATAAATTTTTTTTAATGATTTGATTTTTATAAATTTAAATTTCGTACAAAAATTGTAGATGATGATTGTAGAACAAAAATTCCCTACAAATTATTATCAAAATTATAAATTCAGTTTAAAATCTAAGACACAATCATAAATTATTGTATTAAAACCTTTAATTATTTGTATTCAATAACAAAAATAATGACAACATTTTAGGAACAAAAAAATTACAAAGTTTTTTTTCCAACTTTTTAATACAATGTCATAAATCAGCGTAATTAACTTTAGTTTATATATACGTATTTTAAACGATAATTATCATAAGTTCAACTATTCTGTTGTCAAAATGAGGAAAGATATGTGGTTCAGGTGCTGTTTATAATTAAACCCATCTGTCGATTTACGCGGTAGATAAATTCCAAATTTGCCTAAATCATGGCTTGAAACTAGTGATGAGCTTAAAATCACGAATTGTTAGTCAATCACTGATATCTTTGAGCCACACTCACTATCAGTGATTGAATATCTGGGAATATCCTGATTCGTGATTAATTTTTTTATTTTATTTACATTGGTTATGAACCGTGATTCAGTGCATGTGCATATGAAACAAAAGTATTCATGAAGGAATGATGTTATAATTCGTGATAAGCATCATTTAGTAGATTCTACCAAAATGTTTTACGCATTTGACCCGAAATACTGTGAATTTGACCCGAAAAATAAACTTACATTTTTTAAAGGTTTTCATTCTTTTTGTGATGATATTAAGTTAGATATATTAGAAATTCAAACTGGAAAAATGAAAGTAGCCCCTAAATAAAAATCTATAATTGAATTTCTCAAAAAACTATAATTTTTTGTAGGTACATAATTACATACTATGTACAAACATGTAACACGGGTATGTGAAGTTATATTTCAATAAAAAGTATTCATAACATCATTTTTTTATCTTTTCAATTATACAGATTTTTCATTATCCGGGCCATGTTAATCACCAATTAGTCCGGATAATGGAGGTTCTACTGTAGTATCATCATAATATGAAAATAACTAATAAAGTTTTATCAGGTAAAATTATACCTTCTATTTTTCCGAGGATTTTTTTTTTGTCTGTATAGAATAAATAGTATATAATTATAAAAATGAAGCAAACAGTATATTATTAATAAATAATACAATGCAAATAAAACTGATCAATTTTGACCACAAAACATATTAGACTAAATTATATATAATAACAATAGAACCAATACAATTATTCATGCCACCTGAGATCTCGTGGTCATTAGTCAAATGACCAACAAAATATTTATTCATCAAATACAATTGATAGCAGATTTAAATTTGTGATATAAATTAATTTGATGAGAACTTAATCCTGTGTAACAGTCAGCACGTTTAATTATTCTCAAAGCTTTGAAAATAATAGCTTTCCTCTGAAGTGAAAACCTCAGATTATATTTAAGCTGCCATAAAGAGCCATGTATCTTTATAATTAAAAAAATATAATATTAATCCAATTTCCAAACGTAAATTCCAATCCACTAAAAGGTCTCTAAATGTAGAATAATTATAGCAACAAACAATTTAACATGATTTTTAAATATAATTAATGTAATAAAATGTTCAGTACTGTTTATTAATGTGTCACAAAAATCCTATATTTAAAAATAACATAGTCTTGCTATCAAAATGATCCCCTGAATAATAGTTTGTCAATTATACTTATATTTTACATTATAATAAAATATATTAATTTTCCATACTGTATAGTTCTTCTTTGGAAATCTGTCTGAGCTCTTGTCTGATAATATCATTATGTCCATGGAACCAAAATGTTCCTGTGAAAGGAATATCCTTTAACAAATAATCTAGCCAGTATCTATCATCTGGCCACATATCCTTAAAAGGTATTGCGGATGTATTGAACCATTTTGGTTTCATTTCATCAGTTTCTATTAGGTCTCCTTCAAAAATAAATGTACTGAATACCTTTACTATCATAATTAGAGGTTCACCTTGAAAATGAAATTCTAAGTTTCCGAAATAGTTCAGATTTTTCTCTTGAATTATAAGACCACACTCTTCTTTCATCTCTCGAATAGCCGCTTCGTTTACAGTTTCTTCGGTCTCAACTTTACCACCAAACCCATTCCATCGTCCTTTACCAAATCCACGCTTTTTCAGACCCAGCAGGATCTGAGAATTCTTTCTTGCAAAGACGAGTGTGTAAAGTTTTTTATAAGACATCTTAAAAATTAAAAAGTCACGAAATTTTAAAAACTCGTTCTTGAAAAAACCGTCTTTTTAACTGACAGCTTTATTGAAAAATAACCTTCAAAAACTCAAAAGATATTGGGTAGGAGCCTAGATTTTTTAGTAAGGTTGGTACCATATCAAACCATGCAACACTAAATAATGAAATTACCTTTTTAAAACATCCGGTAAAATATTTTTAACACGATTCTCTACTGTTGTTTCCTTGTATGGGAATAAAACAATGTCTCTAAATTCTTCGTAAATTCAGGTTGTGTTTTTTAAGTACAAACTATATTGGTTATGACAATTAGTGATAAATTCTTAATTATATTCGCGTCTGACATTTCACATCACTCTTCGAGCTACCCGGATATAGCAGACATCTTGAATGTATTTGTCATAAATAGTAACTTCAGATTGTCATCCTATTCTTTATAATAGTTTCGTGTGCAGGGTGAAGTTTTAATATTTATTGTACATTATTTAAGTTTGAATAAGTAATCAAAGTGTCATTTTTGATTAGTTGAATGATGAAGTTCTATAACTGTTGGTGATTGACTAATTTTGTATTGGAAAGTTGATTGGCCTATTGGCCGAAAAATAATCGAGATTGCTGCTTTAGGTAAGTTTCTGGCATTTCTCGAAACTGCTCGTCGTGTTTTATTTGTATAAGAATTGACAACAGTGTGTATCTTAATTTGTGAAGTGACTGTTTACATCGAGAGGGATGCACTTTTTTTAGTTCAAGTCACATGATAATGTTGTCTTAATTATTCCAAACAGGCTCTGTACACCCTGCACCTTGTTTGACGTAAATAAACGTCATTCCAGCGGAATACAATGTCAGATAACTGTTAGAAAGGTTCATTTATGTTATTTTTTGACATTTGACTTGTTTTATTTTGCTGAGTTGTTTTTTTTTTTTTTTACTTTGAGTCATTTACACTGCAAAAATTTGTGTGGCGAATAGTTATATTTTAATGTGTCACATCGAGGTACGCGTTTTCTTTTGATAATTCACTGCACGGTAAGATAACACTGCTAAGTTATTTCATACACTTTATAGCACTGGAAAATTTCAATAATCACTTTATTTTCTATTTCTATTAACAGCTCCAATTATTTGTTCATTTTACTACATTATTAAGTCTTGCATTATGAATACTATTATTTTTGTAATTTGTATGTTAAAAATTATTATATTAACTGCTTATGTAAAAATTATTTAAAGGTAAGACCATAAACATTCATAAATAAATACTCTAAATATTTTTTGTTTTAAATATAAATTTCTTCCATATACTCATACAATATTTATCAATGTCAATGCTCAATTGTGCAAACTATGAATATTGAAAAATTTGATAGTGCATTGTGAAAATTTCGATACTTTTTGTATTTTGATTGTGAGAAGATAATTAATGAATTCATTTTTTCTTTTACAATTATGCAAACACATTTTTTGTATTCTGATGAAAATAATTTGTATTAGCAAATTCATTTGTTCTTATAAATATTCTACATATATTATTTACAAACATAGATACATACAATTGCTATGCAATATTTAAATAAAATTGTCCTTTCTTTTGATTATTAAGATACTAATATTATATTTTTAATGACACCAAAACAAAGTATATGTTTTTGAGTTATAGAGAAAGTCTTTTGAAATAAAAATACTTATATTTTTGATTCCTACATAAAAAGGAACTACACTACTTTTTTACTTTGAGCTAATTATCTGTAAATAATTCATTTTTAACACTTTAGATTGTTTTCAAAGGATGGCAGATTTCAACTATCTGTTTATTAGGGATTTATGGACCAACAATTTTTGGAATCAAAAACAAACTGTAAATTGTGAATATTGTAAAAACGAATTTTAGTTAATTTGGAAGAAAGGTTCTTTACGTGAATTGTCAAAATACATTTTGAGTTATCTTTCATGCGTTATTATTATATCTAATTCTTTATGACAAAGATTATTTTATTTTTGTGTCTTATCAATTTATAAACATACATTTTATATTGTTCTTTATGTTCGATAATCTGTAATCTGTCGTAATGGTAAGCGACACACAATAAATATTATGTGACTATACCCATGTTCTCACACATTATAACTGGACTCCAATTTCTAATCAGTATAGAGAATAGGTGAAAAAAGTTAATTGTAGCATTAGCTTTCCAAAAAAAAAAAAATGAAATAGCTTCCACTTGAGTTCCTTACATATCTGAGGAATATCAATTTTTTTATTATTCAATTGGATCAAAGATAATCAGAGGTTAGAGTATTGTTCAAACGAAAGAACCGATGTATGTTTATTATGGAAAATTATTTATGTATTGGGGATAATACAGACAAACCTTCTCAAATTCCTGATATTGATTATTTATGCAGCTATTATGATTGGGTTATTTATGCAGCTAATATGGATACAATAAATTAGAGAAAAAATTAGACCCACTCATTAATATATAATGTGCATAAACATTTTTTTTTTTCGTAAATAGTAAAAAGGTGTGTGTATGATTTTATGATTCTTAAGATAGAAAGCAAGAGCGAGAAGAGAAATGCTTTGAAATAAACAGTGCTAAAATTAACATGTTTGAGGTAAGCAGTGCTAAGATTAACATGTTTTAAGGTTAACCACATTGGAGAATAAATTTGTATGGAAGACTTTATTTTGATATAAAAATAAACCCCAGAGCAAGAGTGTTCGGATGAATGAAGTGAATCGAGTGGGAAGTATATTTGACACAAAATTTTTTAGAAGGCGGGCTTGTTTAACCAGCAATTGATTGTTTAAAAAGTCATCAAACCTGCAAAGACATAGTAGTATTGTTTTTCTTGTAAGATAATTAAACAATCTTAAAGATGCATCATAAATAATCCCAATTGCATATTTAATTCTGTATATGAACTTAAATTCATCATTACAGGGGAATGTGGAAAAATTTACCATTATAATTAATTATAAATAAAAATGTTAATTTGTTATCAGTATTCATTTTGTTTCATGGCATGAAAAATATTGTTTGCATAATGCCCACTTTAATCTCTGATTTTTATCACAATTTACACAAGCAAAGTTGTGAATATTTGTTTGTACGTGTCCTGTAGGTAACACTTGTGGTTTATGAAATGTAAAAATATACATACTTTATATTTTATTTTTAAAAGTACTGTGTGAAAACTTGTTTACATTAATTTTCAAACTGTGCTATTTTTCTATCCTTACAGTATGATTTCTAACAGTTGCTGCATATTTTTCATAGCATTAAATGCATATCTTTGCGCATTATTGTACGTAGCTGGTTCAATTTTGCCAAGCCAATTTGTGGCTTATTGATTTTCACTGCTTGCAAAGTAGGTATCGTAATAACCTTAACTTGACTGACTCCATTCTGTTACTTGTATTGCTTCTTTTAATGCCGCAAGCTGAAAGTGATTATATAAACTAAATGTGTATAGTGTGTGTGTGTAGATCTGAAGAAGAATGTATTATTATATTTACAACTCGATTATCTGGTATTGATTGGATATTTTTTTCTAAACACGCAATATTCCAGCTAATCCACAAAACCGGAAAAAGCTTCCAAATAATCATATCAATAAATATATCATTGCTTCATACAAATATTTCTTTACTTAAAAAAATTAAAAATTATATTTTTTTTAAATACAAACTGAAGTAATTAATTAATTTGAGTATTTTTTACATTTCTTCTTGGAATATGTATTCTAATCTTTGAAAATTGGATTAACATATAATTTCCGGCGCTGCGATCCAGTCCTTTACCTTTAGGTAGTAGGAATACCTGAATATAATATGTTATTGTGTTAAATTTTCTATTTTTTCTTTTTCTGAATAATTTTATGTCTAATTTTTGTATATGAATCAAAATATTAATATTTACTTGTTTCAAAACAATGTAATTTTAATAGAATTAAAATTTCACAAAAAATATATGTGTTTCAGGTGGAAGAATTTTAATCAGAATGCACATAACTATTTGCTAACATATTTTATTTTCTGGTGTACTGAAGCTCTTCTGCGTGCCATATCCGCTTCATCATTAATCTAGGCAGTGGCCAAACTTGCACACATATATAACCTCATAATGTAAATATTATTTGTCAATTGTGAGAATGTAAATATATAAAATCTCACTTTTAATATAATGATCACAAATTTAATTCCTGCATGGTGAAGTTTCTCGCCTTATGTTTCAACAATATTTGTAAATATTATACATAACATAAATATGTTTTTAATACTAAAAATTGCTACCTATGCTATCAGTAACTGACCAAAGTTTATTTTTTCTTCTTTCTTTGACAGACGCGGCTAATACAAGTGTTTGGGTTTGCTAATTAATCAAGCAATATTGATCAACTAAGAAAAAGTAAGTCCTAACCTGATTTATAATCGTGTATTGCTTGACTTTGTTTTGTGATGCGTTTTGTGATTTGTTTATTCATCCTTTAAAATTATATGGGGTTTTTTATTTTATAAATTATCAGTACCTAATTCCTTATAGGTATTCTAACATCTTTAAATACATTGAAACTGATTTTGACGAAGGTAATAAAAATATTGCTTTGATTTTTTTCATTTATTTTTCTTCTATTATTTTTTAGATCTTGATAATTGAGACCCCACCGCAACAACATTGTATATCTGTTTTTACAAATGTTGATAGACTGCGTGTCGGCCATCTTGGATGATATACAGTGTCGTTGCAAGATAGCTTATTTAGAAATTATGTGTAATAGTATTTTTATTTATTTTATATGGTTGTTTAATATACCATTCGATATCCAAGAAGATATACAACAATGTGACATTCATAACTCCAATCTGCCCAAAACTGATATGGTATATTGCAGAGGTAGTCTTAATTATACATACCTTTTGATACTAAATGTATTTTTGCTTCGCTTAGATGTTGTTAGCTTTATAAAATATTATAATAAATATATTAGGTCTTAGTTGTATAAATTTGAGGCCATGACAATTTACTACTAAATGATATACTTAGAAAGTATATTTTTAATATCTAAAAATAATAATATTTTGTAATTTTTATTTTGCCCTGAATGTTTTATGAGTTCGCAGTATTTAATAACAAACATTTAATGTTTGTTTACTTGTATATGCGTTGTAATATTATTCAATATTGTCACAAACCAATGCTTGTCACTTTTCTTTGTATTTTTTATAGGTTCACAAAAAATTTACACTGTTTGATATATCCTTATATTATAAAAATACTTTATATTATTATTTTTTTAAATAATGTCATAGGTCCATATAAACATTGATATTTTGCACCACAGTGGATTGTATTAATGTAATAAACTAAATATGTTTGAATAAAACTAAGAAGTTTTATTTTACTGGAGTTGCGTGTACATTGTTCAGTTATTCTGGATTTACTTGTTCAATTATACTGGAGGTACTTGTTCAATTATACTGACATTACTTGTTCAATTATATTAATAATAATAATAATAATGGATAATTTGTATAGCGCCATTTTCGTAAAAACTTTCACTTCAAGGGTGCTTTACACCTAGACTGTTTATACTAAATTATCTTTATACAATTATCTTTGTTTTTTAAAATTAAAAATCGTTATTTTCACTTATGGAAATGATTTTTTGAAAAGGTGCGTTTTTAGTTTCTTCTTAAATAAAGTCTCTGATGCACTGTTTCTTATAACGGAGGGCAAAAAGTTCCACGCTTTTGGATCTGCCACCGCAAATGACCGTTCATTAAATTTAGACTTCTGGCAACGGTTGGTCGGTTTTACAACCCTTCCTGCAGTTGAAGTAGAGGCTGACATGAGAGTTTGACGTCTACCATGCAAATTATCTGGGATACAAAGTTCTTGAAAATACAGAGGCGCCATGTTGTGTGTCGCCATGTACATCAACCAGCACAATTTAAATTCAACCCTTTCAGGGAATCGGGGCCAATGTAGCTTATGTAAAAGGGATGTTATATGAGAGAATTTGGAAACTCCATATATTATCCGTGCAGCCGTATTTAGAATATTGCAGTCTATCCAGCTGAAACATTGGCAGGCCAGTATAGATGCTGTTATAATAGTCCATATGTGACACCACAAATGCATTTATAAGTAGACGGGCTGCCTCAGGAGGAAGATGTCTCCGAATACTTTTAATCTGTCTCGGTTGATAAAAGCATGCACTGACAGTTTTACTGATTTTTGTATTCATTGAAAGATATGAATCAATGTGCACGCCCAACAACTTAACTGCAGATTTAGATTTATATTAGAGGTACTTGTTCAATTATAATGGAGGTACTTGTTTGATTATACTGGAGGTACTTGTTTGATTATACTGGAGGTACTTGTTTGATTATACTGGAAGTACTTGTTTGATTATACTGGAGGTACTTTTTCAATTATACTAACGTCACTTGTGGAATTATCCAAAGCCAACATCAAAGTGTGATTTATAAATACAGTAGAACCCTGATTTTACATGCCCGGAATTCACGTTTTCCCTCCATTTGCGTGTTATTTCTGCAGTTCCATGTCATTTTAGTATATTAAAAACCTTATTTTACATTTGTCTTTCCTGCGATTTACGCCGAAAATTGATTGAAACTCCTTCGGCCAATTCGCTTTTCACCATGGAGCCAAGAGTGTGTTAGTCGTTTGCTTGTCGTATATACGCATTTTTCATTCTGTAACCAACGTAATTTGTACATTTTGTTGTTTTATTGTTTTTTTTACAATCAGCAAGAAAATTGCGTAGAAGGTAGTATAGACAACATTGATGGCTGAGAAAGAATTCATGAATTACCACCAACGTGATAATATTGGACGTAGTGGAAATTGAAGAAATAGTGAACCGTCATATAAACGAAAACTTGACAGAAGAATAACCTTCTTACGAAGAAGTATCTGCTCATCCCATAAACTTTTTTTTTTTAATATCCCTAATTTACATTTTCCTTCCGTTTACATTTTTTTTTGGTTGGTCCCTTCAAAAACTTAAAATCGAGGTTCCACTGTATTTGTAAATTAATATCGTAAACTGAACTTAAACTCTACTATTTAAATTAATTATTACAAAAATAAATTATTACATGTCATGTTAATACAGTTTATTTTCTGTTTATTTATTAAATAATCATATATGTATTTTTTTAAATCATTAAAAAATGCAAAAAATTAATATTAGGTGTACCCATAAGTAATCAATTATTTTTAGTGTGGGATGTTTGCTTCAGTCTAGCTCAGAGCGTGAATGTGTAAAGATGTGTTTTATACGCAGTATTACAATCCTTGGTCTTGTGACTTGTGACAAGTAAATTTAAAATTTTTTATTACTCTTGAAAAATGGCGGACAATCAACTAACTGAAGAACATTTACATCATTGCATGCTGTATGGCTAGTTGATTTGGAGAAAGCCATTGTTTAGTGCGCTTGTTGTTGTTGTACAAGACCCATTTCTCGTCACTAGTAACAATCCTTCGTAAAAATGGATCACTTCTTTCTCTGCACAAAAGACATGTGCAAATTGTACGCCGTTGATCTTTATTCATCTCCGACAATAGATGTGGGACCCATATACCCTGCCTGAAAACCTTCCCAATTTCGTGAAAGATGTCTTTGAACTGTTGAGCAAGTAGCCTGAAGAGTGTTTGCTATTTCCTGGATACTCAGTTTAGGATTCGTTTTCACCAATGTTTTTAAAGCGTCATTATCAAACCCTACCGGGCGCCCACTTCGATCGCTATCAGACAAGTCAAAATCACCATCTGAAAATTTTCTAAATCAACGTTGGCACTTATTTACTTTCAATATGTCTCCATACACATCACAAATTTTCTTTGCAACCGTTGCATTAACACCCGATCGAAAATGAAACAGTGTGCAATGTTGTAAATGTTCTTCAGTTAGTTGATTGTCCGCCATTTTACAACAGAGTAATAAAAAAAATTTAATTTACTTGTCCACAAGTCACAAGACCATGGATTGTAATATTGCATATAAAATACGTCTTTACATGTTCACGCTCTGAGCTAGACTGAAGCAAACATGCCACACTAAAAATAATTGATTACTTATGGGTACACCTAATATAATTTTATTGAACTCAACTGTCAACTATGATAACTGCAAATATGAGGATTAAAAAGCGCACTTGACTATCAGTAAGGTTATTAGATAAAATAAAATGAAAGGTTCAACTATTATATTTTTAATTCTGTGATAAGAACTATGTTTCGAAATTGCAACTTCACAACAAAAATGTGCTTTCATTAAAAACATACAAGTTATATGAAAGTTTATTCAAATTTAATTAAAATAAATTGGTTTAATACTGGCGTGGAGATGTATGAATGTAGATGAAATGATATGACAGAAGAGTGGCGCTCTATCCTCTCTGCCTATGGGAAACAGCGTGATGATAAGTTAGTTTTCTAGTGTACTCGGAGGTATTTGGGATTCATTGCATTATAAAATTGATTGCTTCAAAAAATGGAATAATTGGTGTATCAATTATAAAAAGACTACAGAATATAAGTTTCAAATTTATCAAAAATGTAATCGGTTGATATGGCAAAATGGTAACGCTTTTCTCCGGATAGGAAAAGTTTTGGGTTCTTATCCTGGTAACAACCAAGTATTTGTTCTGTATATCTTTCTAATTAACTCATTTAATTTGATTTATTGTACATTAAATATGTTCACATAAAAAATTCACAAATGCCATACATATTTTACTATAAAATATATAACTAATATTTTTGTATGCCAATTCAATACATTTGTTTTTTATGGCGCCAAAAATAGATGATGTCCCTTAAAAGACCTGGCTTGACCAAAAAAATCTGATATTGGAAGATAGTCCTGTTAGAATATTAGACAAATGTGCATGAAAAGATGTATAAATGAAGCCAAAGTAAGTCATGTGCTAGGGCAGAAAAATATGGTGCTCTATTTTTCCTGCTCAACCCTGTGGAAAATGGTATGATAATAAGTGAGTATGTAAATCAATTGAAAATTTGTATCATTAAGACTAGTTTATTGGAGTGGAAAAACCTTGTGCGGTTCGAAGGTTGCAGCACCATTTATATTTTACTCAGAATCTCATTTAATGACACGGAAAATAGGGTAGACCCGCTTTATATCCAAATCTGCAGTAAAATAGATGACATCATAATCGGCCAGCAGTGTAATATAAATAACACCCTAGAGATACAATTTCTTTTTACATTACTTCTATATTTTTCTAATTTAATAATTCTTTTATTTCCTAATTTCTTTCATTAATTAGATTTAAACATATATAAATCATTTCTCTCTTCAACCACTTGATATTTTACACAATTTCATATAATTCTTCTAGAATTATTATTTTTACACAGAAGAAGAAATAATTATTTTAATTAAAAGAAAACAATTACAAATGTAAGAATTTAATCAGCTCTTATTGTTTTTTTTTTTTTTTTTAATCTGCATAGTTATGCTAATATTTCATTAACTTTTGATTATTTTCATAATAATTACCCTGCTTTTTCATTACTTTCGCCGATGATGGCTACTTTTAACTTTTTCATTCAAATACAAATAATCAAATGTTTCTTTCTATTTGTGTTACTCCAATTTGTCTTTCAATATTTCTGTACAAGCTAGTTAAAATCTTTACATTATAAAATGGGTAAGCCACAGCGATTCACAAAAATATGATTGTTTTTAAATACTAATTTAATGTATATATTTATAATTAATCGCATAATATCACAGAGCGTCTGTTCTGAATAATTACAACTTCACGATAAGAATGTGTTTTCCTTAATAATATGATTATGTATTTGTTAGGTGTACAAATTAATTCCCAGCCCCCAAATAAAATCGACTGTAGCACTTATTTAAATTGAACTTTTGCTAATGTGCCAGATACAGTTAGAGCTTGTTCATGCCTTAGGAATAACCCAAGAAATAATATATATTCATATCATTGGGTTCCTCACGTAATTCTCTCCTGACAACAAGGAGAACCGTGGCTACTGTTCAAGTACAAAAGAGGAATTTTTGTAAAAAAAATTTGACTGGTGATCAAAAGTGGCTGTTGTATGACAATCCAAAAAGGTGACAATCGTGGGTTAATTCTGGTGAAGCAACGACATTAAGTACGAAATCCAATATTCATCAAATAATAAAAGTCTCACTGTGCATTTGCAACTGGGTGAAACCATTCCTACTGATATCAATGGAAACTTTAATTTTTGGAGTGATGCAATTAAGCAGAAAAGATCGTTTACCAGCAGCGAAACTAGACATGTTATTACTGGATAAAAATGCAAAACCAAAACATGTTGAATACCACCGAGAACACCATCATATGTTCGTTGGGCTAGGAAGTTCTCTCTCACAAAACTTATTCTCCAGACTTAACCTCTTCTTATTACCATTTGTTCTAGTCCCTACAACATCACATATTTACAGTGGATTTAAAATGCCTGAAGATGTCGAAAATAGCATTGCCGATTTTATCAACTCGAAACCGTCGCCTTTTTACCGAGATGGGATTTACCAGCTACCTAATTAAAGACAAAGTGTAAAGATTCCGACAAAGAATACTTTGCTGATTAAAATATGATTTAATTGTAATTTAATAATAAATGATTTAAAAATGGCCAAAAATTAATTAGTATCTAATAATTTGTTTTCTTCTCTAACATCAAATCCACTTTATTATCATATTTAATTTTACAATATCGTGGTGTGGTTGATTGACATACATTAATATGTATTTATTAAACACTTACTGACATTATTGATAAACAAAAATGCATATTGATAAAAAATAATTTTCATTACTTGGAATTTTCAAATAACCTGTTGTACATATTTTCGAACATAAAATATTATGTTAAATTTGTTTTACCCAATCAAAAATAAATTACAATGAATTTACAAGATTGTGTCGTATCTGCGTACAATACAGATGATTCCGCTTAATCAGGACACATTGGGCCTAGAATATTTTGGCCCAATTAAGCGACTGACCCAAATATGCAAAGTTTCATACAAAATTTAATAAATTCTTGAACAAAAATATAAATTATAGAAAAATAATATATAATAAAAAAGATTAATTCTGGAACAAAGAATTATAATAAATTTCAAAATAAAATAGTGTACATCATATGTATAAGCTATGAAATCATAGAGTGGGGGAGTGCCTCTTGAAATAAACTAGACTCTTATTAAGGTGCAGAAATCGATAATACAAGTGGTGTCTAGGAAAACATTTTATACCCTATGGAGCAACTCTTCGAATCACTTGATTTGTCTAAAATTCATCTATGTTACTTAACAGCAACTATGTTTTATCACAATGCTGCCTCATTGCATCAATACACCATCATATGACTAGACAACTACACAAAACATACTACTACTATTACCCCATATGAAGATAATTTGATACATTTGGACAAATACACTTCCTATACTTCTTCTTCTTCTTTTAAATAGGCAATCCACCCTTCAAGAGTCATTTGTACCATTAATCAAGGTAAAACTTTATTTTATAGAAAAAAGTACAATAATATTATAGAATAGGAAATATTATATTACAAGTCAATACCATTGTTGTTAAAAAAATTTGCTATTATATAGATTAATTGTGACGAGTTAAGGGAAAGAAGATGACACAAGTTAACTGGGAGTTGAAAATTATCATTGATGAGATTACTGTAAAAAAAAACCTGTGACCCGCAATGGACAGACAAAAAAGATATGGTCAAGATTTCCTCCTGGGCACTACACTCACACATTGGGGAATCTATTAAGTTAAATCTGAATAAATGTGAGGCTATCTGGCAACGCCCAATTCATTTATGTACAGGAATCCAAACGAATGATACCTGTTTATTGTTGCTGTCCAAATTAAATAGATATCTTCTAATGGAACAGATTATCTCATTGTTTCCTATATTTTGCACTCAAACTATATATGTAATATTTTAGACTCTCAACACAAAGCAAATTTTACCACCTGCGTTTTTCAAAAAGAAAGTTGTTAAATAGCTGAGAAACCACGAGGAAGAGTTGCTCTAGTGATTATATACCAGAATGATTTCAAAAGGGAGGACACTTTGTGTTATTATTATTTGCTGTCAATGTTATGTACATAAAAAAATAATTGCACCACCGTCCACTTTAAAATTTGATATTGAAGCTTGCTTACCATTGAGACATCCAATTATCAATTGCTTTGAAATCATTTTTACCCAGCGTTTTAGCCAACTCCTTTGATTTCACCTTCAATACTGAGCCCCTGATACTGACGCCTCGTCCAGTAACTAAAAAAACTCATTAATTTAGAAGCTTTTCAATGTCTGGATCCGTTCCCTCACCTTTTATTTTGGATGATCCTGCTTTTCTTCGCGTAATGCCTATTTATCGCACAGTTGATTTCCTTGTTGTATGATATGCAATATGGTAGATTTTAGCATACCACTTAACTCAGTGGGCCGATGATTAGTGTTAAGTGGCTAGCTTTTAATTTTATCCAGCAAAGCAATTTTACACATCTCGGTGAGGGTTAAATTTTTAAATAAAATTGTGAAAAAACGAACACACATGTACTTTGTAGCTGTTACCGAATGTACGTTAACTCCACCACGCCTAACGATGTTGGAATCCCCAGCGATCAGCATGTGAATCCCCGGTGCTGCACCAACAGCATACATGATGCTGATGAACAAGATTTAAAAAAACATATTTCAAGCGCTGTTATCCACTGCATTCCGTAAAGAACTCATTAAACTGTTTCCAAATTATTATTTTGTGATTATAAAATTTTGTACGACATATTTTGATCATAAATTTACTGCCCCGATTAAATGAAATGGTGTTCTAAATAAGTGATATATATTATTGTTATTTCCTTAATTTGGTTTCTGTTTTTTTAATATGTGGCCCAAATAAGCAGATGCTTCGATTAACCAGTTGCCCAAGGGCATATTACAAGTTCATTATTTATTGTGTAATTGAATTTGAACTTTCAGAACTTATGAATTTATTTCATTGACAATAGGATACACAACATTTACCGCCTTTTTGTTTGTTTTGATCCTTTGTTTTTGGTGAACGTGGGCTATGTGCTTATTGGATTTATGCCAAATTACTATCCATACACATGACATCATCTTTACAATCATTGGAATCGCTACAGGATTCACAAAACTTTTTGTTGTCATTGAGTTAACATATATGAAGCATAATCAATTATTTTGTTTTCATCAATTTTAAGTTTTTTATTTTTTTTATTCAAAATTAAATGTAATATTTTTTTAATACTAATTAAATTAATCAACTAGAAAGATATACAGAAAAAAATCTATTTATCAAAAAAATATCTGTTTGCTACCGAGATTCAAACCTGAACCTTTTCCTATCGACAATTTTTTTTTTGATAAATAATTTTTTCCTATACATCTTTCTAGTTCATTAATTTTAATTTGTATTTTTATTTATTATCTTTGTTTTATTAACCACTTAATTGAGTTCAAATACATCTACCGGTTTCGAAAAATACCATTTTCTTCTTCAGGATGTCATAACTAACTAAAAACATGTATTATTGTTTCTTTACCAGAATCTATTTTTTAAATTAAAAAAAAAAACAATTATTTAAAAAATAAATTTAGTACCTAACTCAAATTGTTACTTAATACAAATTTACTTGAATAATTTTTAGGAAAAAATTTTAGAATGGGACTCATAGTTAAATTTAGTTGATTGTTTATAATTTTTTGATTACTTTTACACACTTTATTTATAAAAATAAAGATAAGATAAATAAAGAGATAAATAAAGTGTGTAAAAGTAATCAAAAAATTATAAACAACCAACTAAATTTAACTATGAGTCCCATTCTAAAATTTTTTCCTAAAAATTATTCAAGTAAATTTGTATTAAGTAACAATTTGAGTTAGGTACTAAATTTATTTTTTAAATAATTGTTTTTTTTTTTTTATTTAAAAAATAGATTCTGGTAAAGAAACAATAATATATGTTTTTAGTTAGTTATGACATCCTGAAGAAGAAAATGGTATTTTTCAAAAACCGGTAGATGTATTTAAACTCAATTAAGTGGTTAATAAAACAAAGATAACAAATAAAAATATTAATTTTAACCACAAAGTTAATATGTATTGCTAATTTTAAAAGTAATTTTAATTTGTTTTAAAAGTACTACAGAACTTTGTTCTGAAATTGCAACTTCATATTGAAAAAGTGTTTTCCTTAAAAATATATATTTTTTTTTTTTTTTTTACCTAAAATCAGTTTACAAGGAAAGCTGAACACAAATTATGTGCCTATATATTTAATTTTTCAAATCAAGAAATATAAAATTAATAAATATTTTAATTGTCTTTTATCATTTCACATTATAAATATGTATCATATTAATATATATTTTTTTGTATTTGTACTGTAGATCTTGGTTACTTTGATTAGATATTCAAATATTAACTAATAATATAACAATGATTAAGTTGGTTGAATTTTTGATAACTGACTTGTGTATGTTTAGCCCTAGTTTGCATAGTTTGTGAACTTCTGCACAAAATTTTAATTGTTGAATTATGCTACATACTAATTACCACAAGTTTAGATTATTATTTTTTTTTTTTTATAGATTCTGGGAATCTTGTCTCGATAATTAGAATTATTTAACCAACCTTATAAAGTATTGATTAACCTAAAATTATTTCTTTTATTTAATGAACAGTGTTTACTGACTTTGACTGTTGATTTAGACTTTAAAATTAATATTAGAATGTCAGTATTTATAAACATGTGTTTTCAGACACAAAATGTTTTTACACACAAAATTAAATTAGGAATAAAAATGCATTAGAAGAGTGTAAACAGATTTTGTCATTCAGACAATTGTAATTCACCGACCTTGTCACATTGTCTTTGTGTTTTGTCATTGTCTGGTCAAATATATTTTAGCTTCGTTGCATACACAGAATATTTACGAAACAATTGGATTGATCAGAGCAATGAACTGAAACACACTAATGTATTTTACCAAATAGAGGATTCCAAGTAATTTAACCAAATTATCTAATTGCTGGTCAACTCTTTTAATAATGAATGTTCTATACATGCACATTGTAGGAAATTATCACTACTGGCTCATTTTTGTTCTCATAGAATATTTGACAGTTTTGTTTCAAGAATTAGATAAATTTAAAATTTAAAAAATATGGTTTTTTAGTTTCCATGAATAACCATAACATAACATCTTCCATGAATAACCATAACATTTCTCAATCTAAAACCCATGGTGGGTTGAGATTATACTCCTAATGTTGCAGGCCTATTAAAAGACTAAGGAATATATCCTGTATATATATATTGATGATTCAGTTGATTGACACTAGCCATGGGTGATATGGCTCAGAAAACTAAGCCGGTTCAAACATTCAGATTGAACATGAATCATCGGTTCGATTGAACTGTTGGATTTTTTGGAAGCATGACTCATCTCATGGCTCAGTTGTTTGACAAATGTATCGCTCCTCAGATGTATGCAGAATATTTTCTTATGAGTCATGTTTCACATTACTATTGCTCTCTGTCGGATGTCAGTTAATATTTTTAATATCGTTTTCATTTATTAAAGGTTGCTTTACTGCGTCCAGTGTAATGAAATTATTCATAGAATGCGTTGTCCTAACAATTTTATCTAGGATCGTTTTCAAATGTCAACCTTCATAACTCACAGAGCGATTCGTGCCGGCTGTCGGTCCGCGGACCAATTTTTGATTGATCCACCGCTCAGCTTGTTCAAATTGTTTTGGGAGCGAATTGAACCGTTGAACCGGCTCAATACAAAGATCCGACTCGGTGAGCCGGTTCGTTCACGAACGACACACTGCTAATCGACACTAACAAATTTACACCAAGTTCTCTAAAAACTATTGTTCCTAATGGATTGTTATATTTTGCATTTTCTTAAAATAGATATTAACTAATGATAAACAAAGTAATTGAAGCAAGAGAACTCGTGTTATAACTTCAGAGGTTAGACTAATGTGCTATATATTCTGTCAAAAAGATATGTATATATTGTTAGCCCTATATATTCATTATTCAGCAACTTTAATGCTGTTCATTTAAAACATATAAAAATGTATTTCTTTCAACAATAACCTTGCAGTATTCACCATGAATAAATTAAAAATTTAATCAAATACTCTTTCCAAATTTATAGACACTTCTTTCTGACTCATGTTTCGACTACTGATCATTGTCATTGTCAAACTATTCGTAGGGACTATTTCACCTCCTCAGTCTAATTAACATTGTACTAATAATAATACCGATTTTGCTATTCCTTGAATACACTGGACATCAAAATATTAAAAGTCTAACATAACAAAATCATAAAATAATGCAAAGCATTCATACACGTGCGCATTTAAAAAAAAAAAAATTCTAGAAAGATATTTCTTTAATCAAAAACTGTTTTTGGTATACAGACGCCTCCTACATAAAGTATTATAACCAACAAATAGGTAATGTTTTGCTTTTCTAGTATTTCACAGGCAATATTATTTTTAAATATATCATATCCTATTATGTTCTATTGTATCAAATATATGCAAAATAAAATATGTATTAGAATAACTAAAAATAACCTATTTATTAATTGCAATACTAGGAGTTCAATGTGTTTTTATCCGTAAAATATATATATATATATACATTGTATAATATGATGAGTAAGTGTAGTAGTCTGCTTGGAAAATATCCTTTGTTAGTGAAATTAGTGTCTAGATAACTAGTTGATCTAAAATAAATGTTTTGATGTTTACACAAGGATTATGTTCAATGCTGGTACTAAAATGAATTGTTTCTAAACTGTTGCCGAAAAATGAAGGATCTAAAATATTAAATATTTTACTTGAATCTAGTACCCGCCTTCAAGAAGCACTTGTTTCAAACCTTCAAATAATTTTACCTGATGATTAGTTATTTGACAGTCGTCGGTGTTGAGACAGCTCTGTGCACTACCTTTTATAACTTACTAAAGTGCTATTTTTTTAATCTGTTAGATGCCACGAGCCCAAAAGGAAGATATGCAGGTGAACGTAGCGGGGCTGCGGAGGAACATAAAAAACCTCGCGCACAATTATTCAGATGCCCAGGTAAATATTTGTACTTACATTTTATTTTTATTTTTGTATTATTAAACAATCAAAGAGATTAAATAAAGAGAGTGGAAGTTCGAGCGATGATTTGACACCCGAGCAGTGACTCGAATATCGGATTAGGAAATGTTGATTAGTCAGCACTGATTGTTCATTGTTCATGACACTTGTCATTTGTGTTATTATTAAAAGAAAGCGCTTTTTACTTACCGTCACACCATCATCAGGCAGAGAGGATAGAGCATCACACTCTTCTGTCCTGACACAAAATTCTCACCTCTTGTGTTGTTAAACATTGTTCATATAACTCAACTCTCTTCCCCGCCGATCTCCGCAGCCGGCTTCAATGTTTTACTGTGCACGAGATTTGAATTCACTTCTAGTTTTGTAATTCATACAGATTGCAGAGCTTGATCTAAATGGCCAATGAATGTGCGGTAAGAAGTTTAAATTAAGGTTTCACTTAGATTCATAGATTATAATATTATACCTTTATTGTTTCCAAATTATACTCTCATTGATAATCACAGGTTGACTTTTTCAATTATAATAGTTGTGCGTGCTACGCTTTTATATGGTGAATAATTTTCAAGTATGTCTAATTAATTCATATCATATAATTTTGTATAACTCTTGTACGGAATTAATAAAGTATTAAACCGCAAAAAAAATTAAATTCGTAATATTTGTAATTTTTTTTGAGATTCAATTTGTATATGTAACACAAAATTGTTAAAATCTCCGGCGCCAAGGATCTTTTAGTGCCAGCATGCTAACCATTACTAAAATACCAGTATAATATTTAAATAATATCAGTTCTAGAAAAATAAATTAATAAAGAAAAGTAAATAATTTTATATTCTTAAATGACACCACCATAATAAAAATGCTTGTTTTAAATAATATATTTTATTACAATTCATGTATATAATTTTGATATTGTGGTTACGCTAATGCATAATAAATTTGATCAGCATAATAAAGATACGATTAATCAATTTGACTCACAAACAATTAATACACAATTGTTATAGATTTAACAGGTAGCAAATATAATAGTTTTTACAGGGCCAAACAGATTTCATTGTGAAACTATTGCTAGTTTCGTGACGATGGACCATCAACAAACAGAACTGATAGTTAATGTGTAAGGTCTTAGATAATACGGTGTTTCCTGAAAAATCTGGAATTCTTGATTGTGAAATTCAACCTGACGAAAATGAACTAATAATTGATTTATTTATAATTGAAAATGTTTTTCCTTTTTCTTGTTTCATCCATAATCAATAATTCTTAATAAGAATTACTATACAGTTTTTAACAATAAGTATAATAACTTGAAATCTTTAATATCAAGTAAGCAGCACAACACATCTACTTCTATAAAGATTTAAAATATGTACACCAAAAATAATTTCTATCCTTTATTTGCAGATAAAAGTGCGCGAGGCTACGTCAAACGACCCATGGGGTCCCTCCAGTACACTAATGACTGAGATTGCCGACCTCACCTACAACGTGATGGCCTTCACTGAGATCATGCACATGATATGGAAGAGGCTCAATGATCATGGTAAAAATTGGCGCCACGTGTACAAAGCTCTCGTACTCATGGAATACTTGATCAAGACTGGTACGGAGAAGGTGGCCTTGCAGTGCAAGGAGAACATCTTTGCCATACACACCCTCAAGGACTTTCAATACCTGGAGGATGGGAAGGATCAAGGTAAAAAGGTGTTAATAGTCTTTAGACTTTTTTTTGTTCAAAATACCATTTGTAATTTATGATGAGAATGACAAAACGTATTTTACACTTGTCTTTTTTCTTTTACAAATTTAAAAATTATACAAAGTTGACGTAAAATAAATGCAATCATTAGTATTTAGTATGTGTATATAAGAACAAATTATATTTTTCGCTTGTTTTTATATAAGTTTTGGAATATTAGATAAATGTTTGTACAGTAAAACCCTGTTAAAACGAACATCGTTATACCGAAAAATGACATATATCGAAAAAAATTCAAAATTAATTACCTACAAACAATTTTTCATATAAAAATAAATTTAAATAGCAACATTTCGTTA
The DNA here is from genome assembly GCA_022840565.1 of Eubasilissa regina. Classification (NCBI taxonomy): domain Eukaryota; kingdom Metazoa; phylum Arthropoda; class Insecta; order Trichoptera; family Phryganeidae; genus Eubasilissa; species Eubasilissa regina. The sequence continues at coordinate 18,398,440 of JAINEB010000013.1, forward strand.
ACATGTATAACAAAATTATTTTTGTCCCGTATGAAAAAATACAAAATACCGATCATTTACGTAAATATATACAATCATGTTTGTCAATTGTTTTATTGCTTTGGCGCGGCAGGCTGGTCGGCGCGGGCGGCCCCCTGCGCCCTTGTAAAACTTCTTGGGATCATAATAGGCTCTTATAAAGCCATTTGGCGTAATCTCCACTTGCCCAAGGTTGGATTTATTGCCCATTGTCAAAATAAGTTAAAATGGCACCCTTCCCACGCTCTGAAGCGTACACATGTTCACGCCTCTATAAACGGATCTTATCTCTAGACCAGCTGGAAAAATAAAAATACCCAAAATCGAGATTGGCACGTCACACTTTAGGTCACGCGCGCGTCAGCTTTGTGTATGGTATCGCCCACAATGCTCGAGATGCCTAGCCTATAATTCTGCGCATTATTATCATCATCAATTTATGTCACTTTTTACATTATAACTGAACATTGAATATGAACATCGATTCCAATGAACAGTAATATTGCGTACAATATTTTCGTTAATGTGTTTATTTGATAATTGTTTTGTTTGTTTGTTTACTGACGATTATATGTACGAGTATTCCATAATTTATTTTTTAAAGAACATTTTTTAATATTTTGCGGTACCCTAAAATGACTTCAGGTCATGATAATTCCTGCAAAATTTTAACCTTCGACAAAAAAGTGCGATTCCGAATTCGTCTCTCTACGATTTAAAGAAATATGAAGATGGATTGACCGATGCGAAACTCTCAATGCTTGTAGCGGCTCTACAATTAAACACTGTTAAAATTTAATGTTGTTTTATATTTTCATGACATTTTGGAATTTCCAAAAATAACACCGAATTTTAGGTTATCTTATATTGTTTCGTAAATTTTTTTTAATTAAATTTCTTAATTATTATCCATTTACTTATCTGTTGACACAAAACTAAACAGATTATTCAGAGTTTTCTTTATACAGAAAATCCTTTGTTTGCAGAATGCCTTATTATGTTATATCCCATATTAAACTGACAATGGGTGTCTTGTTTGCAGAACTTACAAACCTTTTTTAAAGCCGCGCTACATTTATTTATACGGCGCACACGGAATATTCATATATTAGGAAAAAAAAATTTTTTTTGCTATATGTGGGAATTCATTATTATGAAATTTTATTTTTTGGTCCCTTGGATTTCGGAATAACGAGGTTTTACTGTATTATAGTAAATGTTGGTGTTTTAATATACAATAATACCCCGACTTACGCGAACTCAGAGTTACGCGGTTCGTTCGCCGACACTGCCGCTAGACTGCCGCCCGCTATATTCAGTGGTTCTCTTACTGTGATTGCTAGAAACTGATATCGCTCATGTGGTAGAAGTTGTTAATCTTGGCAGGCAATTAGATTTACTAACAATCGATGAGCTCATAGAGATGCGTGAGCAAAACGACAATGAAGACGCTTCAGACCCAATTCCACCAGAAAAACTTGACAGAAGATCTCAGCTCAATTAAAAATGGCTTAAAAATTTTAGAAAACATAGACTCCAACTAAGAACGCGTTATAGCTTTAAAGCAAGGAATAAAACAATGATTAGCTTGCTACGTAGAAATTCTGCATGAAAAAAAGAAAGCATTGTGTCATCAGACGAATTTGTTAGATTTTATGAAGCCATCGACATCGAAATAACTTTTTTACGTAAATCATTTATTTTTTTAATATTTTGTATTAATATGTATAAAGAACTGCAATTTTATTAAATATTTTTGTTCTAAACTAGTGTTTTTGTTAGTTCTTGGTCCCAATTAAACAAAATTGTATGAATTTATATGCAAAGTTGTACCTCGACTTACATGAATTCAACTTAAGTAATTTTCGTCGGTCCCACCTATCCCGTAACTTCGGGGTATTACTGTACTACAAAATGCAATGATTTTACGTGTTAATAAAAATACAGATACTTGATAATAATTATTTACATACTTATATAAATGCATCTCATGACAGTGCATATATGTTACAAAATATCAAACAGTTTGCGTAAATTAACAGTGATGTCAATATAACGAGAACTATAACATGCGACAATGGCATGCTTGCGTACTAATAACATCCATGTATAGCAGACATGTATCACTTGGTTTAACTAATTGTAAGATGTTTATGATTTTTCAGGATTAAATGTCCGTGAGAAGGCCAAGCAATTGGTGAACCTTTTGAAGGACGATGAGAGACTGAAAAATGAGAGAGCACGTGCCTTAAAAGCCAAGGAGCGTTTTGCCCAATCGGCCAGTGCCATAGGGAGCGATGGAGCACTAGACACTCCATCCAGTCCACCATTCTCAACGGTAAATGATTTTGTCAATTACATTTATTCAATTTGATTTTACATTAAAAATTCTTTTGTTGCAAATCTCAAATGTTTTAGACAGGAAAAAAAAATGTACTACCATGTGAATTAAAAAACTTAATAAACTATATAGTGAAACATTAACCAATATTGTTGAAAAAGTATATACAGTAAAACCGCGATATAACGAAATCCAAAGGACCAAAAAAAAAAAATTCGTAATAACGAATTCCCACATATAACGAAAAAAAAATTTAAAAAATACTATATGTTACGCGCCGTCGCAAAAAAATGTTGCGGGGCTTCAAAAAAGATCGCAAATTCTGTAAACAAACGAGGAAGAAGGTCATAGGGAACTGAATACCTACATATTTTTAGTAGTTTTGTTATTAAAACAGATAAGCAAATGGATAATCAAAGGAATTAAATTAAGAACAGAACCTATTCAACACCAATTGGAAGATATTTTTGTAAATTCCAGAATATTGCAAACACAAAACAATATTTTAATTGTGTTTAAATGTAGAGCCGCTTCAAACATAATTTTGGGCATGAAACATACAAAATAATTCAAAAATAACAATTTTACAGTTGAATCGCGGCATTTTTATAAAATGAGTCGTATATAAATTACGAAGGTACTTACCGGTAACGGCGGCAACCACTTCAAAATATATTTATAATCGTTAAAATTGTTCACTTAAAAATTATCGTTAACATTGTTCGCTTAAAATACACGAAAACAATAGTTAATAGAAATACAAAATGCCGTACAAAAATAGTCCATAAAATATTTTAACGAATTATTTATATTATTGACGAGTTCACCCGAAAACAATTGTCAAACGAAAATGAATTTATGTAAATATTCAGTTCGGTCATGCAATAATCGCGTTAAAAGCTGAACAAACTTAACTCTACAGACTTTACACTGAGACTGACATTTCCAATAAGTACATACTGCAACTTTTGGGGAGTTCCTGTTAATTTTTGTATTTTACAGCTATTTGGGTCTGGGATTACAATACATATTAGAGGCGTATGCGTACGTAAAATGTGTCTAAGTGAACGCCGCAAGAATTATTTCAAATGGTTTTATGGGCCTACTATGAACCCAAGAAGAAGTTTGAATTGTTTTACTACCTTGTCGGCCGACCGCCGCGCACCGCCGAGAAGGCCATAAAACCGTTCGCATACGGCAGATGCATCGGCGCGGCTTTGTAAGTGCGAAATAATATTTTCATCTTTTAACATTTTTTTATTTCGTTATAAATTTACGTAAATGTATAGGCATTTTTTCATACGGAACAAAAATGATTTTGTTATAAATATTAACGGGATTTCGTTATATAAATGCATTTTTGTATGAAAAATTGGTTTTAGGGACTAAATTTCGATTTTTTTTTTTGATATACGTCATTTTTCGCTATATCGGGTTTCGTTATATCGCGGTTTTACTGTATTTTGTTTGTATGCTAAACTTATATGCTATTAATACATTGTATAGTTGTTTTAAATTTACAATGTATTAATAGTATAGAAAATATTAAAAATGATATTTATCTGGCAATTTTGAACATATTACATTTTCAGTATCTATCGGTACGATAAAACAATGCACTGTGTAAAATCCCTCTTTTGCCCTGTTGTAATAACAATAATAAGCGAAACCTATAATTTTACCAAATTCATTTCTTCTACAAATGCTAAGTGAAATGAAATTAAAACACCTCGACTAATAATAATAACTTTAGCCAGTTTTAGTTACTTCAGATTTCATAAAAGAACCAATTTTGACATAAAAGCTGTAGAATTCTGGGGGCAAAAGCAACTTATGTTGATAATTTACTAATCCTGCATTGTGAATAAATATCCAGTGACCAGAAACCAGTGCATCTGGCGAAAGCGTCCAGGATCGACTAAATTTACTGATGTGATTAACTTGAAGTACACTTGAATCTGATGGCTTTTACTTCACCAAATATTAATATTTTTTATTAATTCATTCATTTTTATTTTGAATATTGCTTCAATATAACTATATTTTTTTCCAAATTGGATGACATTTCTTACTTCTTTCTTTAATAATAACAACTAGATTACCTGCTGCAACCGCACGGTTGCAAACCTACCCTGCAGAGACGCAGTACTCTGTTGTCAATTTCCAGATTAAAAAAATAAAAAAATTCACCAATACACTTTGATAAAACTATAAAAAGTGTTTTGATAGGAAAATAAGAAGAAAAAGAAGTGAAAAAGTTAAAATCTCAATCGTAACAAATTTAGCTATCAGTAGAATTTTTAAAAATTAAAATCGCACTTAAACTAACCAATATAAACAAAAAAACCAGTGTGGTGGGAACAGAAGTGGTAGAATTAATGTATCCTTTTTTTAAATGTGTAATACATTCTGCTATCAGTAGAATTTTAAAAAATTAATATCGCACTTACACTAACCAATATAATCAAAAAAACCAGTGTGGTGGGAACAGAAGAAGAAAAGGAATTAGGTAATACTTTTTTTAAATGCGTAACAAATTCACCTATTGGTAGAATTTTTCAAAATTAAAATCGCACTTAAACTAAATAATACATGGCTATTTCAGGGGGAAGATGTCTCCGAATACTTTTAATATATCTCTATTGATAAAAGCATGCACTGACGGTTTTATTGATTTGTTGAAAAATCTGAATCAATGTGCACGCCCAACAACAACTGCAGACTTAGTATTCGCAGATAATGATTCCTGGATGAAGTGTTGCCTTCTAGGTATTGCTGTCCATAGTAGGTCAGGTTTGGATGGATTCTTGGGTTAATAGTTTATTCTCTTTTGGTTTCGTGTTATGTTTGACGTTTTATCCATTTTCTTTAATACCCACCATGTCCACATCAGGCGAACTCTATAAGTGTGAAATTAACAAAAAGTTCAGCTTTACATGTGAAAATTCCCAAAAACATTTGTAAGACTTGAATGTTTTTTATGCGTAGCTGAACATTTAGTCAATTTTTTAAATTATCTTACTAATGTTTTTGGTATTGGTTGGATTCAAATCAACAATCTTGCTTTCAATGTTTGGAACACATCTAGATGGGTGCTGGGGGCAGCAGTGAGGGCGCGGCTTGGGCAGGTGCCACTTCCTTGCCGACAGCCGCCTCCCTTGAGACGGCTCGGCCGCAGACGGCGGGTGAAGAAGAGTTACAGCTGCAACTAGCACTGGCTGTGAGCCGAGAGGAGGCGGAGCGAGACGAGCGGCGGCGGCGCTCGGATAATGTACGCCTACAGCTAGCCCTGAGCCAGAGCGAGCAAGACTTCAAGTGAGAAGCATGACTTTTTCTTTACCCTTTTCACTTTGGTGTTATTTTAAATAATTGACAGAGGCCAACTTACTGAACGAAATTTCACACTCTCATGGAAGGCTGATTTAGGATTTTAAGGGAAAACAAAGTAAACATTTTATGTGTGTTATTTTTATTTAAGTTCAATTAAATATTTGAATTATATGTAACACTGTTGTCTTTAAAATACTAGCTGTCTATTTCATAAATAGTATCTAAATATGAAACAGATATATCACCAAAACGACAATCTGGTGTTTTAAATCGATAATATTAAACAAAATAATAAATTGAGTCATAATAATTTTAAATTTAAAACATTGATTTAAGTGACTATTAACCGTTAGAATGCTACGCGGCGCAAAAGCGCTGCGATCGTTTGTATCGAAAATTGCTTAGCACTAAAACGGTTAAAGTATATGTAAGTACTTGGTCTGATTTCAAAACATATTCATATATATATGAATTAGATACTCCTATGAATTATTTAATTTTTGATGGATTAATTCAAATGACAACACTCATTCCATAATATTAATATGAAAAACTTGGATATGGCTGTAGAGACGAGTTATTTTTGACACTTGTATCGAATGCGAGAAAATCAACATTTTTATTGTAATCTCTTTCTATTCAAACCTTCCTCTCTCGCATGATTTACGTAACAAATAACGTCATTCATTATTTCTCTTATACTTATAGCAATTTAACTATTAGCCTCATATTGAAAGCATATGTAATTCGTGTACAATTTATCGAATTTCAAACTGGAAAAATGAAAGCACAGAAATAAGATTAAAGATTTTTTAAATTTCTAATAAAAGTTACTGTGGTAGGTTTCATTAGTTAAAACCAGTTCTCTTGACTTATCTATTTCCACAAATAGCACCATATGCCATAATTGGAGTCATCAAATTGGTGGCCACAATAATGCTCATTAATTTTTTTTAAACAATTTTATATTAAAAAGAATTTTAAGCTATTTTATGGATTAAATTCTACATTAAAATAAATAATAATAAAAATGTTTTGCAGAGGAGCACCCGAGACTAAGCCGAAGGGTGACACGCCCCAACAAAGCCATTTGTTGGATTTATTAGATATGAACGTTGGCAACCCGGTCGCTCCTGGCCCTCCCCTCGCGGACCCTTGGGGCCCCCCTCCCACACCTCCTCAGAGACCGCAGGTTGGTTTTATTACAACATTATTTACATTTGAATATGAGATCATGAAAAAAATGATTTTGTTCAATAAGATGGGTAAAATTTTCAAAATGTCTAATTGAAGATTAGAAACAATAGATATGGTGATTTATGAGATGCTATTTGGAAATGTTAATCTATTTATTTACTGGTTTTTATAATACTAAAAAAAAAATTAATGTTATATTTTCACCTCCAAATTACACTGTGTATTTTGTAATATTTAACATTACAACATCTAGACTCAATCACAAAGAATGTACTGAAATAATTATTCAGCTTCAATTTAGATAACAAATATATATATTTTTTAAATATTGTAATCTTGTCTCCTGTGGAAATCCACTTTGGGGATTATTATTCATTATGTTGTATTTTGGAACACTAGTCGAAAAGTTCAACTGCTACACCTTGAGGTCTCATAGGATGTGACCTTGGAGAGCATGCTGGTGATCACCATGTTAAAGTCATAATTCATGCATATAATTATGTGATATCTCGCTTCAAATCTTGTTTACATACATTAATCATGTACGACTGTATTAATGTGCTTATTATGTTACCGGTCTTATAATATTTTTACACATTTTTATTTATTTGTTAGTGATATTTGTATATTCTATGTTTTCTGTGAAATATTATTCCACTAACATTATTAATGTTCATATTTGTTACTTGTGGGGAAATCATCTGTGTATCAATTATAATTTATTAGCCTTATCTCAGGTAGCACTAAGGTGCAGTGATAACAATAGAGATCACGCAAACAAGTAAACAATAGGCCAGGTAACCCGGCCGCATAACGATACAACTATAACGGTACATTTAAGAGATATGTAACCATATTTAAACTCAGCACACTGAAGTAAATTCATAATTTTAAGTAATTATTCATTTGTATTTTGACCTTGCGATGCACACGCAAAGAAAGGGCTTTTTATAAAGCTTTCCCAAAACACACCACACGTAAATAAAATCTCAATGTAATTAAAATTATTTCATCTTTGTAACACATCCATATTGATTGGCATTGAAGTTGTAAAAATTGTCTTGCGAGACCGCCTAAGCGGTCACAGTACTATAAGTTTCAAGAGAACCTAATAAATCGAAAAAAAGATCTCGCGACTTGCAGGTTTTTATGATTAAAAAATCATTGGAAACAGATATTGCAGTAGACTCTCGATTATCCGAGGCCACATTAACCAATTTTACAAAATTGGGATATATTTTTAACATCAAAGTTGTTTTTATTGGTCAAAATTGGCAATGTTCTGGTGTTGTCTATGTCACCTGTAAAGCGTTCTTAGTGATTTAGAGATCTATCAAGGAAAATGTGCTAACACATTCTGGATTCTCAACAGGTTAAGGGAGTTACATATTCAAATGATTTTTTTTATTTGTTTTAATGTGTATATGTTTTATCTATTCAGTAATCCTTCTCCAACCATGCAGAATGCGTTCTTGAAAAACACAGTCTATTAGCCTCCTAGGAATTTTTAGAAATTCAGAAATTAGGAGAAAATAAATAAAAGCTTTATTATTGATTTATGTTTTTAAAAAGTAAGAATCATCGTTTGTTTAATTTTATAAATCTCTTGTGTTTATACAAGTGTTAAATCAAATAATGTTTTAAAATTTAAACTTCAATTGCTGTGAAAGAGTCACCGAGTTGAAATGCCTATTCGATCTTTCATTAATCTTCTTTCTTCCTTTATTTAAGTATTAGCCTAAGCCCTGGTCCCGGGTTGCCCTCACAGCTCCATGGTCTCTCCAACTAGATGCAGCGTTATGTGATTTCCTTTTCTAGGCTGTCACTTTGGTGCATCATCTAGCTGAAGAATTGGAACAATCTTTTGTTCACTGCTGTAAATAAAGCTTGCTTTGTTACAGGATCATAATATCTTAATTCAGCAAAGCATTTCAAAGGCGAAATTTACGCTTGTCGCTATTGCGGACTGTCCAAGTCTCCGCTACATACATGAAGATTTACGAGAGATTAAACCAATAATTTTAATTGCTTGCTTGATGTCACTGTCTTTCCATATTTTCGACAGATGGTTCATAGCAACTCAGAATTTCCTGCTCACTGTGCCTCGATTGCCTCTTGAACTTCCTAATATTCTGCTATTTGGGAAGTTTGTTGTGATACATTAGGACAATCTGCAACCAGTATTTTTTGTTATAGACTGACGATTTATATCTAAACTAATTTGCTTATTCACGAATTCTACTTTTCAAAAAATGATTTCTAGTTCAATCTCTGTACTCCTCTGGCCACAAACGTGATGTTATCAGAAAAATGTAGATTGACTATCTTCTTTCCGCCGATTGTAAAATCCCTCTGCCATTCTTCCAAATATTCTTCAGTAAATGTTGAATATAAATGGTAAGAGTATGTACCCTTGTCTTACTTCTTTCATTAATATAGTATTGTCTAAATTGCTTGTAATTATGTAGGTTCGAAACTTCCTCCACCTGAGATTGCAAAAGCTCAACAGCATCAGGTCCAGTTAGTTCCTCTTTTTCTAATCAGCTTGCTACGCCTATGATTTATTGAATCTCAGCAATAACTGGAGAAAATTAACCACTTTGCTCCATAATTATCTCCAACAGGCACTTAACATGATGCCTCAAACTGCTGGGACTCATTTGTGGAATCGCATTTTCTTAAAACCATGGTTGATGAGAGATTGCTGCATTATGAAACAGATTTGCCACACAACCAAAGACTAATATTTATTTGTATTATTTGGTATACTTTTATTTTGCATGTTTTATTTTATAATTTATTTTTGCTATTTCTTTTATTTCTGCCACCAGTTATTGGATCTTGGGTTTGAAGTCTATTACGATCCAATGGTAAGCTTATATTGATATTGCTATATCAGTATGTAAATTATAATAAAATTGATGGAGATTATCACTTTTGTAATTTAATACCACAGAGTAGATGTAATTTGCAATTAACTGTTTTGGTGATTGATGCACATGTCTGGGGGGGTATATATGCAAAAAGGGAGCTTTTAAGTGAAGCTTTGTTTTTGAGATTTAATTGATTGATTTTGATACTTAATTTAGTACAATTTTAAAATGTGTTGTTGAAGCATGCAAATTTGCCAATACAGTCGTAAACTGGTGACAACAATTAGACATGCGTGTTTAGTCTAGCAGATATACACTCTTAGTAACCAAGTACATATTATTTCGGGAGCGTCAGTTCTATTTTTCACTCCCCAAGCGCTCGTCTTGAAAAATAGTAAAATATTTTTAATTTTAGGTTGAATATTAATGTTAATTATAATATGGCTAATATTGCATTCAAAATTATTAAATAGAGAAATACTTCAACTTATTTAAATAAATATTTGATTACCTGATAGCCAAGACTTAAGTTCACGGTCCGTATGAAGACTTTGAAGCAAAGTTTCACTGGTGTTTTGTCTGTACTTTTGTATTACGTGTCCGTGTTGTCTGTACCCATCTATTGCAGCAACAGTCAGCAGACCCTTGGAGCAGCAGCACAGCGTCGCCCCCCCTGGCGGCAAGCCCTCCCCTCCCGCACCCGCCGGCCGATCCGTGGGCTCCGCGACCAGTACCCCCTGCCCCGCATCCGGTCAAGGACCCTTGGGCCCCGCGTGCTCAACAGGTGATATGTTATTAAGTCTTCAGATCAATAAGGTCTGAGCTTTACACGGTAGTTCAGATAGTTTTCTGGATTGTCATGCCCGTGTGTCTTCCGTTAGATTACTTTTCAAGACATGTTGCAGTGTTCCATCGACAAGGATAACATCATCCAACTTATATTCATGGAAGTAGTTTCAATTTTCATATTTTGAAAATGGCGAATGTAATAATAATTTTAATAATTGCCTTTTATTTTCTCAAATCCATGTGCCTGATGATCTTTTAATTTCAAAAAATTGTAAATTTAACAGAAAATAAAGTGTAGGATTTAAATTATTAAATTATTTAAATAAGGTGCATTTAAAATAGAAAATATGGTGCAGGATTGTTTGCCTAATAGCACTAATGTTATGTAGATTGACCCAAACCCAAATTGACAAGACCCAAATTGTTAGTTTCATATATAATCAACCTCTTTAACACGAAAACCCCGTTAACGTGTAGTACAAAATGACTTTCAGGCCCTCGAGTCATAAACCAATACATTTTTACGTCACATAATTCTAAAATGATGAATAAGTTATAAAAAATAAACAAAGGGTGCAATTTTTGACTGCGCCCGCCTGTGTGCAGTGTATTTCGCGGTACCTGTCGACACAAGGCGCATCTGAGCCTACTTTGTGTGCAACCTCCTTTATATTATCTCGCGATAAAATTGGAGAATTCCGAACACGCTTTCTTCAGTTGGCTGCTTTGATTTGTGTCTATAATTTGCAGAAGTATCAAAAAATGAGACAGAAAATTAGATTATTTTTTCAAGCCAAACATGCCTCTCAATTAAAAATGTTTAAATTTGTTCTTAATATTCTTAATTTAGTATTATAATTATTGTGTATTGTATTTAATTTCCTGAGATCATTTTAAAGAAGGATCTTTACTTATTACGAGAAATAAATCTAATATTCTCCCTAATTAGTTTCAGTAGTACACATGTATGATAAATTACATCAGGATTTTATACTGATATAAAAACTATTGCGTTTTCGAGATGATTTCTTATTTTATTATATTTGCCAAAATATGTATGCCATTTTTTTTATGCAGGTCGCATCGCGAAATTTGTAAAATGAAATTTTTTTTGTTTCCTTGATTTTTGAATTTAACTCGGTTTTACTGTAATTGTCAGTTTGCAAATCAATGTCCTGAACCTGTGTTCTATTAAATTTTAATAATGGTAATGGTAAAATGGAATTTTTTAAATGTGTTTCACAGTCATCACAGATGCCACGATAGCAACTATCTTCGAGCAACATCTCAATGTACAGGGGTTTTAAATACAATTCTCATTTGTGATTTTAATTATAGTTATTTATGAATTATTAATGAAAATTTCAATGGCAGCGATATTGTCATTGCACAAAGAATACAGGAAACAACATAAATTGCTCTCTTTACTGTTTATTCATTTCAAGACACTGACCACCATATGGCCTTGCAGTAGCCACAACACACGATTGCCCGCACGATAGCATACACTAGTGTAACATATTTTTTATGATACTGGTTTATTTATACTGGGTAGGTTAACTGATTGATGTGAGATCTTAACATAATGTTAACATTCCAACTAAGAGTTTGTTCTTCAGTCTAGCCTGAGTTGTTGAATGATTAAGATGTCCAACTTTGGCACCAAAGGTCGGGAGATCTAACTCAACCATTGAATTTTTTACTTTTTTCGTAGCACAAGACTTTGAGAATAATTGTGTAGTTAAAATATTAATTTGATGTATTTTATCTTTATTTAACATATTCATTGTTGATTAAAAATTCATGCGTCAAATGATCCATACGACTTATCGATTCTTGCTGACCGATATCTCTGTGCTGAAGCTTAAAAGGTCCCGCTGTCATGTGTCAACACATAGTGTGCCAGACGTGTTATGTGCTGTCTGTCATTTTTTTCGAGAACATGCTTCACACGTTGTTAACATGCAAAGTGTTAAATTATGAAATTTTACTAATAAATTCTCCAATTAATTTTGTGAATACAAAAATTAGTTTTAAATATATAGCCCTAGAGAGTGCGAGTAAATACAATCTGCTTTTTATATCAGTATGAAGCATTTTAAAAATATTGAAAAATGTTTATAACTCAAAATCGGTTAAGTATTTTTAGGAGTATATTCTGTATTTGATCCAATTGTCCATTGCTAGGGTTTTCTGGTATACTGAAGACAAATTTAATGGTCACGGTCTTTACATTTGTATATATATATCTAAGTCTTTATATCGTAAGTTTAGGTTTTAAAAATAATCGAGTATGTACATGTCTTCTTATATAAACGCATAACAATAACTTAAAAACAAAAAGGTTGCAATTAGTACCCTCACTTAAGAGTGTATAAAATGATGCAAGAAATTAATGTAAATCCATAGTGAATGTAATGATGAAGAAAAGTTTACTTAGATGTTTCGGATTGATCTAGCTGTATTGTGAAATACTTCATAACTATTATTTATTTTATCTATTATATATTCCTTTTTGATATGTGTACCTGTATTTATGTAGAATATAATTTAATCCTGGTTTTAACCTTTTTCCGATGACTTTGCGATGTAGGTGTCGGACTTGGATATACTTGATTACTACCCACCGATGGTGAGATTATGGTTTTACTAACATCACGCTTCATATCCATCCTAACATTAATACACATGTGTATGTAGTAATCATTGTTCATTTATTTATTGGTTTTGGTATCATCGGTTTTTGTGGCTTATAATATTAAGGCATACCCTTTTCTTTTTTTTTTTGTTTTTATATTTTCAACTTTTACCATTAAAAAAAAATAATAGTAGAATGCATTGTAAATTATTGCTAACTACCTGTTAAATAATTCAGTATTTTATTGTGGTATTGGAAGTATATTTTAATTTATCAGTATTATTAACTTCGTATAATAAAAAATAATCAATTTTCAGTCTAAATGATTTGCCACTTTTTTGTGATTATGTATGTATTTTTTCTTATACATATAATTATTTTTACTGGGAAATTGTTTGTGTATTAATAAATTAATAATCTTATTTAGAAATATTTGTTTGTTTCTATGTCTTTGCCTTAATTTACCCATCTTATGTAAACCATACGTATATTGAGTACATTAAAAAAAATTCCCTATTTTAAAATAGGATAAACATCCTAGTAAAGGTGTACAATACTTTTATTTTTTTTTTATTTTAGATAATTAATATAAATATTTATTTTTGCAAAACTCCTTATATAAAAATAAAAAATATATATAAGTATATAAAAATTCTTAAAATAAAAAATGTATTGTGAACGGAAAGTAATACATGTAATTTTGTTGTGTATATTTTTGTCAGATATTGAAATATCCCTTTATTTTCAGGCCACATCACCGCTGCACAACATCCTCTCCAGCCCTTCGTCAGATTTAGAATTTGACCTGATCACCAATAGAACGCGTTCGCAGCAGAATGGCTCGGCCATCAATAACAATATCCATTCCAACGGTGGTACACTTTCTCCTGATCCGTTTGATCTTTCCATACTTGGGGACACCCTCGCTCCAAATGCCAACTCCACCATGTCTGCCAAGAAAACTCCGCTCAGCTTCCTCGGAGAGAATAGTGGTTTGGTGAACTTGGATAACCTGATCAAGCCGATAAACGGGGCAGTCAACGAGCCACTCTTGTTCGGACTCAGTACGGCGGGAACACTTAACAATCAGACGGCAAACCCATTTTCTTCTGAAGTGCCACCACCCAGACAAAATCTATTCCAAACTCAAACACAGGTTGGTTTGATTTTTCTTTTTATTGATTAAGGCTTCTCTTTCATAATAATTCTAATTTTCGCATTTTTTTTTTCCAAAATGAGGGTATTTGTTATTCATTTATATCAGAAGTTATACATTAGATTTGATTTTTTTTAAAACTATTACAGTAAAATTACCTTAATTTGTGTACTCATATTTTCACGTAATTCGCACTTTTTTCAAGAATTTTAGCCCCGAAAATAATATTTCATATTAATTTCTACCGATAATTCGTAAAACCTTATTATTTGTAGTTCATATACATTTTTTATATCCAAAGTAAATAATTTGTTTAAGTAATTCGCATATTTACATGTTTTTAAATCCAAACTCGTGCCACTGCACATTCATCATCCCTTCGTAAACAACTATAGCTAGCTCCACCCCCTCCGCCAATCACGGCGCTATTTCTTATCCCCGTGTCTCTTCCGTTAATTTTAAAATGATGTTATTTTAGCGGTTCGCTATTTGAAGTTTGGTATTCCATATCGATCATAGAAAATAATCTAGAATAATCATTGTTGACATTCATCTTTTCGCGTTTCTTCCTAAATCATTACCAATTAAAGCATTTTTCGTAATATGATTATCGAAAGGCGACAATTTTACATGTTATTTTTGACAGTTCATGTGTAAATAGCGGCCGCTAAAAATTTAAAGGCACCATATTCCTACCTGTTTAAATTAAGACATTAATGGTCGATTTTAGCAGGAGCCGATAATTTTTTAGCAGAAACGTTAGTTATGGAATTCGATATTGACGACACTGTCACTAAAAAATTTTAGTGGATGCTAAAATTTAGCAGTTTACTTACGGAATACGGGTCTTTTTATTTTGACAATTATTGTCGACGTGTAGAGAATTACATACACATATTGAATCTCGTAATTTATAAATTAATTATGTGCAGCACTTCTATTGATTTTATATCCGGTATTTTGTTTATGGAATGTTGCGATTTGTTTAATGTAATAAAGAAACTGAAACCTTTGTACTTCAATACATTACCTATTTTTACTTAATTTTTTTCATTTTCTAAAATGGCACAAACATCTTGTAATTCGTGTAAATCCTTGACCATTTGAAAATCATTTGAATGAACTTATTTTAAAAACTGACAAAAATTTATGTTATGTTACAACTGTTTGTTCAGATGTAACATATAATAATGCTTATGCAAACTAGCAGAACTCAATACAGTAGAACCGCGATATAACGAAACCCGATATAGCGAAAAATGACGTATATCGAAAAAAAAATCGAAATTTAGTCCCTAAAACCAATTTTTCATACAAAAATGCGTTTATATAACGAAATCCCGTTAATATTTATAACAAAATCATTTTTGTCCCGTACGAAAAAATGCCAATACATTTACGTAAATTTATAACGAAATAAAAAAATGTTAAAAGATGAAAATATTATTTCGCACTTACAAAGCCGCGCCGATGCATCTGCCGTATGCGAACAGTTTTATGGCCTTCTCGGCGGTGCGCGGCGGTCGGCCGACAAGGTAGTAAAACAATTTAAACTTTTTCTTGGGTTCATAGCAAGCCCATAAAACCATTTGACATAATTCTTGCGGCGTTCTCTGACACGTTTTACGTACGCATACGCCTCTAATATGATTGCAACCCAGACCCAAACGGCTGTAAAATACAAAAATTAACAGGAACCCCCCGAAAGTTGCAGAATGTACTTATTGGAAATGTCAGTCTCAGTGTAACGTCTGTAGAGTTAAGTTTGTTCAGCTTTTAGCGCGATTATTGCATGACCGAACTGAATATTTACATAAATTCATTTTCGTTTGACAATTGTTTTCGTGTGAACTCGTCAATAATATAAATAATTCGTTAAAATATTTTATGAACTATTTTTGTACGGCATTTTGTATTTCTATTAACTATTGTTTTCGTGTATTTTAAGTGTACAATGTTAACGATAATTTTTAAGTGAACAATTTTAACGATTATAAATATATTTTGAAGTGGTTGCCGCCGTTACCGGTAAATACCTTCGTAATTTATATACGACTCATTTTATAAAAATGCCGCGATTCAACTGTAAGATTGTTATTTTTGAATTATTTTGTATGTTTCATGCCCAAAACTATGTTTGAAGCGGCTCTACATTTAAACACAATTAAAATATTGTTTTGTGTTTGCAATATTCTGGAATTTACAAAAATATCTTCCAATTGGTGTTGAATAGATTCTGTTCTTAATTTAATTCCTTTGATTATCCATTTGCTTATCTGTTTTAATAACAAAACTACTAAAAATATGTAGGTATTCAGTTCCCTATGGCCTTTTTCCTCCTTTGTTTGCAGAATTTGCGATCTTTTTTGAAGCCGCGCAACATTTTATTGCGATGGCGCGTAACATATAGTAGGTTTTTTATTTTTTTCGTTATATGTGGGAATTCGTTATTACGAATTTTTATTTTTTGGTCCCTTGGATTTCGTTATATCGCAGTTTTACTGTAATAATATTTATTATAATTTGACTTTTTAAATTTAATTAAAAATATAAACATGGAGCTCTACAAACTAAACACAATAACAATAAATAAATACCGTTAAATTTGCAGGATATATTATCAATTTTTGACATTTTTAAAATATGTACCTCTTTTTAATGAAAACAAATAATTTTAGTGTCAATCTAAATATACTAGGCCCGGTTGGCAGCTATTATTGCCGCTTCACGGCCGATCGTGGCCACTATTTTTATACCTACGCCGACATTGCCGCAGTCGGCATCTAATCCGTGCAGGTATTGACCAATCATATGGGTTTGACCATCTGTATAACAGTAAATACATCCCCAAATGGCCGCTGGGCCGGCTAAGATGACAATCCTGCCAAAATAGCATTAGTTTAGTTGAAGTTGTCATCTTGCGCGCCGTTTCGGGGTTTTAAAGTTTTACATTTTCATTTTTATATGTCTATCTTTGTGTTTTTCTATATTTAAAACAATTCTTAGTTATTTTTGTGTCAAATAATGTAAAAATATTACTTTCAACTGATTGACATATTGACTCTTTTTCGAACTTTTATTTATAAATTTCGTGAAAACTGACACTCTTAAGATTTTAGACATTAAGTATTATTTGAAAAGTGTAAAGAATATTGCTTACTTTTGTTGTGCCCTTTTGTTAAATTTTAGTCTTTTTCGTATTTTATTTTTGTTTATAGTTACATTTTAAATTTAAAATGGTGTCAGTTCGTAGTACATATAAAACATTAACAATTTCTAAGAAAATAGATTTAATTAAAGATGTAGACAGTAAGGGAAATATCATGAAAAATATGGTATTGCCAACTCGACCGTTTTGAACAATTTTGAAAAATCGCGCCAAAATTGAAAATCATTCAAATAAAAATCATATCATAAGTTAAAGGAAAGTAACACGCGTCGGCGCATTCACCCGGCAAAACACGAAGAGCTGGAAAGCAGGCTGTTTGAATTTTTTTCTCAAATGCATGCGGTCAATATTCCAATTTTTTATTCAATTTTCATCAAGAAAGGCCATTAATGATTTTGGAGCCTCCGATGGTTGGCTCCACAGACTTAATTCAAGGTGCATAACATGTTTGTCAATATGTGGCGAAAGTCAAAAAGTTAACGAAATAGAGATGGAGACTGACAAAAATTAATGCAGCATTGGCCAAATACACGTACATATTTAAAAATGTTTTGAGAAAGTATCACCCATAAATGTTTTGAAAACTTTATATGAAATTCTACTTTCCAAATTAGAAAATCAATTTTTTTTTTAATTTGATCCCCTCAATTTCATATTAAAGAGCTTTTACTGTATCAAACAATTTTGTAAGGGTTTTAATACAATTGCTATTAGTCTCTGAAACATTATTTTTTTCATTTTTATTTATTATTTTTTTAAATGTTGTATGTACATATAGTATTTTAATATCTGACTCACCGGGCTTCGCCTGTGCTGAGGCAAACATTTTACGTGGTTAATCAATAATCATATTTTACATGGTTGGTTCAGAAAGTCAGCAAATATAAATTGAGAATAATGAAAGAAAGAATAATAAAAAGGGAAATAAAAGTTAATGTAATTAATAAAAATAAATAATAAAGGAAATATTTCAATATTTGAACATAAAAAATATATAGGATAAAAACCTGAAATTTGTTCATATACAATGGAACCTCGACTTACAAGTGTTTCGAGATAGACAATTTTTTTCAATTTCACCGACATATGAACAATGTCTCGATATAAGACTATAAAACCAGTTGCGTAACTTAAAACTTTATCATTAATTTATGTAGTATGTATTCTGCACCAGAGATGTCACTAATAACAGCAGTAGCGGAGCAGAGTGAGCTACACGTGTAATATGTATTCTGCACCACCCAAGTAAGCCTGTAACAGTGCGAGCTATTAATCTTGAAAAACGACAATGCGATATCATATTTTTATCAAATCCTCAAAAGAGGCAAAAGCAAGTGTCAATAGATAGGTCCCTGGTTGAAGTTCCATGAAAAGTAAAATGTTTTTTTGAACCATCAGTGATGAATATCAGTGGCCCCGATATGGCTAATTAATACATTCAATTAAGTATTTTATTATAAATTTAAATAATAATAAAATATAAAGAATGTTTGTATATTTTGTATGAATTATTTTGATATGAATATTTTTACATCTTGGAATAAATTAATTGAGTTTCCCTTATTTACTATTTGCTTCGACATATGAGTGTTTTGAGTTACGAGCATGTTTACATTATACTCGTAAGTCAAGGTTCCGCTGTATGTACTTCTAAATAGTGTCTAGAAGTAATGATTTTATAATTCAAGGTTAGGTTAGCATTGACATTTGTAAAGTGTGGATAATTCAAGTTCATTTTCATTGAGTTAGAATAAATAATCAAATGTTATACTGATAAATGTTTAAAGTTGGTGAAACACTATAATGAATGAATATTAATATATCAAATGTAGAACACGTCAGGCACACAACAACCAAGCAAATACACAATATTTCCGACATATGTGGATCATTTTGTTATATTAACAAATTTGTTTTGTTTCAGCCGCGCCTAACAATGAATGAAATTAAGCAGCAGCCTCCGTTCGCAATGGCCCCTGCCCAACAAGACCCCTGGGCCCCCGTCCCCTCCCACACCCCTCACTCCACTACCCCCAACCCCTTTTTATCATAACCTCATTTGCGTTCAATCACCAGGTGAACATTTGTATAACATTTTTGCTTAAAGGCAAATAAGACTCACCCAGTAAATGTGTAACCACACAAAATTGTTTTTTTTTTAACAATAAAAATTTTTTAGTCTGTATTCATTATTGAAAAATCTAATAAATAAATTTAAAATTTTTTGTGTTCTCTTGCAGTACGTATGCAAAGTTGTTTTCAATAAAACTTTTGTACGTGTGATGTTTTCCGTGTATGTATAGTTAATAAAAAACATATTTTAGCCCTTTTCTGTGAACGCATCTATTGAATTGATTGCTTTCACACAATGATTATTAGTTTGTGTCTGCGTTTGATATAAAATTTATGCTAGAAGTGCGGGTTTTGTAATGCCCAGACCAAAGTTATGATCGAATTATATATTTATTGATTGGTGACTGGTTTAATCTATAGGATTTATTCTGGAAATATTTATTTTAAAATTTTGTAGCGCGTGAATCAGGAGCAGTGCTACTGATTTCCGTATACATACAAACCTTATAATAATTCCAACAATATGTAGTATAAAATGTTTTTCAGGTTTACTCTTCAATATATAATCAATATGAAATTTTGATTCATGTGGATCAACAAACGATTATTTAGCAATTGGCTAATATTCAATGAGACAATTTTACAGCTTTTTGGATAATATTTTAACATGAAGTTTAATTTGATAAATTAAACAATTAGCCGTTGCACCTTTACATATAAAAAGTACCGGGAATGTATTTAATATACGGGTGATACATTATTTGTGAGTGAGAAAAATTGAAGTCAATTAATCAATGTATAATGTTTGACTGAGAAATCTTTCTCAATTGAAAGTTTGTTTAACTTCCAATTTGATAGCAGAATGGTAGTGCATATATACAACTGCAGGGGTATTCTGTATGTATTTGAGTTACATCTTTTAATTTTTATGAGATGCCTTATGAAACTTTCAAACATCTACATCCAAAGCTTGGTCATCCATTGTTTTGTTCGTAAAATTTGGGTGCAAGTGTCAATATTTACATTCTGTTTTTAAAAATTATTTTATGAATTTTAGAATGTGTACTTTGTATGCTTTAAATGTGTTTTTCGAAATATGTTAATGGATATACAGGCGAGCTTCTAGTATTATTGTAGTTATATCAAAAATGGTGTGAACTTGATTTTATATATTAATTCAATAAAAAAAATCTGAAGAAAATAAAAACTATTTCCGATATCATTGCTATTGTTAATACAACCGAGTGGGTATTATCGTAGACTGTACAAGTAATGATCTATTTCTTAATTGTGTACTGCACAGCTTGCATATCCATTTGTACATGTTCAAAACATTGACATTAAAAAATCTACAGAGAGAGAGTAATTCAATTTTTATGTAAGTAATTTAATGAACTTGTATTGTTTTGATGAAATTTAAAATACATAAATGTAGAGTATGGTGTGTCTAGTGCCTTACCGTATTTAATTATAAGCCTCAATTCAACTATACATAGACAGCCCGAAGAATGACGGGAAGGCCGGACGAGTTAGCAGGGCTGAGAGAATTATGAAATAGTGTTTAAAATATTATATAATGTACAGCTGGTAGAGAAAGGTATCGATACGAATATTTTATATGCGAAATGAGGAAATTGAAATTGGGTGAATTGTAATATTGACTGTGTAGGTAGGATTTTCCACTAAAATATAACATTTTAATGCTTAGTAGAGTGAAATATATTTTCAAATGGTTATTTATTAATATCAAATGTGTTACATATAATTTTTTAAATATCGTTCACAGATATATTATTATCTAATGTTTAATATTAAAATCTGATTTCTGATTACAGTTGGTAATGGATCTTCATAAATGTATTGCTTTCATTTCATTTCTGTTACTGCTCAGTTATGATAAACACAACTGAAATGCGTATAAATTGAAACCTTTTTATGTTGTAAATAGCTATTGCATAAACGTTTCATTCATTGCTTTATTGTTTACGTGCATTACGTGCTTTCATTGTTTTATTACACATATTGCTTTCTTCTCTTTATAATGTATTATCAAAATATGACATTTATAAAAAAGTGTTAAATAATGAAGATTAAACTCCTCTTCTATCAATATTAATGAATATCCTTCCATTAGGATTAAAAATCAAGCATTTTTTTCAGCTGCAGGTAATTTGATAGTTTTACAACCACTTTTCATTTTCTACCCATCGATTCCAAATCCAATGCTTTTAACTAGTTGTATATTTTTGTACTCCTTTTGTATTGCTTTCTTAAATATGTATTTACCAGAATATTTACAATTAAACCTTCTATCGGTTTGATAACATAGAATACATTTTTATTTCAAATGTTATTCAAGATGTTTAAATGTTAAATGAGTTTATTTAAGTATTTTGGATGGAAAATAATTGTAGTGATTCTAAATTGGATATGTAGTCATGAATCAATTTTTTATCATGTATGAATATTTATTTACATTTATGTATTTAGCGGCTTCAGTCATAAGACAAAAATTCTATTCAAAAATTCACATCAATATTTTGACTATTTTTCAATCTAAGAAAAATGTCACTTGTTTGGTGTTTCCGGACTCCCGGCATCTTGGTCTAGATGAGTGTTTTACAGCTAAACCAATGAAAACATGGGGGACTGATGAAAATAAAAAAATACTACTAATTCATGTTTTTAGTAATTCAGATGAATTTGAATTTTGCTATATTTTCTTTTTAAATTAGTATGTAAAACATTATTTTAACAATACAAATACATTTCAAAGTTTTGCTTGGACAGTGAACTTATGCCATGTATAAAAATTTGTTTCAAATTTCCCGATTAAAATGACCAAAAGGTCACGAAGTATAAATCTAAGGGAAAATATAAAATTCACAAAATGCAAAAGTTATGAAAATTCATTAAGTTGCACGTTTTGCAATATTTCACAATGGCACTCTCCTATACTGTGCGGCTGTAAATAACACCATGAATAGATGGATATTTTGTAAAACTCTGGTTCAACACCACCAATACCACCAAATATTATTTTACAATGTATTTGATGTGTTTAGTAACCAGATCTGAATAGCCGAGTTTCCATTTCTCCCTAACAAATTAAACAGATTCTATCTTGCCATACGACAAAATTATCAGAATGGAAATATATTATATTTAAAATATATATGGTTTCAATAATATTTATAATCTACATTTATTGTAAAAATTCACAGTTTTCTGAGATCGTTATTTATTGAAAATATATATTTTTATTTTTTTGTTTCATTGTAAATTATTTACTTTATTCATATTTTTAATACTCAAAAGTCTACTTATTATCTACGATGCTTATATTAAATTATAATTGTTTAAATAAAATTATGATCAACATTTACATTTGTATACATCAAAATCATTATGAGGTTGTTTTATTTGTTAAATCATATGTTTTGATGTTATATTAATATTTAACCATTTATGCATTTACCATCGTATTTAAAAAAAGCTTTTCTCTATTTACTGAGTTGTTTCTTCCATTGAACTGGAATACAATATAATTTTATCATTGAAAATTATTATAAATATTTTATTTAAATACAAACACACGATTCTTGTAAATATCCAATTCAAGGTTTGAATCATCCATGTTTGTTTGTTTTAATACATTTTATAAAATCAGTCTTTTTGCATTTAGGTAAGAAAATAATTTAATGATTTTTAGATTTGACAGATTTCCAATCATCCACCATTTTACATATTTATGAGTTTACTTCTTATTTTTCTGATTGTACCACATATCATAATCCCTCTAGCTGAATGTTTTGATGATCCTTTGGTAAATTGGTATTATTTTTGGTAAAACAAGTTTTTAATGCCTAATTGCAAATTAAATTTGTATTTTGGTTCACACTTTACCCTTTCTATATGAAAAGATACCAAGATGAATCAGAAACGCATGTAAGTTGAAATAGCTGAGCTGAACAAATAAAATAATTTTTATGTGCATTTAATTAATGTATTTGTTTCCTTTCCTCGGTCAGTATTTATTCCTATAATTAAAATAATTATTAAAAACTGTATACATATTTTAGAAAACAAAATAGTTTTTCTTTTGATGTTGCAAATTTTGTAAGTAAAGAAATACATTTCAACAGTTACATGAGATATCTGTCTGAAATACTGTTTGAATAATTGTGTAGTTAAAGTCTTTTACATTGAAATGTATTGATATCTCTTGTACGCATTGTCCTTTAAGTGAAAAGATAAAGCTTGGTTTGATTTATGAAATCTTTTTTTAATGAGTTCCATAATTTAAAGGTACAGCAGATCCTATTCCAAAAATTGATTTTGGAATCCAACTCCTAAAGTTAGTCTTCATATATTTTTGACTGTTACGTAGATCAATCACTTTTAGAAGATCGAGGATTTAAATTTTAGACAAAACAACTTTAATTTTGTGTAGGATAATAGGTAGTATTTTATAATACACATAATTTCAGGTAACTAACTCATATTTGTTTGTTTATACATAAACTGATGTTATCCATTGCAGGCGTTCCAAAATCATCTGACTTCTAAAATTGGTCCACCTTTAATAAGCTTTTATATCTTCACAAATATTTCAGTAAATTTGCAATTGACTAATTTGTTGTCAATTGTAAGTGTGCACATTACTTACAGCTATAGTAGTCATAGCTCCCCTATTTCATACTTTCATATATATTGGTCTTTCACTCTGAGCATTAAATGTTACAAAATTAAAATGGTTTGCTCATTTTTATACCTTAAACATGACGTCCATTATTAAGACTTATTAAGCATTGGAATGTACGATTTATGAAAATTCATTATCATACTTTTTATATGTAGACTTCATTTAAATTCTATAAAAATGTAGTAAATATATAAATAAGTAATATAAGGTGGTCAAGAAAAATCATCACTTTGTTATATTTTTCAATAATAATTCATTATTCAATATTATTATGTTACCCAAATATTTTTATGACATGAAGAATAAGTGATATATTTTTCACCAAAAATGGATTGACTTTTATTTTGTAAAATACAATAAGAGGGAAGGGTGCTGTTCCTCGGTTGCAAATTTTATTATACAGTTGATTTTGTAACATGTACACAGTTATAAAGATAAAATTTACTAACCATTATTGGCGACAGAGGTGACATCTAGGTACAGCAGTTCTGTGCTTATTGTGTACATTAAATGTTTTGGAACTGCTGTAAATATATCTCAGATGGAATAAATGAATTTATTAAGTCTGTAAGAAATAAATTTTATTATCAGGTGGAAAAAGTATGAAATATATTAGAAGCATCTTTGTTTAATACATATTTATTTAACCGGTAAAGACCAGAAACATCGAATTCTTTTATAATATTAGATAGGGATAAAATATTTTCATATAATCATAGTTTTTCAATTAATCTTTTAATATAAGCATAGTTGAATTTTTCTTCTCCCCGAGTATAATAAAGGTATAATATTGAAAAATTCCAAACATTCTGAATTGCTTTTAGTGATGCTTCAATTTTTCCATTATGGACTAGTTGCCTTTTACCAGTTTTGCTCCTAGGCATTTTTTGATATATAATGCAAATATAAATAAAAAGTGAATTTTCACACCAAAATTCATGGAAAATTCACTAATTTAGAAATAAATTATTGCGTAGATTGAGCAATTAATAACTGTGAACAGTGAAATAAAAACAACACACAACAACTTTAATTGAAGAAATCTAAAACCCTTTTGGATGAAAATTAAAGTATTTGTCACATCAAAACAATGCAATAACAATTATTTATCACAGATGGCAATGTTGACTCAAAATTGAAAAGTATTCCGAGGCACAGCATTCTCCCCCGTAGTAGATAAACATCACATTTATATTTATTATTATCATATTTTTATATGACTAACCTATTTATTGTATTGCGGCTTTGATGCAATTTGATGTTCAAAGCTTCCATAGTGTTATTATTCGTACTCATTTTCCTCTATGTAAATAAATAAATCAATTGAGTTTGAAAATAGCTTGATCATATATAATAAATCACACATTCTATTATATTTTAATATACATTTTGGTGTGGCATTTACATATTTATTTCTTTGTAAGTAATCATTTTTCCTATTAACATAATTATTCTATTAGGGATTATATAATAAACTTATGTTTCTGATAATTCTTTCAAATGCAAACAGTGAGCATCTTATTGAATGTTAACTGATTGCTTGTAAATACATTAAGTTATATTGGAATATAAAGTAATTATGTGTAGATTTTCAATTTTGGCTATTTACACTGTAAGATTTGATATATATTTGTATGGTATTATAAAATGAATAACAATTTTTGTTTTATTTTTCCTTATTCAATATGTTAGAATTATTATTCAATTATTATTATGACATGTGCACACTACAGGTTCTTGATTAAACTCAAAATTGAAAAAACTAAAGGTAATTAGCAGGTAAGCAAATCGGCCATCGCCAATGTCTTACTGCTATGCCCTGCGGCTGACTATTGTGGCCGCTTCGCGTCCATCGGTGACCACTGCGCAGTCAGGGTCTTATCAGCTGGCGCTGATTGCTTGCTGCTAGGCCTTGTGGGTGGCTATAGTATAGTGGCTGCTACGCTGCTATTAGTGACCGCTGTGCGGTCAAGATCTTATCGGTTGTCGCCAATTGCTTACTTGCTGCTAGACCTTCCTAGGCGGCTATTGTGGTCGCTTCGCAGCCTTCGGTGACTGCTGCGTGCATAGTCGGAGTCTCAATGGAATCTATATTTCTATGATAGAGCTTTTCCTAAAATAAAGCACATCTAAATAAAATGATTTCACCTTTGTCTGCAGATAGACGATAATAAACACAAAAATGCTATTTGGAATCGGATGAATGATTTTCTCTCAAATTTGATTTTGACAAATTTTAAGTCTAACCATGACCAAAAATCGGTGTTTTGATATTGCAAAAAGTGTTTTATTCTGTGGTATACCATAGACAGTATAGATAAGAAAAGATGACGGATGTCATGTATGTTTTTTCTTACTCGTAATAAAGACATCTTAACCTAGAAATATTAAAAACACATTCATTTTTGACCTGCTTGTGTCTCGCAGACCTGGCCATTTAAGTAAGCACTTTATATCCACAAATGACACTACGTCCGATAATAGACAAGGAAGCGCAATATTATTATGAATGACTTTTCATTGTCTGAATTCAATAAATATAAAACACACAACCTGCGTAATATTGGTGGATGCAATTTTTGGTAAAATTTTACATTAATTATAGCTTCAATAAAAAATTGATAATATGAACTTCAACTTATATTTTGTATCCCTTCTTCCACATTTAAAGAATCTGTTTAACACAACAACTAAATAATAATATATTTCAATCGCAAGTCTATAACATTTTTTTTACTATATAAATATTGCACAATCAAGTGAATATTTTTTGAACATATATGTAGTGAGAAATAAACGTATTAGATTAAAAAATACAATAATTGGTTATCTGAAGCTGACCCAGCATACAGTAATGATTTCAATTCACAGTTGGATGGCTTGCTCTTAAGATTCTGATTGGAATTTCTATTGTGGTCACCATGTCCACTACTAGGATATTTCTTCATCTACAACATTTTTCTCATAAATATATGAGACATGAAGTAGGATTAAGTAAAATAAATACTTAAAAGTAGTGATGGGTCCATACTTCAACGAAACACTTCGTTATACTCACAATTTGCACATTTCAAATCGTGCTACCACATCAATACTTCGCACAGGAAGCGGCTCTCGGCGAAGTATTGAGTATAGAAATTCATACACTGTTGCACACAGACTATATTTTTTTGTTTTTGTAAATTAAAAAAATATTGTTTGCTTTGCGCGGCGTGCCATGGGATTGGGATCATAATAAACCCATCAGTACGTCGCCTATTTCCCTTTTTTATGTTATGGTGCCTTGGACACAGTAAAATAAACGAATGACATAGTCCACGGCACCCAAATAAACTTATCCCGCCAGCGCTCCTATCTAACGTCCCCTTTCAGGGCCGCAGAAATAAGCCTTCTGCTCGGCGACCCCTTTCAGGGTTGCGGAAATGAGCCTTCTGCTCAGCAATCCAAAAGACCCCTTTCAGGGTCGCAGAAATGAGCCTTCTGCTCAGCGGCCTGAAATGACCCTTTTCAGGAATGCAGATTCACAATTTGTTTGATCACCTGTTCAATACCTGAAAACCTGAAAAATTCAATAAAAGACGAAGGAGCGCTGGCCCGATAATTCTTGTTACGGGATATCACGAGTTATGGTATAACCTACTAATTCCCCCACTCGTGATATCCCGCTTGTTTGATTTTATATTTTTAATGTTAATAAAAGTCTCCGCAAACCTGTTTCTGCTGCCTGCCAGCCCGCAACCGAAAAATGAAGCATTCGAGTGACTGACCCAGGGTTAAAATAAAACATTTTGTTCCCAGTATGGTCATTTTATACTTGTCGCTACTGTGGACTATCCAAATATTGGTTGCATACTTGAAAATTGGAAAGACATGAGTGTGAACCAAGATCATTTGGGTTGCTAGTTTTATGCCTGTCTTTCTATACTTCTAAGTTAGTTCATAGCAATTTTAGCTACACATTTGGATTTGTCTTCAAATTCCCTGCCCGCAGTCTTCGGTGTTTGTGATCAGCTTTGTTTAAATAGTTTATTTATTTTTGGAAATATTTTATATTCGATCTTTAATAATGTAAAAAAAGTAATTATCAGAGAAAAATTAATTAAATAAATTACATAAATCACTTATAAAGATACACAGAAAATATATAATCACTACAAGGACTTAAACCTGGAGATTTCTGTTACCGGTAGACTGCTTTACCAATTATGCACAATAAAACAATTGATCAAAATTATTTTCGTTAAACAATTGAGTCTAGGATAATTAATTCAGAATCCATAATTTTCCTCAAAAGGTGAGAAGCACAGAGATAAAATATAATATTTGTATTTTGGTTTGAGCAGAGGGAATTTTATTCATAAGATTTATTTGGTGATCTATGGAATAAATAAATTATGAATGTACTTTTTTTAAATCCTGATGTTTAATGCATTAGAATTTTTACAATAAATGTAAATCAGTCTTATATTTGAGTTTCATTATTTATATTTCACATGGATGCGTCAAAAGCTGACGTTATAGATACTGGAGGTAAGAAGTGGCTTCTTATTTCGCTGTGCAGTCGTGCCACCTCCGGGTCCATCCCTTCCATGTCTCTTACTATCTGAGTAAATTGTACCATTCCATCTCTCCCGGGTGCGAATCCGTAATTTTTTATTACATCCATTTCTATCTGCACCACCATTGGAAATATTATCTGCATCATCTTGAGCATCTCGTTTCCTGCGGATTCCTTAGCTTCGTTCAATTTAATATAATTTTCCGGACTCGCTATAGATTTGATAATGTCGCAGAGAATTTGGCGTATCTCGTCAGCAGTAAAGTTTCGCAAAGATGACATTGTGAATCTGAATCACAGGCAATAAGATTATTTGAAGAAAACAGGATTTCGACTAATACTACAACTTCTTAACCGACCCACCTCAAAAATCTCATGAATCATGAATTAACTGACATTTGTTATTGTTTGCGTAGAAAGAAATAAAATTACATGACTGCTATGAAATGGTATAAGTAGCCATAGACGTTTAAAGTAGGAACTGTAAGCAAAAAAAGCGGATATTGGTATAGTTTTTCTCAAATTATATTTTGATTGAATAAAATACTTTTGAGAGTAAATTTTGTTAATTTACTTAATGAAAATATTAGTTAATTTAGAACATCGCGTATTGAAAAGAAAAGTGTCAAAAAGGAAATTTAACATTTTTCTGTTAACTAAGAACATATTAACTTAGAAATTAATTGTTATGCAACACCTCACAGTTTTAATTCAATATACTGATTTTATAAAACTTAAAAAGCTCATTTTTTAAAATTGACTCTTTGGAGCGTCATTTTTTTTTCTCTATATGCAGTATACGTATACACAATCAGAAGCGTAACTGCGCCATTGTGGTGCATTGGGGCCCACGATAATTAGAGTCCCATAAGATCTATGTCCTAAAATATATTTGGTATCCATATTATTTCTTATATAACTTATAATTTTTAGAATCCACCACATAAAAAAATGAAATAATAAAATTTAAAATATCTATCATGAATGTTATGACACTAATTTTATTTATACTATTCAGGAGAAATGCAGTGCAGGAAGAAAATGCATCTCCTGATTGAAGATTGGTTCCATTGCATTAGTTCAAAGTGAAAATGGAACTTTAAAGAAGATGATGTAATGGGTAAAATCACACACTTAGTACATAACATTCTTATCTTATAATTTAAAATACCCAGGGGGACCTTTCATTCATTTTGCATTGGGGCCCAATTTTTTTAGATACGCCGCTGAATACAATTTCTATGTTGACTAAGGTGAGATAAACTTTGAGTATTATTTATTAGCTTTACCACAAAAAATTTTATGGGACCTTGCATAACAAATACAGGAAACAACAGATTTGATATCTTCATTGTTTTATCAAATCCAAAGACATTAATCGGGGTAATGTAGCAGCCATTATAAGTAGTGTCCGACCGAAAGTCAGTTTTTGGCCGAAGCCGATTGTTTGGCTCTTGCCATAACCTTCAGCCAAAGCTGAAAGTTCAATCATACTTAGAAATCTTAGAACACCGACTAGAAAGTATACATTACAACGCAAATTCTACACTGTTACTTAATTTTCTGCATTATGGTGTTGACAATAATTGTAAATATATCCATTAAATTATTGCAGTTTTCCAGAAATGATAAACTGAATATTATTTACATTCATTTATTGAAATGAAATAAGTTATTTATTTCAAATAATACAACACTAGCATAGTATCAAACCATAGTTTGGAGCATTGCAATTTTACAAAAATAAATGCTAATATTACTTATTAGGTTTTGTTATACTTATTAATGCTTTATTTTATTGATTAACCTAACTTGAGTGCCTGGATTTGTGAATCTCCTATAAATATGATATTTTAACTATAACTTGTTTATTAACTACCAACCAACAATAATAATTGTACTTTTTTCAATCAAGCACAAATCTGCACATATTTATAGTAAAGTAATATTCAAAAAAGTAAATAACTTTAAAGATCTAACTTTCGTAATACTTCAAATATTATTTAAAGATATACTTATGTTATTAATTATTAATATCACTCACAATTATTTTCTTACACAACGATAATCACAAAAACTTAGTAATATTTACAAATTGACACGTGCATGGACAAACTAGTTTTCTTTGTCTTATGCCGGCCGAATCAACAATTTCCCTTGCACGATTTGTGGACGCATTGCGCTGACGTCATTCATGATAGTTCATACGTTTTCGGCGGCTAAATACAAACCTTCAGCTTCGGCAGATTTTAGCCAAAGCCGAATGTGTATTTTTTGGTTGAAACCGAAGCTTCGGTCGGACTCCAATTATAAGTCATTTGCTTTCTGCAGTAGGATAGAGAAGTAAATAAATGTGTAAATAAATTCACTAAAAAAATTTATTACGAAATGCGATCTACACCAAATTTATACATAATCATAATTGTTCTTCAATACTGAATAAAATGTATAATCTTTTAAATGAATGCCAATTAAACATTATTTTTTATAAGCCATCCATGGAATTTGAGGTTCGTTTTCTCTCTTCAACTTGTATTCTTTATTCCATGAACATAGTTCTGAACAACTTTTGTTACTATCTTCTTTTGGAACATATTCTTTGACATCTTTTTTAGAATTCTGACAATGTTTTACAGCAGTAGACGCAACCTTCTTCAAACCTAAAACCATGTAAATGGTAACAACTTTATTTGAACTATATTGAATTCTAAAACACTAACTAGTGTAATGTGTTTGAAAATGGCAACACTTAGATGTCAAAACATGTATCACAATAGATCAATTCTACGAACAATGAACATGGAAACTACCATCCAATTTCAATATTGATATGCACCTATTTATAAATAGTGATAACAAAATACCTGATAAGTCTATTGAAAATACATTCTAAAGGGCAAATAATCTTTCATACTCTAAATCATCATGCAAACTGGATAGGGTATATAAAGTTCAGTTAAAAATATACTTTAAGATTTCATAAAAAACAAAAAATTGTTTTTTAAACTAAATATACAACTGAGGAACAGCATAATTCTGGATAAAGGAATGGTAGCACAAGGATCTATGCTAGTACCAGTAAAATACCTTGTCTATTCACCTACCTATATCCTACTAGTCATTGGGGAAGAATATGAAGTTTTCATGTTTGCGGAAGACACATTCCTAAGTAAGAACATTCGTGCAAAATAATCACTACAAAGAGATTATACACGACTTCTACCTCGCCTTGTTGAAAAAAAAAAATTAAATACTAATTTACTTTAGCTCTCTAAATATTCAGAGAAGTAATATCATTAATTAACATGACGGTTACTTTGTGGTGTAACAAGATTATTTTAATTTTCATAGCTAAACTTTGTACTACACACACATTGGGTTATTGTCACTACTAGTTTCGAGAGGTGCAGTCCCTCTCATCATCAAAGTTCGTTGAAGTACAAAGTTTAATTGTGAAAATTAAAATAATTCAGAGAAGTAGTTAAAAATATTTGCACACACATAGTTATAAAATCACATATAGGTAAGTCCAGAGGGCTTAAAAACTTTAACTAGCAATTACACATTACTAAAGTATGTACATATGTAATAAGTTTAAAACAGTACTTTAAAAAAAATGTATTAAAAAATTTATTACCATTTCAGTATTTACTTAGATTAGTACATTAAGCTTAAATTATAATGAAATCCTAGTAGGGGGTAATTTCTATAACTTACATAAACCAAATATAATCTCTTCCAATAGTAATTTAAAAAAAAATAGCACCAAAATCTGTATATAAAAAAGAACTAGTTATCAGGGTTTATTATGTATATATATATTATGTACTACATAATAAGAATTTATTTACATTTAAATTAAATTATTACTATAATTCAAGTTACGTGGTTCAGCTGATCTTAAAATTTCCCATTGGGACAATAACTATTATTGTGAAAAGGTGCTAAGAACGACAATTCCAAAAACCCTCAATATGTTGCCTCTGAATATAAACAAAATTTCCAACGATAAACAATTATATTTAGGGTATAATAGTGCCTATTTTGAAAAAAGGCGTGAAAATTATCGAAAAAAGGCGTGGATCCTAATCCTAAATGCAGTATACAAAGTCGACTCTTCTTTACTTTATGGCAGACTACTGAAGTATGGTGAATAAATCTTTGGTGAATCAGTGCGGCTTTCGACCCAATAGATCCACCATAGATTACATACACTGTATGCGGTAAATCTTGGAAAAACTATATTAATAAAACATGCTACTCAACTTATCTATGATGCCACTCCACCATCTTTCATTATTCATTGACTTAAAACAGACTTTTGACAGTATAAATGGAGAAAAGATGCTACACACTGAAAATACTAGGTATCCCGTTAAAACTAGTAACACTAAGACTCATATTTTCGTAGTCTAAAGCAGTTGTAAATGTTCAGAATGAGCTAACGGATACTGTTGAAATAAAGTCTGGAGCAAAACAGGATGACACACTTTCTACCATGGTCTTTAATCTGGTGTTGGAGGCAATAACTATAATACATCGCAGATGTGTGCTTATGCAGATGATTTAGTTGTTACGAGCCAATCTAAACAAACAATGATTGACCTTGCTGCCAAATTATTAATGATAGATTACCCAAGCTCTCAAATTCTTTTAGTTTTGCAGTCCAAGGCCTCTTGGGTATTTTTACAAATTTTTGCACAGGTTTTTGTACAATCTGGTTGAGGGAATCATCTTGAATGACATCTTCATCAGGTAATACCATAGCCGATGACAAATTGGACTTTTTAGATTCTATGTATTTCCAAAACATATCCACCTTATGTTTATTAGATGTTTCTGTTGCACCACGATCCGTAAAATCTATTCTCAAGAAGAAATTTGGCAGCAAGTCTACCTCAGAACTAGACGAGCCAAAAAATGGTGTTGACTCTGAATCTTCAGAGAGGCTTGGTGATTCCTGCATGATGTCACACAAGACTTCTTTGTATAGGTCTAAGAAATCAAATTTTTTCATAAAGCCTTTTTTTAATTTCTAATGGCAGTTCCATTTAATTTGAAATAAGAATATTTTGTGACATATTTGACATTAATAAATGTTTTATTCAATGTTGGTTCTATGATTAGGGTAACCACTTGTGTTTCACCTGGAATCTCAAGGTTTAACCCAAGTTCACTGGGCTCCTCTTTTTTACAATTTCTCTGGGTCACACTGATTTTGT
Source organism: Eubasilissa regina (assembly GCA_022840565.1). Lineage (NCBI taxonomy): Eukaryota > Metazoa > Arthropoda > Insecta > Trichoptera > Phryganeidae > Eubasilissa > Eubasilissa regina. Next base: position 18,432,509 of record JAINEB010000013.1, read on the forward strand.
AATGAAAATAAAATACGTTTTATATAATGGCCGCAAGACTCTTAGTATCAATGAAAATCTCTCACTCTGTATGAGTTATCATTAGCGTTTCTTAAATGGTGTTCCATGAGGTAAAATTAAAATTTCTGTGAAAAAGTTAACAATTGAAGTACTGTTGCCATTCGCCAACCCATCCTCATGTAAAACTGGAATCTCGCTATACTCTGGACCAAAATGAAGGATTGAAATCAACTCAATGCGGTTCCAGACATGGATACAATTGTCAACAAGCAATTAAATTAATAAAAATATAGGAAGAATCTGATGCCATAATTATTGTTAAACATTATTACTTTTCCCTGCCAAGCCTAGGCTATATTTATGAGACATGAAAGATAATAAACTGGGAAATTGCCTTCTCCTGGGAAAAACGTTTGTTTGGTGTTTGACCTTGACCTAAGAAATGTCTTCACTGGCGGTCCACTTTTTTAATGAAATACATTGAAAGGTTCTGTTATATCATGCGAAATATAATTGGAAAATACTTTTTCTTTTTATCTGAATGTTCTGTCTGTGATTCTGCAAGCTTTTTTTTTACTCACAAACAATCTCAGGGTTTACCCTATGTGTGACTAATGAAGAGAGAGAAAGAAATAAAACAAATTTTAATTTAAAGGCAAATGAAACATTTATTTTTCATTTCAATAATCATATAATGATAACCGTAATGTTTTCAAAAGCAGTTTTCTAATGTTTAACATGTTTTCGAAATCTAATTTTCTCAAAGGTATACCTAAATACATAACACATTTATGGTTTTAACATTCTGGAAAAGCAAATATGATAAAGCAGGTGTTATCCCGATGAGACATATCAGTAAATGCAATGCAAATGTAATTTCATTGCTGTCTAAATTAAAATTGAAATAAAAACAGATCGACTGAGCCCTCCATGAAAAATGACCTCAACTCAGCTTGACATATTTTTATAAGAATGCTGTCTTTTCTGCGCCATCTAATTACATCATTAAAAGAGAAAAATAATACCATTAGAATTAAATAGATATATTATAATTCACAATTAGTGATTTTGGGATATCTCAAGACATTTGACAAAATTGGAAAATAACTGGATTTCAAAATATATGTCTATAGGAAGAGTAAATTATTAAAGTTTAATAATAACTTTCCATTAAAAAAAATTTGATTATACAATATATTTCTTATTCTTAATTTAAAATAAGTTGGATCATTTTATTATGGAGGGAGCGATGAGAAAGAGTAGCCCCGTGATACTCCCCATTACAATTCATACAACTAATATTTCGATTGAGACATTGCACATAAAAAACACAAATCTATTTGTCTGTAAAGCATATGTATGTGTTCGTTAACCAACGTACCAAATAAATAAGATTTTCATGCTGTTGCCGCATTTTTATCATGATGATACAATGTACATTATTTAAAAATAGAATTGAAATTGAATATATAATTTTAGTTGTACCTCTAAAAAGTTGGCATCAAACTGTCTGATAATTAAACAAATTAAGTTGTCAGGTAGTTCACTTCGTAATTTAGTTTTTATATTAAATTCTTCATATTAATAATGTTCAAATATCAGCAACACTTAAAATTCAGAATGTGTGGTAAACATTTATTGATTTAATGTTAATTATAAAATGTTACCACAGTTGTCTAATTAAAGCAAAATCGACAGATGCAACTCGATAAAACTTGTTGAATAGATAATAAAAGCCTGGAACATACAAGTCAAGTAAATTATAATGTTGATACGGAGGTTGCGAATGCAAAACGCTTTTCAATTTTAAAAAAAATTGTGTGTAATAAAAGTGATTTTGAAGGTAGAAAATTTTTTGAAAAATTTGAATGTTAGGAGTCTTCCATTTAATAAGTATATACATAGGGGGGAGGTGCATAATATATCTACCATGAAGATATACTACCATGTACACAGTTTAAACAAAACAAACTTATATGACATATAAAACTTATGAAAAGATAAACATATTGTATTTTATAACATTTTAATTAAATAGTATCTTTTAATGAGACGAATTTTATTTAATTCAAAGAATGCAGTCAACTAAAAAAATGTTTTTTTATGTATGCTAAATGGTTTTACTATTCAGTGTTTGTATTATGTAGCCATAAAATAATCCCATATGAATGTCTTTTTCTGGCCAATAGTAATAATTACGACACATTATTTGTTACATTTGAATTTTCAAATATTCTACTTAGTCGAGGGACTGTTGTCAATGCATATCTCAAATAAATATAATATTTTTATTGCTTAGATGAATGTATACACACTTTTCACCTCTGCAGTTCATCACCATTATAATAAGGGTAGACTACTAACATTTAATTGCTTTTTCTTAAAGTTTTATTAAAAATAATTCAAATCAAATCGGTCTTTACAAAATAAGATTAATAACAAAAACTTCAACAATACATTTATGCATATCAAAATGTAGTGTACCAAAGGGAGAATCACTGGCATTGTTTTACAGCTCTTGTGTCTTCATTTAATTTAACTACAAATTTTCTTTAAAAATATTCTAAAAATATGTGATATTCTCACCATCAGCATTTCGTGATTTTGTGACATCACAAAAAAATATGCTGAAATATGTGTACTGTCTAAAGAAAGTGTAACATGTATTTTAAATATGCCATTATAAACTTCGAGAGTGTTTTGCCTGTGCATGACCAGCAACACATTAGTATTTATATAATTTATACAGTATTTAATTAGTTAGATGTCATATTATATATATATTGCCAATTTTCATGGCTGCTGCAATATGCATCCATATAAAGAACTGTTTGTTTCTGTACAATAACAAATTGTGTAACAAGTGTTCGATGGCCAGCCGTATTTTATATTGACCTACACACCCGAGGGTATGAGACTTGATGTACTAATTAAGGCTAACTCCACAGCACACGTCCCTTAGAAATACTTTGAAGGCAGACGATTTCAAGTGTGACAAATTTTGTTATATATAAAAAGAGGAAAATAATCAATAAAAAAAATGATAACTGTATACACATTTAAAATCTATTAAAATTTGATTAAAATATTCATCAGCGACTATAATGGTTAAATATATATGATATAGTGTATCTAAAAAGGCCGGTGAAAAAACCGATATCCATTTCATCTTATGGATGGATAAGATTGATGAAAAAACATTCATTTTCTATTAGTTTGCATTTGCGACATGTTACAATATTTTTGTAACCCTAAACCCCATGTTCTGGACAATAATTGTGAATATCTAAAGGGTTTCATCATTTTCCTATTTATCTAAAGGCAAAGGAACTCAGATATTAAAAGTATTTCAATGAACACCATGGTTGTCTCCAGTTAAAGCACTGTTAACTTTCCTTTATCACTGGAACTGGATTATACTACATACATTTGATTACATTAGAATAAATTCTTCCTAAGGTCATTTTATTACGAAATTACAAATGAAAAACTGACAACATAAAAATAATACAGTATATATATATCCAACAGCAGCATCCAGCAGACACAAAAATATGAGATATATTTTTATTTGTGCAATAATATTTTATTTATCATAAATATTATTGTATTTAATTATACTTGTCTGCAGGGTATTTATACAATTATTATAGTACGAAAACAGAATGGGTAGTATTGTGGAAATAAAACCCACTAAAAATGACTTACTTATACAAAACTGCAACTGTGCTCTAAGTAGTACTTGGATACGTTCAAAATACAATTTATGGTCACTTTTCAAAATTGTGATGATTTTTAAAAATTATGTCATCTATGTTCAGCAAAAACTCCAATGGCAGTTAATACTATTTTAGCATCCCACAATTATGTTAACTATGAAATATTTTGTACACAATTAAGTGACAGAAATACAGCTCAAAATGGGGCCAGTGTGGCCTACCTGTAAAACACTACAAGCTAAAGGTCACTAAGTGACATTGTGAATTTTTCTTAAAAATAAAACTTCAATAAAGTGCGCCTATTTTGAATAGGTAGGCACCATAATAATGTTTGCTGAAAAATGAATAGAGAAATTAATTTAGCCAAAATTGCACTGATTGAGTTTTTGCTAACACAGACAACTTATATATTATGTTAACAACGCCTTAATACCTAATAACTTACACTTAGAATGCTAAATATCAATATATATGTATAAATATATATTAAACCAAAAACTTTAATAATTCAATTTTACAAATTATTTTAATATTATTTTACATTGTTTTATTTATGAGATACACTTGATAGATTTACATATTATTTCTGTGTAATGTGGTCAACTGATTAGCTGTACTGTTCTCAGTCATCGTGGAACTCACCAGTTCGCAATTACCAATTACTATATATTTTACCTTTTACTTTAAAATATACTCAAGTAAGCGATAGTACATACACAAATATACAAATTAAAAATTATCCAAAAGTTTGAAAATAAAGGCAAAAAAAAGTTCATTTGGAATATAGGGATTTGTTAAATGACATGTTATGGACATTGAGGTGTGCAAGATAAAGTTTTCAAAGTAATGTAAAGAAAAATATATTTTTGAGCAAAAATAAATAGGTACTGACTAATTTGATTCGTTCATAATCGAAGCCAGAGTTTGCAATTGGTGATGACGTATATACACTTGAAATGGGATCTCATTAATTTAAGACTTGAAAAATATTAGCTATTATTATTATAATATAAAAAATAAATAAAATCCTTTTTCTTTGCAAAAAGTCTAAGCATTTTTACTTTTTACTTATTTTTATTTTAGCTTATTTCTGCATGCCGTATTGTTTTATGCAATTTCAAAACATAACACCAAAATAATAACAATAATGTAGAATATGAATATTATGAAGATTGTCAAATAAACAATCATAATTTTTGTGTAGTTTGAGTTTTCTATGCATTTGCAATATATTTAAGTATAAACATCAATCAAATATTGTGTAGATTTAAAATGAATGCAGTTCCACTTCAATGGGTTAATAATAACATAAAAACCTATCTACAAAAAGTGTTTTTGAGCTAAGTATGCAGATTTATTCAGAATAAATGGTTCTATTCATAATACAAAAAATACTTACCCAACAACAAACTATAGAAAGTGAAATAATCTTAAAAAAGTGTCTAAATGGATTTGAAGTTAAATAATTAAAACAATGACACATCATCTGAAAAATTTATTGCATTTAATTTTTCAGTCCATTTAAAAGAGAAAATACTATTTATGTATCTGTTAAAATTTGGTTTACTTATTACTTTTATAAAAATTAGCTAAAAATAAATCCTCATTTTTGAAAAAAAAAAATATTTTCCTCTCTCTTAAAAACATGATAATATATGTAGATAGGTTTTGTGTTTTAATCTATCAGTTGGAAAAACAAAAATCAATTTTTTTGTCAAATCCAAATCAAATGTATTTTTTATGAAAAATAAATAAATATTTTTTTTTGGCATTTTAGATTATGTACTTGATTTCGTATAAATTTTAAATTTTACTCCACAATATGAGCTTATGAAGTTATAGTTATTAAGTCATTTTGGTTTTAGATTTGATCTTTTTCTTTTCATAGAGAAGGGAGACAATTGAATTATACAGAAGATTGTCACAAAAAAATAATTTGGATATTGATAACAATTATTTGATGTTAACCGGATTTCTGTCCTGATGCAATACTAATACATTTGCATCCTAGATTGATTGCGTCTCAAGATGATAAGCAAATAGATATGAAACTGGTAGGCACCAAATAACATCTTAGGTTAATCATTCAAAATGTCCAACAATCACGTTACTGCTTCAAATACTACAAGATAATATTTTAAAATCTGACATTTAAAATTAAGTATTACAAATATACATTGACGGAAACATCATACAATGTATTAAAAAATATTTATACAGAACTACAGGAAAAATTCATCAACCAAAAAAATACCCGCAAAAATAGAAAAATTCAACGAGCATTGTGCGACACATTATTTTGTTGTAAGTGATTCTGAGTGATAATATTAATACTGTTCTTTTTCACTACACAAAGCTGCGATTGGATTTGGTCTTGTATAGTATTGGCATCCCTGCTAAATTATATTCCAAGTTATACAATTTTTATTGTATTGAGACGGGAACAGAAGGCATCCACGAAACACCTGATGTGATTAGTTATACCAGATATTGGAAGACGGCACTGTTAGAAACTTAACAGTTGACGAGCATGCAAGTGCACGAGAAAATTGTGTGAAAGTGAACCAGGCCTACGTGGTGAAATAGCGTAATACGTACATTTGTTAATTAGTTAATTCTGAGACAGTGTGCTGTTAAGACGATATTTGGATAGATGACCCCGCTCTAAACCATACCTGCGGACCATATGTTGTGTCCAGAATGAAAGCTGTAACATCCTATTGCAAAACCATCAACTCAGTGTTGAAATGTTGTTTGAAGGCATTGAGGTAAACTGAGCATCCAGGCTATTGCATTCATCCCTCCTTTCATACAGAATCTTAACAGAAGAATGTATGAAAATGGCATAATTTTATTTTTGCTAAAAGTTATGCAATTAAGTTAAAATATTATTTTTATGTCTCTGTAAACATTGAATTTTTCAATGATGATACGTTTTTGGTGAGTTACAGTGATATAACAATTCTTATTACTTCCCACAATACACACAGCTTCACAGTCTCTTGTAAACAATGTTTCAATAAATATTATCTTCTATAAAATAAGAGTTATTTTCTTTAAAATATTGAGTGATAGATTTTGTGAAAGCTTAAATTCGAGAAATAATGGTGAAAGCTGCAAAGAATTTCGCTATGGGTATAATAGATTAAAAATGAAAAATAGAAAGTTCTTTAATAAAAAAAAATAAAAATGAAAATAAGTCAAACAAGCAGATTAAAATATTAAGAAAAAACTTCTATAAAAATTACTCTCAATGTAATAAATTAAGAAGTTAATTATTTTTTGTCACACAATTTAGAGTGAAAGGTCAAACATTACGTTCAAGGTGTACATTAAATTATGTACATTTTGAGTGCTTGCAATGATACAAGTACTTAAAATTGTTGAACTCAATAAACTTCTAAAAATGGTTGATCTATACGCATAAAAAGTCTAATAATATTTGTATACAATTTCCACCAATGTTGAAGCATTACATTTGATGTTGTACTTTTAACTGCTTTAAAAACATGTCAGTGCAACTTGATTGTTGATATCTAGAACACGGGATAAGTCTTAGATATTTTAAGCAATCATATATTGTTAATTTTTTTAATGACCATTTTCATAATTAAGCTACATTTCATTGGATTCTTGCTTATTGAGAGCGCTGCAAAGGGAGATCACGTAACTTGAAAAAAGAAATTCACTAGCGTTAGACGCGAGTGAGCAATATAACTATAGACAAACAATTGTGTTAATGTTACATTGTAACATTCGCACAAAGAGTGCGGCGGTGTAAATACAATTGTATTATTAAATCTCCCGATTTGACAATATGTTTATGATATAAGATTTGTCACATAGTTGAAATATGGAAAAGATATTTACAAACTCTTTTGCTATTAGAAAAGAAAATTAAGAGTTTGAGTTTTGAGAGATACTTAAAGAAGTTCAAAATGTCATTGGTAATATTGCATTCAAAAGAATGATAAAACAGCACCTTCAAATTATTGATGCCATAGAAATTGAATGAAGATAACATTCCAAACATCATCAAAGACGTTATTAAATATCCTCAATATCTTCACCGATCAACAACTGAGCGATAGATAAATATGCTACAATCTCGCACATTAAAAAAAAGTGTACATGTTGGTTGAATACTAAGAGTAGACATTTTAAAATAATTAATTTCCAATACGTCAGCCAATTATGAGTGAATAATTATATTTGTCATATAAAAATAAACATTTAACCTAGATGCAAGAGGGTTGCATTATTGCACAGTACAAAGTCTTAAAACAATAAAAGTTTAATTTTTATTATTTTCCCAAAAAAAAAAACGGTCACCAGCATTTTTTTCTATTTAAAGATTTATGGCCTATTTAAATTAGAAAAAATTATCTTTGATGGAAAAATTTTCATTGCATGCAGTATCCATAAAAAAATAAATATAGGAGAGTAAATTTTGATAGCATTTTCAAAATGAATGCATTTTGCATTAAAAATACACCGGATTAATAGTCTTGCAAAAGTTCCAGAGCAAGCATTGTTTGTACTGTTAAGGAGTAATGATACCTGGAATGATTTTTTTTGCACGAGTACGATAGTCAGCACACATACTATAAATAGTAAAAAAAAAAAATGACAAACCAAATTTTAAAAAAAATGCCCTCTCTTTGATCCTTACACCAGGCCAAAACTGAAATATTTTTGGTGCAGCATAATACTATAAAATAGGAAAGTTAACTAAATGAACAATTCATCGCATAGTTTTATTTGAAAATAAAAAATATTTTTGAGTTAGTCTGGTGTAATGAAAATTGGTGTCAAATCTGAATACATTGTTTAAAAAATTAAGTAAATTAAACAGCATTCGCAAAGCCAATAATATATACAAAAAATATATTACTTAAAACAGAAAAAAAAAATTTGTCAATTTTAAAGATAATTTAATTTATATTTGTGAAATTTAGTACTGCAACACAATATTTACTCCTATTTCAGAATACTTATTATTTATAACTATAATCTAGTAAATTAAATTGAGAATTGCCTTGTTGTTATTGTGAACAGAAACATTCTTAGAATGTTGTCACTGAAAAAATAGTTTATTATATTGGAAAATTAGTTTTCTAACCACTTTGTCACATACGTATCACAATACACGGGCAGATTTACAGTAACTTGATAGTAAAACCATCACACATTATTTATATGAAATCTAAATTCACACAGCGTATTACTGAAAACATTCTCAACAACTTTCTTCCTAACATAATCCAGAATAAGGCAGAATTAAAAACAAGAACCAAACTTCAAACAGAGAAATAATCAATTTCATTCAAATCCGGGTGTAAAAAGTGAAATCCGGGTGTAAGAAGTGGAATCCTAGTTTTATTTGAATTCTCTTATCGGTTTATGGAATTTTTTCAAAATTCGAACGGGCTCGTTTGTGAGGCACTCAGCGCCGAGGTGGGTGTTGCTTTCGCGAGTGTCGGAACCCTCAGTAATCATTCCTGTCATCGTGGCGGTGGTAGCGAACACGCTTGTTGGGTAGGGGAGGGGACGGAGGGGGTACCTCGATGATGAGCTCCCCTGGCCCCCCCCCTCCATCCTCACCATCTCCATCCAAACAGCTGTCGTCACCAGAGTAGCTGCGCTTCATGGAGCTACCGTCACTAGTGACATACGTCCCACTGAAAAAAAAACATTTTTAAATTACAAAATATCTCATTTATTTATTTATTAGACTTTATTGACATATATGTTTTTGTTGTAACAGAGATGAATATATTATAATATAATATGACAAACATAAGATACAATTACATTACAATTAAGTATAATACTCATAGTTTATTGTGTGGGATGGAGTAGACTCCACCCCTGATATATACAGCATTGTCCTGGCTACTTTGTTAGACTGAAAATGGAAACCCATGGAAAAAAGAACAATAACTCCTGTATTCATAATACAATATGCTTCTCACTTATCCACTATCATACTATACTCAAATATAATAAAGTAAATACAAGCAGATTAAAAGTAAAAGTAGCAAGATTAATATATACTGTTTAAGCTGACAAAATGTTAAATAAATTAAAATACCAATTCAAAATTTTGAATGCTTGAAATTCAATTTACGAGGTTTCACAATATCTTTTTAAGTAGAAAATAATCTAATTAAATGGACCTACCCATATCCATACGGCGAATGCGGCGCTTGGATGATGACATTAGTCGGAGGAGACATTGAGTGCTCCTCCTTGATGGACACGAGGCTGCTTCCGCCGGACCCGACAACATACTTTTCTGAAAAATTCAATATTAATAATTAGCAAGAATGTCACTTAATATAAATATGACATGGCCTTGAAACAGGATACTATTCGTAATTTAAAAAAATAAAAATTGTCAGTATAAACAATTAAATTTACAATAAATATCTCAATTGAGTCTAGAGTTAAAATATTTATGACGTAAATTGCAAAAAAAAAAAAACAAATGTTACTTTATTATTGATGACTAATAAATGGTTATGAAATTTTAAAAAGACAACACCAATAAATAACTAGAAGTAAGCAACATTTTTTATAAAATGTGTTTTGCAAAACCTTGATAATTCGAAATTTGATTTAATTTGAAATTATTGTAATATTTCTATATCACAAAATATCAATTGCATACTAAAGTCACTTGTTAATTTGGAATTCTAAGTAAATCATAATTCAAAATAATCCTGAGCTCCTTGTATCCATAAATCGATACTTTTTACTTCACAAAAATTTAAGATTTTGAGAAACGATAGAATGAAACAAGAAATTTATGGGGATCTGAACACCTTTATTACGGTATTTGAAGATCATAAGCAAATCAACTACTTATTACTTATTCTTCGTCCATTTATGATTGTTTTTTTATATCTCCTAAATATTTTAGAATTTGCATCTTTATAAAATAGTCTTGGTTTTTCTCACGAGGTACTTGAACCCGGGATATTTCTATTGCTAGTTTCGTAATTTCAGTAAAAGTTGTTTTGATATTTATTTTAGAACTTTGTATTTAAAATAATTTTTATGTTTGTTATAATAGCATTTCAATCTACAGTAAAAATTTGCTTCATTAACAAAAAATATTGAATATAAATGTTGTAGTAGACAAAGGAGTAAAGTAGAGTAGCTAAAGAGTCGTCGAGATGGTTTGATCACGCAGAATGTATGAGCGAAGAGACGATGATATAGAAAGTATGTAAGGTGAGTGTTGAAGACATCAGCAACACAGAACGCCCCCAAGTTTCGACAACCAGAGAGCGCGCACGAGATGTATTGAAAGTGGACGAGGTAAGAGTGCGGTATGCTATCCTCTCTGTCTACCTCTAAACGAAGTGATAGTCAGTTAGTAGACTTTTCATATGTGGCTATTTCAAGATATTCTGTTCAGTCATAGCTTTGCAAATAAAAAAATTACAAAAAAATGGGAACGGAAAAGGCAGTTTTACTTCCAAGAAGGGTCACATTTTGTTTGCAAAATTATGCAATTTAAATTTGTGTGAAAGTGCGCAATTTTAGTACCGGATTGTATGTAATTGAATCGGAATCAGTAAATTTAATAGAAATTGCGGGAAAAAGTAAAATCTGTGTTACGCTATTATTATATTTGAGCTACCAAATAAGCGGGATTACCTTCCCTTTCCCCGCCTGCTCCATTCGTGACCACCGTGATGTGCTGTCCTGGAAGCATCAGGTGGCGCTGCCCTTCCACAAGAGACTGCTGCTGGCTCATGAGTCCTCCGGAGCTCATGTAAGACATGCCACCGTGACCTAAGTATGAACAAAGAATAGTAAATAAACCTCTTTAAAATTTCTTGTTAAAAATAATTATTCAAAGTGAAATTAAATTCTTATTACCGGGTGATCCGGGGGCGCTCTGCGGGTGCGCCCCGTGCCGCACGTGTGGCCCGCCCCCACTGGATTCATGCTCAGGCGGGAACGGTTCGGGGGAGGGCTCCCGAGACAGCTCCTCGGGAGTCACCAGGCCGGACATGCCCACGTGAGATGGGGATGCCGGGGCACTCCTGGAATGGTAATAGAATAACAGAGGAATATTAGATGTAAAAAGGTTGGGATTTTTTATTCGGATTAACTGTTTTTTTTCACCAAAATCCACAGATAACAAGACACAAAATTTCTTATTGGGGTTAACATTAAAAAAAAAAACAATTAAATCAAACATATGTAACTCTCGTGAACACACTAACAAACTACTGGGAAAATAAGGTTCATCAATACAAAATTTAACTAAAATTTAGAAAAACTCTGACGCACATATTGTGACACCACTACATAGAATGTTTTTTCCTACAAATTTCTTGCTCGTTGATGACTACAAGGTTACTAAATAGTTTTGAAATTTTATATTAATTCAAGTGCACTATTTTTATCACAAATAGCTTTTTTAACAGCTATTATCTACTTTGTCTATCCTCACTTGGACGGGTGATTCGAGGGAACAGGTAGACTTACCGCGAGCTGAGTCCGAAAGGAGCTCGGAAGCAGGGTACTCCTCGCTGCCGTCTCCTTCGGAAGGCCTGTTCGATGAGCTTGGCCTCACTCTGGGGGTCAATCCGCCAGAAACTTCCTTTGCCGGGCTCCTCCTGGCTGCGCGGGACTTTTATGAAGTATCTGAAAGACAATTGAATCCATCACAACTATGTAAAAGTTATTTTAAAATTATCCCTTTCAAATGAAACATTTGATAATTGCTGTAATTCAAAATCCAATGTAAAGACTTAAATAACCACTAGGATAGATTTTAACTAATTAAATATGGGGCCAACATATCGTTTACTAATTTAATATTTATTTATTTACACTATTTTAATTGTCGAATAACAGCCCCATAAAAAAAATGACAAGAATTACACTATCAAGACTGCGTAATTACATATCTTATTTTTTATCACAATAATATTTTAACCAGTTTTTTAGGCAAAAAGGATACTTTGTTTTTAAAGAACCACTGGAAACTTACAGCCGGTTTTATTAGACAATAAAAAAAATTAACTGAAGGTACATGGGTATATGTATGTATGTATAGGTATAGTCCGATCAACGTAAATTGGCGAACGGCGGAGGGTGCCACTGTATTCATACTAAACCTTACGAAGAGGGGAACACTCGTATGCGGACCGAGGGAATGTTAGTTCAAAAAGTCACCGCTCGCCAATTTACGTTGGTCGGACATATATTGAATAGAATAATTATATAATCCTTTGGTACTTTGTCACTTGACTGGGATATAATGAAATGTAGCCCTATGAACTTTTCATATTTTAAAAATAAATTAATCACTGAGCTTTGCATAACCGACTTGTGTTTTCTAATACTGATTTAGGTAAGCAGATTGTCAACCAACTATTCTGTGTAAATTTTGAAACATGATTTTCTCCCGTCACTAAATAAACCTGAATTAATTGATAAGACAAATTAATTGTATAATTCATTAACTGCCTGAAGAAATAATTATCATCCCTTGCAAAATTTATGATCTCAGTTATCTCGCAAGCATTCTACCGACCATTTATACAAAGTAAAAAAAAAGTCACTTATTTACATATATGAATAGTATTTGTCGGTAGACCATGACCGTAAGACATTGCTGACTCTGACATGCACTGGAGAGACTCTTATGTGAAAATAAAATAGCGATTATGGAGTTCTACAAACTTATCTCGGAAACAGTAAAAAAAAAAAAAAAAAAAGACTCATTTTTATTACACAAATACTATTCTGAGACAATTTCTAAATCCACATCCACATATATATCACTCACAGGCTGGATGGAGAGGCACAGGTAAGATTATGTTTATGTTCATTCTGTCTCAGAAGAATCTCATCAGAATTCAAGATGAAATATTTAAAATCATAACTTTATTGCCTAGGTTGCTGTATTATTTATATCGCATAATATTTATATTGTAGAGCTATTGAAATCATATGTTTATATAGTCAATTACACCATATCTTATTCTTATGCATCTTCTGTTTTATACAATTACACCATATCTTATTCTTATGCATCTTCTGTATAAGTCTAATAAGTCTTTGCAATTTTGTTAAATTATTAATTATAAAATCAAATTATTACATTTCAATCAATGATGTATTCCCCATTATTGTTAAGGACTTCCTTCCGTTGTTTAATCAATTTCTATAAAAATCATGTGATCTGGTATTGAATTAGTTATCAAGCCAATTTCTTAGGTCATCGTCTTTGTTAAACATAGCGCCATGCATTTGATTGGAGGGCGACTGAAAAAGGTGATAAGCTAACAGAATGAGGTTGGGACTGTGAATGTAGCAGAATTTCCCAGTTGAGCTCCTGGATGACCATTTTGACGAGTTGAGCCTTGTGTGTCGAAAATGTTAATTTTTCTCAACTTGACACTCCATTATTTAAGCCTAAAAATTAAGAAAAACTATGACACAGCAAAACGGCGACACTGATGTTTTAGAGCAGAAAATATGGTATCGAATAAGTATGTCATTTTTCATCACAAAAAAGTAAATTAGTGGGAAATATTAAACTATACAACAGACCAGGTCTTGCACACACAACCCGGATACATTGGAATAAACTAATTATTATTAATATAGGCTCAAGTATCATAGTGTCAAAGATGCAATGCTATAATTCGCGTAAGACGGGTTGCATGGTTATTTAAGCAAAATTAACCACCATGACGTAAATCCAATAGTTCAAATCAACAAAATTTTAATGCAATACTACGTTGGCTTCACTTTTTGTTCTGGCCATCCTATGTCATCGCTGTGTGCAGGACCCTTTGAGCTGTGATGTACGTTGAATAGACATTAAAAATAAATGGATGTTGATGAACATCCAAATTTTCTTTCTTCATTTTCAAGAATGTGTGGTAAAATAAGTAACTCTATCAAGGTTATGCAGTGATCTATATGGTGATGTATTGTCTCCATATGATTGCTAAGTGAAATTATTTACCTGTTGAGACTGAGATTATGTCGGATGGAGTTCTGCCAGCCCTTGTCGGCCGTCCTGTAATAGGGGTAGTGCTTGGTGATGTAGGAGTAAATCCCGCTCAGGGTGAGCTGTTTGTCAGGCGCAGAGGCAATGGCCTGCACGATTAGCTGCGCATAGCTGTAGGGCGGCTTGGCCTCATCTCGGGTGCCCGTACTGCCTACCCCAGAGTCGTTCCCTGAAGTCGGAGCCTGGAAGGAGACACAGTTTAGAATTTATTTACAGTTAAATATGGACCCATTTTTATACCAAATAAAATGAAATAGTAGAGTACTAGAGCAAGGAATAAACTGCATATCAATATTAATATTATTCTTTGAAAGTTGCCATTAGTAAACCTACAGGAAAAGTGATCTTTAACCCTTTCTATTATGATGGTATTTTAAAATACCATTAACTTAATCTAGTCATATATCTAATTTTACTGTGGTGTCATTTTTCTGATGATACTACTAAGTTTACGTAAATAATAATCTACACTAAATTTATTTAGACTATTAACATTAGTTACTTTTTTGTTGTGTCAACACTGCGGCAGGTGAAATCGGTCAGTTGAGCATTGTTACAAGGTTAGGTTTAACGCGCTTGTATTCCTTGTGATGATTAATAGTTATTTTGACCTATTTTTTTTTTCTTAAATTTTCAACTATTCTTTGAATATTTATTTTCTATTGTTTGTACTAAGTATTTTTTATTTATGCCATGTAAGGGTCCGACTGTACTGAATAACCACAAATTATAATGAATAATATTAATGAATTTGCTTTTTTATGTTTGAAGAATACTACAAAAAATATATAGTTGCTACACACATAAATTGAATAATTTGGGGGTAGAAAGGGTTAAAAAGATTTAATTGACGGAAATAATGGTCCACAGCAAGTCTTCATACCTGAAAGCTCAGAACTGTGTATTGAAAGCAAATTCTTAATAAAAACTGTCAATTGGTGAATATCTCGACACTAAATATCTACACATTACATTGCAACAGGGATTTAATTCAGATGCATATTATCGTGTTTTCCCAAAAATGAGATCGGATCTTTTTTGTTCTAAAATACGCATTAGGGGTTTATTTCAGGGATGCCTTAATTTTTCTAATACAGCAATCTACATTTATTCATGTACTAAATTATCTACATTCATTCAATCACAAAAATCTCTAACATTTATTCATTCATAAAAATCATCTTGTCAGTGGTAGCATTAAATCGACCCCTTCTTCTTAGTAGGGTTTAATTGTTATTTATAAAATTGTATTACTTACGATATAAATAAAATTAATAATATAATTTGGGATAAATTAATATCATATCACGATTTGTAGATTACCTACAAATTCCCTAAATATTTTAAAAATGATATCACTACAACTTCAGTAACCTAACCCATACATAATTATGATTTATTTTTACTGTACATTATATGTAAACTTTCAAATACTTTACTGAAACTGGACACAATATGTATATTGTTCATTTTTAATATTTGAAGCAAAATCTTAGTACATTTAATTTGTTAATATAAGATGTTATATACAATAACTATTCAATTGGTTATTGGTGTACAAAGTTGTTAAATTAATTATTAGGTACTTAATCTAAAGAATTTAAAAAAAAAATGCCGCAATGTTCTCCGACCTTTTACAGAACCATTCTTGGACTACAAAACAATTTGTCTATGAAAGGAAATCTTCATTAGAAAAGTATAAAGTGAAATTTATTTTAAAATACAATGAGTCAAATTGTTATAAATTTATTAAAACAAACAATTTTTAAATATGCAATATTTGTGAGAATCGTGACAATTTTGAAATTTTTTTTATTTATCATCAATTTTGAAATTTGATTTATCAGCAAATGGCAATATTAGTTTTCTCTGTTCACTGACCATGCATTATATTTTGAAATAAATAAGCTAATAGACAATTCTGACTCCACTAACTCATAATCATTTGATGTACGGTCGGGCCTTGTCCACAAACTAAATTCGTACCACGATCCGGATCATGGTATGAAAAATTTGTTGTACGAAACGCGATTTACTAGTTTACCATGGGAAATAAATTAAATTGATATCGGACCCTGGACAAAAAAAAACATTTGGAAACTTTATATGATTACAGGTTCATACTTCTTCACATTTAGAAGTTTTAGGTTCTTCAGCTGCTTCTGCTTGTTTTTTCTTTATCTATACATTTGCAATATGGTATTATTGGATGGGGAGGTGCATATAAAACTTCAATGTCACAATTAGAAATCACTCAAAAAATGATAATAAAAATTATTCTAAAAAAAAAAAAAGACTATCCAAGTATACAAATTTCACAGATTTTAAAGTACCAAAATAGTACATACATAAAAAAAATTCAATAATTCAAATTTTCAAAATTAAAAAACAATTAAATTTTAGAAACGAATTCCGATCTACAAGATATAGAGATCAAATTGATATCCCAAAACTAAAATATACCGCTCAAAATCAATATATTTATCAGGGTATCAAATTTTTTAACAATCTCCCCATCACAATTAGAAAAATTACGGACTATCATAAATTTGTAACTGAAGTAAAAAAAATATGTATACAGACTAACCGAAACATAAATTAACTTGAATATACTCCTTCTCTATACACGAGTCTTACTCTCATAGAGTAGAAACAAATGTTAAAATATATATATATATATATATCCACTGATTATTGAAATTGTATTATATTCTTAATATTAATATAAAAATATATATATATATAATAAGTAAAACGGAAAGAAATGACATTTTTTTCTGTCGCGTCACTTTAAAATTAGTTTGTCAACGGTTGCCGTTGAGTTAGCACGTCGTGGTTAGTATCATTTTAAAGCTCTGTGTGTACTCTTTCCATTTCAAGATATTTTATATTTTTTTTGCCGTTGTAGAAAAATGGAGAAGCCTGAGATTGAAGAAACACATTTGCACTATTTTATGCTGTTTTTATTTGATAAAGGATTAAAACCAAAAGAAGCTACGCAAACCATTTGTGACATTTACGATGACGTCTTGAAACTTCGAAAGTGCTTTAGATGGTTTCAAAAGTTCAAAAGTGGTGATAGGGAATTAAAGGACAAACCAAAAACCGGAAGACCCCTCAAAATCGACGATGACGTCCTAAAATCATTGGTGGAAGCTGATCCTCGTAAAACAGTGAAGGAATTGTCACACGACCTTGGCTGTCCAATAACAACTGTGCAAGATCATCTGAAAAGGTTGGGGAAAAAACACAGGCAAGGAATTTGGGTGCCGCATGATCTCTCTCAAACAGCCTTGGAGCAACGCGTGACCATCTGTGCTTCCCTAATGTCCAGGCACGAAACGGATCCATTTCTAAGAAGAATAATTACCGGGGACGAGAAATGGGTCCTTTATAGTAATACCAGGAGAAAAAAACAATGGCTATCACCAAATCAAGTACCTGCGCCTACCCCTCGGCCAACATTGACGTTAAAAAAAGTTTTGTTATGTGTTTAGCGGGATGTTTCGGGGATAATACATTTTGAATTGTTGAAATCTGGTCAAACAGTTACGGCAGAGCTATACTGAGCCCAACAAGAACGATTAAAAGCAGAGTTATTAAAAAAATAATCTGTTTTGGTCAATAACAATAGGCGGATTTTACAACATGATAATGTAAGACCTCATGCGGCAAAAATTACTCAGCAAAAAAATAAAAGAACTTGATTTCGAACTTCTGCCACATCCTCCATATTCACCAGACATAGCACCTTCGGATTATTATCTCTTCAAGTCGATGGAGTATTCACTTTGTGACAAAAAATTTACAAACGCTGACCAGGTGAAAAATCACCTGGATTCGTATTTTGCCAGTAAGTTCACCAGAGTTTTATGAAAAGGGTATCAAAAAGTTGCCTCTTTTATGGAGGAAGATAATAGACAACGAAGGAAATTATTTAACAGAATAATATTGTATAGTTTTTTTAAAAATAAATTTTTTGTTACAGTAAAAAAAAATGTCATTTCTTTCCGTTTTACCCAATATATATATAATAATAAAAAATGCATATCATTAAAATGTTTTAAAACTAAAAAAAAAAAAAATGTTGATTACTTTTCTCCTTTACTCCTAAAGTAATGTGTTCATCCACTGTTCACTTCAACTATTAGGATGCCACTCCAAAACCTTGTTGTGAAGCTTCTCCTATTTCTGTAGAATCTCCTCGATTGTAGCTGAGGACGTTGAACCACTTTTGGTTATGTTTTCCTCATCCTCCTTCTCCGAGGAAACCTTTTATCCGTTTGAACCTGATGTCTATGCGTCTCCTTCAGTTCTTCTGCGGTTAGCTGCACTTCATGCTACTTTATTAACTCAACACCTTCTTCTTGCACTTCCAGGTTTAGATTCTTAGCTGTTGCCACAATGTCCTTCATGACTTGGGCTCCATTATTAGGTTCTTCTTCTTGAACATAATTTGGCTACAGATTTAGCCAAAAGGTAGCCGAAGTGAGCTGAGAGGGCTCATGAACTTGAAATTTGTGGTATGAAAAGTTTGTCATAAGGGGCGTTCCCATGTATACAGGGTGTAACGAACCTAGTCTACAATACTTTATGGGTGGATACCTTACTAAATAACGAGTCCAAAATGTTGAAGGGATATATGCCTAATCTCTATTGTGTCAGAGATATAAGCATCTCAAAAAAAATTGTAATAATGCAATTATTTCGATTAATTGAATTATTTTATTGATTCCAAATTATATATTGAATACTAAGTTTTAAGGTACTCGTAATATAGTCAGGTATCCACCCATAAAATATTGTGGGCTAGGTCTGTTATATATGAGACTAGATGTTGCCTTGTATCACTGTACCTAACACAAAATCAATATGAGAAATTGGCTAATGTACTATTGAGCACTCAATAATACATCAGTACTCTGCAACACACTGACTAGATAAAGGAGTATTACCGCAGATCCGTTAGAGGACGGCCTGGAGAGGTCACGGTCCCGAGTGAGGGCAGCATAAGATGCTGCCAGGCCGAGGTCAGGGTGCAGGCCTCGCCGGTGGCTTCCACCACGCGGACTGGTGGGGCAACTGTTTGCCGCACTGATTGTGCCTGAAAAGCATTGCCATGACAAAGTGAATTGTGTTTAAAAACAAATCCAGCAACTTTATAAAATTGTTAACACAAGAGTTAATTATTATTATTAAAAAAAAAAAAGGATTATATATCTAAGAGCCCAAGATAAATAAATCATCTTAATATATCATAACTCCATTGCAAATTTAGAACTTATTAATAATTTAAAAAAACTTTCATTTTTGATGTGTAAACATCATTTTTCAACAAACAATACCTTTTGATATGTAAACATCTCAGTTCCCCCCCTCGCACCCCTTCAATTTTTTTTATACTAGAGTAATCTCAGAAAAATAAAAGATGAAAAAGTGAATATACATCAAACCATGGTGACTACGTATTTTGTTCAGTGCCTACAAATATTGACACATTTTAGAAATTCAAATTCGAAAAGCCTTAACATTTAATCGTTTGAAAACTAAAATACCTTTTCATGACTTGGTAGGTGGGTAAAATATTTCTTCAGTATCTAGTACCTATCTAAAAATTTGATTAAAAAAAATACATATCTAGTGCCTACAACAAAAATAAACATAATAAAATTCAATTCCTTCTCTTCTTCTCAGTACACATAATTACCCACTAGCAAAAATTACTTCATTAGTTCAGTAGCACTGAATAAAATAAGCTGATAATAAATAAAATTTAAAAAAAACTACAACACTTCCAAATCATAATTTTTTCTTTGTATATTTAAACATTAAATCACTGAATGCAGGAAATTTCAACTATTGCGAGGGAATTGATAAAGTTGAATTAAGTTATTTTAACATTATTTCTATACATTTCTTCTACCATGAAAAATATAATCTCTTGTGTCACTTGGCCAGTGCTCACGTCGTGCATTACGTGTTCATACAAATGATGCGCACGACACTCTGGGCGTGTTCTGTCGATATATGTTTAGAAATTCACTAAATCATTGCAGCATATTATTGTTTGTTAATATTTCACCTCAGCATGTCATGCCTAGTCAGTTTTTATCTTATATTTTTATTTATATTATGTAAAGAAAAAACAAGCAAATTCCGCTGCTAATATTTTATTGTAGATAAAAAAAAACTAATGCAAATTTTGCATACACAAGTGTTTTTAGCAAGTTGTAAGTAAATATAGTATATTGTAAGGTGTATATATAGTATTATAGCAGCACTTTTGAGCAAATTTGACCTTGAAAGGTCCATCACCATGTTTCCTTCATTTTGTACACGTTTGTAAGTACCGCAGGGATCACGATAGCGCTGTCAAACAATGACATATCTAACAGCAAACAAAAGGATATTTTAAAAGTTATAATTTATATATTTTAAATATTATAATAAACTTTTAAAAGTCACAAATTAACAAAAATTATGTACTTTTTAAAATACTACTATGGCCCAGCACTATTGAAGTTATGTAGGTGCTTAATGAACTCTCAATTTCCATTAGAAATTAAGTCAATTATGCGATATAAAAAAAAAAGTTTTTTATGGACAGTTAAAACCATCTCTAATATATTTAATATTTACTGATACTCTAGTTTATATATTTATTATCTAAATTCTAAAGTTTACTTTGGATATTATGCAATATTTATTATTCTTATAATCTACTTTATACTTACAGTATTCTTGTAATAATAATAATAATGGGTAATTTGTATAGCGCCATTTTTGTAAAAAGTTTCACCTCAAGGACGCTTTTACACATGAACTGTTTATAGTCCTACATTATCTTTGTTTATTAAATTAAATTTTGTTATTTTAACTAATACGGAAATGATATTTTTAAAAGGTGCGATTTTAGTCTCTTCTTAAATGAATTACAAAACTAGTAATCTACATTATACGTTATGTATTTTGCAATGTTTATTTCTTACTTTTACTTGTTCTCAGTTTGTTGTAACTTTTTTCTATATTTTATACACTATAGATATAAGATTATTTAAATATATTTTTATAACTGCCCTTGCAACAACAGTGTATATCATTTTTAGGCAGATCTACGTTATGAATGGTAGGTGTTGTAGTACTAGTGATGGTATATCATTACTGTGACAATGATTGGTAACAGAGATTTAACTATCGGAGGTTTACTTTCCAGTGTACCAGTCATTACTCAAAGAATTACGTTAATCAGTTATCAATCATCGTTACAATCAAACACCATCACAGTTAAAATAATGGTTTTACTATCACTATGTTGTACATTTTCTTGGGCATCGGATGGTATATTAAACAATGTATAAAATAAGTAAAAAAATACTATTACACACAATTTCTAAGTGATCTTACCAGCAACAACATTGTATAATTCAAGATGGCCGACGCTCCGTATATCTATCAACATTTATAAAAATCGATTGACAGTGTTGTTGCAGGGGGAGTATTATTAGTATTTGTATAGCAAAAGGGCCTAAACTATTTGTGTCGAGTCAAATAAAGCAGTAAAATACTCTAAGTATATACACAATTATTCCCATTCAAAATGAACTCACCATTGGGTGAAGGGTACGGACTCTGCCCTGAGTCGGCCTCGTCCTGGGGGATGTTGATCCGCAGCGGAGGCAAGGCCCGCGGTTCTATCTCCCCTCCTCCACCCCCGCTATCTACCAAGGACTGGAACACCAGGCGGATGTTGGTCGAGGGGAATCGCAGAGTGCATCTAGAAAGAACGGAAATATTTGCTAGATTTAGACTTTATTAATATATATTATTTAATAATGGAACCGAATTTGTAAACAACATGGAACCATATCATGTGGCAAAATAATATCATGTTTGTGTTATATTTCGACAACCTAAAATGATGCACTTAAAGGCAATCACTAATGTATATTGAAAAATATGCTTAATTTGAATTGTGATGTTTCATAAAAAATAGAAAAAATACTTAACAGTATAAACTTATACATTTACAGTAATCTGATTAATTCATTAAAAGATTATTTTTCTAGTTTCGAGTAGCTTGTTAGTCTAGTGGTTAAGACACTGGCCTAGTGATCTAGTAGTCAGGGGTTCGCGCTTCGTTCCAGAAGACCAGCAAGTTATTCCTATTTTCATAGCACAAACGTTTAGTTTAGTTTGAAAATAGTAAGAATATTGATGTGACATGTATTCCGTATATGCATATTTATTTTTTTAAATATAAAAAAATAATAAACTATTTTATATTAAGGTCTGCAGACAGTTTGGATTATCACAATAGCTGTATGTATAATCCTGAATTTATAACCATATATATAACTATAATAATATGAAGCAGTTCTAATTTTCACTGATAAATTTTTTACCAAAGCCTCGACCTTTTTAATCTTTGCATCGGCTAGTATACACCTACCTAGTAACGGATTCAATCAATTTAAAAATAAATGAAAATTATAAGGATAAAAATTGTCAAACACAATAAATAAATGCATAGAATAAACTCATAAGACACCTTTTAAAACTTTTTCATATTATAAATATCCAAATGATCATTTTAAATAACATATCACAGTTAAAACGAGGATAATATATTTATATATATATATCCACGAGCATTAAATAATAATAATAACTCATATTTTTATTCTATACACAATAGTGGATTGAGCGAAATATATCCCGTCCGCATTCCGCGATATTAGTTAGACGACCCGGCGCGGGAGTGTTGACGTCTGAAGGGTGTCGGGGGCGCGTGTTGGCGCCGCCGCTGCCGCTGCGAGCTAGTATCTAATTTATTTTAAAAACTGACACATTTTGTATAAACAACTTTGATTAATTTAACGTCGACCGGTTTCGATACTACTGTATCTTCGGCAGCAGGACGAACGCACACTAACTAATCCATAAAATAAAATGTGCCGAGAAATAAATTGTCGGACGAGGGCGTGAATTTGAATGCGAAATTTATTTTACAGCTTCAAATTTCACTCTATATAATATCTTTGCCTAATATATAAAAAAGCACATCTCAAACACACTTACGATACTAGTCCTGCATAGAATGTTCAAAAAAATATCATAGATAAATCAAATAAATATCTGCCTGGCGTGTAAATTGAATCCCGGGCTTCCGTGTGATAGGCGGAAAGGGAACAACTTACCGCTGCACTGCCGAGGAATCTAACAAAACGTGAAAATACCAGTTTACAAATATCTTATGCTCTATATTAACACTGGCTTGTTACAAATAGGAGTAACATTTTTGTATAAATTAAATTAAATACTAGTATTAAAATTTGATGTTAATAATCCTCATCGTTTGTCGGTCATGTTTATGGCGCGTGAATATTTCGAAACAAACCATCCCTGTCTTAGTACACACAGGAAAATAAAGGGAATGATATCATGACTCAAAGCCCCGTGCGAAAAATCCCCGCCACATATAAAAATAATTAGACTCATTACATTTAAAAAAAAAATACTACATAATAAATAGCACAATAGGTTTTTATCTAATATAATAAATATCACAATATGTATTTATCTAATATGTATACTAAATATCACAATATGTATTTAAAAAAAGTTTGTTTGCGTACATTTTGACTGTAATCTTGGGTAAGGAGTAGTACGAGGACTTGAGTAAGGAGGAGGACGAAACGTTCAATGTTGTAAAAATACTCGCAAACTGTTGGCGGTATTTGAAAATATGCACGAAAATCAATGTCTGTAAAAAAACGCTCAATTTAAAACATTTAAAATATAGTAATGTCTAGTACGTATAGCTAAAAAAAAAACATGTATACAATACGAGAAAGAACAGGTGGAGTACGTAGGGGGGAGAGGAGGAGAGGGGAGGGGATACGCACAGACCGACCCAGTCCTAAAGAGCAATAAATCAGAGCGAGGTCGCGGTGCGTGATTATCGCCGGCGATGTTATTACATTTACTGATACTCGCCGCCGCGGGCCGACCGGCCAGCACACGCACACGCACACACACACACACACACACTCACTAGGATCTGCCCGTAAGGTTTAACTTCTGCCTGCGAGGGGGCGATAACAGCAGGCAAAATATATTATTCGGAAATTAATCTCAGTGTCGTAATAAAGCTAAACTCTCAACTATCATAAGTCACGGTATCAGTGGGTACCCCCCCCCTCCCCTCCGCCGTCACGAGACGATGCGATCTGCATTGAACGCCGTGACTGCGTGTAGAAATGGCGTTTACTATTTTCTATATTTAATTTCGTGTATTTATTTTTGCCGGGTCATTACAGAACATTATAAGCTGACCGGATATTTTCAACCTTGATACAGGGGGAGATAATTAAAAAACACTACAATAAATAAACGAACATCATTTTAGATTTATTTATCAAATCTACATTTTACAAAATGGAGTATGTTGAAGACACGTCTGTATATTTTAGAAGCATCAAGTGTATTAATCTCCGCTAAGTTTAGCAAATCAGTCACAAATACGTCTATCCCAATTTCGTTAATTGCAAAGTGAGGGATTTGCTTTTGGACCCCCCATGTGTTACTCTCCAGGACTAGCGCAAAACAAAAATATTCTCGCACTGATCACGGGCAATGCCGGCTTCGGACTACTAGTATTTCATAAATACACAATAATATTTAAAAAGTTTCGGTATTAAAAACGCCAACATTTTTTTAAAGATTTGGTCGTTGACTTGAAAAGTATTTTTTATGGAAAAAAAACCCAGACCATAATATAACATGGCAAATAACAATAAATAAAAATATATTATACAATATAAAAGTCATATTAAAATCGCGATTATTTTGATTAATTTAAATATTTTACTGATTTATGAATGGAATACAAAAAATAAAAGATAACATTGTTTTTTGTTACATAATTTAAGGCAAATGTATAGAACAAGAATTTTGTTTAACATGATTTTGTAAAAAAATCATACAATAATATTTTCTTATTAAGGAAAATACATTCTTATTGTGAAGTTGTAATTATTCAGAACAGACGGTCTGTGATATTTTAAATACTAAATTAATGTATTAATTTAGTATTTTAATAATATTTTCCGTAACTGTCAGTATTTGCACATACTGCTTGAACATTTTAGATTCATAATTTAATCAGGTATGTCATGTCATTCAACCCAATTATAAAATATTGTGGACTAGGTCTGTTACACCTGTACATGAATAAATTTACAAAAAATTGATCTGAAAAATGGAGCTAACAGGAGCACAGACAGATTCCGCGGTTTGATTCGACCCGGGTGTGAATTCGCCGAATGCGCAATAATCGTATGCACACAAAAGTGGAGAAAGTCGGGTCAGCCACCGCCACCGGCTCGCGAGCGGCGGGTGCAGTACAGTGTGCACTATCTGCCGGTGACGTCACGCGGCGTGTCTGGCTGCTGTTGCCACGCGGGGTCGCGTCACACGGCCCGCGGCGCGAACCAGTGGGGCAGGTGTGTGTATGTATGTATATTCATATATGTGTGTGTGTGTGTGCCAAAATTTGCGCAAACATTGCGATGGTGCTACAAAAAACGAGTCCCGAAGTAAAACGTGACATAGACAGATAATGTCGACAGCGAGTTCCACGATTTGGTATTATGATTCACACACTCGCTGAACAGTATTGCGAGACTAGCAAAAAAGCAATTTTATTGTTGTTAGGCCCTGAGAGAGGCCATAGTGGACTCTTTGACAAAACATAACAGTTTATTTGTGTTCATTATTCCTTGTGCATAGTTTTAGGATATTACAGATTTATAAGATCAAACACATTCACGCCGAGGCTGATGACATGCATTTTATGAATTTAGTAATCAGTAAAATCTATTTTCAATGTTGAAAATGTATTATCAAACTAAGGGAAATTGCACACAAAATTAAAATGAACAATTGACACAAACAAATTTTCAAAAATACATTATCGAAATATTTATTTTATTATTTAAATACGTCAAGTACCGTTCGGGTGTTAACATAACGTGTATCACGTTCGGCTAAAGGTCTATCGATTGGCGACTGGCAAAACGCCAAGTGGCTCCAATAATTTGTAGAAGTGGAATCAAGTGAAACTATGTCGCAGTCGGATCGAAATCTTGAATATCGGTGCTACAAGTACAACACATTTTACACACAAGTAGACCTTGGAGTAAATGAATATAACTTAATTAAAATAAAACTATTATTTTAGGTGCAGTATTGCTGTTGCGATCCATTAATTACAGGGGCCGGTAATATGTATACTCGTATTATTCCAAGAAGTGGGTTAAAGTAAAAATTTATGGTCATTTAGAAAAGATACACAATTCTTTTCGGGTCGAAATGCACCATTTATGTTATCTTACAATTAGTATTATTTAATCTTTTGGCCAGATAAGATGTGTTTCAACAAATATATACATTAAATACGGACACGTTTAAATGTTTGCCAAGTGAAATTTAAATTTGTGCTCAAGTGTTGCTTCAACTGAAGGCCGAATTAGACAGAGATCGAGATAATCCTGTATCACTGACAAGCGTAAAATAAACACAATTAAAAGGAGCAAACTTACATGACCGGATTGCCGCGAAAAATCTCTTCTAAGGGTTCAAAAACAGAAACAGTGTGGGTACTGACCAATGGACAGAGAAGTAGTTGAATTCTGTGTTGTGGACTTATTCGAAGTATTTAGTAAGTCAAAAACGAATCATGCGCTGTGGTGTTTAGTGACAGGTCTGGGGTTACTTTTCAGCTGCTGAAGTTGTAAATCTAATAACAATCAACATGATAAATAAAGAAGGGCATAAAATAATATTAAAAAGAAAATTTCGGTCTACGATTGAATGGCCCTGGATTATAACAATGCGACAAGATGATGACCAAAACATAGCTCAAAATTATGTGGAAAATATATATATATATATATATATATATATATATAAAATAAGGAGAATAATGGCATGTTGAGAAACATGATTTCGAACAGAACTGCTATGGGACGAACTGGACAAAAAATGGGACAACACACGCCTACTTCTCAAGTAGACATGTGACGCACATTTCACAAATCAATATCCAACGAAACGAAACAATAAAAATAAAAA
Organism: Eubasilissa regina; assembly: GCA_022840565.1. Taxonomy (NCBI): domain Eukaryota; kingdom Metazoa; phylum Arthropoda; class Insecta; order Trichoptera; family Phryganeidae; genus Eubasilissa; species Eubasilissa regina. The sequence goes on from JAINEB010000013.1 coordinate 18,460,412, forward strand.
ATACATCGAAGAATGACACGATTAGTGAATAAAATGGTGAAAGTGAATGGTGTAAAATCAATTTTATCAAAAAATATTGTTGTTGCTACCGGGATTCGAACCTAGATCTCTTTCCAATCCGGAGAAGACGCATTAAAAAAATTAAGTAAATGGCTTTCAAATAATGGAACGATAGATGTATTAATTTGAAAAATGTAACATATAGATTCGAAAATTTATCGTTGAAAGTACTGGGTGCTGTAGCATAGTCGGTTAATACTTGAAATAAAATTGATTTTATATGTATATCTTTCTAATTAATACATTTAATTAGTATTTAAAATATCACAGTTCTATGTTCTGATTAATTACAATTTCACAATAAGAATGTCTCCTCTCAATAATGATGTATTATTCGATGAATTTTACGTCATATTGTTTTTGATTCCATTTTATTTTTAAGGGAAAACAGTTCAATATTAAATTTATTTATTTTTGTTGTACTCATTGTTTATTGAACTCGGTGTTAAACTTTACGACTGCAGTGTACGTACAATTTTATTTCTGGTAGTAAGGATAAGATGATCAACATCGGGCGGAATTGTAACTGAACAGGTGGTCGGTTATTGGCATTCCGCCAGCGCGTGGGTTTTAACCAATCGGCAGTCCCGGGTGGAAGGTGTTGCTGCTGCTTGACCACCACAGATCAAGATCTGAACAGTCGGGTTAGATACCCTTTCTGGATTATTTTCATATCGCCGATGTGGATTTTTGCATACGCAAAATATGTCGCGCAGATTGAACAAAAAGTATTACGTTTCATGGTTGTAATCGAATGGCGACAGAGTGGCCGCGATTGCGTATAAGAAGAACGCCCTAGCGTTGAGAAAAATAAGAAAATAAGAACGAGTCGTGCGGATTGAAAGCAAGATAAAATTTGTGGCAGTACACTGTCAAAAAGCATTATTATCAAATGATGTCCATGCAACACAAGGATGCATTGTGATTAATGAGAATATTGATATATAGTGGTAAATGTTAGCCTTACGTCGAGGTGAACAGTAACACGAGCGGAATAAATTAATATTGTTATTATTCATTATTAAAAAAAATTGTTGCATCATTCTCTTGCATTATTTTTCCACTTTTCATATGCATAACAAGCATTTGATAATTTACAGTTTCTGTTTACTGTCTGAGACGAAAATAAATATTTTTTCCTAAATAATAAATACTAAAATTGACCGCAAAGCCCAAAATGTACCGTGACCTTGAAGTGAAAATGAAACAAAATAAACATAATATTGCGAAGCTATTGCGTAATGCGAGTATTCCAATTTTAAAACATCATAGTTGAATAGGAAATTGGGGGGTAAGTACATTGCAATATTAAATTAGATCATATAATGTAAGTAGGTATGTACATACGTATTAACGAGTATATACGTATACACATGTGTAACAAACCTATTCCACAATATTTTATGGGTGGATACCTGACTAAATTACGAGTCGAAAATGTTCAAGGAATAAATAAATTCTGACAGTTACAATAAATATTATTGTATGAGGCAAAATCATGTTAAGCTATAGTCTACATACTTTTGTCTACATACAAAATGTACATTTTCGAAATTGACCCATTATTCTGTATCTTTGCTTCAGGTCCTAAATCATCTTAACAAATAGTCTGGCCGATCGAAGTTTGATGACCTTTTATTTTACGAATTCTTTAAAATATTTCAATTAATCGAAATAATCGCATAACTGCGACTTTTTTTAAACGCTTATATCTCTGACATGGTTGAGATTATGCACGTTAGCTTGAACATTTTGTTAATATGTACCTACAACTAAAATATTGTGCGCTAGGTGTGTGACACCCAGTATATTATATTATATTATTGTTTTTGCACATCCCTAGATGTTCATAATACATTCAGCTGGCTATTTAAAAGCGCAAGAGTGCCACCACTTAACGTGAGGATATTGTCGACCTAGTAATTTGCAGAAAGGAGTCACGCCGTAAATAAAACATTTCCTCCGAGTCGTACAATCGGCCACGGTGTACGCTGACTTCCGCTGACGTGGCACGTCATGAGGGAACACCCGGTGGTCATATTGATTATTTCACTATTTCTGTACTGCAGACAAATCGGCCCCGATTACATCACCCACCCTGTTGTGTCGGGGTCGATGTGCCAACGTCGCACACACACGAGAATTTTTTTTTAATAGCAATTCGGATGCATGTTACTACAGATGTTGTCAACTGCTTTGTATTACGCTGGTCAACAAATTTTAACTTTGTCTGCTTCCTTGATTAAAATCTGTTCTAGACTAATTTAATAGTGCTGATTCCAAAAATCAAAATCATTTTTCTCTATTTTTACCGTTTCTGAAATATCAATACTCATTTTTCGCTATTCAGTATAGTTAGTTCGCACAACAGTACACCTTAAAAAATAAAGATTTGTCAACTTCCTCGATTAAGATGTCTTTTTGTTCTATTTTAATTCGATGGTGTTTATTTTAAAAATCAAAACTTTTTTTTCTTCTAGAGCATAGTTTTTGAGATACAAATATATTAATTGTTCGCTTTTCAACATAATACAACGTTACGCGTTCGGTCACAGTCCACCTTATAATAATGGTAAAACTACTTGGCATGTGACTTTCTTTCATAGCTTGCATCCCGATTGTCTTTCTTCAATGTCCAGCAATAGCCAACCAGCATGCTTGGACTTTATTTTTATCTATCTATCTTTTTTCCATTGCGCTGATGTCCTGATAAAATCGTTGACATCACCGAGATTTGGAAGGAAGAAATGCAAAAAATGTATTTTGAGGGACATGTTACACCCCATTGACTTGTAGGTCTGCAGACGTTATCCTCAATTTCTTCATCATTCAAGATTTTTCAAATCTGTGGGTCAACGAAAGTGATCACTTTAATTTTAGCCTCACTAATTCTTGTTGTATCTAAAAACCACTGTTGTAAAATCATCGCCAGTTTTGTTCACGGCTTTGACAAAGTTTTCCATCTATCATATGTATTTTATGATATTATAATGTCTGAAAAATAAAACAACATCTTTTAGACCATGAGGAAAGCATGAAAGCAGATAGATCTTTGTGGGGAAGGTAACTTAAGCATTAAATGGCTTACCCACATATTGCAAAAAGTCAAAGCAAATATGAATATTTAATTTGCTAATATCTTTTTTCCTGACGTGATACAGAAAAAAGAAGCACAAATTCGGAATCGGCTTGTAAAAATCCATTAGAAAGAGCTTCCAGGAAGCGAAAATCTTGTTGACCAATGCTATTGTTAGATGTTGAAACGAAACTGTACGGCAGAACACCGAAGAAAATCAAAAAAGAAGAAATTTCAAATATGTATTTGTGTTTATCTATTCGTTACCATCCCATCCCGCCAGAGAACATTTTCCCGATGTCATTAAAAAAAAATCATTTTTTTACTTTTACACATTTTTGCGATTTGTGTAAAAACCTGATATGGTACGGATTATTCAATGTAATTTTTGTAATCTGCAGAAAAAATACGTTCCGACAGACATTTCCATTTCAAAACAACAAAATCTTGCATATTACTCTTATTAAACGCAATCCCAAATATACCTTTATGATTCGTGTACTTGAATTGACAAAATGAATTATTTTGATCAAAATAAAGATGCTTAAACGGAATATGTGTCACATCAATTGTTTTAAATTATTATTCAAACTAAGCTAAATGCTCGGTGCTATGAAAATATGACTATTTGCTGGTCTCCTGGAATGAGGCTCAAACCTCCGACCACTGGATCAGTAGGCGAGTATCTTACACGCTAGACCGACAGACACGCATTATAACGTCAGGTTAATTGCTGTAATTTATTATTAACGCTTATATAATTATTGGGACCGTGCTAATTGTGTTTGTTTGATTGTGTGTGTGTGCGGATTTCGACGTGTCTCGCATGCCGTGGCTGCTGGCGCACTGTAGGAGCATCTTTAGCCCTATTCCTGTGATTTTAATTGTAATTTTTACTTACATCTGGCATCGTAATCATGTTGGATAATCTCTTATGATTCAATTGTAATAGTTTCGAATGTGTGGGGGGTGAGAATGTGCCGATTCATCCCTCAACCTATTATTCCGTACCGGGTGATTAAATCGAAATATGTATGCTTTTCATTGTTAGTGTTATTAAACTATCATTTAGTTTTATAATCGACCCCACCTTCGTTGAATTTAGTTCTGGAATTTCGCATCTATTTGATACATTATTAAATAGTATTTTTTATTTTTATTTGAAATAGTAAACGACATACTGGACAGCCCTAATTTAACTGAACTGATTGTATACCACGTTTCAGCGTCGGCGCTGTTCCATGTAAATATATCGAATAGGAATGCACCCACACAAAGACTTCACAAGCTTGGAAACGATTTTGGTCGTGTAGATATATTCCGATATTCAATGTTTAAATATAAGAGTGATGTTTTTGATGCTGTTCTGAGTCAAAGATACATTGATTTTGATACTCAGCCATTCTGTGTTGAACATAATTTTTTATTGTTTTTCTGTCTTGAACCTTAGTTTTTATAGTTTGTTTTGCTTATTTTTCAATTCATATTATTTAAAGCTATATATGTATATTCCATGCTACTTGTGTAGCCGCTCATATTTTTTTTATACCTAATCAATTTTGTAAAAGTCCATAAGGGCGTAAATTAATAAATAAATAAATAATTATATATAAAAAAAATACTGGCATTTAAAAATGTATCTAATATATGCGAAATATTAGAACTAAATTGACTTATTTGTTATTAACGATATGTTACGTACGAAGGGTCGATTTGTCAAAATCCCATAAAACTGAATTAAATTACTAACTAGACTGTCGTTACCCCACCGACGAGGATTTATTAGCCTAGTAATAAAAAAAGAAAATGCTTCATACGATATCGGCAAATTACTAACTCAGAATCTCCATTTTTTTTTAACTGTCTTCATTTTTAAATAATATCGATATAACGACCACCAATCTTCGTGAAATTGGTGTATATTCAGAAAATAAGAAAACAACAGTTATCTCCGATAATATATAGTGAATATATAATATTATATATTATGCTCATACTGGGCAATAATGCGTGGTCAAATTCTATCACCGCAATATCACAAATTCGAGTAATTTCTCGTTTTATGAAACATATGAAAAAATACACCTGAAAGAATTTTAAGGAAAACTGAACATTACTTTCATTAAGGTTTTTTTAAGTGGTTTAAACGATAGCTGAGTTTTTGATGTGAAACATCCTACGGTTCGACTAATAGAATAGATCATCGAAAAACGACAAATGAAATGAAATCTTGCTACGAAAGTGAAATCACACCTCTCACCAATCGCACTATTAAGTACACACTGGACACGTTCACATTTACCCATGGTACAAAACTACAGGTCAAACTCGTTTATTGCTCATGCCGATCGCACAATTGTCCGACGAAATAACTGAAAACGTTTTATCGCTAATAACTTCGTTGTTCGTGGTGTGATTTGAATAAAATAAATTGCACTCAACTCTTCCGACTAAAAATATGTGAAAGAAACATGCACGCTAGTTTTTTTTATTTCTCCTTTTTCGAAGTAATTAACACATTTAATTAAATAATAATGGCAATGCTGTAACCATTAATGGTGATCGCTATCGTCGTATGTTGGAAAATTTCTTGGTGGCCAAATTGGATCAATCGTGTCTGCATCACGTGTGGTTTCAACAGGACAATGCCACCTCACACACAATCCGAGCTACGCTTGAAATTTTGCGAGAAATTTTTCCCGGCCACACAATGTCAAAAAGTGGTGATATCGCCTTGTCTCCTCGATCACCTGATCTGACGGTCCCAGACTGTTTTCTGCGGGGGTGCTTAAAAAGAAAGGTCTACGCCAATAAGTCAACAGCAATTCCGATACTACAGGACAATATTCGAGATGAAATTGCTGAAATAACACGGGAGTGAGAATTTTATGAAAAATATGGTTAAAAGAACACGCATTTGTGCCGCTGTCAGAGGCGGCCACTTGGCCGATGTCATCTTCTATACATAATTGTAATAAACCAAACAATAGATGAATAAAAACGAAAATAAAAAATTGTGTTTCATTTCTTAGTTATTCAAAAACAACATCGGCCTGGAACATAATATTCACCCTGTGTATAGAATTAGTTACGATAAACTATGAAGAAATTTGCTTTAATCTTTTTCGATCCGATTAAAAGTACGCATTTCCCAAGTTTCGTCTTATTATTTTAATTTTAAAATGGAATTATTACATTAGTTCAAATATTCATTGAAGTATCTATTAGTAAATAACAAGCTTTAAAATTAATTAAAATATTCAGATACAAAAAGAGCCGGAATACTCGTACACCTATTTTGAAAAATGATGAATCAATTATATTCCACGTTTACACCCTCGATTCAGGACTTCTAGGACGCTTCGGAGAATTTGGGTCGGGAAAGGCAAAACTATTTTAAGGCGTTCTGATCAAAGGAAAGAGTTAAATAAAGTTGAAATTCTGGGCATTCATTTATAGAAAAGGACCTTAATATTGTTCATCACCGTACATGACTTTTAATGAATCGGAGCGAACGCCGCTCCGGTTCGTACATCCTTTCAATTATAGCTCCTTTTCAATATTTTGGATTTTAATAAAATTTATTGTAAACGGGCTATATCATTAGAGTCGTTTACGACTTTAGTCGGCAATATTTTATGGATAAATTACGAGTTAAAAATGTTCAAGGAGTATGTAAATTTAAAGCATCACATGATTTTGTATTTATAATTATTATTTATTATTATTCTACATCTCAATACACTATTTGGAATCAATAAAACATTTCAGTTAATCAAAACAATCGCATGATTATGTCTTTTTTAAATGCTTATATCTTTGATATGATTGAGATTGTGCATGCAGCTTGAACGTTTTCGACTCATAATTTTAATATGTATCTAACTCCATAAATCTGGGTGTGCCCGATAATTACACCCAGTGTAAGTATTGCAATGTACGCTTAATATGCTTTCTTAACAAAATTAAATGTAGAATTTCGAATACTGTTGACAGTCTCAGTTCGTAAAATTTACCTTTTCGAGACGTGTCGTCGGGAATCTATCGGCGGCTCTTCACACGAGCGAGTATTTATAATAAATACAATAACCGACACGTTAGCGGTTGTCGGGTACAATTAAATTGAGTAATACCGTATTACATTTCAAAACCCAAAAGTCTTGTTTCGGTACGACACCGGGCGCGCTAAATGTCAAACAAATGAACACGTAATAATTGACAGTGCAAAGAAACAGCCTAGTGGATGTTGAACGCTCACGTGCCAACTGGCGACCTGTGACGGTTGAGACCTACATACGTAAATCATTAATCGATTTCATCGTTACTATTTCTGCGATTAAAAAAAATATTCTCCGCTTATTACAATGGAAGGCATAGTCCACCGCACGTATGTCCGCTTAGCCAATCACAACTTACAGTTAATTCAGTCACATGACATCGAAGTTAACTAATATGTACATACGAGGTGTGTGAGAAAAGTAATGAGATTGGCAACACTGCGGGAGATGTGGTAACGTTGTGTCTACCAGGCTATGCTAAATCGGTTTGTTTATCCCTTCCACTTCCTCAGTCCGAGTTACAACTCCGTACAGTGAATACGTTAGTTTTGACAGCGCCATTAGTAAAGTTGTGTTTTCATTGTGCGTCACAGAAATGGAGCATCGGAATTTTGAGCAACGTTGTGCAATAAAGTTTTGTGTTAAACTTGGTGAATCCGCGAGTTGTACTTTTGAAAAGTTGAAACAGGTCTTTGGGGAACAGTGCTTATCGAGAGCACAAGTTTTCCGCTGGCACAAATCATTTTTGGAAGGCCGAGAACATGTTGAAGATGAACCTCGCTCAGGGAGACCTTCGACTTCAAAAGCTGACGAAAACATTGATCGTGTGAGGGCTCTTGTGAGATCAGACCATCGTTTAACAATAAGGATGATCAGTGAACAGTTAAATTTAAACACTTTCACCGTGCATCAAATTTTGACAGATGATTTGAACATGCGAAAGATTTGTGCCAAAATGGTGCCGAAAAATCTCACAACTGAACAGAAGGACATTCGAAAAAACGTGTGCGTTGATCTTCTTGAGAGGATGGCCAATGACCAAGAATTCTTCAATTGTGTGATCACCGGTGATGAATCCTGGATATTTGAGTACGATCCTGAAACAAAGCGGCAAAGCGAAGAATGGCACACTCCGTCATCTCCTCGGCCGAAGAAATGTCGAATGAGCAAATCAAAGATCAAGACCATGCTGATTTGTTTTTTTGACATCAAGGGTATCGTGCACAAAGAATTTGTTCCACCAGGACAAACTGTCAACCAAGTGTTTTATAAAAGTGTCCTTGAAAAGTTGAGGCAAAGAGTGATCCGTGTGAGACCAGACATTGCAGACAAGTGGATGCTTCATCATGACAATGCTCCGTGTCACACGGCCCTTTCCATCCGTGAATTTTTGACCTCAAAACGCATTACTGTTGTTCCTCAACCCCCCTATTCACCTGATTTGAGTCCTTGTGACTTTTTCCTTTTCCCGAAATTGAAACATGTCCTAAAAGGACGTCATTTTGGAACTCTGGAGAACATTCAAAAGACTGTGACCGACCAGTTAAAAGCCATACCAATTGAAGACTTCCAGCGCTGCTACCAAGAGTGGGAACGACGACTCCGCCGGTGTATAGCTGCCCAAGGGAACTACTTTGAAGAGGATAACATTGTTGTTTGAAAATAATAAAAACTTTGGTTAGTATGAAATCAGTCTCATTACTTTTCTCACACACCTCGTATTCTAATACAATTATGGGATTATCCAGGCAGCAGTAAACATGGCGCATAACTGGAAACTAGGAACAAAAAATAAGCATTTTACTAATTTAATATCATAAATATATTTAAATAATTTATTCGAATATGTGGGTTAGAAATTAGATTATAAATGAAATATTAATTTGTCTTATATAACTTCACAGTTTTAGATGATTTTCCAAAGGATGATTTACATCAGCCGACCTCTTCATAAATTCGTACCGCTAAAATCAAAATTAAGTAAGTACCATCAATAGAAATGTCTTTTTTACAAATAGGAAGGTCAAGATCTTCACTTGTTATTAAGTTATTGTCATTATTTCGTTTCTAATAAAAAAAATTAACGAAAATAATAAATCTTAATTATTAATATGATTTAACAAAATAATTTAATGCAATACTTGTGATCTGATAGAAATTATCACGTAATTTAATTTAATTTGAGTAATTTTAATTAAATGACTTAATTTTAAATGTAAATTTGGCTACAAGTCTAGTTAATTTCGTTCTACATTTGTTTTTAAACAGTATTGATGAAAATTCCGCTTTTCATAAATACGTGTAACAAATTGGCATCAAACAAATATTTGTAACTTCTGAAATCTCTTTAAAATATTTTTTTGTTTAATTCAGAGATAAATTAATTATTTACTTTTTAATCATTTTTATACTGTAATTACACAAGTTATTCCACTTAATGCTAGTCATCTCTCATTGTTATTCTCAACGAGTGGTACACGTACCGATGGTTGAGAACCGCCGACTATTCGTGAACACTGGCACCGTTATAATTATAGACCAGATATGATTTATGTCATAATCAAATACCATTCGCAGAACCCATGATTTAACACAAAAAAGACCCAATCATATTAGCAGAACTAGCTAATCTAACCTACTACATAATGTTTATCGCTATTTTCACACACTGGATCGGCCGCACACTTACAATAAAATCTAAACAATACAGATCATTTAATTCGAGGAGCTTAGATTGTTCTGCATATTTCGTGTATACTTTGAGGAGGATCAGACTGCATTTTGACTCGCTTTAATTTAATATTCCGCCTGGAGGATCAGACTGCATTTTGACTCGCCTTAATTTAATATTCCGCCTTTCGTAGACTTAAAAGAATAAAAATCATCAACCATATTAAATTTTTTTAAATCATTTAATTATATTTCTAAATAAATGACCTTTTGATACATCAGAGATAAAATTTTATTCCAGTGGCGTTGGTTGCATACTCGTATTTAAAATTTCACATAACAGCCAACATACGATTTATTGAAAAATAAAAGATATTGCGGTAGAAACGCGGCGACAACACTGTCGTTAAAATATGCATATACAAATAATTGATTATTTGCGGTATCCCGACAAAGTTTATTAATTCAACATGTTTAAAGAAGTAAATGGTGTGCTCAACAATGCCGGCCGTGTATTATTAATGATAGTGTCCGGGACAACGTTGCGAAGGTGCTCGTTACAATATACCTGATTGTTTATGTTGTCGAGTACCGCTGGTCGATGGTCGATTAGCATAACGGAACAATGGCTGAATGTTTGTTTACTAAAATCTATTTGGATATTTAAGTTAGGTTGCGACAGGTAAAAGGTAAACCGGGGTTCTTATTCTGTAACCCTCGAAATTATTGCGCTCACAACTTAATTGCTATCAGTTACGGTAATCAGTAAAAGGGTCAGATCACTGTCTCCAGAGAAGGTTTAGATCATCGTCTCCAGAGGTGTAAATTTTTTACTGCACAAAACACAGTATCTTCAATTACATAAGCCATAATAATATAACGGTTCCCCATCTTTTATCCATGACTTACTGGACTGTATTGGATAAATGGGATTGTAGTGTCATTAGCCCGCAGGGCTTAGCAGCAAGCAATCGGTTGTCGCCGATTGATTATTTGCTAATATTATTGTATTATGCCAAAAACACCAGTGGTGTATTTTTATCCATTGGATTTGGAATCGTGCCATTGTCTGAATGGAACATTACATAAATTCATTTTAAACATATGACTGGTCAGGTATTTATTAATTTTTAAAAGTTGTAATCAGTTGAGGATTTAAGTCATGAGGTGATCCGTAACGACCCGTGTCTACGAATGAAATTTTCGACTCTAGACAGTCTCTGAGACAGGGACTATACTCTCATGAGATTCTTCGGAGACAACTTTCGGCTCTTGTAATTTATCGTGTAAACATGTTGTATTGTACGCTTTACGGGAAACGGCGGTCCATTCTATTAACCATAGATCTGTACATACAGTTCTAGGTAACTTTGTGCGCACGTGTCATTCCCCCGCTGTCAAATCGAACGTCGTGTATACGGATTTGAGTTTTTGTCTCTTTTTTCCATTTTCAAAGTGATCTCTGAATGTATCTCTAGATCAAAACATCAACATGTATGCATAGTACTGAGATTTAGCTCACCGTTTCTCATTCCACGTGCCCATAATTCTAAACATCTCTCGTATCATGAGATTTTTCTCTTCCTTTTTGTCACATAGTTTCACGGTCACCATTCAGCCAATTTGAGGTGCATTTCACTAACTATATAAATACTATCGTATGGGGTACACGCGCCTATCTCGGTGGATAAGCCCAGCCGGGAGAAATCCTGGTGGGCCGATGGCTTTATTTAAAAAAATAAAAAAATCATCCTAAACTAGTTGGCAATTTGCAATCTGAAATAAACCATTTATTTATCTAAAACATTGTTTGTGCTGAAGCAATGACTATGCTATGTTAGTGCCGGATAAAAATACTATTAGTGACGGTAAAAATATAAGATTTTGTGTTAATATCGACAGAGTGAGACATATTGAATGAGATTGATAATGAGGTAATTATCGATTTAACTGACTATAAAGAGCTACTAAAGAGACAATTATGTCTTTACACTGCGATAGAAAATATATATTTCTATATTGTTACAAAAAAATATATTTGTAAACTATTCTAAAAATAATGATTGGGCCAGTTCACTAAAAATTTCACGGGCCAGTCCGGCCCTTGGCTGCCGGGTAACGTGCGCGGCAACGCGTGTCTTAAATGGACGCTTTTACATAACACAACTGCACCGCTATGCTCTCATCGGTCAGCTTGACGAGCTATGAAGAATCTTAACATGATGATGTCCTTGAGATAAGACACAAATAAATACATGTTAGTGAAAAAAAGTATATATTATGTAACTTATAATTCCGAAGGAAATCACCTCAGGAAGACAAACGAACATATTTGAAACAAAATTGAAGAGGAGGTATTCTATATAAAAAACATAATTTTAATAATTAATGAGACGTGAACCTTTGATGGTAGCGGTAAGAGTTGAAAGTAAGGAGAATGTGTTGAATAGGAAGGGTTGAAAAGGTGGAGGTGGAAGGGATGACAGTTTATTTTTAACTGTTTAGGGGCCCGAGCCCATAAAAATAATATTATTGAAACACGAAATAAATATGGAGCTTCCCTAAATTACTGCCAAAAGCCACGTTGCATACATACATTCTTTTAATAAAACATTTAGTAGCGAAATGGTAACATAAGTAAGGTCATCTTAATAATTTTTATTTTCCCAATGTAATATAGTGTCCTTGTAAATAACTCATTTTCTTACTATGAATAGTTAGGAAATAAGTTTTAAATTGGTTGTTGAAATTAAGAAGAACAGATACTGAGAGTTAACTGTTTTATATAATGAAATAATTATTATAACTACATTTTTTGTGTTATATGTGCTTACATTCTACATATTGTATTGCACTTTGGTATTTATTTCTCTCTCTTTTATATATATATATATATATATATATATATTTTAATATTTTCACTTTTACTTGGCTTGTATGTTTGTAATTTGTTTACCAACTTGCCGTAGTTGGGCACGCGCACGCATTTTAAAATGTGTGTAAAATATATGCAACAAACTGTCTAAATAAATAAAATAAAAAATAATAAGTACGAATCGTGAAACCATCCACTGATTGGTAGTGTAATTAGTAATTATTTGTTTAATTATCAACTGTTCCCGATCCCAAATAAAAAAAAAACAAAATCAGAACCATCACGCCGTTTCCTGCGAGGGTAGGCAGAGGGTAGAGCGCCACACTCTTCTGTTCTGATACACAATTCTCGCCTCATCCACATTCATACATCTTCTCATTCAAGCTCTCCGGTTGTGACTTCTAACAGGACTATCGTCCAGTAGATATCCGGTTTACCCGGTCATATCGAGTCTTCCGCGGACCTCCTCTATTTCCTATCGACACTGGCGCCATATATATTTCTTATCATTCTCTCCCCAATCATCCGTTTCATATGACCAAACCATCTGAGTGATCCTTTCTTAATCTTACTAACTATAATAAGATCAGCTTTACGTTCTTTACTCTGTCATAAATGGATCCGCCACATATATGCTTATGTGAAGTCATTTCCGCTACATTCAGTCTACTTTCGTTCCTCTTCTGCCAGCTCCGGACCTTACTTCCATACATCCGTGTCGGTACTAGGACTCCACTGTGTACCGCCGGTCCTGCCTCGGTTAACAAGTTCCCATTAGGTGCACTGTCATGAACACAAAAACCAGTAAATCATTCCATGCAACGAATCTAGCCGTCGAATATCGGAAAAATTATTTCACGGCGAAAATATGTCTGGCAGACTGGGTCGATCTGAAATTAATGTCTTTTGTAACAAATACGTTCGGGTTAATTTGATTTGTGAATACACTCACCGCACACCCATTCCCCGATACCCCCGAGAGCGCTGAGAGCGCTGACGAGTGACGAGATGCGGCGGGGATGGGGAAGGAGAAGAGGTTGCTCCTAGGCCCGGTTGTAGGTTGCTAAGCCGCCGGCCGGGCGAACGGCGCCGACTGACGCAACGCTAACGTAAGGATGACGCAAGGCGTAATATAAACCGCACGCCGCGGCGTTGTCGTCAAGACGTGATGGATCTAGTTAATTACCCGAAATATTATTTTCGTTTAAATTATTAATGTACATTGTACGAGCGTACAATGAAGTTCATTCATTAATACTGTGAATTCATAGAAAAATGTTAACCTAGTTTCTTCCAACATTTATATCTCTACACGAAAAAAAAATTTAACGTGTTTACACGCTGTATAATTTATTTCATAAGAAAACACTGGAATTCCGATTGGATTCTTAGAAATACAATCGTAGATTGTTAACTTCTTTTAATACTTACTTGAAATCATATTTAATATTTCTATTATTAACGATAAGCAAAATAGAATACAAAGAACGCAAATAAAACTAGATTCCCATGCAAAATTGAAAAAAACGGCACCCAATAAGATGCGTGTCCACGAAAGGAGACAATTTAGTTGAGATACATCTCAATACCGTGTACGCGTGATGAGATTTTGTTCTGAACATAAACTCAGAGATCAACTTGTGATTGTTAGAATGAGACAAAAATTGAAACCATTGTATATGGCGTATGTCGGCGACAACGAAATTTAATAAGAACACACAAACGTCACCTAAAACTACCACAGATCCTGCAACTATCTATTCTGAAAGTTAAGATCATTAAACATTAACCCAACATTTATTACGTTTTAACTGCTACAGGAGAGATTCAAAATTACCCATATGACGTACACGAGGACGATGACATTTGACGTAAATATACGAGCGTGAATTAAGGCGGGAGACGGCGAATACGAAAGTCGACAGTTGTTTTCAAGGGATTTTCATGGGAGCAAAATTCGTATCTCGTAGATTGTCTCGAGTTGAAAATCTCTTCCGTAGACACGGGCCATTACATCAATTGGACTCCTACAAAATACGACATAGAATTTTTTAAATGTACAGTAGAGTGCAGCGTTGATTTTTATCCGTTTTAATTGCCAATGTTTATTTAGACATTTATATGCAGGCCGCAACTGAAAAAAAAACACTCGCTCCATTCACGGCGATTTTCGTTTTGCTGCTATGGTCTGTTCCTCAAATGACGTATTGCCGGAGCACTACTGTAAGATGAGAAACGATGTTTTTAATTTTATAAATCCATGTCTTGCTGTGGTGGTAGTCCTTATTAGACCAGGGAAATATATCGATATCGGCCCAAGTATCCCAAAAATTTTGTAGGACGCGGACGTTTTTGGCCCCAATGCATCGCGCATTGGCTGCGTTGTTGTAGTTGCGCCTCTGTCAAAACAGTTATTCTATTGAAACAAACAACCGGAACCTGTTATGGATGATATATATAAAACAATGTTATACTCTAATTGAGTTTATTAGCACTACTCGAGTTTCGGGAGAAACGGTAACTCTCATCAAAAGGATATAGGAGACAAGGCTTAGGCTTAGGTAGACATACAAGTAATTATGAACTGAGAGATGAAGTGGGAGGGGGCGGAGTAACTGGTGGAAGGTGGAGGGGTGGTAGTAACAGCAGTAGGAATATTGAGAGGAGAGGAGATAAGTTAAAAAATGTAATATTGTTTAACAAATTAATACAGGAATTCAAATGACTTTTTATTTCAAAATTATTAATTTTATTACCTATACGCGTGATGGGAAGTTTAAGGTACACAAATGAAAAGAATGATTATTATCCATGATGTGATTCGCGAAATCAGAAAAGTTACTAGTTAGACAACGACGATGCTCTTTTAATCTAATGTTGAGATTTCTAGAGGTTTGTTTACTATTGACTATTGAAATCTCCGCATAAACTCGAGTAGAGTGTTTTATTTATATCCATTCATTATTATAAAACTCTACAAAGTTAACGAAGATTCTCGTAATAATAGAACCTGTTATATTTTATTCTCACGTTTGTTGCTTACTACACCGAATCAACGCACGGGAATCAGGTAAGAGAAGCGGGACGGAGCGGTAGAATAATACTTATCTGATAGGGGCCAGTTTAATGTCTGAAATTTTTTTATGGGGTAAGCTTTTTCGTAAGGCCACTGAATAAGAGAAGTTTGAAAAGTTCAACCTTAAGTGAAATCTAGTTATAGAGTAACGGTGTAAGGTGTGATGCGCCACGGAGTAGAGTACATGTGAGGGTATTTCGTACAGGTTGATTTTTTTTATTTCATTTGTTTATTTGCATTTTTTTTTTTTAAATAGATTCTGTTAAAGAAACAATATAACATGTTTTTGATTAGCTAATGACACCCTGAAAAAGAAAATGATATTTTTCGAAAACGGTGGACGTATTTAATTCACTAAGTGATTAATAAAACAAAGGTAACAATCTAAAATAATAAATTAAATAGTAAAAAAAAAAAAAGGGGGGAAAATCAAAAAGAAGACAAGTAGAGAATAAGTAAAGTAGTTAGATATAGACTAAAGACATGTAAGAAGTAAGGAACAGAGTATAAACAGCATTAAAGAAACGTATGGAAGTGAGGCCTGGAGCTGGCAGAAAAGGAACGAACGAAGTAGACTGAATGCAGTGGAAATGAGATCACTTAGACGTATTTGTGGCAAATCTATTTATGACAGAGTAAAGAATGAAGAAATAAGGAAAGAATGTAAAGTTGATGTTAGTATAGTGAGTAAGATTAAGAAAGGATCACTTAGGTGGTTTGGTCATATGGAAAGGATGAATGAGGAGAGAGTGGTAAGAAAGATATATGACGCAAGTGTTGATGGAACCAGAAATAGAGGACGTTCGCGGAAGACTTGGCACGATCAGGTAAACCAGATAATGGAGGATGGTTCTGTTAGAAGTCTCAACAATCGGCGAGCTTGTATGACAAGATGTATGAATGTGGATGAGGCGAGAATTGTGTGTCAGGACAGAAGAGTGTGGCGCTCAATCCTCTCTGCCTACCCCCACGGGGAAACGGCGTGATGGTAAGTAAGTAAGTAAGAAACGTAGTAAAAAAAGTATAGTAAAAGATATGGTAGAAAGATCAGAGTAAAAACAAGGTAAAAAGAAGGATTAGAATAGAAACAAGCGGGGAGCAAACGAAGCATGATAAGTACAAGGTAGGATATAATGGCAAAAAAGAACAGGAAAAAACACGTTATGCATTTATTTTTTGAGAGTTAATAAGGCGGCCATTCTTAGCATAAGTACAGTACGAGCAGCATAATGGTGCTCCACTAACCATCGGCCGCGTCGTGTTTGCTATCTTAATTAAGTGTGCCGTGTATACAAATTATGGAATGGAATGAAATAACTAAACGATAGGCAAATTTATATACGTAGTACAGTGTGTTTCTTTTCATTGTGACAATTGTAATATATCAATTGCCTCTGCATTTGTAGTAAATATGTTCAGCGGCCACGCGGTCGAGCAATGTTAGGGTATTGTCAATAATAACCAACTGAAAATATCAGCCGGCCGCTGAGAATTTATTGTATTATTTGTAAGAGCGTACCTGGTGCCGACATCGCTCAGTACGTCACTTGAACCGCCTGGTAGCTCCGAGCCGAGCAAATTTGGACCTACACAATATTATCAACGTTGTCTATTAAAACTGGTGAAAATATGGAGATGGTCAAATAAGATGTGTTATGAAAAATGTAATGTCCCATTTTTTATTTATAAACTGCCTTTAAAAATCACAATTAATGTATTTATAACTTTTATCTACGAATAAATACTCGCATTTGTAATTCGTGTTTATTATTAATATTATTTAATATCTATTCTTTTTATTATACATTATTACCGTGGAATAAATTAAACCCTAAAGCACTTGCACTTAATGCATTATATGTATATAATGATAATGTAGTACATACATCTTATATATTATCCCAATGTCAAACTGCCTGCCATGCGTAGAAAATTTTTAAAAGAAACTAAACTGAAGTGTTATTTTCCTTTGAAATATACGAATTAGATAGGTGGATACGTGACCTTTTTGTTCTGAAGCAACACTTGAATTCTATTGTCAGAAATTTTAAAATTGGAAATCACCAATATTAAATGATTTTGAACTTCCTTTTCTTAGAAATTGTCTCCTGAATGACGATTGTTTTTCAAAGTTAAAACGTTTCAAGACTATGCAAGGCGATAAGCTTTTCAAAAAAAAAAAAGCTGTTTAAATACGGTGTTCATATTATCGAAAAGATCTCTACAAGATCATCATAACCATAGATATAATACCGCAAAGGAAGCATTAAGGGTATGTATCATTGTATGTACGAGTATATTTACGTAAAATTTAATTTTATAAACAATACTGTTTAACTTTTTTTATTATGTAACAATCCTGAATATGTGTTTCGCGGCAATCCTAGAACGGGTTCTAACCGCTATCATTTAAAATAATAATAACAATTTTACATATCTAGAAAGTCTCTATGTGGTTTATACTTCGCCTACTTAAACCATGTTGATGGCGATGAACAATTTTCTTAGTACCTATGAGTATCCTTTTATGTATTTACAGAACTTTATTTTTTTACGCGTTTTCCCGAGGGTACCATGTTTCTCCAAGAAAAACCTCGAAACCTTGTCCATAACATGGAAGGTATTTTATATAATACAGTATAAAGAAAAACATATTCGAAACATGATGTGATATTCCACATTTCAATCAGAATCAAATTACAGACAATTTAGTAACTCGCGGTGATAAGGCATTATCCAAAACAAAAGAAAAACCAATCGCATCTGTAACAAATTTCGAAACAAAAATATCCGGGATTTAGATTATTTGTGATAAAGAGTCTATTATTACATTTTTTTATTTTTGTTGAGCAAAAATAATTTCTCTTGACTTTTATTTCAAGCGATAAGCTCGGTGTATCTGGGTTAAATTTCTTATCAGAATCTTACACAGCAAAACATTGCTCTCTCACGATGACACTCAAGTTTACGAAAATCGCGGCATTGAAATATTAATTACATACATATACATGTGTACGTATTTCTTTAAATAATATTTCCACATTCTCTGTATAAAAGCATTAATTTAAGATACATTATCGTGTAACCATAACGACTAAACCGTATTTGTTAACAAAGCGAATTTAATTAAAGAGAATTTTAATTAAACCCTTTTATTCTAAATTTAAATAGGATCCAATAAAGAAAACAGTACTCAGTAGCATTCCAACCTTTTGTTAGCGGTTCGTTTTTGCAGTGTGGGCATTGAGTTGAGGAGAAATTGTAGTTTTTTATTTGTTATTGGGAGAAATTACAACACCACACTCGTGGACGGATCACCGCTCTGACCACTTTTTAACGTAAAAATATTAATTATGAACAATTGTTGGAGTCCGACTGCGTTAGTTATTTCGACCATTTGCGCGCGGCAGGTCAAGGTCAGGCCGGAGGGGTCACACGATATGGACCGTATCGTACTGCCAGCTCGTTTGTTTGTTTACCTACACAATACAACAAATGATAAATACGCCTCGTACACATACTGAATCAACTATTTACGTAATTTGACAAACTTTGCAAAAACAAAAGGGTTTCAAATATAAAATAGCAATCATCCGTCATTTAACTACGTATTAGGAAAGAATGACAAAGTATAAAAAGCCAACTGGAAAGAAAGCCTGGACAAAGCACACACGTGCCAAGGTGAAAATATTTCGACAGAAATTATGTCACTATGGTCTAAGGTTGTGATGACGAACTTTTTGGGGTGGGCGTGTCAAAATTTCAGAAAATCTAACATAACTTTGCTGGCGTGTCACCCCCAAAATAAATATTTTTAATTTTAATTTAACTGGAAAAAATTATGGAACCCGTAGTATTTGATTGATCTCAATTAATTAATTGCTTATTTCAATTAATTGTTTTTTTTTTCACAAAGTGAGACCCAAAAGAGATACATATGTAATATGTACGTAGTGATAAATGCGAACGTTGTTGTCGGGTAGACGTCTGGTGCCGGGACACGCGTTCTCTGATATTAGTGAACGCTGGTGTGTCGCCCAAAACGCTGTGGAATATTAGAAATAAGGAAAGTCAAATAATATTTAGTCATTTATGAATGTATAAAACAGAAATGTTAGTAAAACGTAAATTTGCATATAAATTGTTTCATTGATGTAGGATATTCTCGCATGACCGCGTAACGACCGTATTTTATGGTATGTACGCACGAACGAGACTCTCTTTAGCAAAGGTCATCTAGTTGTTGCAATCTGCTTACAATAGACAACGGATAACGGCTTGCTCCACGGTTTACTCTGTACACGACTTTCGGGTCGTGCAATTAGAATTATATAATTAAGAAAAATTGTACAATTAGACTATACATGTATACAAAATATAATTTACCATCATCATAAATGGCGCAACTGTCCGGTGTGGGTCCGGCCCAACAACTTCTTCGCTGGTCGTTCTGAGTACATTCGTTAAACGTGCTCAGGTATGCTTGTCTTGATAAGTTGGATAATGTTGGGTTCATCAAATTCTGCGCCTAATTTCATAGCATATTACGTCACACCCGTTTTCATATTTGGCAACAAATATGTTACTTAGTATTTCACGTTCAACGACGAGAAGTGAAGAGAATCTTTCTTTTTGAGCACCCAACATTGAGCTCCATACGTGAAAGGAATCTTTTATAAATCTGAATCTTGGTTTTCCGATGCTTTCGGATGCCAAAGTAACATTTGTTGGCCGGCTGTAGTTTTTTTGTAATTTCTATGCTTATGTCGCAACTGAAAGTGACAAATAAATCCAGATATGTGAAAATACTTATTTTTTAAAAAGCGTTAGCCTAAATACAAATACAAATACTACCCCGTTTACTGCATCGGATTGGTTGTTTGGAAGCTATTATGTTCTTTGTTTTATTAGCGTTCACTCGGAGACCAGCTTTATAAGCTCCGCACGTTAGGAAAGCATTCATCACAGCTGATTCTGATCTTCCGATTCAGATTATTTTGACCTTAATTTGGCATAATTTCTGGAAGATGTTACCACCCATTTTATATATTGAAATTCCCGATTAAACGTTTAGGTGCCATGAGCGTATTAACACGCTAAACTTTATATGTTACGTTAAGCAATAAGCGTGATTACACGCATTTTTTGTAACCTTACAGACAGAAATAAATATTCTATCATATTTTAAAAATCATTGTGCCATCTCATAGACAGTTCGTAGCTTTTGATAGATATTTTAAGTCAAGGCCCTAAAGCCTGATCCTTACCCAACGTGGTGACTTCCATTGCAAATACTTTTAGCAGTTAAAAGAATAATAACAATATTATTCCGAGTATTTTATATAAACCTAAGTAAGAAATGAAAATCGGGCTAGAGAAGAGAGAACGGTAAGAAATTACATATTTTCGGCTGTATTATAAACAAAAAGCGAATTATTGCAAATTGTCGTTCAACGCTCTGAATGCCGTTCCGCTTGAAAAAAAACAAATGAGAAAATAATGTTTCTCATACACAAACTGGATCACGGTTATCTTACATGTGTATCTTTTGGTATAGATAGTACTCTCGTTCGCAATAAATAAAGTGACGCATTGTTCACGCATTTAAAATTTCCCGGAAAAATAATAATAACGCATGATTATATTATTACAGAAGAGTTTTTCCAAATGCACAGGTATACCGCACCGATGCTGACACAAACGCGCAAACGAGTACCAAAGTGCATAACATCTGAACGCTCGCAATGCCTGAAGAGGAAAAACATGATATTATAATTTCTGGTAGCGCATAATGCGTCGTTGCAAACTCAAATGTAATCAACATCGTCCTCCTTATTTTTGTATGCATTCCTAAAGCCGATGTTATTAAATGTCGGTAGGGTAATCTGATAACATTAAAATAGTATTTTGCATTAATGTACGTTCATAACAGTTAATAGTCACTTCAAAGACCTTCGGTAACACATTTCGAGCTTTGTGTTTACAATTTAACCAATCTTAAATAAAAATCATTGCCTTTTTACATTTAGTTATCGGATGTGAATAACCAGGTGGTTTCTACCATTTCCTACTCCCATTATTTTTTCATCTCACTTACAGTTTTATAACATATATGAATAGAAAAATATTTACGCAAAACATTATTAAAATTAGAATGATAAATGACCATTGATAAGGATTAACAAAAAATAGTCGGAATATTCATTTTTCGCGTAGTCTCATTCTTAACGCCAAATTACCCTTGGATTGAGGTCATCTATGTTATAAAATGTCGAAGAAAATCCTTATATTTGATACTCATTTTAAGAGGCATTATTTTTTTATACGTGTATTGCTATATGATGTTCTATTGAACACAAAGATTACTGGTATTTAAAAATATATCACATATATGCAAAATATTACAACTAAAAATGATCAGTAATGTTTTGTCAGTTACGATACTTTGCGTAGGAGGGGGTGATATCCGAATCATCGCCTTCTTGAAGTTGACAGTCGATCAAATTTAGATTGTTTTAAAGCTTTCAGAGCGGTGCTCGAACGCCCGGCCGTCGGAAACTAGATTGCATCGATCTAATTCAAACTGAATACATGCACGTTTTGGCATATTATGACTTGACTTGAACTTGAAAATAAAAACGTTAAGGAAAGGTAAACAATATCAAAAAGTAAAAATGAATGAAGTCGCATTTCCATTGATTCTAAAAAAGAATCGGTACCGAGAATATTTATTACTTACTAAAAGCCTGACAGACTTCGCAATTTGAAGTGGAAAATTGGAAAACGACTAGGGGTGTATAACGTTTATATTATTTATAATCGTACAGCGGGGCGGGCCGGAGCCCCGGCATAACACCCCACCCCGCCCCGCCCGCACCGCCGCGGTGGGCGGCGGATCGATACTCTGCCCCCCTCCCCCCGGTAGCAGCGGGCTCGACCCGTTCCCCTTCTCTTGAATAGTACGTACCCACGTGGAGACAGGCTATTTATCAACAGCCTATTTGTGAGCGGGTAGAGATTCATTTACGGCCTTAGGTTTATTATACATTGGCTGATTTTCAACAGAATAATTTATTAATGAAAAATATATTCGTTATATATTTAATAAGTGATGAATTTATTAATATTAATAAAGAACCATTACTAGAATTTAGAAGGTCTGAGAAAAATGGGTATTAATAAGTTTAGAAAACCATAATACGTAAAAAAATCTTCTACGAAAGTAGGGCTGTTAAAATGGCTTCGCGTGTAGTCAAGGAAAAGCGATTTTTATAATATAATTGATAACATGAAAATAAAGATAGAATAGATATCTCTATGTGATAATAACTTGTTATTGGACGACTATACCCTATTGGTCACGTACTGAATGTAAAAGTTGGAAATTAAATATAGATAACGGAATCGCAATGATATTAAATAAATGGTCATATTATGTAGGCAATTTTAAGTAAACAATCTGATGGTTTATTTAAGTAACAATTCATTATTAAATTGTCCAAATATTACAAAAACATCATACAGTTCAGAAAATTAAAATGATTCAATTAACATAATCGAAATTAATAGAAAATATCATTTAGTTATCATTTAAAATAAGACTTGTAGGGGAGGAGAGGCGAGAAGGAGGCGCCTCTGTTGTGCGCGGGCCCTAAAGGGTAACGATGTATGCTAAATTTGATCCAGATAGGGGGAGGGTGACTATATTTATCTCAATCAGATCAGATTTTAGGTAGAAATTAGCAAATTTGGAAAGGATTGTATTTTATACTTATATATATATATGACGCATTTACATCGGAGGGAGGGGTAGGGAAGCCAGGGAGTGTACCGATGCAATATTTGTAAAGGATTCTAAAGGGTAATTACGCAAAATTTAGGTTAAATCAGTTAAAGGGTGTAGAACTGTATAGATAATTGACAAGACAAGCATTCATTTTATGTATATAGATAAAAATAGTACTATGTACTATTCCGACGTTAATGAACACAAGTGTAAAAGTTCAAAAATAGAATGAACAACAATGGCCAACAGGTTGTCGGTGGAAAACTCTTAAGAACATAATGATTGGATTTTTTAATTTCGTGAGATGCTGGCAATTTAAAGCGACAAGGATTCTATTTTTAAACGCTCATAAGATTGGTGGAGATTTTTCTTCATCTAAAAGAGCTTGCTTATGTGTTAATAAATAACAGTTAATAAATTATCGTTTCAGACAAATCAATGTAACAAGTAATTCGTATTTATGAATTTAATAATTAGGAGAAAAAAAAACACTTTAAATAACTATACCTACCCACAAATCGTCTACTAGATCTATTGATTAAATATATTTTTTTGCTGATTAATTAAAAAATAATGTATTATTTATATAAATTTTGCCTTTCTACACAAAACCTTCAATGTTAATAGTATTATAAAGTTCGTTGTAAGGAATAATTATATTCGATTGGTGGATCAGTATTTAAATAATACATCTAAAAAATTGAAAATACTTATATCGATTGGCTTTAAACAATCTAATCTATTTCTATACTTTTTTTACAAGTGTAGGAATTTTTTTTTTATTAAATTGTAATTTTATTACAACAGCTAAGAAACATTTTGCGGTGAGGACTTGCTATAATTGTAAATAATCACTATTATTATTATATAAAAATTAACAGTTATTGTAACTGTAAATTGTGTAGCCTGTCATAAACGCTATTACACAGAAACAAGCGTCCAGGTAAAACAAACAAAAGCAGGTAGCCCACCCGATAGCATTGTTATGTGTTATGTTATGATTATTATTTACTGTTATCGGCAATTGACAGATAAACATGGAGTAGGGCTATGAATGAAAATCGTATCGCTGTTGTTGCTTTGAATATAATATAGTTGGGACACTGAGATACATTTAAAAAAAACTTTCAAGTTCTTGTGTATCAGTCACCGGTACATCTATCGTTCTATTAATCGTATATATATATATATATATATATATATATATATATATACGACATTCGATATAAGAAGAACTCTAGAAGCACTGAACAGCGGAAATCACCAAAATTCGCTTCCAAAACAAATCATTGTGTCCAGAAAGGTTTTTTTTTCTCCACAAAAAATACTAAGGAAACTTTAAATAATCAGAATGACAGTGCTTATAACTCTCGGGAAACCAGTCATGTGATGTGGAGCATCCTATGAATATGTCTGTCTGTGGGGAGTTCCGTATGCAAGGGTTCGTTATTAAGATTGATTTTTTACGAGACTTCAACTCAATGCTGGATGGAAATGAACAAACCGGAGTTTGTTAGGGGATGAAGATCGGTTTTCTGGAAATCCAAATCCTTTGGATTGCAAACGTATCGTAGAAGGCGATGATATTCTAACATGGAAACACAAGCGCACATTGAAAACGCAGTGAGCAATTTTTTAGTCGATATCGCGCGAGCTTTTATTGATTGGAATTCTCGTTTTAAATGTTGTGTGAAGGAACAAGAACATTTGTAATGATATTGTTTATATTTTATTAGATATTATGTAAATAACCAAAACCGAAAAAATATTATAAAATACCGCGCAAAATAATTAATGTCAGGATTCATTGGACATTCTGTTGTGTTGACTTGATGACATGTTTTAATAAATCTTAAGGGTTTAGGATTGAGAATCAACACAGTTTATTTATTCATTAAAATTTAAAATCCGTCCTAGGACGGGCACAAAGGACACAGTACTAAAGAGATTTTTTAAAAATAATTACCTCCCTACAGGACAGCGGCATTGCAGTGTTCAAATTCGTATTTTTCAAAGGAAATTGACACTTCACTCTAATGTAATTTATCAGTTTATTTTTATTATTAAGGAGAAGAACACATTCTTATTGTGAAGTTGTAATTATTCAGAACAGACGGTCTGCGATGTTTTAAAACAACGTAGATGGCTTTCAAATAATGGAACGACAGATGTATTAATTTGCAAAAGTGTAACATGTAGGTGCGAAAATTTGTCGACAAAAATACTGTCGCTGTAGCATATTTGTTAATGCACCTTCCCTGGATTGCAAAAGAGATTCAGGTTCGAATCCCGATAGCGCAACAATATTTTTGCATAAAATTGATTTTATTTGTATATCTTTATAATTAATACAATTAATTAGTATTTAGTTTATTTTTAATTTCCCCACGCATAATATACAGTACATTGCGATATAACATGTAATAATATTTCTGATTTATTTAAAAAAAAATCATGATATGGAAACTGCTGTAGGTATGTAAAAATAAGGATACATATTTTATTAAATAGGAAACCTACCTATAGGATAGCAACATTACAATATTCAAAATTACTGAAAATAGAAATGGTTTTGATCGTTTCCTATTCGAAAAATGTACCTTCAGAATAAAAAAAAGTCAGTAGGCAACTAATTTATATATTTCAAAAGAGTTAACATTTTACGCCAACATAATACATCAGTTTCCTTATAAATTTTCATAAGCGTGACACAGAAGGATATTGGATATTATAGGTAGGTGTACATAATAATTTTTTTGATTTTTATATTTAAAAAATACATATATCATATAAATATGAGACTGACGTGGGAACTGCAGTAAGCATGTGGAAAATACGGTAGAGCGATTTTGAATCAATTTGAGATATATGTGTAACGATGTAACAAACATAATTGAACTTTAGATTTGGTCGGAAGAATAATTTTAGGGAATAGTTGTAGCAAACAAGGAAGCGATCGCAAATAAATCGGCCAACTTGCGACAGGCGCCCGAGTAGTACCAACCGGTTGATTATTTGTTTCGAGTAATTTTAATGCCACAGGCGCTTTTGTTTTGCCGCGCGGCGTCACCTTTCCCGGGCCGAGTGACGTCACGAGGAAGAGTAGTGAGAGACGGAAACATCTCTACGCGGGATAGACGGAGATGGGGAAACTGTCAAGGTCGAATCGGTAAACACCTAAACAGGTCGCGCTTATAGCGCGAGTCAGAATACCGACGATCGAAGTTTAACAAGTTTAAATTTTCAGGAAAATACTATAAATCTAATGACAAAGTAAAGTAGTAAAACTTGAAATGTCATCATCGATCATAACGTGTGCTTCCCATTCCACGACTTTGACTTTGCCTAGGCCAATTTTGTCCGTGAAGCCGGCACAGTAATTAAACTAACTGCATATTTAGTTTATAAACAGTCATTTAACTGTAGTTAGCATTTTATTTTAGCCAATGGCAAGACAACTAACGATCAAACAACCGAATTTCTTCCCTTAAAATAGATTTTCTAAATATATTAGTGGATTGGACTATGTCTACATATAAATATTTATTTCTATAAAACATCTAGGAGTGTACAATGTGTATCTAATAAAACGTAAATATTACCTAATTTTAAAGAGAATACATTTTTGTTATGAAGTTGCATTTTTAGAACATAGTGAATATAACACGAATAGTGAACACGTGATTTCACGTGTTTTAAAAATTGATGGGAACTTTTGGCTTTTAGTGTACCATAGAACAATAAAAGAGGAAAATAATGGCATCAAAAACGGTTTTTTGACCATGGGTGGAATTAGCTGCTTTGCAGATTGAGGTATCGATATTAGTGATGAGCTCAAAATCACGAACCGTGAGTCAATCACTGATATTTTTGAGTCACACTCACAATCAGTGATTGAATATATCTAGAAATATTCTGATTCGTGATTCATTTTTTTATTTTATTTATATTTGACATATTGCATATGAAACGAAAATATTCGTGATGGAATGATGTTATAATCAGTGCCATCTAGTAGATTCTACCAAAACGTTTTACGCATTTGAACCGAAACGCTGAGAATGTAACACGAAAAAAACCTCACATTGTTTAAAGGGTTTTCATTCTCTTTGTGATGATATTAAATTAGATATATGTTAATAATTCATGCTAGAATATGTTTTTCACGTAAACAAAGCTTGAATAATAATTGAATACTCTCAAAATTGTTTCTAAAATTTATTTCGCGCGTTATTATCGTGCGGGACATAAGTAATGAAACGGTGATCACATTCACAGTTTTCAATCACTGATATTGAATACCAATCACAACCCCACCAGTGAGTCAAGAGTAGCATTTTTTCTCATCACTAATCGATATGTATCTTAAATTTTGTTTTTATCGTGAAATGTTTTTCGTTTAATTTTTGCAACCTTGAACTGACCCACTTATGGATTGCTAGAATGATCTATTATGTACTTCTCTGAAGCTTGTACCAAAGTTATCGTACATATATTTTTACAATTCATTATAACATTTTAGATTTTGACCATTTATAAATTTAACCACTGATCAAACAGACAGGCCTAACTATAACGTGATGTTTAAAGGACAAAGTTCAATCATCGGTTATAGATACATAATTCAGGCCGCAGAGAGCGAATTCAAATTTGCACACAAAGCGCGGCGCGGCATGAATCGATTTGTATACAAAACAGTAACTCTGGAAAATTATTTGGTGTTCGTTGATAACGTTGTGTTCGTATGGTTACGTCAATTTCATAACGAGACTTTCATGGTACTGAATATACCAGTTAATAGACAGACATGTATATTATATTATATTCAGTCAAGATAATATGGAACATTTGTTGGTGAACTAATTAAGCGGTATAGGATTATTTTTTAGAGGAGAAATTTAAAGATGTGGAAGCAGAGGTGTTATATTTATTTATCAATGAAAAATAAAAAAAATACGAAAGAACGAAAATAATGCAATATGGTTTTGAATAATAATAATGTAATTATTTTTAAATTCGATTCAGAATTGCTGAGCTAAGTCCAACTACAAGATATCGTGGATTAATCATATGCATTACTTCTTCAATTAGCAAAATTGCTTTGTGGCCACATATTATATAAATAATAAGACACCACACTTTGTTTAAACCACTATTCACTGATAAATTAACATGTTTCGATACCTATGGTATCTTCTTCGGGAAACAATGTATATTACAATTAAAAGTACAAGCATAGATAAAAACAAAACTATAACGTATACTATAACTATAAACTATACGTACTGTAACGTGGGTAACTAAGTAGTAGGGTACTATCTACGCTTGTATTTCTTTAATTTTAGTATACATTGTTTCCTGAAGAAGATACCACAGGTATTGAAACATGTTGATTTATCAATAAATACTGGTTTAAACCTTATTGTTTATATGCATATTAGGTTTAAAGTAGAATGGATGCAAAAATTCATTGATTAAAAATAAGTACATGTAGGTACTAAAAAAAGAACCTTCTAGTTCGTACGTATATTTATTTTTTATACTACACACGCTACACCAACTGCGGTGTATTTCGAATCTGTCGCATGGTGGAACGGAAGTTGCCCTTTAGATATAAAGTGTGTCATCGCCGGAACGGAACATTTATTTGAATCATTTTAAAAATATGTCTGATTGGGTATTTGTTTGCGTTAATTATGTTAAGTTACACTGTGGTTGACCACTTCCTTTTTGATAATAAAATGTACCTAGCGAGATCTAATAACAAAGTTAATTACACTTCGATACACACATTTTCTCGGAAATGAATGCGCACTAACCAATAACTTTAAAATTGACACACACATATATATATATATATATATATGAAATCGATGAACTTAAATGGGAACATGACAACGACACACATAGGCAAAATAAATAAGTCATCGAGTCCCGTGTGTTTTAACATTATGAAAAATAGATGCGTGCAAAGCGGGTGAATAAGCACGAGGCAAGGAACCTGTTGGGAGGCACTCTGTAAAAAAAAAAACATTTTCAAACCACGTCTGTCTGACAGATATTGATTCGGTGCTCCGTCAGCTCGTACCCGTTGCGTCGGTCTCGCATTACTTTCTCCCTGTCGTCATGCCGCCTGACAACACGATCGGTAAAAGCGGCGAGTCTCGTAGATTACATTATTGAGGACAGTATCCGAATGCTCCGCGCCTTTCATAGAGCGTTTTCAAGTACAAAATGTACCTGTATACAAGGTAATGTGCACGTCTACGTCTACACTCGACGAATTTATCGAGCGCATTAAAATGTAAAAAGAGACGGCTGGTTTCTTCAGCCTCCGTCAAATTCGTTACGAATGTTCGGTGTGATTTGTTTCGGGGCCGCCGTTTGGACGGACGTTCCGGGACGAGTGCAGGTTCGAGCAGCGGTGCGCTGACTGTTGCCACGAGGAGTGACGGAGGACAATGGTCGCCAGGAATAGCTCCGAGAGAATGCGAACCGACTGCCCCTTGTCGTGGATAGATTTCGATCAGACGGACGCGATGGTAGTCTGTTCAACTGTGACTTTATTGGCAACCGAAACACAAATATTTTGCTGTAATGATTGTCGCGGGTGAGGTCCCCGCGCACCGGCGAGTAAACCTAATTTTCTCTGCCATTGCACACGTGGGTATGTTTAGACAACACCAATAGCTTACGGAAAAATAAGGGATGCGAAGATCAGAATGAAGCAAATGACGTATTTTAGTAGCAGCAATTACCCTGAATTGTCAAATGTTTTGTTAAAAAAACCACAAACCTCAGTAACAAACTAACCTTGTTCTGGTAGAAATTAAATATTTTTTAGATATATATATATATAGATTTTTTCTGTATATCTATCTAGTTGATTAATTTAATTCGTATTAACAGGCTAACCGATTCAAAATATTCCGAAGAAGTTCATTGCATTATTAATTTAAAAATCTCTCGAAAGAAGCATAATAAATTAAATAAAAATTATGATACAATTGCAAATTATTTCGATGAAGTTTTGTTTAGTCACGGAATCGACACAACTAACACGCTTTTCTATATAATAAAAAAATACATTCGCATAAATTAATGTCGAGGCCCACGAGCCGCAGATAGAGCGCTGTTCAGCAGATTGTTATGCAATAGGCACACATACCCGTACCTACATATTATACACATGAATCACTGAACATTTAAAGAATACCGATAACATTTTTCTTTTTAGCTTTTAAACGGAAAAAATCTGCATTGTTGCCGCAATATTGTTTACAGTTTTAAATTATCGCTGCATCGGGCGCAATCCTATAATTTTCATTCGAACTCGAAATAACGATTTCTACTTATAATTCTTGCCAAATCATTTACAAACTTGCAATGCAAACAAACATCATGACTCGATAATAACTTTTGTTATCATAATAGTAATATTATTATCATGATCATCTATTGCTATAGTCGTCAGGCGCTGGAACTATGCGATTGTGGGTTTTTAAAAATGACCTAAGGGAGAAAAACCTACCCAATTTTTTTATAATCTGTATAAAGGTAGTAAATCTTTATTTTGATGGTCTGTGGGTACGCTCAAATATAAATATTTTTTACGTACCACAAACGTGAAAAATACGACGTTTTTGACATAGCTATTAATATACTTTTATGAATGTATATGACGTACAAAGATTTTCCAGATCATATAAAATGGATTGAATAATACTGTAAACTCAAAGAATTTTGGGAATCATTCCAAGCATAAATAAATTAAATGGAAGTCATT
Organism: Eubasilissa regina; assembly: GCA_022840565.1. Classification (NCBI taxonomy): domain Eukaryota; kingdom Metazoa; phylum Arthropoda; class Insecta; order Trichoptera; family Phryganeidae; genus Eubasilissa; species Eubasilissa regina. The sequence goes on from JAINEB010000013.1 coordinate 18,491,799, forward strand.
GTTGTCCCATTCAAAAAAAGATATTTCAATTCGTCGTAAACTTAAGTGACGTAATGGTAACGCATTCGCCATGCAAGGGAAAGTTTCTGGTTTGTATCTCTATGGTAACCAAATATTTTTTCGATAGATAATATTTTCTGAATATCTTTTTTATTAATTTGTTTTGAAAACATAATTTTTTTTTTTACCTACTATAGTTGATAACTTACTAGACGCAAACTTTCACAGTGATGCTATGATAGGGATTCGATCCCCCTTCTTACAACAATTATTATATTGATATAAGAGTATACTTAGAAAATTAACCGAAACGTTCGCTTAACATAATATAACATTGAATCTATCGCAAAATACAAGGCACGTGACTAAAGAGATTGGGAAGGATCAGAAGATTCATTAGTACAGAGTCTTGTAATATAGTATACAGTTCTGTTATTATTCTTCACATATAAACCTTCGCAGCCGCATTTTGTTTTTGGCTAATGAAGAAGAAATGCAACAATTGTCAGTGTTGCAAAATAAATCTTTAAGAACAATATTCAGAAAAATAGATATACTCGATCAGTGCAATGCTGAAAGATCTGAATATGACGATCTTTAAACAGAAAATATATTCGAATATAATGATATTTATGTATAAAATCCTCAATAAGAAAATATCGGCTGAATTTAAACGAAAAATTGATGCACATTAACATGAGCACGAGCATCGTACAGGAGGACGGGATAGATTGAGATTTCCATGCAGGAAGAAGGCCAAATCTCAGAAATCGATTAATGTACAGTGCGATGATGATTTTTAATGAAATGCCAGAAAGCATAAGAAAGGAGGAGAAACTGAATGGATTTGAAGTGAAACTGACCAGATATGTGAAAGATAAGTTTTAGTCAAATAAAAGACTTTAATCTTGTTTATATTAGAGCATATATAGGAGTGCTCATTTATGCAGTATGTTAAGAATTAAATAAATTTCTTAATTTTGATGAAAAAATATAGGTAAAATATATTGTATTTTGGGCGTGTAATTCGGGTGTCACAGTCACGCGCGTTTCAAGGCAGTAATTTATTTTGTATCAAATAAACGCGGTCCAGATATTTTTCTCTTAAATATAGGTTAAGTGAAATTAGTAAAATTGTAGTCAAGCCCCACGTCGGTGTGACAATCTTCCGTTTTAATGGTTTCCAAATTTCCAAATTTTTTGACAAAATAAAATCACTCGTAAAGAGGTCAGATAATAATATATTCTTTAGGCTGACTGCACTACCGCAATATGTCTTGGCTCTGGCCTATTTCTCTAACATTTTTGCAGCGAAAGATGTGTGGGCTGAAACGTCCACACACTATTTAAAACTGTCGGGAATGCCAAAACATTTTTTTCTACGGTGAAACCAACGTACAATGTTGTATTTTTTAACGTGCACGAAATTTTTTTATTATTATTTCAAAGTTTACAAATTTTGAAGATTTGATATAATATTTAAGATGTTAGCTACGATTGAGCCAGTCAGCCTATCCCGCACCGCATGTAATAAAATGCAACCGCAATGTAATAAAAAAAAATAGCGATTTAAATAATGCTTGTACTATTTTGTTTTAATTTTGATAAATTATGTTAATGTGAAAACATTATTTTTGATGGTAATTTTTTTTCGAAAAGCTTATATGAACTTTAATGACAACCATTAAAAACCTGGCTTAATTTATAATTTCAATATATTGCACATCCAGTAAAGTGTCGTAAATCAATAAAAATTTATTTATTTATTTTTATTTATAAATAGCAAATTCTACTGTTTAGTCGGTGGAATGATGAATAAGCGGTCCCGTTGAAAAGATACATTAATGGCCGTTTGCAGAAAACGGGTAAACTAACTTTATAGTTATAATGTGAATCATCTCTGTGCCCCATTAAAGCCGCCTTATGGCGAAGGCGGCTTTAATGGGGCACAGAGAATCATGTTTATTTCACTAATACGTAAATCAGATTTTTTTATTTATATATATATTTAAAATATTTTATTGATTCCAAATACATAAAAAATAAAAGGTTGACGTGCCCGGCGATCAGGGTGACGCGAATTTCCCATATTATGGAGAAAAAAAAGCACTTAACGTTAATCCGAATGCGGTGCATTCCTTAAGGGATTATTAGCATGGGTAACAGGGCCGTAAAACCAATTAGGATTAGGTGAACGTGTTTGCTTTCTTGGGGGATTAAGGGACATTTTATGACGGTCCAACCCCAAGAAATGCATCTAATCCTAATTGTATATTGTCGACGACTTACCTTTCCAATAATAATAAATGGCTGGGAAAATACGTATCTACGACGGCCGTAATTAACCAGCCATAAATGCACCTGTTCCAAGGAAAAGAGAGCACCAATCACCGTCTAAAGGGACATGTTACGGACACGCCCCGAGGTCCTTAAAAGGCTGGACATGGCGGTGAAAAAAACAGTTGGTCAGTTAGTCAGACACTTGGAGTTAGTAAAGAACACCCACAGTTAATCACTTGGTTTTAGTGAGTTGGTCAGTCAATTAGACACTAGTGAGTGAGACGGTTAGAGACATGGAGTTAGTCACTAACATTTAGACAGTGACTGGAGACTTAGACACTTGGAGACAGAAAAAGTTAACTCTCGAGTTAAACATCCTACTCCACCGTCAGCCATCGGACGGCTGGCGACCAGCGCTCGAGATCGGTCAGCATGGAAAGAAGACATGGAAACGACGTTGGAATAAGACTTAAAAAAAAAGACTTGGAAAGAAGAAGGAAACAACACTTGAAACCTACACCTGGAAGGAAGACTGAATAACTCGAGCGGGGGTGGAGGAAAGCAGTTCAGAGGAGCTGGTGAACGAGACCGCCCACCAAAAGGATGTGTTGCAGAGCGGATATGAAGCCACGGTCCCGCCCAGATCGCGTCGTCGGTCGTCATCCGCGCGACAGACATCGATCGCCGAAGCCCGGACCGAGTCGCCAACTTAATTAAGGTAGATTTAAGATTAATTTAAGATTAGAATTAAGTAGACCATAAGATAGGTTAAGAATTTGGCCTAGGATTGTTTTTGTCTTCTCGCCTAACCAATTGAATAAAATCGTAAATATAGAATTAATCACCGACTTATTGATTTCCATCCCCGCCTCCTTGTCAGTGACCAACGATGCATTGACGATACGATGATTGGGCTGAGAGGAAAACCCGACGCCGTATCAAGGTCATCGAACTTCGAGCGGCTACGCTATATTTTGTTAGATGAAGCAGATAAATATGGGTTAAATTCGCAAATACTAAATAAATAACATGATTTTGTAAACATCTACTAAGATAATATGTTTCGTAACGGTACAAAAACTGTACATACTTCTCTAACATTTCTGACTGCTAATTATGTAAGGTTTCCACCCATAAAATACTGTGGACTAGGTCTGCTACATACTGTATATTACTGCAGCCGCAAAACGCCTATAAAATTTTCTAATGTTCTCTCCCGGGGCAATAAAACATATTCTATGATATAAAGCTTATTTATGGATGTACATAATTGATCGATAAAAGAGGATTGTTTGTCATATAACAACAATCTGACGTCAAAATTGATTTCGTATAAAAATTCCGACAATTTTCTCTTCAAAACTGTGTTATAAATAGTTTCCTGGTAGTTTAGGAGATGATTTTTGTAGCACTTATAAAATATATTTTAAAAGGACGCAACATTTTTGTAAAAAATTAACCTCCGGGGCAATGGACAAAACTTCGTCGAAGAAATTCTAATATTAGTAGGTATTTAAAACTTTTAAGTCTCAATTTCTCAGATTCTTTAAAAATGTCAGATGATACCTTCTTATTCCAAGGGCATTATATTAAAATAATTAATAATAATAATTATTTTATTTTCTGCAAATTTTTATATATTTTCGGAGTCCTCGTGAAGTATCGTAGGATGCAAATAGATGCGGGAGAAGGTTGAACATGGATTCGTGTCGTGCCTTATTCTATGTTAGGTCTCTAGTTTAGCCAAACTTGTAGAATCAAACCCACGAGTGTAGTAAAAATAAACAATCCGCATATTGGCAGATCCGCGTGTGCGGGAAGCGGCTGTAAACAGCACCGGGAGCCATAAACAAACGGTCACCAGCTCGGGTGTTGGGCGGCGAACAGTCGGCAGACTATTTCTATCGCGCACAATCGGCTGCTGTAAAGGTCGCGAGTGAAGACCGCAGTGAAGACCGCCGAGAGGTAATGAAAATCCAAGAAAGGTAAAGAAACTGTTATTTATTGGTTAGACTGTTAAATTCATCAATTCAAAAGAAGAGGCAATGTCCTGATATGTTTTTAAAAACGTTGTATCCATACAATTTTCGAATGTCTATATTTATTTTTTATTTATACATTCGACAATAAAAAAACAATAGTAGAGTTATACACTCCCGATTAGGAATATCTTGAAATACGGGGGTAGCTATCAACATTTATATAATACATGATCAATATTATGACTAGATGTAGGAATTTGTTTACAACAATTAATAAATAAAAATACATATATATACAAAACATGAAAATTAACAGGTATTATTTTTTTCTTATCATTGTAGTTGAAAACCTTCGTATGTGTTCGTTGACCGTCTCTATAAAATAATTTGGATGCTAATATTAGCATTACGGATCAATCATTCCATTTTAGTTTGTTTATAGCATGAATGAACTTTTCGGAATTTATTTTAGTAAACGTATTTTTATTTGTACAGAGTTTATTAGTTTTTTTGGTAGTTTTAACATTTATTTAATAGACCTACAGGAAACTGATGAGTAATATTTGTATCCAGTATATATGGTTTCAGATGTAGATTATTGTCTGGTTTACACCATATATGGTCTAAACATGTTTTAGATTTTTTTCGATTCTTGTATACGTATTAAAGCATGACAAGAAATCGTGTATAGCTAAGATTATTTTATATTCTTTTACTTGAGTTTCATGACCATTTTCGGCAATATTGATATTAATGTCACCTAATTAGGTTACGAATATTTTTATTTATATTCAAAAATTGATCTAGAGCTTTATTAAATGCGTTTATTTTAAGGTCACATGACCTGTATACTGTAGTTATAGAAAAAGTTAAGCCACGGTATTGAAATTCAACTGTAGTATTATCCGATTTCCATAATTTTAATATCATCTTTTACGTATCAGTAATTACAATAATATTTTTGACATTCCTGACTTTTCACATTAAATGTGATGGTATAATTATATACCATCACATTTAATATATAATTATTATACCATCACATTTAATGTGAAAAGTCAGGAATGTCCAAAATATGATTGTAATTACTGAGCCAAAATTTCGGTTAGTACTATTATCTGTAAATCTGTATTAATGTTTGTTGAGTTCAAATGTGATATGTTTAAGTGAAAAGAATGTTTGTTAATTAATTGGTAAAAGTTGTTATCTACTATGCTCATTGTTTCTACTTTAGTCGAGATATTATCAGTCAGCCATAGCAAGTTGAAGGCTCGCCGTATATAATATTAGTATATTCAGTTTCTTGAATTCTGGCAGAGTTTAGTATTCTCAGCATTCTGTCGCGATTTAATAACTAAGGGGTGCGATTCTTCAGATTTTCTAATGTGGATATTGCCATTTAGAAACCAAACAAACTTATAGTTATTTTCTGAAGCTACTTTTCGAATATCTTGATGACGCATCTGCATCCAATTTGAACCTACCCTCTCCAAGGCGGGGTGAAATCTTCTCCAGGCACATTCCAGGTCCGGTCTTATCGTTTCGGGCGAATTTCTTAATGTTTTCCATCCACTCGTCCTTAGTTCTTCTTTCTTATATGTACAATTTGTATTGGGATACAGGCAAACTATGGATATGAGAAATAATAAAAGATATAGAAATACAAGAGAATCTTCGAACATTTTATCTATGGCTCTAAAAATGAAGTCGCGGTTTCATTGTGAACTAAGTCAGCTGAAGGGGGTTAGGCATTATTTTAATATGCAATATTTTTGTGAAAACTGTGTATTGAAAACAATTTTTTTTTTGTTTTACAATGAAAATAGGTTAGCCTGTTAGAAAGGGAATTTAATTAATTAATACCAATAATTCCATGAAACATGTCAAAAAGACAACTGATAACAGATAAAACATAAAATCCGCACTAAATTGTCATTAAAAAACCTCATTCTATATGTACTTATATGCGCAGGCTATGAGGCAAACTCCCCAAGCAGTTATCGATGTTATTATCACATTTCAATTATTCTGTTGACTAGCGAGTGTCCCACACGCGATTTAATAAAAATATCTCTGAAAATTTCAAATCCATTTAAATAAATTGAATAAAAAATCTCCCTGGTGGTGAACCGAACCCTGATATCTCGTACGACAGGCTACTAAGCACTACACTAACGAGGAAGACGTGAAAATATCCTATATATCATCTATATATAAATAATCTTTATAATTAATACCGATTTCTCACAAAGTTTAATTTAACTTTATTTAATAAAGTTAAAAATTTGACGTAAAGAATGTATAAATATCAAAAATATAAACGAATGAATTAAATTATGAAATTATATGTCAATTTGATATGAATAATGCGTCGCGAACATACTCGGCGTCTATAAAATTTTTGGATTTCAAAAAGGGTAGTGTCCGATATCGCTCCCGGTAAAACACAAGGTAAAAGTGAGATATTATTATGAATGCCAAATTATCCAAGATCCATTATGAGTGCCAAATTATCACATTAAGAACCAAAATAAAACAATAAAGTATCTGGACGAAAACGGTAAGTAAATTAAAGTAAAAGCAAAGAAATGTGCATATATAATATTTCCTGTTCCTCAAATTCTAACGAATTCAATTCCCACCATTTCATGGAGAATTTGTTTTACTCAAAAGCATAAAACAAACGCAAATAATGAATAAATATTTTCCCTTCTATTTTCTACAGACTGTTCCTAGAACTAATTATCAATTCAGAAAACAATGCCAAGAATCACAACCGTTGCTATTAGTTTGTAATAAGTTACTACTTGAGCATCTCGGATTTTATAATAATTATTATAACATATATAATTAAAAACATGGAAGTGCGGGAGTTTAACTCGGCAACTATTAATATGTGTTTTATGTCCATTGCTTATCGTTGTGCCCATATTACTGCCGATATAATAATAAACATAATATATTTGAATAAACACTACGATCATTATAATTATTATCGACAATAATTTTTGCGCATCTACGGTTACACATTCAATACTTGAAAAATTAAATTGATTATATTATCGAATAATAATTAAAAAAAAAAAAAAAAAAAAAAAAAAAACGACACCCGGAGACTCCTCACCTACATATGGTACCTATTGTGACTCCGAAATAACCTTATGCATTATAATTTATAATTAAAAACAATAAAATTGAAAATTTTATAAATATGTATGGGATGCAACGGGATTTTGTGGACTATAAATCTCTATCAGATTTCGCTAAATCAGTTAGCTTGATCCGCTATATTGTTTCAAAATATTGTCGTCTCGTTCACATTTTCTAACTGCTCTTCGATGGTATCTACAATTTTCCAGCATCCAACATGTAAAGTATTTCTTGGACACATCTATTCTTGGTGCATTCGGGTTGTGTATCCTTTAATCAGTGTCTCTTCATCCGTACAAAAATTATTGCAAGATTTGCCTAGTACTCTACTTGTCTTCAGCGGGCAGAGATTTGCAAAACCTACGAACATCACACCTCGAATAGCCAGGTTCTCCTCGTCGTGGAACAAAATACACGGTAGAACTTTATTTATGAACCGTCACGGAATTGACACGGTCGTCTGTCTGGTGCAGAAATAGACAACCACCGCACGCGTCACGAGGAAGCTGCATAGAGGCTGGGCTAAGTTTACGTCGGGAAAACTTGCGGAACTAATTACAAAACTATTCTAAAACCCGGGCGCAGTGATCAGGCCGGAAAATGTACACAAAGCATCGAGCGGTCGGCGAATGGAATCCGCAGTCGGTGACTATTCTGTCACATTGGCGGATGTCAGAAACTTGATAGTTTGAAGAATTTAATTACAAGGAAGTATCTCAAACATCAGATAGAGTTAATCACCTCTGAATATTCGCCTTTATGCGACGCTTGTTAGGAATGAGAGAATCAAAACATTTCGATCTCAGTCATTTTTAGTTGTTCAAATATTTCACATATATTTGAGTGGCAATAATTTTTTTATGTATTGTTATCGATGTACAACACAATAGAATAATGTATCGAAACTAACAAATATCCCATTTTGGAATTCCTGCTGTTCTGCATCAGAGTGGATGCCTGTCGGTTGTGGTCGGTCTGGTGTCTAGACTAAACTGTTGCTTGTAATGTTCTCGTCGGTCTCTTGAGGGTAGTGCTGGCTCCATGCTATAACTGTCTGGCGGTGCCAAACTTCATATTAATCTATTTTGTGCTTCATTACTGTATTTTTAGATCTGTCAATATATATTTTTTTTGTCTTTTGTTGTCATATTATATTTTCCTACTTTGCATTTAATTTAAATAAATTTGCAGTGAAAGGTCAGTGAATAAATTTTGCTGGAAGGTGTGTCCTGTAGCATCGTCGCGTGATAGGGTAGCTGCAGCTCATATAACAGCGAAGGGTCGCCATTCACTGTTCTAGAATTCGCAGATATTTGATACATATTATATTTTAAGTGACAGTACTTTTAATCAAATATCAGATATCTCATTGTGATAAAGCTATTTTTTAAAATTATATTTAATGGAAAATATATGGAAGTATGGGGTAATTACAGGGCTTACGACCTGTCTTCGGCTGGCTTAAGTGATCACTTATATATATATTTATATATATAATGTTCACCAATTTTCACCCCTCAACCTCCACATTTATCAAATTTTTGAAAGTTGTATATATGTTAGTATGTGGACTCGCTTCGAGTACCATTACACCATCGCCATCTATGGACCAAATTTGATGATTCATTTTTCTCTTTTTTTAAACAGCATACATATCATAATTATATTATATATTTTCCATTAAATATAATATAAAATAGCTTTGTCTCTATGAGATATCTGATATTTGATTAATGACAGTGCCTTTGTAGGTAAAAATCCAGTAATTGTGTGTTCTTGGACATATTTAAATATTGCTGACAGTAATATTATTTAATACATAATTTTCTATTGTGTTCTCTAGAACACAATATCCAAAAAAAAAAAAACGGCTTCGTATCAAATACGAATCTTTACATAGGATGGGTCAATTCATAAATTCGCTTTCATAAATTATAAAATGTAGACACAATTTAAAATAAATTCAAATACAGTTTTGACCGTTTGGACTGTGGTTCATGTACTGGCGGTAAGCGGATATATTTAGCGGTATCACTCGGACAAATGTGAATAATGCAGCGGTACATCGTTAACAGTGCCAGTCCAAATCTGCAGAAATACCGCTAATTAACGTCGTGGCAGAGAGATTCAAAACTATGGACGAGTAAAATACCACGAAGACGAGCACGGCACCTAATCGTGAATATGTGGAATTATTATTATCATTATTGAATTACAATTAATTATAGTTATTCCGCGAATTATCAAATTCTCCGAACTGGTACTAATAATAAAGCCTCTGATGCAAGTAACATAATAATTAAGTCCATAAGAAATATGTGGTAGTTTCTATTTTCCCGTACAAACAGAATTTGTAATACATACGTGGTGGAAATAATTCTGACATTACATGCTCTGTACGCAAAATATTTATAAAACATTATTATGTATTAAATTTAAAATGTAACATTTATCACATTTAGCTATTTGAAAAGCCTACTAAATTTAATTTGATTGCAATTACATACAGTAAATTTCCCAGATGGCATTTTCAGAGCGCGTCTTTATGGTCGGTATGGGCGCAATTTTATGACGTCTGACAAGTCCAATTATTGTAGTGTTCTGTGTGTATGGGTGCTCATTGCACTCGCCCTTGCCAGATGGTCAACATAGCGAACTATGGACGATGAATAAGATCAAAGGTTAAATGAATAATATTAATAAAAAATAAAAAAAAGCACTAATTTAAACCATCTACGATCAAGTACATGTACAATACAACTTCTAAAGTGAAAACATGGTTAATACCAACAAGAAAAAACTATGTTCAATTGTGATTTCGAGAGATTTGATAACAACTATAGCCGCGTGAATCCTGCAAAATAGATGTTCAGAAAAATGTACATATTTAATAAAGCATTGAAATTATGTTTTTCTAAAACTAGTGTTTAAAACCTGCCTTAGGACGATTTGGTATTAATTAAAAAATATAACAAAGTAAATATCAGAAACAATAATAAAATAATATTAGATAGATAGTTTATATTTACACCGATTTTTTTAAAATTGCCTACATCTGTACTTTTTACACTTACATTACACTTTTCTAATTTCTGACAAAAGAAATGGGTCTTGCTTGTTTTCTATTCGAAACCGAATATATCCACCTAATTCATCATTAACACTTCGATCTAATGCGGTGTATCAATTTCCTTTTAAATTTTCCAGCGGTTGATAAACAGAAGAACATTTCTGGAATATTATATATATGTAATAATGGGATATTGGTACTATTATATAAATGTAATATTATATATTAAAAAAATAAATAATAAAATACTGGGGACATTCTATATCGTGTTATGCACAAAATTATATGATTATTCTTTAATAAAAAAAAAAGTGCGATAATATGCATATTATTATTACATCAAATAATCGAATTGTAATAATTTAAAGACGATACCTTTGTGTATTTACCTTATCTAGACATAATTTTATTAATTTAACAATGCTGCAAATATCACACTGACATTGTCGCTTGCAATAGTTTTTTTGGAAATTTGGTTTAATCATAAAATAAATATAACAGTTTCCATACAGCGATGGTAATCAACGATAAATACTGTCGTTAGTAGATAGGGCATTTAGTTTGAATACTCCATGCACTTTTGTCTGCACGATGCGTACATGCAAATGTAGGTCAAATCTATCAACAAGTCTAGCAAATTATGAAGTATTATTGTAAGATAAGCTTTGTTTATGGGCCGACAAGATTATATTATTATTGTGCGTGAAAATTGATATCGCGAGCAACATCAACATGGCAATATTGTCGATAGGCGTATAGATATTTTATCTATCGATACGCAGTCGTGTGTGTATGCTTGTGTATGTAAATTGGACGAATTCCAGTACAGTGGGCTGAGACAAATGACTTATTGGATAGTAAGTAGGCAAACCGTACAGATACCCGGCGTATTTTGGCGCAACGTGATGAGTCAGAAGTGGGGGACAACGAGAAGCGACGATTTTATAAGGCTCCTCCGGTTTGTGACTACAACAATTTACGCCGAGTCCGAGCAGAAAGAATGTCACCACTGCAAAATTTCCCATTAAGAAATGACTTGTCGTGTCTTAGTGCTGACTGTGATGCATCTTGTTTCTTAGAAATACCGAAATACGGATATATTGTTAGCGGTCTTTTTCTTCTTCTTCGTCTGCTCACTGCCGAGCGTTGCGGTCCCCTAAAGTATCTGACACTCGGCACACAATGCATTTCCATTCTTCACGATATTGAGCCGCATCAATGGCAGCCTTCAAAGAGGACCCTGCTAACAATGATACCTGTAATTTTGGATCACGGTGTGCGTATAAAAAATATTTTGTGCAATTTTATAGTCCGAAGCAATTATTTGCGTACTGGAGGAGAAAATAAGAAAAACATTACCATACTAGTGCACAGGCTACCGGGAGGGTCTGGGTTGATCACATTACTAATGAAGTTATGTATTAAGGCGCATAAATAAATCGAGAGACCTAAAAACAACTATCAAAGAAAGCTGCATACTCCGGTCACATTCTCCGCAATGAAAATTATCATATTTTACAACTCATTATGCAGAATATAGAAGGCAGCGAGGTGTAGATTGAAAGTGATTATCTTGGCTGTGTAACCTCCGAAAGCGGTTCAATGTCCAATATGTTAGTGATCTTGTACAGAATCAATATACCAACTTTCGATAGAAGGTGGTACATGAAGAAGTCCTGTTAAAAATGGTGTGCGTGCTATGATGCCAAATCGTGCGTGTGCGCACACCCGCATACTTTAAAATAAACCTTGAGTAGTTTGTGGTCAAGACACTGGCCTAGTGATCTAGTGGTCAGGGATTCGCGCCTCGTTCCAAGAGACCAACTAGTTAATGCTTTTTCATAGTGCAAGCTTAGTTTTAAAATAGTAAGAATTTTGATGTGAATTCCGTGCGCATCTCTATTTAAAAAAAAAAAACTCCTTTATTTGGTCTATCCATCATGCAGGAGACCGTTCTCTTACTCGCATCCCCTCAATTGTTTCATTTGACAACGTATCCAAAGTGCGTAAGAATTCAATTCCTGTAAGATAAGACATGTGTACACATTTGTCCACGGGTTTACTTACTAGCATTAATCGAAGTTAAAATTGAGTTTCGAAAATAACTCGAATACAAATGTATGAAATAACGACACTGGCCAAACATTTCTCTGTATAACTTGGGAAATTTTGAATATTTGCAAGGTTGTCGACTCGCCGATGCGAGATGTTACCGTTGCTACGGACCCCGCATGGCGACACGGTGGTACTGTGCGTATCCGGCGATCACGCCACATCGATCAGAGGCTCGGGAGGAAATCGGTCTCCAGACGGCTGCGTGGATATTTGGACACGCGCAGACCGCGGAAGAGCGGTTGAGCTCGCGTGCCTGGCGCACGGCGGCTAGACAAAAGGTATAATGAAGGTGTTGGCTGTTAACCGCATATCCGCCGATCACGCGATCTTGAGCAGAACACAACACCGGGAAAATAATGGAAAAACTGCCTGAAACGGACCATCGCTGCGCAGTGATGTGGCGAGACGTATCCATTACGAGAATTAAGAATAATATTACAACAATTAAATAACGAAGCGCGGTTATAAATATTTTAGAATTAACATATTTATATCTTCTTTAATACAGTAGAAGCCGATTATAATGCGCATTCGGATATACCGCGAATCTTTTTTTGACATTTTTGTTTAAATTTGCTCAGCGTAAAAAACATATACAAGCGAGGTAAGGTAAATTAAAATAGATCTTTAAAGAATATATATACATATCTCTTACTCGATTGATTTATTATTGTGGACGGTCGCTCACAAAATGTAGCTTATGATAAAAGAGATTATTCCTAATTTAAGTGTTGATTAAATATAAATATTAATTTGTTTAAGAAGTGATTTTTATTTATATTTTATAAAAATAATAAAGAAAATGTGTTATTTTTAATTTAAAAAAAAAGATTTTGGACAATTCGTTTATATCATTATACCACGGTTATCATATAACGCGAGTCAAATATGCTCCCCGTAAACCCGCGTTATAATTGACTTCCACGGACTTAAATAAAAAATTCTAATAATGTTCTTCATCAGCATTTCTAAATCCTTTGTAGTAAGTAAGTACTTACGTTTCTTTTTTTGGCGGCTTCCATAAATTATGTCACAAGTTTTTCGTGAAATTTTAATCCTCCCCCCTCCCTCTCCAATGTTATGTCCAAATATTATATTATGACCCTACCCCTCGGCGCGATATCCTCCCCCTCTAAACTTGTAACACCATTTATGGAAGCCGCCTTTACAATTTCTTCTTTAGGGTTCAGTCAAAAGCGTCTAATTTAGCCCAGCTGTTTTCTGTCCGATACCGTAGGGCATTGCACCAACATGTTTATAAAATTACATTCTACCAAAATAAAGTTACTCGGATAGATTTCTAAAACAATATCAGTCAGCACTGGCAACACTTACGCAACAAATAATGAGTAGCGACTTTTTACGTTAACACGGGTTTGTGAGTAATACCGATCGCACCTACGCAATAAACGCGCCTTAATGCGCAAACATTACCATGCGGCAATATTAAGCCAGCGACACACGCAACATTATACCTGTTAAGAACGCCTGTACAGGCAAATCGGAGCGTGTATGTGATAAAACTGGCAGGTACTCCTACCTGTACGCGCGACCTGACGGCAATTGAAAATGAATGTTTTCTACCTGTGGGTGACTGCTAACTTCAGGCAAACCTGAGCGCGTGTGTTATTCCAGGGCGCAGGTCTCGGTTGTTCCGTCCAAATGAAAAGTCGCGTTGCGTAGTTAGAAAAAATGGCGTCTCGCAAGCGTAGCGTAATTATGAATTGTATAAATTTGAGCTGTCAATTCTGAAATAATGGCAGTAATGTTGAGGCTGTACATTTAATTCCTTTACCAAATTGACGTATCTGTATTGGCTTTCTATTAACAACCATTCTTTACACCACTTTTGTCGCGGTTTTTTTTTCTTTCGTAGGATGACAAGACCTACTACCGCTACCGCATCGTCGCCGTTGCGCTGTACCGATGCCACGGTTGACTGAGAGATTGTCACAGATTGGCCGCTACGCGTTTGGTCAGAGTTGAGCTTCGGTTAACTTGTCGAGTTTACCGCAACGGTATACCTGTCAGGTATACCGTTGCGGCGGCAGGACACGATTCACTTGTTTTTTTTTGAGAGTCAATTTAGTGTAAAGTTTTCGAATCTTTTTGCATAAACTCTAGCAATATGTGTTTTCGGTGTATTTTATTATGAAAGATCCATTCAATATTAAAGCATTTCCTTAAAAAATAACTTTTGAATATATTGTAATTATCACCAAAAAAATATAATGGCGAAAACCCTATTTCGATCTATGTTATGATGACTGTCGAAAAAATTCGGTCAGCTTTTACAGGTCTAGGCGCAAAAGGTAATAATTTTATTTTAAATAGTATTAAATTTCTGGGTTTTCAACATTTTTGGATATTGCAATATAAAAGACCGAGAACGTGAATTTGACTTTTATTTAAATATTTCGAAATTCGGTGTATCAAAGATAAATATATTGCGAAAAGGATTAAATAGGGGGTACGACATTATATTTTATGGTGATAATTTACAGTATATTTAGATATTCTTTAAGATTGAATAAATCTTTCATAATAAAATTGATTGAAAGCTATAAACGTATTTTGCTGTTGTTTTTGCAAAAAGATTCGAAAACTTTACACTAAATTGACTCTCAAAAAAAAAAAAAAAAAACCCACGTGGATCGTGTCCTGCCGCCTCTTAAGGCGCAGAATCACAATCTGCTCTAGACCAAGGCATGTATAGGGGAAAGTAAATATGTACACAGTTAGGTTGTCAAGTAATCGTATATACTCCATGAACCCGGTAACCCAAATGAGAGAAGAACTAAACGCGGATGATAAGCGTTTAGGTTCAAATTCCAACAAGTTTCTCGAGCATTCTATTGCTTGGAAGCCATCGTGCACGTATTCCGAAGACGTTTCACTATCCTTGGTGCAATTTAAATAACAAATCAATAAGTGGAAATGGACAAACAATAGATTTTAAAGAGAACGCATTATTATTGTGAAGTTGCAGTTTTCCAGATAGATAAATTGAATTTGCCTGTATATCTTTCTAATTGATACATTTCATTTGAAACAATGACAAACAAAACAAAAGATATGTTAAACTGCACTCTTCGTGGTTTTTTTTTTGTTTTTATGCAGTCATAAAAATATTTATATCCGGGATAAAATATATCATAAAACTACCGTAAAAAACTTGCATAACTTTTCACAGGAGATTCGCGGGTGTGATTGTAATATATAAGAACGTTCTTATATGTATTTAGTATCTTTGTAGACACCGACGAGAAAGAAATATTTCCACAACCATAAAAGAACACCATCTGAAATAAAATTCAGACGATGCTTGAAGACATCAAAACAAAATATAATGATCTGTATATGAAGCGAACCAGAACAACACATTCTATGCGGAGGTTGTTCGATGGAAAGCGCGTTTTTAATAAATATGATATTACATCACACTTTAAAAAAAAAAAATCGAAATCCTATAAGAAATATTGTTATAATTGTTAAGAAACCCAAGTAGATATGCACGAGAAAGACAATATTTTTATTTAATAAAATGTACAATAATACAAAAAGTAAATATTAGAAACGAAATATAAGTCAAAAAGGCAATAAACACATTTTAGCAATTTTTTTAGATGATGGTATCAAAACCGGCTCAGTATACGCAATAAGAGAAACAGATGATTTTATTCCAGATGTAGCTTTATACCTAGCTTTGTAGATAACGTTAGTCCATCTCTGTCTACCTGATCGTAAGCGGAAATTAGGTGAGGTTTAATCCTTGGCTGAGTTCCGACTCGTGTACCTATATTTCCAGTGATGTCTTTATTTGTTACTTAATATTTAATTAACGGGCGTTGCCCGGGGTTTACGTAGAGTGACGAGATTTCAGTTAGGGGGATGGGGGTAGTTCTTTTCGAAATTAGATGCAGTAATTTTCCTGTTATTTTGAACGTCGAGTGTGCACAATTTCATCAAGAAGAATCAAAATTCTGCTTTAAGGGTGTATAGTGTATGTTAAGGGAATAGGGGTGGTTTTTCGAAATCTTATGTAGATAGTTACCTTCTTCATGTTTTTAAGGTCAAGTGTGCAAAATTTCATCAAGCTCGGAATAAAACTGTATTGTGTAAAAACCAAACGCACCGACCCGCAGACACTCTTCTTTACATTTTTAATTTAATTAATTAAGGGATTTTGACTGTAAATAATAAACATAATAGAAATAACATAATAAATATTTAAAATTTTTATTTAAATTTAATTAACACATATTATACAAACACAACTCAATAAATGATTTTTTTTACACAAAATTACCCAAATCAATAGACAAATTAATTCTCGTGTTTAAATAGGGGAGTATTTAAGCTTTAAAATAATATAAAGGTAGGTATATAAGTGTGATAATACATAATATTACATATAAATAAACATAATCAATTAGAACTTGTAATCGCTGTCGTAGTTTTCTAATATTTGTTTTATTTGCGATTTGAAGACTTTATAATATTTTTCTGTTTTGATTTTATATGGGAGGACATCAAATTTTTTTATACCTTGATAAGGTGTAATGGTGCTGAGAAGCTCTAGTTTTAAATTAGAGGATTTCTAAATTGCCATGTGGTCGGTTACTTATTTTTGTGGAAATTGTTGAATTGAAAAGGCCTTTGTGAATTTGTAGCAATGCGTTTTTTTTTGAAGATTTTATTTAAACTGAGAACCCTTAATTATTCTATAATATTATTGTACTTTTTTCTATAAAATAAAGTTTTAACTTGATTAATGGCACAAATCACTCTTGAAGGGTGGATTGCCTATTTAAAAGAAGAAGAAGAGAACCCTTAAAGAGTTAAAACAGCTGTGAAATTGGAAATATTGATGGTTTTCGAAGGATGACTTTCAAAACCAGCCTCCGAACCTTTTCTACAGGTAAGAGGTTGGTCTTGAAAGTCCACCCCCAACCGATTATTCCGATGTAAATTAGACCAATTGTAAAATAGATTGGGCAAAAGAGTAATAAATTGTTTTAATCATTCTAGATGATAGAATATTTCTTAATCTAATGAATATGTAAATATGAATTATGAAAATAAAATATATATAGATTATCAAAATATCTATGCATAACAATCGTGTTGTGAACAATTTGAGTTTGTTATGCTCATAAAATAAATGACATGGCATTCCTCGGGAACGAGGACGAGCTCATGAAGAATCTTCTCGTAATGTCGTTTTTTTTTGCCGTTCAAAAAATGATGAAATGGGCAAACATGTATTGCTCCACTGTGGCGCAATGTATTTTGTATTTCTTCATTTTAATTTGAATCAGAATAGTTGCACCACTATTGAACTAAGAGAAATGTTATTTCTGAATTAAAACTTCAATCATTTTGCAAAGCTTTAAAATTGGGATTAAAAAAAACATTAGTTTTAAAAAGTGAGTAAACATTTGTGAGAATCGTTACATTACCGAGAAGAGTCGGCACGACCTTTACCTCTTCTACTCTGTCCACGGTTTGTTATGACCCGCGCTGTACTCATACAGTATCCTTTCAAATGAAAAAAACGTGAAATCAATTATGTTTATAATCATAATATAAAAAAGTAGTTTTATGAAACATACAAACATAATAGCATACTGGATAAAAAATCTGTGTTCTCTTGTAAATAACAACGCGCGTACAACGTCGGTGACCGAAGTTTTCGAAGATTTTTCCAAACGTATTTGTATACAGGAATTCTCTTCAGTTAGTAGAGTAATTAACGTTGGATTAACCCTTCCCAAACCGTGCTGTAACGCTGGTCCACCTCCCCAATTAAGCCTGTAATATTTAAGTAAATACACGCAATATAAAATTCACATTTTAGTTAATCCTAAGGAAATTTTTCGCTTAGGAATGGACTAGTCAAAATCAATTATGTAAAGGGAATCCTAAAAAAAATTATTATTTTTCAATTCAATCCATTGTAAAACTAATACGTTGGGAAAAGTACCATTCGCGGTAATACAAAAAGATCACATATTAATTACAGTGAAAAGAATAACTAACATACGAATAGAATTGTCTCTTTCTCACTAATTAAATGAAGAGAGATAAGAATAGGTAGTATTGTAAAGGACTTGATAAATGTATTAATAATAATAATAATTGATAAATGTAATTATATGTCATTTTTTCACATTTAATGCTCAATATATAGAGTAAATTTATGGCACTAACAATTTTAAAACCATTAAGACAATATAAGAATTTTTCTCATTAAAAATGCTAAAAAAAAAAAAACTCTAATTTCTTACGATAACACGAGTTGACAGTATTTTATATCACGGTATGGTAAAGGTAAGGTAAAAAGGTAAAGGTTATGAAGGAATTAATATCTGTATACAGTCTACGGTTCTTAAATACACCAAGAAAATGTATTTCTTATTCCTTGAAATAATCCGATACAACTTGTCCCTGTCTGTTACACTACGCTAGCTTAAATACCCTGGTTAACGAATCTTAAGTTAATATCACAGAGCAAAGAATTATACGCTTCGTGGTCAGTACACTCTCGGAACTCCGCTCGTCTCAAAACCACCCTTGCCATTGGACTAATATCTCCATTATTCAAAAATGCGTGCGGGTGATACTGCATCTTAAACAATCCCACGCAAAGGCCTCTGCCACGGCCAACCCAAGAAACCATAGCAGACGTCATCCTCGAACGAGGGACCCCCGAAAGAGAAGAATACTCTCGGACCGATCCGTTGCGAGCAGTACTGTTGTTGCATTTATTTGACATAAATACATCAGAAATGAACATACAATATTACATTTATTAATTTACTGTGTGGGATGCAGTACGTATCCACCACTAACATATAAAGCTGGATACTTTGTTAGACTACCGTCTGTGTTAAAGTAGACAGTTTATTCCGTGTTGTTGCGATGTTATTGAATTAAAGTTGAAAAGAAAAATTCGACAGAGATATATAAAAATTAGACTTGTAACGAATAGAGTATATTCAGCATTTTGCCGAATACCGAATATACCTGGTGGTTACGATGCCGAATAGTATTCAGCAAATTTAGTGCAAGTCGAAAAAGCTAGACAGTATGTTTTGCTCGAGTAGTTAATATTATCCTATAAAAGTAGTAAATCAGCTTCTGCGAAGAAAACGAGAACTGAAGAGGAAGAAATGAACCAAAACGTTCACATTATTTTGGGAGAGTTACAATGAAGTATATTTTATATATTTTTTTATTTATTCAGAAAACGTACTTTTAATTAGTAAATACGGAAATCACAGTGAAAGCTAAACAATAATTAAACCAACTACATGATTTCTCTGAAGATATAAAATACTTTAAACAGTGAGTACAATTTGAATTTTAAGAGGGACTAAGCAGAAATATGTGAGAAAAAGAAAATTGTGAATGAAAATTTTAAGATAAAGAAAAAAGTTATAAAAAATAAAGTAAGGAAATAAGGTAGTTACGAAAAAGCGTTCTGGAAATTATGATACGTCGATTGAAAAGCGCACGAGTGCTAATCAGCTCGAGATATATTTAAAAATAAAATGTATTCCACGCCAGTCAAACCCTTATTCATACATATACAAGTTCCCTTATATACAAGTTCTTTATCAAAATTAGCTGCAAAATACCTTTTGCCACCTGCTAGTAGTGTACATTCAGAATAGCTATTCTCAGAAGCTTTATGAGGAGCTAAGATCTAGACTACTCCCTGAACATGGTGAAAAATTGATATTTTTACACCACAACTTACCGCTTCTTTAATATGGTTATAATGACGATTCTATTTAATAATGTTTGCTGTTTATTCATATTTGCATTACTTATAATACAGTTGAACTCGGTTATAAACGAGTACGAAGGGACCAGCTAAATTTGCTCATTATTACCATTACTCGTCATACACTCGTTATTACAAAAAATATTTAATATCCAATAATATTAAAAGAAAGTCAAAAATCTATAATTGTATGAAAAAAAACATTTTAAAGTAAATTACCACATTCAATCACATTCTTAACAACATTCAAAATACTGCTCCGTTTTAAAATCTAAAACTTACTACAACTTACTACGCACACAAAATAAACACCCATTATTTTTTTCTAAGATTTCACAAACCTGAAAGGAATCGTAAAAACGCTGCTTTCGATTTTATGACTTCTCAAGAATTAGGGTTTTTAAACCGTGTAGCGTATTTTGTTTACTATACAGTTCAACTTGTAAATGGATAAATGTGTGAAAGAACTGGAATGTATCAATGTAGGAGCAAAGATGGATGATTTGATTGTATGCTGTTTATTGTACGCCGATGATGCAGTACTAATGGTGAATAATGAACAAGAACTACAGAGTTTAGTGAGTAGAATGTACGATGTATGCAAGGAAAGCGACCTTATGATGAATGTTAACAAATCGAAAGTGATGGTATTCGAGGAGGAAAGCAAGACACTGTGCAAAATACTTGAAGGTAATGAATGAATTTTGGAACAAGTAGATGAATTTGTGTATTTGGTAAGTATGTTTGATAAAAACGGAAAGGTTGAGAATGATATCGAAAGGAGGGTAACTGCAGGAAATAAAGTGAACGGTGCTTTGAATGGAATTATATCTAACGGGAATTTGTCAACCGAGGCAAGACCAGCGGTGCACAATGGAGTTCTGATACCGACACTGATGCATGGAAGTGAGGCCTGGAGCTGGCAGAAGTGGAACGAAAGTAGACTGAATGCAGTGGAAATGAGATCACTAAAGCGTATATGTAGCAAATCTATTTAAGACAGAGTAAAGAATGAAGAAATAAGAAAATAATGTAAAGCTGATGTCAGTATGGTGAATAAGTTTAAGAAAGGATCACTTAGATGGTTTGGTTATATAGAACGGATGAATGTGGAGAGAATGGTAAGAAAGATATATGACGTAAGTGTCGATGGTACCAGAAATAGAGGACGTCCGCGGGAGACTTGGCACGACCAACACGGCAACAATGGAGGATGGTTCTGTTAGAAGCCTTGACTATCGGCGAGCTTGTATGAGAAGATGTATGTATGTAGATGAGGCGAAAATTGTGTCAGGACAGAGGAGTGTGGCGCTTTATCATCTATGCCTACCTCCACGGGGAAACGGCGTGATGGTAAGTAAGTATATCAGTGAAGAGAGTTCACTATAACAGTGAAGAGTTGTATGAAAACAGGCCTGAATCAAAATAATAATTATTTCCTCATTATAAGCGTGCTCGATATAAGGGAGTTCGACTGTATTAAGAAAAAAAAAATTGGTCATTAATTTTTATGTTTGCGATTATATTTCTGAAATATAAATAAAGCAATCTACAAATAGTTTTAATAAAAAATTCATTACCTTAAAATCTAGTTGTGTATTTTTCAAAGTAGCAAAGTATTCGAATGAGAAAAAATTGTCCGAACAGGCAGAATACCGTATAGTTGCCGAATATTCGTTACAAGCCTAATAAAAATAGTGTATTGTATTGTGATTAAGCCGGAATGATAGACAGCGATGCTTCTGACTGATCTCTACCAGATTGAATCATGTGTTGTAGAATTGCTTAAAACTTGTGTGAGCTTAGAGGCAGGCTTATTTTACACCTAGAAAACCACGGTATAAAGTTTTGTTACCGAGCACCGTGTTACCGGTTATCAGTACCGTCCACTCATTGCGACTTAAATATTTGCCCATCTCTCTCTTCGTGCACTTCCCAATTAACGGGCGTATCCGCATTGTTCATAACTGTAATCTGTCTGTGACCGTAGCGTTTGCGGCTGTCCAAATAAATAATAATGTGTGCGCTCGCTTACTAGTTCGTTACAACGATGCCCGGTACCGTTCGCAGGCGGCGTGTTTGTTCGGCGCACTTTGATAGCAATTAGCCACCGTGTTGGGTGATCAGTGTTCAGTGTTCACAGTGACGCGCAATTAGGTAAAACCGGGAAACCGGTACGTGCGTGGATATAGAAGACGCAGTATCAAAGATGACCGCTTGCAAAACGATCATTTCCCAATGTTACTCACAAAAATTCCCATACATTTTAATACGGGTTAGGCCCGGTTGTGGTGATCAGTAGTAACTTTTTACTATAGTTAAAAAAGTTACTAAAGTATTTTTTATTTTCGAAAACGGGTCGTTTGATCGTTGGTAAAAAAAATAATTACTTTTCGAAAGTACAACCATAGTACACTAATTTTACTCTCAGATACCCGATAGTAAAAACCGAAAATCGATGGTAAAATATGGCGGACTTGTTGTTCCAAAAGTCATCTTTATACTTTGAAAGTTACAGTAGGTATACGACAATTAATAATTCAATATCCCGCTATTTTAGTGATAAGAGTTTGTCCGATGATGATCTCGATGTTTAATATACATTAGCGCATGATTTGAAAAAATTTCGTCACTGAAGTGATAGGTCTCGAACGCAGGGGCGAATAAAGCCACAGATAAAGCATGAAATAGCGCACATTTGATGATTATTCGCCTCGTCACGTTGGGAGGCGAGATTGTCTTTGACCATCTTTGACAAAAGTAAATTTGATGTATCGACAACCCCCAAAGAGTTATTACTGCGGGCGTTAGTAAAAAGTTACCGCGGCAAAAAATTTACTACTGATCACACAACCGGCCCTTAGTGACCATACAACACTCAAACAATTATAAATGATTGATTTCGACGTTTGATTGGCACCGACACATGTCTTATAAACGTCCATTCATTCAGCCTTTAACTGCCAATTGACAGTGTATACAATTGGATAGATATTGATCTGATACGTTTCTAGACGGCGAGCCACCTCCAGCCAGCTCAGAAGGGCAGTTGACTGGGCGATAATAAATATTTATATATAATATAATATTGAAATTTAGATCTAGGCAAATCAATGGTTTTTGTAGAGGGTCATCCGACTTTATATCTTAAGAATAGTAGCAAGAGTTCATCGGTTGAATGAACTTATTGATGAAAATAAAAATTCAATAAAAAATACAGCTGATTGCTGAAAGGGGCGAGAATTAAAACGATTCAGAAGTAATAATTACGAGTTTTCAACACTCGGATCGCCGCTATCATTGAACGAATCAAATATAATATAGTCGTGTGTTGTTTTTGGTAAAAATATTATTAGTCTCAGACTCATGATTCTGAACGTAAGGATTTCTTCAATATTTGCAAAATTACTTTGTAGCCTCATTTTATATTAATAATTAGACAAAATACTTTGTTTAAACCACTATTTATTCATTATTCTACATGTTTCGATACCTGTGGTATCTTCATCAGAAAACAATGTATACTGAAATTAAAAAATAGAAGCATAGATAAAAACGAAACTAAAAAATGGTGAATAAGTAAGAACTAACATGAAAACAAATTTAAAAGGTGACTATCTGCAAAGAAGATTTGGTTATTTATAATATTAAGCTTGCTATTAACACTTTTTCTTACTTCTAAAAATACAAATTTATCTAACTGTAAACCACTAGTATTTGTATGTATAATTTCTAAACTCTTGTTAGTATCAAAAGAATGGTTTGATTCTAAAAGGTGATTGGAAAATTCTGACGAGTTATTTTTGTTTAAGCATCTCAAATGCAGACTTATTCACCATTTTATGGTTTTGTTTTTATTTATGCTTGTATTTTTTTAATTTCAGTATACACTGTTTTCTGAAAAAGATACCTAGGTATCGAAACATGTAGAATAATGAATAAATAGTGGTTTAAACCAAGTATTTTGTCTAATTATTAAGGATTATTTGAAAAAAAGTTAAGGTTACGATTTAATTGTTAAAAATAATTTGAGATTAATTTTTTACCTAACGTGCACAATAAGTTTTCGGCTGCGTAAAGTGCATCTTGCCATATTTTCACGGCGAGTTTAACATTAGCGTGCATATTATGTAGGTGCTATGGTATTGTACTGTATTTATAGAATAAACATGGGGTAATATTTAAATATTTTTACAATGAAGGTAGACACTAATGGTTAACACGTTAAACACTAATGGTTGCACTTTAGACAATTAAAATGTTGTTAAATAACGTCCACGTTGTATTTCATGCGCCTCTACCTTAATCAATGAAGTATATAATATGTATAGTCAGTGAAAATCCTCTTTCAAGATAATTTAGTTGTACAAGATGTAACAGACTTCGTCCACAATGTTTTGTGCCTGGAGGATACCTGTCGAATTATGGGTCGAAAATATTCAAGGTTCATAACGGAATATTTGTGTAAATAATTAGACAAAATACTTTGTTTAAACCACTATTTATTCATCATTCTACATGTTTCGATACCTGTGGTATCTTCATCAGAAAACAATGTATACTGAAATTAAAAATACAAGCATAGATAAAAACAAAACTATAAAGTGGTAATAAGAAAGAACTAAAATGAAAACTTTTGCAAATAGTCACCTTTTAAATTTGTTTTCATATTAGTACTTACTCATTCTCACTATATAGTTTTGTTTTTATCTATGCTTGTATTTTTAATTTCAGTATACATTGTTTCCTGAAGAATACTCCAATATTTTTTTAATAATTTATTAATTATTTTTAATTAATAATTTAAATAAAATGAGGCCACAAAGTAATTTTGCTAACATTGAAGAACTGAATATTCGTGTATTTTGTTTAGAATCTATAAGAGTATTAGAATTTCTGTAGAACGCTAAATTATTAATAACGATTCGATTTTAATGGTTGAATAGCTCACCCCTTGTTATTATGTATTCAATATATCTCACTGTTATATCTCCGAACCGGTGAGATTTTGTGCGTGTAACTTGAACATTTTCGGTGTAAACTTTGAAAAGATATGTAACACTTAAAAGATCTATTACATCATGTATAGTAAATATGGCTATTCAACGTTTAATCGTTAGGAACGAACATGAAATGTATTCACAGCTCAATTGGTGCAGGATCAAAATGACAATACCACTTTTTTAAAGTTTATTTTTTAGATATGCCGTGTTATGAAATTGTTTTCAAGAAATATGATAGGTACTAAAGTTTCAGTAAACGCATTACATAATTTGATTATATCTCGACATGGGTATATGACTTACGTCGCGGCAGTGTGTACAAAAAAAAAATTCTGGCAGTCATGTGATGTGGCTACTTCTAAATCACGCGTAATGTAAATATTTACAAGCCAACTGTATGCGGACCAGTGTCAGTGCCTATCGTCAGGTTGCTCGGGCCTGGCATCTGGCTCCCTTCCACTGACACGTGCTGCCGTTAAAACCTGATTCTAAAATGATTACAATTGGCCGGCTCACATGGTAGTCAAGGAGCTAAAAGTGCGATTGACTCGAGGCTCTAGGTTCGCTTCTCGTCTTGTACCGGACGAGGTACATCGGTAGACGAATACGTCTCGACTAAAATAAAAACCAGATAAGACAAAAGAATCGGATCTAGCCTACGAGTGTACAGCGTGGAGTAGGTTGTAACTACACCACTTTTTACAGAGTTCCCAATTTAGACGAACGCTCCTCGAGTCTTCGGAGGAGTCGAGACGACGAAGACTTGTAGAATGTTTCGTACAAGGTTGATCCTACGTACCTGGTACAACTTTGAACTTTACATATAAATCACAACAAATTATTACAACGGTGAGTACCTACTCAGTGACAAGACGACTTCTAACATCGACATTACGTCAGTAACATTAACATCACCTGCGAGTGGACAAAACATATTTTTAATAATATAAAATTCTGTCCATAATAAACAATCATCAGAGTAGTGTGTGTCCAGTATATGCGGATCTGCTTCTACAGGAAGACGATAATATGAATTACTCGCGACACCACACTAGAAACTGGTTTGTGACTGTTCGCTGCTGCTCTATGACCTACAAACTGAGAGCGACACGCGGATGAATGAGGCATGACGGTGGAGAATTTCGTCGATAAAAATATCGTCTGACATCACGTCATCAGCACGTACCCGGTAATACGGGGGCTCATCTGAATATTAGTTTAATTTCCGAAATAAATAGCGTCGGAAGCACGTGTCGAGTCAAATTTTAATTTTTCATTATGCATTGTCCGAAGCGATACCTTGACCACCATTGACACCTGACACTGCTCCGTATGTCTGGTCATTCATAAATCTATAAATACTGACTCGTGC
This sequence comes from Eubasilissa regina, assembly GCA_022840565.1. Taxonomy (NCBI): domain Eukaryota; kingdom Metazoa; phylum Arthropoda; class Insecta; order Trichoptera; family Phryganeidae; genus Eubasilissa; species Eubasilissa regina. The sequence goes on from JAINEB010000013.1 coordinate 18,518,563, forward strand.
ACTTTTATATGCAGTGAAAATTGTAATATTTAATTTAATAACGATCTTTACAGTAAATTTCTAGAAAAAAAAAATGGGTAGCATATCTCAGATGCGTGTATTATACCACCCTATGCGTATAATATGTTTTTGTGGTTTGAAAAAATATTCATAAATTCAGTTAAACAAAATTAAAATCTCCCCGGCGGAGAACCGCGCCCGGTCTCCCGTGACAGGCGGGGACGCCAAGAGTTATGAAAGACTGAAAGAATAGATGTTTACAAACATCTTAAAGCTTGTTACAAATTTTACCGGGCGTAACCATTTTTCAAAAAAAATTCAACATAATTTGATCATAAGAATCTATAAATAATAATTTATTTACCGACTGCCTTTGATACGCCATAGAGACGAAAACTTTATTTTTCAATTTTTATGTTCTTTATTATATATTTTTTTACACGTTTATAATTTTGTGTTCATTATTGAAGAACCAGGAGGAGCAGGAAGTAGCTGAACAGAAAAACACAGTGTACGACATAATTACGAAGATAAATTATCTCAATTTTGCATCTTAATAAATATGTTTCTCATTGGGATATACCGTACAGAGGAAACATTTAAACATCCTCGTTTTACAAAAGCAAATCAAGTCTGTACGGAGAATTTTCAAATTTCTTATCTCGAAATACTACAAAAAAATTCGGTCTTATTTACATAACGCGGGTAATTTATTTTTTATTTTGTTGTATTTATTTATTGTATTGAGGGATTTTGACAGTTTATAAACTTATTATAATAATTAACATAATAAATATTGAATATGTGATACTATTTATGAAAATCCACAGAAATGTCTATGTACATATGTATGTTTAGGTGCAGAAGATAAATAAAAAGACAAAAAAGAGGGAGAAAGGGTGTTGAGGTTGCAACTATTGTTGCGGTAAAGGGAGAACAAGACTTGTTTGTAGGTAGAATGATTAGTCAAAATTGAGATTGAGGTGGTTCATAAAAAGAACCCTTTAAGCGCAGTAAGGCTAATGTTGAACAAGTCAATTTCTGTCAATTTCTCATTATAGTATTTGCATGACCGGTAAATGAATGAATTTTGTATGTAAGATGTTCTACTTCTGGGAATGTGGAAGAGTACGGACGAGTACGGACGTACGAGTAATTATTAAGTATATTTAATTATTTTATGCAAGGTAAGAAATAGTACATAAGTGATAAAAGTGGAATCGTTAAGAAAATATTAATTACAAGCTCAATTCACAACTTATACATATGTATATGTAATGAAGTATGTATCGCATCTCATGAATGCCCCGTTTGATGATTACGAATTAACATGAATGTGAAAAGTTGCATCACGTTGGTCGGCCGAGCGTGATGAGGTAACGAGTATGGTGTCTCCACTACAAGCCGGAGATTGTAAGTAAATATTGATGGCGCACAGTACACAAGACACATTATAATTAACGACGGGCGATAAGCTGAGCGCGAGATCGTATCGCCACCGTAGAAATGAAAGTACTTATCTGCGAGAATAATGATCGCGAGTACATACTTCGCTACGCTAAAAACAATAGTGTCGTGGGAAGTTCACTGCTCAAAAACGAAAATAAATTAAATATTAAATTATTCAATTGGTTTTGTACATAAACGCATGTTACATCCTGTAACCGCTAAGCTACTAAACGAGTGACCGGGATAATAAACTAAGCTTCGTGAACATATTATATACGATTCAATAATGCTTAGTATTATTTACACTAATATAATCAAATAGTTGCAAAGTCAGCAATCTCCATTTTTTTTCGTCTCAGGGCCGGTTGTGTGATCAGTAGTAAACGCCCGTAGTAAAAATCTTTTGTGGGTTGTTGATACATCAAATTTACTACTTTCAAAGCATACGTGTAGATGTCTATATGCGTAAAAAATATTCATGAAATATGCTTTATTCTATGGGTTATGGATTTTTTCGCCTAGGCGTTAGAGTTTTTTTTTTTTGTATTATGTATTAAACGAGATCACCGGATGAACTCTTATAACTAACATAGCGGGATATTGAATGATTAAGTCATTTCATTTTTATTAAAGCAGAACACATTCTTATTGTGAAGTTGTAATTATTTAGAACATAATCTGTGGTATTTTTTAAAATACAAATTAAATTATGTATATCTTTATAATTAATGCATTTACTTTGTGATTAGTTGTCGTATACTGCAACTTTCAAAGTATCAATGTGTCAAATGACTTTTGGTTCAGCTGTGAAAAGTCCACCATATTTAACTATCGATTCTCGTTTTTACTATCGGATATCGCAGAAAAAAATGAGTTTACTAAGGGATGTACTTTCGAGAAGTAAATATTTTTTACTAACGATCAAATAATCTGTTTTTGCAAACATTTTTACTTTAGTAAACTGATTACTATAGTACTGGCTTTCCCTCGCACCTTCTGCGACCTGGACAGGGTAAATTTCTGCCGTTCTGTGACTGCAACACATAAATGCGACGTCTACCCTCCCCTTTTGGGGGTGCATGATTTCTATAGTTTCTCTCTGGATACCTTCTGAATTTAATGTGAGCCGAGTCTCGCATCAAATTGTACAGGCACGGCTCTAGTACGTTGATACCGGAGCCAACCTATGATGGTATTAAGATGTTAATAACAGAACGTAATAAAAAATAAAATAATAATATTGACAAATCTAAACGAGAGTTAACAACTCTCAAAACGATTCGGGATAGGGTATAAATAAATATAGTAAAAAGTTACTACTGATCACACACAACCGGCCCTCACTTATTACGTATTGTTAACAGCAATTTTTGATTTAAATTGGTCATTCAAAATCGTTGTTAACTACAAAGTCAGTTTCTTTTGCCCTCCGCCATTGTTATCAAGTCAATACCAACCAGTATTCACTTCTTTGAAATTTAAAAGACTGCCAGAATGGAAACTAGCTTATTTTTGAAAGTGTCGTATTTATTGTGTTTAAAATTAGATTAGCGATAATCGTTCATAATAAAAAGTGCATCCTATTATATGTTGCCTGTCGCGTTAGGATTGTTGCCGTCCATCGCCCATGTTAGTGTCATTGCGGTAAGAAAAATACCAAAGTAGCGAATATGTCAAACGTGCTTTCAACATCTCTGGGTTAAGATTTCTTAAATGTTTTCTCTTTTATATATTCAATAACAGTAGCAAATATATATTCAATTTAAAATGAAGTGTACATTGTCTTTATTACGAGGAGGCAAAACATAATAGTAGCGAAATTGTATTATTTTTCCCGATTGGTAAGTATATTTGACCATCTGTCATCTCACGTCGCACTGTCCAATATATGTTCGTAATGTTTACGTTTGTTCAATATTTATTTGTTTAAACATGACTTCAGTTTTTCAATAATATCTCTACAAGGAATGGACGAAAAATAATTAATTAGATATATATATATATATATATATATATATATAAAATTCAAAATTAATAGGTAAGAACACCGTTTGTACAACTCCAAGGAGGACAATGCTGAATGCTTGGTGCTAAGCCCGGCGGGCGGCTGTTGTGGGCGCATGTGACAGCCGCGCGGCGATAATAGTCGCCCGCAGCGATAGCTGATTATTTTTCTGCTACAAGCTCCTGCCAGTTTTTCACAAAATAAAAAATATGGAGGTTGCCGAGATTACGACTAGTAGGTACCTTCAAATAATAGTAACAGCCGAAAAGATGGTCTGGAACATTTATCTTCCATAGCCTATCAGATTCTATTGCTCTACGAAGAGCAAGTTTGTTCAAAATGTGCAAAATCCAACGTCTTCGATAGGCCGGCCATCTAGTTCAAATGGAAGGGTCTTCAGGGAAGGGAAGGGAAGGGGGGGGGGTTAGGAGTATCGATAGACCACGGTTAAATAAGATTCAGAGGGACCTACATCCTATCGAGGTCGACGACTAGCCAATCGAGGCGCAGAACATAAGAGGACTGGAGGGATTTCCTCGCGGCGGCCGAAGTCCACACCGGGCTGCAGAGTTTTGATGATTTATGACGTCTAGATTTGGCAATCCTCTTACTAAGACAGTAAAAGGCTTCAAGTAAGTTTTTTTACTCACGGTGACATAATATTGTATTATTAAGGAGAACACATACTTATTGTGAAGGTGTAATTATTCAGAATATAGGACTGTGATATTTTAAATACTAATTAAATGTATTAATTAAAAAGACATACATACAAAATTAATTTTATCGAAAAATATTGTTGTTGGTACTGGGATTCGAACCTGAATTTCTTCCAATCCGAGAAACGTGCATTAACTAAAGTAGATTGCTTTCAAATAATGTAACGATAGATGTATCAATTTGAAAAGTGTAATATATAGGTTCGAAAATTCGTCGTCAATGACTGTGCGCTGTAGCATAATCGGTTAACACACGTCCCCCAGACTGGAAGATATCCAGGTTCGAATCCCGGTAGCAACAACATTTAATTTGTATTTAATACTGTATTGTTCATTGCCCGAATTACTCCCGTTGTTTTGTTCATAATCCCGTAACCCCTAATAATACACGGTTCAATTCGCTAAATAACCTGTACCGTATCGCTCGGCTATATCCGGCCGGATTTCGTGGAACGAGTGGTGGTCGAAGTGCAAATTAACTTAATCAAACGAATACTGTTCTATATTATATGCATCGTGTGTTGACTGCTATCGCGAAATACGTCACTGTCTCTTTCCGGCCGTGTCAAATTCACTTTCCGTCACCTGATAGCACATCGTATAAATTAAATTGTAACCCTCACCTCACTTTTCCACGATCTTCCGTGGTCCCGGGTCCCCCGTTCAGAGGGACCCCTCGACATCAATAAATGACTTCAAAATGTTTAAAGCCTTAAAAAAAATTAAGAAGACATTTGTTTAAGAGGTGTTTGATATATAAACGATATTGACGAAACGTCGAATAAGCGAGAATATTTATTTTCTCGAATTCAATTGTTGTTTTTTAATTCCAATCTACATTCCAAGTTTTTGATCGTCAGGTTTCCTTTTAATGGCTCCCTTTTTGCATAACTTCAAGATATCTTGTTCAAAGAGTTCCTTCGGATGTTCACACTAGTTACGGAGTGCATTCAGGCCAGCCTGACGCAGCACATGTAGGCCCACCTGCAGCTATCAGAAGGAGCCCCTCAAGCCCACAAACTGCGTCTCAGAAAAGAAAATTGGTCGAAACTTATTAAAATACTTCATTCGTTTCAATGAATTTTTCATTAAGGAGAACACATTCTTATTGTGAAGTTGTACATATAATATATAACATTGGTCTGCATTCCCCGGATTGGAAAGAGACCCAGGTTCGAATCCCGGTAGCAACAATATTTTTCGATAAAATTGATTTTATATGTATATCTTTCTAATTAATACATTTAATTAATATTTAACGGAATTTTCGATAAAAATGACATAATAATCCATTTCACAATTCAAAGGCTTTTTATCTACCTCTTCCCCTTCCCGACTATAAATTCGCTATCGTTCCTTTTTACTTGGGGTCGGTATCCTATGTACGTAAGTACCGGGACGCTCTGCTTTGGATGGTCTCCTGGCTTAGATGAGCGTACTTCACCTAATTCCTTCTTCCTTCTTGATTTTTTCGCCCACCGGGTTGTTCAAGATCTTTACCTTCTACCTGAATTTATTCTTAATGCAGTACTGGTCTCATACCATCTTAACCTGACTTTTCCCGTCTTCTCTGTGATGGGTGCAACGTTAAAACATCTACTGACGTAACATAGTTAACGCTATAAAAAATAAAAAAGACTAATCTGATACATATATATTTTGGTATATCCATTGTTTGTCGCTTGCGAGGTGAAAGTTCTAAGGGTGCAGTAAAGGGCTTACTAGGGATATATTTTCGCAGCGGATAGCATTGGTCTATTATTGTGCGGGGGTTACAACCCATACGACTTCATCAGGCAGTAACAAATATTACTATATCGATACCTAAATCTGCGAAGCTCCTATAGAAAAAAAAAAACGTTTTTGATGCCATTATTTTCCTCTTTTATTGTTCTATGGCACACTAAAAGCCAAAATAAATAAGTACCAGGTACTGAAAAACCTTAAATGTTTACCTGACACAAGTGTTGATGGCACCACAAATAGAGGACGTCCGCGGAAATCATAATCACTACTATCATGGAAAATCACACAACTCTCAATAATATTTCACTATTTTGGTAAAGAAATTCAGATAACTCCAAATATTCCCCATAAGTACGAGATAAATAAAAATATCAATAAAATTTCTCAGTCGCCATATTTCTGAATGAACAATCTACCAAAAGTGTGTTTAGTGAACCGTTTAATTACAAAATCAAATAGTTTTTTATTGCTCCTGAACATATTAGAAAAACGGAGTTAGCTGGTTTGCAGATTAAGGTATCGATATACAAGCCTGTTTCGTTTTGCGTAAGGCAAAATTTACTTATCGCCGGCACATTTCCCACATTTATTGTGTCACTTGTGTTATTATATTAGCGCCACACCACAACAAGCACTCGATACTATATACAAATCATAAACGCAAACCACTATCGGATGCACGCGCTATGCACATGCAGCAATATTTCCATTATCGACATTTTGCGACATGCGTGGGCGCCCCGTAGATATTTTTATCACGGCACAAGTGCGAGACGCGCCCCGCACTCCGCGACCGATCAGTTTCAATTAGAGATCGGTTAACACAGAAAACGGAAAAAAGCGTAGGTAAATTCTTATCACGTATATATGTCACGATAATAATATTCAATTAATATGTCCATGAAAATGTTAGATTCTTGCATTTTCGTCTAAATGCGAATTCGCGTTACGCACGGGGTATATTGCTAAGATTTTTTTAAATGAATACAATAACAAATCACGATAACTTTAATAATGTTTTATAATCTAATGTCTTGCACGTGTAGGCATTTAACTGTATGTAAATTATAAGAAATAAAATATGCACTAAAGCATTTTAAGAATGGAAAAAATGTGCAAATGAATAATATCAAGATTATGGCACGATAGTCCACTTTTGGTTTAGTACATTATTCAACCGATGTTTGCAGTCTTTTTTCGATCCATACCCCGTCGGGTTGGAGAAGGGCTGTGGATTATGTATCTTTATGAATGCAAAGGGTATCCGTATAGTGCGAAAACCGCAAATCCTATAAATAGTTTAATGAGTATAATGTATGCAACGAAGGTGAGACGTCATGATGAATACTGTTAACAGGTCCAAAAGTATTTGAAAAAGATGTTGAAAGGGTGACTGCAGGAAATTAAGTTAATGGTGCTTCGAACGCAGCAATTGAAACATCCGTGCACAATGGAGTTCTGGTACCAGCGCTGACGTACGAAAGTGAGTCCTGGAACTGGTTTTAAAAAAAAAGTAGATCGAATACCGACTAAAATAATAAAATATGAGTGAATACTATACTGTAAGTCTTGTAAAGCCTGCATTAAAGGGGTCAATACTTAAAATATGTATTACAATGTTATTAAAATATGTATAATAATAATTACAACACTACCTACTTTTTTGCGTCCCAAAATAAGCCGTACGTCCAACAACATTTACCAAATAAGATTAATATAATCCCAAAAGATTCTTACGAATATAAATATTGATGTCCTAAATAAATACAATCGACTACCCACTCTATCTATTACTCGGTTACAAAACGGTGTCAATCAATAATAGCAAATTTATTGAAAAACTTCTATAAATATATTGAAGTACATCCACATATGTTGTCATTATATTAGTATCAATAACTTATCATTTACACATAACACTTACAATAATTTTCCGATTGATAAAATGTTCTGGTAGATTTACTACAACATAGTTTTGTTTTGGATCAGTGTATGTCAAATTTAATCTAAAATAAGTTTTAAATATGAAGATCCGAATCGTCGAAGATCGAACATCCGCGGAAATAAGCGATTTGTATACTGACCACCATCATACACGCAAGTAATTAAGTCGACGCTTACGGTTTATTTGTTAACAATTCTTCGAATAGGTGCCATCGACATATTGATTTTGCGCACAGTTCTCGTGAATACATTTGAAATCAATTGATCGATAATGTCGGAGGAGTTATAGCCGGAACACGTTTGAGCAATAGTATTCGGAATTACACAATATCGAATATTCTGGAGAATTTCATAATCTATGCTACTATAACCTATTAATTTCGACAGGTGATTAGTCATAAATGATCGCTTTTAATTGTACTCGGAAATAAACAAATAACTAAATTTGTATTAACACCGTTGATTTTTTCGACCGGTTTCGATAACACTGCATCTTCCTTCCGTCAAGACGGACGTATACTAATCCATTTTTTTCTCCATTTATACGTACCTATATATAATTACAATTTATAAATAAGTGAATAAAAAATATATATATCTATAATACACCTAATAAAAATATATTATGGATTAATTAGTATAGTTAGCGACCGTCCCTACGAAAAAACAATACAGAAGATACCACAATGATATAATGGTATCAAAACCATTAAAAAGTTTGATATTTATTAAAATTAATAAACGTCTAACAGCAAAGTCATCATAAAAATAGAATTCAATAATAAAATGCATTTCAACAAGAAATCGTCAAATTCTTTTATTGACCATTCCGATAAAAAAAAAGACTGACTAGTTATGAATATCGAAGGCAATAACTGCCTGTGTATTTTTAACACGGGGCACAAATTATAGGCCACGTGTCACTGTACGCGTACAGCAGGTAAAGCAAAAACAGCAACATAAACAACACGTTAATATTATATTATATTCTGAATAGTTTCTACTTCTGGGCATTTCTATATTTCGAAGCATAACGTCAGCACATTACCGCGACATGGTCGTAGTGAAATATTATGAATTTAAAAATTAGAATGCAAATTTGTTCTTCCTCCAAGGGTATAACAAATATGCGCAATGATAAGATTTAATTACGTCGTTTAAAACTATCTACTACGTAAACCAAACATAGGGACCGATACAATGTCAATTAAAAGATGCATACATTACACCGGGCGAGCGTAAGGTTTATTATTCATATATGAGGATGCAGAAAATTATTGATTCCAAATCTTCGTAGTCATATTCCGGGCTTGTTGACGTCGATGACAGCCTTTATCTGCAATTCATCACATTGATTAGATGTTGAGTGCTGCACCGACATATTTTTGTTTACTAGTGAATGATGTAATCAATGCCTGTTCGTACCTGCTTAGTGACAACAACTCAGAATTTACATTATTTACGACCACTGTTTTGATTACTTTAACCTAAAATTGCGTCATAGATCACGTGATAGACCCAGAGTACGTCGCCGTTGAAAAGATCAATAGTAGTTCGCAATGTACACATTCAACATTGCACAATAGGATGCGACAAATAATGTGATAAACAATGGTGAAATGAAATAGGTTGACATAAACATACGGCGGAAACAATGTAAACACGCTAGTGTGCGCTCCATGAGCAGCGAGCGCTGCGCTTGTTCGCGTAGACCCGCTTTCCTGGAGGATCCCTATGCGTGGAAACAAATACGACGTAATCTAATGTTTACGTTAAATATATTGTTATGACTTACGTTCTGGGCAGTTGCAGCGACGGGCCGCCTTTCCTTTGAAACACGCCATCGACGAAAACGCCATTTTTTCCATTGCAGGTCATGAAGAATGCCGGATGGTCGAAGAACACCTCGAGGTGCTTCCTGGAGATGAAACTGGAATGACCCATATTGACATCCACATCGCCCCTGCTGCTGTTGCGGCCGATGGTGATGTGTTTCTGGCGCATAGGGTACTCGAAATCTCGGCCCTCGAGGCGCGCTATGGCAGCCCCCGTCACCTCGGGGGCCCACTGCACCTTGGAAGGGCTGGCGGGGGCCGATTTGAGCGCTAGCAAGGCCCAAGCGTCGCTCTCGGCGGTCCTCGAGTATTGGGACATCACTGGTCGCGACACTTCCGAATTGAGGGTCACACTCCGCGACACCGCACCGTGTTTACCCACAGCGAAAACGTGGGTGGCAAAACATTAATGCACACTTCGCCAAGAATAAGACAACATTTTGATATTCGCACTTCAATTTGGTTATAGTGGCAGTCGATATTAAATGGATCAGAAAGAGCACATGTTTTACCAAATATTCCCTTTATAAATTTAGCAACAGCCAGTTCATCTGATCCGAACAAATTTCTTCGACGTTGAGGTTACTAACATGACGCACATGCGCACAGTTTCTACTTTCTGCCAGTAAACAAGAATTATATAAACAACCACGTGATTTAGGTTATTTTAAATCGAAATATCACTTGGAGAAATGTATTTTTCCGCTTTAAATGCCTTAGAAATAACAATACGGCTTTGGTAAAACGTAATCATTAATGAGCTGAACAACTGTACTTTATAGATTTTTAAAATAAACATGAGGCACGACAAGATTTAACCAAAAATGACAATCCGGCACACGCAATACACTAGCGGTCTCGGAAAATATTATTAATTTAGTAACTGCTACCGACATCTAGTGTTGTAATAAAAAAACTAGTATATTCATGAAGTCAGTCACAAATGCGGGAAATTTGAATATGCGATGATTATTATTTCTGAGAAATACAGTAAAGTTTCTCTGAAAGTCTTCAAATAGAGAAATATCTAATTTAAAAATGAGATAAAAAAAATCACTATTAATTTTTTTAGTATGATAAAAACAGCGAAATAATTATATTTTAAGTCTGTCCACGCAACCTGAAGTTGTTAAATATATACATTAATTTTATTCAATACATTGACAATTGGCAGCGCTGATCAGCCTGTCAAAGTGCCATACGTGTTTTTATTTATTTATGTTTAATGTTTAGTATAGGTATTGTGTTTTATTTATGTCATAAGGCCGGCCACAAAACTATTTCAAAATAAAACCTAGAAGTTTGGATTTCTTATTGTACCGCGGTAGCGAAAAGGTAACATTTCACATTTTCATATTATGGTTTTCAAATGATTTTGTTTCATGGTTTTAAGTTTGTTCGCTTGATTTTGTTTTCGTTTTGTTGATACAGCGAACATCCATATACGACCGAAACTTAATAAGATTATTCATCGACTTTTCTTTTATAAAATAACGAATTACATCCCTGTATGTTTTTGAAATTCCTTAATATTTGCGTCACATTATAATGTTCACACAATATAATGCACGAATACATAAATAAGTGCAATATATGAAGTGTATATATTGAAGAGGGGTTTGGAAAATTATTTGCGGGACGAGGGGCATTCTTCACACATTTATCCAACGAAACAAATCCGATAGATTATGACATATTTATGCAACTGTAAAATTAAATTAAATTATTTAGTTTTCGAAAATTAAATGTAAACACAATTTTTTTACATTAATGCATATTATATATTATTAAGTTTTCATTCCAATTAAGTCATATTTTAAAAAAAGTCACGGAGATCTTTAATTGCATTAGTGGCACCAAAGTGATCACGTGAGTGCCGCCGAAATGAAAATTTTGGAACAAGGAATTTGCATGTTAGTTCATGTCTATTTATTTGGTGGTCTGTGTTTTTACCTATTAAAGTATAAAAAAATTTCTGACCATTTTTGTTTATAGGTTTGTATTTCATTTAACAATACTCTATATGATGGGCATAAAAATATTGGTAAGGGAATGTAATCAGATTGATAATTAATTTGGATCAATTCTCATTATCTAATAACAACAAAAAAACATGTAAATGTCTCGAGATTGGATTTAATTGAATAGAACATTCACACCATGTTTTGACATTACAAAGGGTGTCAAGCAGGGTTGTGTAATGCCCTATGGCTGTTCAACTTATATATAGATAATTGTGTGAAATAACTGGAATGTATGAATGTAGGAGCAAAAATTGGCGATTTGATTGTATGCTGTTTATTGTCCGCCGATGATGCAGTACTAATGGCGAATAATAAACAAGAACTACAGAGTCTAGTGAGTAGAATGTACAATGTATGCAAAGAAAGCGACCTTATGATGAATATTAACAAGTCGAAAGTGATGGTATTCGAGAAGAAGGAAAGCAAGACACCGTGCAAAATATTTGTAGGTAATGAATATTTGGAACAAGTAGATGAGTTTGTGTATTTGGGAAGTATGTTTGACAGAAATGGAAAGGCTGAGAATGATATCGAAAGGAGGGTGACTGCAGGAAATAAAGTGAACGGCTCTTTGAATGGAATTATATCTAATGGGAATTTGTCAACCGAGGCAGGACTAGCGGTGCACAATGGAGTCCTGGTACCGACACTGATGTATGGAAGTGAGGCCTGGAGCTGGTAGAAGAGGAACGAAAGTAGACTGAATGCAGTGGAAATGAGATCACTTAGGCATATATGTGGCAAATCTATTTAAGACAGAGTAAAGAATGAAGAAATAAGGAAAGTATAGTATAAGGTTAGTATAGTGAGTAAGATTAAGAAAGGATCACTTAGGTGGTTTGGTCGTATGGAACGAATGAATGAGGAGAGAATGGTAAGAAAGATATATGATGCAAGTGTTGATGGTACCAGAAATAGAGGACGTCCGCGGATGACTTGGCACGACCAGGTAAACCAGATAATGGAAGACGGTTCTGTTAGAAGACTCAACAATCGACGAACTTGTATGAGAATATGTAAGAATGTGGATGAGGCGAGAGGGGAAACGGCGTGACAGTAAGTAAGTTAGTAAGTAAGTAAGTAAGCAAGCATTAATAAGTAAGTAAAAATTAGCTTAGTACCTTGCATTAAAAATGTAATGTTTGCGGTTCCTCTGATTCACGCGATTTAAATTAATTTTATAAAATAAAAGACAACATTTTATATGAATCAGCTCTTCCGGTCGATTTTAACCATTACTTTTAAAATTAGCAATATTAACTTTCATATCCTGAAGAAGAAAATGGTATTTTTTGAAACCGGTAAATGTATTTAAACTCAATTCAAGTGGTTAATAAATAAAAAATATGAATTTTAACCAAGCTTTTACAAGTTTTTTTAGGCACAAATGATTTTCACACATGTTTACATATAAAAGTAGATTTATAGATCTGTGGAAATGAAACCCATGATCGTTCCTTTAGCGAAAGGAGAAACTGTGTGATGTTTATTTGTTCTGGTGTTTAGTTTAGTTCTATAGCAGTTAATTCCTAGATGAATCTGTAAACAAAACTACAAATTACAAAGCTAGAGCTTTTGTATTTATGATTATCTTCTCTTTCTGTATTGTGTTGGTTGGTTGATTGGTTAGGATGCCCAATGTTAGGCTTTCACAAACATGTCAGAGATTTGATTACTTACCACAATCCAATCCAGTAGTTGTTTTCATAAACAAGTTGAAAGAGTAAAAAATATTTTTCCAACGCGAGAAACAATGCGATCCATGTAGGTGATACCTGTTTATTTTGCTTAATTTTTTTGTTTTCTAATCCTTTTCATGAAGTTGAAATAATAAATAGTTTTTGATATTCTTATTGTATTTGACAGCAGCGAACAGTAGGCATGTTATTAATTAAAAGTATGCTAACTATGTATACATAGGTATACTAGATATAAAATGCTTACATACTTATATTTGATGAATATTAGTGTTTGTATTTATTTTATATTAATAAAAAAAATATGTTTAACAATTTCAAAATTTTTGTAGTTAATAAATCTAATAAAAGATATCTAGAAACACTGAATCACTCTTTCACTTCACTTCAAGCAATATAAGAGAGTGAAAAATAAAAAACAGCATTACAGGGTATAACGTGTATATATTTAATATAAATTGACTTACAAATTTGAAAAAATGTTTAAAACATCTACAAAAATACTTCATATTTTATTGTAATAGGTATATTTTTATATACATTAATACTGTTTTAGGAATTTATGCTCTAATTCAAAGTTTTAAACATAATTTCATTTTGAAATTTGATCCACCATCATGACAGCTACAAAGCGCACTTATTTATTTTCAATATAAGGTATCAGACCCATTACACGTGAATTTATTAGTTTTCTATCTATTATTTGATTGCTCGATTATTAATTATTTTTGCCTTCCTTTTTTACCGATGCTATTTATAATGAAGTAAATAAAATGTTTAAAAATATCTATTGAAATCAGGAGATTTTGGTGAAGGATGTATTTTGAATTTTAGTGAACATAACGTTGCACTCCAAATGACTTGAGCTTAAAAAATATTTTCTTTACTTCAGATGAATCATTGTTGGTTTTTTTAACCTTGTATCAAGTACAATTTTATATTTATAATTGTATGTTTCTTATTAAATTAAAATACACAGTTACGTTTGGTGCTGGATGTGCAGTCATTAATACTCAAATAAATGTAAGAATTTATTTTGTAAATTTAGTCTGTATTCTTAAAATCATGTCTGTTAGTCTGTTAATGTCATTTAGTCTGTTAAAATCAGATGGGATGTAATTTTTTATTAATGTTTAAGTTTTTAATTGCCCAGGGTTTAATATACAATTAATCATCTAGCTGCGTCAAGCAAGCCACACCTCTATTAATCCAATGTCTTTCTGGAAGGTCAGTCCTAAATGTCATGTTTGTGACGAAATTACTAGAGTGTCCGGTAGTGGCAAGGACACCTCTCCTCGCGCTTGTTTTATAGATGGGGCAGAAGTAACACGGAGGAGGGTTGAAGTCCTCTTTCTTGGCGGGTTTCAACCAGATGACCGGCACTGTATCAAACAGGATCTTGGGTAGGGACTCATCTAGCTGGCCTCTCGTGCGATTCCAACGGGCACCTTCGAGGAAAAGGCCCTGAAATAATCATTTGGATCATTTCTTATTATATGTTTAAAATATAATTATATGTGAAATTATCGCTTTTTATAAATAAATAACTTTTCTTTTTTTAACATTCGAAACTTCTTACTATTTTCAAACATTCTGTACTGTGAAATATATCATGTATACTCGAGTATATAAATCGAGAAATTTGTTTCCATTTAGAAATACTAATTAATAATAGTCTAGTCATAATTATCTATACATATTTTATTATCACAATGAGCTTATGGCTGGCGTAAGATGAAGCTGTTATTACCAGAAATACCATGAACTGTTTGGAATTTTTAGGATTTTAATAATACAATAGAAAATTAAATTTAAATTAATAAATTGAGAATTAATCACAAAATAAATAACAAAGAAAAGGCATAAATATAACGTATAGTATAGAAATAAATTACCTATTGTTATGAAAAAAATCATTATATAAAAAAATTATTGTGCAGAAATACATGGTATCCCAATGAGAGCAGGTAGATTTTGTTTTTAAATAACTAATCTAAAAAAGAAGCAATTTTCAATTTTATGTTAAGTATGTTTTTTTAGACCTGGCAATTATGTGTGGAACACTATATCATTTAAATGGCCTTCTCTGCTAGCCATACAAATGTGCATCCTTTTCACAACATTTTAACTTATATAGAGGCAATATCTTCTTGAGTATTGATTTTGAGTTGTTCAATAATCTACGGATTGTCAGTATAGACCCTCCATTTCAATAGACTATAAAAAAAGTCAAATGGAGTTAATTTTGGTGACTTCTGAGGCCAGTCAATGTCGCCGTATTTCAAAATTAATTTATCTGAAAACATTCTATTGAAAATTTTCCAACCATATATTATGTAAGCCCAGATCTTTCAATTGTGGGTCGAAACAGCTGTTGATCATGTTCCGATTGCATTCACCAGTGACCGTAACAGCATTGCCTTCAGCGTTCTCAAAAAAGTATGATTCAATTACACAATTGTCACTCGCTGAGGATGTAGAGACTTTTTGACTCTGGTGGATTTTTACTTCCTCAAATACGGCTGTTTCGTTTATTTACAAAGCCACTAAAGTCATTCATGATGATTTTTTTCCTAAAATTCAGTGTCATTTTTAATGCGTTCTAACATGCAATTGCTGTAATTACGACGTTATTTGTGATCTGCAGATTGAAGAGCTTATGTCAATTGGATCTTGTATAGGTATACAGATCTTTTTTCAAAATTCTGTGTAGAGATGATCACGATAGGGCCAGTTCTTGTGAACAGTGTTTAAAAGAGGTGCTAACATTTCAACACTCGTGCACAGCAGGATGGTGCAGGAGGCCTAAGGCAATATGTCACCAAACTAGTTTCTTCAAATACCGCCAATGAATGTTTAACTGTTTGCTGCAGGCACATGATTATAACAGAATTTCACGTAATTTATACTGAGTCACCGTAATTGAACATTGATTTAGATAATAAGTTTTCATTGTTAAAATACGTTGTTGACGCGTGTATCTTTTCATGATAAATTTATCATCTGTTTAATATGAAGTTACAAAAATAAAATTCACAGAAATGTCAGCCAGTTTGAATCTACCTGCTGTCTTTGAAACATCCGGTACAATACGTTAGGTAAATGATACAGTAATTGGGCGTTTAAAGATTTTTTAAACTTTGAATCTGTGGTGGTCCGCGCGCATCCTCCAGATGCGTCTCGGTCCCTTATCTATCCCACACTGTATTATGTCATCACTCTCAAACAAAGGGAGAACATTTGAGAGAATCCAAGCAATTTGATTTCACTTTTGGATACTTAAATGCGTTCTAATATAGTATATACAAACAAATCCACAATTATTTTTATAAGTAATGAAATCACGATTTGTATGAATTTTCTTTAAGACAAATGGATGGCAAAACATTTTAATGTGGAACATAGTAAGAAACAGAGTCAAACTATTATTTTTGAGGTTTGACTAGAAATGGCCAATTACAATAGCACGGCCAATAGCTCTAGCAACCATCCTATAGGCCTAAAAAAATGATTTATTGTAGATGCATAAAATCCGACAGTGACTAATTTAAAATTTATTTTGTATTTTTTAAAGTTGTCTATAAACCTTTGGCTTAAGTTATGTGCATAGTTTATTGCGATGTCTGTTTTATTATTATTTTGCAACGTATTAATGTGGTTCTCGAAAGCCACTTCCGATATTTATTTTTATACTTCAGAATCATGGAAAGTTATGAACAAACAAAACACCGTTGAGATCCCTTGTCTTGTCAATCTAGGTCTACCCGAATAATATGTAATATATGATTGACTTCTTATTACTGAAATATATATAACGCCTCAATATCAATATCTATGTTCTTTCAATTCATCCCAGACTATGTAAAATTCTCAGAAAAATGATTATTAAATAGAAATGTGTACTAGTAGTTATTTGTAATAAAATAACGAAAATTTATAGAAGTTTTGTTGTATGCTTATTGCATCATCACTCTATAGTCATGGCTCTACATCATGGTTCTACAGTCTATGGTGGGCGTTGGCCTCCTCAAGAATTCTCCTCCATCGATTCCTATTACGAGTCATTTCTCTCCAATCTTGGATTTCTAAATGTATACATATATCTAATTGCATGTGACCAAAATGTAATTTACCTTCATTATCCATAATTATGCAAAAATATATATGTAATTTGATAATATATTTGTGCTGGAAATAAAATAAAATATTGTTCTGGTAATAAATTTGTACTTACATCTACAAATACACTTTCGTCAAACTTTTCCATAATTTGCTGCATGAAAAATGATTAGGAACGCAGTATTATTAGCATTCTAAAGTTCAACAAAATGTTTCTACTGTTGAAAATGACCAGAAATGTAAAGAAAAATCACAGGTTTTATGGGAAGCATATCAATAGTAAAAATAATATTATAATAATTAAAATAGAAAATAAAATAAATATTAATTCACCTTTGTGTACACACCAAAAGTTGGTTCGCTGGGCGCGCTGGTTTCATATATAGAAATCTCAAACTCGTAATGCAGTTGATCAATGGGAATTTTATATTTTCTTGAATAATTTTGTAATACTCCAGTGAGGAATGATTGAGTGAAGTAAAATCCGGACAGCCAATACACTATCGGCGGTCCGTTGTCTATCCAATCTTGAAGGAATTTCAGTCTAAAGAAAATATTAATATTGTTTTTAAAACTAAAAATGATGAAAATATATAACAGTACAGGAATATGTGGTGTTCTATCATGGTAATGTTGTGTATTTGCATACCATATAATTGTATGTGTATACTAATATATATATATATATTATTACTAATATATATATATGACTCATGTATGACTAATAATATATATATATATATTTTGAGCTCAAAATCACGAACCCTGAGTCAATCACTGATATCTTTGAGTCACACTCACTATCAGTGGTTGAATATCTGGAAATATTGTGATTAATTTTTTTATTTGATTTATATTTGGTTGTGAATCGTAATTTGGTGCATGTGTATATGAAACGAAAATATTAATGAAGGAATGACATTATAATTCGTGATTAGCTCCATCTAGTAGATCTTGCCAAAGCGCTGTTACGCATTTGACCTGAAAAATAAACTCGCATATTTTTTTATAAGGGTTTTCATTATCTTTGTGATGATATTAAATTAGATATATACTAATTATATATTCTAGAATATGTTTTTTACGCAAATGAAGTTTGAATAATATAAGTAAATATGCTAAAAATAGATTTTTTATTTATTTATTAATTTATTTTGTGTATTGTGATATCGTGCGGCGCATGCGTATGCGTATTAGTAGTGAAATTGTGATCACAGTGACAGTTTTCAATCACTGATATTATCGAATATCAATCACAATTACACCAGTGAGTCAAGAGTAGCATTTTTTCTCATCACTAATATATATATATATATATATATATATATATATATATATATATATATATGACAGGCAAGCAAATAATCTTGTTTGATTTTTGCTCAACATGGAAAGATGTGTGTTTGGTGGATCTCCAAACAATCTCATGGGACCATAATAGTGCACATCGTAAATATACATATTTTGAAGGGAAAATATGTATCATAAATTAAGTTACAATCAATGAATATTATTTTTCATAAACTAATATAATATTAGGTTGATGCATAGGGGCAAGTGCCTTAGCTTTGGACAAAACTTTATATTTCAACTTAGATTTTTTTTTCTGATAAATAGAAAATAATATGGCCAAACTCTTTTCTCTTACCTATTGGGATGACATTTGTGTATGGATTTTATATTTTTAGTATAGTTAATTTTACACCGTTTAAAAGTTATAAGGATTTTACTGAAGAACTGCGTTTTTACGCGCACCTGTCGTACCTTTGGACAGAGGTGAACCTACCTTTTGACACTAATTTATTTATGAATACAATATTATTAAGAGTAAGATTTAAGCTACTAATATACGTTTTTAAAAGCGTTTAATATATTTTTTTATAATCTTCTGAATAACATAGAATAAAAGTAATATAAGATGTTATCAAAAACTATAGTGAGAGAGCTTGAAGATAAAAATATATGTAACTTAACTTCTTAGCTATGTTTGTTTTTTAAATAAATATTGTACAGTTCTTCTGAATCCACAGAATTATTTGTATCGGATTCTTGTGATAGAATAAAACAAATCTGGCATAGGAAATTATTGCCATCCTCTGCAACTGGAATATTTTCTTTGTGTCGTTTTGGTGTGCACCCTACATGAAAATTATTCTTGCATGTGTCACAGGTGAGTGAATTTTCTTTATTGACCAATCGCTTGCATATATAACATGTTACAATTATTTTATCCATAATGATTTTTGTAACTTTATTTTTTTCATTATTTATAAAATTTTCCATAATCTGGATTTGGATCACCTCTTTAACAGCTTCATTCAAGACTTCAATATTAACATTCTCTCTCTTACTTTTTGGCACTATTAAAAAAACCCGTTTTATTAGCCACAAATCTATTGGCAAATACACTCCATTATGTTCGTACCTTTGAATGCGTCCAAAGGTACAAACGTAGAGTTGTCTAAAGGTACGATAAGCGCACAAAATTTAAAGATTATTTATCGTAGAAATTTGTGGTTAGAAATATACAGAAGTAACAATTGAATCAAATAGGCTTGTTCTTGGTTTACTAATATACAATTAACTAATATAAGACAATATGTAAATAGTAATTAAAAATACTTCATCAAAATAGGTAAAAAAACCTACTTTTAGAACAATTTTTTTTCAAATTTGTAAAAGAAAATTATTATTAACAAAATGAGAAATTTGACACAATAGTGTTGCTAGCTGACAAAAATAGAATACCTGTATATTTTTAGGGAATTTTTATCTTGAATATTGTTGAATTGAATTGAATATTGTCCAAAGTTAGGGCACTTGCCTCTAATAATCTGAGGGTTTTTTTCACGATGCTTGGTTTTTTGAATTTGACGTTTAATTGACATTTGTCATAATATAAATCTTTAATAGGGTTAGAAAAATAAAATGCGCATTGAAAACCATACACATATACGCCACATCATGCTGTACCACTTGAAGAAAGGGTGGAAAAGAAAGGGTCGATCTTTGGATTTTGATGACCAGGCACTCCTGACAGCTTTAGAAGAGGACGAAAGTTGCACCACTAGGACACTGGCTGAGAACTTCAACATCGATCAGTCCATAATTGTTCGTCATCTCAGAAAACTCAGCAAGGTGTGGAAATTGACCTGATGGGTCCCGCATAATCTGAGTTTTTATTTGAGAATTATTATTAGATTATTATGAGAATTTGTTTTCGTTTTTGGTTATGTTACATTATAATAATACCATATAATTTGTTACAATATGACTTTTAAAAAGTGGTGAATAATTATACTTCAACCCAATACATATATATTTTTACTTAGTTTTAATATTAAGATGACAATATATTCAGGAAATGGTTAAATATATATCAAGGTGTTTGTAAAATATAATTTCCCGATGTCATATGGTCTGATATTGGATCTAAGTTCAACAGAAAACAGATCAAGGACATATTGTGCAGTAGGACAGGTCATAAAATATATAAATATTGTACTTTTGCTTCACTGAGCTCAATGATTTTAATATCTCGTATTACTAAATTAATATTGACATTATAGTCCAGTTGTGTCACTGTGACATGTGTGTTGGTACTCTTAGTGGATTTTGATAAAACTGTGTTGTGAAATTAATATCTTAAATTTGTTACATATAATATTTTATCAAAAATGGAGGTAATTTTATTTAGTATTTTACAAAAATTAATTGATAATGGAATGTATATACTAGTAGCGTGGGTATGCGTGAATATGTGAATGCTGTGTTCTCTCAGAGGTATTCTTCATCGACTTGTATAGTAGAACTTATGAGAATTGTTTTCTTTTACTTATTATTAAGTTATTAAAATATATTGTAGTGAATTTTTATTGAAATTATTCATACTATTTTTCACACTAAAGTGCGCTATGAAAAATATGGCTAATTTGATAGTCTCCCGCGATAAGATTCAAACCCTTGGTCATTAGGCGGGTGTCATATCCCTAGACCATAAAAACTAGTTAAACTTGTCTGCGGATTTCTTGACTGTCTTAAGAGTCAAGAACAACCACAGTGAATATTGTTTTACAAAAATATGATTTTTGTTCAATTTAGGGAAAATATGGTCGTTTTCTAACTTACCTAGCTATTTATTAGACTTGCACTTAGCACAATATCATTTCTTTAAATCGATGGCTTAACACAAAAACCTATATAATATGACCCCTTAAACTATTAAAATATTTATAACCATTTTAATACCAACTGCTTGTCAAATGAATGTTTTCTATGTGTAAAGAGCAGTCTTATCATATTTTTTATATTTAAATTTATTTTTATATATTTAAAATTTTTTATTTACTTGTTACAGTTTTTCAACATGGATGATATCCCAGATAAAGAAATTTCTGATAAAGATCGTTGGGTGAGGGAGGCAGAAGCCGTCATCGATGACATTAAACATCACGTCCATTCTGTGGAGATATCTAAGGAGCTTCCCAACACCAACAGAACGATTTATCTTAATTTACGGACACTTGAAATGAAGGAATACTGCATTGAAATGTCATATTCCGGTTTCCAAGTTGTCGGAGAGAGCTTCGACGACAGAAGTTTATGCCCGGATGAATATTGTGAAACGCCCTACAGTCTGCTAGGAAGTATAAGTGGAAACTTTAAACAATCATTTGCAGATGAGTTAACAGTCAGACTGAAAGCTTTAGCAAAAAGTGAAGATAAATAAACATATACTTAATATTTTTAGTTACAATACAAAACAATTGGCACTTAACAAGATGCCAAGATTCTTTTTAATTTTATGTTGTTTTTGTCAAATTATGAAAATTTATAATATTAGTCTTTAGATTTTATTTTGACTATTTATGATTGAATGGCCATGAATTCCTGCCTGTCAAGTGAATGAATACACTTGTGAATTTACACATACTTATGTACAAAATTGTTACTTTATTGGTACAAACATGTGACTTATAATATATAATTACTATTTTATCATTATTTTTATTTTATAATAGTTTATTTGCCCGGGAATATCTATGCTATTATTAAATAGGATAGGATCAGAGGGCATTCAGTCTGCTAAAAAAATATATTATTTAGGTATCTTGGTAAAATATTATTACAGCAAATTGGAAAAGAATGACAGAAACAAGTTTTACTGCAGTTTTAAATTTATAAGCAATCTCTGAAAACAAATTATATCCTTCAATGCTTGTAATTGAAGCTATCCCCTCTTTAGACCAAAGGTTTAATTTTTTTTTTACTGTTTCCGAGGTAAGTTTGTAGGACTCCATAATCACATATGTGAAAATAAAATACTCGATTTTTTTCATTTTACTTGTTTAATTTATTTGAAATACGTTTCACCTTGTAATGTAATGTTGTAAATAAAAAAACAAGTGTTTTATTTTCACATATGTGCTTAATTTTTTATATCTGAATTATTTTACATATCACCGAATTACTGTTTTATATTTATCTCTAGTTTGTATGATCTGATATAGATCTTGATATTTTGTCTAAAAATAAAACTAAGTTTATCAGTTACTCAATGCAATATGAATATATTCATAGAAATTATAAAATATATTAATTTTTTGATGTGGGTCCTCCATGTAAAAAAAAAAGACTTCAACGATTTAAATTTCCAATGTCATAATATAATTTAATATGTATCAACACGTCTCTTGCTGACAACACGCAAGGCGTATTCTTCAAAACGTGGCCCCATTCATATCAGAGATTATAAAATGGTTGACCGTGACAGTGGTCTTTTTAGCCGCAGCACAGAGATATCAGTCAGTGAGGATCAGTTTGTAATTTGGATTGTTTGTCGCTGATATTTGTTATTGATTTTAATTAGTAGTGAACATATTAATCAACACTTCACTCACAAAGCATGACCTTCGACATATTTAAAAAATAAAGGTATCAAAAGAATGGACAAGAATGAAGAATACAATTCTTAAAGTTAATAATTGTTTTAAAATTACCTTTACATTTTTTTGTAGTAGAAAAAAAGGATTACAATTACCTTGTGAGAAAGTCTGTAACATATGACCCTAGTGGTTTAAGAGACGGATATGACTTGGAAGCCCATACTCCGGGCACCACACCTTTGACGATAGCGTCGAAGCAGCTCTCCAGCTCGGGGCTCATGATGGCCAGACCCTGAGCGGCTAGGTGGACCCCGTGCAGCGTCCGCTTCACCACGGCCAGTAGCTTGTTGTAACGGATCAGCTCCTTTCATTAGATAAATCAGATTTAGGAATATAATTAAATATAGCGCTCTGTGATACATATATTTGTATACATTTTTAAGGCTGATTGTGTGATCAGTAGTAAATTTTTTACCATGATAAATTTCTACTATGGTAACTTTTTACCGTTGCCATAAAAAACGTTTTCGGGTTGTTGGTACGTCATTACTATTGTCAAAGTATAGAAAAGAAATCTCGCCTCACAGTGCGGCAAGACAAATATCATGAAATATGCTTTATTAACCTTTCCTATTCGGTGATATAAACTGAGTTGAATTGCCTCTAATTATGTGAATATCTCTGTAAATATACTAAATACAGAGTTCACAATTCAGGTATTCCTCCGTAATATATTTATATACAGGATAAAATAATTACAATATTTAAGTATTTACCATCTGCAATAATAAAAAATGTTTTCTCAAAGAACCTGAGGTGATTTGTATGTGTACGTGTGGAAGGCGTAGTGCGCGGGGTACTGGATGCCCATCGTCACTTTAGTTATGTCAGCAGTCCACTCTGCTGAAGCACAGCGAGAGGAGCCGACCACGAGAATGTACTGCAGCTTTCGGCTTGCATCGCCTATTTTCGTGTCGACACGGGTTGTCTCATGCCATATCGTCTCACCCGTATACGCTCCGTTCCGGTCGGAGCGTGGACGAGGCGGGGTGAGGTGAGGAGAGTGGACTGCTGGCATTAGTGGCAGAACGAGAGCGTACTCTGGCCAAGTTTTGTGCGTCTTTGTGCTGTCGTTCCATATGACCAATGTTTTTTCTCATTAGCACTTTTTCACAATAATTGGTATATATATATATCAACTAAGATTAATGATTAATATAAGTAACAAATGTAAAATATTAATATTTATCCGACTTAAAAATCACAAAAGTCTTCATGTACACTGAGTTTACAGCACCGAAGCAAGCGTTATTATTTTAGCACCGTATGGGAAAGGTTTTTTCACCTCTGCGTTTGAAACCTATCACTTTGGTGGAAATTTTTTTTTAAATTACGTGCTAAAGTATATTAAATAATGAAATCATCGTCAGACGAACTTTCATCAATAAAATAGCGAGATATTGAATGATTAATTGTATACTGCAACTTTCAAAGTATCAATGTAACATATGATTTTTGAAACAGCTGTGAAGAGTCTGCCATATTTAACCAACTGTTTTTAGTATCCGATATTCGAGAGTAAAATTAGTTAAGGCGGCACCTTCAATAATAATTAAAATTTTTGTCTTTTTTTACGAAAATGTGGGTTTTTATTATTCATTTATATCAGAAGTTGAAAGAAAATTATACACTAGATTTGACTTTTTTTAAACTATTACTTAGATATGACCTTTATACTCATTTAGCACTAATAAACTGAATGTTATTTGCCATTATTAAGACATTGTAAATTGTAAGAAAGACCACGACCATTAAATGCAATTTCCATATGCTACAATATTGTGTTAATATGGTAAATTATTCCATAAACAAAATATATTTTCTTATAATCTTGAAGCCAAGATTACGGAGACAAATCTTGATTGAGACAAATTAATAAAATGTTAAAAATTAATAGTGTTACAATAAATCATTCAATTTGCAGGACAAATTACTAATTTTCAATGTTTTTAAAATACTTTGTTTTAGTAAAAACATAGGTTTTTAAATAATATATTCTATTTACTCGCATGCTTTGAGACTTCAGCTACTATTTAAAACTAAGTTTTATATCAAAAACACAATAAACAGTTTTTAAATAATATATTTTCAGTCTTATAAAATACTATAATTTTAATTGTTCATCGAACTTTTTAAATGCTGTTCGATCCTGCCATGACGGTCATGGAATCCGAATAATGCCGATAATATATGTTTTCATGCATATTTTGCCCACAATACTTTTTCACAACATTAGTAGCAAATTTCATAAATGAAATGTATTTTTTTTACTGATTTTAAGAGAAAACAATGTTTTCTTGAACAAAGTAAACATTTTATGTACATTATGAACACTGTAAAGAGGTATTTGAAGGTTTTGAGAAATCCTTCTATGAAAATGGTATAATGACCCTGGAGAAGCGTTGGGGTAAGTGTGTTGAGGTAGGAGGAAACAATGTAGAAGAATAAATTACTTTTGTAATGATATTTTGTTTTTTCTTAATCAGCTTTCATACTTAAATGGAAACATGTTAAATCAATATTGTATATATAATATCAATATTATTAGAGGTCAATTATTCAAAATCACACAAAAGTGTGATTTTGAATAATTGACCTCTAATAATAATCTACTTGCTGATTCACCTGTCTCAGCACAGTGTTCATACTGTTCATGTAGAGAACAGGATATTTTTCCGACACTTCTTCTATGTTATACAGAGCCGGCATTCTCCCCATGATATCCATCACCAGCTCGACAATGCCTCCTTCTGCACCATCTCCTGCGGCTCCTGCTGTGATCTGGGTTTGGGTCAACAGGGTGCCAAACAGCAACTAAAATGAGCGAAAGCTTTCTATTCAATGTTCCTTTTAATTTTATTTTCTATGTGGGCCATTGGACATGAAGAGTGTGCATACTGAACAAATAATCATATTTTCTGTATTGTAGGTATATTAAATTTTTTACATTATTGCGACATGAGATACGGCAATCAGATTACTAACATAATAAATAAATAATTATACAAAATATTTTGTTTAAACCACTATTTATTAATTATTCTACATGTTTCGATATCTATGGTATCTTCTTCAGGAAACAATGTATACTGAAATTATAAATACAAGTATAGATAAAAAAAAACTATAAAATGGTGAATAAGTAAGAACTAATATGAAAACAAATTTAAAAGGTGACTATTTGCAAAGAGGATTTGGTTATTTATAATATTAAGCTTGCTATTAATACTTTTTCTTATTTCTAAAATTTTAAATGTATCTAACTGTAAACCCCTAGTATTTATTTGTATGTATAATTTCTAAACATATAAAATAATTAATAAATAGTGATTTAAAAAAGTATTTTGTATAATTATAAATGTAAAATGAGGCCGCAAAGTAATTTTGCGAATATTGAATAAATAAATAAATTGTTTGATTTCTTTCTGTTTCTTAATAATGTGTACAAAGCTTAACAACAACCAACTTAAGATCGTGCTGTTTCTCCGCAAGGATGGGCAAGAGAGTTCTATCCTCTTTTTCTGGATCGCCACACTCTTCTGTTTCGGTCATTCTCGACTCATCTACTTTCATACATGTTCTCATGTACACTCTTCGGTTGTTGAAGCTTTTAAGAGAGCCATTCTCTAATATCTGGTTTATCTGATCATTCCAGATCTTTTATGGACACCCTCTGTTTCTGTTGCATTTAACACTCTTTTTATATATTTTCTTTATCATCCTCTCCTCTCTCGTATATTCTACATGACCCAACCTTCTCAGTGATCCTTTGTTGATTCTATTTAATGCTAGTGAAAACAATAAATTATGTTTTTATAGACCAAATAAAGGAAAATACCCTAATTCAGTCTTTTTCCAACATTCTACGTTGTCCTAAAAACATTTAATGTATGCAATGAAATAGGATAGTGCATAAAATTCATAATTCAATCACTTACTAATCAGTGGCGTAAACAAAAAATTGGGCTCTTTATGTAGCTAGATTTTTTACCACCACGGGCATGATTGTTTTTTACTGCCCTTGTAATTTAAGTGAGGATGATGTTTTCAATTTTTATAATACCATGAATTGGCTGCCCCATAAATCGGCTACCCGTGTGCCGCACACGTTAGGGGTGGTATTTTGTTAGGCTGGCATTTTGAAACTTGCCCAAGGGTGACTTTTTACCAAAAAACATTCTAGTCGACTATAAATTACTGCTTTATTAGGAAATAATTATAATGTTTTTTATTGGATTTGCTTTCTTGGATTGTTTATACTTGGATTATTTTTATTACACACTATTTTCAATTTGGGATTTTGTTTTTGAATTTTTATATATTTTTCGGCAGCCCCCTTGATTTGGCCGCCATAGGCAGACGCCCGCTCCGCCTGTGCGTAACGCCCAATTTTCAATAATAAATATATATATGAAATATTTCAATAGTATACTCACAGCTCCAGTTTCTTGGTTGTCTTTTGTGATGTCTGCGTTATCGTGAAGTCCAAATACTTCGGGCATTTGTATTAATGGCAAAGCTTTTATATGCTCTAGAATCGATGGTTGATCAAGGTGTTGCGGCATTATATATATACCACTCGGTGAAAAGGAATATCTAAAAAAATCATTTATTATTAGCGAAATCAACTTTGTGGTTAGAGTTAATTATAATTTGCAATATTTGAATATGTCCAAGAACACACAATTACTAGATTTTCAATTATATATGACTTTAAAAAATTTGATAGATATGGAGATTGATTAATGGGTGAGAATGGTGAACGTTTCATTGTGTAAAGTGATCACCTAAGACAGGTCGTAAGCCCTGTTTTTACTCATACTTTCATATATTTCCATTAAATATAATTAAAAAAATAGATTCGTCTCTATGAGATATCTATTATTTATTTCATTATAACTAGTTAATTTGACATACTGATGAAGGAAATGGTATTTTCTGAAACTGATTGGTGTATAAATTAATTAAATGGTTAAAAAAAATGAAGTTAAATAATCTAATATAATAATAATTTTCTTAGAGGATTCTGACACTTATTATCTTAAATAGTGAGTCAGATCGTCACATAATATACACGACTTGGGGGTTGGCAGCACCTGGCAAGACAACGTAATAACACCCATGGGCGTGATCGGCAGTAAATGTGTAAATAAAATGTGATGTACATATTTGCTTTGGAATATGAATTTATGATCTATTTAAGTGAACCTATACAAAAATGAAATATAAATATTGTATATTAAAATGTAAAATATAAAATAAATAAACGTTGAAGAAGTGAAAGATTTGTGTCAGTAGAGAAATGTACTAAATAGATGAGAGAACTCAATTTTAAAATAAAGCAAACAATTTGATTCTGACTTTGAATCTGTGAGCACGTCCTCGTTATAAAATATTGAAAGTAACGATAGCAACAGTCGCCTGTCTTTGTCATCTGTGACCCTTCCTCCGTAGTTGCATTCTCCGGCTAAATATGTTAATGCTTCAAATGGAGTTTCTTCATAGTCTGTTAAAAACATCTGTAAAAAATGATTACATTTTTTTAACATTTACAAAATCTGATAATGTTCAACACTGCAAATTTATTGTTTATCGAATTTCATTCAAAATATTTAAGGATATCAATTTATTAAATCAAATGAATGAATAAATTAAATTAAATTGTGTAAATACCTGCAGCTGCATGACGCTGATTCTCAAATCAGATTCGTTGAATTCATACGGAATATTCCATCCGAGAGGACCAAATTTCTTTCTTTCTTGTATGAGAGCATGGAAAAAACATAGCGAGTACAGCAAGCGTCGCCACGGGTCAGTGCGTGGACACTTTTCATAAAAGTCTATATCGGAAATAGGATCCGAGGTGTAGGAACGGTACAGGTTATTTTTGAGCCCTTTTGGTGCCTCATTCGTCATTTTGACACCTAAAATACGTCAATTTTAATCACACAACCTTTAAGCTGAAATAAAGCTGTGTATAATAGATTACTTTACAAAAAGTAGATTCCTCTTGACATGAAGTTGAAATTGGATCCTCATTTTTTCACTGCGTTTGCCTAACATATGGATTAAGCTTTTTAAAATAGTTTTTACTCTTTTGATTAGTCAAAACAATGCAATAAAAATGACTTATTACTTATGTGGTCCATGCAGATACTGAATATAATTTTTTTTAAATTAGTAAAAGTTTATTCAGTCACCATAATATTCTTCTATCAATCATTTTCAAGTTAATCAATAATTAAACAAATAATAGATATCTCATAGAGATGAAGCTATTTTTTATTATATTTAATGGATGTATATATGGAAGTACCGGTAATTACAGTGCTTATGGCAATAATTACCTAATGATAAGAGGGACTGTACTGTGTGCATTCATCCTTCGTCAATTTACATAAAACCTTTTTTCTTAAGATGGGTTGGGAACTACTAACACATGCTTCAACATTTTGACCTTTTTTCACCATCTAAACTTGGCTAGTTTTGATATTTAATGATTTGCAATAAATAAATCATTTTATATAAATAAGTTGAAAAATTAATAAGAGTACCGTTTTGCAGTACAGACACCGGAAACGTCCTAGAAGGATAGCTGGTCAGCCAGCATCTGAAATTGACATGTGTTGACTGCGGTATAATAACTTCGGAGCACAAACGGTCCAGTTCACCCATCCAACTATCCACCAAGTGACAGTTCTGAAGCACAACCCAACCACCTGACTCAATACCTCGATGTATCATTGCTGAGGCTATTGGTCCCTGTAATATAAAAGTGTATTAAAATTAATGTTTATTGCAACACAGATGACGTAAAGTGCTTATATTCTTAAATTGCTTTATTTTTGACATTGGTGAACCATGTAACAAAATCTAATATTAGATATGATAACTACTTAACTATGAAAACAGAAAAAAAATGTTTGCTTTTGTCATTTAAGAAGTGTCATTACATTAATTAAGATTCTTACCTGACCTTGCCCTAAGGAAATTGTTTCCAAGCTGACAACGTTTTTCTCTCCTGCAAATTTGACGAGCCCGGCCATTGGATCCGATCCTGCAGACAATATAAAGACTAGGGGAGAACAACAGTTGCTGTCATTAAATGATTCTTCCAAATTAAACGGTGGTGGTTCTATATACGATTGATCTAACTCTGTCACAACAAACTGTTGAACCATGGGGGTAATTTTATCAGGACGTATACACCTGTTAAATAAAACATGACATTATTATTTCAGGAAAGAGCTTTATATTTTTAGACAATCAATCTTTGAGTAAAACTGTATGAGGAGCTACAAGCATTTGCTCTTTTTTGAGCAAAACCATATGAGGAGCTGTAATCATCTGCTCTTTTTTTTAGTAAAACTGTATGAAAAGCATATTAATATTTTTTCATTAAACTAAAAAACTCACATGTCACACATTTTTAGTGATTTATATACTGTTAACAGTACGGCAGATTATAAAAAAAACTCAAATAAAATAGAAAAAAATCGACATACAAATAAACGAGAAACGAATACGAAATAGTATGTTCCATTGTACATATAGCAATTATGTTTTGGAAAACATTCTTGAACTTGGTCCAGCTAATTAGTGTCAAAAAATTATCACCAAATTACTGCATAAAAATTATAAATTATTAATAAATTATAAATTATTTAATTATTATTAAATTATTATGAAAACTACTAAATGTTTAATGTGAGTATAGGTTTATATGATATTAGATTTTGTCTGTTATAATGATGTAATTACTATATAAAAACACAATTTTTAAAATGTCTAACTTGATTTTATAAATTCCCAACTAAACTTAGAAAATTTTCAAAAACTTTAATTCATTTAAAACAAAAAATGCATATAGGAAATGGTATATAACAAAGTGAAAATGCGGGCGGTCAAAATATGACTCGTAATGATTTGAAAATAATCACAAAATACATTGTAAGTACATAGTTTACTTGAAAGGGGTTTTTTATTTTGCTTTTGATCATTTTACAGCACATTAAAAGATGATCTGAGAGATTGATGCCGTGGTATTATAAACAATGGCAGTAGTAAAGTAATCAATTACCGGGCCCCTCCCCTCATCTTATTAATTTTTTTTAAATTGAAAATAACTACATACTAGAAAATATTTTTTTTTTTTACTATTGGGTATACTCCTTTAAAATAGTTGCTGCCTTAAAATAGGTTTGTCTGGTTGGATGTTCGAAAGTTAATACTACTCCTTGATGGTACCATAATATTATTTTATTTTTAAGAACACATTTTTGTTGTGATGTTGAAATAGTATGATAAATGTATCAGTTATAAAAATATACAGTTATGAGTTCTAAATTTGTCATAATCGTAATCGGTTGCTGTAGTAGATGGTTAACACGTTTCCCCGGATAGGAAGAAGTTCAGGTTTGAATTCCGGTAGCAACTAAATATTTTTTCTGTATATGGTTCTAGTTGATTAATTTAATCTGTTTTAAAATTTAAGATATACCCACTCATTCATTCATAACTAAGATTTTTAGACTTTGTTGCAATTGTTAAACATGTTCAGTGATTCTGGCCCTCTGATTCGGCAGTTGCCCAGACAACGGCCACTCAGTGTGCAACTGTTTTCAAACTCTATTAATTACAAGTAAATAAAAATGTTTAAGAATTTAAATATATTTTTTCCTACACCAAAATGGATTGTAAATAACATTGTCAATTTATTGTTGATGTAAACTTTAAAAATAAATCAGTAATACCTGAGTAAAATAAGCCGAGTTAAACCTTTGACTTCTTGGAACGGGGCAGGAAAATGAATTAAGTGTGGATTTGTGTTATCATAATAAGCCTTCCAATCTTGGATATTTTTCACAAATGTCGGCTTGAAGTTATCCAAACTGTGAATGATAAATTATTTAAAACATAAATTAATACTAAAAATATAGATAAGATGATCTAAACTCAACCATTATTTTAAATATCGTTTTATTTTTGTTATAATTCACTCATTTTTTTTTTAAATTCACTACAAAAAGGGGAAAATTTTGCAGAAACAGTTCGTAAAGTTCAGAATGCTTTTGAACAGCAGGATGGGGCTATGTGCCACTCAAGCCGGGAAACAATTGAGTTATTACATGAAAAAACTTCTGGATGCATATTTTCTCATTTTGGAAACATAAATTAGCTATCCAAATCGTGCAGTGTAACAGATTTGGTCTATGCTAATATTCCAGGAACTATCCAAACACTAAGATCCATATACAAACTGCTATTGGTGAAATAGGGTCTCAATCTCAATTAAAAAAAAAAAATTACCCAGGCAAAGCTGAAGCCCTCACAACTTCTGACCAAGATTTATCAGAAAGCCATTCTGGTGCTGGGTTTGGAAAAGGGTTTTCCAAGGCCACCCCACCAGTTAACAAAAATGCCAGCAACTCCTCATTGACTTTCCCCTATAATTCATATAAAAATGTATGCATTTTTTAATTTATAAAGTAAACTAAAGTAAGTCTAACTTTATTGATTAATTTGTTAAGGAATTTAGATTTTGAAATACTTATACCTGTGATCTTAATATTCCTAATGCAAGGACAAATGAGAATATCAGTTTATCCTTTTCAAATAGACTGCGACATACATTGTTATAAATGCTTTTGGTAAAATAACTGTTTAATCCTTCTAATCTCTGATTTAAAACATCACTTTTTGGAGCATTTGTAATTGATTGATGATAGAGATTGATAAACCTAGAAATAAACAAATAAAATTTAAATAATTGTGACCATTCATTGGCTGGCCATGGCCAGTGTCTCAATAAAACCTATTTTTTCAATATTGAAATTATTATTTGTCATCAAAGAAGAAAGTGGACTAATAAAGAACAACTAATGCAAACAAATGCTCAGTTAGACATATTCTTAATTACATATTTAAATATGTAATTACCATTTTAGCGATATGATGCATAACTGTGCCCAGTGGCAGAGTGTATTTGGAGCAAGTAAAGGAGTTTGTGTCTTAGCTAAATATAAGTTAAAAATAAACTGACTAGGCGGGGATTTGATTCTGCACTCAGAATCTGATTTCTAGACAAGTGCCTTAGCTTATACATGTGTCAACATTACCATATATTTATGTGATTTGGCACACATGCATTTAACATGCATTTTTGGGGTAATATAACATAAGGTTATTAATTTTTTTGCAAAGTTAATTAATGTATACTTAAAAAATTAAAATATATTATTATTATTTAGAATTATTTCCATCAAAATTTCAAGAAGTGAATAAATAACAACTGTATTTTGTTTTTTGATTTTTTACTGAAAATTGAATGCTAAAAATTAACATTTCTAGGTTTTTAATTTTTCGAGTTACTATGTAATACTTACAATCGTACTGGCGATTCGATATATTTATTTAAAAACGTAATAGTAAGGACCATAAGTAATCGATTTAGCCCCATACTGCCCCATAAAAATGTGAACGGTTTCTTAGATATGTTGAAATTATTATTTTTTTAATAATATCCAAAATTTTAACTTCAAAGTTAAATAAATAAAAAAACTACACCATGTATAGTTGTATTTTTTTCTTCTTATGCTTGGAAAACATGCTATTATTATATTATTATAAGTATAGTTTTAATGTACTACTCGAAAGTATTAGCAAATTGTACTGTTTTTGTGGTTCATAATAATGTGTGAACATGTTGTCTAAGCATAGAAAAAATAATACAATCATCCATGGTGTAGTATTTTTATTTATTTAACTTTGAAGTAAAATTTTTGGATTTTATTAAAAAAATAGAAATTACAAAATATCTAAGAAACGGTTCACATTTGGATATGGCAATATAAGGCTAAATTGATTACTTACGACTCCTACTATTGCGTTTTTAAAGGAATGTATGGAATTACCAGTAACCCTGCATTATATACAGATACAAGCGTACTATCTTTTACTACTAGCAGAGGGGAAGAAAAGTTAATCTACTAATAAAGTACCAACAACTTAATTATTTATATATGTATTAGAAAAAACAAATTTTTGGAAGACATTACTTTTAAAGATGTGTTTGTCATTGCAAAAAATGTTTTTTCACATTAAATACACTTTCAGTTGAAAATTGAGCAAATCTTTTCTCTCAATTTTTAGATGCTAGGTGTAGGAAGGCAAAATCGACATTACAAAAATAAATAATTTTTTTTATGTATTAATTGTATTCTTTAAATTAGTAAATGTTTTAATAATGAAAAGAAAACAGCTCACCAAGCCAGTGAATACTGATACATAGGATCAATGGATGCCAATTCTGAAATACAGAAAAATAAAACAGAGCTGTGCTTTGAGACTGGAATGTACTGAGATCTTGCTTCGTCTATCTCCAATTCCGTCACAGCCGCAATCTTCTGCTTTTCTTGAATATCTTCCGATAATACTTTACTGGATGATAGAATTCTATTTGCGGATTCATCTTCAAGGATATTTCCTTCACCGGAAAGTACCTGAAGTATATTGAAATATTTTGATAATATGATAGATTAAAATGCTTAAATGTAAGAATAGAATTCGAAAATAGTTATTTATTTCACCTCGAGGATTTGATCTTCTATTTGTTTTAAGGTTTTTTTATTATTAGCTCCTTCAACAATAAGTTCGTTCTTCTTCTCTTCCAGCTCCGGCCTATCTCTAGCTACCACAATCCCTAGCAATTGATCTTGAAGGCCTTGGGGTGTAATCATGAAATTGATTAGGGTGACCTGTTCAAATTATTTTGATCAAATTAGTTTATTGAAAGCAAATAACTAAAAAATTCTTAGCATTCTTACATCGAAAATGTAACATTAGTAGCTATTATATTAAGCTTATAAAGTACAGTAGTGCCTTTTTACGAGTTTAATTCGTTTCGTGATGGAGCTCATAACTCAAATTACTCGTATGTCAAGTCAATTTTTCACATTGAAATGAATTGAAATGACAATAATCTGCAATTTTTTTTATTACATGTTTTAAAATTAGAAAAATGTACTTTATAAATAACGAAAATTGTATAAAAACACAATACAATAGAATGTACTGCAATAAACACACAACCACAGAGTCAGCAGCTTCTTCATATTTTCATTGCTGTTTAGAAATTATTTTAACGCCCTTGGCTGGCGTTAAAACCTTTATCGACTCTTTCCGCTTCAGTATGGTGCAGGTCGTAGAAGTGCTACGCTCGTACTGTATCACCAAGTCGATTACACGCACACCTTGGTCATGTTTTTCGATAATTTATTTCTTTAATCAATGCACATTATCCGCTTCTTTTACTCAGCACTGTCCTTCGCACTCACTTTCTTCGAAGACATGGTTGGAAAGATGGAAGTTTTGCAAAATAACTGCAAACACAAATGCAAGTACAACACTGATACTTCTACTGTGTAAACATTTAAAGTGGACGAATGAGACATGAGATACTGGGCGTATGTTGCAGCGTTTACTATGGTGTTCGCGGCACCAACTAGCGGTGGGGTATCTGAAGCTGGCTCGTAATCCGAATTTTAAGTCTCAACCCAAAGCAAAAAATCAGCCAAGAAACGGCTCGTATCTCAAAAAATTTGTTAGAACACTCGTAAGTTAAGGTACCTTAGGTACTTAAGTAGGTACTTAAGTACAAAAATGTGAATGAGGATTTTTAATGACGAGTTGTTAAGAAGAGAGAAAAGGGATATAAAAACTGCTTTTAGTTACCGTGAGTACCACAGTATTATTTTTCTTAGAACTTCACCAGTGAATTGAATCTAACAGAGTGTAAATTACCTTAACAGCAACTTCTGGCAAGTAATGAGGATTTCTCAATCTCGTTGTGATGTAAAATCTGAAATCTTTGTTATATTCAATGACATTATCTGCAAGACGAATACAGTCCATTCCTGCACTCTTGAAAATGTTCAGCACCAAAATAGGCTCTAAGACAGCATCTAAAGTCTCCATGATATTCTCTAAGATGACTGGATAACCAAATCTTATCGCTCCTTCCAGGACTCGAAGGTAGTTTGGATCAGATAGTTTGATAACTTTCATATTATTTTGGCGCTCCATGTTTTTCACCCATTTATTTGCTTGTTCTGAAAAGTGTTAGGTACTGAGTTAACTTTATTTGGTGGAAATAAATAAGAAAAACATCATTTTATAAATGTATTTTTAATACAATCTTCTATACTTAAATATGCAATCAATGTACACATGTCAGAAATTGTTTTCCCTCCCTGACTCCCTTCCCAAATAGAAATCAAAATTTTTTTTCATTCTCTAGTAGTTGTTCATTGTGAGTTAAATATGTACTAAATCTTGTCATAGCAGATCTTCATTAATTATTAATGATGTATTGCAAATCACATTTCTCTCCTTACCACACTTTCCAAACAGAAATCCTATGATTTTCTACATTCTCTCATTGAGCTCATTGTGAGATATATATATATATATATATATACACAAAAAGGATACACATACACACAAAACCTTATCTTCATTAATTTTAGAACCTGTATGTAATTCTTTTAGAACCTACATTTAAACCCCTCATTTCTCAAACCCTAGCAAAGATTTCTGTTCTGATAGGTTTACATTACCTGTCTTGTAAAGATAGCCCTAGTGAGCCCTTTACTGTGCTCTCAGAAATATTACGTGCATATACAGTTTTATGACATTTAGTCACGGCCATCTACAAATATTATTAATTCATTAAACGTTGCATATTAATTCATTCAGTGTTGCAGGTTTTTACCATTCATTTGCGATTTTATTAATCGAATTTGTTTTTTAAATCAAAATATGGTACTTACCCCTTCCTTAACAGGCAGTTTTGCTCAACTTCTTGCAGGACTGTTTTTACTATTTTGTTATAAGATTAAGTGAAAGTGAAATGAATGAAGAAAAAGTGAGATGTTCATAGTTGCCTTCATTCTTTCCTTCTGGGTTTTTTGTTTCCAGCTGTAAGATATTTTTTATAATAAACTTCACCTTACCTTGTGGATCTATCATCAAGGACCACCTTTTGGATGTGTACACAATGATACCATTTTCAATGGAGAAGTTGTCAACTGGCAAACCACCAATGTTCCAATCTCTTATGATAACTGGCTCACCCAGTGTTGCTATTAATGAAAAATGCTTCGAACACGGGAGTCCTGAAATTTAAATGAATAAGTTATTTTCACAAAAATATTTATTTTACCAAACCTTTATTTAGTTATTTACAGCAATTTGTTTACTAAAAATTAACAAATAGTGGTATATTTATAAAATGAAATCAATTCAATTCATTCTAAAGCACCATCTGTATATGATGATGCTTTAGACCACTGCGCCATGATATTATCAAGTTTCTTCCAGTCTTTTTGGATACAAGGAAAACAATTTATATTTTCGGGTTCAGTCCGGGAGATTGATGAAGACGAGAATGGGAGAGTAAAAATTGAACAAATTAAAAACTTGTAGTGGATCTGACGATAGAGCACTCTGATTTTAACCTACCAGAAGCTATCCAGCCAATGTACAAATTTGAGGCATAAATTTGGCTAATAGGAATTATCTCTATGTGAAAGCGTAAAGAGTATTGATACTGGCCCAATATTTATGCTACCCCAGGAGGCATCTAAGGAGTCCACAAGGCAATTCCGAAGCTTCTAAATGTAGGCTTACTGCCATATGAAGAAGAAGAAACGGTTTGCAAAGAATTATTAGATTTAGATATGCAAATCAATTGGGTAAGAAATTCAATTATATTATAGGTAGGTATTAAAGGTATTTAGAGCTTGTTTAGACAAACAATATCAGATGCCAAAGTGGGATGTTTTTTGCTAATTTAATATTATTTTCACATCATTAGAGATAGTGTTCTTTCATAAAACTGTCATTACAATAATTATCTACCTATTTACATTTAAAAGTAATTAAATAAATTGATTAAATTAAAGTAGACAGCATTTTGGTTTTATTATTAAATTATGTCAGTAAAGTAAAAATGTAAGTCAAGACTAATTACCATAATGAAGGCATTGTTTATTCCAGATGAGTACAAGTTCATTGCGATAGTTTACAGTGAAGGGTCCGAGATATGCAATGAAAGCAGAAGAAAGAAGGACGTCACCTGTATTATTGATCCCATCAGTTAGTAGTACATAGTAGTAGAAAAATAGATAAAGTATAATATGATAACGAGTCAAAAATTATCTACACTTTTGCCATAATACACCTTCAAGGTTGTCATACTGCCTTCTGTGCACGTGTGTTTAGGATTGGTACGACTGCGATCATGTGTGCAAAATTTAATCCAAATCGCGTCACTTGTCTTCCGGCTATTACAATGTAAACATGTCCGCTCCGCTAGCAGTTTGCACCAAGGAGGAACAACGAGCAATGATCCGATTTCTCTGTGTAGGGGGTGTGAAAGGGGCTGACATTTATTGTAGACTTTTATCACAATACGAGAACAGTGCTTTATCATGTAAAAGTTTTTTTTTTGTGGTTTGAAAAGTTTAAAAGTGGCCAAACAAGTGTGACACACGAAAAGGGAACAGGACGCCCGTCAAGCTCCACCACGGATGACAAGATTCAGCAAGCTCGAGAGATGGTTCTAGCGAATAGGCGAGTTACTATCGGTGAAGGTAGCGTTTTCTTTGAATATCAGTCATGG
This sequence comes from Eubasilissa regina, assembly GCA_022840565.1. Classification (NCBI taxonomy): domain Eukaryota; kingdom Metazoa; phylum Arthropoda; class Insecta; order Trichoptera; family Phryganeidae; genus Eubasilissa; species Eubasilissa regina. Next base: position 18,557,728 of record JAINEB010000013.1, read on the forward strand.
TTCTGCCCATCAAATCATCCACGACAAGCTTGGCTTCAGTAAAGTCTGTGTAAATAAATTGTCGAACGAAAAACATAGATTATTTTTGACTTGCCCTCATATGTATTTCAAATAAAAATAAATTTATTAATCTTTGTAATTTTTTTATCAAACTTACTTCATTAGGTATGCATATTTATATATAAAATTAAATGCCTAGAGCAAAACACAAATATGTACATTAGAAAAAATGCGTTTACATTTATAATTAGTTCTGAATCGAAATATAATAAGGCTTCTGTATTTAAATGATAAATTTTGGTCCCAAGCCACAATAATCAATCACAGATTGGATGGTCCTGTGATGGATGGTACTGTGTCAAAAAATTTTTAGATAACAGAATAAATAAAGAAGTGTAGTAACCTATAACATTAGAGAGAGACTCGTGTAACAATTTGGCCAACTCTGACCATCTACTCTTTTCTCCGCCCAATCCTCCGATCAGTTTCTCTGCTCTCTCTAATTTCTGAGTGCAAAGAACAATTTCGTCCTCCAAACCTTTCTTCTTTCTCGTAAACTCTGCAAACTCATCATTGAGTGCTTGAAGTTTATCCAAAACCTGAAATTGAAAGAAATGTATAATGATTTAATGGGAAAAAAATTATTAAAACATTACTATGTACTCAAAAAATTTCTATTAAATTTTTAGCATTTTCCCAGACAGATTTATATATTCAGCTATTTCCACAAAGAATATATGGTATTCTTCTACAATCTGTTAACAAAGCATATTTCAATACGGAGATCAACATATTTCATTATGTGGATAACTTTTTATTCTTCTTAGATTATCTTAAGGGATAACCCAGATGTAGATTAATTGCAATGTCTAAAAAATACTTTACAAATATTGAGTTAGTTTAACACTCGTCTGAAAAAGACCTACAGCTATGATATTGTTATTATGCTTAAATTATTTATTAGAAATACACACCCCTTGCAGTTGGGAGCGCTTGAGATTTAGGGTATACATTTGCGCCTGCAGTTCCCCTTCAGCCTCGGCGAGAGCAGCTTTTTTGGGTGCCACTACTTTGATGACCCGGTCATATACCTCCATTGCTCGCACCCACTTGCAAAGACCCTCACAGGCGGCTGAGATCTTGGTGATGACAGCCGGGTCAAACTCACGGTCTGGAATGTATCTGATAAGGGAATGATTGAATTAGAAATGAGAAAATGGAAATTGGGAGCATGTATGTGTATGTATTATATAATGCAATAGATCTCAGGTCCATCATTCTTTAAGTCACTTTCTGAATTTTTTATCCACTAGCGGATTTGACTTTATTTTGACGGCAGAATGAAATTTTTTAACTGTGACCTATTTATTGGCTAGACTTTGTCGACAATTTAAAAAAAAATTGTTATAGAGTCATAATAAGAGAGTTTTATAATACTCGGTTTATAAAAGTTATTTTAATTAGCTTAAAGATCTTTCAAGAGCACCTCTCAATGGAAGATATTAATTGTCACAATTGCCTTATCTCTTGACATTTTTATTAGAAATTTAGATTTAAAAACTTTTTGACAATAAGTTAATATGTACATTCTATGTATGTATTGGTTTGGATATGTATCCGTCAAAAAAAAATTACTTCAAAATTAAGCGGTTTATAAAAAAATGGAACAACCTGTCTCGTATTCTTTTCATAATGGCTGGATTAATATTGTCTTTGTCGTAAGTCTTCAGGGATTCTAGAAATTTCAAATCTCCCAAAAGTTTCAATGAAGGGCCCCAATAATCTTCAACCATAACACCTGAAAATTATTATAATGTCAAAACTGAAACTAAGTAATGTTTATCAACGTTTTATCTAGAAATTGGAAATCAATACGCATAATTAGTGTAAAAAAACTAAAATGCTATAAGTGATGCTCAAGTGAATGATTCTTCAACAACTTTTTTACACTTGTGATTTACTAAATCATATTGGTTTCTTCAAAATGGTTAGGTTACAACTGGGTAGACTATAAATTAGTTCATCTAATATAATATTTTCTATTATATCTGTAGCGATCGGAATTTAAATCCACCGCCATCTCAGTCGGCATCGACGGTAGCGACAGCGCTGCCGGCTGCTGCTACAAGCCTGGCTCGAGAATTCACCGCTAAGCAGTCTCTCCAGTTTCATCGTTCTACAATGGCGGTCTTGCCGGCCCGAGCGCGCCGAGCGAAACTGCCAAATCACTTCATTTTATTTCATAATACACGTGCACCTTCTGCATCTTCATTAATTCTTTAATTCTATCTGTCTTCATTGTTTTCATCATACTGTCATAATAAACTTCACATACACAACAACATTTATTTCATTTAACCACCGTCCTAACCCCTAAATATCTATAGATATGTTTATTTTTGATAGCAAGTAATGATTGGAAATTAGATATTGCATATTTGTGCAACAATTAAATGAATCTCAAAAAACCTTGGGCATTCGGTTTTCTCTCGCTTTTAACTCCTTTCATAACGCAAACAGCTTCCATGACCAATTTGACGCCAGCGGGAGGATTTTTCATAGACTTGACCAGCGTAATATCGGCAGGCTTGAGAGTGTTAAGTGCCGATACAGCTGCCTCCAGTGCGGGCACGGCTTCGGCTAAGTCACTCTCGCAGTCGTCCTTAATGGCTTGTGCCGCTGCAGCTGCTTCATTGGCCAGTGCTTCGTCTGCACCTACAATCTATAAAATATGTGCATTAAATGCTATGAAATCATATTGATCTTATCGTAAACAACAAGAAAACAACATTGAAATTAACATTCATCACCAATTAATATCTTTATAGCTTGTGTTTTTCTGTTTTGACCTACAACTTGTTTTTTTTAATATGTATATTCATTAATTCTGTTTTCTGTAATCATAATTGTTAATGTTTTATACTCATTTGTATTTTCTTTATTAATAAAGAGATTCTGTCGGGGACAATGAGGGCAACTTTTTGTTTTGGCAGCTGCGCGGTATCTCCCTGCAAGGCGCTATCGACCTGCCGTCATAGTAGCATTAAAATAATGCTAATCAGGCAGCGAAAGTGTAGAACCGAGATAGGAGCCTTGAGCTTATTACATCGGTCCTGGGTAAGCGGTGGGTCTGCCCTCATTGGTCTTGTATTAGACAGCTTTCTAGGATCGCCAGAATAGGATTTTTATTTATTTACAGATGGAAGATTATGTTGTATTTAAAATATTTACTTCTTTCTGGGCTTCCACAACAACTGTGTCCTGTTCAATTTTGATCATGAGCTTCTCAGTCTTGTCAGAAGTTTCAACCAGCTGCGGATGTAATGCGGTCAATTGTTCTTGCATGACAGCAACTTGACCCGCTGCAAACTGTAACTGCTCCAATCCTGAAATATATCTAAAACAATTTTGAACAAATCAATGTCGTAATTTATTATAAAGGAAATATTTATTGCAGTATGTTGTATTTAAAAATATACCTGTTCTTGGCTAATGTAATTTGATTCACTTTCATTTTGAAGAGGCCTTGAAAAGCTTTGATAAGCTCCAAATAAGATGTTGGCGTCACATATATCTTACGTTTTTGTTCTGCGTAAAATCTAGAAATGAAATGTTTATAGGATAAATAGATTCATGATAATATTGAAAATTAAACCAATACCACTAAATAAATCAAAATAAATATGTTATTGAAAAAAATTAAAGTTGGTATATCAACATTCTATGACAGTCATAAGGTTGCAGGTACAAATTCTGATAGCAATTCAGTACATACATTGCAGTATATTCATTATAATATTTTAATAGATTTAAAATTAACAAGTAACAATATTATATTTTGTATAATCATAATTTATTCAATATGTTCTTAAAAATAATTAATTAATTAAAATATTTAAGCTGAAGATCTTCATATAAATAGGACTATCTTGCTAGCCTCCTCAAGAGATAAGAAAGAAGAATATACAGAGATTGTGAATTATACGCTCTATTGTTGAAAAAGTGAGTTTTTTCAAAATTATAATATCTTAAGTATGCTTTTTATCTGAATGAAATTTGAATGTTTTTCATTCAACAGGTTACATGAATAGTGTTACATCTGAATACCTGATCCCTGATTCCGTGACACTTGTGTGGAATAATTTGCACAACTGAACACAAGACTCTCTCGTTTCAAGATCAACATCATCCATCGTCTTCAAGAACATATTGGCTACCTTCTCCAAAGCTTCCTCTGGCCACGATGTATACCTGCACATAATAAAATAGGCATACAAATTGAGTACATTTCACTTAATTAAATATTATTTTAATTCAAGAAATAAATTATAAGTTTACCAGTCAATAGTGCAACAGTTGATGAGCGAAGGAAACATCCTCAATCTATTACGGAAAGAGTCACCTATTGGTGACATTGCAAAGGCAATATGAAGATTGGCTTTAATTCTTTCAACGAAAAAACCAAATAATGCAAATGGAGTTGTCTCAGTTATTCCCTTAAAAATAAAAAAGTGAGTGTGGAACATTTATATGAATAATAATTAAATAGAACACAGGGAAGTAAAGCATGTAGAATAATTTATATTTTTATTTAACCGTATATCTGTTTATTGTCTTTATGAACATAGGTACTCGGAATTAATTTTTAAGTTATTAAAAATGTGGTCTTGTTATTATGCTGATGTCTTATGTAACAAATGCAGGATTCATACATGCTAAATTTTGGCTTAATGGGTTAGGCACTTAATTACTATAATTTTACCATTTATCACGATTTATTACCAAATTACTATAAAAACAACTTTTTTTTAGTTTTTTCTAAATTAGAATATTGTGTATTTTTTAATTGAACAAAAAACTCAGGAGGATAATGAGGCAAGGTGTGAGGTAGGCCGTTGGATTATTTAAACCTATTAATAAGAATAATAAAAAATCAATATCTCTAAAATTAAAGAATGTAAGAATGTAGTTAACATTATTTGCCAAATACATACCCCATCTCTGGCAGCCCCCAGCATTTTGTCAATTATCTCCACTTTATCGTCACCTCCGTACAGATTTGGAATGTCACCAGTATTGAGGATCATATTAATGTCCTCTACCATACCCTCGTATTGTATTTGATTGTCAGAAAATAGAAAAACAAGTGGCTTTCCCGTCGTGCCAGCTTTCATCAACAGCCGCTTGATATCGTCACGCCACTCTGGTTGATTGTAGGTTCTTGATATTTGAATCTTTAAAATGATTTAGAAATTATTGAAAAGTTAATGTTTTATATTTTAAAGATTCAACGCTGAAAATATATACCTGGAAAACGCTCATTTCCAGAATGCTAGCTGCCAACTTACAAGCACTGCCTCGTCCACTTCCTCCAACTCCAACCATCAATAAGTTTCCTTAAAAAATTTAATCCCAATTATAACGTCCCTAACTGACCAATTAATATTCTTTTCCTATCCAGACTGTTTGAAATTTTATGTGAAATTGTTTATTTTTGAGGCATAATGATTGACATAATAATTAACAAACCTACCATACCCGTACCATATGAGGGGTATAGAAACAAAACCAGCACTATCATACAGAGAAAATAGATGGTAACATGTTTGAAAATGATTATTGGCAATAGTGACAGGTTTACAATACATTTAATAACAGCTCTTGAAGATATGTTTGAAGGTTTTAGAAGCATCTTATTAAAAAGTGTGTACATATATCAATTTTAAAATCTCTGCTCTCGCTATAAAATCAGTTACAAAAACATTTATCTCAATTTTGCCAATTGGATAGTAGCTGTTTTGTTTCTATACACCTCATATCATCAAGAAGCATGAGATGGATGTAGACGAATTGAAAAACTTCAGAAAATTGATTTTAGCATATTGGCGTTTATATAAATTAATGAAAAAATATATGAAGTAATACATAGTTCATTTTAATAGAGTAAATCCTGGGAAAATGCATGTTTTTAATAGTACCTACTGGGAATGGAACCTACTATTGTAGATACAACATGAAGTAGTTTAGAATGAGCGCATACTCTTCTACTGTTTGCACATTTATGTGTCCAAAATTTGTCTAAAACTATACAAACCATTTGCTTGCAGAAGAACTCGGCACGCTCTAGAAATGTGATCTAGAGCATATTTGAACATGACCATGTGCATCGCTGTGGAAGAAAGTAAGTTGTATTCTTCTAAATAGTATTCCATTTTTTCTGCCATCAGATCTAAATCAATCACCTAAAATGTATATGTATATTTAATAATTAAACTAAAAAATTATTTTATTTTGTATCCTGTTGAATGAGCAGATGTTCTGAAACTGGTCAGAATTGATGTTCTTACTCAACTAAAAAGTGTTATAATTATAATTGTTCAAAGGTTATCGGTGAGACCTCGTGGAATTACATGATTATTTTGTAAATTGTGCTAAAACGCTGTTTTATTCCACTATATTTTTTATTGTGTTAAACGTTAGAATGTTTTCGGGAACATTTTCCCATTATCAATATTATAATTCAACTAAAATTATAAACACTTTCTGACAGTAATATATGGTGTGTTTGGAGTTAACGGAGGTGGGAGGACTATCTGAAAGTGTTTTTAATTTTAGTTGAATTATAATATTGATAATGAGAAGATGTTCCCGAAAACGTTCTAATGTTTAACACAATAAAAAATATAGTGGAATAAAAAAGTTTTTAACTCAATTTATAAAATGATATAATCATAATTAAGTTTTTAAAAATAATAATTAGGTACTCCAGTGCACGTTGTAAACATATACTCATAAATATTCATTTTATTTTTATTCTTCAGATTCACTCTTTTCTTCAGATTTTTTTGAAGAGGTTTAATATAAGTTTCATTTATTAACTACGGTTATTATTTAAGATACAAAATAAACATGTTACATAGTTTAATGGAAACATTTCCTACAAATGATTTTTATTAAGGATATGTCAAATTATTTTTTCTCTAGTTCTTTTATCTTCTGTATTAATTTTTGGATAAGATTTTCATTAAACATGTTCTTAGTTATTCACGGCCATTCAGAACCTTCTGTGTAGAGTTTTCTAGGCTATTGAACCTTTCTGGCCAACTTTTTACAGGGATAATAGTGCCTGTAATGGAATCCGAAATGTAGGCCAGAGAGATTGAAGACATAGGGCAAAATAGCCCAGAAACCTTAAGAAAATTCTATAAAGATGAAGGGATGAATTGAAATGTGAAAATACCTGATCATATATTTTAGGATCAGCATCTGGCTCCATGTAGTTTCCAAAAAATATGTTTATTAAATGATTATTAGAAAGTTTTTCATCTTCAGGAATGTAAGCCACAGCAACTTTATCCAAACCAATACGGTAATGAGTGTAGACACAATCATTCACAACCTTGAACAATTTCTGTCTGAAAAACAATCAAGATCAGATAATTTTATATGTTTCTCATTGTTGTTTACTCCTGTCATATTTTATATTTATAATGAGATCCGTGAAGGTATATTTTGTATATTTATTTTTTAAAAGATATAATAATAATATTTTTAAAGTAATACACTACAGTCTTGATGTACACCGACTCGATATAAGTTGTTTCGATTTGTGTTGCATGAAAAACGTGAAAAAAAAAATGTGGTCTGCATCGGTATGATTCAATATTCATCCTTGCAGATAAATATATCGGTGATTTGGAGAAAACTGGCTAGAACCAACTGAGATGTTGAAGTAGCAGATATTCATGAGTTCATATCAAAGGATCACTAATGATTTGGCAAATTATTTTCATATGTTTTGAAGGAATGGATGTAAAAAAACAAAGATTTTTTTAAAAATCAAGATGAAGATAGAGATAACAATATCGATGACCTGCTACAAATGAGCATACATGATGTTAGAGAAGAAATAAATAATTCAAAATTAGCAGAAACAAAGAAGAAATGCTTTGAAATACTGTCGCTAAAAATGTTTGTTCTTATAAAGATCTTTGAGAAAGCACGACAGCGAACATTAGATAAATAAATTAAAAACTAAAATGCGTCCAATTACTTTTTATTATAACAATCTATAATTTATTATTTGAGTTTATATTTCGCTATTTCAAAGTTTATTGTAATGTCTAATTTTTTTTTCGAAAATACATAATTTTATTTATGATTTTTTAGCATAATGTAAGATTTTATTAGCATTAAATAAAGTGTTCATGACGATTGTGAAATGCAACTTGTAAATTTCTGTAGAATCTTATGTCTTATGGGAAAATGTTACTTGATTTGCGTTGTTTCGTTATACGTTACGCTTCTGAATCGTAACCCAAACGCAAATTGAGGTCCTAATATAGATGAGGGAGGCTCTGCAATAAAAGTAAAATTTCTAAAAATATTGTTGATCTTAAACATAAAATCTTAATCCTGGTCAAACAATCTGCATGAGTTTGAAGTCTCCTTTTGTCTGCTATGTATAATGCACTGCAATATTGCTTCAGAATAGATGAGGCTATATTTGACCTCAGGCTCGAGTAGAAGTTAAAGAAGATAGTTCTCAATTATTATTATCTGCGTTGTGCACAAATAAATAAGTAGATCTATTATCTCACCTGTCATCATCATCCACAAGTCTGTCATAAAACACCCGATAGGTTTCATGCACCCAAAGCAAAATGAGCTTCTCAAGTTCCTTCATGTGCGTGGCAGGAACCAGCAGGATTCCCCTAATGACTCTAGCAAAGTCTCGCAGGTTAAATAGATAATGGGATTTGGTGGGCGTTGGCAGAAACATGGCCACTGTCGCTTTGTACACTTCCATAGTTGAGCTGACAACTGCCTAAAAATAAGTATGTATGTATAATATCATAAATACATAACTGTTTTAAAATTATATTTAAAATAAAAACACTGTTTATTTTCACTAATTTGTTTTATTATAACGTTTTCAATGCTGACTCATCATCTTTAGTAATATTACTAATACTAATTATAATATTATTAAAACGTTAGTAAATTAGTGAAAGCAAACAGTGTTTTTATTTTGAATATAATTTAAAATGGCCTTTCACAAGAAAATTATATCATCTTTATGAAAGATAAATATTGATAACTCCATTGAACAAAAATATAATAATAGGAATATAATTGTTAATTATTTTATCAAAGATTTGTCAATAACATTGGAAAACTTTTTTTTAAAAGACATTAAAAGCCAGACTCTTCATATCGAAACCGGATATCAAACCTGGTGAGAATTAAAATTAAAACTGTCACACCCCGATGCCAAAAATATATATTTTTTTTAAACAAGGTATTATTATTTCTTTTTTCATTAAAAGATAAAAAATTAATACCTTGCTTGCGCGAGTAATAGTCTCCCCGAACCCCTTGCTGAAATGCCAGTCCATAATGGAGCTGAATATCTTGGTGAGTGTGGCGTCCTCAAAGGAATCAAGGGTGATGATATGCGTGTGACGTGTTAGACGACTCGTAATCACATTGGACCCTCCACCAGGGGGCAACATGGCTGACAAAAATATCTGTAAATTAATTCTATTATTTATTTAAAATAAAAAAATGATGTTATCATATAGCGTTAAACAAATTAATGTCAAATATAAACAAACTAAAATCAAACTTGAATAGTATTTGTGCAATGTCAGGAAAATGTGGTTGATATATTATTACTAGAAATAACCCACCAATAATGATGGGAAGTCATTCAAAAAATTATATTTTTTATAACCTTATAATTTATTCAAAAAATTAATGAATGTACAAGAGCCAAATAATTTATTATATTTGACATGATAATTGCACACTTTTACATGATTTTTGCCATACAACACTGACAGCTGTCAATGTGCACGTCGACTCGTTGTATGTAAAATATTGTAACTAACAATAGATTATTTTTAGTTGTTCTGTTCTACGAGGGCCAAGTAAAAAATAAGGTTCCCTACGCTGTACACTCGCCACGCGAGATGCTAGGCGAAATCCGGCAACACTGCCTTGATTGTTGGTCCCTTAACTACATCCCCACTACCGGGAGCAAACGCTGCGATGCTCAGTAAAGGCCTGACAGCCATCCGCTATGGAACCCGCCATCGCCGTTACCGCCAGGTGTGAAATCCGTTCGGTGATTCGATTTTTAAACGCGAAGAAGCTTAAACCTGTTGAAATTCATCGACAGTTGGAAGAAGTTTATGGCACAGCTTGCATCAGCGTCCAACACGTCCGCAAATGGTGCAGGGAGTTCTCCGAAGGACGTACAGACGTCCACGACGAGCAAAAGAGTGGGAGGCCATCGGTGTCGGACGAAGTCGTGGTGAAGATTGAGCGCATTCTCCTCGAAGATCGGAGAGTAACGCTTCGGGAGCTTGCTGTCCAGGTTCCTGAGGTTTGTGAAAAAACCATCGACAACATTTTGACCGATAAACTTGGTTATCGCAAGGTGTGCGTGCGGTGGGTCCCACACATGCTTTCAGAAACCCACAAAGACAATCGTGTCAAGTGTGCCGAGGGGTTTCTTCGAGAATGCGCCGAGAATACCGAAGAATTATTGGACTCCATTATTACGGGAGATGAAACGTGGTGTCACTACGTCACTCCAGAAACAAAAGAACAGTCCAAACAATGGCACCATCCTGAATCGCCTAGGCCGAAAAAGTTTAAGCAGACGCTTTCCGCAGGGAAAGTGATGGCTACGGTGTTTTGGGACCGAAAAGGCGTCTTGCTGACCGAGTTTATGCCTAAAGGGACCACCATCAATTCGGACAGGTACTGCGACACATTGACAAAACTCAAAAGAGCCATCCAAAATCGCCGGAGAGGAAGGCTGACCAAGGGCGTTAGGCTGCACCACGACAACGCTCGCCCGCATGTCTCTCGACAGACCACCGCCCTACTGGACAAATTCGGCTGGAAATTGCTTGACCATGCCCCCTACAGCCCTGATCTTGAAGAGGTGAAAGAAGCGGTCACCAAGTTCATCGGCGGCCTAGCGGCGGAATTCTTCGAAGCGGGTTTTCAGAAGTGGATAACTCGTCAGGAAAAATGCATAGAAAAATCAGGAGACTATGTAGAAAAATAGAATAAAGTACAAGCTTTCAGATGGTTTACTTATTTATTGCAATAAAAAATACCTTATACCTGAAAAAAATGTAGGAACCTTATTTTTTACTTGCCCCTCGTAATATTTCACACATTTTATTCTAACGTGTTATGTTAAACACAATTTATAAAAAAAAAATACTGCTTGGATGCTTCCAAAAAATGAGCACAGATGAAATGATATTAATTTTTTTAATGAAGATTTTAAATCTACAAATAATGAATTATAGTCTCAGAGCAATACAATGAAGCATTTAAATATAGAATCTAACTTTTTGTGAGTTGGGAAATAATTGTTGAGATGATTTTGTGATGAAATTAAAAAAAAAAAAAACAAGATACTTACTACATCAACAAGTTCTTGCTTGGACGAGTCCTTTAAATCATACCAGTGTCCGTGGTCAATCCACTGGCGTATTAATTCAAGAGGAGGTTGCGCTCCATAAACTTCCTTCTGCGGCATGCTCAAGTCATCCACAAACAGAATACACTGTTTCGGAAAAAACGTATGGATCAAACAATCTTACATAAAATGTGTTACATGCATCATACCATGCTTAGGAGCATAGAATATGTTTTTTCCTACATATTTCTTCCTCGCTGGTGTCTATAAAGATACTAAATACTCACAACAACTTCCTTATTAGAGCCAGTGGCGTAATTATTCATCAATTGAAGAAAAATACTGTATCAAGTACCTAGGAATCATAATAGATAAACTCAAATGGAAAGAACATATTATCAATCTTATAAACAAAATAAGGAATACTGCCTACATATTTTTAAGACTTGAAAACATCACTTACAAATCTAAAAATAATATATTACGTGTTTGTACAATCACATTTGCAATACAGTATTATTGGATGGAGAGGAGCATATAAAACTTATATCACAATTAGAAATTACTCAAAAAATTATGATAAAAATAATTCTAAAAAAAAATGACTATCCAAGTGTTCAACTCTTAACAGAATTCAAAGTACCAAAAATAATAGATATACACAAAAAATTCAATAAATCAAATTTTAGAAATTAAAAATAAATTAAATATTAGAAGTAATTTCCGATCTACAAGATTTAGAGACTAAATTGATATTCCAAAACTTAAATACACTACAACCCAAAACCACTATATTTATCAAGACATTAAATTCTTTAATAATTCTCACAATTAGAAAAATTACAGACTATTATAAGTTTGTATCTGAAATCAAAAAATATGTATACAGACTAGCAGATACATAAATTATATACTCTCTTATATACTCCTTTTCTATACACGAGTCTCGACTCTCGACTCTCATAGAGAAGAAAAATATGTAAAAAGAAACGTATATGTATATAATTACTGATTATGTTTAAAAATATATTATATCTCATTATACCTTCTAATAAATGGGGGGCAATTTTTACAGTTACAACACTGATTAGAGCCCACCTGTGTACCTCCTATAAAATATTATAACATTTTATAATACACAATTTCTAACCCCCTATTTCTGAGATTCAATTTTTTATGCAGTTTTATGACATGGGGAACCTTGATAAAATATATTCTATATTAATATAACAGTCAATTCGACTATCACAGATAAAGCAACCAAATGTAAAGCAACCTAATAATCCACAATCAAATAATATATTAGAACAAATTATAGATATCCCATAGAGACAAAGCTATTTATAATATATTATATGGGAAGTATGGGTATTACAAGGCTCACAACCTGTTTTCGGCTGGCTTAAGTGTAAAGTGGCTTAACAAAGTAATGTTCATCTATTCTACCAATCGACCTCTGCATCTATCAAATTTTTGGATGTTATATATATGTTACCATGTAGAAACATTTCGTAAGTAATGTTATCGTCATCGTCGTAAGCCCTGTAATACCCATACTTCCATACTTCCCATATAATATAATATAAATAGCTTCGTCTCTACGAGATATCTATAATTTGTTTAATAACAATGCCTTTGGAGGTAAAAATCCAGTAATTGTGTTCTTGGACATACTCAAATACTGTTAAAACAATATATACATTATTTTATGCATTGATTGTACAAACCTGTTTACCCATTGATGGTCCAAAAACACCCTTTCTTCGCCTGTCTAACTTTGACATTATAATGTCTTGGGTCTGAAATAGTAAACAATTTTTTTTTAAAATTTCATTAATATGTATTATATTGAAACAATGCATATTTTGTATGTACATATGTATATTGTTTAATTTTTTCTGAGCTATGTCTTGTAAATTAAATCAGGGATGGTCATTTTAATAACTATATAATTTATAATAAATATTATTACTATAATAAACCTTAATATAATAAATATCCAGATCTTTCTAGAATGCTTTGAATTTCAACAATATGTAGATGTTGCTCCAGTAGTGAACGATTGTTGATAATAATTTAGATTTCTAATAATAATTTAGTTATAAAATTGAAACTTTTTTTTTCTATCAAAATCCCGACGCAGTGTCGAATAAATAATAGTTGCAAGTGAGGATAGAGTTTTGATATTCCGCTATCAGCTGATGTGTTGGGATGTACTTTTTATTCATAATATCTACATGCATTTTTCGCTTGTTAAAAAAAATCTGAAGTCCTGCATGGCACGGGTTAATTGTCAAGTTAATTAATAATACCTGATTAGCCGTAGTTCTGGCAGAGAAGTTGATTGTATTTGTGATATATTTATTTCTCGGAAGAGACAAAAAGTGTCCAATAACAACACATGACTTTCCTGTGCCTGTTGGACCTACTATTAGCAATGGAATCTTTTGAGTGATCAGACGATGAAGAAAGAATCGCAAACAAGCATTCTCATTTGTTTGAACGATAATTTCATTAATCTAAAAGCATAAAATGTAATTTAATTAATCTTAAAACATAAATGTAATTTGATTATATTTGACCATTAAATTAATTTTTGAGGTGAATTATGTATGTAATTGAATATTGGATTTCGTTGTGATTTCCTTCAACCAAATTATTTATCCTCTCTTCGGTTTAAAATTGTTACAACTCATTATTCGTAGTTCATATTTTATTAGCCAAGACTCCTGTAGAGTTAAGCGCAAACCATTTTGTTTATGGTAAAGTAAAATGATCAAGAAAATTATACTTTTTTATTTGGGAAGACGGCAGATACAAAAATATTTAATCAAAAGATACCAAGATAGTAAACAACAAATTTAATGCATAATTGTTTTTTTACTTCTTTTGAAAATTTTATTATAAAGAGGAAAATTTAAAAAAAAAAAATGTACATATAAATAATTAATGGAATTAGGTACCAGATAAAATAAAATAATTTCAAAATAGGAGTTAGTATGAATAGTAGTGATGAGATAAAATGTGTTTGTGACTGATGTGCAGATTCCATTGTAATGATGATTGGTAACTGTGATTACTTGTAATTCAGCTAGCAATCATTTGTACAATAGAAACTAAATCATTAACCTTTAATTCATAGTTATCAATCATCATTACAATCAAACACCAATCACACAATCACAATATACGCACAAGAAAATATCTCTGTAAAAATACCTTAGCATTTACAGGTATGGGTGGATCTTTCTCCAGCTCAACCCAACTGATCCACGTTCCCCCGTTCTTTTTATCATAAACAAAGTCGTACACAGATCCTTTATCAGGGAACACTTGATTCTTGGCAAGCTTAAAATTCTTTGGTCTGGGATTATGATCATCACCCCCGTCTATGAGTTTACTAAAGTACACATTAAACTTTTTACGGCTGTCACCTGTAAATTGAAGACTCATTTTATTTTTAAAATTCTAAAGTTTTAAAATTGTTAGAATTAAAATGACAAAATGCATATCGGGTATACCAGTAATAGTGGCGCACATTCCCCACACAATACAGAAGAGCAGAATGCACTGAAGCCAAATAGTGCTCACTTGGTGTTCCCCCTCCAGCATTGTTGAGAAAAGTCTCGAGAAGGACTAAAATTTGATACACTTTGTTTATTATAATTAGATTGGTTACTATACAAGCTAAATTAATGTAAATATTTACCGAAAGTGTAAAAAAATATCTATAGATATTATTTTATGAGGTTAGAATGGAGCAGCAAATTATATTTTTATAAAAGCCATGTTTGCCAGTATGCAAATATGACGCTTGACCGAGTATTGTGTAATACAATTACAAATGCTAATAGCATGTGTCTATGATGATCCCTAAATAAGACTTTGATCTCTGAGAATCAGAAAAAGAACATGTGTCATTCTAATTCGCCAGCAAAATACATTAACAAATCTTCAACGCAATGTACACCATTGATGTACAGTACAATAAAATGCCAAATGATATAAGAAAGGAGGGGAAATTCTAAAAATTCTAAATTAAACTAAGTAAATATGTGCATGATAAGTTATAGTAAAAAGGAAAATATTAATATTGTTTATATTATTATGTGCATATGTATGTATGCATTAGATTAAGAATAAATAAGGTAATGATTCATAAATCGATTTGTACAAAATTCTGGACTGTTCTTTGTATGCACTCAAGTCAAATCTCCGAGAAATATCTCATCCGTGGACACGGGCCATAGAAGTTATTTTCTTTTTTTGGTTTACTGGTTTGGTATTTTGTTTTTTTTTTATTATAAGGTTAACAAACACATTATTATTAATTAATTGTAATTAATCTTTGGTTAAATCTAACTATGTATAAGCAATTTTTTACAATTTAATACTTTAAAAATGAAATGTATGATAAAATACTTACAAAAAATAAGTGAAGTTCACTAGTTTCAACAAAGAATCTGCATTTGTGTGTTATGAAACTGAACACTGCAGGTATTAACCATTCTACCAATTCTATAAAGAGTTCCATTTGTTCTGGAATAAGTTTCTTTGAAATAACATTTTTGTAAGATTCAAACAGTGGCTCCCAACCTAAAATAACAAGATGTAATAAATATACAATAATGATTGAATACCTAACTTCAAACCAGAAACCAAGATCAAACCTAAACCAGATTGTCTCATGTATCCGTTAAAATTATCATTATTTTTTATCAAAACTCATCAAATGTTATGCTCCATACACAACTTCACAATCTTATGATGACGGAATTGTTTAGAAATTATCCTGAGTATGGCTTTATATATATTATCTTCAAATAAGTGAGTAACATGCTGCGATCATGTGCCAACGATACTGGTCAACTCAAAGGATCACTTCACATGTGACTTCTGCGGGAGGGAATGTGCTTCACAATCAAGCTCTCCTCTCGCCGAAAGTCATGAAAGACAGAGAGACATGATCCACAACTGAGTATGAATGGTAATGGAGTTCTTGACCCGGCCTTAAGCCCGGCTTTTTCTGCTGTATATTTTCATTATATATTCAAATATTGGTACAAAGACTATATATTTATACCAAGTTGTTTGGATTCCAAATAAATCATCCCGCATCTTGATACAGTGGCAGGTGAAGCCTGATCCAAATCTGCAGGCTCGAATATCAAATTCATCTTGTTAGACATCTGAAAGTGAATAAAATATTATACTACCTATTCCCTGTGCAATACTTTCTAAGAATGATCTAAAAGTTTTTAATAATGATATTTACTTGAATAATTTCCCCAGACATAAGGCACAACTTTTTGTTGTCATCTAATACCGTGTTCATGTTTTCAATCCACACTGCGTCCACTGGCCCGTCAAACATGATCCATTTGCGTTCTTTGGTTATAGACGAAGCAAAATCTCTAAATGTTATTGCTAAAACACCATCCGTCCTAAATATAAACATATAATATGACATAATTAAATAATTAATTCTGAAAGACGCTCGTAATCTCGAGGATAAATTTTTACTTTTTTAGAATAGATGAATAACTTCTGTGGATAAGTTTCATTTTATAAAATAAAGAAGTATGTACAGCAGTTATGAAATTGATTATATAGTAAAAATAATGTATATTTTATGTTAATGAAATTGCTTAATTTAAAATTTCCAACACAATATATGATGGGTTAAAAATATTATTAAATCATTAGTTTTTTCTACATTTTGTCATGACATTACATAACTTTATTTATGCAGAAACAATTGATGAATTGACACCTTTTTAAACATTTTTGGTATGTTATTGTGGCGGACACAAGTTTCACTTTTATGGCGCCCTGGAAAAGCGGTTAACCAGTAGGCACACCAAAAGTCTGGCAGAGATTTACACAAAGGTATAGACAAGAAGGGAGGGACACAGGGCCCGAAGTGCAGTTGAGAGAATTCTATAGCATGTAGCTACTTGATGATGTTGATGTTTGTGAAAACTTACTAAAATTATGGTATCCGACTATGACAAATGGCATTTCGATCGGGTTATATTTAAGGAATCATATACATATATATCATCAAAATTTGATGTAAATAATTTAGACTTGCCATTCATGGGATGCGGGATCAAAGCATCCATATAGCTGTCCCATGGTAATGGCTTTAGGGTTTAAAATCTTATAGATAGCTGCAAATTCTTTGTGTCGAGCTGGAGGTTTTTGTAGTTGGAGGCAACGTAGGGCTTCAGCCAATGTCTGAAATTTCACAAAGATTAATTAATATAGCCTCTTTCAAAAACACATACATAAAAATTATTCTGCATTAGTTTAAATGAAAAAATAACTGAGACAACAACAATAACTATACCATAAGTTAGTAAAGGTTTCTTATTACTACTAAATAAATAATATCACTCACTATTAATATTCAAAGGCACCTACACTAAATGTTTGTGTTGAGAATTATTCAAATATAAATATACATAATTGCGTAAATGTCTAAGATAAAGTTCTGCAGGATTTCATTAAATTTCCTAGTTCATTTGAAAATATTAATAAGAGTATAGTATTGATACCTGATATGAACATGTCTTTCCAGCCATTGGATCGCCGACAATCATTAATCCATGTCTAACCAGAATCATTTCGAACACCTACAAAATAATTTTATATGCAATCAATAAATTTGTAGCTGTGTAAATTTTTTGTCAATTAAGTTAAATCTGAATATCAGAAAAAATAATGATTAGACAAATAAATATGATGCACATGAATGGTGCAATAGCCAGATGGCTAATAGAGGTGTGTCGGAGCTACTCTTGACCCATATTATGAGGTGACTTTTGGATAAGTTTTTACAATATGTGGGTGATCACCTGTGATTATGATATTAATTCAAACATAAATACATATTACACAATAATCACTCTCTGGGCGATCACTCCACATTAATAGTTTATAACCTGGCCCAGGTGCTTCGCGCTCTCAAGCTCATCACTTATTATTATTATCTCTGACATGGGTCCTTGCGCGATGCCATGTTTGGTGCCATCCTCTGGTGTTCCGCATCCGGTTTCTAGAACCCACAACAGGCCACTCCCAGGGCCACCTCCTGACGCTTCGCGGCCGGCAAGTTCACAACATAGGTGTCTCAAAATGGCTTCTTTCCACAGCTACCTGTTGGCGCTTCGCGCCCGCTGGTTCCTCACGGAAGGTTGCCTCCTGTGCGGCATAATTATGTATTTTCAGTCTTAATGATCTAGTTATTGTAACTGTTGTATTTACTTTTCTATTTTTTTGTTTAGCATGTTCAATAGTGTATGTACGTATATCCATTTTGCTTGAGTTACTGTATCCAACCTATTGCGAATGATATAAAAGAACAAATGCATATGATACAGAGAAAACACTGTCCATCTTGATACGGTCTTTGATCTAGTGAGGTGGGCAGAGAACACATGAAATATTGAATGTATTTAAGTTTTAAATAATAAAATCTAGCCAGAAATAAACCAGGACAGAAAAATGTAACACTTTTTGTTGTTTTGAAACAAACTATGTATATGTATAATGTATTAAAAAAATAAATACCTGAATAACCTTCTCCATGTACCAAGGAGTACCTTGTAGGTTTCTTCGTCCTAGCTCTTCAGAAATATGCCTTGTTAACTCATCTCTATCAGGCTGAGGTAGGTCAATACCCGGGAATAAGTCTTTGTAAATTCCAATAAACAGCGAAACATCCTACAGAAAGTAAAACAAAATATGTATGTAGCTTGAGATGTTTTTCAAATACTACTGAATAAAGTAAATATGTACTGCCTTCTTACTTGCCACAAGAATTTAGGTAGATTAATATCTATGATGGCCCTGAGGACTAATTGAGACTCATTCCTATTTGGATAATTCTTCTTCAATGTTCCAGCTGCCACCAGCACTGATTTGACAGCGCGCATTCCATAATCATAATGATTTTGCGAAGACAACTGTTCAGAGCATAACTTATAAGTTTGCACAATCTTTTCAGCGAGTCTGAAAATAAGAAATATAAAATAGTTACAAGAATAAATACAATATAAAAACAATATATGCATATAAAAATATAGAATTGCAATATTTATTGATAAATTAAATAAAAATTTAGATTGAGAATCATTAAGATCTATAATATTTACTCCATTTATAACATAACTATAAAAAAAAAAATCGTGTTTAATTTATTGTGTTGATTAACAATGGAGTTCTATAAAATGAATATAGTCTGTATTCAAAAACTAAAATAACTACATACATATATCTTTTAGCTGATAAATGTCTTATTATCCATACAGAATGCAATATACAAATAAATTTTTGGTTGAAAAACTGGATGATAATGTGGTTGATAGTAAAAAAATATTTGCACATAATCACTGTAGACAATTAATAGTATATATATGTACTAACGGTCCGGCATTAACAAATCCGTTAGAGTATAATGTAATTTCTCCAATCATTGCATAATCTGGAACCATCATAGCGACAGTTCTGAATAACACTTTGAGATTATCTGGTAATTCTTGACGACCTGCATACCTGGAAATCCACAAAGTAAAATTCATCTTTAGGTACACTTAATTTAACTATAATCATGTTTGAGTGAGAAATATAATAGTAATCATAATTAACTTAATTCAATTAATAATCACACTTGAGTGAGAACTAAGCTAAATATGTACTTACCCAGGATTCATTGTAATGAAGCAAGTGCATGTAGGATTAAGGGAAATTTCAGTTCCTTCAAACACAAAGCGGGTGACCTTTTTCATGACAGCCATCTGAATGCTGAGAATTTGTTGAGCAACTACGGACAGAACTTCTAATTCGATCCGATTGAACTCATCAAAGCACGCCCAGGCACCCGATTGTGCCAATCCCTGAAATATATAAAATAAAAATGTGAATATTATAAAATAAAATTTAATGTCTTCCTCAAACTAGGATGTACATAATTTTTTTTTTACTGTTTCTGAGGTAAGTTTGTAAAACTCCATAATAATATATGTGAAAATAAAATATTTGTTTTTAGATTCTACTTGTTTAATATATTTGATAAGACACGTTTCGCCTTGTAAGGGCATTTTCAATCTCTTGATCAATTGATAATGCCCTTAGAGGGCGAAAGACGTCTCAAATAAATTAAAGGAGTACAATCAAAAAACAAGTCTTTCATTTTCACATACGTAAATCTTTCGTACAGATGAGTTAAGTGTATTGAACTACTACGCTCAATACTGAGATTTTATTATGTATGCAGATAACTCAGTAAAACCAAGTTGTAAGCAAAAAGAATTTCTACTTCTCTCCTAATTGTACAATTATAGATTATAGTTATTTTCACTTACAACTTTAATATTATAAACATTTTAAATAAGCAAAGATATCTTAAGGCGCGACTTGCAATAATTATTTAAATTTTCACATTTTTTTACGAAAATGTGGGTTTTCATTATTCATTTATATCAAAAGTTATTCAATAGATTAGATTTTTTTTCAACTATTACTTAGATTGGACCTTTACACCGCGACAATAAACAGAACCTTAAAGAATTTTGCATAAATGCAATAAACAGAACCTTAAAGAATTTTCCAAGGGCTTTGTAATCCAGTCCATCAGAGCAGTTGAAGACGACACACTTCTTGGCAACAGCTTTAGCTAAGTCTTTGCAGGTTTCTGTTTTACCCGTACCAGCAGGCCCCTCTGGAGCTCCCCCAAGGTTCAGTTTAAATGCACCCATTAATGTTCTGGTGAGAAATATAATTAATAACAGATGATTATGATATTAAGGATCTATGTAATATACATAAAGAACTCAAAACAGATTGTTTCACAGCTCTAGGGTATTTCTTGTAAAATAATTAAATTTGATAGATACATATTATACTTAGGTAGCCATTAGGAAAAATTTATGAATCTGTAATTATTAAATTTAAGAGTGAATCCACATCGGGTGACACATGTTGATAAAGAACACCATACAATCAGTGGTGAAGTTATTAATTTAAAAGCTATCTGCGCATTTTTCATAGAGTAATCATCTATTAATTTAGTGGGGTCCGTGGATAAGCACCATAAAATTTCAAATTAATAATCACACATAAGATAGATAAACCTCAATTTTAAGTTCTCATCGAAATATGCTTGTCCAAATGTTGTTTTATAAGAAATAATTTGAGAAAGTATTGATAACTATTGAGAACATAGATAGAAAGATAACCTAAATATTGAGCGATGATTGAATCTTTTTTTATTATATATTACAAGCATTACTTAATAATTGGAGTAAACATTGGTGTTAGAAAGATTTTTACTAGAAAGCACGCAGAAAATACAAGTTGAATCACTACATCAGTAGTAGAATGGCTGTACTACTCCTTTGAATTAAAAAGAAGTCAGAAAATTGGGTTTCGAGATAAACAAAGTAAAACAAAACTAATAATTAATCGACATAACCAGCTTTTCAAAGAGATTGTCAAGGAGCTTTGTCAGTGCTAACAATACTATTGTTAGAATTGCTCCTTGACAATCTCTTAATTAAGAAATTTGCTTATTTCTGGAAAAGAAAATCAATTTTTATTATAATTGACATTGTAGAGTTTTAATGTGTTGCTCGAAAGTATTAGCAAATTGTACTGTTTTTATGGTTCATAATAACGTGTGATCATGTTGTCTAAGCATAAGAAAAAAAAATACAACCATACATGGTGTAGTTATTTTAAATTTAAGTTTGAAAGTAAAAATTTAGGATATTATTTAAAAAATTGAAAATATCTAAGAAATGGTTCACATTTGAATATTGCAATATGGGGCTAAATCAATTACTTACGATTTCTACTACTGGGTCTTTAAAGGAGTGTATTGAATTACCAGTAACTCTGTATATAGCAAAGTGTGCTATGTCCAGACATGACAAAATATGGAAGGACCGTGCAGTTAGTGTTTTAAATTTTTTTTACAGTATGGAATCACATATTCTAAAGGCAATGGGAAGAACACTGATTGATGTCTTGGAAATGTGGTGCTGAAAACAAATGCTGCATTTCATTCTGCAGGAATAACACACCAACAATAATCATTTGCCTTAGGCGTAACCTAAAATGCAAGATGGAAAGATAGCCTGGGGAAACTTGTTATGATGGGTTACACGGGCGGATAGGAAGTATAACATCTTCCACATGCTGGGTAGATCAAGTAGAAAGAGCAGAGCGTACTTCTGACTGGTGACTGCTCTTGGATCTGTGGGATGCTGAAGAAAGTTCACAATCACGATCTCAATCCTTAGTCAGGAGAGACTGACAAAGACAAATAAATTTAATTTAATTTAATTTTGCAAGTCGGTTTACAAATAAATTTATTAAACTACAGTTTGCATCATGCTGCATATGTTTCTTTGTGTATATAAACATTTCATTATGTAGAGTTTCCTATTACCTGAAGCATCTATCAGTAAGTGGTGTCGCAACTAGTCTACCAATGTTTCCTAAATATTCAAAGCCGTACGCCACATCTGTTGTTATCATGGAGCATGCTATTGATTTGTCTCGCCAGTAATATCTCAGCTGTGATATCCAGGTGAAGTCTGATACATCTGAGATTTTACGTTCCTCAATTTGACGAACTATATCACGACCTAAACAAAATAATTTAATTTTATAAATTAAAATTGGTAGATTTATGAAGCTTAAAAATAATATGTATATATGTAATGGTTTATTTTCTGCATTAATAAATAAAAATGTAGTGGCAGATAGAGACAGAGGTCACCAAAAAGTATAATTTAATGCAGGAAAATTATATTTATATAGTTTTTATCTTTCGATATAATTAAAATAATATGTATTATTTGAAACATTAAAGTAAGATAATTTCAAAAATATTTTCTACAGTAAAAATTAGAAGACCCATTTCAAAAAGAATTAGGTATTAAGTAACAATAATAAGTATATTAAATTTATTTGTGAACTTCATTACCATGAACATCAATGACTATAAGAGCTTCAACGGTCATTCTATTTCCTGGATCTAAGTCGCCCTGAACGAGATATACGATTTCATTGATTTGTTTTGTACACTTTTCAAGGTACTGGGAAACTTTATTGTTCTCAATGGCCTCACTTACCTGCACAATAAAAAATAAATAAAATAAATTTTAAACTATAAATCTTAAATAAAAAAATGTAATAAAATCGTTATACCTCCGTTGTAAAATGTATACAGTTTACAACTTGGGCAATTTGTCCAGGCCATTGAATAACCCAATCAGGCCTCGGTGTTATGAAATATGCACCAATGGATTCTAAAGCAATGTTCTGCAAGCTCATAATCATCAATTCTTCTAACTGAAGCAGCCAACGCTCAACCATGCCCTAAAATATGAAATATGAAATTCAGTATTATAAAATTATTTAATTTATGTATGTTGACGATGTAATAAATGTTATACACTATTTAATTACCAACAAACAATATGTTTCTCTAAAATTTGTATTCAGTAAAACATTTACCTTTGCCTCAGCAGGATTAATAGTATTAATAAGATAAACAATTTCATTTTCAGACGAAAGCATTCCGATTATTTCATCATCAGCATTGAACTTTAGTGAGTATATTCCCTCAAAACACTTTTTAAGATGGGGTTGGACCCGCATTGGGTCCTTTGTTTCAGATAAGATCTCCAGAAGTTCATCATTGGACAAGAAAAAGAATCTTCAACAAATAATATATTATTTATAAATATTAAGTAAAACTCAATTATTTAAAATAAAATAAAGTAATTTTCACAAGTTAATTTATCGAGAAATACATATATAAAAATTCAGCAAACAAAACAAATTGAATTTGAAAAAGCCAATAAATTATATTATAGGTTCAATGATTTACCTAGGAAAGAACAATCTTTTCTTCTCCAAATAATCATTTAATCCTCTTTGAATGTCTGAAAGGAAGGCGTTGGATGATTTCAAAGCATTCAGGAGGCCAGGGTAGTTAGTTGCTTCGATAACATCTGGGTTTTTATATGTGGCCGCCATTATTGCCCTCCACTGCTTATCTACATCCTTGAAATTGCGAGCCTCTGTAGGCATCTGCCTCATAATGTCCTCGGATGAAAAGATTGGTTCCAAATACATCCAAACACCTTGCACCTATTATAAAAAAAAAAAAACAAATGAACCTTGGATGAAAATATTGGTACCGAATACATTCAAACACCTTGCGTGATTAAAAAAAACCCAACAAATAATGAAGTCTTATTGAAATAATCGATGAAGTCTTCTGAAATACTCAAAATCATGATTCAAGGAATTAAAAACATGTTAGATGAAATAGAACATCATGCATTTACAGTACATAATGATATCTCCAAATACTAAATTAATGTATTAATTATAAATATATACATATAAAATCAATTTTGTCGAAAAATATTTTTTGACAAAATTGATTTTATATGTATATATTTATAATTAATACATTAATTTAGTATTTAAAATATCACATACCTATGTTCTGAATAATTACAACTTCACAATAAGAATGTGTTTTCCTTAATATCTTCCACTTAAATGCATTCTGCTGTTGATAAGATAGAATTGACTTCTTCTTGACTTTTAGCTCTTCAGGATGAGGTAAAATAAGAAAATCTTGAATATTTGATTTCGGTCACTAAACCATGGTTTTCCTATGGCCAGATTACTATTAGGCAACATTTTGATATTAATTTGTTTTACACTATTGTATTACAGAATATATCAGCAATGGCAATCCGTTGTCAAATGAGTGTGAAATTTATGCTCTAGATAGAAGTCAGAGAAAATCGATTGGAAATTTTAAATGATATGGTTACATATATTTTTATAAACACTTCCACGATACCTGTAGCCACTGATCCAGAATATCTTGCATAGATATAAGCTTCTCCTCCCATGCTTGCATCTCTGCCTCGAAAGGTTTAACAAATGGTGATCCTCTCATTGTCTGTGATTTGAGAATATGATCATCCAGCATGAGTTGAATGTCATCAACACTACTGAGTACTCTCGTTCCTGTATCTCTGTAGAATGCAATAAAAAAAGTTAATTGATTTATTTTCATGCATATGTAATATTAGTACAATAAAATGTAATAAGGGTTTATTCTTATGCAGATTTCATATACGATTTCAGATTTCATAATGAAATAATGTTGATAGTTCTACATTCTGTTTTGTCAGTTCCGATAAAATATATTTTTAACAACTATTAATGGCAGAAACCGTCAATGATTAAATTAAATGAATTAAATGTATTAATTAGAAATTAAATTTAATTAGTATTTAAAATATCACAGACCTAAGTTCTGAATAATTACAACTTCACAATGAGAATATGTTCTCCTTAATAAGATGTATACAACTAAAATAGAGTAGTTATAATATAGAATGACAATAATTCAAGTAAATACAAAAGTAATCAATTAGTAACTTGTTACAATTGACTATCACATAAAGTAAAACTATTCAAGTATAAAAAAATGTAATTGCAACTGACCTGTACAAAATGCACTCAAATTTAATTCCTATCCATTCCTCTTTCATCTTAGCAAGAGCTCGTTCCAAGGAATATTCTTTTGAAGCGGCAGCGCTGATTTCTTCTAACTTTTCAATGTGCAAATGGAGACCGAGCTCTATCATATCTGCAAGACTGCTCTCCGGAGTCAGTATGATAGGTACACCAATCAGTTCAGATATCCTTATCCAGTGACGCTCCTCGAGTCCCTAAATCAGAAAAAACCAAATAAGTTGAAATGTAGGTAATTTTTTTAAAAAGAAACGTAGAATGTGAAATAAAGAAAAAGTAATTTAGTAGATTTTTGATTATCTCAATGGCAAGAAAATATATACAAACAATCTTAATAGTTAGGCATAATCACAAGTCATTCCATCAACGATGAAAAAATAATGAAATGTGAAAATAATGAGTGATGGGATAAGAAATACATAATAATGCATGTAAGTATTTTGTAAATATAAATTTTGAAAAATGTCCACCAAGTTTCTGGTTTCTTATGTTATAGTTTATGTTTTTTTCTGGAGTTTTTCATTATTAAATTAATAATCTTTAGTGAGTTTAGGAGCTTTTCCTATAAGCAGGTGGTGGATGCTTCGTTTTTAAAAAAAAAATCTTTAGAGACCGTGGCCAAACGTAAAAAAAATTGATTTTTCCATGTAACAAATTTAAAATATTTCTAAATAAAAAGTAAGTTTTGAATACATTTATTTTAATTTTATTTTTAATACATACTTTGTTATAGATGTTTTAAATTTATTTTTTATTGATATTGATTCCAGAATTGGTTTTTTCCTTTTCCTAGATAATAAAGGCTCCTTGCACATAATAGTTTAAGAATAATTGATACTTTAATTCACTTCAACAGAAATACAGTATACAGTATAGAAATATCAGTGATGAAATTTTTTTGAGATTAAGATTTGATATGGATTTAAATGAAACATTCATATTAAATATATGTACTTAGTTATAAATATGCAGTTAGTTTGTGACATGACTTGTCATTTATATGTAATAACAATAAATATGTATAAATCTCATTTAACATAACAATAATTTATATTGATATGTAAAATTTAATTGTCTATACATAATTATATTATTATATTACATATATAATTATATAAATTAATACGTATTTACCTTATTGCAAATAGCTTGCAGCACAGGCACATAAACCTTAAATTTATCAACTCTTGCACGGACCATATCAGCTACTCGCTTAGCTCCAGGGAAGTCATATAACTGTTTGGAAACTTTATACAGAAGTCTCCATTCGGCCTCGACTTCTTCTTTGATTTCCTCTGCTTCCAAACCTTTGAACGGCCCATAATACCTGTGGAATTATCATTAACTATAATTTACCATATATGTAAACTAAGTAGTCCTTTGAGCAGGAGGTTTTTAAGCAATATCTGCTGCTCTGATGTGACTACCTGAAATTGAAAATGTGCTTACTAATGTTGTAATAATTTATAATGTTAACAATCTTTGCATTGTTTAGTAACTAGATTGGAATATGCAGGTTCTCTTTTTCTAAAAAGGTTGGATGACACAGTTATTGCTTGTTATTTCACTCAAAAATATACTTCAAGTATGAATATCCTGATTCTAATAACCGATAATTTGAGTTTTAAAAATGACAAATGAGATATGTGTTTTTAATATCCGAAAATTGATCACAGCTGATTCTAATAACCACTGAACACAATATTCAGCACTTACTGTAATTGAATTTGATTGTAAAAAAATATTATCACCATTTTTCATATCCAGCGCTGAAATCGAGTGAAGTATGCCAGAGCTTATGGAAGGGCTCCACAGATGTAAGCATAGTAGAAAGGCTGAAAAATACTGACACCTCTTGGTCCAATAATGCTTCTTCTTCATTAATACTTTGAGCCTCTTGTTTGTCTTCCTGTGAAATTTTAAAGAATATTAGTGGTACCCAGTTCTTAGAGTGATTTTCAGTATCTTTGCTGAGTATTGCCAGTTCACACATGAAAAAGACACCTGAATTGAAAATTTAATGTTTTTTTGTAATATTTTAATTTATTTTTTGTAAAATTTTAATAAAACAATGGCCACTTTTTAAATTACTGCTCATTTTAGCATTATTCCAATTTGTACCAGAAGTAAGGCCTGCAATTTAAAAAAAAATTACCTTGAATTTTTTTTACAAAATGCGCCCTTCGGCATTAAAATAACAACTTTTCCGAGTAGAAATATTCATTTTTTTTCCTGTTCCTAAATTGACATTAAACGTAGAAATTTTCAAGCTAGTGATCACTTAGGTCATGATACTATTTTTTTACACAACAGTGCTTTAAACTTTGTTAATGGTCCGAATTCACATTTTTATAGATTTTTCCTGGCAAAATTGTTTCCGTTTTTAAAAAACATTGACAAGCACTTCATAGGAAAACTTATCACAAATAATAATCAACGTACAATATTTTCTTAAGTTTTGGAAATGACATTAAAAAAAGTAACAAAGGGTACCAATTATTAAAAAATTCATAAAAGTTCAAATATTTCGAAAATCGTGTGACATTCATTAGACCTATGATGGGTTATTCTGATAAGGTATGGTCTCAGCTATCAATAGTTTTCGTTTGGATCACTACTTACAGAATACTCTGTAAACCTATAATTTTAATTTCATAAATTTACACATTATATCAATTTTCTGTATACAGAACAATTAGAAAATCACCAAATGATTCCTTTAACAAAGTAGTATTGAATATTTTTGTAATTGTTTACATAATATGTATGTATATTTCTGCCTGTTATATATATATATATATATATATATATATATATATATATATATATATATATATATATCTTAGCTTATAAAATAATAAAAATAATTCTTTTTTTAATAAAACAGAAACCATATTTTTAAAAACAATAAATATAATTTAAAAAAATACCATAAGCTTGTCGTAGATTTCATCAATTTTCACAACAAACTCTCTCATAAGATCAATATTGACAAGTGGAGGATCCAATTTCTTGAAGGCATCCAACAATTTCTCATGTCTCTTCAGCTTGTCTTCAAACACAAATTTTCTGTTTTTAAGTGATTCCTCAGCCATGTTCCGCTTTGTTTGTAGAGTCTTTAAAGATAACTCGATTACTAGTTCCAAGTCAGACGGCCACACAAACACTCGGCTATTGAGAATTATATCATCACCTATAATTAAAAAAATACTAAATAGAAGTTGTCATTTACAATCTTGTTATTTAGAAAATCAAGGGATCGATAAAAAAATAATCAAATTATGCAAAATTTAACTAGAAACTTGAAAAAAAAACATTGTAAAATTTGTGAAAAAACAATTGGAATATTTTTGATTCGTAACCCAGAGAGAACACCCTAAAAATAACAGCTTCCATATCCTTACTTGAAAGATCAGCATGCTCCATGAGGAATAATATATATTCAGCTGTAGTTCTTGACTTTTCCCTTAGATTAAACATTTCCACATCACGACAATCAATTATGTAATTGATCAATCCCACCAATTGAGCGGTAGTTTCAGGCATTTCTGATGCTCTTTGTGACATAATCTGGTATGCATCACAGATACTAAAATAATAAATAATTAATTTCAATTGTTTTCCTTGTTGTACCTTTTCAAACTGTTTTTTTTAAAATTGAAGTGTTATGGCTGTGTACACAGATGAGACAATCACATAAAGGACGGTACAGAATTGAGCGCAGAGTGAGCTATGAATAATTTATATCATGCATTATATTTTACTTGCAAAGTAGAATAATGCAACTGATACATACCATAAGAGATCAAACTCTTATCCATGTACATGTGCCATTAACTGCAGGAAATCAGTAAAATGAGATATTACAGGAATCAGCATTTAAAAAATATAAATAGGATATATTAGCTTCTTGTAATATGTATTACATAAATGAGCTACGATTATTCATATGCAATAAGATAATTTGAAACTAAAATTTTAGTTAGCATTTTTTTGGTAAAATAAATCTCAGATGATTTCCACGTGTATTATACAGTAAAACCGCGATATAACGAAATCCAAGGGACCAAAAAATAAAAATTCGTAATAACGAATTCCCACATATAACGAAAAAAATAAAAAACCTACTATATGTTACGCGCCGTCGCAAAAAAATGTTGCGCGGCTTCAAAAAAGATCGCAAATTCTGCAAACAAAGGAGGAAAAAGGCCATAGGGAACTGAATACCTACATATTTTTAGTAGTTTTGTTATTAAAACAGATAAGCAAATGGATAATCAAAGGAATTAAATTAAGAACAGAACCTATTCAACACCAATTGGAAGATATTTTTGTAAATTCCAGAATATTGCAAACACAAAACAATATTTTAATTGTGTTTAAATGTAGAGCCGCTTCAAACATAGTTTTGGGCATGAAACATACAAAATAATTCAAAAATAACAATCTTACAGTTGAATCGCGGCATTTTTATAAAATGAGTCGTATATAAATTACGAAGGTATTTACCGGTAACGGCGGCAACCACTTCAAAATATATTTATAATCGTTAAAATTGTTCACTTAAAAATTATCGTTAACATTGTACACTTAAAATACACGAAAACAATAGTTAATAGAAATACAAAATGCCGTACAAAAATAGTTCATAAAATATTTTAACGAATTATTTATATTATTGACGAGTTCACACGAAAAAAATTGTCAAACGAAAATGAATTTATGTAAATATTCAGTTCGGTCATGCAATAATCGCGTTAAAAGCTGAACAAACTTAACTCTACAGACGTTACACTGAGACTGACATTTCCAATAAGTACATTCTGCAACTTTCGGGGGGTTCCTGTTAATTTTTGTATTTTACAGCTGTTTGGGTCTGGGTTGCAATCATATTAGAGGCGTATGCGTACGCATAGATAATGCGTACGTAAAACGTGTCAGAGAACGCCGCAAGAATTATGTCAAATGGTTTTATGGGCCTGCTATGAACCCAAGAAGAAGTTTGAATTGTTTTACTACCTTGTCGGCCGACCGCCGCGCACCGCCGAAAAGGCCATAAAACCGTTCGCATACGGCAGATGCATCGGCGCGGCTTTGTAAGTGCGAAATAATATTTTCATCTTTTAACATTTTTTTATTTCGTTATAAATTTACGTAAATGTATTGACATTTTTTCGTACGGGACAAAAATGATTTTGTTATAAATATTAACGGGATTTCGTTATATAAATGCATTTTTGTATGAAAAATTGATTTTAGGGACTAAATTTCGATTTTTTTTTCGATATACGTCATTTTTCGCTATATCGAGTTTCGTTATATCGCGGTTCTACTGTACTTACAAAAGACAAATATATATATGTTTTAACAATCGATGGTTTGAATGATAAGAAGCCTATTGGACGACATAATAATATATATATATATATATATATATATATATATATATATATATATATATATGTACATAGTTCGATACTTCAATGGGAGATCAGCAAAAATATTATACACAAATAATTCAACATAATTTAAAAATATATATTGAAACTATATTGATGGGACATATTTTCATATTCACATATTCTATTGAACATTAAAAAGGTACACTTACGCCCTATTGTGATTTCTGTTAAGTTTAACAAAATAATCAACAATGTATTGCCTAAGACCTCTCACAGTATTCCACATGTAATTATTGATCTTACTACAGTCAAGCATGAACATATTTAGCGGTATAGAACATCGGAGGTCGGTTATTTCATCGCACAAATCTTCTAAGCGATAAATTTCTTTGCTGAAGTCCTATAAATAATACACAGTGAGAGTATTACTAATAATTTTTATAAAAATTTAAATTAAAAGGATTCAAAGATAGAGTGACTTAATGATGGTTAGCGATGCTGAAATGAGAGAGGTATACATTAGAGTTTTTAGAAATTGATTTAATTTTAATAAAATCACTTTTTATTTGTGAAGTTATGGTTTTTCAGAACACGTCTCATGATAATTAAAATAAATTGTACACAGAAAAAAAATTATTGAAAAAAACTACTGGAATTTTCTATTGGCAATAGACAGCTGTAACTAATTAAGCTTTATAATGTCGTCAGATTCTCTGTGTGTACACTTTTGTTACCTTAGACATTTATTTTTTCCAGTTGAAAGCGACCATCTTTTTAATTACAATGTTTCTCAAAAATCTTCAAGTAGAACCTATAAAGTAACACCAGGACTTTCAGCCCATTTTAATATATCATATACTGACAATATTGTATAGTGTTTCTATTAAAAATCCACTCATACTTATTGTATAGATTCAAGGCTACAAGTGGTGTCCCATAGGGTTTGCACATGGATCCTTTACTATTTTTAAATCTATAAGTTGTTTAAATGACTGTCATATATTTACCTAGTGCAAGAAAACTTAAATAATTTATGTAAATGGTGCACAATGAATAGATTAAATTTAAATACATACAAGTAAATGTCAAAATTACTTTATAAATAATGAAAATCTCATTGAAGTTTCGCAAGAAAATGATCTGGGTATAATCTTTGATACTAACTTTTCATTTGCATCGCATATCAACATACATACATATAATAGAGCAATGAAAATCCTTGGATTTATATTGAGAATAGCCAAAGATTTTTAAATACGGTTTTGATATTATATAATGCTCTGGTGAGAAGCCAACTTGAGTTTAACTCAGTTGTATGGTCTCCTGTTACAATGTACACATACGTTCATAGAGAGAATCCAATATAAATTCTTAAGGTTTGTAAACTTTAAATTAAATCTGTCTATCTAATACACTTATGAAAGAACTTAATATCCTAAGTTTGTCAAATAGAAAGAAATTAATACACTTAATATTTCTATACAAAATTAGCAATTTTTATATTGACAACCCTGATCATCTCGCTGAAATAAATCTTAGGGTTCCCAAGACAACGCATTCAAAAGATATATTTTACTACAACAATAAGAGAATTAGCTACCACACTCACTAATCACTGCTGAGATTATACAGACTTGGCAATGGGTACAGTGAGTTCGTAGATATATATATGTATATATGTATTCCATGACAGCTTGACTACTTTTAAGAGAAACCTGCAGTTGATTCTGAAATATTGATATCTCTATAGTAACTTTTGTTAATAAAATATTTTGTTTTATGTTTATGAATAAAATATTTTTTTTTGTCTAATTCTCAATACATTGAGTTACTTCTAAATATTTTTATTAATATTATTTAAAAATATTGTTATTTTGATTTTCATTTCTTTGTATATTTTTGTAAAATTTAATTAATCTGTAAGGCTAATTCTTTGTTTAAAATAAATAAATAACTTATTAATTGGTTAAGGCTACATACCGACAATAGAAAGTTCTGAGTTCGAGCCCTATTTTTTCGATAGGTAGATTTTTTCTGTGTATCTTTTTAAGTGATTCATCTAATATATTTTAGAATATGATTTGATTACTTGTAATAAAAAAATGACAATAACCTTTAAGAATGGAAATGGTTCAAGAGCAAACATTTCTAACAGTTCCTTCTTAGCGGTCCCATCTAGTATATAATTATACGGTACGTACGAACGGAGAAATGTGTTTGGCCCAATGGAATTACATTCAAAAAGAGATACAATTTTTTGTATGTACTCCTGGATGTACACTTCACTCTCATCGACAGACAATAAAAATAACTTTTTTTTTGCAAACTCTAAAAGAAATATAGACATAATAAAGTGATCACAATTAATATAAAATTGATATTCAAAATATTGAAGTGCAAATCCTTGCACTATTTTGATAAATTCAACAATAGAAGGTACAAAAGATGTAAAGCATATTTTTTCTCTGAGAGTAAAACAAAAATACAATACAGCCTTTCTTGTATAAATACAAATGATAATAATTAGTTTATTCCAGCATAATCAGGTTGTGTGTACCCGATTCCAAGATCCAAATCTGATTTATAAATATATAAATTATGATATGTGTATTAGATAAAATAATGCATACAAAATGTACATGTACTAAATGTTGGTGCTGCATTCTTTGATCCAAAGAATCTGTATTTTAAAGATAAATGATCTTTATAGATATTATATTAAACTTAAACATTAAACTTGCAGGAGAGAGCAGAAACTCTATCATTGCCTAAGATAATTCTAGATACTAGGATAGAGTCTGTGCATTCAGAACTAGTCTCTTCAGTCTTATGATGCAACTATTGATATCACAAGGTTCAATGTGATGGATAAATAAATATCTGAATATAGTTTCCCAAAAATTAATGCATAAGTTTCATGAATAATAAATTATTATTTTGTAAAGTTACCTGGAAACATAAGTTTTTCAATTCTTTCTATTTTCTTATTAACATTAATGATCAAAGAAAACCATTTCTTGATATGCCGCTGCACACCTTTAAAAGATGGAGTAAATATTAGTTCCACAGTTTCTGGAATCACATCTACTGTTATTGTCAGTAAAGGGTGTTTGATTAAAGCAAAATCTTCATACTCGTCACCAAAATCATTACCGCCCTGAAATGAAATGTGAGGTTAAAGCTGAAATTGTACAAATATATAAAGCGAGAGAAAAGTAGACTAATCATTTAATTTTACCTCATAAACTAAAAATTGATCTTCGAAATGTTCCAAGCTTTTCAATACCATTCCTCGGAGTTGTTTTGACATCTGACTGCAAATTGTTTGAAAGAATTTTTCAACTCTGTACGTGGAGTCATGCAAAGTTCTCGGAGCGTAACAGCTCCAATTATCACGCATTTGAATCATAATATCGGCCACTTCACATAGCCACTGGTTAGTAAGGATTGAATGAACATTCTGACACTTCTCGATAACTTGATTCTCAAAGTCTTGGCAGGTCATGGGCTCTTGAGACTCTTCGCGTATTTTCTGCATGTCACATATAAGGATATTGTCATATCTACAAAAATGAAAACAATTATTCGATTTTGAAAAAATTAAAAAAAAAGTGTTTTATAAACCGATTCGTCTTAATATTTGTTCCAAAGATAAAAACTTTATTGTAACAAATTTTATTGTACATAATTTTGTGGTAATTAACCACCGTGCTGTTTCCACAGGGTAGGCAGTGAGATACTTCTGTCCTGACAACTCTCCTCATACATCTTCCCATCCATGCTCGTCAACTGTTGAAGCTTCTAACATCTTCCAGTATCTGGTTTATATGGTCATGTCAGGTCTTCTGAATCTGGTGCCAAAATTTGGATCAAAACTTGCATCATATATGTTTTTATCTTGCCATTCTCTCTTTATTCACTCGTTCCACATGACCATTGTAGCGATTCTACGATGGTTTGATCACTATGTAAGATCAACTTTACATACACTTTGATTTGTTGCTTCTTTACTCTATCATAAAAGGAATAGCCACATATTCACCTGAATGATCTCATTTCCACTTTACCGTTGTTTCTCTTTTGTCAGCTCCAGGCTTCCCTTCCATACATCAGTATTGGTATAGGGACTCCATTAAATAATATAACATAGTATTTTGCAATTTTTAATTATGTACTTAATAATATTTCAATCTTACTTTTCTTCCCAAATGCGTCTTAGCTCCAACAATATACTATTTCCTTGAAAAAAGTTATAAAAGATTTTTTCTTTTGAAATTATCACCGAGTTTCTCCAAGGCACAGGAGCCCTGATTATCAATGGTGGCCAAGGTGGTGGATATTGTGATACCTTTAATCTTTTCTGTTGACAAGGGTCTTTTAAAATATATCGAAGAATAGATTCCTTCATCGCCGTAGAATATCCTCGAAAAATTTCAGTTTCTAATTGATTTCTTAATTTGGTTTGTTTAAAGCTTTTGAAAATTTTCATATATACATCTTGAAGTCTTTCTTTGGCTTTATCAAATAAATGAAATGGATATGGACTGATGTACTTATCAGTCAGATCCTGGGAACAAAAAATATTTTTAAAAAATTATTTGGTAATAGATTTTTGATTTTGCTTTTGTTAGTAAAGATGAGTTAATAAAAAGAAGATAGATGAGTTAATATAAATATGTTATAATAAATAGCCAAAATTGAATAGATTATTTTGTCGTAAGACGCCACAGAAAGACACCATCAAATATATTATTAAAAAACATAAATGATTTATTTGTCCTTACTGTTTGTATATAATACTGAATTCTTTCCTCTTCCTCTGGTTTGAGTGTCACTAAGCAATCACGATATGCATCTTTTAATAACACATGTAACTGTTCATCAGGAGTGTTTGGTAAGCCAGCTTGAAGGCTTGCTAAATATCTTGGAAAGGAGAGCAAGTTAGTAAGTCATCAGAATAAATAATAAAATAATAAAAAATATATTTTTTTAAATCTACCTTTTTTCATTTTCCAATGCCTTTATTTTTAACTGCTTCTTTTTTTCTTTTAGTTTTTCAATTTTTTTAAGCTTTGCATGTCTTGCTTCATTCTTTCTTTTATAATAACTTCCATTTAATAAATCAATCAGCGGCACGAAACCTTCAATCATTGAAAATGATCACGCAAATATACATGTACAATAATAGTTAAAATATAGATTAAGGATGTTAAAAGTTATCGGCAATTTATTATATACAATAAATCATGGTTAATTCAAAATAATTGTACTTCTATAAATAGGCACTAACTATTCACACGATTCTTTGGTGTATTATTAAGATGTTTGTCTAGAGATTCGGAGGTCAAGAATTCGATCCTCGTTCCATTCATTCATTCATTCTTTCATTCTTTTCTACAATAACCACTTAGTTTAGATAGAATAATAGTAAGAATATTGATGTGACATATACACCGTTTATTTAAAAATACATGATAACAAGTACATATATAGCATATAAATATGTATTTTAAATATGTATATTAAGCCAACTGTTATGGCCCCATCTCTGCTGTAAGAGTAAATGCTAGTTAAACTACTTTTCATTTAGGAAGAACAATTGTATTAGTGTGTGTAACAGCCCATTTCAAAAACAATCATCAAATATAAATTTTAAAAATATTAAATAATTACATTGTGCCGGAAATCTTGTAGGAAATAGAATACACAATACATACGCAGCTCCAATTTGTATGTACACCGTTTTTTTGCAATATATGATACATTTTTTTATATTTTCTATCGCTACGTATATGTGTTAAGAATATTTATGAACAGAGAAAAAAAAAGATTCATTGGAACATATAACGCTTTTAGGCATATATATTTTTTATATATGACTTTTATAGTTAAAGTGCGAGCGCACACCGACGACTTTCTATCGTACAACAGTTCTGTTGTGATGGCAATAAAACAGTTGGTGGCGAACTACAATTGATCTTTCTAAATGTAAAATAGTATAATAAATGCATTACATGTATGTTAGAGAGTTATCATACTCTGTTGCCATCCTCTCTGTAGTTGCCAAATTAGGAGAAGTGCAAGAGCAATGAAGTGATTAAACTGAAAGTGCCTTTTCTCATTTCAATCAAATCTTGCGACTCAGAGCAGATCCAGGCAAAGGATTAAACACCTACCATGCTGTCAACATTTCTTTAAAAATCTAAGCGAGTAATTTCACAGATTTTTTACCATTCTTATCAAATTTTCACTTACATCGCATATTATTGGAATAAAATGATGCTAATAATTCTTAAATTGTAAAATTTTTCAGTTTCAATGAAAATATGCATTAGAACTGAATACATATTTAAAAATACCTATACTAATCACATACCTTCATTCATTTTCTTTTCCTTTTCTCTCTGTTTCTTCTCCATCAAAAGTATTTCTTCATCAATCTCTTTTTGGGTCCGTTTTAAAGGAAACCGAAGCTCTCCGTCTTCCCCAACTGGTCCGTAAGGTTTTTCTTTAACTTTTTTTTTTGGTGGTAAATATGCCAGTTTCAGCATTCTTGATTCAGGTCGAACATTCAAATCTATATAAATTTAAAAATTTAAAAAATGTTTTATGTTACAGCAGTGAATAATAGAATGGACCTACCATGTCTCATTGAAAAAACATTTGTGATTTAAAAAAAAAATTAAACATTTATGGCCTCTTCTTTAAAATGAAGGATTTGTTCCTCAAAATCGAAGTGTAAAATAATTATTATCTTCAATTAAAAAATTAATAAGAGAGGATGCCCAGGACGTAAAGAAATAATAATATAGTATTCTCTAGATCAGTGGTCACAAACTGCGGCTTTTCGACGAATGACGTGTTTAAAATACTTTTTAAAAATTTTCATTTAATAGTATTTTAATACAATTTTCAATCAATCAGTGTATTATAGTAAGATCCCGATTAGTTTTTTTACAAGTGGTCAGCTTTGAAAGACCTGAAGAATGAAGACATGATTATACCTAGAATAGTATTTCAACTAAATGAGCAGTTAAAAAAACTAGGATTTGCTGTTCTTTCACTATTCAGCTTTACATATTCATGCGAACAATCTTTTTCAACCATTAACCTTATCGAAAGTAAATTGAGAAATCGTAATATTGATAAGAACCTGGAATCGTGCCTGAAATTAAAAACAACAACATGCAAGCCTGACTTATGAATTGCAAATTA
Source organism: Eubasilissa regina (assembly GCA_022840565.1). Lineage (NCBI taxonomy): Eukaryota > Metazoa > Arthropoda > Insecta > Trichoptera > Phryganeidae > Eubasilissa > Eubasilissa regina. The sequence goes on from JAINEB010000013.1 coordinate 18,596,371, forward strand.
AATATGACAATATTTTAATTTTAATAATAATAAGTGTAATAAGTTTTATTTGATATATCTAGTTTTAACAGACTTCTAAAAACAGGGTGCTTGTAAAAAGAAATTTGGCTCTCAAAAGAAATTTAAATCATTATACTGCTGATATTCGGCTCTTTTGACTAATGAGTTTGTCGACCACTGCTCTAGATTACTAAGGGTAGCATTAACTGAGGTAGTATAATCTTTTAATAAATTTAAAACTATTATTTAAAATATTAAAATATTTTTTTTTTTGACTACATAATATGTACCGAAAAAATAAACTGGAACAATATAGAAATCACTTATTGTGCTTCAAATAGTACATTGCGTGCATAGAGGTTGATTTATTATTGACTTTTTAAATTATTTATGCTCGTGTATTAAATCCACAATTTAGTATTTTTGTATCACCGATGTTCTGTTATTTTTTTGGTTGAGATTCACTTCAATTTTTTTTCCTTATCGTCCCAGATAATTAAGAGTATTGTACATATATTTTTCTGATCGAAAGTACAGAGTTCTATTCTATTTGCCTACTGTCTATGACTCACATGTAAATAGGAAATAGTCTCTAACAAAATATTATCAAAATCAAATTGGAGAAAACATGTCCATCAGAAACTCAATTCCGGCAACTAGTTCCATTCTGATAATAAACATGATCAATATGTTTGAGATTTTTCCTTTATTACATTACATATTATTACTTTTTGGCACTTTTAAAGAGGATAATAAATTGAATTGTAAAGTAAAAGAAGACTTAAGTTTTACATAACAATTCAGAAGAAACATTGCAGTTCTTTAATGTAATATGAAAAAAAAAAAATTTTCTTTCATTTACCCACGCTGCCTACAGATTTGAGTTCCTCCAGTGTATCGCCAAATGGAACACTTTTGATTACTACTTTCTCCGGAACCAACGGAGGAAATTGGAAAGTAATTTCTGCCTCATCATCTCTTGGATGCTGTCTTTTTGTTGCTTTGATTTGGATAGGATCTTTAATCTTGGTATAACCCTTCCCTGGAATCCATGGAAGATCTATTTCCTTTTTGTCAACCTTCCTAGCTCTTCTCGTAGTACTCTTCATTGATTTCATAATATTCTCGTAATTCATTTTATGATCAAGTCATAAATACATTAAATATAAAAATTATCTATAAAAGCCACTTGTATTAATATGCAATACCTGACTAGAAAAACTGGTGAAATGACAATTGTCGATAAGGTAACAGTCAGTTACCAAGTGAATAAGATAATTATTGTTGTTGGCAAGGCAACATTTAATATGGTGCCTTAATTATTAATGTTGATAAGGTAACACCATAGCCTGCACATTCCATACAAAACTGAAAATAAAGATGACCGCTTGAAAGCTTTAAGATGCTGCTGTAGCATTGTTCCGAAGAATAATAATAATATTAATTTTGGTTTCCATGGTGCGTAATACATTAGTTCCTATGGCGATGAATATAAATTATGCTTTACAATTGATTAAAAATTGTAATTTAAAAGTGAGACAATACAAGTTAAAATTAATAAGTTCATCAACGTATAAATTTGCGAGGGTTTGAAGTATCAGAAAAACAAATTAATTCAAATGACATAAGAAATTGTGCCTAAGACTATTATTGTTTTTGACAGATATAAATTATTTATGTTGACAATTTTTTGATGCATATTTAATATTTTTAAATTAAATACTCTGTTGTCAGTTTTGTTTCTGACACGTTTTATAGAATTGTTAGATATAATAAAATAAATTCTCTTTTTAATAAGTTAATTATTTTTCATTGCAGTTAAATTTTCATTATCAGCATACAAAACTATTAAAATACTATGTAATAAATAATCTGAAAATGGCTCCAAACTCCATCGAATGTATCCACACAGGCAGTATATAATGATCTCTTTCTGACAGCTTCTACAACAAGCTTCACCCAAGAGGGAGGTTGAAGTTCAGATGCCGGGCAAGTCTGAGTCTTCATATCCATGTCCATGAAGAATAAAACATGGGTGCAGCATTTCCATCATTGTATGTATACAGGAGGCCAATAATGAAAAAAAATCATCTCAGTTTAGCTATAGGTGTAGGGAGGATAAATAAAACAAACATTTGTTTTTATAGATAATGTATAAACTGAAGAAAACAGTTTTATATTGTACATTTAAATAATTAGAAGAATTGTAACATGCGTATTTATCAGAAGTTTTCATAGTACATACATGATCTGTTTTATCTATTAAATTGCTTTGAGGAGTTGGTCAGACGTAGAATAATACATGTATTACATACTCTAGAACAGTCCTGACCAAATAAATGTATCAATAACACATACAAGTACATGCATATATAAAAATATATTTTACATCATAGGAACATTAATTGAAAAGGGAATTGAGTTCTTCAGATATTTATTTTTAAGATTTGTTGATGTTGAGGTGTTGTTTAAATAAGTATCAAAATGATGCATTAAAACTGAACCTTAAAAAAACCATTTCTCTTTTTTAACATGGTATTAACCAATTAAATATACAAAAGTACGCAGTATTTCGTCAGTTTGGTATGAAAAATAATTAAGTGAATCAATCGATTAAGTGAATAAGATAATCCCGTTAGTAAAATAAATAATCCCATTAGTAAATATTTATACAAATCTTTAGTCACTACATATTTAGTTTTGCATTATACTACAATTGTACTATTTCATTATTTTTTAAACATTACTTTGGGTAATTATGAACATTTTCAGCAATTTAAATAACTCTCACGCTGAGCAGACAATTTGTTAAAAATATAATATAAATAAAGTCTAAAAAATGTGACTAATAAATTGTTATACATATTATAAACAATATTTCACTATAAAAAATATATAAATGTGTAGACTCTTTTGTTATATTGCACATAAAAATATATTGATAAAACATTAAATAAAAATAATAAAACAAATCACAGAATGTTGACAATAATATTTACCGAAATTGGGGAACACTGGATCAATATTTAAAACATTTGTTTCCCGAAATATTGATTTAAAAAATATATGCAGTTTGATAAATAAATCACAGAATTGTATTCTTTAATTTTCTTGCCAATAACTTCCATTACTAATGTTAATTAAGCATTAGCATATGCAAAATTGGACAACTTTGGTGCATGTTTCTTGTTTCTGGAATTAAGAAATCAATTCCAGTTGAATGCAAAACATATTTTGAATTTTCACTTGAAAAATCTAATTGCATTGGATAAAGGTAGTTGAATATCAAAAATATGGGTAGTTTGATGATATTAAATAAATAATTACCAATTCCATTTTTTATAACTTATAAACATAAGTACATATATATATATATATATATATATATACTTATGTTTATAAGTTATAAAAAATGGAATTGGTAATTATTTATTTAATATCATCAAACTACCCATATTTTTACTGACCGGGATGTGTTGACTCAATATATATATATATATATATATATATTGAGTCAACACGTCCCGGTCAGTATCAGTTTGGAATTCTGTTAGTAATCTTTCTGTTTTAATAAAAAAATTTTTTTTTGACTTATAGTAAAATAATGCAGAAGTCAGAGATCGAATAAACACATTTGCGGTATTTTATGGTGTTTTCATTCAATAAAGAATTAAAATCGAAAGAGGCTATCTAGACCAACTGTGATATTTATGGAGACATCTTGAATCCTCGAAAGTGCTATAAATGGTTTAAAAAGTTCAAAAGTGGTGATAAGGATTTGAAGGATAAACCAAAATCAGGGAGACCTTTTAAAATTGACGACACTTTAAAATTATTGGTGGAATCCGATCCGCATAAAACAATCAAGGAAATGTTACAAGACCTTGGCTGTTCATGGTCAACAGTAAAGGATCATTTAAAAAGACGGGAAAAAAATAGACAAGGAATTTGGGATGAACTTTCTCTAAAGATCTTAGAATAAAGAATAACCATCTGTTCATCTCTATTATCCAGATATGAAAACCGATTCATTTCTTAGAAGGATTGTTACTGGGGATGAGAAGCGTATCCTCTACACCAATTCAAGGCAAAAAACAATGGGTTTCATAGAAACAAGTACAAGTACCCCTTGGCCATCACTGACTTTAAAAAAGGTTCTCCATTGTGTTTGGTGAGATCTCTGGCCTCTGCATTCTTTTACTATAGGCCAATAATTTTTTTTAAAACAAAAAGATTACTAACAGCTTCAAAATAATGCCGACCGGGACGTGTTGACTCAACAGGAGCAGATTGGTTTCAAAGTAACGCAACAAAAAAATTACATTTCTTTTCGCTTTACCTAATATATATACAATATGTGTATATATTGTATATTTAACAATCTTGTTTAACAAAGTATTCAGAACATTTAGTTTATTTCCATAATAACAGGCAAAATAAGGCAAAATTAGAAGAAGCTAATGTAAATAAAAAAGGAAAAGTAAACACAAGAAAATTAATTTTGTTTAATCATGACATCTAGAATCAGAACAGTGATCAATCATATGTGATAGTGCAACTGACGTAGATTTTTTTTTCTACAATTTTAAACTCATTATTGCACTCTTAGAAAACACAGTTTCTCCTACAATCATAATAACATACTTTAAGAATTAATAAAATATTATGAATACATATGATATTTCAATTTATTTAGATATCCCAACACATATTATGTAAACAGATTATCTCGATATTATGTAAGGAAAATAAAACAAATGAAATTAATCACTTAAAAAAAAACTCGTAAAGAATTATTACAAATTTTATAAAAAAACACATTCACATAAGGTTATGTATATTCAATATACTTAGGTGAGATTAAAACGGCACTAATTCTAAAATTTAATGAATATTGATTTGCATTAGACATTTTTCCACAATATCCCACAATATCCTACAATTATCTTTTGGCTACGCATTTGATTAATATGATTAGTGTCAGTACCTAACATTAAATCTTGAAAGTAAATATTTCAAATTAAGAATTTGAAATAAAATTGATTGCAATAAATAAAAATCACTTTTTTCTTCAATAATAAAATGAATTCAGTATTAGAAAATAAAATATATATATATATATATATGTATAAAAGTAAATTATTTGTTTGTACACATTAATAATATATCAATTTAATACAAATTAAATGTATCAATTACAAAGATACACAGATAGAATCAATTTATCAAAAAAATATTTTAGTTTCTACTGGGATTGGAACCCGGATCTTTTCCTATCTGAGGAAATTGCATTAACCGATTACACTACATCGACAACATATTTTCTAACTTATATATTGCACTTTCAAATTGATACATCTGTCGTTCCATGATTTGAAAGCAATCTTCTTTACATGTATTAAAACGTTTTTTTTATAAATTGATTTTATCTGTATATCTTTGTAATTGATACATTTAATACATATTAAATATCACAGACCTATGTTCTGAAAATTGCAACTTCACAATAGGAATGTGTTCTTTTTAAATACATTAATTTAAAATTTAATCTAACATTTATGAATAAGAGCACGGGAAGTAAGACTCAGGACTGCGGGTTTGCATGCAAATATCCACATAAAAAATAAAATCACATTAAAAAAACAGCCTGCATTACACACATAATGATCAATCAATGAAATATTGAATAATCTAATATTAAATTGGCCTATTTTAAATGCATCAATTTGACTAATTCATGCAGTTATGATTATTAAAAAAAATTAATGAAAAGAAGTCTAAAGACAAAGTACAATGACTTGTCATATACAAATTAATTCCACAAAATCAACATATCAAATCACAGAATCAAAGATTGCTAATGTAATGCACAAAAATAATAAAAAATACATTTACTAACAATACAAAATATTAATACTTTTGGGCTGATGTGTTTCTTTTAACAATATTCCCACTACCATAGTCCGTTCCACCATCATAATCTCTTTGGAGTCCCGAAGTACTAGGTTTGATTGAAGGAGATCGCGGTCCAGCTGAAGATCTTGGAGAATCATAAAGGTTTTTTTTTGAGCTGTTGGCAACATCAAACTGATAATCAGCATTTGAAGGTTTCCTAATTTTATCGTTGTCTTTGAGATACTTAAAAGTGCTACTAGATTCAAGCAATGAATTAGTGTCATTCTGCTGTTTTTGACTGTAGACCCAAACTGTGAAATAAATAAAACGGTAAGTATAAATAATGTATGTTTATCCTAAGAGTTATAACACTATGAGTGACACTTCAAATTAAATGACTGCAGAATTGATTCACAATACACAATATGTGGTGAAAAGTAAGTACCTTTATTTATATTTATATAATAGGGGTACCAAAAAAGAATAATGTTTTTTCGTTTACCGTTTTCAACAATTAGTTGCGCTTTGACTGCTGCTCTTACACAACTGTTTTTGTTATTTTGGTGTTTTGTGTTATTTTGGTGACTATACATACCAAGAGTGAATTGTAATTTATAAAACTGAAATTTAACAACACTATTTACAATGGATCAATTTGTACTTGACGAAGAATTTATTTGAAATTTGATGTTATTTCATTTCTTGAAGAAAGAGACGGCAACAAGTGCCACAACACAAATATATTTTGTATTAAATTTCAGTTTTATAAATTACAATTCACTCTTGGTACATTACATTATTATCATTGCAACATTTTGCACAAATTTCGGCCAGGTTTTATACTAAAATGCCAATTTGTATAAAAATTACTTACGTCCTTCACTGACTTTGCTAATTGCATCTAAAAGAAATTCTTTATCTTTCGATTCCAAAACGAGCATATCACGCAAAATGTTTACCATGCTTTTCTGAGCCAAAGATTTGGCTCGGAGATAGTACGCACCCACACTGTAATAAAAACAATGAGTGTAAAGTTAAGAAAAAATAAATAATAAATAATTATAGATATTATAAACGCTAGTTACCACATGGCGATTAAAATAAATGCCACAACTCCAGGTTTTGTGATGTACATGATTACAGTGAAGAATGTATGGCCTTTTTTCAAGTTGAATACTCCTTCAACGAGTACTAAATACACATAATTGTAGGTGACAAATGGACCACATCCTCCAATGAGAACACTAAAAAAGTATATTTTCACATAAATAACATAATAAGTACACACAATGTTTTGAAGAAATGCAATTTCATAAAAGCAAAATGCCAAATTTGGATGGCATTCAGTTTAGTTGAAAATGTTAATTTTGCCAAAAACTACTTTTGAGTTCCAAAATTTAACAATGAAGTTGAAAAAAAGTCAGAAAGAGTGAAAAAAATTGAAAAGATATAATTGGCGATATAATTGTTTTCTGATAGAATTGAGTGCCCTGATTTAAAAAGGAAGAAAAAAATGTTTGGTCGCAAATATGTAAAAAAAAAAAGATAAAGGTTTCAATAATTTTAACTAGCAAAATGTGCAGTTCTATAAACTAACTAACCTAACTTAAAAATTTGAGAAGCTACCGTAATCGCTGTTGCATATTATAACCCAAGTCAAACATAAAATGTAGTACATTTTCAAACCATTTTTTCTTTAGTATTATCACAGTATGCTGATCTATTTCTTCGCTGTTCGTTTCTTTGCCCAAAATGTATCACGTGTTATAAATTTTTGAATTAAACTAAAAAAAAAGATGGACAAGACGACAATGATGACATAGAACGACAGAAAAGACAGTTGAATGTTCGTGCAAATATGCTGTCACGGTGTTTCTACCGTTGTAGTAAGGAGGTGAAGAGGATCCTGTTAAAATCGTTCTTCACCAGCATGTATACCTGCGAGCTCCGGCTGAAATACAAGCAAGCGACATACAACCGTCTCCAAATTCAATACAACAAGAACATACAGTAATAATGTTTGGATTGGCGCGTTATTGCAGCGCAACTACAATGTTTACCGAAGGCCGTATATATGGATTCGTTCCACTTCTGATACATCGAGTTGCAGGCGTAAAGTTGCAGTTGGAGCTCAGCACGAACTCTCTAGTGCAAGCGCCACTCTCATGAAAAGCTGGTTCCTTGACCAGAGAATGGCAACGCCTACAGATACAATAATGGCCATGACTGAAATGTAGTACTTATATTTTGTTTATATTTATATATATGTATGAACTTTTCTTTTTTTTTGCTTTCCTTTTCATAACATAAATAATATTTCGCAACTTAAATGTTTTTTTTTTTAATGTTTATTTATTAATCTATTATAAGTACACTGATAGATATAATACAATAATTTTTAATTTTGTTCTATACTTTTCCAAAAAGTATATACTTGTGCAGAGAAGAGGATTACATATTAATAATTATTGTTTACAATAACTAGCTTATAATAAAATAAAATATAATAAATTAATAGCAATGATGATATAAAAATATTATAATTTTCAAAGTATAAGTTTATCTTTAAAGTATTTTTTGATAGCATTGATTATTTCTTTATTATCATTAATCTTCCTGATGCTTTCGGGTAAGTTGTTAATTTTTTTTTCCTATGTGCGTATAGTGATGTTAAAATCTAGTACGATTTTTAGTAATAAAATGACAGAATTTCGTTTAAATAGATCACAAAATATGTATTCTCTTTATGGCGAATCGGGTCTTCGTAAAAAAAAAAACTCCGATCACGCTGGAATAAATTATTAAACTGAACTTTGGGCCCGAAAAACTAATGGGTTAAGAAATTATTTCAAACTCACCCCGTAAATATATATCCCAAGGTAAGCAGTATCGCCAGAAGTGACATAAATATCAATACAAGGAAGAATGTTTCAGTTTGGGCTGCCCTCCACGATCGGGTCGATGGTTGGCAAGTGTACTGAATACTCATCCTCTTCATATAGAACACTATGAACATCTTTAAGGTGACTATTGCACAGAGAATGGGGGAGTAAAACAATCCCATCCACAAAAGGGTTTGGTTATATATGAGGCTTAATGTGTTACGAGCAATGTCGAACTCGGGCACGCCTAACTTTTTCCAAATGCACCTGAAATTTTAAAAGAGGATGATAAAAGTAGAACCATGGCCTGCGCGCTCCATACAATAATTAAAAGAAAGATGGCCTCTTGAAAGTTTTGAGAAGACTCCGCTGCTGCAGCACTGTTCTGAAAAATGATAAGAATAATTTTGGTTTCCATGGTGCAAAATATTTTGAATTCTATGGTGATGAAGTATATATTTTGCTCTGCAATTGATTCAAAATTATAATCTAAAAGTGGGATAACATGATTCAAAATGAATAAATTCACTAAAATTAAACTTGTGCGATTGTGAAATATTAAAAAAAAAAACATAAGTTAATCCAAATTACATAAGAAATTGTGCCTAAGAATATTATTGTTTTAGACAGATATCAATTATTTATGAAGTTAATGCAAATTTTATTATTTTTTATAAATATTCTTTTATGTATCAGTTTTCTACCTGACATATTTTATATAAAATTGTTGGATATAATTAAATATATTTTGTTAATAGGCCAACCATTTTTTATATATTATAAAACTAAAAATTTTCATCTTCAGCAAACAAAATATTAAAATAATAAAAATGGCATCTAACCCCCTCCACTTTACATAGTCCAAGACTACGTAGTTTTCTGTTTTTCAAAATATTTACTAAGTTTTCCCACCAAATAAGTTTATATTTCTCGGTCCCGAAAAAGTCTCATATAAATTACGCCTTTCTGTAGGCTTAATACGTTTTCCTAATAATAAGTTTCCCACCTAAGAAATAAAATATCTATGACAGTTTATCCATATAAAAATACCTTCGTAACACATTTTTCCGCACATGAAATGTTGTTTGACATTCTCAAAAATGAAAATGGTATTCTTTCAATGGGTGCAATAAAATATGGATTTTGGGTTTTACCCCCTCATACCACTGAAAAAAATGATAATTTTTGAATAGGCCAATAAAATGTACTGCCTTACTTCAATGAAACTTACTTCATGAATTATTTTTTGCATGTGCAGATAATCCTCACAATACAAGAGCCGCCGCATTGGTAATACTAATATCTTGTTTTATTTTTATTAATATTTAACTTTAAACAATGCAAACACTCCTGGCCTAAAAACTCAATTCTTATAAAATAGCTTATATTAATAATCGTTTTATGACAAGCTTATCCCTTCAGAGAACAAACTAATGCATTGACTTCTATGTATTATTATAATTGTACACTGGTCTGCATTAACTGAACCTTCAATATGTTTGGGGAATTTAAAATATTGTATTATTTCATCAACATTTTTTAATTGTATCAATAGATTTTGTATAATATTTATGTTTAAATAATACGCAACTAATCAACAATTTTTATGCAAATTATTTTATTTCTTATTGTTATTAGTTAGTTTTAGTTCATGAAATTATTTAAAAAAATAATTATTATGATGTTAGAAATCTGATAATTTTCTGTTTTCGGAGATACCATGTCCCGTTTCATCGAGAGCTACAATTAGCATTTCTGGTGTATATTGAGAATATTTAACTTCTCAGATTTTTACAAAAAAACATGTTTTCCGGTAGAAGCAAATTCACAATGGCGAATATGATTGCTTTTCAAATGGTACAATGGCAAATAAGGGAACTTTTAGAAGTTTTGAGTTTAGGGCACACAACTCTACCGAAAAATGCACTTTGCAAAAATCTGAGAAGTTACTGTTTTCTCAAGTTTAGGTGTGTTTCTTAAAAAATAAAATTACTAATGTTTTTCGCTACCAATGGTTAGCACTTTTCTTTCAATTATCTTGTACCGTGGTATAACAAGATATATATTTGAAAATTTATCGACAATATTAAAAAATGAAGCAATGCATTTAAATATGTTTTGACAATTGAAATAACTCTGAAAAAATGCATCCAGTTGATCTTTTATGCTTTTTAGATTGGCACAAAATAAAAAATTATACCGTAATCATATTTGTGATTAAAAATTAAAATCGTTAAAATAAAAAAGTGAATGTATTTTTGTATAAAGTTCGGCCCTGCTAATGTTTGCTGTCCTCTAAATAATAGCCTACATTGCCATTGTGTGTAAAGGTCATGATCATACAAACGTTGAGGATACATGTAAATTGTGTAAAAATCACTAAAAGGGATCAGTTTTAGGTACGAGGTTAAACAGGTAACAATTATATTTACAAACAGTACTTTAAAAAAATATGCATTCTTCAAGTTGATCAGCAGGAAACCCAGTGCATTTTCTAAGAAAAGTAAAAAAATTACGCTCTGTAAAAATAAATAAATTTAATGCAACGTATAATGCCCAACTTAGTGTGACATCTTTTGTCAAATTTGATCTCTTATTATGCGTGACCTATCCTTTACGATAGAAAAAGTGCCGATTTGAATTCTAAAATCAATTTCTCATTGTTGTCCTGTCCGTGATTCTACTTCCGATTTATTTTTCTTTTAATATTTATTTGATACTTTCTAGCATTCTTTTTGCAGTTTAGATATTTATTCTTTGAAAATATTAAGAATATTTATGTGACATGTATACCGTGTACATGTAAAAACATTTAACAATAATAAAACATTCTTAAATAATCGTAATATTAATAAAATGCAAAATTATATTTCAAATATTAATAATGCGTGAGAATATTGAAACCCTGCTAATAAGTTTGAATTTGCTGGTCCCTCAGAAAACGTATTAAAAGAGGTTCACTGTATATATATTATTACTCTTATCTATGAGTGGAACACAATTATTATATTGTCGAGTGACAAAAATCTATAAACAAATTTGATCGTAAGCGATATATATTTTATAAAGTGACTCCTGTCTTGTCAATGTATAACTAGTAGAAAAAAAAATCGAGTGAGTACAATTAGTACTCTCATGGTTGTGCATCAGTAAACATTGCGCGTGTATGTGTTACGTATAAGAAAGGAGTACATAATGAAATTTAAAATTTTGGGGATCAAAAAATATTTTGCCATTTATTAAAGAAATACATGAAGTACCAATTCACCTATTACATAAAAATACATAAGTAAATATTATAACAGCACATTACTCTTAGAAGTACAAGGTATTCTAGGAATATTAAAAATATAAAAAATTCTTGACTTACTTTGAAATGAAGGAACGCATTAAATCAAGGATGGGTAATAAGATTATTGTAAACAGGAAATCAAAAATTATAAGTCGATACACTTCCTGTCCAAGAGAAGTTTCCCAGCACTAGAAAGGAAGAAAATTAATTTAGAGTTTGTGATAGAGGAGGAAACAGTAAAATGGACTCTCGTATTACACAAAACCGACCTATGTCGAATCAACATAATAAATCAAACACAATTTTTTTCCAATTTTTTGACGTGACAACGTCTTATAAATTGATGAACGCCTGCTGCACGCACGAAAAAACATGACTCATTGTCCCGTTTGTCGCGTTACGCCGAAGGCAAGCGTGCGAGCGAGAGCGCGGATAAGCGATAGAGAGGCACAATCGGCCTATAAAGGTAATTAAATTAAAACAACCATTGATTTGACTTTTTCGAGACACATTACAGTTGAAACACTCCCATTCATTTCCTACTTTTCCTATCACCGACCTATCTTTAACAGAATAACACAGATTGGAAGACGTTAAATATCACACATGTATAAAAGTTGTAAATAAATTGCTAAAAGCACATTGTTACTTGTAAATAAACTGTTCATCAAAGTAATAAACATATTTGAATTAATGAGTGCGAATAAAATATATCAATAAAAAATTGTAGATTTTATTTCACTCCTTCTTCGTATCCATACAAAATAATGATAATTCAATAAAAATGATTCCATTTTATTCATAAAAGTATGCAATCATTTCATCAATGTTTTCTTATGACGTTGTCACGTTAAACTATCGACCGTAAACCAACTTTTTTCCAAATAATTGGACGATCATTTCGGCTGTCTAGGCCGTATCAACTTGCCATTATTATTTATTTAAAAAAATTAAATATAGAAAAAAAATTGTATTTGATTTATGGAGTTTTATAAAATGAATACGTTTGTATTAAAAAAATAAAAGAATCGACTTACTTTGTTTTTGGATCTCAACCAAAAGCTGACCAGAATGGCTACCACAACAACTTCTAAGGCAAAAGTTCTTAGAAGAGTGATGAATATAGCTGTCCTGGGATCGTTGTAATGCTCAAATCTGAAATTTTAATAACGCATAGAGACAACATTGAATATACAGGTTGTCATGTAGTTAGTCATCCAAAATTTGGGGCGTATTCAATTCTGAGTAGAAAATGTTCTAACACACCAAAAATATGAACAGTTAAGGAGGTAAGCAACTTTAAAGTTTGCAGTTTGTTAAAAATATTTAAGATTTATCCTTTACAAAACGTTGAGACATTCATTGAAGTAATTTAATTTAGAATTTTATAAATTCATTTGCTTTAATACAAATCTAATAATATGGTTAACCTTGTTGCAAAAATACATTTGAAATGTTTACAAACTGTTCAAATGTGTTCATACTGTAAGATATCTGTAAACGAGAAAGCATATGACAGATAAAAAGTAATAAAAAGAAATAAATGATTTGTGTTAAAACAGTAAAATCCCGTTCATTCGAAATTCACCGCAAGTTGAAGTTTTAGAGCAGAATGTGGTCCCTTTGTAATGTTTTCATATTAAATTGTACCTATAAATCAAAAATTGTTATTTAAAGTTATTTTTGGACCTTACAATATAAATTTGTTAATTTATTTTTCACCTAATTTGAATTTTATTTTTGTCAAACAATAAACATCCGTAATCTGGAAAATATGTATTACTAATTAATAAGAAAAGATTAGCAGCCGGCTGGTGAAAGTACACATGCTTGTTCATAGTTAATCCAAATTTCGGTAAATGGGTAGTACCCACACCTATACCGATTCACAATGCACAAAGTTAATTCACATTTCTTTTCTCACTCATTTTCAGTATACTAAAAAAAGAACATATGAACCTTATGCGTCCTCAATTCAGCTCCAATATTTTTTTTCATTGCTAGTTTTACATTAGAAGAAGACAACATATATTATCTTTGCACCCTTATAGGTAACATAATTTTCCCCTTCTAAGTAACAGTTTGCGAGTTTGCAATTGTTAGTGGTTACTGATCTACTGTTCCGTATTACAATAATTATTTTTGTTTCCATTGTGAAGACAATACATTATTTATTTGTATTATTGGACATTTTTTTGTATAAACGCTAGTGTGCGGTTGAGCTCCTGACTATATAATATTTTTATATAGTTAATACAGATATTCATTCTTTTGAAGAGTGTGTGGTTGGCGTTTCTCGGATTTTCTCTATCTTGTTCATAATTTTATTGTCATTGGTTAATTTGTAATATAATAAAATGTCTTAATACTTATGTATTAAGACATTTTAAAATTCGCGAGTATGTGATTTGCCTTCCTCAGACTTTTTCATATTTCATTAAATTAAAACATTTTTGCAATTTTGACACATAATTTTTAGAAAACACCAATGCGAAACTTATATGTATAAAACACTAGTAATTGTTATTTTTAAATGTGTGGAAATAGGTGTACATAATTCGCATTGTAATAAAAAAAGTAAGTATAAAATTTTTCATTATTGTAAGTATTGTATTAATTCGATTTTTTTACTCAACTTCGAATTAACAGGTTTTTACTGTGTTAGATTATGTAATTCATTGTCCCTTTTGACACTTGACAACTCAATATGGAACACCTGCACTATTTGTCCAAGACAATGTTCAAAGTTAATGGTATCATTATTGTATTGACTTAACCTAAGGAGATACATAGTGAGATAGAGATGATTCGCAATATGTACTTAACTCTGTAGTGGCAGATGCCAAAATTAAAATAATTAAAAAGATGATAACTCAGCGATCGAAGAATTAAAAAATTCAAGAAGAACATTTTTCAATCAAAATGAATAGATTTCTACTCCTGAAATTTGGACAACTGGCCATGTGATACCTGTATGCATATATATTGTTTTACATTTTTCAATTTATTTATCAAAGAATAAATCAGGTATACTTCAGTAGAAAAAGTTGAATTTATACACTTAATGTAGTATTATTTAATACATATACAACAAGATTCACAAAAAAAATAGTGATTGATAATTCTGTGCAATTGTGTGCAATAAAATGCAGTGCAATTCCTCTATATACAATTGTGTTCCGAAGAAAAAAACGAGTACACTAATTAAACTAGCAATAATTTACCTGGAAATGAAGCTGAATACAATTGGTAAAATAGCCATCACAAGTGTTACAATAACTGCCAGGAGAATTCTAAAATTTGATAATCGAATGGTAGTCACAACATCTGGAACATCAAGTAAGGAGTCATCTAGTAGTGTTACCATCAAAACTCCGACGAGACAAAGAAGGGTTATTGCAAACCCGTGGACTAACACTTTGATGAAAAGGTGAGAACAGCGCACGGTGGATGTCTGCTTGTATTTTACCTTAGAGCTGTCACTCAGCTGTTCCTAAAGAAATAATAATATATTTTAATAATCAAGGGAAATAAAAATATTGCTGTATTTAATAAACAGTCGATGAAAAATACCTTTAGTTCATTATATATAATCCTAGATTTGAGAGTAGCTGCTTCGGGTGATGATATTCCAAAGTCCCACCCACAGAATACTTTATTAGCGTAAATATTTTTAAATCCACCAGCTGTTTCAATGAAGCTTACTCTATAAGATCTAGCCATCCTGTAAAATAAATACAGTAGAAACACGATTATTCAAGTCTACATATTATCCGAGCTATTGCATTTTTCAAATTGAAGAGTATGGTAGCAGATAGATGAGGAACAACTATGAAACAAAAACTATAAAGACTAAGAAAAAATAAAATATTATTCATAATCGCATTAAATCATAATCAATGTATACCAACTGCGGCTGTCTCTGAATTTTTAATTATCCAAGGTAGATTCAGTCTACATCACCTTACATAATCAGAGTTCTACAAATTTAACAAAGGTCATCTAAGTTATTTCTGTTTCATAGCACAAGTGATCAACTAATTTTGAAAATAATTTAGCATGAATATGTTTCCAGGCTCACAAATCTATTTAATAGATTTAGTTATTGGTGACATTAACAAATTAAAGAAACATATTTAAGGAGAGTACCTTATTGATAATACAATGAACATGGCAAAGTACATTATTAGCATTGTAAAGAAATACGCGTATGGGATATTGTATGAGTATCCAGTTGCAATGCTAAATGTCTCAGGTGAGTAGAATCCATAATATAATGTTGTGTTCGTAAAGAATCCCTAAAAGAAAAGACACATTACACACATATAATATGGATTTTTATAATAATATTACAAGTGACAGCATTAAGTTAGATGCAAACAATACATACCTAATCTAGGAATCTTGTAATCCAGGAATTAGACATGTAAGTTAGTATTAAAACAATTTTATAGAGCTATTAAAAAAATTGTGTAAAATAAACATATCGTCGTGGTAAACACAATAGGCTGTACATATATCAAAATTTTCAGGAGAGACAAAAAATTACCCCATCTTTACTCCATCTCGCCGATTTTTTTGGTAATTTATAATCTTAATTGAATTTACTCTCTGTTAGCGGTGTTATCACCATTTTGACGTAAGATGCGAATTATGTCACACTTGGTTGACAGTTTTTTGTCTCTCTTGAAAAGTTTGGTATTTTTGATATACAGCCTATTACATTTACCTTAAATTACCTTAATAGATGTATGTATGTATATATTATATTCAATGAAATAGTTATAGAATTTCAATATTATCCAAAATAAAATTAAAAATACATACAGCTACATATTATGTTCGCTGAAACTCTAAAGTGAAAAAAATGTACATCGACATAAACACTATTATATATTTCATAATGTGATAAAGATGTGCAAACATAATTTTTATCTAGTGTACTTTTGATTATAATGAAGAACAATAACATCGTCCAATACTCACAGATTTAAAATATGTGTAATTTTTTTGTTTTTCACATTTATTTTACTAACACTAAAAAATGATTTAAAAACATCAAGAAGTATTTAAATTTAAGATATTAGAAAAAATACAAGGGGTATTTCCTTTTGAGAAGTCTTTTATATTTTGGTGGCTTAATCCTAAGAAAAGTTCAGAGCGCTTAGCTGTTGGATTTTTTTTTATTCGCAAATATCCCTAGGGACTGCTGCTTCCCTAGACTTCTAACTTGAGGGCGCTGACATATTTGCATGAGGCTAATTAGGTTTGGAATATCAACCCCTCAGAATAACAAGGTTCCATCTGACAATGACACTGTTTTGAGATAATGAGCTCAAAAGTGTTGATTGAATTTCAACATATATTCATGTGTATTTTGTTTTGAGTATGCAAATATTATTTTAAGGTCTTAACTTGTTTTCACTATTATCAATAACCGCTGTGAGATGAGGGAAATTAAAAAAAAGGATTGTAAATTAACAATAATGATCCATTAATTGAAATAAATAACTGATTCGGTTGGACCTTTCAGCTCTTGCTATTTCCTTTAATATCCATTAAATAGAGTTGGTGTGTACGGAAGAAATAAAGAATAATGCATTTGGAACACATTTCATGCAATGACTAGCCCGAAATGTTAATTGGAACCTTGTTATTCTAAGGGGTCAATATGACTTATGCAATTTTTTAAATCGATAAAGTGATTCCAAAAAGTGACAAAATAATAGTTTTAAGACCATTACAACTGGCATCTAGTGTTTAAACATGAGACTGGTCTATGTACAAGAAATCGAAAAAAAAATCTTTACTTTGATATCAAAACTATTTTGATTAATGAAAAATGAATACAGCTGCGAGTAATTGTATTTATAGATTGTTGTGTATTGCAAAGATCTGAGTTTCGTACTTATATATAAATCATACATAATGGTTAAGTCTGTTAAAAATATTTTTATTTACCTGCCCTGTGAAAATGTCAAGAAATTTGAAAGATGCTATTTGTACTGGTTTGTTATTGTAGATAGTGTACAAGGCTTGCGGTATGACAATGAACGATATTAAGAAGACGCTGACACAGACGTTCATAATAAAAAGCCAGCGGAGAAACCTAAAGTAAGTGGCTACTCCAGAGCCGTACTGACCCTCGATGGCTTTGATACTTCCATACCACAATTCAAATGAGAAGATCAGATTTCTAAAATTTTGCTTGGCCTGTAATAAAAATATTTGAATTAAAAATCAATTTCAAAAATAAAAAATGCAGAAATAAATAAACGTTACATTGTATATGTGGATTAAGGATTAGTAATTAAGATAGTGGTACAAATTTAGTTTGTTTACAAAGTTTGTCTCCTATATCGCACAGGATTAAGAAGCTGCTGAAGTGACACCAATAAAGTGATGTGATGTGACGAGGCAGTTATTAGAGTAATTTAAAAATATAAAAATCCTGAATTATTAGAAAAACGTGAGATAGATTTCAATAAACAAAGATTGTCATTTTATATAAAATATGCTTTACTGATGCCTATTCAAGCTCTCTGAAATGGTGGAAAAATATGAATGAATTTTTTGTAATGAATTTTTTATAATGTTTTTTTAATTTTAATTTTTCAAGGGATTTTGACAGGGTAAACATAATAGAACTAATATAATAAATATTTAACATATGATACTAATAATGAAAATCTACAGAAATGTTTAGGTACATAATATAGCAGAAGAAAAAAAAAGAAAAAAGATGGGAGAAAGGGTGGAGAGGTTGCAACTATTATTTCGGTAAAGGGAGAGCAAGATGTGTTTGTAGATAGAATGATTACTCAAAATTGAGATTGTGGTGGTTCATAAAAATAACTGTTTAAGCGTAGTAAGGCTAATGTTAAAAGAGTAAATTTCTCTGTATGGCATTTCCATGAACGGTGAATGAATGAATTTTGTATGTAAGATGTTCTACTTCTAGGAATGTGGAAGTTTAGAATGACTAAAAGGAAGTATTCTGCGAGCTGGAATTCATTCTCGATTCTCTCGGCGCAGTGAACATAAGTGAATAATATAATTCTGTGTTCCATTTCTTCCGACCTCATCATCATCGCCAGTTGAGAGAAGCGGAGATCGGCGAACTACCCTTGTTCTCTTGTGGCTGTATGCTCCACCTCTTTTGGCTATTGTTGTAAGCTTTACATTCAGTCCAAGAATACAAACTTTGGCATGCAAATGCAAATTTGTACATTCAATAAAAATTAAATCCTTAAATCAGGAGTTTCTTCTGGTTTATGCATAATAATTATTTTAGGTACAGTAATAAATCTAACTTGCTATAACGATAGTGTGTATGTATATATTAAAAATGTAGTAGTGAGTGTAAATATCTTACTTTCTTCTTCCAAAAACTTAGCCTGTATTTGGTTCTTTTAAAAAAGCCTATGGGTCTGTGTTTGGATTTACGGCTAACTGATGCGGTAATCTTCGCTTTGATATTTCTCTTGATAGTCAAGCATTGTGGCAAATCGCGAAGTGCTTCTCTAAAAAAAACATTTGAAAATGATTAGAAGATGTGGAGTATTATTAAGCAAAATAATTTTTTTATAGATACGACTCCAATAGTCAAAAGTCTTGAGGATGTTACTTGTCAAACAGGATCAAAATTAATACCATGTGGTGACTTTAGAATTTTGCGGGTGACAAAAAGTTACAAATATATATTTTTTTAATGTTGAACATGAAGACGTGTAAGCTAAATGATTTTATAAGATAATCATAAATTTTATAAAAATGGTAATGTTTTGTAATAATAGTACATATTTATTTTTATGATTATTTGTGAATTATGAGAATTACAAGCGCATTTCCTCTGCATCTGGACTGTCTTCCATGAGGTTGTCCACTTGTTCCATCTGCTCAACTATTTGCTGCACTTGGTGTTCCTGAGTCCTGGGGCTCCCATCTTCCAGCAACGGGGCATCCATCCCGGGAATCTTATTGCCCACCGCACCTAAGACAGTAAATTCAAAGTACATATGACTATTATTAATAGTAAGATAAAGCTCAGAGACAAAAGCTAATACGTATTGGGTAGTCTTGTGGTACTAATATGTACTTCACACTTCACAAAAAAGAAATCGGAAGTAATAAAAAAAAAAGAAAAAACTTTAATACTAACTTAATTTCATAATTTCAACTTATCTTATAAAGGTGAAAAGTGTTATTGTTTGCTTGTTATCAGTTGTTTGAAGCTCATTAGGTTTGTTATGTTTCAGTAAACACCTTTCAAATGAGATTTGCTTCTTATTGAATTTTATAATGTTGCGGAAATGAGACATGGAATTATCATTTAACAGATTTATAACGCAAATTGATAAAGTTTTATCAGGGTTATATATTTTGAAACAATAACAATACGTATATGAAAAATAATTGAAGACATACTCGAGTTGCAATCTGATAAATGAAATGCGCTTGATCAGCAGTCCGACAAATAAAACACACTTGAACAGCAGTCCGCTCCGCTACCACAAAACTAATGCCTTCTCATTTCACACCTGGCCGAGATCTCAGTCCACAGAGCACGTGACTGCATGTTCGTAAAGTAGAATTCTATTCGCAAACCAAGACATTTTTCGGGGGGATTTTGTAACCTAAATTATTCGTCAATTAGTCATTCGTAACCCAAAGTTCCACTATACTGTCCTACTTCCACATGTACCACATCAAAATTAGCAAAGAGCCTGTAGAAGACAAATCATTTATGCAGGTGTTCTACAGATTGAAAATACAAATAATAGTAGGTGAAGGTCATTTATAGATAATAAAATAATACGTATATTACCATACTAACTGACATTGCATTTAAAATCAAATTTAAAAAAAATTCTTAGGCCATATTTTTGACAATTCAGATATCTATCTATATTGTTTTGATATTGTTGATGAAGATATTGACACATGGGGTCCATAGGTTAGCTCGTTTTATAATACCAATATGTAAACTTACCATAATTATGAAGCTTTAAACCGGGATATTATTACCGGGATATTATTAATTGGAACAATTATCGCTTCGCATTTGGTTCTCGCAGCACCAAATTTTGGTTCAAAGAATTTTGAGATCAATTTGCCCGTACAGTCAAAAGTTTTGAAGATCGTATCATGCATTGCTGTGTGAAAGACAAATGTTGCCTCTTTAGCGGTAACAACTGCCTAAATCATCTTGAATAGAATCATCGTTTGTAAAAAACGTTTTAATAGATGAAGAGCTTGTGACAGCCATTACACTTAATTATATTAATGTCCATTCGCCAACCGTGTGCAATAGAGAATTCTGAGAAACAGTGCCGGCACTTCACTTTGCTGTCTTCACCACAAAGTTTTTTTTATAAATTAATAATTTTTTTTTGGCATTTAAAACACAAAAGGGTTATATTAAAACCTGAACTAAATTAGGTAGATAAATTACGCACTGCTGTGTCACCTTACTAATAAGTACCTAATTGCACTGCAAATGATCAGCGTAAACTATTGCTCACATGCTTCGCGGTGAGGGGGAGCTCGCGCACTGCACCCGCAACGGCAAGGACAAAAATGCCACATCGGTCGGGACCGATGTAAATTGTATAACCTAATTGTTTTAACACTAGTCGACAAGCTGCCATAGCAGCTTAATGGAAATTTCATCTCAATCTCAAAAATTTGTTTCATTCCGATATATTATTCAGAATTACATAAACTTTGTCCTTATATGTTTGGATAAAAATGAACACAATTAAAATAACATGTATTATTAATGTCACAATTAAATGTTTATTTTAAGTTTTGTTTACTTGCAACGAAAAATACTTAGGTATATTGTTTAACCCTTGCCTTTTACATATGTTGATATTTGGACACATATTGCCACACTGTAAATGGTGCGGTGAGAAATAATTTGTAATCAAATTTTAGCCTATGAATCTATAATCAAATTATTTAATTTATAGTTCGTCAACTAAGTATTCTGGAACTTTAAAAATACAAGCTTTTTGGGGATGGAATAGAAATAAAAATAGAATATAAATTGTTAAAAACTCACCCACATTGGTAACATGTCTTGAGGGCAGAAAGTTAATGGCGTTTTGTTGTGCATTTCGATGGAGTGATCTTGCCCTTCTAACCGTTTGGGTTGATCGAATCCATAAACTATCACTAGTATCGTTAATATTTTCACTCCGACTTCTTCCATAAGTACTAGACTCATGTGGGCTCCTTTCAAACATTTCAAAGGAATTTTGAGGTTCCATTTCATCTTCAGCGATCTCCACCCTGTTTTTGTTGAAACGAACCATAGCTGTTTTTTATCTAGTACAAAGGATAAATAAAAAGAAACAATACAGAATATTTCACATTTCGAGACATCAGATTAACTTATCATTGTTGTTATCTAAATCGTCGTTCTCTATCGTATCCTAAATACCTATATATGAATGATTCACTCTTAATTTGTTGACACATACTTGAGAATTTGCGATAGATAGATGAAACATAAATTTAAGCAAAAATATTAATTTAATAAAAGAAAAATAAAAAGTACCAACAGCGGGACACTCATTTCACATCGAAGAAATAAGCGTGAAATTTAGACTCAGATCATATTTGATGAATGATTTACTATAGTTCGAAAATAAGTTTTCCAAAGTTTTCAGTTTCGTGACATTTCACAAATTGCCATAGTAAAAAAAACCCAGCTGATTACCACTTTCCTATAAAATTAATGAAAGGGGTTACTTTGAACAAAAGTTAGATTGGAAAACTAGGACAAATGCTCACATATATATTTTTATTTAGATTTTTGTACCTTCAAAATTGAATTTATATTATGCTTTACACTGTTCATTAGAATTCAAAAGTTCGAGTTCTTGTTTTTAATTTTTTTTCTAAATATGCAACATTTTACTGTCTTTTTTTTGAAAATTGATTGTTTTTGTAATTTATTTATTTTCATAATATTTTGTTACGTCGTGCGCTGTCATCAGAGGATGGGATGCCAGCGCACCACGCCACCAGCTAGACTCAGTCTGTGGGTCAATAAGGTTTGGTGTCGGAATACTTATCTCAGATGTGTGGGGGAGGTCTCAGACAATAATAACACTCGTTTACAACACATTATTTACACTTTAATCACTTTAAACATGAGAAATACGACATTGTAAGCACGTAGAGGGTTCCAGATCTTCTATGAACAATAATTCTTTCTACCAAAGTTCGCCACATCCCCAACTGACGTGGAGACACTTTCAGAATTGCGGTTTCCATAATGTTCAACATATCCATTGGTAGTGGGTCACGGTTATCTTCCGGATGCCGTGCGCTCGGACCAGTATTCCATCTTGCCGTCGATGACCTTCGAATGCACGTCAACTTGAGCAGGTCCAAATAGGAATACTTTGACGTGTTTACCACGGCCGCTCGCCGTTAATCTCCACACGAATCCCAGCTAGACGATCCATACATCACGCGGGTGAATCGAGGCCTCATGTTTAGTATTCACCGCGTTTCACAGTCCTTGTTGCGATAAATTCTCCTCCATTTCTCGATCTCCTTCGCCAATACTCTAATCTCGGCGGAGCGCCGCTTGGCGTCCGCCCACACACACCGCTCAGCTCGGGCGCTCGCTACGAAGTCCCCCGCTACCTTCCTCCGACCTCTCTCTCCACCAGCCGCGTCTACTCGCGTCGGTAGATGGCGCCCACGGTCTTGGCTCGTATTTTCGAAATGTGACAATTTCTCTTAAGAGGCCACATAAAAAAATATGAATTGTAAAAATTCTAATAATAAGTTCAACATAAAAGATATACAGTATAATTGTAAAATAAATTAAAAATAATAAACAAGTATTAAAGCCTGTTTAGCTAAAGTGACTTATATTGAAATAGATAAAATTTAAAAGTAAACAGTTACCAAAATATATTCTGATTATAACTACGATTTAGTAAAAAATAATATATTGCATCATAATATGATAGCTTTTACAATGGGAAAATTTTAGATATTCTAAAACTTTACAATAAGGTAAAGAAATCTTTGCGATCGATGAAATTAGTTTATTCATGCACGTATGTACTTTATTAAATATCCATGTTTATACAAAAATTTGTGAAGAGTTATTTTTTAAATTTTTAATGAGCTTAGTTATGGGGACGACTTTTATTTTTAACCCCAAGAAAGCCCGCGTCGGAAACTTGCGACAGAGAAAGAGACAGCGACAGAGAATGTCACGTTAACCATCCTTATTCTATGTCCGACACCCACGTGACAGAGTGCGATGTCAGTACATGGCGATTGATATCATGGGCGCCGCGTATCAGATTTTAATTATGTATTCTTTCCAGCAGTGATATTATATGGTGACCCATAGAAATATTATATCATAGATAAAAGTGATTTACTGAATTTCAATCGCATTTGAGAATCTAACACGTACTCTCACATTGACGTCAAAGTGTTGATATTATTAGAATTATCGAATTTTCAAAAACTTTTTTGATTTTATTTTTACTTTTACAACCCGATATTTATGCTCGTTTCAACCGCAGAGTTCGATGATGAGAACGACGTAATAAGTTGGAAAGTATCTGGAACGTTCCAATTTGAGTAAATTGTCAGTTTTGACGTATGTTCGCGATATTTCTCGTTTTTGTTTCCAAGTAATTCAAGTGAATAAGATTTTTTTTTCTTAGTTGTTAATTAAAATTAAAATACGGGAGTTTTACTGTAAATACAGTGAGTGCGCCGTCAGGCAACATTGGCCATTGCCGCAGCCGGCGGCGTCATTTTGTGTGTTATTAGTGCTATACATATAAGTGCTAACATATTTTTTAGTTTTAAGCAACATATTAAACAAAATAATATTAATAAAATCTGATATCGTCCTTCCCGAAAACAAATAATAATTTTCTAAATGTTATGGCATTTTATTTTTTCATTTTTTCTCCTTTTCCATCTCAAAAGCACACAAAATTGTGGTCGATGGATGCTTATGATGAAATAATACCTAGGTGCTTTTTTGTTTTCAGTTATACTCACGTTTTCATGGTGTTTCCGTAAAAATAAAATTCGGAAAAAGCTGGTCTGTGAATTTTGAATTTTAAGAATTTTGGCGCCAATGTGGTGGTATGATACTGTTTTACATTTAATTATTTTGGGCATCTAACAGGTTAAATTTGTTGTCAAATAAATTTTGTGCGTATTCAAAACAATATTTTACATCTAATATAATACAAATTGTTAATTTATGATGGGTTCATTACTGTTGCTGGTGTTACACAATCAATTAAATCATTTATACTTTCTGCCTTTCTCTCTAGTATCTATATATCGATACCAACGTGAAGTACCATAACCGAGCGCAACATTTTTAGATTTTTTAGTATTTCATATATATTTGAAAATATTTTAAATGGTAGAAATTAAAAAAATATATTGTATTCTATTTATTTATTTATTCTTAATATAGTGCATACGTAAGTTTATTTATATATGCTCTAATATAAACAAGATAAAAATGTTCCTTTTTACTCCAACTTATCTTGCACATATTTGCTTAGTTTAATTTAGAATCTATGCAGTTTCTCCTCTTTTCTTATATCTTCCGGCATTTCATTAAATATGTTCATTGCGTTATACATCATTGGTTTTCAAGCAGCACTGTTTATCGTATGGCAAATAAATGTTTTTTAGACTTAGCCATAACGCACGCGGGAGAGAGCGCTGGCGACGAGAGCGGCTTACGACCATGTATTTATAAGGAGCGGAAAGATGTATTTCGCGCGTGGTCTTATGTTAATCGGAACTTTTGATTTATCTTGTTTTATGAAAATGGAACTCCGTGCTTCACAACCAAGAGAATGAAGCTAACTAGAGAACACCCAATTTGTTCGAGGAACGAAATCACGCTGTATAGTGTTGCCAACCACAAAGCATTCTGGAAAAAAATACGAAAAATTGTATTTGCAGGGTAACGACGGTATAAATTCATATAACATACAAGACAATTTTATATAATTATTTGTCTAATTATAACATTTCTTAAAATTATACAATATCTTTAGTGTTACATATAGTATATCTAATAATTATCGTTTGTAATACTTGCATTAAAAAAAATCAACGAATCCCAGCCTAAACTGTCGTGCATGCGTCATAAAATATTTAACATACATTTTTAACTACAGTATAAAGTCGTCAGTTGGTATTTGTGCATTTTTGCAAGATCCGTAAAGAATTTTGAAATTTTTATAACTTTACTTAATGAAACTACACGTGCCTAATACTAAATATTCAGGTCAAATTTGGATTAAATCGGTCTAAATTTGGCTTTATAGTGCACTTAATAATCTTTAAATTGCTCTCCTCGATAATTGACATTTTAAAGATATATGTTTTAAGTAGGTGTCGATATACCTTTTGTCTGATACCTGACATGTGTATTGTCTGTATATGGTATAGGATACTTATTGATCTACAATAATTTCTTTATGGGTTGAGCTAAGGACCGAGTTTAAAATATTCAAACTGTGTTTGAAAATATCTCACTGTTATGATGACTGATATAGATAATATCTTACAGAGAATCATCTGTAATACAATTTCTTCAAATTGCAATTTAATTGACTGAAGAGGGAACATTGCTTAACCCTTTTACTTTTGACCTCTTTCCATACCTCTGGGAATAATATTTGTATTAAATGGGTTATAACTTGTCACAAATCAATAACATTTTTGAAATAAACCAAAAATCATGATTGCCCCACGACTTAAAATTCTTCTAAGCTCAAAATTGGTTGCACATGTTCCACGGAAAAAAATATTAATCGAGTACATAGTTCAATACATAAAATTTATAAAATAATGATGTATTATATTTCGTAGATGATAAGTCAAGCGAATTTTAATAATATAATTTGATAAAATAATGGATAGTAGATAGGTGCGTGTTCAGCAAAGAAAAACAATGTTTGCCAAAATTATATTATGTTACTGTTGGTATTAAAACACGAAGGGGAACTTAATGCAGGGCCGGCCCGGAGGGTGGGATAGGTGGACTTCATGTCCCATCCGGGGTTTATGAATACTGAAACGCACTTTCGTAATCCTGTATTATACCCAGTGATTTTTTTTGTATGAAAAAAGGTGCCGGAACTCGCATCTTGTTAACATCTTATTTAAAAATATATATATACTGTTATTAACATAAGTGAAGTGTATTTAAGGCAAATTTTCATAGTACCAGTAGATTACAAAGTTTTGTCCAATTCTCGTTCGACAAATCCTTTCGACCCCTCTCTTTGCTGTTAGTATCTGTGGGCAAATATTGTCCTCTGAGTAACCACATATCAACGTACTTTGAAGGATGGAAAAGTATCAGAGGTGGTTCGAATTAGAAGGGCAAAACTTCATTTCATGATGAAGCTTTACGTGCTTTGCGAAATGCACGTTCACCAACTTGAAGCATTTGCATTGGAGCAAAGGACGCTTCATTCGAAGTTTGTTGATACCACTGTTTGGCCTACTCCAGATGCAGGTCGAAATCGCTTCGCACTTCATATAGTTCAATGAAGTGTTATATTAATAATAGTTTAATTTACTTAGTTATTTACCTATATTACGTTTAATTTTGATAATTTACGATCGCCATCTTTGATTATTAATTTTCCCATTGTTTATATTTGGTTTTTTATAATTGTTGCCCAGAATGACAAAAATTACTGCAGAAGGCCGTATTCTGATCAAAAATTTGCAAATTGAAAAACGTTGGTGCGCTAGGAAAATGATCAATAAGTTTCAAAACAAAGCCTAGAGTATAGGTAGACATTACAACATAACTGGACATTACAGCAGAACGGCGTTCCATCTCACACAATCAGAAATACAATCGAATTTCTTCGTCGTGAGAATATTAATTTCATAGAGCCAGGCGTTTGGCCACTGGACAGCCCAGATTTAAACTCAGTAGATTATGAAATATGTGGTGTTTTGATGATTTTTGATTAGCTTAATATTGTTAAAAAAAAAATTGCTTTAAAAATTATAATTAGTTGTATATTATGTTTTGAAATAACTCGTGTATGAAACGATGAACAACATTTGACATTATGACAGCCCAATAGCTGATACTATTTATAATTAAGCTATGCGCTTATACTATAAAAATAAGACCATTTCAT
This sequence comes from Eubasilissa regina, assembly GCA_022840565.1. NCBI lineage: Eukaryota > Metazoa > Arthropoda > Insecta > Trichoptera > Phryganeidae > Eubasilissa > Eubasilissa regina. Next base: position 18,624,636 of record JAINEB010000013.1, read on the forward strand.
GGAATAAGGAGCTAACATTTTGGCCGTCAGACAGTTTTGTTCCTAGCCTAAATATGCACATTCATAGGTATTACTCGCTTGCTTGATATAGTGCGTAAGTGTGTTTTTCACTTGTTTCTCTAGGTTCAATATTGACAGAGTTACAAAGTTTTTGAACAGCCGCCATTTTGAGGTAAGATGGCGGAACAGGCTAGTTAACCAACTTAGCTGAGATATCTACCAGTTAAAGTTTTCAGAAAAGCTTGTTCGAAATGTGATACGATCTACGAGAGTTGTCGTTTCCACAAAGTCCGTCATATCCTATTATACCTACAAATTATATATACTTTTTTTTTTGTGGCATAAATAGTACATATGAAAAATAAAGGTAATTGCTTTACTAGACGTAGTCTGTTCTAAAGCAATTACCGTTTTTAAAAGTTGTAAATGTTAAGAGGTAAGTAAGTATAATGAGTGAGTTATAAAAAGTTATGTGAGAAAAAGTATAATCAGAAGTTATAAAAATATGTTGAAAAAAGTTATGAAAATATTATTGTCAGTGATATACAAAAATGTGTGGGCAATTAGGTTAGCACAAATGACAAATGTTTCATTTTACTTTTTACCCACCCACATCAAGCAACCACTTTGTTATTTTTGGTTTGAAGTCATCTAATAACTAGTCTAATAACAGTTATGTGAAAAAAATATAATCTTAAGTTATAAAAAGACATTGAAAAAAATTATAAAAATATTATTGTCAGTAATATACATATATAAAACTGAATGTTCTGTAGCTTTCGAACGATCTAAATCAAATTTTGCTTGATTACTTTTTGTGACCCTGCGTCAATTATAGCTGCTCCCCCTGGCCAGACGATCTCCTCCCGCCGACATAAAGTGTATCATATTGAATGCCATTTGAATTTTGTTCAGTTGCACTCTAGGATCGTGAGGAAAATATTGTCATCCGATCCCATTCCCCAAGATCGTCGGACCCAATTTGACGTTCATCGTTATTATTATATTTAGGTTTGGGCACAATAATGGCACCTCCCGCTCGTCCATATGCCTGAATAATGGTCCGCCATGCCAACTAAACTAACTAATTACTGTTAACTAAACATTAATATTGATTATGTTCAAAGTTAGTTTATTTAAACATACGGACCAACATGCCAGAACCACACATACTACACTATCACATTAGTAAGTACCTTTAAAACTTTTTATCCAAACGTTGAAAATTAGAAGATACAATCCTGTGGAAACTGGTGGGAAAGTAAAAAAGTATGGAAAATACGTGATATTATTATAGTTCACAAAAAAGATTTTGACTATCTCTGAGATACGGATTTAGCTTCCATGAGATTCGGCTTTTGTATCACAAATAACACAAATCTCGGCTTTTGTAGTCCCCACGTACACACTAGGCCTTAGAGCTTCGCCGTCTTGCACCTCTCTTAGTCGTATGTCAAATGTCATTGTTGTTCTTAGGGTGATTTTGAATTTCGCCAACAGCAGTTAAAATGAAAAAATTGTTTGTAATTTAACGCCCCACGTTGGTATTAATGTTTAATGAAGTATGTATGTCTAACGTGCATATGTCGAATTTCGCTCGTCGAATGTCGTGTATGTTGTTTGAGTTTTTATCTCTTTCTACCACTTTCAAACTGATCTGTAAGATTGTTTCAAGATCAAAATTTCAATACGTGTACAATGGTATCGACATGTATCTTAACTATATTCAGATTATAATTATAATTATATTTCAGATTATAGATTATAACCACAGACCACCAAATAAATAGACACGACTTAGCGCAAATTCCTTGTCATAAAAAATTACATTTTGGTGGCGCCCACGTGATAACTTTGATGCCACTCACACAATTAAAGAGCTCCGCGACTTTAAAAAAAAATATGACTCGATTTGAACGAAAATTTAAACGGTGGCAATATAATGTGCACTATCAGCAAAATTTTATATATTTAGGGATAAAAAATTTCAATAGCCTCCCTACACAAATTAAAGAAATAAAAGATATAAAAGAGTTTAGAAATAAACTAAATAAACACTTCAAAAACATATAATTAGAAAATAAACAATATTACAGAACACTTCAGAAGCACACAAATAGACAATAAATAAAATATATAAAATATTATATAAAATTATTATACTGTAACTCCGTCTCCAAGCACAAAAGCTAGTCTCTTTTTTGGAGAGGTAAGCGAAAAAAAACATGTAATTTAAAAAATGTCAAATAAAAAAAATAAAAAAAGTAAAAAATATGCCTTGTTTACATAAATATTTAATTTTCGAAGAGTAAATATACTTTAATTGTTGCATAAATGTGTCATAATCCATCGGATTTATGTTTCGTTAGATATATGTGTGTAGAATGCCCTTCGTCACACAAATAATATCTCCAATATATACACTTTTTATCATCTCTATTCATTTACTAGTCTGTGATTATAACTATATCTCAGAGATATCTCATAGTGTTTCATTCCATGGATACGGGCCTTCAGAAGCGTGGCGGGAAGAGGCCTGGAAATAATTTGAGCCGGCTCTGGTTCCAGCCAAATTTTATGGTGATTCAAGAACGCCTTCAATATACTAAGCAAATATTTGTATCTAATATTTTGTAATACGAGATGATGGATCTTTCAAATATCGCAGCAAACATAATAAAGAGGTTTTGTGGTCGTTCACTTCGCATAGTACATGCGAATACGAAAATGAACAGTCAATATTTAGTGAACAAAAAACAGATATGATAACAATGAGATCACTTACAAAATTGAACATTATTGAATGTATGTACTTAGTCTCGTTTTGTAACCTCCAATATAAAGAATTGTAGTGAACCGTACGTACGAGTGTACTTGAAAAATGATTTTTTGAAATGAAATGTACAAATCTTTTTCGACTTATGTAAAACCAGTTCTGCCTTGCTTCTCACGTTCTTAAAGTTGATTCTGTAATGTATGTAGGAAAAAAATAACACTATGTTGCATAATAATGTATAGATTTAATGCATTTTTAGTTTATAATATTTTAGATATATAGTATGATACATTACAAATATGAATGTAATTAATATTGTTGCTTGGGTTTTGACAGAAAAGTAAGCACTTCATCTGCTACACAAGTTTTTTTTTTACAAAAGAACGAGTTCAAAAATATAGAAAACGAAAATAATATTTAAATGTCAAATGTGTTCATATTCTTTTCAATACAAATTAAATTAATCAATTAAAAAGATACACAAACAAAAAATCATAGAAAAAATATTTTGTTGTTACCGGGATTCGAACCTGCACTTCTTTGTATCTGGGAATCACGTTCTCCATTTTTGTTATAGCAATTTTGAACTAATATTCTGTAATATAATATTTCCAATTGATATATTCACTATTGCATTTTTAAAAGGAATTAACTTTATATTACGGTGAATTTCAAATAAATTTGAGTAAAACCCGATAGGAGAAAATTTGTCGAAAATGTATTCGATTACTGTAGCGAAAATGGAGAACGCGCTTTTCCGGATAGGACGAGGTCCACGTTCGAATCACGGTAGCAATAAATATTTTGTCGGTAAATAGATTTTTTTCCTTTCTAGTTGATTCAATTAATTTGTATTAAAATACCACAGAACTATGTTCTGAAAATGCAACTTCAGAACAAAAATGTGTTTTTCTAAATATTATTTTCTTTGCACAACTTTTTAACCTCAACCAAGCCAAGGAAAGATTTACATAAAATAAAGCATTTTTCGTGATTTTGATAAACATTTTTCTTTGTCCACTTTTCTCAGTTCATTTCTCTAGGGATCTTGTTGGTTATGCGGAATGAATTTTCTTTCCGTAGTTAACTATTAATTATTTACACTTGCATGTAACCAGAGGAAGATAACTCAAGCGTGCTCGCTAAACTTTCGCCAACTTTCTAACAAAGACTTTCAAAATTCAATACATATTTTCAAAAACAAAATTCAAAATGTTCACACAATATAAATATTTTAAATACTAAATTAATGTATTAATTATAAATATATACATATAAAATCAATTTTGTCGAAAAATATTGTTTTAGCGTCACCGGGATACGAACCTGAATCTTCATTTCCAATCCGGGGAAGTGCACTACCTTTGTGCTATAACGCCAGTATTTTTCTTGACAAATTTTCGAAACCATATGTTACATTTTTCAAATTAATACACCTGTCGTTCCATTATTTGAAAGCCATCTACACTATTTTTGCAGAATCTCAAATACCTTTGAGTAAACCGATTTGATCCCGGTGACGCTAAAACAATATTTTTCGACAAAATTGATTTTATATGTATATATTTATAATTAATACATTAATTTAGTATTTAAAATATCACAGACCTATGTTCTGAATAATTACAACTTCACAATAAGAATGTGTTTTCCTTAACAATATAAATATGATGTATTATAGGAAGTTTATAATACGCGTATAGTATTAATATGTGTTTTGGTAAGCTGGCAAATGTGTGTTTTAATAAGTTATCGAATTTTAGTCAATTCTCTTATTTACTTTTATAACTTAATTATTGAATTTTTAATGTGCTAACTAAAATTATCAATTGAGCGAATTTAAAAATAAAAACTAAACTTTGCATGTGTATCGCGTAATTTTTTGCAAAGCATATCCTAAACGTATAGATACAAACTAAACGCAATACTTGTCTTGCTCGCGCCGTGCGTTGTTCTGAAAACACGTCTTCGCTTGAACTGAATAGCAAAAAAGTTTTAGTTCAAATGAAGCGGATTAGAAGGTACATATTTAATTACATTATAACGTGGTGTTAGTTTATATTATAATATTTTTAATCTTTCACTTACTAACTTCAAGAATCTTTCACATATTGATATTTTTCAAGAACATAAACTCCCGTGAGTATACATTTTACAAAAAAATGAATGTGAAATTTTTTTTTTTTCTAGCTAAAGCTCAATTTAGTTTTGTAAAACATTTTACCGGGAAAACCATTTGTCCGAAAAAATACATTCTACGTTAAAAGTCCACGCCAAGTGCTTGTTTTGCACCATTACCTTCATGAATATACAGTACAATACTACCGCTTTTTTTTTTAGCAATTGTTTGTATATAATCCGAGCAAATAGTGCAGTAATATTTATCACTGCACCGTTGTTGCTAAATGTTTGCGAAAGAATTGAAAATAATACGAAAATAAATTTAAAAAATAAAAATAGTAAAAAATCGAGTGTAAATAAACGGTCCACGCAGATTGAAACAAATAAAATTATTATATTCCGCGCTTGAAATCATAAATGATAAATACTCTACTGGTAAATAAATGCTGTTAACCGTTTGTCCACGGGATTTCTCTTTATCCCGTAGACACATTATGATTTTCTCTGTTATTTTAGACATATAAATAGACAATAATATTTTAAAAACTTCTGGAGATTGACAAAAGTATACTGCGTATTACATTTTTTTTATCACATCTATTTTATCTAGAAAACTCGATTTTATGAATATTTTTTTTTATGAGTATAAACGGCTGGTGCCTACGAGACGCCATCTGCATAACATCTAGCGTTGGTGATTTGTCTTCCATAGGCGCATTGCTTATAATTTGAATTAAAGAGATATCCCGTTGACACGTTATGATTTTCTCTGTGAGTATAGGCAATATTTATGTTTTAAAAACTTCTGGAGATTGACAAAAGTGTATTGCGTCTTAAAAACCTCTTTATCACATCTTTTATTAAAAATTACAATATTTTTTTATATTATACATAAGTACCTACTTATAGTTTGTTATAAAAAATTACAATCTAATATAAAGTCATTGATTTTGTTCACTTCGTTAAAAAACAATATAATAATACAAATAAAATATATCAACTAAAGAGATATACAGAAAAAACCTATTTATCAAAAAATATTTTAGTTACTACCGGGATCTTTTCCTATCGGGGAAAATGCTTTATCCAATTTCGCCATATCAATCAAGTAGGCTTACGACAAGTTTTTTAACTTCTATTCTATATCTATATATTTTTTTTTTCTTGTTGATTAATTTCATTTCTATTAAAAATTCCACAGAATTATATTCTGTAAAACTGCAACTTCACAACAATAATGTATTCTCTAATATAATATTAATATACATTTGTAACCTGCTTTCTCTGCTTTCACAATAGTTGCTAGGATGGAGAGTTAATATTTATGCATATTTACAGGAAGCGTCCTTTGTTACTCTACTTCATTTTTGAACAGAGCCATTTTAATTTATATGACTTGTTGCAAGTTGTTGCTTCACTCGTGCTTATGAGTCTCGAGATGATGTTTTCTGAAACTTTTCAATTTCCACGTTGAGCTCTCGTTCGAGGTAGATCAACTATGGTGATCTTCGTTGAACGTGATAGTCATTGTCGCATTAATATATTGACCTGTGGCACTGGTATTGGCGTATCTTGTGTACTCTGTGAAGGCTTAGTTCTTCGTTCACAATCTTGTCACTTCTTTGGCTTTGGAAGTGTTATATATTGGTATGTATTTTAAAAAGGCACTACACTGGGGAGAGACTATACAGAATGTAACGGACAATATTATACTAAATTATGAGTCGAAAATGTTCAAGGAATATGTGTAAATTCTGTACTCTTACGGAAAATATTAAGGTTTTAAATTTTTACAAAACCGTGTTAAGCTTGGAGTCTGCGTACTTTGAAATAAATATTTGCGAAATTGTTCAATTATCAATCTATACTTTTGCTTCAGGCCCTAAATCAACTAACAAAAAATAGTCTAGCCGCTCGAAATTCGATGATCTTTAATTTTTTGAATTCAATGTATAATTTGAAATCAGTAAAATATTTTGTTTAACCGAAATAATTGCAAAATTAGGATTTATTTTAAATGCTTACATCTTTGACATGGTTGAGATTAGGCACATATCTCTTGCAATTTTTTGACATGTAATTTAGTCAGGTGAAGTATTGTGAACTAGATCTGTTACACTTTGTATTTACGTTACAAATTTTTAGATTAGATTCCTCGCATTTATAAAAAATATATGATTATTTAGATAAATCAATGTTTTTAATGTAGTATAATATCTGCATAAATCAATATTCAGGTATTTTATCTGACATGCTATATCTCTATAGGAGAAAAATCTCGTATTTAGAAAGGATGATCGTTTACATTATGAATGTAATTTGAGATAAAAACACAGTTTAAATAGTCATACATCTGTTAAAAGTACAATACAATAGACTATTGAAATCAAAAAACTTTTTTCTTCATAAAATATTACGTATTTATTTATACTGAGAAAAAAAAGTAAGACATAAAACATTTAAATTTCAAGTAAAAAAAATAAACGCAAAGAAAAAAGCAGATGCAAAAAAAACCCAGAAACTTTAAATAAAAAAAGTAAAAGAAAGAAATAAAACATCGACATTTTATTTCGGAATACATCCACCTACCTAGTCCGGTTATACTTTTCAGGAACTTTGTAACTTGATGTAACAAAAAAAAATCCTTTCAAATTTATCTACGGATTACATACCGATTGATGTCAATGCTAAGGTAATGGCGGTATTATAGTGTAATATCTAAATCGGTTCTTATTGCCACAGTCAATGGTTAAATACACCCATTCCATAAACATTTTAGAAAAAATAAATTAATATCTACACGACAAATACGCTTTGATTAGGTGAAAACCAGTCACAATTACAATCCCGAGATTTTGGGATTAGATTTTAATGATCCCGGTATCAATCTTGAATTTAAAAATGCTCATTAATTTTACATTTTAAAAAGGCCAAAAATAATGAATACACTTCATCTGATATATTTATATTGAAGTAAGTAGGAAATCTCCGAACAAAAAATAATGTAACATAATAATAATGCAAATACTAATTTCAATATGAAATAATTTTATTATTGTGAATAATATGCTCATCATTTAGTCTTGATCTAATTTTGGTACCCTGAAATTAATCCAAAATATTACTCTCGAAAATAGCGAGATTAAATAAAGCCACTAATCCAGGGATTTATAAATTTCTGTTAACTGGACCGGAAATGGATTCCCAAGTTCTGATATTTTGACGTAAATTACGGAATTTTGAAATTTTTCATGAAATACAGATCGGAAAATAAAGAGCCTTTTAAAATGTCCGAAAAATTTCGGGCATATGGTAATCCTAGTTATGTAAGTATTGCAGGGTTGCCGCCCAAAAAATCAAACAACCCCTTTGGGAAATGCGACGCCCTAATGCTTGTGCTAATGGTTCGTGTCTACGGAAGAGATATTTAGGAGATTTTCGACTCGAGACAATCTCCAAGATACGGATTTTGCTCCCATAAGATGCTTGAGATAACTCTCGGCTTTCGTATTCACCGTGACTCGGAGATTCGCCATCTAGCGCCTTACTTCACGCTCGTATACAGAGTGGCCCAAAAAAGTGAGAACATCTCGTAACACATAAGTTATTTAAAAACATAATGTAATTAATTATAATTCTTAACTCAATTTTTTTTGCACAATATTTGGCTAATCAGAAATCATCAAAACACCCCATAATGCATAATCTACACAGTGGTCACATGTCTGGCTCGATGAAATCTACATTCTCACGACGAAGAAAGTTAATTGTATTTCTGGCTGTGTGAGATGAGCTGTAATGTCCAGTTATGCTGTAATATCTAGCTATACTCCAGGCTTTATTTTGAAACTCTTTGATCATTTTCCCCCAACGTTTTTCAATTCGCAAATTTTTGATCAGAATACGGTCTTCCGTATAAAAAACCAAATATAAACAATGAAAAAATTAATAATTAAAGATGGCGACCGTAAATTGTCAAAATGAAACGTAATATAGGTAAATAAGTAAATTAATAATCTATTTTGATATAATTATATCACATTTTACGAAATTTTCTCAATCTTTTTTTGGGCCATTCTGTATATTACCAGTCAACTGTCATTGTCGTCTAATGTTTAATGACTTACACTTAACTTTCAGAATGGATAGTTGCAGGGATCTATGGTAGCTTTAGGTGACGTTTGTGTGCTCTTATTAAAGCTCGCTGTCAGAACGTATGCCGTGTACAATAGTTTGAGTTTTTGTCTCTTTCTAACAATCTTAAACTAATCTCCGAGTTTATCTCCAGATGAAAATCTTATCGCGTATACACAGAATTGATATGCATCTCAACTCTCAACTATATCGCTGAGATTATTTCCTTTCGTGGATACGAACCTTAACGTATTTGATAGGTGAGTTCAGTTGTCAAATTTGCGAAGTATTAAGATGTGACAATTGATAACACATTGCTAATACCGAAAATCCGATATTGAAAAGTGAGTAATATTTATTCCGAATTGTGTTTTCCCTCCGTTCGTCCATACATATTTGCAGCCATTTTATTTTGTTAATTTTCTCGAGACTGCTGGCAAGAATCGTCGATTGTAGTGTTGGTAGTTCATACACAAATTTTGGAATTTTTTCATCTGGCAACCCGATACGAGATTTACTGAGTTTGTTCCAGTTTGTTCTCTCCTAGTTTATTTTCATTTATACGTCTGCCAAGAAATTATTCCGGTGAAGTTGGTGTGTAGATTTTACAAAAATATTTCTCGGTTGGTAATACATTTGTTGGCATATTCGCAAAAACGTGTGCCACTTTTTAATTAAAATACCTAAATATTTAATATAATGCAATCGAAATGAGAAATGTTACAGGAAACAGTTGGCATTAAAATCAGGACACTTAATCGGACACGAATGCTACTGCAAACTGTGTGAGATAACACCATTGGCAGTCAGAAAACAGCAATACGGGCTTGCAAATGACGTACCAGGGACTTTCCGAATGAATCAAAATGATTTTTTAATGAAGTTTATATCAGAGACGATTTGTTTGTATTTTCAGGAAAGAAATTTTTATTTTGTTTTATTTTATAATATTAAAAAAATTAATTATCATTTTTATATTATATATATATTATTTTTAAAGTTATATTTGTGATATTGTATTATGTTTTTTCTGTTGAAATGGTTATGTTGATTAGTAACTTTGCTCTAGGTTATAGGTCTTAAACGGATTATTTTTAAATGTATATGTATTTAAATGTATGCTAAAGCGAAAATACAGAATTACGAATCAACGATTCTATGATAGCGAAATAGCGAGATTCTATAACGAGAAGAACATGATACTAAAATAAATTACGTTCGTTCTAGAATACCATTCTGTAGCTTAACCCTCAGAATACTGTAATAAAAAATACTCGCATGCAGCCATAATGTTAAGTTGTGTTACCGTGAGGAATTTATAATTTTTAAGCATTTTAAATGAGAAAAAAATGCATTTTTTAATTTTAATGGCTATAAAATAGTTGTTTATTATATATGTTATATTATTGATTAGTGAAAGTAAAATAATGATACATACTATGTGATAATATAACAAAGGATTCATCACACGCAATTTAACGACAAGAACCGATCTGTATCAGGCGGTGGAACTGTGTTACAGAAGGGTTAGCTAAAAAACAACTAAATTAACATTTAAAATATGATTATTAAGGAGAACACATTCTTATTGTGAAGTTGTAATTATTCAGAACAGACGGTCTGTGATATTTTAAATACTAATTCAATGTATTAATTAGAAAGATATACACATAAAATCTATTTTATCGAAAAATATTGTTGTTGCTACCGCGATTCAAATCTGGATCTTTTCTTATCCGGGGGAAATGCATTAATCGATTATGAATTATTAATTCTAGCGTCTCTTAACGGATTACTCAAAGGTATTTAAGATTCCATAAAAATAAAAATTATGGCTTTCAAATAATGCAACGATAGATGTATTAATTTGAAAAGTGTAACATATGGGTTCGAAAATTTGTCGTCAATGCACTGTGTTGATGTAGAGATCCAGGTTTTAATCCCGGTAACAACAACAATATTTTTCGATAAAATTGATTTTATATGTATATCTTTCTAAATACTAATTAAATGTATTAATTAGAAAGATATACATATACAATAAATTTTATCGTAATATATTATTGTTACGCTACCGGGATTCGATGGATCTCTCTCCAAACAGGGGAAGATGCATTATCCAACTATGCTACGGCGACATTATTTTTAACGACAAATTTTTCAAATTAATACATCCATCGTTCCATTATTTGATTCAATAAATGAATACATTTAATTAGTATTCGAAATATCACAGACCTATGTTCTAAATAATTACAACTTCACAATAAAAATGTGTTCTCCTAATAGTACATCTTTCTAATTAATACATTTAATTTTTATTTAAAAAAAAATTTAAATATGCCCTAATATTGATACAAACCGTCGGGATATTTGCTGTCAATTAATTCTCTTATGTTAAAATGAAAATCTTCTTACGTACGGATGTCGACATCTAGTCATACTATCACGTTGCATATGTATATAATTCTGTTTATGCAAATTTGCAATGTGAGTTTGGATTCTACGTTACTTGACTTCATAAAAATATGTTTTGCTCGGATGTATTCATATTATGTTGCATTTGTTATGTCAAAATGTACAAGAATGTATGGTGAAAAATATAATGCACACGAACGAACGAACCGACACGACATCGCACTTGTAACTACCACCCGTTAGATTCCAACCCGAAGTAAGCGTCAACACGAATCCCAAAAAGATGAAACTGGAAAAATAACATGAATTAATGTTTCAATGAATAAATCTGCATAGTAATTGAATCAAATAAATAATGGTAGATTAAAAATGAATAAACATTCACGTTGATGTCGGATTCGTATTTAAAATACAGTTAGATAAAAAATACGTACATTATTCGGTTCCTACCGAACAATAAATCATTTTTACTAATCTAAATAAAACACAATGTCCTACCCCTGAAACAACAGGATATCATCTGACATTTAAATCAAACTTAGATATTGAGCTTCAAAGTTTTAAATATGAATTTTTCAATGTCTTCGGCGGAATTTGGTTCATCACCCGGGAGATGAAATTTTTGCAAAAATGTAAAAACTCATTTTTGATTTTGTTATATAATAAACTATAGCATGTACATTTTATTTGCATTAAAATCACTAAAATATATTACAACTAACTAATATACCTTTGTTTTATTTTTAATGTTATCTTATATTACATAAAATAAACATGTCATTGAAAGAATTACGTAGAAAAACGTTTTTATACAAAGCGCCTCAAAAATTTATATTCATAGCTTTTTGTCCGGAATATTTTGGTAAGTGTTATTTAAATATTGATTAATAATACATAAGGATAGAAATAATTATACACGCTTGATTATATAATACTTTATTTAAACATATGCTTTTGATATTTCGAAATGGTAATTTTTAAATTATATCAGATACCCATACAATGCAGAAGATTCTTAGAGGTTTTGTGCAAATAGCTAACGTTCAGTGATATCAAAATAGATGGATATAAATAAATCGATGTTATAACTCTACTTGAGTCTATTTGCACTACTCGAGTTTCGAGAGAAACAATAACAGTGAAGTATTAAACTAAATACACACAAATATAAGAAACAAGGCTTAGATGGTAGATTTACAAGTAATTAGGTACTGACAGAAGGAGGGGGAGGGAGCGGAGTTACTAGTGGAATGTAATATATATTTGTTTATATTTAGTTTAATACTTCACCTGTCGGTGAGAGTTACTGTTTCTCTCAAAACTTGAGCAGTGTATATTTAGGTGGAAGTGTATTTGGAAGTGTAAGCCTTATAAGTATTTTTTTACTATATGGGCAAAATAGACTTTTGAAAATTGAAGATATTTAAAAAAATAACATTAATGTTGTTTTTTATTTTTAACCCTATATTGACAATGGCACAGGAGTTGAAAGAATCCTAGATCAGCTACATTATGTTTTTTGAGTTCCATTTCTGATATTATGTCATTTTGGATGTTGAAATCATTCGTGGTGCAGTGGGTAGGAATGTAATAAAATTAAGTAAGTGTCAAATAGGTCCCAAAGTAATGCTACGGAGGTTGCACAAACTCAAAATGTATCCGGCAACACACAGAAAAAACTCTTTATTCTATGTAAAATATGAAAAATAAATATATTGTGGCGGGTAGACAACCACACCTGTGACCCGTGCGGCGAATATGGTTTAGCCGCGACACCAGAGCTACCAGCAGCATGTGGAGAACGGGCCATAGAAGTTACCCACTCAAGGCGGACTGAACAGGTCTGATGGAGGGGAAAGGTCTCGGGGTGGAGGAGAAAAAATCGCGCTGTGGTGCAAGGAAATGAAGCTACACTCTCTCGTACGCCTAGTCAGTATAGCTACTTATCTTGTGAACTCTCTCATTATACAAAGTATTGTTAATTATAAATTTGGTATTGTGACAAATTAATCTAAACTTGTGAACCAGTTAGTTAAACTTTTGTAGAATAAACGTGGAGGTAGAACCGAGGTAAGACTATTCATTTGACATGCGAGATGTAAACTGTCATTTTTGTTAAATCTATGTGGCGAATTTAGCTGAGTCAGGGTCGATCGCCGATCAGACGGCGATCGCAATGTAAACAACTAAGCATTCACCAAAATATAATAAGTTAATACATTTTTAAACAGTAAAGTGACTTTTAGTCAACCTGTGTAAAAAAGCTATGATTCATGAGATAACCTGAAATGTTTTGCCAGCGAAAAACATTTAAGTAATTTATTTTGAGTTGGGTTGCCAGGTTTCAGTTGTGATTTTAAGGAAATTTTGGACAATCGTTTCCAGCTACTGGGATGTTTAGGGGCGATCAGTAGTAATTTTTTAGTATAGTAAAAATGATTTTAAAAATATTTTTTTTACGAAAACGTGTTGTTTCATCGTTAGTAAAAAAATGTTTACCTCTCGAAAGTGCATCCCGTAGTAAACTCATTTTACTCGGCGATATCTAATAATAAAAACGAGAATCGGTAGTTAAATATGGCGGACTATTCACAGCTGTTCCAATTAGTCATCTGACACATTGATAATTTGAAAGTCGCAGTATACTATAATTAATCATTCAATATCCCGTTATTTTAGTGATGACAGTTCGTCCGATGATGATCTCGTTGTTTATTATACATTATTAAATATAATACGAAAACATTTCACCATCATAGTGACAGATATCGAATGCCTGGTGAAAAAATCCATAGATAATGCATAAAATAGAACATATTTACATTTCATGATTATTTGTCGCGCTTATAGTCATCTCGATCTATGCTTTGACAGTAGAAAATTTAATGCATCAACAACCCGCGAAGGATTTTTACTACGAGCGTTAGTAAAAAAATTATTATAGTAAAAAGTTACTACCGATCACACAACCGGTCCTTAGTGAGAAAATATTGCTTGAAACGAATATCTCAATGAAATTGAAATGAATATCTCAATGAAATTGAAACGAATATCTCAATGATCTAAATTATAGTTCCGCTACTACTAACACAGCATATAAACATGCACAGGTGTCACTGATAATATGGGATGTGAATAATATATTTTCTCGTTAATAGAATATACATGGAAAAATCACCATACAGGGTGCGCCAATGGGTTGTAAAGGATTTCTGTGCGCTACAATGGGATGAGTTTGATCGGTTGTTTCAGATTATACTGAAACAAAGTTAGCAGTTTTTTTGAAGTCCCGTGCTTATCTCAGCGAGCCTCGTACATTAGCGAATTAAAAAAAATAACTTACAAAAGAAATCAGAGCGATAGTTAATGAATATTTTGCAAGGCATCATGAATAGCTTTTGATAACGTGTGCATTGTATTGTGTAGTGTTGCTGTTGTGAAAAACAGCAAATAATTAATTTCAAAGCTTGAATACTGAGCTCTGAATGCAAACAACAATGATATGCTATCAAACGTCTAACGTACATTTTAAAATGCAAAATATGAATTAATAATAATGATAAATTAATTAATTAAGTTGTTACGAAAATAGATTAATTTAATCACGAACGTGATTGATTTTTCATTCTCAATAAAAATTAGAACACAGTATTTTGATAATAATTAGAACTGTTTAAATTAGATTCAATTAGATCCGTGTAACAGTATATTTAAAAAAACATGTAATACTTACATATTAATAATAAAAAATATAATTACATGGTGTAAAAAACTCACGGAAGACATAGCACATAATACATATAAAGCTCAAATTTTCACAAATATCGTTTTTTGCGATATATATATTTTTCTATCTGTGTAAATACATAGAAAAATGTTTTAACCAAATATGTATCGTCTTTAAGAATATTTAAGTTATTTTATAATTGTATAAATTATATAATGGAAAAACAAATGATTGTATTCGATTAGGAGAAATGTTGGTAAATGCATAAAAATACATAAAATCACAAATATAAACAACTTTCCTCATTTACAAACTTCAGACATTGCGTACACATTTTTTGTGTATACCCTGTTTTTAACTCCTTCAAACAACAAACTACGCCCATTGACGATCGACTGATCAATTAAAACGCTAAGCGGCATCAATACACTGACAAAATGTGCACATTACGTGTGATATTACTCACGCTGATCTAATTGAATCCTTGTATGAAACGTACAATACCTATAATTTACGCAATTGCAGTAAATGTCGATGTCTGCTCGTAAAGTATACTGAAAGAGCCTTAGATATATATTATCTACAACTTTATCGCCCCCCCCCCACTTAGGCTCGCAGTTTAAACTTATAATTATTCTATAGCCGCTTTAATAAATATACTGAATGTTTCAAGTGCTCAGTATTATGTTATAATACACTGGCTTTAATGATATTTGATATTATTTCTCAGTTAACTTGCGGGACGCGAGTGTTGTCATTAAAGTTTCCTTGGAAAACGAGGAAAACTTTCCATGTTTTCAAATTATAACCCGTGAAGAATTATTCACAAACCATGTTGCGTGCTACAAGAAGTTTTTCATCAACATCACTTAGTGTATGTTGTAGGAATTTACGTTAACTAACCGGTAACAATACTTACACTAGCAAACAAAAAGTAAGCTGCTTTATGCTACTTGAAGGCTAAATGTCACATTTTACAGCGACATAGACAAGGAATAAAACCATAGAGCGCGACGCGATATGACCATAGGACATAGATAAGATGACGAGAGTCTCATAGACCGAAGTCGAAGCCGGTATCACAGTCGTCACAGACGGGAAAATATAATATTATTATGAATATTTTAATTCGTGTTTTATTTTAATAATTGAGGTCAACTCTCCGCTAAAAGTAAATAGCTCAAACAGTAATTACTGTAATTCTGTTAGTCTCTTTTGAATACTTTAAGCCTGTTGACATAAAACAAATAAATTGCGTTATTACATTGTAAGCCGTTGTTAACATTCATACAATTTGCTAATGAGTTGAAATTATATGCAATTACAAGGCATTAATATTTATTTTTACATAATATTATGTACCTAAGCGACTAGTGCAATAACCGTTAAAAATAATCCCCTTTAGCGCTGGCCGCAACAATCGAACGGATTTCATCATTCCAGTATTAATAAAGTTACGAATTTTTTAATGAAAACTCATTTTTGTTTTTAAATTGCATTTTCAGAGTATCAATAAGAAAAAAGCACTCCTCCGGGGTTAATACTCGGAATTAAAAAGTCAAACAAACACCACCAGATAGCACACGTGAATATACGAAAAGTACAGTTGAAAAACAACAGAGATACTAAATATTGAAGATAGGCAAACAAGAACCAATATGCAACGAATAGTATCCGGGCTGCGAATTTTTTGGAGTAAAAAATATTATTTTTATAGTTAATTAATTATTCACTTCGATAAATTCAAAAACACTAAACGTATATTAGGTTGGCAAGTATCACAAATTATTGTTACATATTACATTAATATAATATAATATAATATATGGTACACGTTGTTCGTTATACGTAAATATACAATGTAAACCAAACCAGTATTAAACAAATAAATAAATTTAACGTGGTTTGAAATTCATAATAATAAATTAAAAATTTAATAAAATTTATTTGATTTGTTGAAAAAAATAACAATTATTTCCGGTACGACTAGTGGTGTAGTGGGGCCGAGACGTCGTTCCGGTACGGTATGTTAGAAGATCCGTTCCGGTACGATTGTTCGTGGACCGATTTTTGTGAGAGTTTTTTAATGAATATTTTAATTAATATACGAATAAATACATTTCCGAGAAAAGAAACAACCGGAACTCTACTCCCCTCCTCTTTTTTCAGCACTACACCATTGTATTCATGTTTTTGAAAGCGAAAGCCATAATAATCAGCTAAAAAATAAAATATTTTTTGAAATGCTAATATTGCCCATTCAATGTACATATTTACAGAAGTATTATAAGCAAGATTAAATTTTTGCTGAAGTGAAAAAATTTAAAGAATTTCTACGTCCGACGCCCACATCAGCAATAAGGTTGAAGGCGGGTCGCGAGTAGGGGTGTGCGGTGAGGAGTCACCTTTGCCGCCCGGTTCCACTAACGTTTTTGCCGCCCGCATAAAAAAATCCACATAATAATTTGTTTTTTATACCTATACGTTAAAAATTGTCAACCCAATTGAGTTATAATACAAATATACTTTTATTATCCAGATATATTTTTGTTACAGATCAATTTGAGAAACACAAAACTCTTCACACTAATTCTGTTCCTTTTTACTAAGAGGTAAAATTCTTGCACTCATAAAATTATTACTTGACAGAATCATTATAGCCCATGTCCAAAGAATAAGATAAATCTCAGTTCTACGTATATGTGTTAAGATTTTAATTTGGAGACAATATCAAAGATATTGGTAAAAAGAGTGATACTACGTACGATTGAACAGCGAAATTTGATACGTGCAAATATTTATTACGTTTTAAATGCTGCCTGGGAGTTTAAAATTTCATTAATTCATTCGCCTAATTGACGAATGGAACACTAATGATCAATGGAGTGACATTTAAACAAGCGTGAAGTAAGGAGCGAGACGGCGAATCTCTAAAAGCTGAAAGTCGAGAGTTGTCTCCAAATAATCTTATGAGAGGATAGTTCCTGTCTTGAGTCGAAAATCTCAGGCTGGTGGTTAAATTTAGACAGTTATATATGAGATCCTCAAGATGTGATTTCTTGGCGAAATATTTTAATATACTTTTTGGAACCAAAAGCCTAAGAATACGGAATATTCAAAATCCATTCGTCTTTTTTAGCTTGCGTCGGGATACGAAAACACAATAAGCATACATTGCATACATTAGTCCATGCGAAAAATCAAATTGCACTAACAAAAAAATACACGTGGAAAGAATTACACAAGCAAAAAAACATTCATTTCACAATATCTAAAATATTAAAGCAGAACCAAAAACGTGTACTACCAACTAACGTAACCTTACACGTAGCTTATGAGTAATATATACCTGCTGTAAGGATAATTATTTGATGATATTGTCCAGACATAAGGAGAGACAGAACAGACAATAGGGCAAAAGAGGCATTTATGGAATTTATGGAATGGTTAATATAAATTTTTGTAAGACTCTTAATTTTTAATATCAAGAATTCAATTCTTTTGTAATATTATAATTATTTTTACATAAAATTTTAATAAAACAATGGCAACTTTTTCAAATTACTGCACATTTTAATGCATTATTGTAAGTTTACACTAGAAGCAAGGCCTGCAATTTAAAAAAAGATTACCTTAAATTCATCTCTTCGTCATTAAAATAGCAATAATTTTTCTAAGTAAAAATATTCTTTTTTTTCCTGTTCTTTAATTGGCATTAAACATAGAAGTTTTTAAGCTAATGGGATACTCATACACATGAATTTTTTCTAATTCCAGTGTTTTAAACTTTGTTGAAAAATGTTAAATGGTCGGAATTCACATTTTTAAACACTTTTCCTGGCAAAACTGTTTCTGTTTTTAAAAAACAGTGACACACATTTTATAGAAAAACCTATCAGAAATAATAATCAATAAACAGGAAGCGGTATTTTTTAAAGTTTTAGATTATTAAAATAAGTAACAAAGGGTACCAATTATTCAAAAATTCATAAAACTGTGTGACATTCGTCAGACATATGATTAGTTATTCTGAGGACATGGTCTCAGCTATCGATGATTTCTATTTGGACCACTACTTACAGGACAACCTGTATATCATTGGATTCGGAATTTTTATTTTTATTTAAAAATGTTTGTTTTTTTTTCGAAATATGCAAACAATATTAAGTACAATGTTAAGGTGAGCAAAATTCGGTATAACGATGTGACTTTTAAAACCTGCCATGTTTTTTTTTATTATAATAAAATATATATTTGGGTCCAAATTAATACAATAATTAAAGTAACTACATCATAATTTTATTTTAGATGTAAATAATTAATAAACTTTCTAAAAAATAATAATGCCTGTCATTATAATATGTTAGATATAACAATCTCAATCCATCTTCCTACCTGGACGATACGGAATACTATACACCCCAGCTCTGTTAGCACGCCCCCGGGTATAACGCACGGTTAGCGTGCCCTTAGTACATCATACGTATTGGTTCATCTGCATATTTCGTTTACCGCCTGGGCGGCATTGGATAACACGAATCCCTCGTTAGTACGCCCACGGGTATAACAAAAGAGCAAATATTGGTTCAACTGCATCATTCACCAAAGAAATACAAATATAATATGAACGGTTGATATGAAGAGAGTTATATTTATTTAATGTTAATTAGTTTAGGTTGATTGTTTAATGTTTAGGTTTTAATTAATTAAAAACGAAACTGGAGTATGTTTATTTTGGAAGATTCTTTTCTTCTAATTTACAAGTATTCTGTCTGGCCTACGTAAAAATTACCGGAATTCTCATTTTAATTTTAATTTTTTAAACTCGTTTGTTTTTATTATAATGATGAAACTTTGAGCTCTCAATTCAGATATTTGTCGATAAAGGCCGAAATTTATCAGTCGCAGTATCATCTGCTATGTGTATAAAAACAAAAATTATTAACAAAATCAACTTTGTGGTTAAAATTCATTTTTAGATTAAATAACTTTGTTTTTTTAACCACTTAATTAATTAATACACCAACCGGTTTCAGAAAATACCATTTCCTTCTTCAGGATATCAAATTAACTAACCAAAAAAAATAATCTAGTACCTACCTTAAATTGTTACGATGTTGAAA
Source organism: Eubasilissa regina (assembly GCA_022840565.1). NCBI lineage: Eukaryota > Metazoa > Arthropoda > Insecta > Trichoptera > Phryganeidae > Eubasilissa > Eubasilissa regina. The sequence goes on from JAINEB010000013.1 coordinate 18,644,935, forward strand.
GATGTGAAAATTGACTTGATATAAAATTTTTAGTAACATTTTTTTAGGAAATTTTTTTAGAATTGGACTTGTTAAATTTATGTGGTTATTTATAATATTTTAATTAATTTTACACGCTTCATTTATTTCTAATGATTATTCAAATAAATACCAATATTGTTTATAGACAAAGTAAAACAGACAATCCCAAATTTTTATGAATATTTTTTAATTTTCTTATAAATAATTGGAAAATTCTAATCATTTTAAATGCTCTTTGACTCTTATGTTAAAATTTCGACCTGTTTTATCATTATAGAAAGTATTACAATTTTTAATGCTAAGTTTAAGAAAAATTAAATTTATCAACTTTGTCTTTGGAATTTATGAATAATTTTCCTATCCTATATTATTATTTGTATAAAATGGTGTGATATTTTGTAGTGGCGTTTAGATATTTGATTCGAAAATTTGTTTATAAATAAAATCCTACCCAAACAATCAATACAATTATTTTGTTTTATCTCTAATAGAGTACTACTAATATAAATTATGGACTGAAGTATTTTTTTATTTTGGATATTGCCACTCAATTAACCCTAGATCACGATTCATCTATTTATTATTAAGAAAGTGTAGATATAATATAATTTTTCATTTAAGTTTTATAATTTTGAATAAGAGTTTATGTAATGAGAAAATGTGATATTTCTCCAGCACTTTTCATGGGTTGTGACCCTTACATATATACACTTTATACATGTTACATGTCACGTAGGGGTCGTTTCATTATTCACTTAACTATAAAGTGAACTCATCCTGAATGCAGCTACGTGCTATAATGCATATGCAACATGGTATCCTATACATTACATACTACTTGCACGGAACGCTGGATGTTCGAACCATTGCGCACATATTTCTCGGAGCACGTACGGTGCTTGGCATTTGCTTCTCGGATATTGCTTGTAATAAATGTACACAGCGACTTGTTAGTTTTAACTGCTTGCTCAATGCTTGCTTCAATAATTCTACTCCGTTAAACAAGATATCACCTCTATTGTAATTGTAGCAAATAGCATTAAAATAATCCACTTTGGCACACTGTCTATTGATCGTAAACTATTTTGTAAAGGTCTGAGAGAAAAAAACCAGAGTATATATATATTTTTTGTACTATAAGGGTTCGCGATTATAAATAAATGGATGTTTGTGTGGGTGTATGTTGATTCCAGATCAGAAGGTGCGAAGGTAATGCGAATTGTGTGAGTATTGAGTGCCCCAACATTTACCCAAATACTCTCCTATTCGATACGGTTTGTGAGGATGTATGTAAATACGCATGTGTGACAGGCGGCAGGTTATAAGAACAGAAACGACTTATAGATTGCACGGAGTTTATTGATAAAAGTTACTTGTGTAAAGGTAGAAGTTAACTGTATAAAGGTACAAGTTACTGCTAGGTTCGCGAACTGAGATGGGAGGCGGTTTTCAAAGCTGTTGCTTGGGCGACGTCGATAGGAAGAATGATCGTGATTCAGTGAAACTAGCCGAATCTCTATTGTTGTTGAACGCCGCGGGTATATATCCCGTGTCTATATAGCTGATAGAAGTTGACTTCCCAGGGTGGCCTCAGTGACGAGAGTAGAGGCAATAGCCCTCCGCATTACTTTCGCTTGTATAAGATAAATTTCGATAGAAATACCACATATTGCAGAGAACCTCAGAATTTCAATGCACTTTGTTGTTCAATCATGATTAGGAGATCTCGAGACCACCGTCCGTTAAACAGTTTGTATGTGTATATATATACTGGGTGTAATACATTTATTGCACTTTATTTTAGGAGTTGGTGCGTATTAGAAATACTCAAGTTTCGTGTCTCATCTCAATCGTGTCAGAGATGTAAGCATTTAAAAAAATCGATTATTTAGATTAATTGAAACATTTTAGTGATTCTAAATTATATGTTGAATATATAAAATAAAAGGTCACAAAAAAAGTACGAGTGGCCAGACTATTTTTGTTAGACAATTTAGGGCCTGAAGCAAAGATATAAAACTCCTTTATTTTTTTATCTGATTTCAATCCAACTTTTCTGGTAGATATCTCTGCTAAATTCATTATCTAGCCTTATTCGCCATTTTATTTTAAAATGGCAGCTGATTAAAAACTTCGTAACTCCGTTAGTATTGATCTTAAAGTAAAAAGTTAAAACGTTCTTCATTCTTCTTTCTCCTTCCTTTCTGTTCCTTCTCATGGCCAGAGCCGGAAAGAATTTTTCTAGTCATCTGATTGATACAAAAACAAAACAGGTATGTAATAAATGTTACAATCTGAAGACCCACTTGCTGACCTGGAAAACTAAGATTCAGATTTATAAAATACTACTGATACCGTGTGGATCTGAATACTTTACAAGAAAGATTAATATATTTATTATTAACTATAGAATTAAAATTCTAAAAAAGATATGGGGTGTAACCCAAGAATTAGACGCAGAATTTTGTGAACTCAACATTATTGTTATAATTATAGGTTATCAAGATAGCACGGTTGACGTGGGCTGATCACGTTCAACGCATGGATCAGCAAAGAAAATATTTAAAGCAAAATCCAATGGTGGAAAGAGTGTCAGAAGAGCCAAGGTGTAGTGGTTGGATGACGTTACTCAGGATGCTCATGCAGTCAGCATCGAAAACTAGGAAAGGACAGCGGAGGACAAATCGGAGTGGCGAGAGTTACTTGAGAAGGTCATCAATGGGGCAACAGGCCTACACCGGGGTGTTGCCTCATTGATGATGATGATAAATTATACATTATCATATTTAGCGCCTTACAGAATTAGTGATGGTAAACCGTTGTGTGACTGTGATTGTGACGATGATTGGTAACTAAGATTTAACTATTGAAGGTTTAATTTCGACTGCATCAGTGATTGGTCGAAGAATTACGAATAATCAGTTACTAATCATCGTTACAATCATAGCCAATATGACGGTTTAAATAACGATTTAACTATCACTATTCAGAATGTTCTCAAGATTTTGCAGTTTTAGATGTACATGTATAATAAATATATATATATATATATATATATATTATATAATATATAATCAACATAGACGTATGTGCGTGAGTACTATGTATAACTATATGGATATGTATAGGTATTTTAGTATGTTTTAGATGTACACCTATACATGAATTAAAATATTTTTCGGCTCTTCGTAAAAATTGTACACAATAAGAAAAGCAACATTTTGAGTATGTCCATATTTTTGTAGGAACCAATTACTGGGATTTATCCCCAGAGGGATTGTCATCAAGATATGTCACAGAGACGAAGCTATTATTTTTATTTACATGGGAATTATGGAATTCTTGGTCATTACAGGGCTTACGACCTGTCATCGGCTGGCTTAAGTGATTGCTTTACACAATGAAAAGTTCACCTATTTACCCATGCTACCACATATATACAATTTTTGAAGTTATATATATGTCATCATATTGGAATATTTCAATTAATTTAAAAGATTTAGACTTACTCAAAATATTGTGATATATACTGGTCTAAATACTGCCTTTTATGTTAATAATTCGAATGAATTTCATATATACACATAAATGATATAGCCCCATACTTCAGTCAAAAATAATCTCAGCTTCAGCGATATCTATACTGTTACATGAGAATAAATATCAAATAAAAAAAAGGGGACAGCTTAGTTGGTCATAATAAATAATTGAAATGTTCCAACATGACAACATTGGATAGATGTGGTAGAATGGGTAAATGGGGGAACGTTTCATCGTGTAAAGAGATCACTTAAGCCAGCCGATGACAGGTCGTAAGCCCTGTAATGCCCAAGACTTCCATACTTCTGTGATGGAACCGTTATTCTCCTATATTCTAGATTTCTAATTTACTATATTTATCCAAGACGATAGATATGATTGTTAGGCAGTATTTTGTTCAATTATTTCTATACGACTGTAGGGTGCGTTGCCCCTATATTAAATTATTAACTATTATCTCGGTTATTTCTCTACGTTCGATGTTTAAATAATGTAAATGGGAATTTGGGCCCCGGTGGCCTTCGTAACCCGCGTAGACAGTTACTACAAAACCTTAATATTAATTTGGCCAAATAATCATCTAATGGTTAGGAACATTCCCCCCGCGTTTGCAATTATCAAATATCTGAAGTTTCCAAACATCTAAATATTATAGTCGTTCAAATATCTATAGAGCAATTGTTAAAATAAATATACGACTATTTTATAGTACGCGATTAAATAACGGAAAAACCTCCGATCATGCGGCATGATACTCGAGCTCACTCGTTAAAACATTAATTTTACTAGTCTTCAATTTATTACCTTCAATTCCGAAACGTTATTTGCGCGTATGTAAGTAAGTGAATCTCGACGCGAGCCAATTACCATAACCCCGCTGAACCCCTCTCGTATTTCGAAATTTCGAATTCGTATTTTTATATCAGTTGATTATATGTGGATCAGCACACTTCCCATGTAAATAAAAATAATAGTTTCATCTCTATGAGATATCTAGTATATTAGAAATGCAATTATATTTGATATTCTCTGCCCTAAACGAGTTTGATTTAAGATACATTTTGTTATTTATTTATATATAATTCATTACTGCAACATTTCATCAGATCCCTGTTATTTGTAAACCGTTCATTAAATTCATATATTTTTATTTCCACGAACCATTAATTTTGTAATCCTTTTTAGCGAAAAAATCGACCAGGAAAGCGAACAAGACTAGTAGAATAAACCAGAAAACACGAGACATGTTTAATGTGATTATGGGAATAAATTGGTAATATTACGAAAATAGGCTAGTTTTACGGTAGGACCATTTATTCCTAACCGAAGTAGCAGTAGCTACCGGGTTGACCACTCGAAACAACACCTCGACGCCCGAGCGGAGGCGTCCCCACCCCATCTTGTTAGTTGATCCCGGTGCTGGGAACATTTGCACAGAGTTAAACTTCAAAAGGAGATTGAATACCTCCGGGTATGTGCAGTGAATACAGAGACCAAAGCTTTAAGTAAACACCCCAAAGATATAAACAGGTAACCTAAAGCGTGCGGATGCAAATAATACTAATAAATCCTCGCCATTAAATGTTTGGAAGTTAATGAACAAATTTTGTGATTGTCTTTCACATCATTATTTCAAATAGCTCCAATGACGTGGATCGAGTTAACCGCGCATTCCATGAAAGGTTACAAATTTATAATCCGTAAAATTATAGAGCAATGAAGTCTGGAAGATGGAAAATCATTTTGTCCGTGATGGTCCGACACGTTTATATGCATGGAAAATCTTAGAAATCATAGTTTCAATTTTCTATTAAATCTTCTTACAAATTATTCTAAGATTTTTATTCCATTAGTCCATAATAAAGATACGCATTAAGCTAATTGTTGCAAAAATTCAAAGAAAAATGTACGATTCAGTCATCAAAACTTAAAATTTATTGTAAACAGGTAGTATTTTCTCATTCGAATAAAATGTAACACAAATTAAATGATTCGATTAGAAAAAATCTATTTATTGAAAAAATATTTGGTTGCTACCGGTATACCACAGAACTATGTTCTGAATAAAATACAATAAAAATGTGTTTTCTCTAAAAATGAATAATATACGTAATATAATGTCCGTGTCCACTGAATGAGGCACGATGAGATTTAGTTGAGTTGAGTCTCAGTACAGTACCGTGCACACATGTTGAGATTTTGATCTGAAGATAAACTCAGGTATCGGCTTGATATTTGTAGAAAGAGACAAAATCTCAAACCTGTGTATCCGACGTTCAGTTTTACTACGCGACTCAATATATGCCTACAAATATCACCTAAAACTATACAACACTATAACTATTTATTTCAAAAAGTTAGACAATCAGAAGGCATTAAATAACAAATATTTATTTTATGCTATCTGCTGCCGTATATATTCAAATTTACCCAATTGATGAACGGAATGATCAATGAATATGAATGGTCAATAGATTGACATCTGATGTTCGACGTACAATAAGCGTGAAGTGAGGATTAAGACGATGAATCTCTGTGACTTGGTTTATACACGGTGGACTACAAAAGCCAAGAGTCGTCTTCTTAGAATCTTATAGAACCATAATCGATCGAAGCATGTCTTAGAGATTTTATCGAAAATCTTTTAAATATCTCATCCGTGGACACGGACCATGATATTTTTCATTAAGTACTCTACGAGTCTAGGAGTCATATACTCAGTGGCGTGCTGTAAGTAAAGATATAGGTTATGATGTTACCAATGATATTATACAATTATATATAATATATGTAATACAATATATGTACTTTCATTTAACCAACGTCTTTAGACAAAATAAATCCGTCGTTTATACGAACCTACCATGTATTCATTTATAATTTTAGAGGACTAATAATAGTGTTTTTAAGGTTTAAGTTTTAAAATAAAATAATACCTTCATACCCATATAAAAAATGTATAGACGTTTTTAAGAACACTTTCTGTGACTGAAATTGATTAATTTATTGTTTAAAAATCCTTCACGTAATAACTAAAGGAAATAATCATTTTGATTAAAGGTTAACGTGGGAAATAGTTCTGCCAATTGGTTTTTGTTTTTCCCAAATCAAAAACCAATTCATGCACCAAATTTAAAGAACAATCACGAAATCAACCCGTTGAAAACAGTAAGATAGTAAAATTTTCAAATTAGTAAAAGAGGAAGTAGACACTTAAATGATTTGCATGCAGTTGTAAGCCTTTCTACTGTTATTCTATTAAAAAACAGCATAGGTAACGACTCCATACAAAATGGATCAACCAAAAGGAATTTTCAATTCAGTAAATAGTAATTCACTAGCTTAAAGACTGAACACAGTAATGTGAATAGCTCGATGCGGCGAATACAAAAAACGCTATGGGTACAGCGGTGAGCCGTCGCGGTAGTTTTTAAAACTAAGCAATTAAAGTTTCTACTGGTACACAGATGGTGATAATTATTAAATAATGTTTTCGTTTATGTTATTCCAATTATTTAATTTATATTTGCTTCCCAGAATTTTTAGTAATGCACAGATTGTTTGCTTGTATGCACCGTACGCCCCGGCATATACTATCATAAATCAACTACTTGGTACGTTCAATTACTACATTTCAGCACACTAAAATAGTAATGTGTTCGATTCTAAAATATTTCGGACAAAAAATGTATATGGATCTGATTAGGTTATTAGTTATTATTGATAATTAATGCCCATCCAAAAAAAAAAATATTCTCAAAACCTAAAACAATCTAACAAACAAATTAGGTATTACGTGTGAGAAGCAAAAGAAAAAGTGGAGATTTGTCTAATGGGGGCAATTTAGCATGAAACCTTTATCTCGTTTCTTGAAGAGACATGAATATAAAACATTTCGTGAAAGAGTTTGTCTCAACAATAGTAGATTTCATAATATTAACGAGCATTCTCTCTGATCTTCTCGAGTACGTGCCCCAGAAATGGCAAAGTTCTTAAAATTTTCCACCCACGATGGATTCTCGAAATTTTAGCCGAGGGTGGGTGGCCAGTTCTCAAAAAAACCCCAGCCTTTTGGCACGAACGAGTCGTTTGACACCGTAATATTGTATTTGTCAGCTTTTGTCAACAGCGTCGGGCTGGTTCTCGGGATGAGTAAAAAATCGAAAATGGGTGTAGTTGTAAACTCGTAGTAGGGCTTCCGATACCGAAGTATTCTTCAAAAACAGTATTTGGATATTTACAAAAATATTTACAATTATTATATTTTAAAATTAGTTGGGTATTTTTCTTTTTGATTTCATTTATAAAAATGTGTTAAGTTTATGTTTTTATAGTTATTATCGATCTTAATGTATATAAATTGTCGATATTATTAACTGATTTGATTTAATCAGTCAGGTTTATTTGGTAATTGTTATTTTTTATTTACATACAGTATGCATTTTCACACATTATATTGCAGTACAATATCATAGGTAAGGGTGCATGACTTTAATAAGGGTGCATGTATAATAGTATAGATAAATTGAAATAGCTGAGAATTGTGAATTTATCATAAAATCACATTTTTTTAACGGGGAACATGTTAAAAACCAAACTTGCAAACATTAATGAATTTGCTAATATATTCTGTTATGTATAAAAAAATGTTGCGAGCTATTTATAAAAATGTTTTTTTATCAATAAATGTAGATTTATCGGCCGCTAGGCCCTGCGGGCGGCTATTGTGGCCGCTTAGCGCTCAAGGTTTCCGTAGAAAGGTTTTTATCTAGACTGCGATGATTTTTGCCCGATTTTTGCAGACAATGGGAAATTTTATATCTGCGCCTACGCATGTATGTACGTGATTAGTAGTAAATTTTTACTTAAGTAATAAAAGTTACTAAAGTAAACATTTTTACGAAAACGGGTTATTTGATTGTTGGTAAAAAAATATTTACTTCTCGATATTACATCCTGTAGTAAACTCATTTTACTCTCCGATATACGATAGTAAAAAGGAGAATCGATAGTTAAATATGGCGAACTTTTCACAGCTGTTCCAAAAGTCATCTGACACATTGATTCTTCGAAAGTTGCAGTATACGACAACGAATCATTCAATAACTCGTTATTTAAGAGTGATGAAAGTTCGTTCAATGATAATCTTGTTGTTCAATAAACATAAGCAAATAATACGAAAAATTTTCACTACTAAAGTGACATATATTGAACGCCTTGGCGAAAAATCTATATAAAGCATATTTCATGATTATTTATCGCGCCTCCATCATATCCATTTATATTTTGACAATAGTAAATTTGACGTTCGAACAACCCTCAAATGATTTTAATCACGGAAGTTGGTAAAAAGTTACTACTGATCACACAACCGGCTCTACAACACAATGTTGTAGAGCACCATTACAAGAAATACTTACTCATTATTATTATTATTTTTTTAACAATAAAATATAAATAAAATACATGTATATATATATATATATATATATATATTGTCAATAGAATAGGAATGTAATGCGGTATTGGCTTTTACCGGTATTACCGGGATTCCGGTTTCGGTGTTGGCAGCCCTGCTCGAGGGTTGCAAAATGCTGTGTACAACCTACACTCATTGACCTGATTCCACTGGTCTAAAGGGTCTGCTGGGATGATGAGACTCATAAATTAGAGCAAAGTCATACAACGCCTACAATTTAGGAGGTCCATCATCACGATTCCTACATACAAATATGGTCATTATAATACATACGTCTCTGTAGTATTTTTTTAGTACACTTTACTACACGTATGCACCGTATTAATTTAATAATAGTTTTTCATTGTAAAAAAATCTAAATGAAATTTTACATATTTTAAATATTATTATTACCTATAATTAATTATCAGTGTATATTTATGTGCAAGCACATTCTTGAATATTTCTTCATTAACATCACACTTTTGGTATCGAAATTGCAATTTACTTTTTTTAGTGTTTTTAATTTCTTAACCATAAAAGTGAATTCTGCAATAAATTATTATCTCTCTGTCAGGGTCATTAATGACCCCAAGATAGGTATATATTTATTTTGTCCTGTCGCCTTTTTGGGTTTACTTATTCGTCATTTACCTTCAGGTTTATTATTGAGTAGCTATTTCGGAAGATATCTTTCATAGTTCTACATGTCTTAGCCATTGAAGTCTCCCTAATTTTATGATTTCTATGACTTTCGGTCAATCATACAAGTCGTAAATTTCCTAGTTATAATGCCAACGATACACATCATTTTGTTTGACAACTCCGAATTTTTTTGTGTGGATCTTTCTTTGAAATATATCTAATATTGGTAGTATCGTTTAATCTTTCATTGTTAGAGTTCAGGTTCCTGATGCGTAGGTAAGCACCGGATTTATCAAAGTTTTGTATTACATTACCTTTATTTTTCTTGAACGATTTCTGCTGTTTTTGTAGACATTATTTTTATGGACTCCTAAATAAGAATTATCCTAAATTATGGGGACAACTCGTATTTATAAGTAGGCTTTGGAGTGAAATAAAGATACTATTATTTCTCGTCACCCAATCTTTTTAGGTATATAATTGTATAATGGAGATATGTAGCCAATAATTATCCTCATAAATCTCGGATTACAATCGTCAGTTGCCTCTATCTTTCCTTACAACTTTCTGTTTAATATTGCCCTGATCTCGGTTTAAACGGACCACATTATTTTATCGGAAGTTATAGGTAGCATTACCTGCCACCAAATGTGTTAAGTATTTTTTACTACACTTTGGAACGTTTTCGTCAAATAATAGTTTACTTCTGTGCGATAGTGATTGATAATTCATAATGAAATATACATTTTAAATAAAGTCTTTTAAAATGTGTTTGAAAAATGTATGTTAGGTACAATAAATAAATAGCTTATTTAAACATAGGTGTTAAAACATTAACATGTATTATCTTTATGTAGATCGTACGCAGACGATTTGACATACGAAAAGATATAGCGCGCAAACAAGCAATGATTTATTACCGCATGTTTTTTGTACAATGATGTAACTCAACACAGATAAATCTCTGAGACGAGAGATCAAAGTCTCGTTGATGTATATGCACTGTGATGGACTAAATGAGAATATTAACATAAAATGTATAATAACTTGATTCAAACCACGAAAGAAGTAGATGACTCGGTGATATTAAAGGCGATTGAATTGATTCTTGAGAAATCGATTCAAAGATCTGATCACCAGAATAAAATAAATATATCAAAACAAAATTATGTGTTTACTAAAATGTATGTTTAAAATTATTTATATTCATTGTCCTGCTCAAATAATGAAATACTTTTGACTTACACATCTAATCAGTACTAATTTTCAAACACAATTAACTGCTTATGAAAAACAAGACTAACTTAGTGATCTTCCATGACAAGAATTCTTGATAACCTGGTTATTAGATGAATATTTTATGGCTCCTAAAAACAAGCACATCAATAATGTCTAAATCATTTCTCCTATCTCTTGTCCTTTCAAAAATTAATTAATAATTTTGTTAACTTTAACTTTTTAATATAAAAACAGAAAAATTTGTGTATTGAGTCTGCCAAGAAAAAAATTAGAAGTACGTATTAAATGCTTTATGACATTTTCTTCAATTTCATTTCTAATATGATCATATAGCATCGGAAATATTGTTGGGTTATTGGAGTAGACTTTTCCTTTCGTGTACCCTCACAGAAAATAATCAGGAGCCGTCAAATTATCGAGGAAGCCAGTCGATATCACCATTTTTTGACATTATGCGGCGTAGCTCGGGTTGTATGTATGTATGAGGTGGCACGGTTCTATTAAAACCACATATGTGAATCAATCCAATTCGGCCATCGAGAAGTTTTCCAACACGTGACGATATCGATAACCGTTAATGGTAACAGCATTGCCCCTTGCATCTTCAAATAAATAGGGGTCAATGATACCACAGTAACTTTGCACGGGTGTAAAGGTCGTTTGTGTATCAATTGAGGATTTTCAGTGCCTCAATAATGGCTGTTTTGTTTACTAACAAATCCCGCTAAGTCGAAATGAGCTTCGTCGCTTATGATGATCTTTTTCCGAAAGTCTAACGATTATTTAGATAAAATGTTTTAATGATTTTAACACATCATTGAAGCGTTAGATGCCCCACAATAAATTGTAATGACGTTTTCTCTACGATTACTAAATGAGAACTGACAAATATCTACCAAACAAAAATGGCGGCCAAATAGTATCGGCCTGGAACACAATATTCATCCTGTATAAGATCAACGACATTTTGTACATTGAACCACTTTTCCATATTATACAGCCAAGATAATCTCTTTATATATAAGGAATTAAATGTAGAGCCATAAGATTATTGTAATTACGAACTACGCAACGCGACCTTTCCCTTCACGGTGGACGGACAACCGAGACCAGAATTGCTGGATATTATAATCAAAATAGCAGAAGTTCTATGTGATTATAATAACCGGCGTCTACAGTATCTAGGAAGTGTTTTCAAATTTATTTTCGAATTATCTCTTGATTGGATTGAAATAAATTTTCCTCGAGCAGCCTACTTCTAGGAGGTGAGGCTGAAGTGTGAGGCAGCTAAGGGTGGCGCTCATGACGTATTCAGGCCACCGTTCTATCTTTAATTGGAATACTGTTTGGAGAGTTGCAGGTCTGGACTAGTGGTGAGATAAAATATGTAGTAATATTTACAGGATATTTATTAACCTTTACCATACCATGATATAAAATACCCGAACGCAGCCACGCTGTCAACTCGTGTTATCGTAATAACGTATTTATCGATATATTATTAATATATGATTGTAGATCAGTGTTACTGCATGGTTTTGGAAGGGTTAAAGACGCATCTAATTTAATTTGATGCTTAAAAAAATCTGTCACATTTTATTTATGTGTGTACTTGATTAATTATTGATATTTTCATTTGTTGCGTATCGATTTCGTCATAGAGAAAAAAAGAGAAAATAAAAATTTGTCTCGATACATTATTTCTTATGCATCATTAATAAGATGATTTTAAAACATCAGAAATTTGCGGGATCCAAAATTTATTACATGTGATCTGAAAACATTACCTTCCTCACCAGTTATTATTATACAATAAACACTTTTATAATGCGTGCCATTTTATACTAGTAAACTCACAATTGGATCCAATTGTATATTTATTTTAAAGTATTATTACTTGTAAAGAAAACAACAAGGAATTTAGTTTCATTATCCACGATGGCTGTGTAAGGATGTGTTTTTAAAAAATACTATTGCCATAATTATGTCTGACTATGTCTGCAATTAATCCAAAAATAGCAGCTCAGAAAATTATATTAAAAGTTATCCTCAAAACCCCAATCACAACGAGCACTGACGAAATTTTTAATAAATTCGATAACTTTGATATAAGACAAATAAATGCTAATACTACTCTTAAATACATATATAAATACAAACAGACACATTTTAAAACAACTCAAAATATAATTTTCACACGGACAAATACAAATAACCTACAAACCCCAAGAGTACATACAACATATGGGCAAAGGAACTACAAATATTTTGTACCTAAACTATTTAATAGAATGCTATTTACTATTTAAACCAATTGAATTATCCCAAGAACATGGAACACATATTAAAACTTGGTAATATTGAGTAGAGCCAGTATTGGTGCACTCTCCGAAACATACTGACTCATACCTATATTAATTATTGCTACAAAATGATCCAAAATTAATTTATTAAGTCCACTTTAAAATTGTTCTTCATGTACATGTGTACATTATATAGTATATAAAATTGTTCTTCATGTACATGTGTACATTATATAGTATATAAAATTGTTCTTCATGTACACATTATATAGTATATAAATGTAATTCTAATTAATTGTACAATTGCTTGTAAACTATGCCCGTCTTGACATAGAATTTCTCTAGTGGGACGGGCACAGTCCAAACGTATTTTTACATTGTACTATATAGTTATAAATAAATAAATTGGGCCCAAAATTTTAGGGACAAATAAATATGAGTTATTTATATATACATTGTTGTGTATCGCATAGATGGTTAGGTCCTCACTCACATAATAAGTATGTATTAACAAGCCAAGTCTTCTGACCACGACAGCTAAGCCGCCCAATGGTGTTATTAGGGTAATAGAACTGGTAAATAATTAATGAAGTAATGCCCAATGGTGTTATTAGGGTAATAGAACTGGTAAATAATTAATGAAGTAATCCTAAATGAGATAACTGAAGACACAAACGAATTCATGACTTGAATTATTAATCGGCCTTGAAAACATAAATTATTTGTTAATTAACTTTGCTTATTATATTAACGATCTAAAAAAATTATTTTAACCACAAAGTTGATTTTGTAAATATTAAAAGTATTATTATTTTTGTTTTTAAACCACAATGAATTAATTATATTCATCAACCAGTCTCGGAAAATGCCTTTTGCTTCACCAGGATGACAAAAAAAAAACTAAAACTAAAACCACATGTACAAAAATTCAAATTTTTAAAACAAATTTAATTATTAAAATGAATAACCACAACGTGTGTGCGTTAGATATTAAAAATATGAAAAAAAAAATTATTATCAGTAAAACAGTAAACCGAAACAACAAAATACGCAAAAACATGTATTAGATTAATATACGTATAGAAAGGTACACATAAAAATGTTATTTTTAACAATTTTTTGTTTGAAATTCTTTCTGCCATATTACTATTTAAATACGTGGAATATCGTATGGCTACCAATACAACATATTAAACATCTAAAGATTATTAGAATATAAACTGTAAAAAGATACGGTTTTAATATAAATTTTGGGCTGCAAGAGTCTCTAATCTAGATTGGCGATGAGGGATCAAGGTCGCCGATAGTAGAAAATTAATGACACATCTGGTTTAACAAAACTTTTTAAAATCTATTTTCTTATTTCGATCAAATCCAGCACTTATCACTATGGCATTCGGTTTGAATGTTCATCGATTCGGGCTTGAGGAGAGGTATGTATAGAATTTGAATTCAAACCTCGTGAGGCGAATTGTACTGGACTTCTACTTGGATCAAGTTAAGGTGAGACTAATGAAATAAGTGGAATAGTTAATTTTCAATCTTGGTGTTTCGCCGAACACTTTGTCCGACTCTCAAAGGCAATTGAATGTGTAGGTAGAAGAAAGATGTGTAATACGACATGGGGGAAAAATATCGATGTAGACTCTCTCTCTATAGTATTATACTCCTTTCGATTTTCACAGAACAATTCGCATAGTGCTAGACGTAAGATGCACATTGTAACAATGTATTGATGCCGCTCTGCATTTTAATTGGTCAGTGGGCGGGGTTGTCTTTTGAAATTAGTTATTAACACGGTGTCCACGAAAAAAATATACGAAATGTTAGAATTTTATAAATTAGAAAAGTTTATACTAATGTTTACGTGTACATCAGTTTATTTTTAAAATCTGTTAAAAACGGTGTTATAATTACATAAAATTTTGACTTCTGTATGTGTTCTAATTCCAATGAGTTTTCTGGCACCATGTATTTATTTAATATTTAAAAAAAAAAGTATTATACATTTTTGGAAAGGACTTTTTTGAAAACGCACACAAATACAATTGTTCTTTCTAAATGAAAAGTAGTTTAGCTTGCAGTAGGCAAAAACTTAGGTTATGCTGTTACCGACGATGCTAGATACGAGTAGGTATACTATGTTTAAAAAGTGTGAGAAAAATTATTTTGATTTTGAGGATAATTCTATCTATTTTATTATATTTCAAAATAATTGTGAAGTTCTTCAACTGCTCCGTACCGTTCTCTGCCTTCGATTTTGCTAAAAATATTATCTACGATTTCTCATTTAGACAACCGATATTAAAAATGTTTCTTTGAAATAGTGGTTAATAACATTGAATAACTAACTTTACTTGACTGGTTTAAGCTACTTCTAACCTAACACAACTTCGATAGGAAAATACTTAGTTCAGTAAGATTGTTATACGGAATAAACAAACAAAAAATAACATATCTTGAACGTAGGGATTAAAACGACAAAGTATGTTAACCATCCAATCACTTTTTTTCGTATAATTTCCGTGTTCACGTTACCAGCGTTTTTAGATTGATATGTTATGCAATTCCGTCTTATAAAATAAAATAAAATTAAAATTTGTTTTCCAATAGTTTCAGTTTTGTTATTTAATTTCGTCATAATATTGTCATTCATAAATCCCACAGATCTATTGTACGTTTTGGCTTATTTTAAATAGTTTCATAACTTGGCAGCTGTTTCATAAAATGATGCAAACGATGGATGCGATATTTGTTTGGCTTAGGTTCAAATCGTAGAGAACTATATAATAATGAACCTTGATGCCAACACATCAATAATCAAGAAGAAAGCAAAGCACTGCCACTCTTGAATATGAGGCGCATTGAATCCCGTGGATCTATTGACCGTATTAAAAAGAGGTAAAATAAATGCCTGGTGAAGCTCATTGGAATATGTCAGGAAGGACACCTCGGATATGAGGTGGACTAATCCAGTGGAAGAAGTTGAAAAATCCACATTAGTACTCGAAGAGAGAAGATCTGAGAAATCTGAGCATTACTGATCCATTAATCTGAGTTTCCAAATCTGGGAAGATTGCGGTGGCTTCAAGAAATTAAAAATTTGATATATTATGGAAGTATGGCTATGATCTGAACAATATGCAACTACTGATGATAATCCTACCCCATATTTCGGACCATCACTCATATTTGGTATTCAATATTCACATTGGATACAAGTGAGGAGAGAATGGCCTGAACATAGACTATTTACGAGCCTTATCTTCCCGTCATCCATCGCCTTACTGTTTTCTTTTGTTCTCGTGCTAATACGGTTGATTAATTGTTAATACACTCACTTGAGTCCAGTAGTCCTGATTTGTTAGTATTTATTTTTTAAACTGTTTCAAAATGTACTAAAAATGGAATAAAAAGGTATTTGATATCTGAATTGTTTATATACACATTTAATAAATATATCAACCAGAACCCAGAAAATAGTGACAGATAACAGGAACGTTTAAGTTATATTTGGTTGGGTTAAAGATACCAAAATGGCAGTGGACATATAACAGAAAAGATCCATACTTACTTGAGAAATACTTGAGCGAGATGGAGAGTCAGGAGGGTAAGCCGTTGCCTCAATTCAGTATCTAAAGAAGTGGTGCTTCACGCGGGGCTGCACACTTCCGGAGCGCAGCCTTCTGTTGTCCGTCCTTGGACGTGCAAGAACGGACAACGACGTAGCGTGGCACCGTCAGTCCAAGCTCACAATATCATGTCAGCCAAATTATAAATTCTAATATTGTATTATAAAGGAAGAATGTAAAAGAAAGTGTACATTAATACGTAGTACACAAGAAGAAGATTATTATGTAAACACGGTATTAATTAACTTTCCAGAAATTTCACTCCCTTATCTTTGCGTTTCCAAAATTCTCTTTGTATAAAACCTTTCTAATTGATAAGAGTTTATAGCACGGTTTTATGAGTCCAGCCTAAAACAAGATGTTCTGAGTGCTACGTTGTTGAATGCTTTAAGTGCCAGCGACGATGACGATCCCTCCAGATAAGAGAACCTTTTATTTGGATCCTGGGGTGAGGTACAAAAAGCCATTAAGAAACCATCTTAGTAATAGTCCGTACACAAAGTCACCTGAGTTAATATTTTATACGGAGCTCGAAATTTACGATCTAAACGGGCAATATGTTCAAGGGTTGTGATTGCATCTCATAGGGGTGTAAGAAAACATAATCTTTTGAATAACAAAACTAATTTCACAATTTTAGGGGAAGATTTTTGATTAATAATACAAGATTGTCTCCCAACAAAACTTTTCACAAAAACTTTCATTTTGGTTCGCGCATTGTACGGTCGAATTTACTCGTCAGTTTCGAGCTGGATTTAAGATAAAAGAGTTTCCGTAGAAAATAAATCCGCAAAACTTTAAATAAAACATATATGTATTTATATATGGAACTGGCATCTCTTCTGGGTTAGATCACGTTTTTCGTAGATGGTTTTATACCGACGTTTCGGCACGGTGATACGTGTTATTTATATATCATGCAAAACAGTACGGTTTTACCGTAATTTTTTAAGACAACGCCTTGATAATGGCACGTGTCAAAGATGTGGAAATTAACGTAATGATACGAAATTATTGTAAAATTTTTTTAGGAAATATTTTTTGTATATGACTTGTGCTTAAATTTACTTGGTTATTTGTAGTATTTTGGTTAATTTTACACGCTTTACTTATTTTTAATGTTTCTAAATTATTTAATTTAAGACCAACATTGTTTACATGTAAAACAGATAATCCCAAATTTTTATTAAAAGTTTGATCATTTCCTAATAAATGATTGCAATTATTTTACATCCTAATGAAGGAAATTGTATTTTCCAAAACCAGTTTGTGTATTTAATTTAGCTCGTAAAAGTGGTTAAAAACAAACTTATAAATAATTTATATTAAAACGAAAATATTACTTACATATATATGAGATACGTAAGCACCAGGGCGAGAAGTTGTGTATTCAACTTAATTTATGAATGCTGCACAGAAGATACTGAGAAGTTATTGAGCGATGTGTTATTTGATTGTTCCTGTCCAGACAATTAAATAACAAACAAACAATTAGCTAATAATACACAAAGGTAAGTAATATCAAGAGGGAGCATTTAGTCAAATATATAAGCGAAAATTGTTTCTGATTGTAAATTTAATTGCATGAAGGCACACTTCTTCCAGACAGGTGATTGACGGCTGCTACTATCTTAGCATATAGTTGAAACGACGGAGGACGCGAATGAAAACCTTAATTTGCTCCAAAACCTTGATTGAAAACCGTAATTTGCAACGTTGCAATATAAAATGTTATTAGTTAAAAGTATAAAATACTTATAGAAATTTTGTAATATTAATTTGAGAATATTATCTATAAATATCTTTTTTGTTTGAATTGTGCTTCGCTTAATTATGTCATTTTATTTGTATTATAAATTTCTAAGAAGTAATTTTTGTTGGGCTAAAATGACGTAAAAAAACACATTTGAAATAATTACCAACCTAGAGTATAGTAGAATTACAGCTTTCTAATTTTACAATTTCTGACAATGGAAATGGATTCATTTGTTTTCTATTTGAAATATGTACCCTCATAAAAAACATTTGATTCATATGAATATATATATATATATATATATATAATATATAATATGAGATATATATCTCCAAGGATATTAACACTTCCTCCAATGCAATGTGTCATTGGAAATTAAGATAATATATAATATATAAACTAGCATAAAGAATCAACTATATTGATCTTTGTAGCGTTAACTTTTTGGTTAGACATAATTAAAAATGGTATCTATTAATTTTTATAAAATAGTTCATTTATACGCCAGTCCTGACAAAGATACGTTAGTATTGAAACGTAAAAATAACTCGCGGTGGTTTATATAAAGTTTTAATATACATATATAATTTTCAATTGACATTCGATAATATGAATATTATTTTACTTACTTAGCTTACAAATTATTCCAAAAAGGCTAGTTATAACAATTTAGATTTTTAAAATTTAAATTCTAATATAATGTCACCGAACGTGAAGTTTATAATTGGTAATAATTAACTTGATCAGGGGACTTCGTTGTTATCAAACTTCAATTTCATTTCCGTGTTATGATTTTCATATTGTTCGAAACTTAAATATGATACACATTTTATATTATATCTCTCTATTCATACAGTTTCATCATTAAATGAATATAAACATATTATGTCTATCTTAATACAAACAATTTTGGATGAAAATATCCGGCATGTCACATCTCAAAACTAGTTAATTATTAGCACATTGATGTAAGTTATTGGCTGACTGATGATATTAGTTAATAGTGCGTCTCGATTCATCTTGTGTGAGAATCAAAAATTTAAAATTGTATACATTATACCATCATTTACCATCAAAACAATATGACTTATTTTCAGAAGATTACAGAAATTGCTGAAATGTCATGCTGTACGTCCATTTGATTTGGAGAAAGCCATTTGCTTAATGCGCTTGTTGTAAATACAAAACCCATTTCTCGTCACTAGATGTCTTAGATGATGTCGTGAAGATATCTTAGAACTATTTACCAAGTAGCCTGAAGAGTGTTTGCTATTTCCTGGATACTCAGTTTAGGATTCGTTTCCACCAGTGTTGTAAAAATAATTGATTACTTATGGGTACACCTAATATATAGGTATATGTATTAATAGTAAGTTAGTCCAATTTTCATAGCACAAGCGTTCAGCTTTGTTTGAAAATAGTAAGAATATTGATATTCCGTGCTCACATCTTTGTATATTTTTCCGTATTAATGTAACTATTTATATTAGTGTATTAATCATAATAATTCTTACAATTGATATGTTTATTTTTAGGAATAACACATTATTGTTGCGAACATAGTTCTGTGTATTTTTAATACAAATTGAGTTATACAACTTAAATGATATACCAAAATAATCTATTTACGGAAAAAATATTTTTGTTGTCATCAGGATTCGAACCTGGACCCTTTTCTATCCGGGGAAATGGATTATCCAGTTTCGCCACATCAACCGAATCTTGATAGCAATTAAAATATTTTTACGGTAAATATATATTTTCTTTATATCTTACAAGTTGATTAATTTAATTAGTATAAATTTATTTGTTATTAATTATAACGTACTCATATTTATTTGTGTTAAGAAAAACATATAATAATATAGATCTTGATAAATGAAGGTCGAATGAAAAATGTTTACAAAGTTATGTAGACGGTCTTTGCTCGAAATTTCATATAAACTGTTTGGGAGTTTTCTCTAATCAAAAGTAATATTTCTTGAAGAAAAGTTATAGTACCCAAAATATCGACAAATACGATACTTGAAAATAATGAGCTTTCTTTCAAAGTAACATTGACATATTAACTTATATTATACATAATATATCATTATGGCCCGTGTCCAAGTTCGAGATTTTTATTTCGGAACAATCTCTGAGATAGAGAATATCTCCTATGAGATTTTTTGGAGATAACTCTCGGCTTTCGGAGTCCACCGTACACCAAGATTTGAGTACCGCCACCGTTTCGCGACTTCATGCTTGTTGTATGTCAAACGTCAAATGTCAGGTAAAAAATATAAAAGTTTTTGTAAAGATTATTTATTATTATTATTATATTATTATATATTATTATTTGTAAAGACACTTTTCACAAGAGTGCTTCTATATCAGTTTTAGTTGGTAACTTTCTACATAACTGTAATCATTCTTGGATTACCACCAGATTCCCTTGGGGTTCTATCTTCTGATTACTGTCTAATTATTTGGGTCCCAATTCCTTGTAATTGAACCTTCCAGGTAACAACATTATACGTTTATTACAACACGTTGTACAGTAATAATAAATTATACATTCAGAAATAGATTGGTTATTCAGAAGAAGCTGTGATGGAAGAGAGTTGTTCCCCCAGAGACGGCCTCTTATAAGGTTCATCCCTCACCACTCATCTACTCACTTTCATGACACACACACACACACACATACATTTACAAAGTGACAGTTCTCACAATAACTGCGTCAAAATATCAGTTCATTAATGTTCCGATCGTCTGCTCAATTTGAATGTTCTTTGCAGAAGTTACTATAAAACGTTTGTAATTTAGTGCCTCTGTTTGTCTAACTTTCGGAATAAATAGTTGTGGGTGTTTATGGTTTTAGGTGACGGTTTTGGCATATGTGTTGAATCTCACTGTAAAATTAAACGTAATATAATAATCTTTGAATTTCTCTTCAGATCAAATTTTGAAGACTTGTACATGGTTCTGAGATTTATCTCTTTACTTATCTAATCGTGTCTCATTCCGTGAACACAAGCTATTATATATATCATTAGAGACACAAATACATAAATAGTATTAAGTATATTTTCATAGAAATACTACATACGAGTATTGCGGGAGGTCTCATGAAGCATATTCCAGAAAATTTTAATGCACTTCATTCCAACATGACCAGGAGATCATCCATTCAGAAACCATCCTCCGTTGAAATGTTTATGTATAAAATATATATGATGTACAACCATAAACTACCAAATATATAGACATGAACTTATGCAAACTCCTTGTTTCAATATTTGCAATTTTGTATTAGCCACGTGATCATTTTGGAACCATAAGCAATCAAATAACTCGGCGACTTTTTAAAAATATATGACTCGATTGGAACGAAAATTTAAACGCTGACTATATAATATGCATTAATGTAAAAAATACGTTTTATTTACAAATAGATTTAATTTTCGAAGATAAAGTACTTTTACTGTTGCATAAATGTGTCATAAACTATCGGATTTATGTTTACACAAATAATATATATAGAATGCCCTTCGTCCTGCAAATAATGTTCCAAACCCTTTTCCTATACGTAGACTTTATTCATTTACTGGTCTGTCTTGGAAGTCCAATTTTCGACCACTTTTTGGAGCAGCTGGGACGCATATCAGCAATAACGCGACGAATGTTGGGTTTCATGTCATCTATCGTCTCTGGTTTATCGGCATAGACTAACAACTTCATATATCCTCACAGAAAATAATCCAAAGGTGCTAAATCACACGATCTTGAAGGCTAATTCACAGGTCCATTACACGAAATAGTGCGTTCAAAGAATGTTTCCTTCAATTCATTTATTGTGGGGCTTACTGTGTGGCATTCGCGGCATCTTGTTGAAACCACAGATCTTCCACATTAATGCCATTCAATTGGGGAACGAAAAAGTCAGGAATCATGGATCTATAGCGCTCTTCATTGACTGTAACGTTCTGGACGGCATCATTTTTGAAGAAACTACAGCTTCTTCGGTGTGCACCGTATAACGTCTCTGCGGATACGTATTATTAATTAGAGTATGTGTAGTTCGAAAACGATCCATGGTTATTGGAATTACTTCTCGGATGGAAGATTATGTCGACCGTAAAATGGACGTAGCGCACGGTAAGTTTCGCGAACTGAACCAAGATTTTTTAAATAAATCTGCACAATTTACAAGCGTTGTTCTGGCGTAAGTCTATTCACGATGAAATGGCAAACCAAACTGAGCCCAAAGCAGTTGTTAGCTGTCAAACTGGCTGTTTCTAAAAACAAACATCTAAAAAAACACAATTTATTTAGTTTAAAAAAATATACATATCAATCTGATAAAATATTGATCGATTTTAAGGACATACGTAACATGAACCAATTCTGAATGTTTACACGTAACGTGCGAAGTATATAGATTACGATTTTGGGTTTTGAGTACATTTACACAAGTAGTGATATCATATTTGGCCGGTAAAAAGGAAACTGTTTCACGGAATAATACTTTCTCTCAGAGAAGGCGGCAAGCAATATTTTCCGGTCTTCTCAAAAGGGTAGCGAGATAGTACATGAAATTTTCTGAAGGGTATTAAAAAACACGCCATAAATATTAAATAAATTTTCTTATTGAAGGTTATGAGAACCATTTTTCTCCAAAGGGTTACACTGATCGCATTACAGCACTTTTCGCTCAGTTGATTTTCCAAAATGTGTGGATATTTTTTTATTTATAAAGATATATTTTCACAGGTAATAGGTATTATTTTATCTACACAAGCGATTCGAATCCGGCGTTGCTCGGGTTTCAGGGAGATGGTTAGGGGGTTTTATAATGGCCTAAAGAATAATAATGTAGACAAAATGTGATTTAAGCAGGAGTGAGATGTTTAGGGAGACATGTTAACTATATTATCCTTAGGATCCTAAAGTGCAACTGAGCAATGTTTGGAACGAATGGTATTCAATAAAATTAGAACTTATATCACCTAGAGGAAGTAGGGTGGTCAGGGGTAGGCTGGTCGTGTATTGCATAGGGTTCCAAAAAGTAACTACGCAAAATTTGTTTTATATTGGTCAAAGGGAGTAGGATTATTATTATATACATGTACATTATATTTAATTACACATTAAACTAGATAGAACTTTGTACAATTCAACACATACAATAAAAAATATCCGCCATTAGTTCTTTTATTAGTGATAATTTACTAAGATGTGCATGTCATAGAAAAATTCTGCAACATTTATTATTATAGTTAAATTTCAAATTATTATCCCTTTTTATATTAAAGCATCAAGTAGTGTTTTTAGTATTTATTGCCAATAAGAAAAATATATTAGGGTACAAAATCATATTTTTTGCGTTGAAAAATAGTTTCTTCGAAAACCCTGGCCACGTAGCGTCCACAATAACCTCCCGCAGGCCTGACAGCTGTAGCCAATTGCTTTCCTTAATGTACATCGTGTACATTGCCAGTAAGAAAAAACATAATAGATACGTGATCGCGTGTCTTAAATAAGTATGTCGAACGTATTTTAAATATCTCGGAAGTTAAAATGACTTAAATGATTTCTTATTTATATATTTAATAACATTTATTGTGTATTCACATTACAGTAGGCCAATAAACCAACGTAATATCTCTTGTTTTAAATCTACTGATATTTATATTGATCATCTCTTAAGCATGATATCGACATGGAAAGCATTGAAACAATAGATGTCAAAACGAACAAAAATGTCTAGATAATGATGTAAGAATAGACGAATGTAATTGTTATTACATAACAAATCAAAAACTATTCACGGCAATTTTAGACAAATGTCATGCATAGTAAATAAGAAAACAAATACGGAGATTTTAAGAACGTACTTTACTTACGTCAAAATTCAACAAAAAATGGCCAAAAGTCAACATACTCGCCAGTAGTAAAAATTCATACGTCAGAGTGAGGGTAGTCTAGCAGTCAGTAGTAAGTACACGATTTTAAGAGTATAATAATTTTGTCTGGGATTCTCTTTATTCAAAAATGCCGCCCGTAGACAGGCATCGTAAGGCCATAAAAGAAAAATAATAATATCTACGTATATTTGAATACATATCCATTCTAAAAAAAATAAAGTTCGTTGAAGATATTTCTACACATGTTTCAAATTGAGATTTTACTGCATAGTTTATAAAAGTCCAGAAAACTTTTTAGTCCAAAAAGTTAATATTTTCCGAAAATCTTAATAGTCTATTCATTTTATTGTGTTTTTCTTGACAGAAGGCTCACTGTATTTGTTGTTTGATATTTAATGGTTGATATTTAAGTACGTATTTTTTAATATATATATATATATTTTTTAAATAGAGATGCGTACACGGATTTCATGTCACATAAATATTCTTACTATTTTCAAATTTAGTTAAGCGCTTGCACTGTGCAAATAGGATAAACTTGTTGGTGTCCTGGAACGAGGCGCGAATCCCCGACCACTACATCAACAGCTACTCTATACTATTTACTAAATACTTTATTTTCTTTTTAAAATCGAGATAAGTTAATACAAATTAAATGTATCAATTAGAAAGATACAGAGATAAAATCAATTTATCGAAAAAATATTTTTGTTGCCAGCCGGACTCGAACCAGGAACCCTTCCTATCCGGGGAAGTTCGCTGACATGTTAAACCACGTCAATATTGTAAGTTAACGACAAATTTTCGAACTTATATGCTGCATTTCCAAATTGATACATCTGTTTTTGCATTATTTGAAAGCAATCTACTTTATACTTATGGAAAATCTCTAACACCTTTGAGTAAAATCCGATAGAAGACGCTAGAATTAGATGAAATAATTAATTTTTATATTCTGAAAAACTGCAACTTTATAATAAAAATGTGTTCTCTTTAATAATCGAGATAAGTTGTTTATTTTGAATGTAACAAAGTAATATAGCCCGAGATTAATCATATATCGAAGAACGAGTAAGTAGATACGAAAAAAACAAACATCTATGCATTAGATTTGATTAAACTTGGGTTTAATAGAAACACACAGGCGTCAAGGACTGTAGTGTTGATTAAACGTTCTCAGTTAGTCACGGAACGTGGTATTGATCAAATGTTCTTGAATGGTCATAGATGTACAATATACATTATTTTAGATGGTTAACTTTGTTTTATTAATCAATTAATGAATTCAATACATCTACCGGTTTCGAAAAATCTCATTTTCTTCTTCAGGATGTCATTAACCAATCAAAAACATATATTTAACAGAATCTATTTTTAAAATAAAATAATTATTTAAAAAATAAATTTAGTACCTAAATTAAATTATTACTTAAAGATACAAAATTATATAATTAATAAATCCATATTATTTAATTTAAGACCAACACCGTTTACTTGTTAAATAGATAATCCCAATTTTTTATCAAAAGGACGATCATTTTCTGACAAATGATTAGGAAATTCTGAAAAAAACACTATTATTCAAACATCTCAAATGCTCCTTTACTCTTGTATTAAAATTGAATAATGTAAAATAATGAATTTTAACCACAAAGTTGATTTTGCTAATCTTAAAAATACAATACATATCAATGAATTAAATAACATCATAGATATCAATGGATTAAAGAATCATCATGGACTGCTCTGTTTAAAAATAATTTATTATATAGTCTTCATATATTACACATTCTGGTGTGCTCATTGGTATAGTATAACTCCCCCCTCTGTATTGCGATTAGAAGTTACCAACCCTTATGGTAAATATATAGAACTGATATCTCTGGATAGCGTTTTTTGTCGATTGTTTCCTTGAAGAAACCTAGCCCGACGTTCCGGTACGGTAACACGTGCCATTGTCGAGGTTTTATCTCAAAAGTTACGGTAAACCGTACTTGTGTGCGCGGGAGATATAAATCTCCCACTGTTGATTATATATTTCAATTCGTATTACTACAATAATTGTAGAATCCTTGACATAAATTCTCTGTTCTCAAATATTACACTGCATAGTGGTTAATTTAACTTAAGTATGTTTTCGCTGTTTGTTTGATCTGTGAAACACACACGGAAGACAAATATGTTATTTTCAGTCAAAAAAAAAGAAAAGCATTTAATGTAATGCACGAGAGCTGTCAAGATTTATTTATCTAAGACGGCAATAAAATGGGGTCCGCTCATGCTTGCGGAAGTCACAACAAAGGTAGACATTTTGAGCACGTGAGAGAAATAAATAAATTTTCAAAAACACCGGAACAATACTTCAAACACATTTTTATTATTATTATTTATTTATCTAAGTACAATGATACAATATATTTTTTTTTATGCAACACTTCTCTTGATAGCATATACTTGTGCAGAGAAGTGATGTGTATATTAAATATAATAAAGTGTATAATAAAATAAAATTATAATATTACAAGTTTATCTTTAAAATATTTTTTAATAGCATTTACAATATTATTTCTTTAATATCATTAATCTTCCTGACGTTTTCGGGTAAGCTGTTATATATTTTTTTCCTAGATGCGTATAGTAGTGTTGTGAAAATAATGTGTTACTTACCATCACGCCGTTTCCCCGTGGCGGTAGGCAGAGAGGATAGAGCGCCTCACTCCTCGGACTACTCCACGGACGTCCTATATTTCCGGTGCCATCAACACTTGCGTCATATATCTTTCTTACCATTCTCTCCTCATTCATCCGTTGCATATGACCAAATCACCTAAGTGATCCTTTCTTAATCTTACTCACTATACTAACATCAGCTTTACATTATTTCCTTATTTCTTCATTCTTTATTCTGTCATAAATAGATTTGCCACATATACGCCTAAGTGATCTCATTTCCTAAGTGATGTGTTGATTTTTTTAATAATTATCAATATAATAATTTTTTAGTATTTGGTACTTATACAAATAGATTATACAATACATTAAAAAATTGAATTTACATTTGCCAACATTAACGCGAAATTATTAGTAAATACTCACTAGGAAATATAAGGTATTTGCTGAGTGTCTCTAATTTTTAATAACGAAATTTTCTGTGGCTAATTTTGCTTCTTTTATTTGATTTAATTTAACAATTTGTGGTGATGTATTAGTTGGCTATTTGCCGTAGCACTGGTATCGAATGTATCACCACTGTAGAAATGACTCCGGATTTTTATCCTACCCTGTTCAGAAGACCAAGAGTATGTATTTACAATCAATCAACACAGGTGAATCAAAAGAAAGTACGCGCCTTATTTTTATCTCGCGTTTACACTGGGACTTAAGTTTTACTTAGTTACACTGGGACTTAAGTTTTGTACCACAACCAATTATTAAATGATTAGGAAGTCTGTTACTAAGTAGATAGTGTTACAGAAAGCCACGAGAATGAGTGGCCGATCGGCGCAGCTGTTCCTTCTTCAGTCTTCACGCCTCCCACTCCGAGCCTCTTGGACCCCTATTGTCAATGCACTGAAGCTCGTTCCGAAACATCGTATTGCGCTACACCGAGCTTTGGCGCGCTGTGGACAGATGTCGCCTCCTGTCTGCCTTATGTTCCGTTTTTGCTCCGATTAAAATTGTGTATTTGGAGAACTTCGCATCTTCACTGCTTAATATATGATTCACAAACTTCTCTTGCCATACAATCATTGAAGAAGCAGTCATTTTACTACACAATTGCAAATATTTAAATTAAAACAAATATTATAATATTATTTTACTTGACGAATAATACTCCATTGCATTAGCACATGTTTGTTTTTGCAGTGACTAACCAGCGCACAACATAATGAAGATTGTATTGAGATTTATCTCTAAGACTTATCTCATCGTGTCTCATTCCGTGGGCAGTTTTAAAATCTGCGAACACGAAGAAGTCATTTTGATGATGTACGCGATTCTAACGATGCTGTCACTTCAAAGCTACGTAATTCAGTAGCAGAAATAACTGACAGGCGACAATGTTCTAGTAGGTTGAGATGCGAAGTCGTCTGATTAGTTTACGAGTAGAATTATTCAATTCTATGTCTGAAATAATTCATTTAACCTCGGGCCAGAAGTTGATACAACATAAAGACTCGCGGAACCGAATGAAAGCTCTTTGTTTTCCGGAAACGGATAGAGCACCGTTGTCTTCTTGCTTGACAGCTTTTGAACCGAACCATAACTGAAACATTTCTCTGGATCTGAGATACTGTAATTTCAAGAAGTTTGTAAGTAATTTACACAACCAAATGAATTATTTAAATTACGGAAATGTCTGGGAAGTAAAACACAATGACAGAGTAATTGAACAAGATGTTTTAAACAATATTGGGTAAATTTGAAGCCAAAATATACCTATAATATGCAGAAATAAGTGTTTCTTATTTCTTTCTTTGTTATAGGTTAGGCTTTTTTAGATATTGTATTCTGTTATATATACAGTTTCAATGATGAAAAAAAAAATGCTAATTTGAAGCTGCCGAGATGGTGTTCTTGGAAGAGAGTAAGGGGTAGTATTGATAGCTGAGGACCTGCAACCCCAAGTAGTAAAAATTAATATTCAAGCGTATCAGTGACTCAGGAATGAGTTTGTTTGGACAAGATAAATAAGTAAGTACTCATATTTCAAAGAACCAAATATCGTATGAAAACAAGATAATTTAAAAAATACACTGAAAAAAAAATATTAGACTCGTACAGCGTCTTGCTAAACACTTAACTGCAGGTTCATATTTGTAATTAACATACATTTAATAAATACAAATTGAAAACAATAGGCGCCTAGTATGAATAATATACAATAATAAAATGAACATAAAACGAAAATTATTCTACGGGTGCACATTTTAGATTTTCATTTTAAATTTCAATACTTGGACAGAAAAAATTTAGATCAACATTAAAAAAAGTACAATATTTTGAAAGAATAAAACGAAGACACTCAATTTAATAATTACAGGTTATTAAATATAAGCCATTTTTTTTTTATTTCAGCCTTAATGTTTGAAGTTGGCATACAACGTGAGAATAATAAATGTATGTATACTCGATGCATATTAGTTGGTGATCTTAGGAATACTTTGTATCAAATAAGCATGTCATGTATTCTTTCCATTTGAAACTGCATCTATATAATGTTATATTATATCTAACAAAAGTAGAACAATTGGACACCAAAACAGGAAAAGGGAAAGTGTTGACGAATGAGTGTATTAATTTTTTTTGCAATCTCGCCATAAGTGAGTTTCACCGTAGTTAAGATAAAATTATCTCCTTTATTGATAAATAAAGGTACGTATTGTTATACTTACTTACTTACCATCACGCCGTTTCCCCGTGGGGGTAGGCAGAGAGGATAGAGCGCCACACTCTTCTGTCCTGACACACAATTCTCGCCTCATCCACATTCATACACCTTCTCATACAAGTTCGCCGATTGTTGAGGCTTCTAACAGAACTGTCCTCCATTATCTGGTTTACCTGGTCGTGCCAAGTCTTCCGCGGACGTCCTCTATTTCTGGTGCCATCAACACATGCATCATATATTTTTCTTACGATTCTCTCCTCATTCATCCGTTCCATATGACCGAACCACCTGAGTGATCCTTTTTTAACCTTACTCACTATACTAACATCAGCTTTACATTCTTTCCTTATTTCTTCATTCTTTACTCTGTCATAAATAGATTTGCTACAAATACGTCTAAGTGATCTCATTTCCACTGCATTCAGTCTACTTATTGTTATCTTCACGATAAATCGTTTTCTTCTAAGAGACATAAAGTTTCTTTACTTTTAGTCAGATATCATTTTGAATGTAAACATGTTTTAAATACTAATTAAATGTATTAATATATATATATATATATAATCAATTTTCGAGATTTGAACCTGGATCTCTTTTTCCAATCCGGGGAAGGTGCATTACCAACTAGTTGAAAAAGTATAAAATATAGGTTCGAAAATTTGTCGTCAAAAATACTGGCGCTGTAGTTGATAATACACCTTCCCCGGATTGGAAAAAGAGATCCAGGTTCGAATTCCGGTAGTGACAATATTTTTCGATAAAATTGATTTTATATGTATATCTTTATAATTAATACATTTAATTAGTATTTAAAACATCACAGACCTATGTTCTGAATAATTATAACTACACAATAAGAATATGTTCTCCTTAATAGTAAAAATATTTGTTTCTGTTCACAATTCTAGGTAGATATGATTATTATGTGAAGATTGTAAACTTGAAGTGAATTTTAGTCTCTTCAAAAATTTTCCACTCTTCAGTCTTGAGTTTCAATATATTTGCCACATTTATTTTTTTCAATGAAAAAATTGAGAAGCGTACACGGAATACGTGTCACATTAATATTCTTACTCTTTTCAAACTAAGCTAAACACTTGTGGTATGAAAATAAGAATACTAAATTAATGGGCTTCTAAAACGAGTATCGAACCTCCGACCACTAGATCACTAGGCAAGTATCGTAACCACTAGACCGTAAATAAAATATGAGTATATCATTTAATTATTAATTGGTTACCTGAGAGCACAATTTAATAAAAATTCACGAAAATGTTACAAATTTTAAAATCCGTCATGCAACATCAGTGACTTTCTATCTGCCTCTGGATGAAGGCCTTCCCAAGTGTCTTCCACATTTCCTTGTCCGTTGTTATTCGCTGCCACGTATTTTTAAAATGATGATTTCATCAACCCAATCAGTTTTTAGGTGGCCTTTCAGATTCCTGATGCCTGATTCGTATATGTAAGTGTTATTTGCCAGTATGAAAACATTCAACATATTCGCCAAAGTAGAGAACGTGTTTTTAATATCTCTAGGTAAAAA
Organism: Eubasilissa regina; assembly: GCA_022840565.1. Lineage (NCBI taxonomy): Eukaryota > Metazoa > Arthropoda > Insecta > Trichoptera > Phryganeidae > Eubasilissa > Eubasilissa regina. The sequence continues at coordinate 18,676,376 of JAINEB010000013.1, forward strand.
TTAATTAAACGTTTTCTCTTTTATATATTCCATAACAGTACATAAATATGTATTCAATTTGAAATGAAGCGTACATTGTTTTTATTATGAGTAAGATAAAACATATATTAGAGAAATCGTACGAATTTTTACGACAAGAAAGTATATTGAGCATCTGTCATCTCGCGTCGCAGCATAGATTTCGTCACACTTTCTTTTCTTATCTATGGTCGCACTGTTAAATGCGACATGAAATATATTTGTTCAATAATAATTAATGTGAACATGATCTCGATTTTTCATTTCATTTTAAGTGGATATATTTATTTATGATAAGTAAGAACACCGTTTGTTCAATTCCAGGGGGGGTAATACAGAATGCACTAGCAGAAAAGCTGCGTGGCCAGGGCTTCTGTAGAATCTATATTTCATCTAAAGCAATATAATAAGGATGCACAATGTACTATTATTAAAGCAATATGATAAGGGACTTCATCATTGATATATAGATTCTATGGTAGCCCTGGCCGCGCAGTATGTATTTAATTGGTAAAAAAATAAATAAAAACATTTCAAAGTCATTTAATCAACCTAATACTTTAATTGAGTTCGCGTTAAAACAATTAATATCGGACGATTATATTATTTCTAAACAGTGACCAATTATTTTGTAAGTGTATTTATTTGGAAATAATAAAAGTAATTCTCGAAAACTACTAACAATAGCGAATAATATAAAAAGTTGATAAATATAATATAATATAATAATGAATTGCTCCATTCTCCCTTTTACAAAAACCTGTCAACGCCTTCACAAAGAGGCTTTGACTTGCGAGGAGTAGGCTTTTCCGTATGTAGTACAAGGGTAAGTGGCCGGGCTTTGAAGAGAGAAGAAATTGCTTCACTCTAGTTTTCCACTGTGAAGCGAATTCTATCTGGGACAAGTGGATGAAAAGTTTGCAGGACAAATTGCAGATACTCTGTGAAGAATACGGGATGAACGGCGTTCGTTCGATTTGACCTTTAACTCGTGTGAAATCTATTGTAGGAGTAGGTTAATTATATTTTTACTATTCTAATGCATACAAAAGTCTGTCTATTTTATTATTTATTTATTTATTTATTTACACCCTGTTCCAAATCGTTTTGAGAGTTGTTTATTCTCGTTTCGTCATAATTACATATATTTTTATTCCATTACATTCAGTCGTTATTAACATTATCATCATAATACCATCATAGGTTGACTCCGGTATCATCGTATCAGAGCCATACCTGAACAATTTGATATGAGACATCACATTATCACATTAAATCCAGAAGACAGCCAGAAAGAAGCTATAGAAATCATACACCCCCAAAAGGAAGGGGAGGAATAGGTCATCGTTCCGGGGGATCCGATGACCTATTCCTTGTAATCCCACAATCACGATCTCATTCATAATCATACAGTCCCAGAGAATGTGCTCCAGTGCCTGTCTCATCTGAGCAGAAACACACCAAGGTCCACGGACAAGTCGAAGAGTTTACTTATGAAATGCTGTTGACCCGATATCATCTGCATATCTGTTTTATTGCACAGGGTCTTTCAATAAGAAAGCTCGATTTTTAAATGTAAATAAAACAAGTTGTGTGTGAGATATCTATTCAATTTTTTTTTCATTTGAAAGTATATTTTATAGCATTAAGTGTGAAATATAAAGTCGTTCTAATATCCGCCGCGGCTTTGCTTGGTGGCACGTAATCAAGAGAACCAATTTTCAATGACTTTGTCGCATAAATCTGGTTGAATTTGCTGGATGGCGTTTGTTATGTTGACTTTGAGGGCGCCAATTGTTTGCGGTTTATTTGAAAAGACTTGCGATTTAAGAAAGCCTCGAAGGAAGAAGTCTAAAGGCGTTAAATCGCACCTCGGTGGCCGGTTCACGTCACCGCCGCGCGAGATAACCATGCCCTCAAATCACTCGTGCAGAATGTCCATCGTGGCATGTGCTGTGTGGCACGTAGCGCCGTTCTGTTGGAACCGCATGTTATCAGTATTCATATCATCTAGTTTAGGTCACAAGAGGTTGCTTGTCATCTATTTGTTGCGCTCGCCGTTGACGGTTACGGCAATGCCAGTTTCGTTTTGGAAGAAGTACGGACCGATGATTCCGCCAGACCAAAATCCACACCAAATAGTGATTTTCTCGGGATTCATCTGATGCTGGTTTATCTTGTATGGATTAGTATCGCCCTAAATCTGACAATTGTGCTTATTCACATATCCATTCATCCAAAAATGGGCCTCGTCGCTAAAGATGATTTTTTTAGCGAAATTTGGGTCAACTTACAACTACTTCAGAGCCCAATCAGCGAATACCCGGCGTTGTCTATGGTCGTTTACCTTAAGTTCCTGGGTTAGTTGGATTTTATACGGGTGCAGACCCAAGTCCTGACGTAAAATTCACCAAGTTAAAGTCACAGAAAGGCCGAGGCATTAGGCAGCCTGAGCGTTTAATTTAAGAATAAAGATAAATGAATCCATTTAAAATTAACAATATTAACTTTGTGGTTAAAATTCATATTTTTTATTTATTATCTTTGTTTTATTAACCACTGAATTGAGTTTAAATACATCTACCGGTTTCGAAAAATACCATTTTCTTCTTCAGGATGTCATAACTAACTAAAAATATATATCATTGTTTCTTCACCAGAATCTATTTTAAAAAAAAACCAACAATTATTTAAAAAAAAAATTTAGTACCTAACTCAAATTGTTGCTTAACACAAATTTAGTCGAATAATTTTTAGGAAAAAATTTTAGAATCGGACTCGTAGTTAAATTTAGTAACTAAAATTTTTTTCTAAAAATTATTCGATTAAATTTGTATTAAACAACAATTTGAGTTAGGTACTAAATTTATTTTTTAAATAATCGTTGTTTTTTTTTTAAAATATAGTTATGATATCCTGAAGAAGAAAATGGTGTTTTCGAAACCGGTAGATGTATTTAAACTCAATTCAGTGGTTAATAAAACAAAGATAATAAATGAAAAAAAAAAAGGTAAATTAATGTATCTATAATCTTGCTTTAAACATCTGACAATATAATTATATTGTCTGCATATAATTATACTCAGCACAAAACCTTTCATAATGTATTAATTAATACTTTATGCTGAGTTTTGTAGTTTTATGCCGGTTTTATGCTGAGTTTGTACCATTTTTGATTCCTGTGATTAAAGCTATTTAGTATAAGTGGAATGTACTAATCGCCAAGATATCATTATAATCATTGTTAAATAATCTATTTAACTTTGGCTTGAATAACATAAATTTGTTGTTACTTCGTTTCAGCAACATAAATAGTTATTTTATTGCATGTTTCTGAAATAATCTGCGCTCATGTTTCTTCAAATATCAGTGTAGCTCTAGCTTATTATTAAGTCATTTTTACTTCTAAGTTCTATATAATGTCAGAATATTAAGTTATATTTTGAACTGATAGTGTGATTTATGGTTAAAATAGTTCTACTAATCTTAAATGTAATATTCACTTAAATTTACGTATAAAATTTACTTTCTTTTATATACTTAAGGTTCAACACTTTAAATTATACGAGTGCGTTAACACGCCAAACTTCATGTCATGTCAAGCTATAAGCGTGTTAACACCCACTTTTGGACCTTGCTAACTTGCGGGGATTAAAGTCATTTTTTAAAATCATTTTTCCATCTGTGGACGACAGGTCCGAGCTTTTGATAGATAGGTCAAGATCCTTAAAGCCTAGTCTTACCCTATGTGGTGTCTTTCATTTTAAATAGAGTTGGTATTAAAAGGTTAACTCGAAAATTTCGAATATTTTAATCCAAGATGCGAGTGAGTGATATTCGATTATATGCCTGTGCGATGAGAAAATATGATTATTGTAAAAATATTATGTTTACGAAATTTAAAAAATAAAATAAAATATACGTTCACAATAAATAAAAAATTATCACCTATTAAGTTTTTATTTTATTTTTTTAATCCAACTTTATTTTATACATATATTTCATACATAACAATTTTTATTGTCTGCCAAACTGTACAGCAGTTTTACGGTGAGTTTCACTCAATTATACTAAATCATCATTATATAATTTTTTTTTTTTTTGCGTAAAAAGCAATTTAATTCATAGTATTCTTGCAAAAAATAAGTAAATAAAAATCAAATTAAAACATATTGAACTACGTACACATTAATTTTATTAATTAAAAGTAAAAAGATATCTCAGTTAAAGATTCAGAAATAAAGTCGAAATCATCGTAAAATGAAATTAGTAAGATGGCGTAATGGTAACACATTCTGTATATTTAATACTATATAGTATTTTTTCGATGAATAAATTTTTAAATTGTATATGGATAAATGTGTGAAAGAACTAGAATGTATGAATGTAGGAGCAAAAATGGGCGATTTGATTGTATGCTGTTTATTGTACGCCAATGATGCAGTACTAATGGCGAATAATGAACAAGAACTACAGAATCTGGTGATTAGAATGTATGATGTATGCAAGGAAAGCGACTCATGATGAATGTTAACAAGTCGAAAGTGATGGTATTCGAGAAGGAGGAAAGCAAGACAGCGTGCAAAATACTCGTAGGTAATAAATGTTTGGAACAAGTAGATGCGTTTGTATATTTGGGAAGTATGTTTCATAGAAACGGAAAGGCTGAGAATGATATCGAAAGGAGGGCGACTGCAGGAAATAAAGTGAACGGCGCTTTGAATGGAATTATATCTAACGGGAATTCGTCAACCTAGGCAAGACTAGCGGTGCACAATGGAATCCTGGTACCGACACTGATGTATGGAAGTGAGGCCTGGAGCTGGCAGAAAAGGAACGAAAGTAGACTGAATGCAGTGGAAATGAGATCACTTAGACGTATTTGTGGCAAATCTATTTATGACAGAGTAAAGAATGAAGAAATAAGGAAAGAATGTAAGGCTGATGTTAGTATAGTGAATAAAATTAAGAAAAGATAAGAAAGAAAGGAAAGATAAGAAAGGAAGAAATGAAGAAGAAGATTAAAAAAGGAAAGGACTTAGGTGATTTGGTCATATGGAACGGACAAATGAGGAGAGAATGATATATGATGCAAGTGCTGATGGCACCAGAAATAGAGGACGTCCGCGGAAGACTTGGCGCGATCAGGTAAACCAGATAATGGAGGATGGTTCTGTTAGAAGCCTCAACAATCGGTGAGCTTGTATGAAAAGATGTATGAATGTGGATGAGGCGAGAATTGTGTGTCAGAACAGAAGAGTGTGGCGCTCTATCCTCTCTGCCTACCCCCACGGGGAAACGGCGTGATGGTAAGTAAGTAAGTAACAAATTTTTTCTGTATCTATTTCTCAAGTGATTTATTTAGCTAGTTTTAAATATCAAAGAACTACGTTCTAAAATTACAACGTCATAATAAAAATATGATTTCATTAAAATATAAAAAAAGTATTTCATTACTTCATTAGCGCAAAACGTAAGGTAAAATAATTTATTTAACTTTTAAAAATTTTCATTTCAAACGTCGGCATTGTTTAATCATTTGACCTTTTCTCAAACAATTAATGTATCCCTTTTACTTTCGATGTAAACTTTGCACCCGAAAAGAAAACTTCGCTTTTAAAATTATCCTCTATTCAAGAAAATGTGTCGTGAGACTTGAGACGAGTTCTGAAGTAAAAGATTTATAAAAAAGTTTACATAGAAATATGTCAGGATTTAACGAAGACAGTTGAACGGCCTACAGAGTTCGACATTTTGAAACGTTACCGCGTCTATATTTCTGAATGAAAATTTACAGAAGTGCTGGGCCGTTATAATGCGAACAAAAGACAATGAATGGCGTGAATAATCATGAATCACAAATGAGAAAGTCATTTATTCAAAAGCTTTAAGAGACAAGTTTAGATTAACGATTATTTAAACAAATCTCGTAGTCATAAATATCGCTTTTCAAATAAACATCGTCACTTAAAATTTATTACTTTTTTTGTATCTTGTCGGTGTAACTTTTCACGATGACAGCTTATTTTAATTGATTTATTTCTTTTTTTGTATCTTGTTGGTGTAACTTTTCACGACGACAGTTTATTTTAATTGGTTTATTTCTTTTTTCGGTCGGTGTAACTTTTCACGATGACAGTTTATTTTAATTGATTTAATTCTTTTTTTGTATCTTGTCGGTGTAACTTTTCACGATGACAGTTTATTTTAATTGATTTAATTCTTTTTTTGTATCTTGTCGGTGTAACTTTTCATGATGACAGTTTGTTTTAATTGATTTAATTCTTTTTAACAGTGTCTTCTTTTTCGGCGTTCCTTTGTTACGAGGACGACGTCTGTCATGGTTTCTGGGATTGGCCATGGCAGAGGCCTATACGTGTGATTATTTAAGGTGTATGTGGTATTGCACGGTACCACCCACGCGCACTCTTGGAATAATGGTCCAATGGCATGGGTAGTCTGAGACGACTGGAGTTCTCCGTTATTTTGCAGCCTTTTCCGTTTATGCCCAGGGTTTTGTTTGTACATACTACAGTACAGGGCAGCACCGGCGCCGATAACATACGCGAGATAACGCATTATTTAATGAAGTTAATTATTCATTATATTTCATTAATGAATTAGTCATTAGTCAGTTGTGTTCTGACATCTGGCACCTGTCACTTATCGCATTTGACACATAAATCTGTTAATTTCTGTATGTAGGTAAGCGTTTGAACAAAATACGGTCATGACAACACTATTGGGGCTCGTAATTGGTTGAAGCGAAGATTTCTACTTGACTCTTATTAGCGGTATAATTCACCAACCTCACTCGTGCTTAATGTGACATATTTGTTCGGCTGTCAATTGTCGAATAACAATTCAAAACTGTTATATTTAATTGGTTCAAATGCACTCACGATAAACACTAAATGGACAATATCTGTACTAAGTTCACCATGTAAACAAGTCCTGCAATTTCGTTGTTTCGCGCCTTACCTCGTGCTTCGGGTAGAAGAGTGGTGTACGTAATACAGTAGAGTGTACATATAGTATATAATTCAATTAATTGATAATATAAAAAGGTAAATTAACGCTATTTTTAACTGAGAGTCATACGTACTGAATATACACGAAGAATAAATTAAAACATTAGATTTACAATGATGTTGTGATTATTGCAAGCACTCCGTAAGACTTATCGAAACTTATTGGCTTAAAAATGAATTTTAACAAGACAGATGAATAAAATAACAAAGGACTAATAAAGATATCAAGACATAACATTGAGTATATATAAAAGTACGTAAACTTAGTTCAAACAGTACTACCAGGGAGGCAGTAAAGAGATAGAATTTGAATGTGAATGAAATGATAAAATGATGAATACAATGACTGATAAGAAAGTGAAATAAAGATACGTATTCAGCTAGCTGTAAATAAAATTAAAGCGCATATTCAAAGGTAAAATGCCACAACCTCTAAATACTAAATCAGTTTATAATCAGTGCGTTCTCCCAGTGTTTACATACGGAGCCGACACGTTAACTCTCACCATTAACGCCATTCATAAATTAAAACACGCTAAACGAGCAATAAAAAGGGCTATGCCTGGAAGAATCGAGTAAAAATTCGCCTTAAGGTGCCTAAACAATAATAACTTTTCAGAATTTTCTAACCAGCTTTTACGGACAGGCCACAATTTCATAAAAGAAAACGGCATTAAAATTTTACACATTAATAATAAAGGCCTTTAAAATTTAAAAAAATCATGCAAAAAAACCCGTAATAATAATTCAGCAAATTATTAATTACCAAAAATTAAAGGAACCTCAATATTTCAACGCGTTAAGGGTGTACTTTCATTTTACCAGTTTGAAATTCGAGAAATTGGATATTTAAACTAATAGTTAAACGTCTAATAAATGTCACTTAAATACTTCATAACGTTATTTGTTACATAGATTATACGAGAGAGGAAATAAAATCACAGAAAGAGATGGAAATAAAATTGTTGATTTTCTCGCATTTAAGATAAGTGTCAAAAATAATTCGTATCTAGAGTTTTTTCCACGTTTTTTCATATCGATATCATGAATTGAAATAATGTTTCTTGTTATTTGAATAAATAGTCGAAAATTAAATAATTTATCGAATTATCCAATTAATAAACATGAATATATTTTAAAATTAGACAAAGTACCTACATATGTTTAGATGGTTGCTTGAATCAATGTTCTGAATTTTAAATTATTATGTCAGATGCATTTTCTAGTTATGTTTAATATAATATTATCGATTTAAAATACCGCGTTGCTGATTTGCGGTTCTTAATGTGTTTACATGGAGTATTATGTACATGAGAGCAAAGCCTCTATCTCACAATACCACTCTGTGGATATAATACTAAGGTCATAATCGTTGTATCTGAGATTTTCTCGCGACGACGTTCGTCCCGTGAAAATCATCACAGCCTTTATAATACGTTGCCATGGCACGGTCCTACTATTAGTTATCTGCACCTTCAAGGGCCCAAACTAACTCCATTTGTCTTCAAGGGCTCAAACTAACAAAACACTTAGAACTACGAATAATTCACACAATACTATGAAAACAATAAACGTAAACCGACAAATAAATGCAGCATCACCGGCAGTACGAGAAAACAAAGCATTCTAAAATTATATGCAAAGTTTCGACAACATAGCCCACAATAGTCGAAAAGTTGGTTGAAAATAAGCGCTTACCGATTTGATACTTGTTTGATTGACGTGTGTAATATTAATATTATTAATTAGCTTTCAATCATCAGTTGTCTACCTCATACTAATAGTTTTTACACGTAAATAGTAAGTTAAGTAGCTTTGTTGCTGAGAGTTTTTGAAGCAAAATAAACCTTAGGCACTTTGCCCATTGTTATATGAAATAATAAATAAATATTATTAAGGAACGTAGTCTTATTGTGAAGTTGTAATTATTCAGAACATAGAAACAACAATATTTTTCGATAAAATTGATTTTATGTGTATGTCTTTCTAATTAATATATTTAATTAGTATTTTAATAAATAAGCACGATGATTAATTACATTTATATACTTGTAGTTCTAACGATTTATGTTTTTAGGGTAATTGATTATGAGGTTATAAATCGGCGTTTGGAATCATGGTTGATGTTTGTATGGACATGTTGTATGTAAATTAGAAGGATTTGGCAGGTCGTGTGAATGTGTTAGTAATTGATGCCTCAGAATTTGCTCATCACATCTGAATGTATTGTACATGTGTGTAGCCACAGTAGGTTAGAAAACAAAAACTATTTACGGTTGACACTAGTTAATTGTCAGGTACAATTTACAATAAAATCTCTACAGGCGAAGAGTTTCTTGATATATTGTCTGGAAGGCGGTGGCGAGAAAAGTGGAGTTCACGAGACGGTCGCGGTCTTCAATATGGTAATTGTTGCTTGGTGTCGGTACCGGGCGTTTTTAAGATGCCTTCAGGGTCGTCGGTGGTGATAATGACAGTGGAAGTTATAGATCATCATCATCATCACTATTAGCTTTACAACCCCTGATAAGTCTAGGCTTCCTCCAGTGATCTCTATGACACATCGTCTCTCTTTAGTTCTGGATTTCTAAAAGAGATATATCTTTGAGGATATTGTCACTTCACTCTAGTTTTGACCTACTCAAACTCCTGCACCACCGCTTGGTAATGATTTCGGCCATCCTTTTCCCTTGGACTAAGACGTTCTTCTCGAAAATACGATTTACGTCAAAATTCACCTTCTTAAACCTGCCCCTTAAATTTTCTTTTAAAAACGTCCAGTACGCATTCATTCTCTTATGTAAGCACTAGTCTGATATGCTGCTTAAAAAAATATATTATGGAAGTAAAATATATAATTAGAGAAGTGCACGATTTTAGGAACAGTTTTAAAAAATGTATAATTATAGCATAAATACAAAAAAATTAAAATATTTTTTTTAATTGTGTTTATCGGTGGTGAAAAATCTAATATTTAGAATTTTTGTTTTTTTTATCGATTCTAACTTACTAGTTAGTTGGATAATTATACTATTCGTATTTCAAATAAAAATTAGAATTTGAAATTCAAATAATGAATTAATTTCTAAAATTTTTCTTCATTCTTCTTGTTTAGCTTTGTTTCTTTTGAGTGCTCTTTCTGTAAGAAAATGAAGATTAATTTTTAATTTCCTGAAAAAAATCATTTTCCTTCCTTTTAATGGATTGCCAATTTATCTGTAACATTCTTAAAATCCATTATGAGATAAAAGCATTTAGATTGATCTGATATTTGAAGTTTTAAGTAAACTGCATTAATCATACCGATTATTTTAATTTGAATTAACTGCTATAAAAATAAAAGGCGAAATAGAATTATGAAAAAATTTCGAAAAATGTTGAAAAAAAAATTTTTTTTTTAATAAAATCATTGGTAGTTAATTAATTTAAATTATGAGTTTACACTACGTAAACTATTTTTTTGTCGTTGGGATTTATCTCAAATATATTTTTAGATACCATTTATATTAAAGACTCGGTTGTTGAGGTCTTACTGCACAATACTCCTTTATGGACATATTTATCCATTTATGACAGAGTAAAGAATTAAGAAATAAAGAAAGAATGTAAAGCTGATCTTAGTATAGTGAGTAATATTAAGAAAAGATCACTTAGGTGGTTTGGTCATGTGGAACGGACGAATGAGGGGAGAAAGTAAGAAAGAGAGGCACTAGAAATAGAGGACGTCCGAGAAAGACTCGGCACGACCAGGTAAACCAGATACTAAAGGATGGTCCTATTGGAAGCCATAATAACCAGGACAGAATAGTGTGGCACTCTATCTTTTCTATCTACTCTCGCAAGTAAACAGCGTGATGGTAAGTAAGTAAGTGATTCGCTAAGGTTAAAAGGATTTTTTAATATGATAATTGATGTGTTTTATATTAAATAATATACAAAAATGTTATAAACTAACAATTACTGCATATGTCTACGTATCTAAATTCCCCAAAGATATCCGGAAACTAAAAGGTACTAAAATTTATACAAACAAAGATAAGCATAATAATGCGTTCATAAAGGTAAGAGTTTGATCTCTCATCTTATGAGATTTATCAGTGTATAGGTCGGAATATATCAGTTGTGTCATTTTACATTGCGTATAAAATACTGTACTGTTTTTTTAGATAAGTATGCGATTTTCAAGACGAGTCTCCGAGACAAATCTCCTTCATGTACATGTGCCATATTAATGGTTGCATAAGGTGCGTACCCACAAGGTCCTGAGACACACGAGAGTAGATGTAAATATATCCGTTCCGGTATTGGTCGATAATAGACGATGTTGATTATTCGATATCGTCTGTTTTTAAGTGTTTTTTTGTACTCTTTTTTCTATATTATTGCAATATTATTGCAGTGACAATGTTTTTAAAAAACAAGACTACTTCAGGCTAGTTGATGAACTAAGCTGAAATATCTACCTGTCAATTTTCAGAAAAGTTTGATCGAAATCTGATCAGAATTATGGGAGTTATTGTATGTATAAAAACAGTTATATTGTATATATTACGGTCATTGTATGTTTACATAATGGTAAACTTTTTAACAGAGGATGTTTTCCAGGTCTCCTGATCGTGATCGAAAAAGTACATTAGACTTCGGCAATAGGTAGTATTTCTATCGAATTATGCCTATGCTTAGTAAGCAATTATTACCACAAAATATTTTTTTATTTTTTTTATTTCTTCTTTATTACATAAATAAACATTTTTATTTTAATTTTTTTGTCAAACTGCATGACAGTTTTATGGAAAAGTTTACCTTTTACCTAGTGAAACATTTTTTTTTATAAATAAAAATAATACAAGGGTAAAAAAATTATGTTAGATGAAATACTTAAAAATATAAAAAGAATAAATATATATAAAGAAAAAAAATCAATCTTTCGAAAAGATAAATAATTTTTACAAGGTGTAACAGATCTAGTCCACAGTATTTTATGGGTGAATACTTGAATATAATATAGTACAACAATGTGTTCTTTTAGTTTGCATTTTAAGGTCAGGTCGCATCATTAAAATGTTCAATAGGCCTTTGTCGATTTTTTTGATTATTTAGGGGCGCGCTTTCAAAAATAATTAATATTTTCGCGTTTTTTACGAAAATATGTGTTTTTATTATTAATTTATATCAGAAGTTATTTAATAGATTTTTTATTATTTCAAATCACCGATTAAAAAAACACATTAATAGAATCAATATAAATATAATTTAGTAAGAAATTATTATGTTTTTGATATAAAACTTGATTTTAAATAGATTTAAAATTATTAAAAATAATTTATTTTCACTAACACAAAGTGTTTTAAAAACGTCGAAAATTGATCATATATACTGCAAATTCATTACCCTTTTTATAACTATTAATTTTCAACATTTTTCTATTTAAGGTCAATGCAGATTTCTCTCAGTAATTTTGAATTTAAGATTATAAGAAAATATTTAGTTTATGTAAGAATTTTCGATATTAAGAAAATTTTGTGGCACTCGGAATGCTTGCATTTTTTTCATTATGGCAAATAATATTCAGTTTATTAGTTTTACATTAGTGTAAAGATTCTATCTAAATAATAGTTTTAAATAATAATAATTTTTAATAAGTTCTATCATAAATTTGTAACTGAAGTAAAAAAAAATATGTACACATACTAACTGAAACATAAATTAACTCGAATATACTCCTTCTCTATACAAGAGTCTTACTCTCATAGAGAAGAAACAAATGTTAAAATTATTGAAATTGTATTATATTTTTAATATTAATAAAAAAAAGTCAAATCTATTGTTTAACTTCTGACATAAATGAAAAATGGAAACCACGGAAATATGAATAATTTTTGAAAGGTAAATAAAAGGTGAATAATTATACAGAGCATTTATATGTATGCTGTACACTTTACACTAGTAAGTTAATAACCAATTTAGTCCAGTATCCAATGCAGTTTAATTAAGACGACACATGTAACTTGAAACTGATTCGCGCGGCACGTGTTACAATAACGAGTTAGAGAGAATAATAATTAGTTCGGCGTGATTACATCGACGTTCATACAATGTACAGGTGAATAACTAGAAAATAAAACATATTTTTAAAATTGGTTTTTATACATCGATTATTTTGTTTATTACAATTATGCATGGAATATGACATTGGTGAAGTTGCGGCATAAATGCCTGCTCTTTTAAAATTCTCGCACACTTGGCGTGTTAAGCAGTTTTATTTCGAATATTATCCTGAAGTGTCGGAATTATTGTTAGTTTATTGGCGTACAGCTTTCCTTTCATGTATCCTGCAGAAAATAGTCGGATATCGTCAAATCAGGTGATCGAGAAGGCCTTTCGATATCACCACTTTTTGATATTATGCGGCCAGGAAAAATTTCTCGCAAAATTTCAAGCGTAGGTCGGTCTGTGTGTGAGGTGACACCATCCTGTTGAAACCACATGTGTTGCAGGCCCAAATGACATAATTTGACCACCAAGAAAATTTACGACATGTGACCATTAGTGGTTATAGCATAGCCAGTATTATTTAGATAAAATGTTTTAATGACTTCATGATAATAGTTGGATAATGCACCTTCCCCGGTTTGGAAAGAGATCCAGGTTCGAATCCCGGTGGTATATCTTTCTAATTTGTTCCTATGTTCTGAATAATTACAACTTCACAATAAAAATGTGTTCTCCTAATAATGATTATTATTTTATTTGCAGCTCTTCTGCTAGCAAGTTTAGTGACGTAGATATATAATATTTTCATGTAAGCTTAAAAGAGATGACCAAACAAATAAAATAAATATATAATATTATCAAGTTTGGGGCTTAAGCCTTGCCGATGACATTTACAAATATAAAATATTTGAAACAATGCCACCAGAACGGTTTCCTTGAGTACTGCGCTATTCTCCGAAGCACTCTATAGAGTCGAATGGCAGAACTTAAATTTATATCTTTCTCAATGAAATGTGATACATGGAGAATTCTACAAAATTTCTCCAATACACAATATATCATTTTAAATTAATTTTGTACGAATCATAATTCAATACTTATTATTTTCATCTTAATCAATATTACTATACAGCCCAGAGCGAGCTTTGGCCGCCGCTGAAAATTACTGTATTCTTTTTTATTCAGCGTTTTGCTTTCCCAATCGTCGACCTCTAGAACGTGTATGTAGGTCTCACTGGATCCCGTCTAGCCAACGGAATTGTGGTCAACTGATACTCTGTCAGACTTCGTTTATTCTCTGGTTAATGCTCACACGGTGAACATTTCTCCATCGACCCAGATGCCCGGTCTATCAAAAAAGGTTGGATTTTAATAAATTCGACGATATCAGGTTTATGGCAGATACTCGTAAACTTTAAAGTTTCACGCCAAATATTTCACAAATTGAACCAAAGATCTTTCTTTTATTTAATTTTTTATTTATTATTCATAATATATAATACATATAAGTATTGTTTAATCAGGAAATATCCATAATATTGATTGCATTTGCGAAATACCGTATATACAGGTGTGGACATAGTCCACAATACTTTATAGGTGGATACCTGACTAAATTACGAGTCAAAAATGTTCAAGAGATATGTGCCTAATCTCAACCATATCAAAGATACAAGCATTTAAAAAAAAATCTTAATTTTGAAATTATTTCGGTTAATTAAAATATTTTATTGATTTCAAATTATACATTAAATACAAAAAAATAATAATCGGATTTCGAGCGGCTGGACCATTTTTTGTTAGATGATTTAGGGCCTGAAGCAAAGATATAGATTCATAATTGAACAATTTCGCAAATATTTATTTCGAAGTACATAGACTTAGCTTAACACGATTTTGTAAAAATTTCAAACAATAATATTTTCTGTAACAGTGCAGACTAGGTTTGTTACACACTATATATACATGCAATTTTTCATATCACATCATGTTTTTGATTATTAATCCTATTATTTTAATAGACTTTTTTTTGTGTGATACGGGGAAATATTTGTTTCCAGCTATTTCTAATTTATAATAAATTTTACTTTTTAGTTATTATTATTTCTTACATATATATATTAAAGAACGTATGTTTAACTATGTGATTGTATGGATGTATTAAGAATGGATGTAAATAAAATCATGAAAATATTTAAACTTGTTTAAATAAGTGTTTTATAATTTTATTATCAATTTTACTAACTAAACATAATTCTAAAATTTTTTCCTAAAAATTATTCGACTAAATTTGTATTGAGTAGTAATTTGAGTTAGGTACTAAATTTATTTTTTAAATAATTGTTTTTTAAAAAAAATTTTAAAAATAGATTCTGGAGAAACAATACTATATTTTTAGTTAGTTATGACATCCTGAAGAAGGAAAAGTGTTTTCCGAAACCGGTAGATGTTTTTTTAAACTCAATTGTAGTTAATAAAACTAAGAAAATAAATAAAAAATATGAATCTTAACCACCATGTTAATATTGCTAATTTTAAAAGTATAAACATAATTGGTTGACTCGTATTCTTGTAAATAGCCTTTAACAATCGAATCGATATTTCAGAGAGATTTTTTTTTTTGAATTCTCCGTTAATATGATAAACTGTTAACCATCTCCAAAACATATAAACATAATTCTTAGCTCAGTTAGTAATTAAAGCGCACTTCTTACTGTTTTACTTACACACCTTCAACTAGTGTCTATGATTGTGTGATTGGTATTTGATTGTTGGTAGCTGAGATTTAACTAATCAACATAATTGAACAAATCTCATAATAACAGTTAAAATAACGATTTAAACATCACTACTTTCAACACATTGAGACCACCCATATGTTAGATTCATTTTCATCTCTAAATAAAACATTATATGAATTGTATGAACAAGTACTTTCTGATACTTAAGTAAAAATGTTCGCTATTCTCATGGAAATAACAATTTATTTTGGTTTTACAATTTAAGGTTTAAAAACTGAATTTGAAAATTTTCACAACGTTACAATGACGTAGGTGATGTGAATTTTTTAAACAAATGCACTTTTTCTGTAATATATTTTAAAGTATATTTTTGATTATCTAAAGTAATTAAAATTTTTAATCTACATGACGATGGCTTTGAATACCGAAGTTCACTTCAAAAATCATACACCATCGCTTCTTAGTCCGCAACCGAATTATGAAATAGTTTTATCCATACAAAACCACATCTTTCGAGATTTATTAAACCGTGCTTACCTAACTAAGCGGAAAATTTCTGAAATTTACAGTTGTGCCCGGTGAACAAAACCATCCATTTTATGGAGGTGCCGGGTGAATACGATTTCTTGGAGATTTCGGTCGTAAATATTACTCATTTTAAGTGAAAAGAGATGGTACAATGTAAAACGTTTTGTATTTATGTATTCAGAAGCGACCGGTATAAAATAACTCACAATTTTTCGCCACTTCATCGAGACATTATTCTTGCGGTTTAAAATATTTTATATTTTGGCTTTTATTTTAAAATTGAATTCGAGAGAAAAATAATTGAAAATTAATGTACAAGCTGTAGTCTGAATACTTTGCGTAGTCATTTTACTTCGATTCAAAATATTTATGTTTAATTCGTAATATTCATTTTGTTTTCTCTTATGCCGCGTGCCCAATGATGAGATTTTCGACTCGAGGCAATCTTTGAATATCAAGTGTCAGCTCTTCTCTCGTGTCTCTCACTTCATATTACACGTGTAATGTTAAACATTGGTCCATTGATCATTAATGTTAGTATAGTATAGTATAGTTAGTAGTAGTAATAGTGAATTTGAATCTTTCCAGTAGTAGTTAAAACGGAATAAACTTTATAATTGAACGCCTTTTGTTTAACTTTCAGAATATATAATTGTGAGTAACTATTGTTCTAGATTTTCGCATGTGTCAAATCTCACTGTCGAATTGATCATGGGTTTTTGTCTTTTTCTACTAAACTCAAGTTTTATCTCCATCCTTATCTTTAAGATTAGCTCTGGATCAAAATTTCAACACGTGTATATGGTACTGAGATTTATCTCATCGTGTCTTATTCCTGGGATACGTCCATGGCTCGAAAACTACACCTACCATGGCGATAAGGCCAGTACACGGTCAACGTTGTATTATTTAAGTTAAAAGTTTTTCAGTTGCATTTTGTATGGATAGGAAATTGGACCAACTGACGTTTATCAATTTTTCCCGTTACTTTCTTTAACAAAAAAAAATGTGCTTTTAAGTTTATGTTTTATTATTTTCACAAATAAATTAAGATTGATTTGAATGAAATTTATAAAATTAATAATTACTTGGGTAGATTTCCTCCCCGCAATGGCCGATCCAACTTCAAGCTAATGCGTATAAGATAAATGTATCTATAATATGGTATCTACAATGTAATTGTTTTCAAAGTTTTTTTCATCAGGATTCTATAAAATATCAATGAAAAATATATCTCGGCTCCAAGAAATAATTCTCTAAAGTGTTAGATACAAAATAAATAATTTTATTTATATTAATAATATAATTAAGTTAATTTTGAAAAAATGTCATTTAAATCATGTATTTATTTAAGTATAATTTACAGTTTTAATGAAAATTATTTCAACCCCGATTTGGAATCTAAACCGCTAATTAAAATATATATTGTGACGTTACAAATAAGTCAATAATTTTATTATTGATTTCGGCCCATATTTATCGCCTGGTATTATGATGTTTGCGTTTGCGCGATGGGCAGTTACGTTAACAGGGACATACGCACCGGGAGGTGGGTCGTCGTGCCTGGGATAAAATTTTGAATTTGTGTCTATCCGGCGAGATAATAAAGGTAATTATCTTCTTAGTATGTACGAGTATATATAAATTCTCTTGCCCCTGTGTCTAAATGTTTCGATCGCTAATTTGTGTTGTGAATTTTCTTTATTATAGAAATTGATATTTCCTTCGTGGCGAGGGGCTATTTTGATAGAACGGCATATTTTGGTAATGGCGTCCTATGGTCGTCGTAGAACATAGGAAAGTAATACTATTTTTTTGCTGAAGTCCCGTGCTACATAGGGAGAATTACGGGATGACGGCCTTACATCTGCAGATTTTGAAAAATGATTTATTTACCTTTATAAACTAATATTTAGCCTTTTCGAATACATGCGGCTCGTGGTTAACTATTGTTACATGAGCTATTCATATGGAAGTTATTTGCATAATTTAGCATTTTTGAGGTTATGGTTAATTCACAATATTCTGAGTATGTCCAAATTTTTGTGAGAATACAATTGCTGAATTTTATCCCTAAAGGGATTGTTATAAATACATATTGTATAGAGACGAAGCTATTGTTTTTATATGGAAAGTATGGAAGTCAGGGCTTATGACCTGTCCTCGACTGGTCTATTGTTGTTGCTGTGCTGAATTGTTCTATAATGCAGTTGTCTAATATTATTTATTATTGATTATTCCTCTAAATATAAATCCATTGGAATATTATTTGTTTGTATTGAACCCTAAATTTTTATTTCCTAATATACGATTTTGTTAACTCCAAAACCTCTTTCATGTTGGTAAAAATTTATTTCTCCATTTTATTATTTGAAAATTAATTATTATATTTTTCCACACGTCAACGTGAGATAACTTATTAAAATAAAGGTGAGTGAGTAATCTTGACGTTGGGAACCCAACTTTCATGGTCTCTGATGAATCGATCAGTGAAGCGCTGAGACCCCCTGTATCACTCCCAACAATATATATATATACATAAGTCAACAAGCTGTTAAAAGAAATATGATAAAATAATATATTATTAACAATAAATAAAATAAAAATGGATGATATTGAATTCTGAAGATACCTGATATCTTTTAAATTCGCTAGACGAGTTTCAAAACTTTTCTTCTTTCAATAACCTCACACTACAGAATAGAACGAGGGACGGGCGGAAACATCGGAGGCGCTGGGTGGCGCCGATAGTGATATGATAAGCCTCTTTAACACGTTTCTTAACACGGTTATTACGTCAACGTAACTCCTTTAACTTTATCACGTTGCTCTCCCTCCGGTAGTTCTCTTCTCCCTTGCTCGCGCTTGTGTGATTTATTTAATTTAACCCTCCTTAGGTCTCGATGGGGTGGAAGGTTTTATGCTTTATGACAACGAAATTTCCTTATACAGACTATTCAGAAATTAACCAGTCGATTTAATTTATATTCTCAGTGTCCGGCCCTGTAAAATCGGTTGAGTCGAAGATTTTGTACATATAGGGATCCAGCAATGGATATAGCGATAATAGCATCATCACTCTCATTGTTATGGTATTACCACGACACATATATACACAGGCACACCTTTTTTTCGATATGGTATTGTAAGCCAGTACTTAACTTAACATCAACAGCTACTGTCCTTGCCTTTTGAGCACGATATTAGTCTTATGTCTTTCAGGTACAAATTTCGACTGCCCGCTCGATTCACCGGACTGAAATTCAAAATAGTGGACAGCCTCGACTAAACTTATCTATAAATTATAAAACATTATTAAAAACAACCATTAAATTTTATTATTAAGGAGAACACATTCCTATTGTGAAGTTGTAATGTCTGTGATGTTTTAAATACTAATTTAATGTATTAATTTATATACATATAAAATAAATTTTATCGAAAAATATTGTTTTTGCGTTACCGGGATTCGAACCTGAATCTCTATTTCCAATCCGGGGAAGTACACTACCAACTGTGTTATAGCGCCAGTATTTTTCATGACAAATTTTCATTAAATTTAACTTATTTTAGAATAAGGCGGCATTGTTGATTGGTAAAAATATTTTTTCGATAAATTTAATTTGTGTGAAAAAACTTTGAACTGATTCTGAATGACAATGAAAATTTAAAAATTTAAAGCTGTTTGATTTAAAGATATTTATCCGTTTGAAATGTTATTAGTGTAATGAAGATCGCATGCTAAGCATGGAATAGTTTTTCTTTATTCATTATATTCATCACTAATTTCGTTAAATTACACGACAAACGAAAACGACACACGGCTCATAAATTTCCTATTGATAATTTTCTCATCCATTAAAAATATTAAAAAACGTAAAATTGTCTTAACATATTATGCAACTCTGGGGAACAGCCATCTTTCAAGTGATAACTCTGAGAGGATAGATGACTCCCAAGTCGTAAAACTGAACTTCAGAAAATGTTTCTTAACTTCTTGCGTCACAAGGGGTTGTACCCAGTACCTACTCAGGGATGAACTCGACGCTCTTTCTCGTCAACCCCTTCAACTAGTGATATAATAATATTACGGAGTTTGTTCGAAACGATGCCATGTGGATAACTTTGATATTGTACTTTAATTTATGCGCTCGTTTTTTAAATATTAAATCGTTTCATGATCGGAAATATTTCTCTGAAGTACCAATTGATTGTCAATAAATAATACGCAGTGACGTCAATTATTATTTAATATTTTAAGAAATGTATTTTACCGTAATGCCAGTACTTCACTTTTAAACGAAACAATTCACCGAATATTAGTCGTATATTTTCACGACTACTCGAATAATAAATAATGCCAAATTAATTATAATCATTTCTGAAAATATTTGATAACTGCACTCGGAAAAGTGTATTGACTAATTAAATTTCCATTAAACCGTTTCACACACAATTTTTGCTTCATACACATTCATACAAAGTGAGTATTATGTTCCGGGCTGATTTTTGAGAGATATTTGTCAGTTCGTATTTATTATGTTGAAGTCATTAAAACATTTTATTTAAATAAAAATAGCAATGATGTAACCTAATGGTTATCACTATCGTCTAGCGGTGCGTCGTTCGCAAATGAACCGGCTCACTGACCCGGTTCAACGGTTGACCCGCTCCCAGAACAATTTGAGCGAGCTGAGCGGCGAGCGGTGGATCAGTCGAGAATCGACTCGTTGACCGACAGCCGGCACGGATCACTCCGAGTTATGAAGGTTGACACTTGACACATATAAAATTGTTAGGACAACGTATCCCAGAGTTACCTTATTGTTATCAGGGTGTTCGGTTATAAACAAACTATTTAAAAAAATGAATTATTATTAAAATATTTGTTTCAATTACTTACTACTTACGTTCTCAAATATCACCCCATGATGATAACCCGTCACTAAACGACGGAAACGCCTACGACAAAAAAATAATATTACTGTATATAGTTAGTATAATATTTCAAAGCATTTTTATTTTAAAGAATGTTAATTTTTCATTAATACAGATTTTTTTCATGTTTTTTAAAAATATTGTTTAGTTGCAGCAGAAATTATTCGCTTTCTTTTATATGCACACATATTTGTTATTTCTAATAATAATAAAAAAGATTTTTTAGATCATGAGTATTGATTTCTACTAGAGTATTATTGTTTTAGATAATATTTACATATTTTTGTTTTTTCAAGTTAAACTTAATATTTGAAATAATGGAATAATACATTAAAGCAGTTTGAACCATTATGTGCAATTTGCAATATAAGATGGAGCTTCAAGTAATATTCATGTGGTTAGCTTGGCGGGTAAAACTTATTATGTCACGATTGGATGAAAATAAGATATTATATAAGAATAGCTCGACTTTTTTATTTATTAACATCATCATGTTTCACTTAAAAGCGGGTAAAAGAAGTTATGTCATGACAACCTTGCAGCATAAAATATCTTTAGTCAATAAAATAATTAAAAATGTATACAATCGATGGAATGTAAATGTAATGTAAAGAAAATCACACCATTTTGAAAATTACAATATACATGTTTCATCGGTCATTTACCAGAGATAGGAAGTACATATAATGTTATACTACAGAGACAGGATGTATAATATAACATTTAAAATGAAAAAATAATTCATATGAAAAAATAGTTATTTCATGTTATCTTAATTTTAACTTACTGAGCCTAAAATACTACTAGCTGCATCACCCCAACTGACAATCGCGTAGTGAAGTAGCGAGTGGCACAGTGCAAAGTATATCATTCTTTTAAGGGATGTATCGTGACTATAAATCAGAACGAATAAGAAAAATAATCACGTGTAATAAAAAACTCGTTTCGGCACTCGACTTGAATTTTTTTTTCATCTATTTGTGTATGTGTGCTTTTAATATTTCTCTCTAGGTTTAATATTAATGGAACAGCTGCCAAGTCAATCCAGTCAATTTGGAACAAGGGGACGGGTTAGGATGATTAACGAACTAAGCCGAAATATTTACTAAGTTTATTTTTTTGAAAAGTTTTAATAGTAAGCTGATAGGGATTAAGGAAATTATCTACAAAATCTTATATATGTATATGTATGCATTGATAAACTATTTGGGGAATGGTGGTTTCGAAGTAATAAGACCTCTAGCAGTAGCTAGTATTTTTTTCGAAAAATCACATGGTAAAAATCCCAGTACAAATAACAGTATTTTAAAGATTAATTCAATTAAGACTGATTTCACATAAAACATGACACCGATTGACTATTCTTTTTTTAAGAGTGGCGCTATTTTAAGAATATCTTAATTTAAATATTTTGCTCTCTAAGGTTGTAATGAGAAAAGTATTTTATATTTTTACGAACACATTTTTGTTGTGATGTTACATTTTCAGAACCTAGTTCTATGGTATTTTTAATACAAATTAAATTAATTAACTAGAAAAATATACAGAAAAATCTATTTATCGATAAATATAAAAAATTAACATTTCCCCGAATAAGAAGAGGTCCAGGTTCGAATCCCGGTAGCAACTAAATATATTTTAGATAAATAGATATTTCCGTATATCTCTTTAAACGATTAATTAATTTGTATAATTATTCTATATTTGTTGGTATTAAGAAGAGTAATCAGTATTTATTTTATAAACATGAAAAGTTCAATAATGAGTGACTTTATTGTAAATACAGAAAGTTTTTTTTTTTTAATACTTATCACAAGATTGAGTCTTGTTTTATATTTCTAAAGAATGCATTTTAATTCCTGAGAATTGAATCATTAAAGTATTAGCTATTTTTAAGGTTTGCAGATGGCTGTGTTGTATTCGGTGACCAAAGTTTTTGAAATTGATAAATCGGTAAAGAGAGAAATTTATATTGTGTTCTTTATCTTTTAAGTAAGGTTCCGTAAACAATTGTGATACATAAAACAAATAAATAATCCAAAAAGTTTTATTAGATCATATATTTATTTCACATTTGTCGAGCACCGTGTGGCGTACAACGAATTTCATTAAATGAAGTTTACAATGGTCTATAAATTTGATCAGAAGACTTGTGTTGTTATCAAATGTTTGTATCAACCTTAGTATTAACATTATTATGTTAGAAAGTTTAATCTGACATGCATTTTATATTATATCTCTCGATTGATACGGGTAATTATCACGACATACTTTTTTTTACGGATATACCTTCCGTTATTGGCTGAGTGCTAGTGACGGTTATCTTCAGCAATGTCCGCGCATATTCATCTCGATTAAAAATGTATATCAGTATCGAATGTTTTGATTTGTAGTTAAATTATAGTATGGAATCCTCACATTCAAAAAACTTTAGATATTTCTGTAAACATGTAATATCATTGCTATCTGAGGTTTGAGAGCAATATCAGACTTATATAGAAATACAAGACTTATATAGAAATACAGACTTATATAGAAATAGCAAACTATTATGTTATTGAATAATTTATTTTCGTCTCCTTATCTTAAGACGGTCCAAAGCCTTTATTTTCGCCTGTCTTCCGCCACTTTAATACTGTTCAGTATTATATTACTGATGAGAAAAAATTAATCATGGTATAGAAATACATACATATACTCGTGTGGAGCATTTGATATACCTCAAAAACATATCATTTCAATAGTTAATTTTAAAACGTGGGTTTGTTGATTTTATTATTATTTATTATTAAAACGAATTAGCAGTTTTTGAACGCAAAATACTAAGAAAAATTTATGGACCTACATTAGAAAATGTATTTTATGTGATATTTATAATAATATACAAATTAAATGTATTAATTAGAAAGATGTACATACATATAAAATCAATTTATAGAAAAAATATTGTTGTTGCTACCAGGATTCGAACCTGGATCTCTTCTATCTGAGAAAATGCATTAATTGATTATGATACACCAACACAGTGAGTTGACGACAAATTTTCGAACTTAATGTTGCACTTTCAAATTTATACATCTATCGTTCCATTATTTGAAAACCATCTTTAGAAAAGACACAAAATGACCAAGAAGATACCACCCAGAGGCAGATGGAAGGAAGAGGGGTAAAAGATGACTGAAGCAGGATGAAAGTGTCCAGGAACTTGAGAAAAATGGCCAGAAATAGGAGTTAGTGGAAAGCTGCTGTGGAAAAGGTCAAATCTAACTATTGGATGTAGCATCGTATAAGAAGAAGATATTAAAATAGTTTTTGACCAATTAACAGAATTCTAAATATAATATAATTCTCCCACAAAAGCTTAATTCGCTTATGTCACTCTAGTATTTTCATATGGTAATGAAAAAAGCCAACAATCTAATGAGAATAATAATTATTTAAAATATTTACATATTAAAAAATTAAAGAATAGTTAAAATTATACTATAATAATAAAATACTTACAGTTGAAAACCTGCACATAAGGGAATTCGTGGAAATTAATGTGGCTGATAAACTGGCCAAGGAGTTTTCCCTCATTAATTCCATATCCCAATGTATGACAGACTTTATATGGTAAATAAACGTACAAATTCTATTTGGACTGTACAGTGGATGGATCCAAATAATCATAAGGGTAATCGGCTTAAAATAATTCAAGGATCTATTACCCGCACTGCTTAGTTCTCCAAAAGGAAATTTTCCAAAAAAACAATACCAAATATCTCTAGAATGAGAATTGGGTATTGTCAGGTAGTCTCACATTTAAACAGATTGAACTTAATAGATTCCCAAATGAGTGAGTGTGGTGCCGAGGATAAAACCCATGACCATATCTCTTTTGCCTGTTCATTGCGGATCACAGGTTTTTTTGACAGTAATCTTGTCAATGGTAATTTTCAACTCCTGGTTAACGTGTGTCATCTTCTTTTCCATTACTCGCCATATTTAATCTATATAATAGCAAATTTTTTGGACGCCAATGGTATTGAATTGTAATATAATATATCCTATTCTATAATATTATTGCAATTTTTTCTATAAAATAACGTTTTCCCTTGATTAATGGCACAAATCACTCTTGAAGGGTTGATTGCCTATTTAAAAGAAAAAGTAGAAAATACTTACAGAAGTGTGTATTAATTATATTTTTACTTTTTATTATGCATTAGTTCATACCGAATAATCCATGCAAGATACGATATAGGTTTAATTGACCTCAATTTTCATCCTAGATTTCACGACGGAACAAACAACAAGTGTATCAACAAAAATATAATATCTGTTTATATATCTTATAACTAATGGAAAACCCTCGCATCGTAGCGTTAGCACAAAGTAGGATAAACTTGTCAAATATGAAGGTCGGCTACATAATAAATGAGTTGCGGTATAACCAGACTATCTACAAGGAATATACCTTTAAATAGAACTACAAAAGTCACGGGATCATTTAACCCTTTTTAGATAACCAGGTCACTATTTTTCCATATGAGTTAAAAATTAAAGCTTATGTCGCTGAGACGTTTCACTGAATATGTTCTGAGTCGGCTTTGTTGCTGAGACTTTTCATTCACCGAATATATTTTAAGTTGGCTTATTCGCAAAGACTTTTGCCTGAATCTATTATGATTCAGCTTATGTCGCTGAGTCCTTTCACTGAATACTTTTTGAGTTGGCTTATGTGGCTGAGACCTTTCACCGATAAGATTTTACTTCATCAATTAACAAGTGATAAATTTGATCATTTAAATTTTATACGGATGATATTTCTCGCGATAAGAGTAATGTTGAAAACACGTAAATAATAGTTCAGAGACGAGCGCGAAGCGAACTATTTATTAATCATAACCTCCTGTATTCTATGTGCAGGTCATAATAACGTAACAAATGTACATCAACTTTTAACGAATTTCAGTGATTAAAGTTTCATCCGTGGTTACACACCATTAGATAATATAATGTCGGCATTCAGTTGTATTATTGTCATACACAAATTAAAAAAAACTCTATAAATAATTAGACAAAATACTTGGTTTAAACCACAATTTATTGATTATTCAACATGTTTCGATACCTCTGGTATTTTCTTCAAGAAACGATGTATACGGAAATTAAAAATATAAGCATAGATAAAAACAAAACTATAAAGTGGTGAATAAGTAACAACCATTTTTTTGATATTAACAAGGGTTTAGAAATTATACATACAAATGCTAGAGGTTCACAGAGCGCAAAATTAGAATTCTTCTTCTTTTACATAGACAATCTAGCTTTCAAGAGTGCTTTGTGCCATTAATGAAGTTAAAACATTATTTTGTAGAAAAAAGTAAAATAATATTATAGAATATGAAATATTATATCACAAGTCAAAACCATTTTTGTTAAAAAACTTCGTTATTATATAGATTAAACGTTGCGAGTTAAGTGACTAAGTCACAAAATTGTGATCCGCAATGGACAAGTAAAAATATATGGTCATGGGTCTGCTCCTCGGCACCATATTCACACATCGGGAACTAGAATTTATTGCTGCATTTATTTTGTATCCTGAGTCAAATGATTCAACTGGTACACATAAACAAATAAATTCTGACAAATTTCTGAGACGAGAGATTAAAATGCATGCGCACCCATCATAATAACATTCAGAATCTAACACAAGAACATTGTTACATAATATTTCACTTTAACTTATTCTAAATGTAACAATTTGTTGAGGCGGGGTATTTAAAAAAACACTTACTTCTTCTCTTGAATAGTTGAAATATGAAAATTATAGTTACTTCAAAGAAACTGGTGGAATCGTACCTTGCCAGAAAAACAGGAACAGGAAAAAGAGACTCACCGAATTCAGCTTCTCTTGGGTTTCTCAATCATTTCTGGATGCGGTGGACTGTATGGAATTACATTACTATTTCGCCAATCGTTGACAAATATACCCACGGAGCTTTCAAGGGGATAATAACGTTTAATCATTCCGATTCAAGGTCACCGATCGACTCACTGCTCGCTAGTGGCGGGGGAGGGAAGTGAAGATGGGAGGCACTGAACTGACGTTATTTTTCTACTCAAGAACTTTTCCGTGAATTCACTGGTATACGAGTAAAAATATAAAATATTTTATAGTGAAAAGTGCATTGTTTCTTTATCTTCATATTATTCTCCTTCATATCAGTCATTTTCTGTTTACAATTTCACGTATATCTAAAGAAAAATTTGAAAATTTAATAAAAATATCTAAAATTAGCAATAGAAGCATTATTATTGGGCATACATGAAAAAAAGTAATATATTTAACTTACCATTTCGTCATTTTCTCGTAGCGTGTAATAGAAAGAAAATATATGAAAGAGAACTAATTATGCAAGAATGGTACGTCATATCAGAAGTGTGAAATATTGTACTGTCTCGTACTACCCCTGCGCGTATGGTGTGATGGTAAATTAGTCTAATTTGTTTTTAAATAAGAAAAAATGTATATTTAGATTTTTTATTTCTAGCCATGCATTATATTTCCACAATTTTCTTTATATATTTTTTATTTATTTGAAATTAATATTCATTATTTAAAATTAATATCATAATTATAATTAATATTTATGAACGTTGTTAATACACATTTCTACTTCTTTACCGAAATTAGCTGTCTAGTGTTCTATAGATTGCAAATTCGATTGATATAGGCGCAGGCCATTTAAATGTGCATATTACATCCTTGCGGAATGACTTTGCATTTCAGATCGCGGAATCATGGAAACGAAAAGACAGAATTTTATTAGACTTTTTTGATTTTTTCAATGTCAAATATGAAATACTTCCAAATAAATTTCGTAATGGCAATTTTTTGGTAATTTTGCGTACTTTATTTTGATGTCGTTAAAGGTTTTTTTCAAAATTGTTTTTGAAGATATCTTCCAAAACAAATAAAATTATGAGCACACGGGGTTCACGAGTTGATTAATTTATCATTAGGATTTCTGCTTTGGTGACTAGTTACAGTGCAATTTTTGGGGAAAATCGGTGACAAGTGACAAGTCTTTCGATATTAATATTCTAGTAAAATATTTTATTTCTCATCAACGTAGATGTTAAGGTATCAAATAGAATTTTTAATAAAATTTCATCTGATGTAGTAATATATGAGTTTTTAAACAATGAAGGTAATAAAAAGCAAAACTACTGACGTCATAATTTCCAAGAGGGAGAAAAAGAGAAATTGTTTAAATTGCTACCCTGGCGTTAATATCCGGCACTGTTAATATCAGCGAAATGTGCCCCCTACAGGCCTACAGGGTGGGCGGAGTCGAGCGAGAAGAATGGGAGTGTGGAATAAAAGGAACGAATTGTCAGGGTTGATGGTAATCTGTCTTTGTAGGCTGGCAGCTCGCTACATTAGGTGGAAATTTAACGTTCCAGGTTAGAGATGGCAAACTCTCGTGTAAAATAATTTAAACCCTTAAATAAATGTTGATAAATTTTAAAATTTGTTATAACACAATTTATACCTATAATAATAATAATAATAAATTATACATTGACTTTGTATTTAACTACTGCGAATTTAATATTTAGAATATAGATCAAACGGTTTCGAAAAATAATAATAACGACAATAAAAAACTAAAACCATATAATGTCAAATTATTATTTTTTAATTATTTATTTTTTATATTTGAAAATTGATTAAAAAATAAACATTTTGGTTTATTTTGCGCCTTTTGTAAATAATTCTAAATGAATTCATAATAAAAATATTAATAAATTAATTAATAATCATAATAAATAATTCTCATCGTACATTATTCGTAAATAATTCTTGTTTATCACACTTTTGATAAAACAAGTAAAATAAAATAAAATAATAATATAATAATATTACATATATGAAAAATAGTACCCTCTGAACCTAACATTCTTTTAAACGTATCGATTGAGATTTGCATTTCCAACCCTACTTCAATAATAATTTAATTCATCTCCAGGGTGAATATTATGTTCCAGGCCGATTTTGCTTGACCGCCATTTTGGTTTAGCAATTATTTGTCAATTCGTATTTAATAGTCGTAAAATATAGTTAATTACAATTTATTATGGAGTATCTATTGTATCAATAAAGTGTTAAAATGATTAAAACATTTTATCGAAATAATAATGGCAATACTGTAATCATTAGTAGTGATCGATATCGTCACATGTTGGAAAAGTTTCAACAGGACCGAACTACTTCATACATGGGCCGAGCCGAGCTATGCTTGAAATTTTCCATAAATTTTTTCCGGTCGCATAATGTTTAAAAGTGGTGATATCGATTGGCCTCCTCTATCACTTGATTTGACTATTTTTTGAGGAAGGTTCTTGACAGGATAGGTCTACGTCAATAAGTCAACAACAATTCCGATGTTACAGGACAATATTTGAAATGAAATTGCTGAAATAATACACAAGGTGTGTGAGAATATTATGAAAAATATGGTTAAAAGATTACACATTTGTGCCGTTGCCAGAAGCAGCGATATGGCCAATATGATATTCCATACATAATTGCAATAAACCAAATAATAGATAAATAAAAAAACTAATTAAAAAACTATGTAACATTTTCTAATTATTTAATAACAACATCGGCCTGGAACATAATATTCATTTTGTATTTTATGTAAATTTGAAAATAAATGTTTTCCTTCAGTATCGATGAGGCACATGCTAGTAATATATAATATTATACTATAAATATAGAAGAATTCATTTTTATTGACGTATAATTTTTTCGTGGAAATAGATTTTTTTTTTTGCAATTATAATTATTTTAAATCTGTCAAAAGTATAGCCATCTCCTTTTTTAAATATGAGCCTTTCGCTAAAGTCTCATAGATGACCAAATCTTTCGTGAAATCTTTGAAATACATAGGTACCTATCCCACTTTAAAAATCGAGAGAGTTTTTCTGATTTCTCCATTCATGGTCTTTGTCTCCAACGTTCTCATTTCCTTTACTAAGTAAGCAAGACTTCACAATAATAGAAGATGCGGTACACTTTAATCACTCGCCATTTTATAAAAATATCAGTCCGTGAGTTTTAACAAAACCAATAAACACAAGATCGAACAATATTCTATCAGAAAAGTATTTATTTGTTTGAGATATTGCCGGAAACTGAGCACTGAGATTTTCTATCCCAGAAATCTTTTATATTTATAATAATATTTTTTGTTTTTGCTGTTGTAATAATGTGAACCACGGTATTCAATACACAAATATTGACTTTATGATTTCATGGTTGCTTTTTATTTCCAACTATGGCGTCTCTTCTGCAATAAGTCGTAATTCTAAAAAAATAAATACATTAATAAGTTATTCATTAATAATAACAAACAATATATATTTTTTAAGAACATATTGTGAAGTTACAGTTTTTGGGATCATAGCTCTGTTATATTTTCAATACATCGACTTTATCGAAATTTTTCGAAAATTTATGGAAAATTTGATGATCAGTAGATCAAATTTGTCATTAACTTACTACGGTGGCGACAAAATATTTTTTCGAAAAAATTGATTTTATCTGTAATGTTCTAATTGATACATTTAAATTGTATTAAAAATAAATATTATGTTCAGGGTATTTTTTGGGTACAATTTTTGGGAAAAATAAATCTATAAATCATAAATAACCACATTTAATGTTTATGTAAACAACTTCTAGTCGGAAATAAATGCTTCTATGTCTGCAAGCGACTGCTGGGAAAAATACTTATATGTCGATGAAGCAAACTGCTAATATATAATATAATAATACGAACGCAAAATGATAAAAATATATAAAATAACAACACTAAAAAATTGAACTTGCAAAATTAAAATGAGGTACGAGTTCGAACATTTAATTAAGTAAGAAACAATAAAATTGTTGAATTCTATGAAGTTTCAAAGACTGCCCATGTTAAAAGAATGCCAAAGATTATTGGATAATCCAGCATAAACGACCTAAAGACAGACCAACGGAGAAGTGGGCTGACTGTGTGGAAGAGGACTGGAGTAAGATGGGAGGGTCAGGAATGACCAGGGCTAAGAGTAGGTGGAAAGAAATTTTGGAGGAGGTCAAATGTCATCCTGGGATCTGGTACAGCGAATGAAGAAGAATAATTCATTAAAATTTTACTCATCATTTTTGTGAAGCTGTAGGTTTTTTAGAACATAATTCTGTGGTATTTTAATACAAATAAAATGTATCAATTAGAAATATATACATTAAAAATATTTTAGCTGCTACCGGGATTCGAATTAGGAACTTTTCCTATCCGAGGAAACGCGCTGACCATTACACCATGTCAGCCTAGTCAATTGACGACAAATTTTCTAACTTATATTTTCGGTGGTAGCCAAAATATTTTTTCTTGATATATTTAATTTGTCTTTCTAATTGATATATTTAATTTATATTAAAATTCATTTCAAACTTAAGACATTATTATTTTCTTTAGAAATATCTCTAATGACATATTTATGAAAGTATAATGAAAATATTTATTATGCAAGTGAAAAAAACTTTTACTATAAAAAAGAAAAATGGTTTGTAATACCTAATAGTTACATTTTACGCAAATTTAATAACAAAACAAAATACGTTCTATTAGTTGGCCGACCTACGTTTGTTTTGTTTATTTCTTGTTTCTTAAAACAAGAGTCATTAAATTATACATTTTATATTGAGAGAGAGGTTGAACGAAAAATATGAGCCGACCTTTTTGTAACTTGCCTCGAGGGTCTACATACATGTACCTTTAGAATAAATAATTTAACATCATGAATGCAAATTATTACATTTTTGATGTTTATAAAGTTAGCTTTGTGGAGGCCTATCGATTTTACACTTGTCAGATATACACAAAAAACGAAGCTGAATGCGGCTGGCAAGACAGTACCTAGTACCAGCCATGAAAACTCAAAATAATGATTGCGTGCAACAGCCATATATGTCACCTAGTGCCCTGGGCGGGCTAAAGGCTGGTTCATTCGCCTTTCTTCACTTCACATACTGATGTCGTCTACAACAAAAACTTTCCAGTCACTTTCGAACTGTAAAACATAGTTCGCACGCTTAGATTTAAACATCAACCTTAGTAATAGATTATCTTCAATAAATTCAGTGGCAACAAGGTGCATATTATGTTTCAGGTCGATGTTGTAAGATATGGCACCGTTTTGTTGAAACCACATGTCTCGTAGACCTAATCGACCCAATTCGTCCACTAATAAGGTTTTATAGCATTGCCTTTTGCATCCTGAAAGAAACAGAGCCCAATGATTCCGCTGGCCTGCATGCCGCACTATACAGTAACTCTGCGTGGATCTAAAGGTCGTTGGTGGATCAATTGAAAACTTTCAGTGCCCCGATAATGGCTATTTTGTTTTTCTTAACAAAATCTGCCAAGTTGAAATGAGCTTCGTCGCTTGTGATGATTTTTTTCCTAAATGCGGGTTTGTTTTAATATTTTAATGACTTCAACACGTTGTCGAAACGTTAGATGCTTTATAATAAATTGTAATTAACTATTCTTTACGAATATCAAATATGAATTGCGAAATATTTGTCAAACCAAAATGGCGATTAAGAAAAATTGGCCTGGAACATGATATTCATCCTGTAGTTTCAATCTGTAATACCTGCCCCTTGGTACATTACGCGGTACTGAAGACACATGATGCCTATACCATGGACGGCGAGACACATGAATGTTTCCACTCTGTGGAAACTGAAGATCAAGGACAGACTCTTAACCATTTGCCTGAGACGAATCTTTCAATTATTTGGGTATCTTGAGAGAAGGGAAGATAACTTGGAGAAGCTTGTTGTGGTGGGCCACGTCGAAATACGAAGAGGATGAGGAAGATCCCCCACTCGTTGACCAAGCAGAAAAGGCAACAGGAACTTCTCTAGTGATAGCCATAAAAGTGGAGGAGCACAGTCAAGAGGGCGGGAATTTATAGAGATCGAGTTCCTCAGTCATGAGAGACCGATATGAATGATAGTTATGTACAATCCAAATATTCTTTACACTTTGCAATACGAGCATGAGGATAGCGGTTGATCTATAGAGCGGCAGTACTCTTACACCTAAAAAATTTTGATCGCTCCATATAATCCTAAAACGCAACACACTTTATACATTTTTCCATAGTTTCATGGTTAGGCATAATAACTAATTTATATAAGAATCAAACTTTGTATAATATACTTCGATTAATTTGACTATTTATTTTATAGAAGCTAGGGCTACCTTGTCGGTTCTACTCATCAAAGCTAATAAAAATAGGCGACTTTAATTCAATACAAGTTAATGCAGTATATAAAACAAAAAAGAAAATAAATTTAATGTAGTTATTAGAAATTTTCGCAAAATTTAAAATTTAGGCTCTCCAGCGTCCCCTAAATACTGTCTTTATTTATATAAAACATATAACATAGATCCATAGAATACATAGTTATTACATATAGATGGAAAATTGATGGTAAATTAAGGTTCAGTAGTTCAGGGATCCAGTCATCAAGAACACTCCCAAAAGAGAGTCAATGAACGAGACTCACAATGATTTGAGTTATTTTATGAATCAGTTAATGTATGCCAGTTCTGACGATACATTAGTATCGAAACCCCGTATAAATAATAATTATACAGAGCATGTAAGATATAATCGAGCGATGGACGTTAAATTAATCAATGTGCTTTACAAAAAGTCTGTTGTTTTTTTAAAATTATTATTACAATTGTAAGAGTATTTATTGTGTTTATTTTTCGGTTTGGCAACTCTGAATTCAGCCGGGCATTCGTAAATCACTAGTGTGTCGTCGATTGAGTGATCTCGATTACAGTCGTAATGGGTGGAATAGTGTTATTACATATACTAATGTGCGTGCGTATGTTTGTTGGTGTGGCTTTAATGTCTCCAAAGGGAAAACATTACTGAGAACTGATGAGAAATCTGAGTCAACCTCATTAGTAAAATGATATCGATATATAGAGCATCGGGAGCTATGCTATTAGATAACGTTTAAATACTAATTTAATGTATTAATAATAAATATATACACGTAAAATCAATTTTGTCGAAAAATATTATTTTTGCGCTACCGGGACTCGAACCTGGATATCTATTTCTAATCCGGGGAAGTACAATACCAATTGTGTTATAGCGCCAGTATTTTTCATGAAAAATTTTTGAACCTATATGTTACACTTTATATATATATAGCGCCAGTATTTTTCATGAAAAATTTTTGAACCTATATGTTACACTTTTTTAAATGAATACATCTGTCGTTCCACTATTTGAAAGCCATCTACATTGTTTTTACAGAATCTCAAATACCTTTGAGTAAACCGACTGCAGACGCCAGAATTATCAATTCATTTTTATTCAATTTTGGACTCATTGATATAACTTATATTATAAAGGAGAACAAATTCTTATTGTGAAGTTGTAATTATTAAGAACATAGGTCTGTAATGTTTTAAATACTAATTTAATGTATTAATTATAAATATATACATATAAAATCAATTTTGTCAAAAATATTGTTTTTGCGCTACCGGGATTCGAACCTGGATTTCTATTTTCGCTATAACACAATTGGTAGTGTACTTCCTCGGATTGGAAATAACTTAAGAAACTTCTAATGGAACAGATTATCTCATTGTCTAGCCAAACTTTCATATTAGCAGAGAGGGATTCAAGAGCTGCTTGCGAGTCGGAGAATATAACAGCCTTATCGACGTTCCGGAGTACGAAAATGTCCAAGGCCTCTTTAATTGCACAACATTCTGCTGAGAAAACCGATGAATGATAGTAAGGTATTACTTGTTACATTAAAATATATTTTAAAGATTGAGTTGTTTATAAATATCCCGATTCTAATAACTGATACATGAGTCTAAAAAGCGATAAAAAATACATACGTCTTTGATGTTTGATTCTGTCTTATTTTAATAACTACTGAACATAATAACCGGTGCGTATTTTTACGTCCTTGTAAATTGATTCGTGGATTAATTACTCCTCACAAAAGTCTCTCCCCTGGGTGGTTCCGTTTTTTATTATTCAATGGGACCCGTGACACCATTCAATTCAATAGGTACCATTCAAATCACTTTTTGTCACACGAATCAGTGATCTTTTCTTTATAAATTCGATTCTTAACACGGGTTTACATTTTTAATGAAAGCGATGAAACGTGTTGATGTACCATTCATATATCAAATCATAGAGGTGTTGGCCTTAAAGAATTCGAGACAAAAAACACTATTTATTGCCGGAATTCCTATCATTGAATCATACATTTTCACGGAGCGTTTATTCATTTACACTCCAATGAATTCGTATATATATTTTGAACAATTCCTTTATTTTTTACAAAGCAACTCCAAAAATTCAGAATAACACATTGACGATTTCCAAAGTAAATTTTAAAATGTCACAAATTTTAATATTAAATTATACGGCGCAATATTAATTTAATATTAAATTATTCCGAAACTTTTGTATACATTTGAAATTGAAACTCCGAACATGACACATGTTAAAATATTGCAGAATTCGTGTTCCAGAATAAAGTGATATATGCATGGTAGGTACACAATAATCTGAAAAATATTCTCTGCTCTCTCGGCATAAGAATACTTTAAATATAGCTGATGAATGGATCTTCTAAACGATACTGCTTTTATATTCTTATAACACTTGACTTTTCTTTACGAGATTATATTTTTCTTTTTTGCACATATTTATTTAAGACAATAGACTTCATATTTATTTATTTATTTATTAGTAACTATATAATATATATAAAAAATTTGTTTGGACTGTGCTCGTCTCACTAGAGAAATTCTGTGTCGAGACGGGCCACTATTACGAAAGTGGTTAAGTCAAGAAATTGAAAAAAGAGAGTTTATCAATTATTTCGCGTTACATTATTTTTAATTAATATTGCATGATGATACAAATTGTGAAAAATTTGAAGCGTTATATTCAGTGTATTGTTACAACGTTCAACGGTATTCCGCTAGTGTTTATTTTGATAATAGAGTAAGTCACTTCAATCTTTAGTTGTTTTCTTATAAGTTTCATGCAATATTTATATGTCGAAATAAATTATAAATTTAGTAGACTAAATACATTTTGAAACACTGTGTTGTGTAATATATAAATATTTTTTATTCAATTCAAATGCAAACCTTTAAATACCTCGAAACAAAAAAAACATAACTTAATAATAATGGGCACATATACAATGTTTCGTAGCGTTTTTGTTTTTCGTGGCAAAAGTGCTTTGGAATTATTTTAAAAAACATAAATATCATTTTAACTCCATAATACTATTTTATTAAATATGTTATAAATTTTTAATAATACAGAATGTTTGTGTTAATTGTTGCTAAAGAAAATGGAATGTCAAGTAAACTTCCCGCGCGAAAGCTGGTATCCATCAATGTTGTGCGTCTAGTGAGACAAGGAAGGCTTCATAGACTATGAATTGCTTCCGAGAAATGTAACCATCATTTTTGAGGTATATTGTCAACAACTCCATCGCTCTGAGGCCGAAAACGATTGAGAAGACGAATAAAGTGATTTTTCAGCACAATAATGCCCATTCGCATACTGATAACATTACAAAAGCGGCTGATGAAGAGCTCGGTTGGGAGATTATTCTACATCCGGCTTATTCTTATGATCTCCATCAGATTTTCATATTTTTTGCTCTGCGAAGAATCTCCTTTAATAACGACGTTGCTTTTCAAAATTGACTTAACTCACTTCCAAACCACCGGATTCATTCAGGCGTGGAATAGAAAAACTGCCAAAACGTTGCGAGTCAATCGTAAACAATGTAATACAATATATTATTTATGTAATTAGTTAATGTATTTTTTGTTTAAAAAAAATATTTTAAATTTACAAAAAAATTACAAATTTATACATCAACCTAAATATACAGCGCTGAAATTTTTGAGTGTTGATTTCTCAGTAACTGTATAACTTAGAGATTTGATTTAAGTAAAATATTTTCATCACTTGGTATAGGTATAAAATATTCCAAGTCAAAAAATGTAAAATGTAATTACGTTAATTAAAACTTATTCAAATATTAAAACATTCTTTGGATGATGGTGCGATTGTTTTTATTTTTATCCATAATGAAATAAAGGACTGTTTAAACCTTGGCGTATATAATACTGTTAGCTAATTATATGTTTTATAGATAAATTATACCCTTGGAACAACCAGGTATCATTTGATGTTATATCGAACGGAGGTATTCAAAGATTTGAATATTATTTTTTCAATTTTTTCGACGGAGTTGGTTCATTGTCCATTAGATAAAATTTTCACAAAAATGTAGTAGCTATATAATTTAGAGTAATATATACAGTATACTGATACCTGATTTAAACTACGTTATAAAATATAATTCGTACACTTAATTTGTATTCAAATCAATAGTTGTTTGTTTTAAAAACTATTACAAATATTGCTAAAATAAAACTTTAGTTTCTTGTTATCGTCTAACCTTCTAGAAAATTTTGTATATTTGTACCACAGCTTTAAAAAGATAATTGTCAAAATTTTGATCAATCAAGTAAATTTTTTAGTTTTCGATACGAAATTCACTTTATAATTATATGAAATATGTTATAAATCAGATTTTAATTAAACTGGTAACATTTTCCAATAAAATTTATTTGTGTGTGCATTTTCGATGGATTGAATGATTTATAATGGACTGCTTGATTTGATATCAGGCTTTAAGCTTGCAACGGCTGATATAAATTTAAAATTTCATGATTAATTTATTTAACTACATTAACTGTTTAATAAAATAAGCAAAAGTAAAATGATAAAAATAATTTTACAAATATCCAAGATTTAAAAGAAAAATGTGATAAACGACATATGTAATTAGAATAAATTTATCGCAATTATTATTAAGTTGATTGCTTTTAAAAATGAAATAATAAATAAAACAATTATAAAAAAAAGACTACGAAATATAGATTTAAAATTTGTCGAAAAAGTAATCGGTTAATACAGCAGAATGGTAATGCATTTTTCCGGATTGAAAATGTTACAGGTTCGAATCCTGGTAGCAACCAAAATAATTTTTTAGATACCGTGATTTTTCCTGCATGTATTTCTAATTGATTAATTTAATTTGTTTAATATAATATTGTTTGACTAAATCCTCCCAATTATTATGTTCCCGTAATTTCCTTCGACAGCTGGTTCCCAGGTTTCCGATTGACAATAAGGCCACATATGATACATGAACACTGCACTCACTTTTTTATTGTATCTACTGATTTTATGGTTCGATATTGTTGTTGGCTGGATAGATTTCCACCGACCAAAGTGCGCACTCCTGACGATTGATTTATTTGTACTTCTGTACTGGTTGAAGCACGGGATGTAATTGTTCTGCTCGTCGTATACCGTTTTCTTGCATTCTCCGAAAAGAGGCGGCAATACCCACATACACACACATGCACAATATTATCAACCAGGAAACCCAATGGTACCAATTAGAGTAACAAGGCACGTAAATATATAGTAAAGTATAATAAAAGTGGGTGTATGGAAAAATATATTTTTTTAGTGAATAGTATCTGTTGGATATGTTGATTCCTAGAATTTTGAGCAAACCGGATTCCACTATTTGGTTTGAGACCGTATGTAAACGATATCCTGGATATTAAATATTTTGGTATATATAAGCTTTTTTGGATTCGCTTCCCAATAATATTTGTTTTAATAATTTAGAAAACCGAACCGGCGCAATGTAAAGGGTAGACATTTTTATTAAAATTTTTCTTTTTCCGGGCTGGAACTGCGGTCTGGCACAGGGGGTTGTAATGAAAAAAATAAAAGATTCGTTTGGAATGAATAAAACTTATATTGTAATATTAATTCCATCTGTTAAAGGTTTGATAGTCCAAAAAATTATTTATTCGTTTGGTTTATTTTCAATAAAAATGTGTAGGTACATGTGAATTTTCATTACTGAGATTATTTTGTTTTTAATAATTAAAAAAAATATATCATTTTACTTTAACAAATAAAATTATAATAATAGTATAGTATAATGTTTAATTTTGAAACATACATTTTGAGTTTGATTGAATTATACTTTTGCTTAAGTATAAGTATTTATATTTTTGGTACCGTTGTATTATTTTACATAATTGATATTTTACATGGAAAATAATTTTAAAGTGAAATTACGTACAAAATCAAATGATGATCTTGGAAGGTACTACACTAATAAGGTATTTTGGTCGCCACTTATAAAAGAAGAAATATTATAATAAAAACAAAGAAAAACGCGTTATATGTCTCAGCCTTATGTACCCTTCATAAAATATGTTTTTCTGGTTTGAAAAAATAGTTATTATTCGAACCAAATAAATAAAATAAAAATATTAAAAAAACGAACCTTGATCTCTTGCGTCACAGGCAAAGATGCTAGCAAGCGAGGAATCAAACAACACGTGAAAATAGCAATTCACACATATCTTAAGCTCATTATTAAAATGAGCTTTTTACAATATTCAGCTTTAGGGGAAACTATTTTTTTATCAGTACATTAATTATAACACAAAAAATCAGCATTGTATAGTATATACACTATATAACTATTTGACACCACAGTCTATTGGGGGCCAAGCTAAGATGGCAGAGCAATGGTTTGGCAAGTGAGAGGTTGGTAAAAATTAATACTCGATGTATCCAAAATCTTTTTGATTTCGAAAAAATTTTGGAGACCGTTATCGTTACCGGTAAAGGTCAAAACAAAAACAACTGAAAGTATAAAAAATTTTGATCACTGAACCATTAAGCGTTGAAACAAAAATTAAAGTTTTAACTGTATTTTAACAAAATTATTTTAACTAGGATAGTTAAGATAATTTTAAAAATATTGAGCCACGCCTAATATTATTTTTAATAACAAGCTTAGCAGCCCAGATATATTTTTATTTAATTAAAAAAAATAGAGATGAGTACCCGGAATACATGCCACATTGATATTCTTACTATTTTCAAATTGAGTTAAATGCTTGTACTATGAAAATAAAACTAACTTGCTGGTCTCCTGGAACGAGGCGCGAACCCTCAACCACTAGATGTCTAGGCCAGCGTCTCAACCACTAAACCAACAAGCTACTCAATTGCTTTATTGCTTGTGAAAAGACCTTCCGGAACAATTAAAATTATAGACACACAGCGTTCGCAATTATTATAATGATTGATTATAATGAGAAAATAAATAATAAAATATTCTACTTACTTTCAAATCAATGACATAAAATAATAATCTGGTGTAATAAATATTTCAGATAATTGCTAATTCGCTTCGGAAAATAGTCTAATTTTGTAAAATTCAAAAGTTGTTTCTTTTAGTAAGTAAATTGACTGCATAGTGGTTACAATTTCTAAACGTTTAATAAACTGATGTTTACTTATTTATTAAAAATTTAAAAAATGAATCCTCTTACATATACGTGAGGTTTTATCGGTGGCAAACCATTTTAACATTAGCAACTAATTAATTTTTTTACGATATTATTGGTTTTTACTATTTATTTATATCAAGAAGTTATACATTAGATTAGACTTTTTTTAAAAACATAATTTAGATAAAACATTAATACTAATATGAAAATAATAAAATTAATACTATTTTCCATAATTAAGACACTGCAGGCATTCTGAGAAAAACCGTGGCTATTTGATTTTCAGTGCACTCCAAAATTACATTAATATAGAAAATTTTTGCATATACGAAATATATTTTCTAATATTCTTGAAGCCAAGATTAAAATACAATAAAACTTATATGAATATTTCATACCAAAAACACAATATTAATATTGAACTTATTCATAACATAATTTTGTAAATTTCGTAAATTAGATGGTTGTTCACTGATTTTAAGGAAAAACAACATTTTTTTAAACAATGCAAACATTTAATGTACGCCATTTTGTAAGTTTGTCGCTATTTAATATTCTGTATATATTTAACGCAGTGTTTTAAAAATAACAAAATACTAGGTAATTATGAAACAAACAGATCACTAAATATCAACGTGGTATATTTAAATCGATATTTGTAAACAAAATAATAAAATGAAGCTGTCACAACAATTTTGAATGCAGAATATTGTTTGTTGGTACATGTAGGTATTTGAGAGATCTCAAAACATATTTATAAAACGATTAATTAAAATAAAAATGCATGTATTATTTCATTCCACAATATTAATATGATTAAACATGGATAAAACTCTATGCGAGAGTATCAAAAATTTTATTTTTGTCCCTTTCTATAAAATCCTTTCTGTCTGGCAAGATTTGGATAAAAAATAACGTTATTTCATATTTAGATATTATTGAAAGTAAATTAACTATCGGTTTCTGCTCGAAAGAGTATGTAATTCGCGGACAATTTTTCTAATTTCAAACGGAAAAAATTTAAGTGTCGAGAGGGCAAATGAGGATAAAAAAAAATCTTTCGATATTACGATATCTTCAAAGAGATTTATTTATTGAATTTTTTGTACTTTACCGAATAAATCATTCAATTTTATTCCATGACCCAATAAACTCTCAAATAAAATTTGAAACTTTTACTAGGTGTGTGAACAAACATTATAAACGGTAAAAGTTTTTAATTAAATTTTGATATTCGTCTTTTCAGAGAAAATTTCGTAGGTAAAATAAGATTTTTCACATTAAATTCAAGAAAGTGATCGATGGATCTCAAAGTAACAACCAGTTTCGTTAAAGAAACTTTCTTACATAATAAAGTAACTCACTTTCAATGGAGTAATGTTATTAGATTAAGTTAGAAGTTAAAAAGCACTCTATCATGGGATACACTCTTCGCTTGAACCCACTATTTGTTTAAAATAGTAATTAAAGTAATTAAAATGATAAAAATTGTTAGTGAAAATACGAAAATGCCTAGCACTAATGTACTAAGTGTGATTGGAATAGACTAGACGGTATAGCCGTATGTGTAGTAGGCCACTAAGGCGTGTAAGACTCTTAAGGCAGTGTTTTATAATTTTTTTATTAAACAGCACACTCGATCATCTGCCAAACTCCAATGGCACACCGAGCAGCGACATATAATATAATATAATGCTTCTTATAAGCAAAGTCTAACTTATAAATCTTGTAAACAATAGTTTATAAATTCGCGATATAATACGTCCCCTTGATAACCACCCGTGCGTGTCTTGATAATTCGCCGTGTAAAAGTTAAATGATACGAATCCATCAGGTCGTCAATCATTTGATTTTGATACAAGTCAAAAGTTGTGCTTTTTCACATCTGTCCATTGATTCGTCCACTTGTAAGGCAAACTTGCGAACATTGCATTGTTTTGAATAGATACTTGTACATAAATTAAACGTTTTGAAGTTAAAAAGTGTTTGATGTTAAAAAGGCAAACTAGAAGGACACTCCTGTTTGAAAAATGAGGCCTAAAGAATTGGAAAAAATGCCACGAAAGCTGTTAGTGACCATGAATTGTACAAAGCTGTGATATACTTGTGCAACTTTTTACAAGGTTTGTATTATTGTTGATATGAACAATTCTTGATGTTAATTTATCATGGAATTGGAGACATTCTTCGGGTAATCAGTTAACGGTTAGAAAAAGGTTGTATCTCATTTCGTTGGCCGCTACTCCCTCTCAGGGCTGTATAAATACATAAAATTATGAATTTACTTGATTAGAATTCATTCATTTCCAATAATATCTAAGTTTTACTGGCTGGAAAAGCTATTTAGATTTCAAATATGAATTAATTTTATTAATTAGAAAGATATAAAATATAAAATCATTTTTATCGAAAAATATTGTTGTTGCGCCACCGGTATTTGAACCTGGATCTCTTTCCAAACCGGGTAAGGTGCATTATCCAACTATGCTACAGCAACGATATTTTTAGCGACAAATTTTCGATCCTATATGTTACCTTTGAAAAGAGATCCAGGTTCGAATCCCGGAGACGCAACAACAATATTTTTCGATAAAATTGATTTTATATGTATATCTTTCTAATTAATTTATTTAATTCACAATTAAAATATCACAGACCCATGTTCTGAATAATTAAAACTTCACAATAATAATGTGATCTCCTAATATTTAGATGTCTTTCAAGGTGTTCTCGCAATGAGAAATCTTAATAGTCTGAGAAATTTGTATATAACACTTATATTGTTTCATAGGCACAAATTACACAATTACTTGTGTAATAAAAATTACCATATTTTCTGATTTAATAGTCGAAATAAAAAAATAATCACACAGTTTTTTCCGTAGATATTTTATAGTATTCCTGCTTACTCAAATGTAATATATTAGTTTTTATTTAAAATATATATACAAAAAAGAAAGGATAGCTGATACGCAAGTATTTAGCATTTTACTCGCCGCAAGACGCGATAGCAAAGCAAGTTATTTTTAAATTTTAATTAAACATCAATTTTCTTACTTTTTTCAAACCAAACAAAACTCTTGGTTTATGAAAATAGGACTAACTTGCTGGTCTTCTGGAATGAGGTTCGATCCCTCGACCACTGAATTACGAGATAAGTGTTTAAACCACTAGACCAACAAGCGTGTCAGTTGTTGGATATGA
This sequence comes from Eubasilissa regina, assembly GCA_022840565.1. Taxonomy (NCBI): domain Eukaryota; kingdom Metazoa; phylum Arthropoda; class Insecta; order Trichoptera; family Phryganeidae; genus Eubasilissa; species Eubasilissa regina. The sequence goes on from JAINEB010000013.1 coordinate 18,720,374, forward strand.
CAAGAAAAAAAAGATGTGATGGTATTTTTTCTTTTACCTGAATTTTTAAAAATAGATAAAAGTGCTTAATATTACAGAGGGAAATTTTAAAAACATATATGAGAGAAAAATAAACATATATCGCGAATTACCCCTTAAGATTTTACCCTGGTGCAGTCATATGCAGACTCATATTTCTTGACATTTATTATATTAATATACTAATAATGTATATATTTATATTTAAGTAAAATTAAAGTTGTTATTTGTATAAATTATGGACATAGTTTTAACTTCCAACACTCATACAGTATTGATTGGAAATATGGTAGTTGGCAAATAAATTTCTACTTGTTTAAATTTTTTTCTTATAAGTTTCCGTCGTACAAATGATGACAAACAAAATTCCTAGAATCTGTTTAAATTCTCGAAATCATTAATATAATTATATATTAAAACACGAGTTAAAATTCAGTATAGATTTCATTTAAAAATTATATTTACACACATATGTATGGTATTCATAAAGTTCTTGAAGATTTCATCCATCCATGTCGGTCTTCTCTTCTCAACAAACTTTTCAAAGCTGTCTTCACCTTTCGCAAAAAATTGAAAAATTCGTCTCAGACAAATGGTTGAGAGTCTGTTCTTGATCTTCAGTTCCTGCAGAATGGAGATATTCTCCAGGCGTCTCGCCGTCCATGGTATGCGCAATATGTGTCTCTAGCGCCACATCCGTCTTCCTCCCTTGCCTTCAAAGTCCATGTCAATAATTGTCTAGTTCTTATGTCATTAATACATTTCCATCTCTTATCTCTTATCGCGAGTATGGTAATCTCTCTCCAGCATTCCTACAAGTCGAACCAATTCAGGATTACGCTCTCCTATAATGAAAATATGCCGAGCTTACAATGATTTTTACCTCAACATTGGTATATTTTCTGTTTCATTACAAACATTTAAAATTCTAATCAACAATATTGTTCGATATAATAGATACATGATTTTTCCTTGGTTTGTTTTTGTGTTCATAACTATTTTACAGCGTACTATGTTTTTTTCTTGCCGATTTCTTGTTTATGTAAAATACATTAGAATGTAAGTTATTTGTCATCATTTTTATCTTTCTATGCCCAATACCCTTATATCTACTTATAAATAAATAAATAATTAGAACATCAACAATTTTCAACAATTACCACCCAATCGATACACTTTTCTATGCAGTGTCACCAACTTTGTAATCTTTTTTGTAAAATACAAGATTCATTGATTTCAACCATTGTCTAGTAGCAAGTTTTACTAGATTTATCGACTGCTAACATTTATATTTAATATTTTTCTTAGGAAACATTTAGGATTCGTTTTCTTGGAAGCAAGTTCAAGACAGCCAGATTGGAACTGCGAGAAGGGTGTGACCCCATTGCAGAATATGCTGGTGCGTTATCGTAATGAAACAAAACCAAACAACTCCAGCATGACCACGAATTTTTCCGCGACGTTTTTCTACTAATAATGTATGCAGTGATACACTTTTCTTTATTTGATAAAATCAATCAGTAGCGTGTCTCAAAAACCGGGGTAACAATTTTCATGGTTATTCGTTTTGCTTTGGCTTAGACAAGACTTCATGATTATTTTAGCAACCATTGTTTTGATTGCTGTTGCAACCATTGTTTTGATTTAGAGTCATAATTATATAGGCAGATAATATTGCCATATCCAAGCTTCTTCAGTAGCAACAATAGTATTTAAAAAGCTTTTTAGTTATTTACAACTCTGTTCAATGATCATTTTCAATTAGTGTGATGTCCTTGGAATGGTGGGATAATGTGTGTATGTGTGTATGTGTGCCGCACCGCCGGTGCGGGTATGTGTGCCTATAAAGACGGCATCTCTTTTATCTGCGGTTCATCGGCTTAATAGTTTGACCTATACTAGTGATATACCTTATACTAAATTACACATTACGAGGTGTATACTAAAGACGTACCAAGAAGTCAAGTACGTAATATTGGCGCAGCCGGTAGGATTAGTGAATAGAAAATAAAATCCGTCATCTTCAATGTTTTCTCGCCTGCTAATAGAACTCATTGTTTACTATCTTCAGTGTTATGTAATATCTTTTTCAACCAAATTTAAGTAGAAACTTAATAAAAATACATAATTAACTTTACATATAAATAAATGGATTTTTTTAAAACAGTTTCAAAACATCTATCATTTATCGGGGTATTAAAATCTAAGCCCAAACATCAAAATTATTATTTTTTGGTTTAAATAAACCTACGTTAGATACAAAGTTAACTCTGTACTTTTATCAAAATATATTTAACCACAGTGTTTTTGCAACAAATATTAAGAAACTTAATGTTCGTACTTACCTCAAAATTCATGGAATCTATATTATAATGAGCTGGGTTAAAGTCAAACTGATATATTAGTACATATACACATTAGTACTATCGAAAATAATATACTTAACTGACCGCAATATGTTTACATTTACTTAAACAGACTTGGCATATTGAACAACATTAAAGAACAATAATAACTTTTAGGAAATATTTTGAGTTGAGTGAAAAAGTAGTTAAATAAAAGATTGCTTCTATTATACCTATAATTCTCGTCAGTAGTATCCAATACTTAATAATTCTCGTCAGTAGTATTGGAAAGTTAAAGATACTAGGAACGAACGATCGCATTAGGAATACAAATACGGGACCTCTTGATTACTGAAACGAAGACAAAAGTAAATAAAGTTTTTGATAAATGATGGATCGCTATAGGAGCCACGCCTGTGATTGAACGGTATTATATTGATCGAATGTTTTAATTACCATTACGTAATGGTGTTTGACTAGAAGACAAGATTTACATAACTTTGTGTCATATACAGGGAACAAATTATTGTACTGTTAACGTAAACTTATGTACTTTACGTAAAAAAATATGTTTATGTATTTTATTCATGTAAATTCCGTAAATCAAACGTTTATTTTGATACTTTGTAGAAATTCGCGAGTTCAAAAACCCACAACACTCGCATGTTCTTTCATTTTCTTCTGTGTACAGTTTTCTGGGCCAATCTGTAGTGTATATCTGATCTTTTTGACACATATTTTGTATTTAATTGTTAGGAACTGCAAGCCAGTCACAACATCACATCAGGACTGATGTGCTGTTGTGACTGCCTTCCAGTTCCGTGTCAAAAGTAAGGTGTATAGTTTTTAGTTTGTGTGTGAAATAATTAGTATTGTATAAGTTCCCACTACTGTCAGATGACCACTATTTATGCGAATCTTCGACTTCTATTGCTTTTTATACGCCGGATGCCATGAGGTTTTTAACTTTAGGCCGTCACTCCTATTATTATTAATTGGGTGTTTATATATTTCAATTGCCTCTTTAACAAAATGTTCGTGATGACTTTTACGGTTTCGTAAGGTTTTCCAGCTTAGATTCAAAATGGTAGTCCGTATCTAGAAAGGATTTTCCTGGATGGCTGAGTCGGCATGCCAAAAATTCCAATTTAACAATACTACTTAAAAATATTAAGTAGAATGCCAGATGAATGACTACCAAGATTGGAATTTATAAGCTCCGGAAATTACGTACGTACGTTACAAATAGATTTCTCTCGGAGATTCGTCTCGAGTGCGCGTAAAGGACAAAGTGTTGAGTTGAGTGCGAAGCGAACTATTCCTGCGTATATTTTGTGTGTAGAGTAGAATGATGAAACCAGTACATAAACCAGTACTAACCTACACCAAAGTCTCATCTGTGGACACACACCATAATAAATTATTGTTCATCGTATGCGTAACTTACCCTAGTTATAACAAGGAGTAGCAATTCACAAAATAACATAATATTTTAGATTTATTCTCCATGAAATGCCTTTCAAATGAAACCCAATATTTTAGTTCTGAAAGTATATTCGAAGGATAACGTAATTTATTGGGGGTACACCACGTGGGGTTGCCGAAAACAGTAATAGCACATTTAAGCCTTTATGGCGATATTACATTATGAAAATTCAATCTTCGGTCGATTTGGCCCTACTCGTCTAGTAATTTATCTTACAAATGTAAAAAATGACTTAAATGTCGATATCCTTATTTTTACTGACATGATTTTTTTCATTTCCCATTTATGGTGGAAATATTATTTTTCAGCAGCATCTTGTCGGGAAATAATTTTACACGTAAATCAAAATACCCACATGTGACGGAAAAATGACGGATGAAAATGAAAAAAACTCACGGAATAAATTGAATTTATTCCATTTACAGAAACATATTCTCCTCACAAATACATCCCGTCTCCCCAACAGGTAAATTGAAGATTCCCCACATTGCTCACAGCTGCGGATATCCCCACTTAAGGAAATCACCCCAATATACATCTCGTGCTGATGGCTTGTTAAATTGTTCCCTCGGTGGTTGAGAAATACAAAACATTGGACGTCAATAAACCATATGAATTTTTTGCCAGTGACGTAGCTAAATTCTTTTCCTTGAAAATGGAAATATTATTTTTTTAACTTAGAATATATTTATTCAGAGGGTACTTTAGTAAATGCTTTAGAAATATTATATACTGTTTTTATCTTGTATTATATTTTCAACTTTACCGGTACCAGAATCGCTATTATTATTATTATTATTATTATTATTATTATTATTATTATTATTATTATTATTATTATTATTATTATTATTATTATTATTATACAAGACGCAACAGACCTAGTCCACGATGTTTTATGGGTGGATACCTGACTATATTACGAGCCAAAATGTTTTAGGAATATATGCTTATTCTCAACCATGTAAGAGATGTAAGCATTTAAAAAAATGTAATTATGCAATTATTTCAATTAATTGAAATACTTTATTGATTACACATTATATATTGAATATCGAATATAAATGGTCATCGAATTTCAAGCGGCCAAACTATTTTTTGTTAGACGATTTGGGGCCTGAAGCAAAAATATAGAATAATAATTGGTATTATTTCGCAAATATTTCTTTTGAAGTACGCAGACTTAAAGCTTCACATGATTTTGTTAAAATTTCAAACAATAATATTTTACATAAAGCTACAGAATTTGCACATATTCCTTGAATATTTGCGACTCGTTATTTAGTCAGATATTCATATAATATAATATTGTGAACTATTATATCTATTCTGATATCTCTCATACGCCAAGCGAGCGAATTGTTAATTCTGGCGTCTCCTATAGATTTACTCAACGGTATTTGAGATTCTGTAAAAACAAAGTAGATGGTTTTCAAATAATGGAACAATAGATGTATTAATTTGAAAAGCTTAACACATGGGTTCGAAAATTTGTCGTCAATCCACTGTGTTGGTATAGCATAATCTGATAATGCACATTCTCAGGATTGAGAGAGATCCATTCCGGAAGAAACAACAATATTTTTCGATAAAATTGATTTTATATCTATAATATACCTTTTTAATTAATACATTTAATTTGTATTTAAAATATTTAATTTATTTAAAAAAAAATTATAAGCTTTTCTTTATTTTTTAAATATATTCTTAACATCAAATTTTAACGTTGATATTGAATTCTATTTGAAAAATAGTTACACCTCGTGTACTTTGTTAGAAGCTTTATTAAAGAGCTTGTTATATTTTAAAATTTTCTGTTTTTGCATCTCATTCGTGTCCGTCGGAGAACCGAGGTTCGGTGCTGTGATTGGGAGTTTATATTTTTATTTATTTATTTAATTCAGCTTATGAATACTTTTTTTGAATTTATTTATTATTTTAATTTTATTAGTAACTATATAATACTATGTAAAAATCTGTTTGGACTGTGCCCGTCTCACTTGAGAAATTCTGTGTCGAGACGGGCATGAATTAGAAAAACATTTTTTGTGAAAGTATGGTACGATACCTTAGTAGAATGATAATTTACCAAAACAACAATGGAGGTCACAAAGAAAAAAATCATGGCCAAAAACAAGGTTGCGTTTAATATTTTAAACGCATAGTGCATAGTTCATAATTCCTAATGTTAAAACTTTTTAACTAATGTGCCTCTTATTAAAAAAATTCTCGACAATAAATACAATACATATAAATAAATGTGTGTATTTTATTTTCACTTCTTTCCCAGTCGGAAGACGATACGGCAGACTAAACTTGCTAAGTATGTTCAATTATTTATGAAATTCCCATAAAACAAGATTGATATCGGGAGCCTACCATAATCCAGATCGTAGTGATGGGCAATAAAAAGTCGATTCAGTTATCGATATTCTTTTCTTATCTCATTTTTATGGCATTTTTTTTATACGAGAATCGTTACATTATTATTTTATCTCGAAGATGAACCATTGAAAATCTTTTTTTAATTTTCTTCGATGCCCTAACTCGTTAGGATATACGTAGGTATTGTGGGTACATATGTAAAAATATATTCTCGCTGAATGTGAGTGCTCTTCTGGTACTACAATTAGTTTTCATTTTAAATAGTATTTAAAAACAAAATTATGGTCAATTTTGACATTTTAAAAAAATGTTTGCTTATCTTTTGTCGCTAAAATCCACCGCAGTGGTTCAAAATACGACATGACATTATCATTTTCATTGAGACCCCACGATAAATAAATTAAGATCAGGTAAAGATCCTCATGAGAAAAAAGGTGTTCAATGAAATATTTGAAATATAAATTAAAATTAATAAGTAATTAATTGTTATGGAAAAGTGATGAAGCCAAGCAAATATTCTGTTTTTATTTTATTAATCTATTATCATATATTATATTAATGGAAACATACTAAGATAGGCTAAACTCTACATATATATAACACAATTAAAAATCAGTTAACTTCTAAAACATGATTAGATGTGATTAACACTTAATGTGATTAATTTGACTTAAATTTAATGGCCCGTGTTCATGAAAGGGATTTTTAAGAGATTTTCCACTCGAGACAATAACTGAGATACAGGATGAGTATTATGTTCCAGGTCAATGTTGTTTTTAAACAACTAGATAATGAAATACAATTTTTTAATTTAGTTTTTATTTGTCAATTACATTGTTTATTACAATTATGTATAGAATGTGATCTTAGCTAAGTGGCCTCCTCTGGCAGCGGCACAAATGCGTGCTCTTTTAACCATATTTTTCATTATATTCTCGCACAATTCGTGTGTTATTTCAGAAATTTTATTTTGAATATTATCCTGTAGCATCAAAATTGTTAATTTATTGACCTAGTCCTTTCCTTTCAAGTACCTCAAGTACTTTCAAGTCAAAAAATATATAAAAATCGTCAAATCATGTGATCGAGAAGGCCAGTTGATGTCACCACTTTTTGGTATTATACGACTGGGAAAAATTTCTCCTAATATTTCAAGCGTAGCTTAGACTGTACACGAGGTAGCACCGTTCTGTTGAAATCACACGTGCTGTAGACTCAATCGACCCAATTCCGCCACAAAAACCATAAACAAAAAAATAACCATTAATGGTTACAGCATTGCCATTATTATTTAGATAAAATGTTAAACACGTTGTTGAGATATTATAATATTCGTAATAAATTGTAATTAACTACTCTCCATGACCACCAAACATAAACTAACAAATATTTGCAAAACTAAAGTGGCGGCTAAAAAAAATCAGTCTGGAACATAATATTCACCCTGTATGAATTATACGTCCATGAGATTCTCTGACACCGCGTGCCAGAGATTTGCCATGTCGCGTTTTACTTTACGCACGTCAAATATCATTATTGTTCATCAGCTAATTGAGTTTGAATCTCCCCAACTTGAAATTGAATAAATATTGGTAATTTAATGGCTTAATGCTTTATGATAATTTTTCAGAATATATAGTTGTAGAGATCTATGGTAGTTTTACGTAACGTTTGTGTACACGCCGTGCACACTGGTTTGAATTTTTGTCTCTTTCTACCAATCTTAATCTGATCTCTGAATTTTATTACTAGATCAGAATCTCAGCAAATGGAATTGAGAAGTATCTCAACTAAATCTCTGAGATTATCTCATCGTGTCTCCATTAGAGTCACCATCTCAAGTTTCGTAATCTAAAATCGCTCGCATCGCATTTGCTAATGAGATTAAATTTATTTTATACATGTACGTATATGTTTGACATATTATATATTATACATCATTATAAACACATACATTATTACTTTTTTTTTTAATTATAAGAGTTAGACCGCGCAGCGTTTGTCAGCGAATCCACAAAATACAATGAAGGCTTGAAATATAAACAAGTGAACAATATCAAGAGCGCAGTAAAAATAAATAAAATGTATTTCTTCAGTTTTTAAATATAATTCAGTTGAAGATCAAAATAAGTATTTAGAATAATTAAAAAAAAATCATTAACATTAATTAAAAAAATAACACGTAGTTTTAAAATTAATATTTGTTAAAATACGATTATCTGAACAATGAATACATTTTACCCGCAACAGTCTTAAATGCCTTTAAGATATTCGGGAAGTTTGTTAACAATGTAACATTAATTTATATTCGTGAAAAGCAACAAAGGATGATTTCGTCAATTTTTTGGTTCTAAGTTTTAACGGGTTAAGGGTTGGTTAGATACATCAAAGTCACAGAAGTTTCAGCGTATTTTCTAGTACAGTGTAGTTAAATTAAACAATATATATTATTATGAACATCATAAAAATATCATTAAATATTACTAATAATTTAATATATCGGTAGAATTTTTTTTCAATGAAAACATAATTCAGAATGTAGTTCTGTGTTTAATTAAAAACAAATTAAATAAACTAATTAGAAAAAAGTATACATCGAAAAATATTATACATTTTTTTCTGTATATCATTCTAATTAATTAATTATTTTTTTATGATAGAAATTGCCTTATTACTATTGGGAAGAAAAATTTTATGAAAGTCCAATTTGAATAATTTATTATTTATTACCCAGATACATAATTTTGACATCGAATGTCAAAGTGTTATTAAACAGTCGCAATACAATATATGACAATTCTATTTATCTCTAATTGGGTACAGTGTTTCAATGGCTATCCCGAACCAAATGCTCGATATAAAGTCTGACACGATTTAGTAATTTGTGAAATCGTGCTGGAACCACTCCAGGTACACAATGGGTATCGCAGAGCTATTGTCCAATATTTTGGAACCCCATACCGCGCCGCGTGCCAAATCCGATGAAATATTTCTACATGTGCCACTCTTTTAGATAGTATTATTGTATAAAAATACTTTCAGGTAGTATTATTGTATAAAAATACAGTAGAAACGTACTTATAAATTTTCTATTTATTTATTATTTGGAAATTTAATACCAAGCAATTGCGTGTAACAATTAGGACAATTTTAAAAATAAGTAAGAAATTTAAATATTGGTTGTGGATTGCAAAAAGCTTCTCAAATAGCAAAGTAATTCATAAACCAATTTATCACGAAGACTGGTGAATATTCGAAGACAACAACTATCTGAAGTTATTGCGAGCCGACTCAAGAGAATATAGAAAGACAGTGAAATAATAATATGCTTACGAATAATTTTCACCGTCATTTTAGTTATATACTAATACTAATACATAATATAATTTATTTAGATCTGTACACTCAATGACGTTATTTTTAAAATTATCTTAATAGTTTCTTATCATCTATTGGAAAACTATGAAATTCGTCGCATGAATCACGTTTAAAAATGCTTAAGATTGTTAATGTAGCCAACATAAGTAGGTTATACGGAAAGCGACTTTATTTTTGTAATGATGGCAGCATTAACTCTACAAAAACTAATTTCCTTTTGGAGCAGATGACTTTTTATCCGTTATTGGGAGAATATTTTTGTCTATTTGAAGGAAAAACTTTTAGTTTAGTTGGGAACTACGCGATCAAATATTTATAAAAAACAGTTTAAAACCATTTAGTATAAAAGGTTGGCTGCGAAATTTAAATTTGGACAATACCCTTAAACATTTAATTTTAAGTTACATTATTGTTGTCGAAGTTGTAGTTTTTCTAAACAACACACTGTTCGTTGATAAATAAACTAAAGTAAAGATGAAAAATACGAATCACAAATCTTTTTTTCAAAGCAGAACTGCCACCGGAACCTTTCTATTGTCGGTAGACTGCTCATTTATTTTGATTTCTTTAATTTGCAAGGAACGATATTAAAAACTACAATAACAAAACCCGAATTTAATATAATTTAGTTGTAAAATTTATAAAAATTATAAGTTTGTTAAAACAGTCTAGAAATCCTTGTGTCATCTACCACATTTTGTTCAAAGATTAATAAGATAAATATTTTATCTTAAGAAAATTATGGCTTTCTACTGGAAAAAAATGCATGTATCAAATAAGTAACTAACATAGAACAAACGGAAATTATTGAGGTTGACTGACTTAGCACAGCCTGGTCAGCAGTCTACCGGCAATAGATAGGTCATGGGTTTAAATATTGATTGGGGATTAATTAATTCGGGATATCATATTCCATACCGTAAGTTAATGCCGGCTCTCACAATAATGTCAGTTTTCAGTATTTTTGCCGAAATTTTAATTTTATATTATAACCTTCATTTATCTGTATGATGTCAAATATTTGCATTGTATTCTAAAAACAATTACGGAAATTTAACGTATTTCAATTTCAATTACATTTTGGAATATTGTGGAAATTTTGTTAAAGTTTCAACTTCGAACAAGATTTATGAATTCATTAAACTTTGTAGGATATCTTTAGCATTATGTATACGCAAACAAATGAAAGTAATAACATTATCGAACTTCACACCATCAAACTGAAATATTGACGCAAACTTTGCTTGATTTGAATTTAACTTCGTCTGATTTGATATAATTTTTATTATTCTCTTATTATTTACTATTCTTACAGCTTATACAAATTTTATTCATTTGAAATATATTAATTTGTATGTGGTGACCATATATTTTTAATGAAAACATATTTTTGTTGTAAAGTTGCAATTTCAGAATATAGTATTTAAGATTTTTTCTGTATATATTTATAATTAATTAATTAAATTTATTTTTAATTAACATATATTCATTATGCATGGTGACCAAAAATGTAATATGCGTATAAATACATAAACATACATACAACATACAAATAATTAAATTATCTTAAACATGTTTAATTTAAGGAGTCTGCCAGCATTAATGTACAGAACTGATTTCCATGTCAGTTGAGCTTTTTAATCCCCACACATAACTACGATTGTACCATAACTTTTAAAGTAAAGCACGTGTTACCATGTCGATACGTTGGCTTAGGTAGACTAACTATAAAAAAGCGATCTAACCTAGAAAATACACTAGTTACAAATATATATATGTGTATATATAAATATTTTACCATAAATTTATTTTTTCTGTATTTAATATTTATAATTTGAATTAAAAGTTTAACAGTTGAAAAAAATCAGTTTCCTTAAACAATAACAAATTTAAGTACGAAAACTTTTTAGTATGTATATGTTTAAAAGAAAATAAAATAAATAAAATAATAAATATATATATAGTAACAACGTTGCAGATCAATAGACCACCAGCGAAACTCATATGAGATGTTCCGAAATTTCCTATAGCGCTATTTGAAACGCGCTATTATTAAAGTTTTTTATTTTCGTAGAAATCGTTTGACATATCATATTAAATAAAATACTGCATAAAACCACAAATTTTATTAAACGTCAACGGTTTCGCTTAGCTCAAGCTTCGTCAGGGCGTATTTAAAACTAACAATAAATACAAAAACAGTGCATTTATATATACATAGAGAAAGAGGGAATATAAAATGCAAAAGAGAGATACAGAATACATATACATTTAGACAGAACGTCAAAGGATGAAATGAAAGTACAATGTTGATGGATATTAAATTGATTTAAAAGGAAACATACCTAATACGGGGCCCATTACAAGTATCGTGATGAAACAAATTGTATATTTAAAAAATATTAAGCAATTATCAGGCTTGTATCGAGTGTCAGGATACCTATGATAATATAGATTGACAGTTTGAATAGTACCAGCAGCTATTCAGTGAGTCCTATCTAAACACACCGGCGTCAAGGCATTCATTGAATAGAAATTCAACCCACATGGTCCTTCCTATACTCAGAACAATCACAATGTAACACATTCTGCGACTATATTAAATGTGTATATAAATACAGTACATAGACAAATTGTGAAAGGCTACAATAATGAAAACATTGAGAAATTGTACTTGAAGTTTATATTTGTAGCATTAATATCACATTTTTGTTATGAAGGTTTTGCAATCTTAGAACATAGTTTTTGATTATAGATTATAATAATTAAATAACTTTTAGAAAAATTATTAATAAAATAAAGCATAACGTTGTTTACTTCACACAACACTTTAATTAAAAATTTAAACTTTTTCGACGCTTACTGCGTAATCTTCAATAATAAACTATAACGTAAACCTAAAAGATATTTTATCGACTACATGAGGGGGGGAGGGTATGAAAGCGGAGTTGGGAAGTGGGAGGTTTCGGTGAAAAGTGAAAGTGGGCTATTATGGACAGAAGGGGAGATGTAATAGGGGGTGTTTGTGTGTTAAGTATTGATAATATTAAATTATACATTTTGTTATTTTGTAGAATGTATAATTTTCTTCTCTTTTTGCACATATGTAGTACTTTTACGTTGTCACAAGCGAAACGATGACCCTCTGATATTTCGTGGTCTGCCATCTCCGAGTTGATGCTGAAGTTCTTTATTCCCTTAAGGTGTTTTTATATTCGTGTGTGTGTATTTTATTTTCAGTTTATTCAATATAAGACGAATGACAGTTCTTAAAATCAATGTTGTATACTCCATTATAATCCAGCGGATCTATTCTAGTTTGATTATTAAACATATATTTTCTAATTCTATTCTAATCTTGCTAACTGTTAGTATAAAAAGCTGGTTTGAATTATTTTTGTAATAGTAAATAATAGTTTTTGATAATTAAAATAGATTTGTTCAATCGCTTAGGAACATATATATAGAAAAAATGTATGTGCCGATAAAAAATATTATTCTTCTTCTGTAAATAGACAATCGTAAAGATAATGAGGATGGAATATGCCTCTTATACAGTTGCTATAATGTTTGATGGTGCGGGTCCACAATAATCATTCTGTACTCTCAGCCTACATATCTTGTTGTGAAAACATTCGCCATTGTCACACATCGCAACATCGTGCCAAATTTGTTTCGTAGTTTTCGAACAAATTCAACATTATTAATAACGGATCTAAGAAGATTAACATTTTGCTAATATCTATACATGAGCAAAGTTTATTAATATTTCTACGTATTTTATAAGTATAGAAAATTATGGAAAATGTCAATAATGCACTTTTTTCATGACTACACTAACTCATCTCACTAGATCAAAGTCCGTATCGAGATGAGCAGCGCTTTTCTCTTTTATCATTAGAAATAAGTGAGATACAATAACTCAATTTATAATGACATAATATACTAATTATTAAAAAGTACAAGAAATACGTAGTTGAATGATAATGAACAGGATGTACTTACTTAAAAAATCTTACAAAATGAAAAATTAGAACATAGTTCTGTGATATTTAATACTAATGAAAAGAATTGACTAGAAAGATACAAGGAAAAAACTAATTTATTAATTTTGTAAAAATGAAAAAACAAAATGCATTAATTTGAAAGAGTTCAAAAATTTGTCATTAACTTACTCGGTTGGTGTAGTGAAGCTGGTTAACTCATTTTCCCGGATAGGAAAGGGTCCAGGTTTAAATCCCGGTGATAATAAAAATATTTTTCGATAAATTTATTTTTCCTGTATTCAATATTTATAATTTGTATTAAAACTTTAACAGTTGAAAAACATCAGTTTCCATAAAGAATAACAAGTTTAAGTGCGGAAACTTTCAAGTATGTATATGTTTAAGAGAAAATAAGGGGGCAAATAAAAAATCCATATAAATTAATTACTCAAATCGGATCAGATTTTATCAATTCGTGGAACGCCACAACTCTAGATTTATTGTATAGCAAAGTAGGACGATAGTAAGATATGCTGTAAGGTCTCAGATTCCCTAGATACACTGATTAAAACATCTTCACCATAATATGGGTCAAGAGCAGCTCCGACTTCTCTTGATCCATCTCTATTAGTCATTATCATTATATATAGTGTATAACGGTATTTGGTAACACGATTTTGAAGTTATTAGATTTTGATCAAACTATTTTGTAAAACTGACGTGGTAAATATCTAGACTAAGCGAGTCTAATTATTTCAAAATAGTGGCTTTAAAAAAAAATTTATAAACAACAACAAAAAATTTTTTACGGCCAGTGCCGGAATGGATTTTTATTGAAATAATATATTAATCTGAATAATTATTAATAATACGTCAATGTTTCATTTAGTAAACGTACATTTGTGAGCACCTCTGTGATATTGTTTACCAAGTTCAACTAAGTATAATTTAAATTCCGTAGAACCTTCAAAAATTTTTAAATTATTAAATGCAATGTAAGTAAAAGAAGTACAAAGGAGAATATTATATCGGGAAGTTGTTTGAACAGTACACAATAATAAGAAAAACGCAAAGTTTGTTCCATTATCTTAATAATTCTTTTGCGTTCAAAGAAGAGAAAAGTTGCATTCGTATAATTTTTAAGTACCATTTCCTTTGTACGTTGTGTAAATGAAGTTGTATTTGTATCTTCTGAAGGTGTATTCCTATTGAATATTCATCGAGTAGTTTCAAGAGCGGGGGACGTAATTGTAATGTTTTTTTTGTTGTGTATAAATATTTACTTTTGAAATGAAATATTAATATTTTCTATTGAAAATCAATTTATATGTCTAACTTCATTACCATTGAAACAACAAACGATCCTTGAGAATGATCTTAGGTAGCAGGAGCAGTGAAAAATTAATAGAGTATTTTAGAAGAAATAAATATTTCGCGTCTCGAACCACTATCTACGATGGGCAGATCATTGCAGACATATAGACGATGCAGGCCCTTCCAAGCTATATGAGAAAAATAAGACACGGTGGGCTAAGAAAAAGATTCAATGGCACTCTTTAAGCGAATCTGAACACAAGTGCATAGATCTTCAACACTGGGAATTCGCTACTACACATCGATCGAGATCAAAGGGGTAGGTATATTGCGAAACATGCGAACGGAGAGAGCTGCCGCAACAGCCAAAGAAAGGCGAAAAGGGAAAGGAAATTAAAGAATCCGTCCTTTAGAGTCCCCATGCCCAGCGGGTGCACTTGCACAACATGTGGAAGTGGTATGTATAGAATGTGTGTAAAATATATGTTACAAACTGTATTTTTTTGCCGCTGTACAAATGTTATATGTCTAAATAAATAAAAAAATACATTGAAATAAAAATTAATTAAAAAAATTATATAAAAATAATATTTTTAACGGCATATTAATTTAAAAAATTAAATAATTTAAAACAGATATACGATTTTCGTGAATCCTACATCTTATCCCAGCAGCCTATATCTTATTTTAGTAGTCTAATTCATCAACAAAGGAAATGCATGTTGTAAATGTATTTGAATTGAAATATTTTTCTTCAGCTTGTTGCTTTAATTTTCCACTTATCACCGTAGGATATAAGTTGTATCGTATAAGAACTTATCCCGATACAAATAATATTTCTTTTAAAATTACAGATTTTCGTTTTCATGAATATAATTATTAATAAGATTAAAATAATATGTTGATTTCGTTTAAATTAAAATAATTTCGGTAAAAAGTCATATTTAATTTTACATAAAGATCTCACTACGTAATTCTTTTGAAAATAGTTTATTGAACATTGAAACAATGTGGCGCTGATAATTTTGTTAACCTGCATTTAAAGTATTTTTCAGATGCTTTAAATTAGCGTTATATAATTAAGATCCCTTGTTATTATATAGTTGGTTTATACCTTATAAAGGAAGTAGGATAAATTACTCTCCGGGAACGTCAAATAAAATATTTATAGAATAGAACATGAATTAAGTTCAAAGATTTAAAAAAAAACCTATTGACATTCTCTTTTCTTTACTTATTTAAAAAAAATTTAATAGAGATGCGTACACGGAATACATGTCACATCAATTTTCTTACTATTTTCAAACTTAGCTAAACTTTTGTGCTATGAAAATAGGACTAACTTGCTGGTCTCTTAGAATGATGCTCGAATCCCCGACCACCGTCTTAACCAACTACTCAACAGTCAACCGACTTAGGCCAACCAGCTACTCAATAATCATAACAGCATTATAAAATAACCTAATGTTTTCCAAACTGTAAAAAAATAGACTAATAGACCGTTTCGTTCAAGTAATGTTTTTATTTGAATTTTTAGAAATAAACTATCTGTAAAATTCGATGATTGGTAACTGACTATTCGTAGTTATTCGAGCAATGATTACACACCTTGCCGTAAAACTGTTTTGCAGTTTGGCAAAAAATAAAAATTGTAATGTAATATGTATGTAATCAGTTAGTAATTAGATAGTATACCGCCAATAGTTAAATCTGTGTTACCAATCATCGTCATAATTACAGTCACATAAGTAACATAATAACATAATTTTTATACACTTAGTTAACCTCCCTAGCAGAAGAAAATAATTTTTGCTTTTTGCGTGTAGATGCAACTTCATAAAATAAAAATACAAAAATTGACGCTTAGCGGCAGAGTGATCTACCAAAGTAAATTGAAAACACGAAAAAATTTCACATTTTTATATATTAAAAAAAAAAACGATTAACATCATTATAATTATATAATGGTTATTTTATATCTCTACACATTAAATGAAGCCAATGGGCCAATGAACCCAAATGGGCCACTCTGCTGTTATACGACAAAATTATATTGTAGTGTATAGTAAAAATAGGAATTATTATATATGGAAGTAAAAAATGTAAACAAACATATATAGAGTATCTATCATCAGAAGTTTACAAATTTTTCAGTAAAATATTGAATTAGGTTGAGCGCGATATCGGTTTCACAGACATATAAAGTAAGTTTTTATTAAATGTATGATTATGACAAAAACGCATTTATACTAAAAAAATAATAAACTGAAAATAATAATTTTATTCACTTGCTCGCAATTCATCAAAATATGATTATTTTTATATTTCCTTCAATATGATTTCATGTTAGAAAAATATTATTTGTCCAAGCCAATAAAAAATAAAATGGATTATCGAACATAGCGTGTGAGGTAAAAGTGTGTTAAATTACATTTTCTTCCTGTACATTATTTTTGGGAAACTTATCGGATATTAAATTTGCCATCGATGGCTGCCTGATGTACCTATTACCTATTTCTACCTGGAAAAATAATTCAATAAACACCCCTTCCAAATTTATAAAATAAATGTCCGAAAATTTTAATCAAGCCGTGATTCTGAAAGATGAACTTGTCGCCTACGGCTGGCGAATGGATTCAAGAATTGTCGAATCACAGGGTGTTTGCAAAGAAAACAGCTAATATCGATCAAATATTATTTCTCATACATAACTTAGTAGTAGTATGCGCTCGGCGTTGCTCAGGAATCGGATGTAATTATAAATAAATTGTCGGTTAAAAGTAGGAAGAAGAGGTGCCTATATTTTGCGCTGGCCCAAAAAGGTTTGTAAAATTTGAACGGTTTAAAAGCAAAACCTACTTTATCCAGTTGTCTAAATTGAGATAAACCTATTTGTAACTGAATTTATGGTCAGAGTAAAGATTTTAAATTGATATACTTTTAAATACTAAATTAATGTATTAATTATAAATATATACATATAAAATAAATTTTGTCGAAAAATATTGTTTTTGCGTCACCGGGATATGTATATATTTATAATTAATACATTAATTTAGTATTTAAAATATCACTGTTCTGAATAATTACAACTTCACAATAAGAATGTGTTTTCCTTAATAATGATATGCTTTTGATTAAATGCTTCTATTAACATACAAACATGTTATCAAGAGCAGTTATTAATTGTAAAACTACTATTAATGCCAGATAATCACTTTCAAACAAGTCAACCCCTATTTTTAATTGGATTTCGTTTTCGTAGAGTGGTAGTAACGTATGATGTTCGAGCCATTGCTTTACGTTTTATGGATATTTATATACATTACAAACTACAACATGTAAACAAGAAATACTACACTTCAAACATGGCTGGACACACTCACTTTACGCTCATATTCCACTCACAAGAAATAATTTCTAAAATGAGTACAATGTTTGGCGACGGTTTTTATGCGTTCCTGGTTCCTATAAATGGCCTATAGCCGTGACAAAACTACACTTGAATGGAAGCAAGTTTTAAAAAAATCAACAGAAATGGACAGAGTTCAGATCTACTCCTCACCCAAATTATGAAGTTAGTGCTTGTTGGAGATTAGTTTTGGTTGCATCCACGATGGTTTACTCATTGATCTAGGTGGTCAATTTGTTTACAAAGCTTAAAGCTTTAATATACATTTCGTTATATTTAATTTATTGTAAATAATATATAAGAAAAACATCTCCCATCTTAATCTAGTGAGGTAACTGCTTTACCGATTATGTCATTATTCTACAGAAATATACAGATATTTGTCTAATTTTAATTTATATATTTTACTTTTTTAGTGAGACAATAATATTTTTTCCCGTTGAAAGCAGCCAGACAATAATAAATTGTGTTCCGGTATGCGTAAATTAATTTAATTTCGCATTTAAGTTATACAAAAAAATATTTTTTTATGAAATATATACGAATCACCGTGTAGCTTAAATGTTTGAATAAAAATCGAAATTTTCACCTCTGTTTTCCATCAAGTCCAACAGGTTCGCCGAACCGCGGCCAACCCACAGTGACCCTTTTCATCTCCGATCGGAGAGAGGCGCCCTAGGGGACGACGCAGGGGTTAAAATTAACATTTTCTCTTGAACGCTTCCAGAATATTTTTTAAAAATCATTATCGTTTTCTACATCTTCTTATTTAAGCGATAGCACATTTATAAATAAGTATGTATAGGTGTGAGTATATCCATTTTATTTAGTAAACGGCTGTCGTTATTCTGTGAAAAATATTATCAATAAACGTGATTTAATAAAATCGTAATTTTACATTTTGATATAATGAGGATGTTGAATAACACAATAAATTTGATTAATGTATGTTGATGTAACAAATTTAAGACGTCCAAATACCAAGCTAGAATACGCCATTAAATATGTTTTCACTTCGCAGGAAAAGAGCGAGACTGCTGAAAATAAAATGCTAGTCAGGGTCATAGAGTCAACATTTTGAAAAAATAGTCACCTTTTGAAAAAATAGAGTCACCTTTTGAAAAAATAGTCACCTTTTGAAAAAATAGAGTCACCTTTTGAAAAAATCATAACCAAATAGTTGTCAAATGACAGTTATATTGATTTTCATTTAACAAAAAGTTATTTGTATATAATACTTAGCTATAGAGTCAGTATTTTATGATGGTTCTTCATCAGCATGTATACCTGCGAGCTCTGGTCGAAATACAAGCAAGTGACGTATAACTATATCCGTATTCAGTACAACAACTCATACAGAACAGTGTTCGGATTGGCGCGTTATTCCAGCGCATCTACAATGTTTACCGAAGGCCGTATACAAGGATTCGTTCCGCTTCTGAGACATCGAGTTGAGGGCGTAAAGCTGCGGCTGGAGCTCAGCACAAACTCTCTGGTGCAAGCGGCGCTCTCATGGAAAGCTGGTTCCCTGACCAAAGAATGGCAACGCCTACAAAATAGCTACATATACAATAATGGCCGTGACTGAAGTAGTTATATATATAATATTTTGTTTATATATATATATAAAGGGTTATCCAATTCAAGCTTGATAAAGTAAACTTAAAAAAAACACACAAAATATTCGGAATGTATTGTAATTTTTATTTCATTTTACAGATTGATCCTTGCCATTTTTAGTTAAACAAGATATCATTCAAATGTCCTCCACGGGTCTTCTTACAGGCCTTGATTCTTTTGAGGTAATTTTCAATGACTTTTCGGCACATTTCGGGCGGTATCTCGGCCATTACATTACGAATATTAGTTTTCAATTCGTCAAGAGTTTTAGGATTGTTTGCGTAAACACGATCTTTCGCGTAGCCCCACAAAAAGAAATCCAAAGGCGTTAAATCACAGGATCTTGGAGGCCAATTGACATCAGCCAATCGCGAAATCAAACGTCCAGGAAATTTCTCTTGCAAAAGATCTCGATTTGCTCGTGTTACGTGACTGGTTGCTCCATCCTGCTGGAACCACATATCGTCAAGATCATAATCTTCGATTTTCGTAAAAAAATAATCGGTTAACATGCGGCCATAGCGCTCAGAATTGACGGTAACGGTTCGTCCATGGTTGTTCTCAAAAAAATACGGCCCAATCACACCACCAGACCACAATGCGCACCAAACAGTGACTTTTTCCGGGTGTAATGGCTTCTCTACAATCAATTGTGGATTTACTGAGCCCCAAATTCTACAGTTTTGCTTATTAACGTATCCACCAAGCGAAAAATGAGCTTCATCACTGAAGAAAATTTTGTTCGAAAAATCAGCATCGACGGCCTGTTTTTCCAACACCCAATTTGCGTATGTTCTTCGTTGTTCATGGTCAGCAGGCTTTAGCTCTTGTGTCAAATGGACTTTATACGGATGAAGATGCAAATCCAGATGCAAAATGCGCCATAATGAGCCATAAGATAGGCCTAAATGTTGAGCTCGACGAGGAATTGACAAATTTGGATCTTCTTCCACACTTTCAGCTACAGAAGCGATATTTTCAGCATTGCGAATGTTTCGATGATGCACAGACCTTACAATATCAGTAACAGATCCAGTTTGTTCAAATTTATTCACTGTATTCAATATGGTTTGCTTTGTAGGACGATTATGACGACCATAATCTGCTCGTAAAGCGCGAAATGTGGATACGGCAGAATCACTATTTTTATAATAAGATTTAATAATTTTAACGCGTTGGTCGATTGTTAAATGCTCCATATTCTTAAATGGCAGAATGTCAACTAAATAAATGACAGCGTACTTGACGTTTATCTTTGACAGATGTCGGTATACAGATTTCTACTTTATCAACCTCGAATTGGATAGCCCATTATATAAACAAAATATTATATATATAACTACTTCAGTCACGGCCATATATATATATATATGAAAAAGAAAACCAAGGAAAATATTAATATAAAAAAAAAAAGATATTAAAAAGTAAAAAGTATACATATATATATACTTTTTATTATCTTTTTTTTTTATTTATTAATATTTTCCTTGGTTTTCTTTTTCATAGCATCATTTATATTTCATAATCTTAACATATAAAATAATATGCATTATCTCTATAGCTAATCGGGTTAAAAAAATTCTGATCACGCTGGAATAAACACGTTATTGTTATTGTTATCGTTATCTGTTATCTGTTATCAGTTATCTGTTATCAGTTATCTGTTATCTGTTATCTGTTATCTGTTATCTGTTATCTGTTAACGTTATCGTTATCGTTATCGTTATCGTTATCGTTATGGTTATCGTTATTATTATCGTTATTATTATCATTATTATTATCGTTATCGTTATTGTTATCATTACTATTATCATTATTATTATCATTACTACTATCATTATTATTATCATTATTATTATTATTATTATTATTATTATTATTATTCGTTAAATCTAACACAACCTAATATAATCAAGATTTTCAAAAACAAAATTACACCGATAAAGTACGATTTGATGCCTATACCAATATAAGAGTAGCTTGATGGTCTAGTGGTTAAAATGCTGGCCTAGTGATCTAGTGATCGGGAGTTCGAGCCTCATTCCAGATTCCAGAAGATCAGCAAGTGAGTCCTATTTTTATAGCATTTAGCTTAGTATGAAAATAGCAAGAATATTGATGTGACATGTATTCCGTGTGCGCATCTCTATTTAAAAAAGAAAGTATTTATTGTTTTGACAATATTCTATTATATCAGCACCGATTAAGTAAATAAAATTGCTAAAAGACATTACATCATTTTTTTATTTTATTTTATTTTATTAAGGGATTTTGACAGTGGAAACGTATTGTAATAAACATAATAATTATTTAACATGCGATACTAATAATGAAAATCCACAAAAAATATTTAGAAACAAAATATGTTTAGATAAAAGAAGGAGAAGGGTGGGGAGGTTGCAACTAACTGTGCGGTAAAGGGAGAGAAACATGAGTTTTTATAGATATAGTGAATGGCCAAAGTTTAGATTGTGATGGTTCATAAGAAGAACCCTTTGAGCTTAGTAAGGCTAATGTTGAACAAGTCAATTTCTGTAAATTTTTCATTTTGGTATTTGTATGACCGGTGAATGAATGAATTTTGCATGTAAGATGTTCTACTTCTGGGAATGTGGAAGAGTACGGATTGCCGGGTTGATCTAGATGGCACATGGAGAGATATTAATTCCAATTGGCTGGGACAATCAATGTGGCCTTGCAGTAGTTTGAAGATAAGTATTAGGTCGGCACGTGTTCGTCGACGTTCTAGGGTCTTCATATTATGGAAGTTTGCCGCATCTAAATAGGAGCCGAATGATAGATTAGATCTAACATTCAGATGAAACGTCATCATGTTACGGAAGTGACATTATACTATTCGCCAATTGCGTTACATAATTCGTAACTGTTTATCGCTCGCGCAGATCGCACGTTCGTCCGACGGAATTAGTGTCGTTGCTTTTCTGTTCGTGATCCAACTTGTATATAATACTCTCTGTGGATACAAATTAAGTAGTACGAAAACTGATTTTTCAAAAATCATGAAGCCTTCACAAAAAATGTGCTCACGCAAAAAGGGAGTTAGTGAACCATTCGGTATTGAGAAAAATTGTAATATTTAAAAAAAATCGAAGTAAAACAATTTTATAATAAGTGTATTAGTTTTTTTAAATTTATTTTTTTACCGTCGCTAAGAGTCAACAACACCATCTTATGACCCGCGTCTGGCGAATAAGTTTCCCTCGGAGATTTGACTTAAGTTTGAGTTTTAAGCGAAGAGTTCAGAAAGTAGAAGTAATGCCAGATAAAACTCAATTGACCGACCTGATCAATCAGATTACAAACGCGTTTTTTTATATTTTAATAGACAGTGGTGAGATCCTGTGCTTTTCCTATCACTTGATCAATCTATAGTGTGTGTGTGTATAGTGTGTGGAAAAATTTCAAGATTAAATTGTAATTGCTCGTAAACCATCAGGATGAGGTAAGTGGAATGGGTATTGTTCGACACGCATGATTTTAAGATTTTCCAGTCGCAATAAATCACTTATCGGGAGCGCATCGCGCGTTCGCTGTTGAGCAATATTTAAAGTGCGGTGGTGATTCATTGGTTCGTGCGCATCGCGCTTTTTGTACTCACATTAATATAATTCAGTAACTGATGGGTCGAGCACGCAACTTATCTGGTGTTGAAGAGCCAATGGTTAACCAAACTCCTCCAGGACCATCAACGTCAGCACCGACGCCAGAACATGTGGCTCAAGTTCGACGTGAAATTATGCGCAATCCGCGTAAATCGATAAGGAAGATTGCGGCCGGTACTGGAATAAAAAATGCACTGTATTCGCAAACTTAAGAGTCTGATTGCAAGAGTGTCTTGAGAGAAATGGGCGGCATTTAGACGATATTTATATAATGTAAAATTTGCATCCTTTTAACTCCATTTTAAAATAAAGTACGAGAATAAAATTGTAGTTTTCTTTTATTTAGTATTAAACTTGAACATTTTCTGCTTGACACCCTTTAGCTAATGGAAACTTTTCAACTGAGGAAGTTTGGCGAGTCCTGGTACCGACACTGATGTATGGAAGTGAGGCTTGGAGCTGACAGAAAATAAACGAAAGTAGACTGAATGCAGTGGAAATGAGGTCACTTAGGTGGATATACGGTGGATCCATTTATGGCAGAGTAAAGAATAAAGAAATAAGGAAATATTGTAAAGCTGATCTTAGTGTAGTGAGTAAGATTAAGAAAGCATCACTTATGTGGTTTGATCATATGGAATGGATGAACGAGAATTGTTTGTCAAGACAGAAGAGTGTGGCGCTCTATCCTCACTGCTTACCCCCGCGGGGAAACGGCGTGATGGTAAGTAAGTAAGTAGTTAGCCTCCGGTGTCGTATATGGGTTGTTTCATGTTATCAATCTATCACGAGGTATGAGGTCTCTTACAATATTTATAAAATAACTGTACGATAATTTATAAAAATCTTTCAAGTAATAAAAAACGACTATCTGATGCAAAAATTGACTGCCACATGGGCGGGGAAAATGTGAACCACATTAGTTATGCCGATGATAGGGTTATACTAATGAACATAATATTTTATACAATGGCAGCAAATCGGTCATAATGGCCTTTAAATATGGAAAAGGGTCAGATAATATACCTCCCGTGTGGCTGGACTGGACGAAATTAAGCGTTCAAAATAAGGTCAATACCTTGATCATATATTCAATGAAGATGGACAAGACGATAATGATATGGAACGACAGTTGAGCGTTCGTGCAAATATGCTGTCACGGTGTTTCTACCGACGCAGTAAGGAGGTGAAGAGGATTCTGTTTAAATCGTTCTTCACCAGCATGTATAGTGGCGAGCTCTGGTCGAAGTACAAGCAAGTGACGTACAACCGTCTCCGAATTCTGTACAACAAGAACATACAGTAATACTGTTCGGATTGGCGCGTTATTGCAGCGCGTCTACAATGTTTGCCGAAGGCCGTATACATGGATTCGTTCCGCTTATGAGACATCGAGTTGCTGGCGTAAAGCTGCGGCTGGAGCTCAGCACAACTCTTTAGTGCAAGCGGTGGGCTCATGAAAAGCTGGTTCCCTGACCAAAGAATGGCAACGACTACAGAATAGCTACATATATATAATAAAGGGTGAGACTGAAATGTAGTATTTATATTTATATATATGTGTGAACTTTTTATTTATTTTTTTGCTTTTCTTTTCATAACATAAATAATATTTCGCAACTTAAATGTATTGCATAATATGTATTATTTTTATGGTGAATCGGGTCTACATAAAAAAAACCCTGATCTGGCATTATTATTATTATTATTATTATTATTAAAAAGTGAATAATTAATTAATTAAAATTTCTAGAAGGTATACCAACCGTATACTTAATATATTTCTGAATAAAACATAAATTTATAATACGGTTGGGAAGAAGCCAAATAAACAATTGTTCGAAACTTTGGGAAATAATACAGACGTTTTTTTTCTACAACTGCTGTTACCAACTTGAAAACTTAAATTTAATGTTCTGCCAGTGGAGTACTAAAATATTAAGCATATTTAAAAAAATAATAATATATAGACACTGAAACTGCCAACTGTTGTAAAAAATAGATGTCATTTTTCACAAGACAGAAGAAAGTTCTAAAGATTCATGACGTAAGTGAAAATATCTATTTGCTAAAAAAAGTTGGTCGGAATTTTAACTCTGTTGGAATATTTACTTAGTTATTTGAAGCGAAACATCTTGATCACGATAAATTCTCACGCGTCAATGCTCATTTGTTTCGGGAGACGTGTCACGTAAGTTTTTCCGTTATTCACATCCTTGTATTAATCTGTGCCAGGCGCTTGTCCCGGGCGGTAGCGTCCAGAGTGCGAATAATTAAGATTTTGAATATGGACATCGTTGATTGACGCAGTATATAAGTTGATATTTGTATACTTTTTACAATACAAATGCATAGATAAAATGTGAAATTTATAGTTATTGATTAACAATCACACGAGTACGTTAAATAAAAAAAATATATTTATTTCTTTATGTTCGTTGACTTTTAAATACATAGATACAGGGTGAATATTACGTTCCAGGCCGATGTTGTTTCATTCATCAAAATTACAAGCGTACCTCGAGCTGTGTATGAGGTAGCTTTGTCCTATTGGAACCACGTGTGCTGTAGGCCCAATTAACTCAATTCGGCCATAAAAAGTTTTTACAGCAATGCCTCTTGTATTTTAAAAGAAATAAGGGCCAATAATACTGCCTGCACACGTGGCGTATCATACAGTAACTTTGCATGGGTGTAAAGGTCGTTTGTAGATCAATTGAAGATTTTCAGTGCCACAATAATGGTTGTTTTGTTTATTAACTAAACCCACCAAGTTGTCACTCACAATGTTTTTTTTCCAAATGTTTGGTATGCGGTTGTTTTAATGTTTTAATAACTTTAACACGTTGTTGAAACGTTAGATATTTCATAATAAATTGTAATAAACTATTTTCTATGATTATTATATACGAACTGACAAATATTTTCCAAACAAAAATGGCAGGCAAACAAAATCCGCCTGGAACATAATATTCACCTGTATATTATAATGTATAAAATAAAATAAAACCTATGTATTTCCTATTTATTAGAGGTAAAAAATAGTATTTTTAGCTGTACCTACGTCTAATAATTTGGACTCGTTTTATTTTTCTTGGATAAACTGAATTATTTATGTTTACTTTGGTAACTTGGACCTATTTTACATTTAGATTCTATAACAAAGATACATAAACATGTTGAGAAGAGATTCTGACAAGACAATTGTTTTCCTTTCCAATTTATAGATACAAAATGAGTAACCGGCTGGTTACATTTTACATCCGTCTGAAACAGTGACATGTTTAATATCCGCCTGAAACGGTTCAATGTTTTGTATCTAAAAGGATAACGTTTGATTACTAATTTAAAACTACTCTTACACAGACACATCATTTACCAGAAATTTTAACAAAAGATGATGTTGTTAAATTTTCTCTCAACACGAAAACCGAGATTTTGATTTCCTGGGAAATAAAACAAAATCGACAATAATTACAAACAATATTATATTTATGTAAATTGAAATGTTGCTCAAAAATACCCGGCGTTACCCGGGATTCAGATTTAATTATAATGTTAATTATAACTAAATCAGCGAATGTGGAGAAGGGGCGCCATTTTTCGTAAGCTCTAAAGCGTGACGGTGAATGCAATATATGATCCAGGTAGCGAGTGAATGACAGTGGCGGAGGGGGGTGGGGTGGAGTGAATATATTTTTTCAGGGTCCCAGAGTGCAACTGAACAAAATTTTGATGGCATTCAATATAATACACATTTATATCGGAGGGAAGACTTGGAAAGGAGAGGATTCCTATTTTTTACGCAGAGTCATAAAGAGTAACTGTGAAAAAATTATATCTATTTATATTTATTAATATCTAAACGTCACCGTGAACGACAGTCAAACGAAAACATTGAAGTTGTGCATGAAAGCGTGGTTGCAAATAACACTTTCTACATCGGGCGTCGTGCGCAACACTAAACTTCTCGAACGGAAAAAATCAAAATGAACCGACAAACATGCATAAGAACACTTTTTATACAGATTAAACATTATTTAACGACACTGAAAGCTTGTATTATTATTTATTTCTAACATTTATATACAGTTGCATTATTTCTATATCGAATGACTTGAGTCAAGCCAATAAATCCGATTTTGAGCTTACAATAAATACGATTCTTACAATAATTACGATTCGTACAAGAACACCGAAATGAAATCTTAGCCGCCTGGAAATGTATGAGACGTGAAACTTTCACAGTTCACAACTTTTCATATTAAATAGAAACCATATCAACATTAAAAATTTTCGGGATCGCGAAGTTTAAAAAATTTCTGAAATTGAAACTGAACAAAAAATCGAGAAATGAAAAACTCTATGATCATGTAAATTTCTTCAATTTTTTACAATATTTAGTAAAGGTTTTTACTATATGAAATTGCATAATTAAAAAAAAAGAATAATTTATTACCTTCCTTATTCCGCCGAGTATGTAAATAATAAATAGCATAATGGGCAGATGAAACCACAATAAATACCTTACATAACCCTTCCGGTTTCCTACATTGAAATTTCATGCGGAACTTCCATAAATAAATGAACCTTTCGCAGGTCTAAAGATGCCGGCTAGAAAAAATACTAATTTTCAATGTAAAATTTAATAACAATTATTTAAATAAATTTTTGAAGAATTTCATACATGAATGGTATTGATTTTTCATAAAATTTTTAATTAATTAACAGATTAATTATATTATATGATAGCGAAACGTTGGCCTTAACTCTGACAGAAGAAAATACATTAAATATATGAGAAGAGAGGGTATTTCGAATCAAGTCGAACCATAAACTGCAAGTTTTGTACGATGAGCCAGTATCAGTTTATAAATTATATATATATATAATACTAAAGATGGCTTGACTACGCTGGGTTGATCAGGCATTCTTTGACCAGCACTAAAGGACATAATTAAGGAGAAAATCTTGAAGAAAATTGGGAGAAAACATTGAGAAAGGTATCAGAAAACTTGGTTCTCACGACGACACCGAAGACTACGTGAAGATAGAAAGCATTAAAAATATTCCTAGGTTTTCACGGTCATTTAAAATGTACAGTTGTGTTTTCTGGGCTGATATGTCGTGTGTATCTGATCTTTCAATGTTTCGACACCCTGTACTGGGATCTAAAACGTCGGCCAGAAAGGTCAGATATACAGGGCAGATTAGCCTAGAAAACTGAATACAGAAGATAGAAAGCATTGGCTAACTATTATTTTTAAAATTTAATTAATTAAGGTGATTTTAACAGTATACAAATAACATAATATAAAGTATATGAAACTAATTATAGAAATCCACAAATATGTTCAGGCAAAGTAGTAATGAAGTTTTATGCGTAATATAAGGTAATACAGCTGTTTACAATTTAAGGTAATATAATATTATTAGAAAAATATTGAAACTGGTGGGAGAAAGGGTGGGGAGGTTGAAACTATTGTTGGTAGGTAGAATGATTGGTTAAAATAAAAACAATTTTAGAGTACTAAGACTGATTTTGAAAAAGTCAATTTCTGATAACTTCTCACTATGATATTCGTATGAACAGTGAATTAATCAGTTTTGTATAAGAACAAGACATTTTCAATGGATCGTAACCACGTGATGATTGATACTTTAAACAATTAAATTAGTAATTAATTAGAAAGAAAAAAATTAACATGCTCGACGCCTTCGAGGTGTGGTGTAAGTGTCGTAAGCTGTGAAAATGAGTGTCTATTGAGAAGAGAGACAAATTAGTTTATAAGTAGTTATTTACTAAGAAATAATTACCAAGAAATATTTACCATAAATTAATTAGATTATTCTGCATATTAACGAAATGTTACTCAAAATGGAAAAATTATAAATTAAAAAGTCATGTATTATTTTTTAATTAAAATTTGTATCCCTTCTGTAGGTAAAATTTTTTCGCAGTTGGGTGTTTTTATGTAAAAATAAATGAATAAGAATGAAATTAAAAAAGGTGATGAAATTTCGCTTCGTTCTTTGTTCAAGTTCAGATGTGAACATTATATAAAAGTAAAACTGTGCAGAAATAAATTTTCAATTTTATCGTATCTCAGCCGTCGTAGTTGTGGAATACTGTAGCTTTCGAAATAGTGTTATGCTGTTTATATTCTGTACATACATCTATTATTACATTTTTAAAAGTAATTAACTATATATTGCAATGAACCGCAAATACCTTTGAGAGTGAGAAATGGGGTTTGTATCTCGGTAACAACCAAAATTTTTTTTCGATAGACTAATGTATGTTCTGAAATTGTAACTATTATAAAATGTATTATCATTAAAAATTAACCATATTTGTATTTGAGTAATAAATAAAATAAGACAATTTTTCAGAACACATTTCCTTGATAATTTAAACAAATTACTCGAATTACTTTCATAAAATTTTAAATCTCTATAAACGGAAGAAATCTATCTTCAAAAAAATATAGTTGTGGTGGTGACTATATTTTTACGATAAATATAATTTTTTATGTACTTAATTTGAATTAAAATTCCACATAATTTTCATTAAAAATGATTGTTTGATTTAAAATTAACCATTAGGTACATTCCAATTTAAAGAAATTAATAATTTATTGGGTAAGAATATTTTTAGTATCGGAATATTTTAATTGCCGTTAGAATTATCGCAGTTCTCTCAATAATTATTATTTTCAACGCCTAAGATAAACACACTTTATGTGACAATTTCCATTTGAAATGCCCAACTTTACATTTGAAAGTTTTTTTTTATTGAGAATTGATGAAAAAAAAAACATTTCATTATTTTAAGTAGGTAGTATAGTAAGTATGGCGTCTCATAAAAAAAAAATATCGCAACATCTGGAAAAGAATTACATTTTTAAAACACTTTTATATTTCTTCATTTCAAGAGATAACGATATTCCAACTCATTTTTTTTTTCATTTGAGACTTCCGTTTCAGTGAAAATTTGTCGGCTGACTCGTTCTTCTACCTCTTTCCTTTCTTTGTCTCTTGAGAGTCAACTTTAATGGAATTACTTGTCATATATATTCATTAAATATATTCCACTCACATTCGTTTGTTTTAAGAAGGGTTTATTTCTAAATTCCTTACAATAAAATGTATACAGATAGATAAATGTATATAGATAGGATTGGCTGATCTGAATTCATTTTAAAAAATAGCTTCTTTCTTCTTAGCCTTCTGAATTGAATATGATAATGAGTCTCACGTTAAATTGTACAGGTATGGATCTGGGATGATTTTACCGGAGCCAACCTTTGATGGTATTATGATGATAATGTGATAATGGTTGAATGTAATAAAAAAATAGAAGTAATTATGACGAATCGAAATGAGAGTAAACAACTCTCAAAACGATTCGGGATAGGGTGTAAATAAATAAATAAAAAAAACAACACTAACCTATAACTTTGAAGATGGTTCCCTTGGAAAAACCTATGGGAGATTTACAAAAACGCGATCTAATCTGGAAGAGACGCCGGTTGCATATAGTAGTGCTTGCAAATATGGTCAGTCAGTTAAATCTTAAGTCAAATAATACATGTAATTGATAAAAATGAGTTTATCAATTATTTTTTACATAACATTGTTTTTAATTAATATATATATACAATGACGCAAATTGTACAAATTTTGAAAAATTTGAAACGTTATATAGAGTGTATTGTTACGACGTTCAACGGTATTCCGCTAGTGTTTATTTTGATAATAGAGTAAGCCATTCCAACCTTAATTTTTTTACTTCCTTATAAGCTACATGTAACATTTATATGTCGAAATAAATTATAAATCTAGTAGAGAGAATAGATTTTGAATCGTTATGTTGTGTAATATAAAAATATTTTTTGATCAATTCAAACGCAAACCTTTAAATATCTCAAAACGAAAGAAACATGACTAAGCCCACTTTAATAATAACGGGCAATAATAATACAGGATCCAGCAGAAATAACTCTCCGATTTGAAAGGTTATTACTACAAGCGCTCCACCAAGGAGTTATTTCTGCCGAACCTGGATAATATTACATTGTAATTTGACGAACAAAAATTAAATTTTTTATTTTTTTATTAAAATATTAGATGTAACTGAGTTAACATTGCCTATAATTATAGGAATATCTCTATAAATTATCTAAATATAGAGTTCACATTTGAGGCATTCCTCCGTAATATATTTATGTAAAGGTATAAAATAATTATAATATATTATTATTTACCATATGCAACAATAAAAAATGTTTCCTCGAAGAACCCGACGTGAATTTGTCAATATGCGTATGTGTACGTGCGGACGGCGAAGTGCGCGGGGTGCCGGATGCCGATCGTCACTCAGTGGCAGAGCATGCACCGGTCGAGTTAGACATGTCTTATGCTCTCATTCATGATGATCAATGTTTTTTTCTCTTGGCAAGCTTAAGTTTGGTCTTAAAAACAAAATTTAGTCAAGATAACCACAGGCCACGAAAGCCAATGTTGTCTTCAAAGAATTTCATGGAAGCTTCATTTCTATCTCAGAATTTGTCTCGAGGAAAATATCACAAGAATTTCATCCGCGGATAGAGGGTTATAAACAATATATCGTACATGTTGGTCAAAATGTTGCAAATTATTTAACAAAATATTGCATTTAACTTTATGCCCCTCGAGCCCTTCCTCTCGTAGAACTAACTTACTAATGATGTCTCAGGGGAAATATGTACATTTATCTGATTCAAACATATTATTCCGACTAAGTTAAATCACTGTTGATATTTCACTATGTAATATTAACACATTAAAATAAAGAAACGTGCGTGCTGTATGGAAGATGTTTTATTTTAAGTAGAAACAACATTCTCTTGGAAGCGATCAAAATATTTTATGAATAATGAGAATCATACACATTAAAATTTTATACATTTTTTATGCGCTTTATATGTTTGAACTTATTCTTTTACAGCTTCTTCGTGGCTTTAAAGTTTTTATTCTTACATTATATGGTCAATTTCACTAAGGTAGGACGAGGGATGTAACGTTTTATGCTCACACCCGCAACATTATTGGATCAATGTTGATAACTAAGATAGAAATAGCGAGATGAAGCAGTAGTAAATACTCGTAAGTTATTAAGGAGAACACATTATTATGGTGAAGTTGCAGTTTTTTACGACATTTTAAAACAATTTTAATGTATAAATTAGAAAGATATACGGGAAAATTCAATTTATCGAAAAAACCTTGCTAAAAAATGTTGCTACCGGGATACGAACCTGGAACCTTACCTTTCCTTAAATTTCTATCCGGGGAAATCCGGGGGATTACACTACACCAACATAGTAAGTTGACGACAAATTTTCGAACTTGTCAGCTGTAGTTCTTTCATATTGATACATCTATTATTCTAAATAATTATTTATGCTCTTCCCGAAACTAGTACATGGTAATATTGATTCAAAAAGTTGTAATAAAATAATAAATAATTAAATATTTAAATATTTAGCTATAATGATCAAGGATATATAGCCTGAAAAATTGCAACTAAGTACATAAAGTAAACGTGGTTTTATTTAAAAATTAATACAATTTTATTGAAATGTTACGATTTTATTAATACTGTTTCTTCTGTTATATTTTATTATTTTGGCAAGAATCAGGGATGAACAGGAAGGACGTGACAATATAATCCAAGTGATTGAGTGATAGAATAAGGTACAGCAGAAAAGCTAAACAAATTAATCAAAGACTTTAATCCCTTCTTTCTTGATTGTAGAGAAATCGTGCAATTAATATTCCTCAAGAGAAATAATTATATCGAGTAATAAATTTCCTTGTCACATAAATCGTATTGATCTTTTTTTAAGATATATATACTTCAAGAGAATGGGAATACAGATTGCAATCATATTTCGAAACCGAAATGACTTATTACGGATTCAAACTGCACAATAACGAATCAGAATCTTTCTTGTTTTTTTTCTTCTCCTACGAGTGCTATCTATTAACGTATTTTTATGGTCATGTTGGCTATTTGGATTTTATTTACAGCTTTCTAGAGGAGATATTCAGATGCTGAATCTTTCTTCTAGGCACTGTAAACAAAGTTCGCATAGAAACAGTGACCGAATAAGGTCAAAGATTTTTAAGCCATTAGATTCTTCTTCTACCAGGAATTCGTCGTCTATTAATTTTTTTCGTATAGGTGAGCTATAAGTCAGATTAATTTTAAATGAAAATAAAAAAGTATTACATTATTTATATATATTTTATATACTGTTTTGCACAGCATGTTGATTTTTTTACCTATACACCTATGAAGTTAACATTTGTGAAGATGAAAATGAGAATCATTCAAAAAATATTATTTTTTATGTACAAATAAATGTTACTTAAATTATAATGAAAAAGATAAATAAAAAAATGTAACGAATTTTGACCCACCTGCGGAGGCCCTACTCGCGTCTCACAGACCTGACTGGTAAAACTAACAAGTGACAGTCATTCCACGCTACCCAGTACTGTCAGAATTCAGACAACAATACATCGCGACGCAACCAGTCCGCGAAATCATCTGAAATGATTACTATTTTCCTGATTATCTCCTCGGATGCATTTTTTGACTCCGCCTCCAGAGAACTTCCTTATTAACAATTTAACCAAAAGTGTAAATTTATTTCGTGCATAATTTGATATATTAATAAACGCAATCTATTGTAAGTACTGTTTTATTGTAAACAACCTGCTCTCGCTACAATTCCATCACCAATACTCACATGCACACTTGATAACGTTAATTTACACTGCGATATTTCATATACGTGCGTGAGAATTCGAAGAAGAATAGGGCCTCGGTCCTTACCTGAAAAAATCATTTTAATACAACATAACCTTAAACATCAGTCGCTTCATTCGAGTGACTCACGCAACATAAATACAATCCTTAATGGTGATCCCTTAGATACCATATCAGCTGATATAACCAAGCCATTATATACTCATAGCAAGTGTCTTATAAAGTCATCTCAAGGTCATTGTGCGATCTCAGAGTCGTCCTTCCCGTTGAATGAATTGCGATAATTCCGATTGTAAGTTGGAATCACAGTATGGTGTGTAAGGAATCGAGAGACTGATATAGGAAGAGGTTGGCGAGAGAACCGGGATTTGGAAGGCATGCTCGCCTTACCTTGAGTATGACACATCCGTAATCTCTGCCATCGCCGCTCACAAAATGCTTGCACGAGGATGCTAAAGATCTCCGTTCCCGACTGAAGATGGTGGTGTCATTCTTCACCCACGGCATGCATACACAAATGAACACTATAATCACACACAGAGATCACAATGTACAGTGCTGGTGCGCTGAAGGTAACTGTCCACATCGCGAATGGTAACAAAAACAATATCGATCGAGTTGACATCTGGTGGCGTCAATGTCACAATTCACACTGGTGGGCAAGCGGTAAGGCGAGTCATGAGGGGTTTGTGTCAATAACATTAATCGTGAACAATATTAAAAGACGCGCCTAAAGTGTGTTTATGAATTACGAACAGTTATGAAATGTCCAAAGTACATATTTTACGGTTTGAGTAATTTCATTGCTTTCCTTCCATCTCATTTACAGGTACATATTTGTAAAAATGTGATTTCATTAAAAATATACATTATTATACGAATTATTATTTCTAGATAAGACTGATTTAAAGTCACCTATGTGAAGATTAAACCCTACTTAGGCACCGAGTTAGATCTGCTAGGCAGCCGACAAAATTGAAACCTTATGTCATTAATTCCCGTCTTGTCACTTCTTATTTATTCAGTAGACACATACGATAACGACAGCTTATATGGTCTCTGTACCTGCGCCGGTAATGAACAATCGACTTAGTTAAACGTGTCCGTGAATTGATCGCAGCTCTGAGGAAAGCCTAAGTCATTCCTACGTGAGATCCGGCGCGGGCGGAGTTAATGTAAGAACTTGTTTTCTTTTAGAAAGGGTTGTTTGCCCTTAAACAGAATAATGCCGAAAAGGTCACTATTAAAGGGTATGCTTTATGGTGCTAACGATGGAGTCGTAACAGTTTATAATTTAAGTGTCATATAAATGTTTAAACGTCTTCGTAGGATTACAACACTGTGTTAACCAAACACTTAATATTTAAAGACAATTATTCTAATGCTATGTAAAAGTAATTTGTTTTAACAATGTCTATATTTCAGCACCAACGTTTATTATTTTTTTAGTTTAGTTTGAATTATCTATTTAATTACTTAATTCAATGAATAATTTTATTCTGGCCACCTAAACCTGAGATTCGTGTCGAGGTGGCTATTGTGTATACCTACAAATCATAAATAAATAGAAAATATGTGAAAAAAAAATATTTTAAAAATATTTAACGCAAACACGTTGTAGTTGTTTATTTTAATCACAGACTAGTAAATGAATAGACATGAAATAAAGTGTACATATGAGAGTGGGGTTTAAAACATTAATTGCGCGACGAGAGGTATTCTACACAATTTATTTGTGAAAACATAAATCCGATGATTTATGACACATTTATGCAACAGTAAAAGTTTTTACACTTCGAAAATTAAATCTTTGTGTAAACAAGACGAATTTTTTTACACAAATGTATATATATTGTCAGCGTTCAAATTTTTGTTCTAATCTAGTCAAATATTCAAAAGTCACGGAGGTATTTGATTGCGTAAGTGGTACCAATATGATCACGTGGGTGACACCAAAATTGAAAATATTAAAACAAAGAATTTGCATTAGTTTTTGTCTATATATGTGGTAGTCTGTGATTTTAATAATAAATATTTCATCAGAGTGAGAAATATTATCCATTATATAATAATTAATTCACAGTGCTAAAAAAGGGTCAACAAATTATTAATTATTTATAAAATAAATAAACTCAACATAAATAAATATATCTTAAACAATAGTACGAGTTATATTCGATTGCGCGATACCATAAAATAAAGTTTTTTTTAAACCATTATATCAAATAATATTTTTCTTCTAATATTATCACTATTGGATCTGCAATCCCCGGTGAGGCTTGTCTCTTCAAGAATTTTTCATCCATTGATCCCAAATTACAAGTTATGTTTTTGAATATATTATCACTATCTTTGATTTGACCTTCCCGAGTTTCTGCGCCCTGTTAGTATTGTGTTCAGCGATAAATTCGGTGATTACATCGTCCTCACATAGTCCACCTATCAAAACCTTAATTTTTAAATAAACCTTGAAACACCAATCTTATCATAATAATTATAAAAAAATTAAAAATAAATTTTAAAGATCGACGAATAAAAATAAATAAATTTGGTAATTTCTACTAAACTCAAGAAATATTATAAATAATAAAGTAATGAAATTTCATTAAAATTTATAAACATACTAATTATTAAGTTTAATGAATAAACTCGTACTAAGAAAACAAAAACAACTTCATCAGTTATTTCATAGTTTGAGTAAAATAAGTTCTGATCTCTCTTGACCCGATTCTGTTTGCCACCGGATTTTTATTATTTTTATTTTCAGACACTCATTTAGTTTTGTAGTAAAAGTCTGGGAGCCAGGAACGCTTAAGACGACTTTTATAGACTAGTCTATTGGAGTGGAGTCTGGATTGTGTTGAGTGTTTAGCAAGGTTGTGGAGTGTGGTATTTTACCTGATTAAAAATTCTCTCAATAGGGTACTTATACAAATATACAAAGTTGCTTAGAACAATACCTATAAGCAGTGATATCAACCTAATTTTTTAACAACTTTTTTTTTAGAATCTAAACACCATTTTTAGCATGTTCTAATGTTTTGTTATTAATACTGTGTAATAAAATAATAAATTATTTATCATATTAGTAAAATCGCAATGTCACCCCCCATCATATGTAATGCTCCCATTATAATACTGAGGTTTAGTATCTACTCGAGGGTCTGGGCAAGGGAGTATTCGAATATAGTATTTTGCGCCAGAGGTACAGGGTGAATATTTATATATAGGCCGATTTTGTTTAATCGATTTGACAATCATAGAGAATAGTTGATTACAATTTATTATAAAGTAGTAAACGTTTCAAAAACGCTTTAAAGTTATTAAAACATTTAATCTATATAATAATTATTGGTGATCGCTATCGTGTCGCTGACATGTTGGAAAAATTCTGGATGACTATTGATGATGATTAATTGGGCATGTAACAGATGTGATTTAAACAGGATAGTGTCACTTCACACACAGCCTGAGCTACGTTTGAAATTTTGCGAGAAATTTTTCCCGGCCCTTAATGTTAAAAAGTGGTGATATCGACTTGCCTCCTCGATCACCTAATTTGACAGCTCCAGATTATTTTCTATGAGAGTACTTGAAAGGAAAGCCAACAATAATTCCGGTGTTACAGGACAATATTCAAAATGAAATCGCCGAAATAACATGTTATGAAAAAATATGGTTAAAAGAGCACGCATTTGTGCCGCTGCCAAAATGTCATATTCCATACATAATTGTAACAAAAATAAATAAAAATCACATTCAAAAATTGTGTTTCATTATCTGGTTATTCAAAAATAATATCGGCCTGGTACATAATATTCACACTGTAGATAGTGTCATTTTAAAATTATATTATTTCTATATATTATTCTATATATTATCTAATATTGCGTTATTTCATTTGGTATTTTTTTTTAAATTTAAATTTAATCTCGCTAAAATCCAGTTGCTAAAATCTAAATTTAAATTTAAATTTAGTTTTTGATATCGCAACTGCAGCTGTTTTCCGGGTTCAACAACATAACATAATTTCAGCAAGACGGGGCCACTCCACATACAGCTAGAGTTTCAATGGAGAAGCTGAGGGGAATTTTCCCAATAAATTAATCAGCAAGTACGGAGACATACCCTGGGCACCTCGGTCACCGGACCTTGCACCGCGCAACCTTTTTTTTTGTGAGAATACCTTAATTCGAGAGTTTACAGCAACAGTCTTTGAACAATTCAGGCCCTACAAGAAAATATCTATCGTGAAGTTGCTGCCATCGAACCAATGCTTTACTCTCGCGTATTCGCAAATTTGAGAGTCCGGTTGCAAGAGTGTCTTGAGAGAAATGGACGGCATTAAGACAATATTGTTTATAAAACGTTAAATTAGCATCGTTAAACTCCATTTTATATAAATAAAATATGAGACTAACATTGTAGTTTTTTTTTATTTTTAATATTAAACTTGAAAATTTTACGCTGGACACCCTTTACATTTGAGTTCTTTGAAGTTAACGAATTGATAACTTATTCACATGTCTCGCAAATATTTCACAGTTGTCTGACTATTTCCAAGTCATTACATGTATCACACAAAGGACTTTGTCGTTTTTCTCTGATATTTGTTCTTTGGAAACATTCTACAATACACGGTACGTATTTGGAGGGTTTCACATTATCACTGCTCTTGAAATGTTCTGATAAACTCAGAAAAAATAAAATTAGGTACATAGATTGGTTTGTTCATCTCAATATAAAATGCAACAGAAAACATTTAAATTATTGATTCACCACAACTCTGCATTATCTTTTGTTACAGGTCACAGCATCTTTTGCTCAGTGGATGAAGTCTAACATTTTATATTTCATTCTGTAACAAAAACTGACATGTTTTATTAAACTTTAAATGACAATTCATTAATAAAAAAAAATAATATATATCTCATAGAGATGAAGCTATTTTTTATATTTAATGGAAATACATGGATGTATGGGTAATTACAGGGCTTACGACCAGTCTTCGACTGGCTTAAGTGATTATATAAATATAACGTTCATCATTCTCATCCATTAATAAACATCCATAACTATACTTATTTCATATATAAATATAAAATTAAATATAAAAATATGAGATATATATTATTTGTTTAATAACAGTGCTTTGTTGGTGAAAATACAGTAATTGCGTGTCCTTTGACATATTCTAATATTGCAAATTAATTAGTACCTTTAAAAATAAGTAGATAAGTAGGAGGGAAAAATAATTGACTTGCCGAAAAATTGGACGCGTCAGTCTGCTTGTATCAAAAGTAAATAGTGAATCTAAGAATGTCATCAACTGTAAATTCTGATTTTCAAAATGTTGTCAGTTTAATTTTCACATTAAATAGATCAAAATTTTTTTTTGCATTTTAAATAGTTCGAAATATTATTTGAAAATATCATAATTTTTTAGTGACCCCACCACAAATCAATGTCTTTTTAAATATTTTTTGTTAAAAAAATATTTTTTTTTATAATTTTTTGTCATCTTTAATTCAAAATAATACAAAATAAATCGATGTTATCGATATTCGTAGCGCTTACTTTGCGGATTAAATATAATTTAAAATTATATTTATATTTAACTACTCTGTTGTTTTTACGTCAACCGGTTTTGATATTGACGCGTCTTTGTCACGTCAACTTTGTTATGAAATGAGACGACATTAAATAAATGCTTTAACATACTAAGTAATTTAATATACGTATCTTTGAAACATTTACGTGTCTAACTGTTTCAATTGGGTTGCTCTCTCACACTTTTACATACAGTGTCAGACACACGTTGGACTAAGTCGGCTTACTCGACGTGGTTGTATGAATTTATTTCGTTCTTTCCACCATATTTAATGATGAGTAGTTATATTCAAAAACAGTCTCAATATTGAAGCTGTAATATTCATAAAATTTAAATTTCGTGGATTACTTCAGGAGATCGCGGAATAATAAATTAGAAAATTTAATCTTAATAAGACTATGGACAGTAAGTGTAAGGCCTGAATGCTCGCTTGACCCGAGAGTTCTGCGGGGCGGGGCGTGCAGCGTGCATAGCAATCACACGTTTACAAATGCAAGTGTCTTGAGTGGCGGCCATCTATGGCGGTGGCAAAAGCGTGACTGCTTGTGTTCAGCGCCGCGTATGCGTGCGAGTTCAAACCAGTTAGTATTTTAACAGTGTTTATTTACTAGCGTTTGCGAACAAATACTAGGTGAAATACACTTAATACCTGAAATATTTATATTTTTTTAATATATAGTCAAAGGTCGACACTGATATTTTTGTAATTCGGCTTCTTTAACCTTAAACTATTATATAATATTAAAAATTCTCCAAACTCTTTTCTTCGTTTAACAACGAAATTCTTATTATACAAAACAAATTTAAAAATGAATTTTCTTCCAAATACATATTGATTATATCATCAGCTATATTCACACTTCAAATATGACCGTCCCTTCTACTGAACGCTCCAATTTCACACCCTCCCGGTGCACTGCATGCCCCGCAGAACGCTACGTTCACTCAAGCCTTAGCCTTAAGAAGAAGAAGAAGCCGAAATTACGGCAAATTGTTAACAAATAAATTAAACTGACAAAAAACTGTATTTTATCGTATTTATAATAATATTGATAATAATTATTAAAATATACGTAAGCAAACAGCGATAATTAAATTGGAAATTTTTAACAACATTTAATAAAGAATTAAAATTAATAGATCTTGATTGTGCAGAAATTCAGCTAGTGCTCAGTCATTTTAATAAACCTTGTATTTTTAAAATATGTGATGTATTTTTTAAACATTATCAGGAATATTAGTTTACCTCAAGAACCGTGGTAATGCTACTTTAAAAAAAAATTCTTTCACAATTACGATCTTTTTAGATACACAAGTTTGAGGCTACCGGCCTAATGAATACGTTCCAATTATAAAAACTATCTAACATCTCAGCCATTATATTTTTACGTTAACCTTATAATTCCATTTTTTCAAATATTAAAATGTGTATATTGTACTAAATATAAATCTTTTCAACAGATTGACTGAATATTGAGTGAAAATATCTGTTTTAGAAATCGTAAATGAACCATTGTTAGGAAACATTTGGAATGGCTATAAATTATTCAAGCATTCCTCACTATGGTGCAATTTGCGGATTGGTTGCTATGTCTACAAGAAAAAAAATAAAAAAGGGACAAAATTTATGACTGCAGTCCACAATAAAATTATATCCAAGTATTAGGTTCACGACAATTGAGCTAACGCGAATAAAAATATCGTAAAATATTAATTATGTATATGTATGTACTTGTACAGGTATATAGATACACACGTAAACCTCAAATTAAACATTTATATATATGGCGGTAGGTGGTGAAATAAAATGCGGGTTTGCTTAGATAGTCCTGTGTCGGGGCGAGACTGGTCGCGGCTCCTGCCGGCGGGAGCCTGGCCCTCGGGTTCAGATGTCACCTGTATCGTCGGTCAACTAGTAGTGGAGATGATTGTAGACATGTCCTGGGCATAGACCGGGAAAGGCTGCAAAGTAACGGAGAGATCCAGTGGTCTCGGACCATCTTTGCCACTGGATCGAGCTCTCCATTATTCCAAGAGTTTGTGTGGGTGGTACTGTGCAATATCGCATACACCTTGAACAATACCATGCACAGGCCTCTGCCATTTTGTGTTTCGTCTACTGTCCCTCTTTTGGAAGTGTTTTTGATTATTGGATCCCTGAGTATCTGTCTGCCTTGAACTACTGCACCTTAATTTACCTTCGATTTTCCATCTATATGTGTAACTGATTATGTATTCTATGGATTTATATTATATGTTTTATTTGAATAAATACACCATTTAAAGAATGCTGGAACGTCTAAATTTGAATAACTAAATTATATTTATTTTCTAATAACTAATAAAATTGCTAATAACTAAATTATATTTATTTTCTTTTTTGTTTTATATACTGCGTAAAATTGAATAAGTTATTGAATTAAAGTCGCGCATTTTTATTAGATTTGATGGGTGGTACCGATAAGGGAGCCTTAGTTTCTAAACCGATTGCGGGTAAGGGTGGGTCTTCCCTCTCCCCCGACAAGCCGAGTGGCAATGTGCTAAGCAGGATCACTTCTATGCGGTCACAAAAATGATGGAGGAAGATCCATCGCTCAGAATCGCCCTGTCCAGCAGATGTACGTGTATTATATGTAGAAAGGTATGCGGTTCAAGAATAGGACTCCTCTGCCACACTCGGACTCACAATCGTGAACCATGACAGATTTCATCCTCGCAACGAGGGACAGCTGAAGAGCGACGATGATGGTGGTCAATTTGATTTGTCGCTTCCACACACACATTACATATTATATATACTTTCGTGCTATACCGATCAACGACGTTCCACAATCAATCAATTATGACAATTTTGACAGATTAAAATCTGATATTGTTTAAAATTTTTCATTATAACACGTTTGTTTAACAATTCCATCAACTGATGAGCAGGCATAAGGAAATAGTATAGGTATGTAGGCTACCGCATTACAATTCCATCTACTGACGGGCAGGCGTAAGAAATAGTATAGGTATGTGGGCTACCGGCATTACAATTCCATCTACTGACGGGCAGGCGTAAGGAAATAGTATAGGTATGTAGACTACCGGCATTACAATTCCATCTACTGACGGGCAGGTGTAAGGAAATAGTATAGGTATGTAGGCTACCGGCATTACAATTCCATCTACTGACGGGCAGACGTAAGGAAATAGTATAGATATGTAGGCTACCGGCAAAGGAAATAGTATAGGTATGTAGGCTACCGGCATTACAATAATTTAAAAATAATATTCAACACACTCAAAACATAAAAAAATTTATAATTGAATAATTTGTGTATTATTTACGGCATTTAATTTTTCTTTTACACAGTAACTTGATTACATGTTACTAATTTAATTAATTCAATGATTGAATTTCTGCGGTGGCATTTTCAACATTCACACAATTTATTAAATTCAACTGTTGTGTAATTGCTTTAAACCAGATTTAATTAAACATTTTGTTTATGCATACAACAGAACTGTTTACTGACCGTTTTGTTGTGCCGACTTTTTAAATGCTTTTTGAACTTTGGTGTGTTTATTATTTATAATTATTATTATAAAAATTATTGTCTTTATCACATTTTAACTTACCTTCAAATTTTCAATTTGCTTCCCTTGTTATCTTGAAAAACATTTACCTAAATATTGTAAGTATATAAAGTTTAAATAGACTTGAGAGTCATGGCGGCCACCCGTGTCTAAGTAATCAATGCCTTTACATATTCTCTGAGAAGAACATGAGAGATCTTCCAGTAATCTTGTACTTCCCTGTTGAGGTAGCGTGTAGACTAATGAAGATACGTGTTCACCATTATAATGATGTCAGAAAAAGAAAAAAAAAACAACAAAGATTGGCTGGTACATCGTGGATCTATTGTAATAAATTCTTTTTATTCATAATAAAGGGTGTTTATTTTAGAGGTATAGAACTTTCAAATGAAATAAATCACATAAAAATCGTAGTAATGACCATAATATTGGCTTTATTGAAAAGATAATTTTTTGTCATTAGTGATTAAATATGATTTCGCGCCTATGGGCGCCGCGCTGGCTCGAATATAGCGCAATCTGAAAGTCCAATTTTCGAACACTTTTTGGAGTCTACTCTGGTTTAACGGCGTAGACTAACCATTTCACACATCGCCACAGAAAATTATTCAAAGGTGTTAAATCATACGATCTTGGAGGTCATTTCACAGATTACGCGAAGTTAGGTGCACATCGAATGTTTCTTTAAAAAGATTGATTAGGGCGCGCGCTGTGTGGCATGTTGCACCGTCTTATTGAAACCACAGCTCTTCCATATTAATGCCATTCAATTGGGGAACAAAAAAGTCAGTAATCACGGATCTATAGCGCCCTCTATTGACTGTAACGTTCTGGCCGGCATCATTTTTGAAAAAAAAAACAACGGCTTCAAATTACAATTTTAAAAAAAATTTAAATAAACAATTGAACTAAAATGTTAAAACAATAAATTAAAAATGGATTATTCGTAAAGGTTATAATATTTAATATAATTTTATTTTTGAAAATATTCTTAATTATCTGGAAGTATATGTAATTTCGTACGTTAGAGATATTTTTATAAATTTGCTCGCACCCTATTTATAACATTCACAGGTGCTTGTATTTAATAATATAAATAGGTACTTGAATAAGCTTTGGGGGATTAATCATTCGGGGGATCAATTGGCAGAAGGATCAACTGTCCGAGGGATGAAATGTCTGAGGGAACAATTGTTAGAGGGATCAACTGTCGGGGGATCAAACGTCGGTGCTCCGTTTGAAACGCATTTCGCATTATGTGGGATTTATTGATTTAACAATTTAGACTCAACAACTTGTATATATATATTAATGTTAATCTACAGTAAATGAGAGTTATATAATTTTATGTACATGAGATAAAAA
Source organism: Eubasilissa regina (assembly GCA_022840565.1). NCBI lineage: Eukaryota > Metazoa > Arthropoda > Insecta > Trichoptera > Phryganeidae > Eubasilissa > Eubasilissa regina. Next base: position 18,765,315 of record JAINEB010000013.1, read on the forward strand.
AAAGACAACAGTATTCATTTGAATTTAATTAAACGAGTAGAATAAAAAAATATCCGTTTTCTATTTACATTGGTTCAAAAAACTTACCCCGAAAATAGTAAACATATAATAAAGGGTGTATCATTTGTACTTGGAAATTTGAATTATGCGCTGTTTTCGAACCGTTTACCATAAAACTGTTTAATTTTAATGCTTAATAAATAATGTTTAATAAATCTAAAGAAAAATAGAGGAAAATTTATTACAGAGCATTTTAAAATGAAAGAACATTTATAAATCTTAAGAAAATTCGCCTTTTTCGTAAAAATGCTTAGCTAAAATCGTGTTGTTTTTTTGTCATAATCAGTTAACTCCAAGCGTATTTTATTCGGTTCTTGATACAAAGACGCCAATGGATAGTTTTAGCAAACAAATTATACATATTTCATAAAGACGAAGCCATTTATATTATATTATATAGAAAATATGGAAGTAGTATGGGTATTACAGAGCCTACGACCCGTCTTCGGCTGGCTTAAGTGATCAATTTAAACAATGTAAAGTTCACCATTCCAGTCAATCAACCTTAATATCGATCAAATTTTTTGAAGTTTTATATATGTTACCATGTAGAAGCACTTCACATATTAACTACAACTTCACTGTTTAGTATTAGTGTTAGTTCAAATTGAAATATTACTAGAATGAGTGAAAATATCACCGAAAATCCAGAAACTTCAATTAATTAGTAATTGGGCGTATCCAGAAGCTAAAGTCTTAAGTCTGCCGAGGCGTGGATGTTTTATTTTGTAACAAAATTTTGAGCGGCCTATTTTGTTTCTACCTCAGCGGATGTGTCAATTAGCACAATTGTTGCATTTCGGAAATTGAAAACTCTAGAGTGTTTAAAAAATAACCACGACTACATCCGCATCGAGTTACAGTATATAATTAAAAATTTTCACGTATTTAAAATTTTTTCATAGTTTCACGCATTTCGTTATTCATATCATGAAAAGGGCTATAAGTATAGATTTTCTTACAAGTTATAAGTTTTCTTACTTACTTTTTAACAAAAATATTTGGAAAACCTCAGCTGAATAATTTACCAAAGGCTGCATTCACACCCTACCTGGAAATAACGAAGATGAATATTTAATACAAAAATACATTTGGTACTTTTATTTTCGTGCCTTCAATCAACAATCTGTAATTTCAGAATTAGAATTCTGAAATTGTATTTAATATAAATACACATTGTTTCCGTTCAATTGATGAGTCCAAAGAATTATATTCTTTACAATTTAATCTGTACTCCAAAAAAGTTTTCTAAGGAAAATACATTGTTATACATCCCGCAATGCCTACAGCGTAACGATAAGAGTACATTAATATTACTTTATTGAAATTCGACTGGATGTTGTAAACAAGCAAGAGAGAAATATAAAGTCTTTTGTTTTTCAAAGGGGGCCTTTCAATACAAATCTATCTTTTCCCATTTTTTACGATAATGTAGATTTTTATTATTAATTTATATCAGAAGTTACATACTAGATCAGACGTTTTTGAAAACTGTAAAATATATAAAACTTTTATACTAATTCAAAACTAAACATAATTTGTTATATTTAAGATAATTCAGGCACTTACAGGGAAGACAGCGACCATTAAATTTATTTTAAGTATACCATAAAATTGTCTTTTGAAAATTCTTGTGTATACTCGTACGAAATATATTTTCGTAAATCTTCAAGCCAAGACTATGGAAACGAATTTGTATTTATAAAATAACAAAATATTAAAAAATAAAGTAAAAGTTTTAAACTGTTAAATTTGAAAGATATTATTTAATGATTTTAAAATGATTTGTATTTATATAAACATATAATATATATCTTATATTTAATCACATGATTTGGAAAATAAACCATTTGAAACACAGTTTAAAATTAAAAATGCAATAAATTTTTTTAAAATTATATATTTTCAGTCCTAAACAATACGATTATTTCAGTGTTCATTCGAAGTTTAGTACCAGTCAAAGCAGACGTGGAATCTGTCGCTTCCTTAGTTTTTGGTTAAAAAAAATATGATTTATTTTTTGCAACATTATTATTAGTTAAACGCTTTTAAAGAAAAATAATGATTTCTTGATCATAGAAAATATTTTATGTAAGTAATTTTATAAGGTATCACAATTTTATATTCCGTACATATTACCACTATTGTCTTTTAAACACAGAAAAATACTTCATAATTACTTCGCAATTTGATGTTTTAAATCAAAAATATATATTAAACAAAACCAAGAAATGCACTTGACAAAATAATTTTAATTTTTTGCTAATCTGCATGGCAGTTTTACGGCAAGGATTGCCTTTTACATAGTTAAACATTTTTTTATAAATAAAAATAATACAAGGGGAAAAAATTTGATAAGGAGATGTTAGATGAAATTCTTAAAAAAATATAATGAATTAATAAATATATATATAGAAAAACTTTACTTTACATTTTAAGGTGGTCACTGGGGTGGAATCATATTTTTAAATGTTTAATAGGTCTTTATCGATTTTGTTGATTATTCTTGGCACAACACATTTTCTCGTTCTCTCACCGTACACATTGTTCGCGATCGATACTCCCATGGTTCGACCTGACGATCTGGTTGAATAGCCATGGTGAGGATCAGTACTTATAATTCCATTATTTATCAACTCTTCAAATATTATATATAGTATATGTTACTTTTTTGTTAACTGGTAATATTTTGCATAGTGTAAATAATTTACTGTAATCATCTTTATACAAACACTTTTTTCTGTTATCTACTAAAAAAAAGTTTAAAAAATCTTGGTTGTGTATATTTAATTTTATTAATTTTATATGTCAGTTTACGGATAATCTTATTTAGTTTCAGTTTAAAAATCATATGCGTAGGAAAATTATAAAATTTTCGATTAATTAGTTTAAATGACGAAAATTGTTTTTTTTTAATTCCGTAATGAGTTTTATTCCAACATCTTGTCTCGAATGCGTAAAATTATCCCTTTTATTGTCGTCTCTTTCCATCAAAACTTTCCACTCGGGAAGACAATTTACGTAACAAATAACGTCCTTTAGTATTTTAGTAATATTCGAAGTAGTTTAACTACCAGGCTTGGCTTGAAAGAGCATGTAATTTCTCGAATTTTAAACTGGAAAAATGAAAGGTCACCCTTATAAGTTGGTCGCTTTAGACCCGTGATAGCGGACGGAGTGGATGTGCCACGAATGAGTGTATTCGAACCACTACTTGTAGAGGCTCCAGAGACAGAAACCGCAATTACGTCCTTATAATTCAACTACTCGAAGTAATTCCATTTGAATATTAACTTCGAGAATTTTCTAATAATATGATATTTTGCCGCGAATGCTAATTCTCTAGAGAAATTTGTTTACCTGCTAGAATATTGTTATTGTCAACTTAGAATGATTTTGAAGGTCATGAATCCGATCCCTATGTAAACGCAATATTATTAATATACTGTAACCTACATATAAATATTATTAATACGAAATTAATGTATTAATTATAAACATATACATATAAAATCAATTTTGTCGAAAGATATTGTTTTTGCGTCACCGGGATTCGAACCTGGATCTCTATTCTCCAATCCGGGGAAGTGCACTACCAATTGTTTTATAACGCCAGTATTTTTCATGACAAATTTTCGAACCTATATGTTACATTTTTCAAATTAATAGACCAGTCCACACTTTAAAATATCACAGACCTATGTTCTGAATAATTACAACTTCACAATAAGAATGTGTTTTCCTTAATGATATATGTTGTATCAATGTGTCCAAAACTTAATAAAAATGAATTGATAATTCTGGCGTCTGCAGTCGGTTTACTCAAAGGTATTTGATATTCTGTAAAAATAATGTAGATGGCTTTCAAATAATATGTATATATGTGTATATTTTAACATTTGTTTCTTCTCTGTGAGAGTAAGACTCGTGTATAGAGAAGAAGTATATACGAGTTAATTTATGTTTCAGTTAGTCTGTGTACATGTTTTTTTTACTTCAGCTACAAATTTATGATAGTCCGTAATTTTTCTAATTGTGATGTGATGGTCATGAAAGTGGAAAGATAAGCTAACTCCAAACTCGACTTACTATTCATGTTCGTATATTAATTAGTATTCACCTTGGTTTTCTGTGTAGTGAGACAGCAGCTGAGCAAAGTTGACTATTTTCAGTTTATAATTATTGCTAATACTATACGGGTAATACTTACGCGGTAGAATGCAGAGCTCAGGGTGCACGACGCTATCGACTCTGGCGGCGGAAGAAGAGTGAAATGATAGGTGTCCATGAACGGTTAGATTGGTTAGGTTGGTCAACTACTACTATAGCAGGTGCTTTCTGCCTACTATATTTAAATCACCTTACGTCGTTAAAAATAATTAACGTCAGTAGAACTGTTGCAGAGAGATAACTATAATAATTAAATAACTAGTTATATGCCAATCTTCGAAATATATAAATTCAATCGTACCGGTTTTGCGGTTTCTGTTGTAATAAAAAAAATCCCTTCTAGCACTACCGGCAAGAATCAAGTAGATTTCATCTATATATATATATATATATATATATATATATATATATATATATAAGTATATATTTTACTTTAAGAATTTATTAACTTTTTGAACAGCCACCAATAATGGGAACAAAATGGCGGATCAGGCTGGTTAGTGAAGTGAAGTTATGTGAAGTAGTCGAAAAAAGTGCACTTAAATCTTCCAAAAGTTGCGTTATGTAATATTTCTGATGAAGTCTACATAATATTAAAAAAAACATCTATTATTATGTTTTATTTTTACGTTTATATACTTCTTTTTTTCATACTAAAAATTTATCTATTTCACTGCTCTGTGACTGCAACCCGAAGAATAAGTTTATTTAAAAAATTTAATACTACGGTAATGTCAAATAACGTGGTCATGCCAATTGCTTCTCAAATTTGTCATTATATTATATCTGACGCCTTCCCCGTTGTGAGATGAGATACTGACGAATAAGAAACAACGCGAATCACACTATGAATAATTTACTCGCGGCTTAATCGAATTATCTTATTTGCGAGACACGACAACAAATTGTTGTTATAAAGCACGAGGCAATTAAATTTATGAAATATTCCGGATATCTTATCCCAGTAGCGCAAACGAATAATATTTTTAACATACAAAGGATTGAGTAGAAACCATATTAACACAAATGATACATTACAAGATCGTACAGCTGATTACTCGACAGAAGACGCTAATATTGAGATAAAAGTATTTTCATTATTGACGTTAGATAAACAAAGCCCATTGGCTACTAGAATTGGACCACGATCGGCGCAGACTACAGGTTTAATAAATTATAAATCAATATAATTATTAAATTAAATATACGGTGGAGGTTAGTGATGAGAAAAAATGTTACTCTTGACTTACCGGTGTGATTGTGATTGGTATTCGATAACATCAGTGATTGAAAACTGTGACTGATCACAATTTCATTACTATTATAATATAAAATAAAATAAATAAACAAAAATAAAAACATAATTACGAATGCATTTAATTATATTATTCAAACTTAATTAGCGTAAAAACCATATTATAGAATGTGTAATTAATATATATCTAATTTAATATCGTCACAAAGAGAATGAAAACCTTTTAAAAAATATGAGTTTATTTTTCGGGTCAAATTCTCAGCACTTCGGGACAAATGCGTAAAACATTTTGGCAGAATCTACTAGATCGCGCTTATCACGAATTATATGGCCATTCCTTCATGTATATTTTTGTTACATAAGCGCCGAATCACGGTACATAACCAAATATATTCCCAGATATTCAATCACTGATAGTGAGCGTGACTCTAAGATATCAGAGATTGACTCACGGTTCGTGATTTTGAACTCATCATCATCACAATATATTGTAACATTGCGATACAATATGATCCCAACCCTAGAATATCTAAAAATCTATGGTCATAGATTTCGCGCGTAGTGCACGACACTAACGGCGGTAGACAGAGAAATTTTTCACTCTAGTTTACTAGCGATCACGCACATAACGGAAGGCTGATTGAAATTCATTAAAATTTAACGTGTAATCTATTAAGAAAGGGTAAATATAATAAAAAGTGAAATTTTTGCTAATCTCTAGTTCGGTCATTGTCGGTCGGTGTCATCCTAATTTTTTTAATTACAGGATCTGGATCCTTTCTTGTACATTGGCGATTTCGCCATAAGACGACGTCAGAGAAAGGAATATTGTCACAGAGTCAGGAGAAATTGGTTCAATTTATTCAGACAAACTGCGACGAAGACTAACGGCGATGACTGCGCAGATGGAACCGCACAAAGCTTTACGGTGGAATGGGAGTACACTGTCAAGGATACAAGTAATCTAGTTATTCTTGATATAATTTTGACTGATCCGGAGATGCTAGGATCTTGTGATTACTCCAAGAGACGGATCCAAAGTGGTGGAGAAACTCCGACATAACCTCAATCATGAAGAGGCGTCAGCGTAAATTCGTGCATGTCATAGTTTCAATATAATAGAGGTAGTCTAAAAATCCCCATTTAAAACCAGTTCACAATTATGCAACGAGCTTTCTACGCTAGATGCTCACTAGATTAAGCTATTAAAATTATATTGTTTTAAACCATTTTCGAATTTCTTATTTATCCATATTTCCCCAAAACAACTATTTTAAGCAGGTGTTGAAAAAATAATTAATTCTGTCGTGGTACTCACGAAAACTTATGCAATACTCTGAAGCTATCCGGTCGCGTACGTCACGATATAAATTAAGATGTGTAAATAAGTCAAGATAACTATTAACAATATCAAGGAAAGCTCCATACTCTTGCATATTCTTCACAATGAAAAATATGATCTTTTACTCATTATGCAGAGGGAGATAGAAGGCAGTAGAGGCGTGGATAGAACGTGGTTATCTCGACTATGTAACTCAGAAAGTGGTTCAATGTCTAAAATGTTAGTGATCTTATAAAGGATTAATCAACATAATGCAATATGGTCGCCAACCTTGAATCTTGAAGAAAAAGTCTTGGTAAAAATTGTGTGCGCACTATATTTTTTTGTGTGAGCTGTAACGCGCATACCTTAGATGGAATATTGGAGGTCATGCATAGGTATTTCATGATATTTAGAATTTTTACCGTAATCTAACGGGTGTTTTTTTTAAAGGTATAGAACTCTTAAATGACATAAAAATCGTGGTAATGGAGCTTTATTGGAAAGATAATTTTATGCCATTTGTGTTTAAATATGATTTCGTGTATACGGGTGCCGCGCTTGGCTTGAATAAAGCGCAATCTGGAAGTCCAATTTTCGACTACTTTTTGGAGCAGCTGGGGTCATATATAGGCAATGACGCGACAAATGTTGACTTCCAAGTCGTCTATCGTCTTTAGTTTATCAAGGTGAACTAGCGACTTTACATATCCACATATAAAATAATCCAAAGGTGTTAAAATCACGATCTTGGAGGCCAATTCACAGGTACATTACGCGAAATTATGCGCTCATCGAATGTTTCCTTCAATAAATTAATTGTAGCACGCGCTGTGTTGCATATTGCGCCGTCTTGTTGAAATCAGAGCTCTTCCAAATTAATACCATTAAATTGGGGAAAGAATAGTCAGTAATCATGGATCTATAGCATTCTCGATGGCGAATTGTCTTATTTGAGTTCTCCTCAATACTACGTTCCACTGCGGCAACATTTTCTTCGGTGCGCATTGTACGACATCTCTGCGGATGCGTATTATCAATTAGAGTATTTGTGGTGCGAAAACGATCCATGGTTATTCGAATTACTTGTTCGGATGGAAGAAAATGTCGACCGTAAAATAGACGTAGCGCACGGTAAGTTTTACGAATTGAACCGAAATAAATTTGCACAATTTGCAAGCGTTGTTCTGGCGTAAGTCTATTTATGGTGAAATGCGAAATTAGTTGTCAGCTGTCAAATTGGCTGTCACTGGAAAAAGTGCTGCCAATTCGAAAAACAAACCGCAAAAAACAAATGAAGGCCATCTAATAATTATAACTTCACAATAAGAATGTGTTCTCCTTAATAATTAATGAATTCGCTGTATTTTGCTCATATATTTCATTATGTATAAAAAAAATGTTGTTGCGAGCTGTTTATCAAAATGCCATTTTATCAATAAATGCAGTAATTTTAGACTATGGGCCGGTTGTGTGATCAGTAGTAACTTATTACTTAAGTAAAAAAAGTTACTAAAGTTAACATTTTTGCGAAAACGGGTTGTTCGATTGTTGGTAAAAAAATATTTATTTCTCAAAAGTACATCCCGTAGTAAACTCATTTTACTTTCCGATATCCGATAATAAAAACGAGAATTGATAGTTAAATATGGCGGACTTTTTACAGCTATTACAAAAGTCATCTGATACATTGATATTTTGAAAGTTGCACTGCACGACAATTAATCATTCAATGTCATGCTATTTTAGTGATGAGAGTTCATCCTATGATTATCTTGTTGTTTAATACAAAAAAAATTCACCACCAAAGTGACAGATTTCTAATAGCTAGACGAAAAAATCCTTAAATAATGCATTAAATAAAGCATATTTCATGATTATTTGTTGCGACTATAGATATCTCCATCTATGCTTTGACAATAGTAAATTTGATGTATCAACAACCCGCAAATGATTTTTACTACGGGCGTTAGTAAAAAGTTACTACTGATCACACAACCGGCCTCAAGGAAAATATATACATCATATCATACCCCGCTCTACCAGATATCTTACTTTCCCCCTGCCAGGACCAAATTTTACATACATCGTTATTATTTAGGACCTACGCTAAACAAAGGCACACCGCTCCCCCTCACTTAAACCCCTATTTTAAATTATAACTAAATCTGAACCCCGGGCGACGCTGGATAGGGACCGAGACTGGGTCAGCAATTATATATTTTTCGATAGTGATGAAAAATGTTTTAATTAATATTTAAACAGTATAAATATTCTACCAGGTGTATTGTCTATCTAACGTGCTATAAAACTAACTATAAAATAACGTGTTATTGTACAAAATTAAAACAAACATAATTGTGTAATTATGTTTTTCTTAACATTTGAATGAAAGTACCTCTCTACCATGGTATTCATATTATTATTGTTCTCATTTGAAAATTTTCCTTTTCCAAAACAATATTTGTTTTTCAATGTAAACTTTGAGTATTATAATATATTATTATTAAACTATTGAAATTAAAATTCTGTTGAAATCTTTATTAAATTTACTATCTTGAATGTTTTATTTTTTAAAATCTAAATATTTTATCTTATTTTTGCGTTAATTTTATTCTAAATTTTTATTCTGATTTATTATTGTAAAATATAATAAAAATTGTCGATGACAAATTTGTCCGTAACACATTAAAAATGTTCAATAACACTAAAATTAATTTACGAGTTTTTTAATTATGTACGTATTTTACTGTGTTAGGTTAGGTTATGTTACATACATTTATACGTACAATGTTAGTACGAAGATTCGCAGAGATTTAGTGTCACAGTGTTACAGTCACTAATAACGGTTTAACTATCACTAGTAGTTTGTAAAAGTATTCCAATTCACAATTCAAACTATATTAAAGTGACAAATTTAAGTTATTAAAATGTGATGTATAATGGGTGGATATTTTCATTATCATGGCTATTGTATTGAAAGGATTGCCGCTCTGAAATATTTCCGGCAGTTACGAAATCGGATTGTCTTCTTCCGTTACCCAGCAAACGGAAATATCTTACAGGAAATAATATTATTATGGTACACAATAATCTATTATATTTCTAAGACAGGACATGATTACAATAAATTCTACTCAAATTAATAACGTGTTCTTCATGTTTAAAACACAGGAATTGAATTGTATTACATACTTTTATATTCTTGAGAGAATTAAACATTATAAAAATTATGCTTTTAAACGGTGTCCGTAATATTGTTCACTAACAACTATTCTTCTTTTCTTCTTCATGTCAGCATCGACATACAGTGGCCTCAATCAGATGAGATTCTGCTTGTAATGCATCTTCATATGTCTCGGTCCAGGGTCGTCTTCACAGCTGACACTGCTGTAGTACGCTTCTGCTGCCCATAAATGTTCCCAGGATAATCTCACATCACTTTGACGCATAATATGGTGAAGAATTGAAAGAACCTCTTGTTTACTGCTGTTGGGTTACGTAACATTATTTTCCAGCAATACATTTCTAAGGCTTCTATTTTACGTTTGTCGCTATTATGGACTGCCTAAGCCTCCGTTTCATACATTAAAGTACCACAATTATTTGCTTACAATTGTTCTGGTCACAATTATTCGTGGTTATAATTGTTACATCACAATTGTTCATAGTTACAATTACAAGCATGTCACGCCACAATTAGATATTATTGGCCTGGAAACTTATTCGCAGAATCTATTGAAAAAAAATATTCATCTATACCTAACTAACTCACCACCATGTCGCTTCTCTGCAGTGTTTGGCAGAGAGGATGAAACGCCACATTCAGTTGTTGAAAATTTTGACAAGACGCCCGTTATTTATATTACTTTCTACACTCGCCTTATATATTATATTTTCTTTCACATGATCAAAACAACTCGGCGACTTTATCTTAATTCTATCAACCACGCTACAAATAGATCCACATTTGCTTCTGATTTGCTCAGTTTTTATTCTATCTTACATGGATTTTCCACACATGCGCTTGAGCGGCCGAATTTCCATCGCATTTAGTTTTATTTCGTTTTTTTGTCATTTACAGATTTCATTTCCGTACATTAGTGTTGGCACCAGAACTTCACTAAATATGCACACTTAAATAAGCTGCAGCTTACCTCACTCGCATATATCCAAGACACTCCACGACATCAAACGGTCACGGGTGTTGTATGAAATAGTGGAGGTATCCACTATCCACTGTGAGGGTGGACCCGCCGCTTACCCAGGACCGTTTATAGGCAAAAACTTCTGTATGGTCCTACTCATTCTCCGCCTGGATGGAATTTTTTAAAATGCTAATAGGCAGCTGTGCAACTTTGTCTTGCATATGTAATGAGACGAAGCCGAACAGCTGCTATCTCAAAAACCCTCACAGTCCCCGACTTTTATTTATTAAAATTTACATTACAATTGATTACATTAATTAAATTTATTAAATAAATAAATAAAAAAGGAATAGTATATTAATATTTCAGAAACGAACATGAATAAGAGGAGAAAATGACACAAAGTAAGCAACATAATAATATAAAATTACAAATGATTATACAATTCCAACACAGTGTCAGTATTTTACTTTGGTCAGGGAGCCGAGGGAGAGAAGGAACACGCCCCCGAGAAAGGGAAAAGCACAAAACAAAAAAAAAACGATCTTACCAGTCTTTGGAACACCACTGCCGGCAGTTATCATATCAGTGACGAGAGAAAAATTGTATCCACTACTCTCATACTAATCACATCATTTCATTTACTGCATAACCTTTAAAATCCTTCCGATTCGAGTCCTTCACGATTTAAATAGGATCTTATTCGCCTCCTTACTGCATCGGTAGAAATGCCGTGATAGCATATTCGCACGAACGCTTAGTTGTTTCCTGTCGTTCTATGTCATCATCATCTTGTCTATCTTCATCTCATGTTCATATTCGAATGAGTTCAAATATGGAAAATAGGCCCAGATAATATCCCTCACGTGTGGCTGGATGGGACGAAAATGAGCCTTCAAAATAAGGTCAAATACATTGGCCATATATTCAATGAAGATGGACAAAACGATAATGACATAGAACGACAGAGGAGACAGCTAACCGTTCGTGAAAATATGCTGTCACGGCGTTTCTACCGATGCAGTAAGGAAGTGAAGAGGATCCTGTTTAAATCGTTTTTCACCAGCATGTATACCTGCGAGCTCAGGTCGAAATACAAGAAAGTGACGTACAAACATCTCCGAATTCAGTACAACAACTTATACAGAATATTATTCGGATTGATGCGTTATTGCAGCGCATCTACAATGTTTGCCGAAGGCCGTGTACATGGATTCGTTCCGCTTCTGAGACATCGAGTTGCTTGTGTAAAGCTGCGGCTGGAGCTTAGCACCAACTCTCTAATAAAAGAGGCGCTTTCTTGGAAAACTGTCTCCTTGACCAGTGAATGGCAACGACTAGAATAGCTACAGATACAATAATAGCCTTAACTGAAATGAAGTATTAATAGTTTGCTTATATATATCTGTAAACTTTTTATCTCTTTTTTGCCTTTCTTTTAATAACATAAATATTATTTTTTTACTTGTATGTATTATCTTAATGGCGAATCGGGTCTTCATAAAAATAAAAAAAACACGATCACGCTGGAATAAATACATCATTATTATATATCGTTTTCGCACTACGCATACTCTAATTGATAATACGCATCCGCTGAGATGTCGCACAGTGCGCACCGAAAAAGCTCTTGAAAACATTCGATGAGCGCATAATTTCGCGAAATGAACCTGTGAATTGGCCTCCGAGATCGTGAGATTTAACACCTTTGTATATTTTTCTGTGGGGATATGTGAAGTGGATAGCGGATAAACTAAAGACGATAGACTTGGAAGCCAACATTCGTCGCGTCATTGCCGATATACGACCCCAGCTGCTTCATAAAGTGGTTGGAAATTGAACTTCCAGATTGCGTTTTATTCGAGCCAGACGCGAAATCATATTTAATGGCATAAAATTATCTTTAAAATATGGTCGTTACCACGATTTTTATGTGTTTTATTTTATTTTAAAGTTCTATACCTCTAAATAAAACAACATTTATAATAAATAAATATTCTTTAGATATACGAGTTAGCAGAGTGTACTTTAGTTTCTTAGAAAGCAACTAATTATTTGCTGTGTAGTGTAACGTAACATGAATCTTGTTTAGGATGTGAGGGGTGAGGTGGGTATTGGCGTATAGAAAGTAAATAGCGTGTAGGAATATTTTTTAAGTACTTATATATTTTTTATATATTTCATACTGTGTGAGTATATTTTTTTCACGGTATGCAGGATTAAGTGTCTCATTATTATTGTAAAGTTATAGTTTTTACATAACATACAACAGTTAGGTTTTAAAAATGGAATGACAAATGTAAAATTTGAAAGAGCTGCAGCATATAGGTTCAAAAATTTGTTGTTAACTTACTAGGTTGACGTGGTGTAATGGTTAGTGCATTTATCTAGATAGTAAAAGTTTCTGGTGTGAATCCCGGTGGCAATCAAAATATTTTTTCGATAAATTGATTTGATCTGTATATCTTTCTAATTGATACATTCTATTTGTATTAAAATGACTTCCTATAAAACTCGTATATTAGTATATTACGAGTTTATTAATAAATACTCGTACATACATCTATTAATTCTCTTTGTGTGAAATTAATTGTGAATATATTATATTTCTTGTTTTGTACAAAAAAAGGAAAGCTATTAATTAATGATATAAATGACAAAAACACGTTAAATTCTGTGAAGGTTGGGCTACTAATTTAGTGTAATCTTATAAATATGTTTTTCGTCAAACATATTAATGACTATAAAAAATATTAATATTTACTTATGTTCTTCAAATTAATAAAGTATAGAGATACATTTGTTTTTGGGGCCGACTCGTTAATTAAAAAATATTCTGAGTAATTTAAAAAATATTATAATTATCTAATATTAACAATACAATTAAAATAATCAACTAAAAAGACATGCAAAAAAAATCTATATACAAGTATGTATAGATAAAATATTTTAGTTGCTACCGGGATTCGAGCTAGGTAGGACCTTTTCCTATCTGGGAAAAATCTAATTTCATCATATTAACCAAGTAGGTTTACGACAAATTGTTGAACTTTTATTTTGTAGGTCTTCCAAATTTATACATCAGTTATTCTATTTTTAAAAGCATCAACATTATATTGTAACGAATCTCAAATATTTTTGAGTAATACATGCTAGAAAACGCCAGAATTAAATTATTTCATTTTTATTAAATTTGGATAAACTTTGTTACAACTGAAACTGCAACTTCACAACAATTATGTATCTCCTTAAGGGTTGCCCTTTCAAAAATAATAATGTGTGAAAATGTGTCTTTTTATTATTAATTTACATCAGAAGTTATAGGTATCCTAGATTTGACTTTTATTTAAATTATTACTTAGACCGTTAGACTAATACAAATGTAATACACTGAATGTTATTTGCCATAATAAAGAAAATACAAGCATTGTAAGAAAAACCACGACCATTAAATTCATTTTCCGCGTGTCATAAAATTGTCTTAATATGGAAAATTTTCGAATATATGAAAAATATCTTCTTGTAATCTTGAAGTCAAGATTACGGAAACAAATTTGAGTTAAAAGAAATTAACAAAATTTTAAAAATTAGTAGAGTTATAAACGATTCGATTTGCTGGACATAGTGTCAATTTTCGATGTTTTTAAAACACTGTTAGTGAAAACAAATTATTTAAAATAATATGTTGCATTTACTAAGTACATAATTTGAAGCTTCAGCTATTATTTAAAATAAAGTTTTATGTCAAAAATACCATAGTTTCTTACTAAATAATATTTATATCGATCCTATTAATGTGCATTGAGTTTTTTCATTAGATATCGCGCGATTTGGAATGAAAAAAACTTTTGATTTAAATGCATAGTAAAAACCCACATTTTCGTAAAAAACGCAAAAATATATATTGTTTTTGAAAGGGAAGCCTTAAAAATTTATATTTTTTTAACATATTCAGTTTTTCTTTTTTCTGACGTTTGCCGAAAAGTATTCACATTTTAATTTTGCAAATATACCTATTCATTTGATGGAAACCAAATAATTGTTTTACATTACTAAAACTCTATCAAGAAGTGTATAAAAAAATGTATTAAAAAAGTGTATCACGGAAGATATTAGGTCCAAATCCACTGCTGAATATGTCACGCCTTGGTACTTAGTACTAGGGAGCCACTGAAAAGTTTTAACGACTCCAGTGTCGAATTTTGAATTTGAATGATCTGATTTTGTATAATCAAATACCATTTTTTTCTCTCGACTGAACCAAATTATATATAAACATTAAAAAAATGTATTTTATTTTAAAAATAAAATAATATTATATTCTCAACAATTCAACTCTTAAAAATCAAAATATGGAATCAAAAATCCAAAAAAGTTGAATTTAAATCGTGATTTATTATTTACATAATTACAAAAGAGTTCTGATTTCGAAAAATTAAGGGACCAATCACTTGTGATTAAATTTTTTTATTAAGGAGAACACATTCTTATTGTGAAGTTGTAATTATTCAGAACGTAGGTTCGTGATATTTTAAAAACTAATTAAATGTATTAATTAGAAAGTTATTCATATAAAATCAACTTTATCGAAAAGTATTGTTGTTGCTACCGGGATTCGAACCTGGACCTTTTTCCAATCCGGGGAAGGTCCATTAACTAACTATGCTACAGCAGACAGTACTTTTGACGACAAATTTTCGAATCTGCATGCTACCCTTTTCATATGAATGTAACAATAGATATAGGTGTAGCATAGTCGGTTAATGCACCTTTCCCGGATTGAAAAGAGATCCAGGTTCGAATCTCGGTAGCAAAAATAATATTTTTTGATAAAATTGAATTTATATGTATATCTTTCATATTAATACATTTAATTAGTATTCAAATTTTTTTTGTAGGAAGATATTGCGTTTCTAAAGATTACTCAGTTAAACGGTACATATAAACATTTTTTTTCAATTATATATGCTTTTTTAAGTATATTAAAATATTTTATTATATATGTTATATTGATGTTATATTATATTATATATGTTATATTGATGTTATATGATGTTATATTGATGTTATATTATATATGTTATATTGATGTTATATTAAAATTACTCAAGAAATTGATTTGAAATAAGATCAAACTCATAAACAATTGTCAATTATAAAATGTAAGCATTAAATTATTTTTTTAATCAAAAAACGAAGTACCTTAAAATACAACTAATTAATTAAATTAATATACTACATATTTTGATACACAGATTAAAACAGTATTCGCGAAAAAATCTGTCGTATATAAAATTCTTTTATTTTGTTGAGGAAGTAAAAATCATTTAATTAAGCACTCTGTTAATTGATGCAAATATTTATCTTAACACCTGACATTTGCGTGAAATAGTATAATAATTTAATGTAACACTTCAAACTGTGAAATTAATATCTTTTCTAACTAGGGGGTGAGTTGAAGTTTTTTAAATTTACTTGTACACCTAGTACTTGTATTTCGCAGATTAGAATTATACATCCAGTACACATAAAACATTACGGATTCTTAGAGAACAAAGTCTGATTGAGAGATTATCGTGGATACGAGCGCTTAGCGCGAATATGAAACAAATTAAGTTAAACGAATTACTTAAATATTAAAATTTGTTATATAATTCTTTTTAATTTGTGTTTTCCCTAACAAATTCTTTAAACAATTACGAATAATTAATACATGGCACTGTGACACGCTAAAAATATTCGTATAAAAAAGTAATATGCAAAAGGCTTTAGAAATATTTTTTTTTAAATTCACATTTTACACACAGTCTTAAATTATTATTATTAAGGAAAACACATTCTTATTGTGAAGTTGTAATTATTCAGAACATAGGTCTGTGATATTTTAAATACTAAATTAATGTATTAATTATAAATATGTACATTAATTAATACATTAATTTAGTATTTAGTCTTAAATTAAATTAAATTATCTTTTCCAGTTTAACAATTACTAGTATTTTGTAAACATCATCTCTATTCACTCGTTGACAATATCATTCTACTCCCATATATAAATGAATAATATTACCCAAAAGGCTACTCTCGAGTTACCTTTCTATACAGGATTATAGGAATATATTCCATCCCTAATTTTGAAAGGAGAAAGCTTAATCTGCTGGATAAAATATTTTCCCAAAACAGTTCCCCATTATAGTTAAAATACCACCATTATTGACAGATTTTAAGAAAGATTACACACCTTTTTTTAATGGATTAAGCAATATGTAAAAAATATATTATATGACATTTTTTTGAGATAATTAAAACTGTTAAATCATTGAGATAATAAAATTCTTCTTTTAACTTTCGAAAATCTTCGTAAACCCTTCAAAAAATTGAATGTACTAAAAATAAATAAAATTTTCTTTAGGTAACAAATGGACAAAAAAATCTGATGACCTTTTCAAACATCAATATGAAACTGCCTGTAAAAAAAAAAGAACTTTTATACGCCTTTTTAATCGACCACGTATTTTAATTAATATTCTCGGATTAATGTTCCACCTATTGTAGGGTAAATTTGTTAAAGGTTGATAGATCATATCACTGAACACCATGTGTTAGTGACGGACAATTATAGTAATTAATCTTCAAAATCGTACGTCATAACGCCGGGTAGCAGGCCGTCAAGATGACGACCATCCTAAACTTTGCCCCATTATTAATGTACGGCTTTGTTAATAACTTATATAAATAATCCAGACAATGTGGTTTAATATATAACAGTGTGTGTTTAATGTATTATGATTAAAACATATTAAAATATTATTTTTTGTCATTAATTATGAACCTTCAAAATTGGCGTACGTTTTACCCATATCATATGTGAATGAGGATAAGAGTCATTTGCTAGGATAAAATATTTATAACTCCCAGTTCCTATTAAGCTAGCAATTATAGTAAATTATTGGTTGATGCTAATGATTAACAACTGCAACGGTATTTTTGTCATCGATCCAATTCAGCCTTACAATAAAATCATTGAAAGGTTCTAGACAGAGATAAATTGTTCATAATCTGTACAAGATGATTTCTCCAATTTTTTGAACGTCTGAAGAGACAATAACCTGAAAATAACTAGTGGTGATTGATCAAGCAAAGCTATGGTATGAAACGTTAGTGTTGCATAAGGGTGATCGAAAAGAATGTACTCAGGACAACGAATTGGCTAAAATAAAGATGAATTCTAAATACCTTGCCATCTAGCTAAGTGTGAATATTCCCGAAGCCAGTTTATTTGAAATATCATTTAACGGGCGAAACAAAAATGGGACACCAATTTCAAAGAGTGCACTCGTCAATTATTCATTTTTTATAAATTATTGTATACATTCGTTTCACTTGGAGAATGATTAAGTAGATATGTAAATATCAAAGGACTAAATTTTTACAACAGATAATTAAAAAATATTACTAATTAAATGTATTAATTAGAAAGATGTACATATGAAATCAATCTTAATGAGAAATATTATTGTTGCTACCGGGATACGAACCTGGATCTCTTCCTATTCAATATTTTTCAGTAAAATTGATTTCATGTGTATATCTTTCTAATTAAAACATCAAATTTGTATTTATAAAAATGTCATAGGCCTATGTGTTCTTCTAATAAAAATGTTCTGTATTTATTTATTATACATTAATTTCATCTGATTCCTGCCAATCTCACATGATCAGGGTTCGTATCGAAGTGGGCAGTGTTCTTTCTCATATCATTTACAATTACAAGTCTGTTATTAGAACAACTCAATACATAAATACATGCTAATAAACAAGACACATTGACAAATTATGGTACACAGGAAATACATAAATATAAGAAAATAAATAATGAATGAATATTTTATTTATCTTTTTACAAGACAAGTATTAGATATAATTTCCCATTTAATATCTATAAAAAAGATTTATTGATCATCCGTACGAAAATAATTACGTAAAAACGTCTTGATAAATTACGTACAATTATATCAATTATTATGTCTTTAGAAAATAATATATTTTTTAGATTTCCTTAAATCTGTTAATTTTTTACATTGTTCTCAAATTTCCCAAATTCATTTGGAAATTTGTTCTTTAGAGACGATAATAATTTTCAGCGAAATATTAATCTAAAATTTTTTGTTATCAAATAGAGATTTACACAAAATACAATAGTCGAACGATTATTTGATTTATTTACGAATTCACAGTTATGTATTGGAACACAAACGCAGACATTCAGTAATTTTAGACATTAATGTATTTTCTATTTGATATTTTTATTTACTTTTGACAAATTCAGCTCCAAATCTAAACAATTTCGTAAAGTGATCACTTCAAAGCGCAACTGTCATAGTAAAGAAATACAAGTTTGAATAAATATTCCCGTATATTTTTATTAGTTCGTCCATTCAAAAACATTTGATATATTATTTATCAGTATTAAATAAAATGCACGCCTTAGTAAAAATAATTTGTTTACTCCAGAGTTAAGTGTATTCAGCTTTGCAGTGCAAGATGAATTGATAAAATACACGCTATATTATCAATCTACGAGGCATCGCATATTAATGGAATGGTTCTTAATATTTACAGAATTTTCATCATTTTTTTAGGATTTGCTCGAAAAATACAGACGATATTTGTTTTAGTCTCTTCTATTCTCTAGGGATATATTCTTTTCGAGAACATTCTTTTGTCAATAAGTTCTACAGCCACAACTCAACCCATACCTACACCGGCAGTTACTCCCACCTACGATCGCACTAACAGTCGGTGCTTATAATCATCATATTGAATAACGTACTGTGCTAAATTGAAAACTTTAAAAAATGTCTAATTACAATTTCTCTTCGCGAACGTTGTAGTGAATGAAGATAAATAATATAATATGATTTTAATATAATAATATTAAGAGTTCTTTAATGTGATAAATTTTAGAACCCAAACAGAACTAAATTCTTAAGAGAATCACAAACACACTGGTTTTTCAGAAATATTGTCATTCATAGAGACTCAAACATATCCTCACTCAAACGATAAATACACGATTTATCTTCTTAATTAATTTCCATCCAAAACCCTTCCATAAACTCTCTCGGTCTATATGATCCCTCATCTGATCCCCACCATCTTCATTCTATTTCATTTTTTTACCTGTTCTTGACCTTATTGAATAAAATTTATAAAAAGATTCAATAAAAACTTTCACTAAAAAAAAAAATTAAAAATTCAACAAAATCAAACTAAAAAAGAATAAACAAAATATAAAATTAAAAAAATATATTTTATAAAATTTTATACACGTACAATAAAATAATATACAAAATTAAAATTACCTGGAATTATTAAAAACAATTTCACCATGCACCCCGTTCAATAGGGTCCCCCCAAAAAATTTTTACGCCACTGTTGTTACCTCATATGTCAGAGACAAGAGGGCGCAGCCCTTATCCCTCCGCTCTTTAACAATCGAATCATATTCAATGTGCGAGATTTATCAATGTTTTAAATCGAAACATAATTGACTGTAGGATACCATCAAATATTCGGGGCAGGTATTCCAAGAAATACTCACCGGTCTTCGCCTTGCTAGCAGATTTAATTTCGCATTCTAATTGGACTGGGTCGTTTAAATCTGTTTATCTCAACCTTGTGATTTAACGAAAATAATAGATGTAAATAGTAGTAAGTATTCATTTATATTATATTACCTTTTCTGTCATTACTGTCTGTTATTCTCTAACACAATAAACCTGTACGGGCTCGGCCTTACCTTCACGAACATCGAAATTGATATTAGAAGTAGGTTATCAGTTGCGTCTCAATTTTCTGATATCATCCTCATCAATGGTAATAAGCATTATTTTTTATTATTAGAGTCAGAATATTCAAACACCCTTCATAATTAGTGATATACTGTTTTTTATGAATACTGCATGTTTTATTTCGTATTCGCAAATAAATAAATAATCATTATTTTCCACAATGAACATGTCGCGTTACTTATCATCATCTCTAAATTTAAACTGAATTTTAAATTTCATGCTTCACCCCGGCTGGTGCAACGGACATAATTTAAGATGACAAAAATAATACATCTAATGCAGTCTTACACGAAACAGTTGAGCTCTGAGTAGTTAGCGAACACCCTATATTTGGCTCGCTAGGCATTTTTGTGACTTGAGGACGTACCATTCACGTTCTGTATTTTATTTTTATCCCTGGCTGGATATTCTAGCGCAGGGGTCGGCAGACTCTTTTCATAGGCATTTGCGACTTTTCAACTCCAGCTCATATTTTCATATACAATTATATTTGATAGAAACATAAGTGTATATGAAAATATGATTCGCCTGAAACGAATGATAATAAAAGAACTAGCATAGTCATTCTCACTATCTTCGATTCTACTTATTTATGAGAACAAACATTCTCTCCCATGAATCAAATAAAAAATAAGTTAAGAAGTTAAAGAGCCGACGATAATTTACAATTTAGCTTAAAATTGAACAAGTATTAACTTGCCATACATAGCATGACAGTGATAAGGTCACCGTTCTAACTAGTCAACATTACAAAGCCAAAAAAGTGTTTTATTAGTGTCCAATAATTTAGTTTTCTTATTTTTAAAAGTAGTGCACTAGGTTACTGAAGCTTATAACGCTCATATATTATATTAATATAAATAGCTTACGACGGCATTGCAAATTTGAGTTTTAAATAAATATCTTGATTTTTTCGTCATTGAAATTTATATAGTGAAAATTTGTGTTACGGCTCTTTGAAAATTTTGAGATTCTGTTTACTTAATATTTGGCTCTTCTTTATAGAAAGTCTGCCGATCCCTGTCTTAGCGCTAGAGTACTTGCCTCCTGATCCCCGGGATCATGGTTTCGACTTACCTGAAAATATTTCCGGTATTTCTAATGAAAAAATATTTTTCGTTTTCAGTTAGTGTGTTTGTGTATGTAGTCATCATTTTTACCTCTTCTATGTATTGCTCGTATCCACGAACGAGATTTTTATGAGATTTTCAACGCGATACAATCTTTAAGGTGTTGATTTTGTTCCCATGAGATTCTTAGAAGACAACTTTCAGTTTATATACCTACGTGTTCACCCCTTATACACACCGTCTCAGAGATGTCTATGGGTATGGGTCTTCTACCAATCTTAATGAATCTTACATCTAAACCACGTATTTTACTATGGGATTATATCCTTTTGCTATAAGTATGATTATACAAGAACTTTTAACAAAACCGAGAAAATGGAACGTATCACCGTGCAGAAACGTTGACCTACATTTTCTTAAGTAAGCTTTCTGCAAGCTAGAGCTATACTAGCCAGAGGATATACTAGTTCCATATTTATATATGTAAAGAAAAGTGTCTGGGTGGATGTGTTTGTTTCTTATACAAATATATAGTTTTATTCAGAGCTTGATGAAATTTTGCACACTTGACCTTAATCCAAAAGGAAGGTCTACA
Organism: Eubasilissa regina; assembly: GCA_022840565.1. Classification (NCBI taxonomy): domain Eukaryota; kingdom Metazoa; phylum Arthropoda; class Insecta; order Trichoptera; family Phryganeidae; genus Eubasilissa; species Eubasilissa regina. The sequence goes on from JAINEB010000013.1 coordinate 18,787,788, forward strand.
TGAGATTTCAAAAAACCATCTCCAACCCCTTTTCCATCTTTTAAAGCAGAATTTTGGTACTTCTTGATGAAATTTTGCACACTTGACGTATAAAACAAGAGGAAAATTACTGTCTACACCTGGTTTCAAAAAAAGTTACCGCTATCCCTCTAAATGAAGTTTCTTCACCCTGTGTAAAGCCAGAGCAACGCCTGGTACTTCAGCTAGTATACATGTAAATATACGCGATAGGATGATGCAAGGTTCTAAGAGAGCTATATTTATTTATTTAGAAAACAACACTCGAAGAAAATTACACACACACACACACATATATATATATATATGTGTGTGTGTGTGTGTACTTTTCTTCGAGTGTTGTTTTCTACAATAATTGGTTAAATGTTCATCAGATTTCAATATTCCAAATAATTCATGGATCATTACATTCTGATCGAATCTATTAAAATGCTAGTATGTAGCCTAACTAAAATGTTCATAGGGACAAACGTCTAGACGCTTTGGGTATTTTGATGTTATTTTTTTTAATAACCAGGAGAATTAATCATTAATTAATAACGATTTATTTAAAAACTACAATGATGAAGTCGGGTACTTAACACTGCAATCAAGCGGCAAAACTTAGATTAATATTAAGATCTTAATTTCAAATCTTGTTTGTTGCCCGACATAAACTCTTTGATTATTAATTTACTCTTTTGATTCGTTTATAATTAAATTCCTAATAGAGTGTCCAGAAATTTCGTATCTTGCCTCGAGTTCAAAAATACTTTGTAAATTGAAAAAATTTTGCCGGTGTATTTTTCACTCAATTATACAACTTTTTATGATAAAAATTAAACTTTTCTTTAAAAATAACTCGAATTATCTAGAAAAATTGAGATAATTTCCCAAATTTTTGAATCGTATTTATTTTAATATTTTTTATTATGACAGATGTAATTTTCAGCTACTACGGAGCTAATTAATTTTTGGACTATTTTAATCAACTTAATGAAATACATAAAATAGCATTAAAAGTGATCTGTAAATATTTATTTTCTTATAAGTGTAAACGAATTTATAACATGAATTCTTCTTCTTTTATAACATGAATTCTTAAATACAATTTAAATGAATCAATTAGAAAGGTATACATTTTGGTTGCTATCGGGATATGAATCCGTATGACAAAAGTGTGTTTAAATTAAAAATAAATATATTTTTAGGACTGGCTTATCATTTGATATTACGTTAAGCCTCTTATTAATCTAAATAAAAGATCTAGTTAAATGTAACTAATCGATTAACTCTTTCATTAATATAAAATAAATTGTGTTGATATTTAATTGTAATACATATGAAGTCAGCTGGATGCTGGTCATCGTGTATCCTTAACCCTTCCCTTGCCATGCAGTAAAATAGGTCTATCGAATCAATTAAATCATATTTCTATAAATATACTATGTCTTAAAAAAATCATTTGCACTTAGAAATGACTAGTGAAAACCAATTATGTAAAGCGAATCATAATAAAAATAATCATTTTTTAATTCAACGCTATATAAAATTGATGCGCTGTATGCTATCTGCGTTAAAAATAACACTTGCACTACGTGAAAAAGATGACACATTAATTTAAATGATGATATATAAAGATGAAGATGATATAAGATGGGTCTTTTGACAAATGCGTTACAAGAATAACGTTTGACGAATGCGTTACAAGAATAACGTTTGAAGAATGCGTTACAAGAATAACGTTTGAAAATAAAATGAACGTATTTAATTATTATATTTATAGTAACTATGATATTCACTATTTTAAAGACATTTAAGCTTGTAAAAGTATTTTATCCCCATTTAAAATGTTAAAAAAACTCAAATTTCTTGCAGTCAAACGAGTTGACAGCACGGCTGCGTACGGTATTTTTATCATGGTATGGTAAAGGTTAAGATGAATCTTTTATTTATACGGAATCAATTGTGAAACACTACTAAAAAGTAGATCAACGACTATCTGCCTGTTCTACAGGCTTTACTCAAAGACGATCCATTTTTTACAACTTAATATTTGATTGAACGATTTAAGCTGAGATAACAATTTCGCTCTCTAGTCAGGCATTTGTTTCTGAAAATCCACGAACACATAAATCTTCATTACTTGTTCCTTTGCCGTCGAGTTATTCCAAACTTTCCGTGTTTTATGACAACTTCTAGTGTTAAGGTAACTTTTACTTTTAAGTACTTTGAAAGTTGATTGATTTATATTTCCATCGGAAAGTCACACCGGTAGAGGCTAGAATAAAAATCGAGCGAAAATGAGATAAAAACGTTTTCACGTAAAATACTTTCCTGACACAAGATTAATTTCAGACATATTCCATTCAATACTCACCTTAAAGTTTTATTTTTTAATAATCTGATACATTAAACTTCCCAATACTCACATATTTTACTTTATTAACCTTTACCATACCATGATATAAAATACCCAAACGCAGCCATGCTGTCAACTCTTGTTACTGTAAATAACAGTTGTAAAAAATGTTTTTATTAGCTTAAATGACTTTAATGGAACGAATTTACTATAAATATTGAGCATTCAATTTTGAAAAAAGGATTAATAACATAATTTAGAGCATTCATTAAGTCCTATAAAATGTATCCTTCCTTCTTATCTCTCTTCATTTAATTATTAAGAAAGTGATAATTATATTTGTAGGCTTGTTGTTATTTTCACTGTGTAAATAGTGTGTGATCTCTGTCTTTCATATCACAAATTGTATTTTTAGCAACGTATTAATTATACAATGTATTGAATGGAAAAATAATTGTTTTGTACGATTCGCTTTTCATAATTGGTTTTTCACTAGTCATTCCTGAGCGCTAATATTTTCTTTAGGATTATATAAAATATTAATTTTATGTTGCATGTATTTACCGAAATATTACAGGTTTAATTATGATGTATTATGACCTGTATTACTGCATGGTTTGGGAAGGGTTAAATATACTTATAAATTTATAGTTTATTACAGTAAAAAATTAAACAAGAACATTGTTGAATAATGAAAAAATCAAAGATTTTTTACCATTTTACCACATCTTATAAATCTAGGTGTTTTTGTATTGTAAAGACTAACGCATTCAAATGACCATAAAGAATTGTACTGTTATATTATTTGTAATATTCATAATGAATCCAAATCAGTTAATTTACAAGTAAATTATATATTTTCTGTTCTTGTATTCGAAAAAGTGCTTTTGATGGTGAATTAACGCAGTACTATTTAATATATATATATATATATATATATATACATACATATATTCAGACACACACACACAATTTTTGAGTTAATATCACTGCTAGTTTTGGGAAGAGCAGTCCTTCCCAAATACAGGTGTAAATTGAATTAAATTAAATACAGTTGGTTTTATCGTTTCTTGGTAACATCGACAATAATGGTAAAGTATTTGAAAATGTTATATTATTCATTACTGGCTTCTCCGAATTCAAATTTTTCTGTATTTCTGTCATTTTAAGATTATTCATTATTAATCTCTTGTATGAGGGTACAAGTGGATTTTCAATTTCAATCAATTTTCAAGTCAGTTTACGCCCTCAGCCTGACCTATGGCCATCAACTTTGGATACTGACAGAAAGGGATCAGTCGAGTGGCCAGGCTGCAAATATGAAATATCCAAGAAGTTAAGCGATCAAATACGAAACAATATCATCCATGAGAATCTTGGTATCAATCTCTGCTGCTTTAAATAGAAAAATCTCAGCTAAGTTGGCTTGGACATATCCTCAGTATGGGAAACGAAAGACCGCCTAAACAGATTTTCTCATCAGTACCCTCTGGAAGAAGACTTGTAGAATGACCCAAGAGAACTTGGAATAGGAAAATGGACAGACTCCGCGAAGACAGATGGGACTATCAGTAACCTCGAGTAATCGACACAGCGCAGGACAGAGAGCGGTGTAAAAGTGGTGCCCAAGCGTTAGGCCCCCGATCCAAGTAGGATAAAGGATATGATGAAGAAGAAAAAAGAAGAAGAAGAAATATAAAGTTATCTTTTGTTGATATGACGTAAATCAATGTTTATAATAATGGTTTTTTTCATTAATAATAGTTCGTTCGTTGAGATTACATTACTATTAGATAGAAAAATGATTCTAATTAGTTTGTTTTAGCAAGCATGCAGTAAATGCCAATTACCATGTTAACTAACTCGTGGAGTAAATAGGTGTATGAAGTCAGCAGTTTTGCTGCTGAAGTCGGGCGGAATATTTACCGTGCAGCGGCGTGCGAAGGGATGAAAATGATTTCTGTGCAACGACCCGTTAAACCGTTTCGATTCCGTCGCCGACGGGCGCCGCGTCATCAAATTCAAGGTACATTCCATCTACGAATATGTACGTATGGTTGGTAGTTATAATTTATGCGGGGATTTCAGTCGACTCAGATGGACCATACACATTAAATAATTATTAGACTACTATATTCAGAAGTAATTTTTAGGTGAAGGTACATCAAGGATGTGGTAATAATAAATAACTAGATTATCCGCTGCAACCGCACGGTTGCAAACGTGTTCTTCAGAGACGCAGTACTCTGTTGTTAATCTTCAGATTAAAAAAAATTAAAAATTCGCTAATACACATTGATAAAACCATAAAAAGTGTTTTGATAGGAAAATAAGAAGGAGAAGAAGTGAAAAAGATAAAATCTCAATGTGTTATACGTTTGTCTGTCACCAGAAATTTTAAATTTAAATATTGAACACATAATGACTGAGAAAAGCTTAAAAAACAAATGTAAATTCACCTTTTGGTAGAATTTTTCAAAATTAAAATAATAAATAATATTAAACGTACCTTGAGTCTTGTTGTGGTGTTAATTGCTCGTCTTCTTAGTTGCATAAAAATATGGTACTGGTACTTGAAAATTTAAGTATGCGAAATTACAGAGTATAATAATATAGCAACAACAGTTGCAGTTTAGGAGTTGCAGCCGATCACGTCCAGTTATGGTGTGGTCCTACAGACTCGTCTGCGACCTACAATCGCCGGTGTGTGACATGGCTACTGCGTCTCTGCTACGCGGCGCTATACGCCGCTCTATATCCGCTTCATACTAACACGCGTGCATGCATACTTTTTATACTCCGGCTACCTACTTATATTACGACTTATCAAAATAGATACAATTTACGCAAATTAAATTAGGTATCGGTCATGGGAATTTTTTCTTAAATAAATTCATTAATTTCTCTTGAATAGTGTACAAATGATGTACTTCTATAAACTCGACACTACGCCGGTGCGAGAAATATAATTCACTTACCAGAATTTGTACCTTAGAAATAAATTACTGTATCGATTTTTCCCTTTTGTTCAAGAGTTTCTTAAATGGTAACAGCGGAACCTGTTAGTGACCTTCAGAAAATAAGGAATTAAATACGTAATAAAAAATATTAAGAATCGTATGTAAATGCTAAAAAAATCTATTCTATTCCAGTTTCAATCTACAACTTGTTTGTCTTCATTATTTCATCATAAAAAAAAAAAAAATACATTTAAATTTTCTTTGTTATTCGATAATAGAGATTGGGTATTTCATAGAAATTCGTAAAAAATGTAGGTAGCTAATATATTTTCACATTTCGCTGAAGTACAAGTGAGCATGCTTACGTAACTTAATTTATAGCCTGTTACCTGAATCTACGCTTGAATTAAAATTTCGTGTGATTTTCAGAACAATTGTTTTATATTATTATTACTCAACCGTTTTTCTGATTAAGGAAGTTTCCTGAAATCTGTATTGAGCGTCTTGTGTTTGCGTTCATACAATATTGTAGATGCTTTGATGTTAAGAGTGCTTTGTAAAATAAAAATAATATACACGTGTACGTCTACATTTCTACATACTTAATAGTTGATTTTCTGTGATTTGTTTTTGGAGTGCTCAACTACCGAATATATTCCATCCTTCAAGTGTCTTAGAAATCAACAAATCTAATAAAAATATCTTTCAAAATTGCACCAAGATTTTAAAAATGCCATGTTTTAAAAAGTGTTTTTAAGCTACTAAAGCTATTAAAGACTATCCAAGTATTCGAAAAAAAAATTCTCTCGGGCTTACCGAAGCCTTCCAATAACCAAATATCTCAGCAATACATTTGTGATGACTGAAATGGGCATGACATGTAGTCAGATATGTCGATTCTAGAATACTTCATGAAGTGATGCCAGTGAGAAGTTGGTCTCTTGGATATCAAAGAATGTGAGGGGTATTGGGAAGCCACAGAATACAATTGTGAGGTCGGCCATGGACCTAAAGGCTTTTAGACCCAATAATAATATCTAGCAGACGAGCATTTCTGTTAGTGTATTCTGTATTACTCTCCCTGGAATTGTACAAACTGTGTTCTTACGTATTAACTTTGAAATATATATATCCACTTAAAGATATTCTTGAAAAATATGAACAAAACATTTATGTCATATTTTAAAGTTCTACTATAGATAAGGAAAAAATTTATAGAATGGGACGCAATATGACCATGAGTCATAGATGAGATGACACAATAATTTTTTTATCCATGATAGGATGACAGATGCTCAATATATTTGCCAGCCGTAATACGATAAGCACTTTACAGCCACAAATGACACCACTGAAGCCACATCTAGAAAATGATAATATAGTATAGATATATAGTATGAATGAAAAAGTTTGATATTGTTAAAGGCGATTTTTAGCTTGGATACTAAAAACACATCAAGAGACCAATTCTTTAATACTAAAGAAAATAATGTGACCTCCTTGCGAAATAAAAACAGGTTCTATTGACCGTTCGGCGGGACTGAGAGCTTTCATATTTTTTCAATGTATTGCATTGACCGATAATATTATTAGATGAATCTTTTTTCTGAAACTCTTGAAACTCACGTAAAGGACCATTCAGAATAAGCGAGGAGCGTGCTTATTAGTAATTTATTGTCTATTATATTTTATTACATGTACCGATCATTACCATCAAGTAAGAAGAAATAAGAAAATAATGTAAAGCTGATTTTAGTATGGTGAGTAAGATTAAGAAAGGATCACTTAGGTGGTTTGGTCATATGGAACGGATGTATGAGGAGAGAATGGTAAGAGAGATATATGACGCAGGTGTTGATGGCACCAGAAATAGAGGACGTCCGCGATAGATTTGGCACAATCGGGTAAACCAGATACAGGAAGATGGTTTTGTTAAAAGTTACAATAATTGGCGAGCTTATATGAGAAGATATATGAATGTGGATGGGGCGAGAATTGTGTGTCAGGATAGAAGAGTGTTGCGCTCTATCCTCTGCCTATCATCGCGGAGAAACGGTGTGAAGGTAAGTAAGTAGAGACACGAGAAATCATAGTCTCGCCGTTTACTCAGAAAACTCTGTTGAGATAATATTTAAAGTCTATCAAACTGTCGGATTTGTATTATCGTAATGTTGAAAAATGAAATTTAAAACAATTTTTAATGAAATAAAAAACATAACTATTGATTTTAAAACACATAAAGTAAACGCGTTACAATTCTCAGATACCTCTCCTATACCTACCTATGGAATATATTTTTTGATTAAAAAAAATCACAGTCAATTAAATAAATGAAAAAAAAAAAATTTCTCGACAGAGAACAAAACCCAGACTTCCGCGTGCAGACAGAGTTAACCACTGCACTATCGACGGAAACGAATGAGACGTGAAAATAGTACCATAGTAGCAATTTTTCATATAAAATTCATTACTAAAATTTGATTTCAAAAATAATAAAGTAAAATATAACAAAATTTAAAACGATGCACGAAGTTTTAACATAAAAAACAGCATTTTTAAATATTTTAATTTGAAACCTCCGGTCTAATGGAGCAATGGATAGAATGCTCGCTTAGCACGATTTCGCTGGTACCGGGTAAACATAAAACAACTTAAAAGTTAGAGTACAGGAAAATATTTCGAAATTTTCAAACCCGTTAATAATACCGTTAAAATAACACGGTAACTCTAACGGAGTTTATTATTTATTATTAAAATTTTACTGGGGTACCTGCTGAATAAATTAATTCCAGGTTATACGTCGTGGATTCAAATCCCTGTAGCAGTTTAACATTTAACATTACTACGTTATTTCTGCAAATTAATAATGGATTAAAAATAAATATTGTTATACATAGAGATTTCCAGCAAGTGTGATAGAACTTTAAAATGGAATAAATTAAAAAAAAAACAAGTATGAGATCAATTTTTTATTTATTTGCAAGATCAATCGATGCCACTATGTTTGATAGAATGCATTCTTTAGATCCAATTTTCAGCCGCTATTTCACATAAATCTGGAGCTATTTCACCAATAACACAAGTTGTGAACGTAGAGGAATCGATATGTTTGAATCGCACGTTCATGTACAGCGGCAATATTGGCTTCACTCCGGGAATTTCTTTGTCTTACCGGCGTCCTTACATCATTTTAACTGTTCAATACTTGTTGGTTTATCAGCATAATAAGTGACTTTATTGCATATCCACACAGAAAATAGTCGAACGAAGAGATATCACACGATCTAGGCGGCCAATTAACAGGTCCATTTCTGGAAAGGATTGAATGCTGTTTTCAATAAATCGATCTTCTTAGTTTTTGATAATAAATTTTAATAACTTAACGTAAACGTAGTTTCAATGTGACATCTCTGTGTCAAAATGGCAGAGTATACAGAATAAAAATAACAATGATAATTGTTAAAATATTAATTACTGCTATTCTCACATTTCGACCCATCATAAGTAAAAAATGAAATTTTTAATCATTCTAATATTTTGCACGTATTTGATACATTTTAAATGGCTGTAAATTTTTAAATATTATATTTGTTAATATCTACATCATAGAATACAATATATATATATATATATATATATATATATATATATATATATATAATGGGTTTTTCAATAGGGACGCTTAAACTTTCTTTCAACAGGGACAAGAAACTACGCCATATTTCTTCAATTTTTTTTGAGGTTAACACTCGTACTTAGTTGGCAAATTATCATGAAGCAGTACACACCGGAGCAACGCTTGCAAATTATTCAAATCTACTACCAAAATTCGCGTTCGCTCACCGCAACTTTAAGAGCATTACGGACGAGATGAGGATTTGTCGTCCGGATTTTGTTTTATTTTTGTAGTCTTGTGTTTTTCTTGATTAGATGCCTTATTTTTACTAATGACTAACATCTTTTATTTGTCACCTTCAGGTATTATTATAAATTTTTTCCAGTTTAGGATGAAGGCAGAATGTGACAAAAATGAGGTGGGTATGTGTACACAAGGTAAAAGAACCCGCAGATCTCATGTTCTACACTATTTAGCCGGTGAAGAGGAAGGACGAAGTTCTTTTACCCCACAATATATATATATGTAAACCTGCCATGTAAATAAATATCCAATACGTGCGAAATACCAGAATGAACTAGATTTTTACTTACGATACTTTACGTAGGGGGGTGGATAACCGTGTACGTACATTTATATGTATATAAACTAGTATTTCAGTGGAACTCTACTTTATACTCCGACCATGTTTTTAAACGCAATTTTATCGATTTTAATCAGGCACAGTTACGCAACTATTTGTAAAAATGAAAGTGCTATGCTGTATACATTTATTTATCACTTTGTAATCTCGTTCTAGAAGAAGTTTTTACTTGCTTTCGTCCTTGCGCGTGTCCAAAATGAAAGATTTTTTTTCCCGCAAAAAATTAACGTTAACGTCACAGTACACAACTCAAGGCGCCTTCATTCATCCCTCAGACTGTTTTTATTTCCCGACACGTAAACACACTTCAACCACGATTTCTTTACTAGATTTCATCAGTTATTTCTTATTTCTCGCCTTTTCACGAACATTCGCACAATCAACAATAATAACACGGTATATCATAATTTCGTATCTGGTGGGATCAATATTTAAGATAAAAGTACCAAAATTCTGTAAATTATTTAAAATAAATTACAAATATTAAAAGAAAAAGAAAAATATCAATTTATTATTGAAAATCGTACTAGATTAATATTTGTATTTTCATGCTCTGAAATCAAGACATCATTTGCACAACACCACTATTAAAAAAAACACTTCAAAGTCATCTCAAAAAGAAACATGTGCATCTAAAACTTATTTATATCGCTAATGCTATCATTTTTATTATATAACAACATTGTAAGCAATAACTTTTATTTATATACAGTCCACATCTCTACACGATTATAGGCTTTCAAGAGAAGCGTAGTCCGAAAAAAAATTGTTGTACCTATCATGAATATGAAAAAATAGACACAAATGTTACATGTATATCATAAAATTCTCGAATTTTATATATTTAAGAAAATATATAATCAAGAATTACCGAAATATAGTGGAATTATTACAAATTTGTTTATGACTATCAGATCGTAGGAATTGATTTGAAACCAACACTAATTACAAGGTTGTTGTTTTTGTTTTTTCATAAACGTTTTAGTATGATGTAGGGATCTAAGTATTTTTTTGTTTTTTTTCAGTCTCCTTTATTTAGTTACTTAAATGATTATATATTTATTTATTTCAGTCTCCTTTATTTAGTTTTTAAATGCTTACTGTTTCCATAGTAATAACTTTTCTGTGTTGTTTCTTCACTGAATTGAATCTAGGAAGGACTAATTTCTTATGTATATAATGATAATTTTTTAAATGTTTTTCGATTTTTATCGTATAAACCATGTTTTATAGTAAGACAAATGTTAATTTTAACCTTTAATATAACGTACTACAACGTAATATAACTAAGTAAACTAAAAATTAAATCTGATGGTTAAAATAATTTATTAACCAAATTATAAGAATATTTATTAGTTTCTGATTGGCAAATTTTTTTAAATTGTATAGATCTCCGATGAACTGAGTCCAAAACGATATAATTTAATTATCATATTATTTTTGATACACTACAAATAAATTAATTGAATTGAAAATTAGCTTACTTAAACATTAATATTTTGTAAATTTTATTTATATATTAGTTCTTAAACATATACAGGATTACTAGGCATTCAGCCTCTGGGTTGTAAAATAATATATGTTTAGTGGGAATATTCTAGTGGGAAAATTTATAGAAATTTTTGAAAAATATGCGAAACATTCAAGAAGTCATATTTTACATTTTTTAAACTTTTATTATCTTACTATAAAAACTAAAAAATTATAAAATTTATTAGGAATAAATATATTCATGGTAGCAATATTTTGAATTAAAATAAAAATATTTCTAAATTTTCATTAATTTTTCAAATTACCACCTACAAGTAGATACACAATAAAATAAATAAAAATACTTTGTGTATAAATAACAAAATTAATCTTCTGTATATAGTTTTCTGGTAAATCTATCGTGTATATTTGATCTTTCTGGCCCAAAAAGGTCAAATATACACGGCAGACTAGCCCAGAAAACTATACATAGAAGATTCTGAACGCTCGTGAAAACCTAAGAACATTTTTAACAAAATTAATAAACTAGATGTCAAAATTCATTACATTGTTTATGAAAGAACATAGCGTTCTGCAACCTATAGTTTAATATAATATCTAAATTTCTTAAATCATTGTACACTTCTGTTCACAGGTATTAATTGTTAAATTTTCTTGTATTTTAAAAACTTATCACACGATTTAACTATAGTTTTATAACTCTAAAGGAGATAAAACAGAAGAAATTGGAAATAGGAGCGAGAATGGGTGTATTGATCATATTCTGCTTACGATGCAGCTAATGATGAAACTGATCTGCAGTGCCCGGTATACTTGGAGGGTGAACTGCTCATGAAAGTAGGCAAACCGATGTATTCAAGAGAGAAGAAATTGTGATATAACAGCTTAAATACTGAATGTTTAGAACAAGAATTTGATAAGTATGTTTACTAGATTGACGTTGAAAAGAGGGTGATTCCGGGAAATAAAGTGAATGATGCACTGAATGCAAGTTCTGATGCTAACACTAAAGCCTCGAAAAAAAAAGGATCGAAATTAGATTGAATACGGTGAAGGTGCGTTCGCTTAGGTGCATGCTTAGTAAATATATGTACAATATAATGAAGAATACAGAAATTAGGATCGAATGTACTGGTAAAAGTACAGCGAATGTACGGCCCTGTTTTAAGCTTTAGCAATCGGAGAGCGTACATGTAAAGATGTGAGAAAGTGGACCAGGCAAAAGTTATTCGTCAAGATGAAAGAGTATGGAATTCCATTATTTTTGACTATAGTCGGTTAGTTAGTTAGATACTAATTTTAATATATGAAATGGAGTTTTATAAAATAATAACTAATTTAGTTAACAAACTAATATTGCCTTTACTTGAATGGCTTAATTTTCAAAGATTAAAATATCTAAGCCCGCATTATTCACGGTGTGAACTTTCCTCCCCTAGTTTCCGGACAGTTTAACCCCCTCCCCCCAACCCTGTATTCTGGTCTAAAATCTTTTAACAGCGCATTCTTTCTGGAGTGTTCGAGTCTTTGTCTCGCCGAACGTTTCAGTTTTCCCGTTAGATTTATGCTGAAAGGTTGAATCTGTCATTAGGCTTTCTCTTACTGCACCCTTTGTTCTGAGAATTATGCCTCCCAGACTAATTAAAATCTTCTATTATGAATTCCATTTCATTCTTATTCTTTATAAGAACCCTTGCAAATATCTCTAAAGGCACAAATTTGCTAACGCATTTTCAATTAAAATGATAAATTACCTACTGTTAAATTATAAAAGTTGTTTTGAAGCTTAAAAAAGTTGTCCGTGATACAAATGACGATAAAATACACGTGAACTTATTTTTTTGATATAAAACTTTAATCAGAATTATTTTTTAAAATATATTGTTATTTCTAATATTATAATAGATAAGTGCTCTGAATCACAATAATTATATAATGTAAATGTAACATCAATACCTTCATTCAATAATCAAACATCTATACATAATACTAGCTATATATACCTGGCGTTGCTCGTTACCATTTTTTTTTTTACTTTAATGCAATATTTGGTCAAGGCAGGGGGCGAGAGAGATATCCGTAGGGGGAATGGGGTGAATATATTTTCTTTAGAATCACAAGTCAGAGTTACAACTGAGTAAAATTTGGGACGGTTGGTTAGATTTAGCACACATTTATATCGTGTAGGGTGGCCAGAAGTAGGGGAAAAAGTGCTATTGTTTTGCGCAGGGTCCTGAAGGGTAATTATGCAAAGTTTAGAATAAACGGTATTCAATATAAAATACGTTTACGAAATGAAGAGGAAGAGAGGATGGCTGTAAAACCTGCGCCGATAGGATCCAAATTAATGAATTGCGCGATCTCCGGATCGCGTTCCGCGGAATGGAATACGACAATTCCGGTCACAAATCGGAATCACCGCAGGGTAGGGAAGGAAGTAGGAAAACTTTGGTACAGGATGAAGTTGGTGAGGGAATAGGGGTTCCAGTCGAAGGAGCAGTGATCTCGGGAACCGGGATCACTGGTCCGTATAGGATGCCTCCGTAATCTCCGCAGTCGCCACAGAGATCATACAATGGCACGCAGATGAGCCGATCTCCGATTTCACTTGAATACGGCGATGTCACAAGTTCACCCACGACACACAAAACAATGAACAATACGTGATCAAAACACAATATCACAAAATACAGTGCTGGTGCACTGGCACTGAAAGTTCACACCGCGAATGCGATCGTGATATCGAGATCGAAAAAATATCGGTCAAGTTGATATCTGCTGACGTCAAGGTCACAATTCACGCTGACAAGATGAGCATGAGAAAAATCTATTGATGGGAATTTGGACGGGTAAATGTGTCAATAACCTGGATCAGACCGATTCGAAAAGTCGCGCCAAAAGGGCGTTTACGAATTCTGAACAGTAACTATGCAATATATATATGTGTATATATATATATATATATATGTGACAGTTTTAAATATACATATAATTGACCATAAGATAAATGAAACCTATCCTAGCTAGCCTATGCACAAACAAATTTATAAAAAAATACATTAGATCACTCAATATTTTTTTATGAAATAGCTCAACATATTGCCATGGATATTTGAGCAAATTAAGAGTGTTTTGGAGGTACTGAAATCAAAATTAAAAGTTCTCGAATGGTTCTCAAAAACTTATTGAGTAACCATAAGCTAGACAATTATGAAAAACTGACACAAAACATACCTATAAACTTTTGAAAAGTAGTATTACCATAGAAATCGGTACATTTTCTTTATTAAAAAAAATATATTTTATAATATAGTATCATTACCTAACTTCTTTTTAACGTAAATATAGACTTTTTGAATAAAAAGAACGTAAGTAGCCTCAGATTGATTATTAAATAACTGTAATTATTTCAAAAAGTATAAAATTAGAGAAAAAAACCATTCAAAATTAGCAGCACAATCTTATCTTAAATCGTACTAATTTATATATTTTTATTTGTTAATTATTATTATTTTTGGACTGTTCTATTAAAGTACACTTCCTTTATAGACTTCGGTCTAGTTAAATATTGATTTATTCTTTTCAGATGTTTACCACAATACATATTACGTTATATATTCAGGCCCAATTTACGATTATATCAGTGTATTGATATGCTAGTCGATTGCTATTGTAGTCATATTTCACAGCACAAACGTTTTACTTGTGCTATGAAAATTGGACTAGCTTGCTGGTCTCCTGAAATGAGGCTCGAATCTCCGGCCACCGCATATTTAGGCGAGTGTCTTAACCACTAGATCAACAACCCATTAAATAATATAAAAGTTGTACTTGAACTGATTCAGAATTTAACAATTTTTCGATGACACCTGTGGAATATATTGAATGACACAGAAATCGCCAGATTGGAAAGTGATGGTGTGTTATGCCACAACCATTTCAGTTTTCAGTCTTGAAAAGGTCAAAACGAGATTTGAAATAATCCCGGGTTCTTTTGTGTAGCTGCTATAATCCTATATTATTGACGTAATGTAGGTGTTCGTAATTAAGTATGTTTTTTTATTTATTAATAGATTAAGGAATCTATTTAGTTTGTGCGCACAATGTTATGTATGTAAAACTAATTACAATTTTGCATTATGCTTATTTTATGTTTACCTTTATACCTAAGGATTTAACGGCTTACTGAAATTGCATTAAACTTTTTTTTTAAATGAGGATACGTACATATACATATACGAATATATGTCACATCAATATTCTTACTATTTTCAAACTAAGCTAAACTCTAGTGTTATAAAAATTGGACTAATGTGATGGCCTCTAATAAAATACAGTACATTTAATTACAAATACAAAATATCACATCGAAATTAATACAAATCTAATATTATTTTATAAATATGTTTTAAAATGATTATATTGCAAATGGAACATCTGTTTTGCGATTTTAATATTATACTTAATATAATATATTTGTAAATCTCACATATCTTTACAAGAGAAAAATGTCTTATTTAGAGAAAGAGTAACATTCGCATATTGTGCATAATTTTTATATTAAAATATAAATCAAATTATAGTCACGTTATATTACGCCATTACGACACAACACTACAACCATTACCCACTCGCACTTAAGGAAACACTTGAAACATCTATCTTTAGAAGTAAGACCTATCTTCCATTTAATATTTCAAGGCACACATATATATATTTAAAAAAACTATATATATTATTTATATTCTGTGTAATTATGTAAGTGGAAAAGTAAAGTATTACTGAAACACCAGTATGACAACAATGGCGCTAAGTTATAGTAGTTAGTAATAATTGGTCGTCCCTTTAGATATCCATTAGATCTTATATTTAAAGAGTACAATGTCCTTGATATGAGACAAATCTTTATGTTGAGACTCGTTCAATATTTCCATACTAACAACAACTCTCCTCAAGCAATAAATCATGGACACAACACAAGACAAACAACAAACATCTACGCACCAGTTCCGAGAGCAATAACGACATTTTATCAAAGATTCTACATGTACCTAGCTCCGAAACTATACAATACACTCATTACCAACTAGAAATCGTACAATTTCTATAAGATTATACAAATATGGACCCAATATATGATTCAATCAGGTAGAGATGAATCAGAAGCAGCAACAATTTAATATAATTTATACAATTCTTTCACTAATAGTTCACTAGTCCTACAACACTCCCACTCCATATATTTTTATTTTATTTTTACTTTTTTATTTATATTTGAATTCTCTTTTTATTCCAAATAACACCACAATAGCACGAAAAAAAAACTGGCTACTTTATCACAGACTTTAGTCTAGCAAAGTAGCCAGGACAACGCTGTATATATCAGAGGTGAAGTCTACTCCATCCCGCACAATAAACTATGTATTATGTATGTTTATTATGTATCCACCTCTGTTAGTACAAAAATATGGATGTCAAAATATATATAAATAAATAAATAAATTCATCTTAACAAAATACTACTACATTCAAAACTTATTTTCATTATCACAGTACATATTTTATCACTACGTAATAGTATAGTGCTCACATCGATTACAAGAATAAGAATTTATTTTTAAAATTAAATCAACCTGAAAAAATAAAATGCTCGCATTCCACCAAAATAAAAAAAAGCACGTATACAATAATATTCAATTTAAAAAAGAGGTTGTTAATATTTTTAACCTTTCTGAAAATCTGTTCAATACGTTTTTTTTGTCTGAAGTACCTACTTAGTAAAATGAAAAAATTTTTGGCTTAAAATGTTAATGTTATATTGACTTTCGGTATTAAGAAAGCACAGGCATTGTAAATATTGACGAAATAAAAAAATTGAAATTCTAACGAATTTTGAAAATTTTTATATTATTTTTTGGTCGATACTAATAATAAAAAACTGATTGTTTAAGATAATAAATTCATTATTATTTATTGATAAAAAAAATATAGAAAATAATGATTGTATAAAATAATTTTTTTGAAATTCAATTATATAAATTGTTACGGAGTGTTCTGGCCCCTGCAGATAGAACGTCAAGGCACCGCCACCGGCTAGACAGTGGTTGGATGAGAAATGTGAGTTCGGCTGGAAATAGAGTCCTAGGCTACAGCTGACGACCTTTCGTAATTCTGACAAGGAATCGAGGCTATTAATAATAAAGATGTTAATTTACAATAAGATTGTTTAATACAAAATAAACATCAAGTAATTGATCTCTTTTTCTGACATCTATACACTAATCGTGACAAAGATGTGGAACAATAATTAATCCATCATTGTAAGCACAATTACTGTGGCAAGTCGTTCTTTCTTGATATTACAACTTAGTTAAACTGATGGTCACATTACCTGAAGCTACTGCACATCCTACATCCTCCATCGCATGGGACCGTGGCCATCACGCTGGATTCCTCCATCCCAAATGGAAACTGCTTTCCATCGCACATCCCAGCTACCCGTGACGCCAAATTCAGATTAAAACCGAGTGGCCTTAGCCCGGGGTCCGAAAAAGGAAATTGACATTTCTGCACGGGAAGACAGTAATATATATATATAAGAAAGGAATATAAAAATACCAGTAAGTGGTATATATACTTATCGAGTCCGTGGTTTAGATAGATTGTCTCTTCTTAAATGTTTCGGGTTCAAAGTAGATTTTTAATTAAACCACGTTATCAGCCATTTTTCGTTATTTTTTCTTCGACAACTCGCCGGTTGAGAAGTTGTCAGCAATTATTCCTTTTGGCAGTAGCTAAGTGATTTTTCAAGATTTTAAGATGATTTATTATAAAAAAAAATCGAAAATAGTACATTTAATATTGTCATATATGCATTTCATTGAAAAGTAAATTCAATTTTATTGCATTTATTTTTGACTTTTAAAATTTTCATTTGTTAGAAAATGTTTGCTTGTTGATATTCCAAACGCGCTAAAGTGTGTTTTGCAAATACGGAACAATTATAATACACATTTTTATGAAATATAACTTCAAAGTTAAAAAAAAGTGATTAATTGTGATTTTGTATATCATATTAACGGGATATCATCTGATATTTTGATGAATTTTTTTGTGTAAATTAAAATATGAAAACAAAGTTATGTTTTAGTAAAACGTATAATATTTGATTTGAATACAAATAAAATGTGTGATTTATTTAATGCGACGTGCCCAAAATCAGGAATTTGTTTTCCTTTATTTAGTCGGCACCGGGTCACGTAGTCGAGGATCCCTTCGCCATTCCCACTTAGTTATGGCAGTTAGATGGCGAAGCTGTGCATGCGAGTTTGTTTGTTGCATGTGAGTAAGTTGTTGCACGCCAGCAAACTCACCGGTCACATCACCACACAGGGTCTAATGGCACACTAAGTTGAGAAGATCGGTGTTCAGCAGTGTGTAATCTTGGCAAGGGATAGATCTGAGGGTAGGATAAGGATTAGGAAAGGAATCCCTCCTTCTTCATCCATTTTTGGAACCGGCACCGTCATTCGATAAAAGGCGTTAATCTAGTTACGGTGGTGGAGTTTTTAGTATTCTAACATACAAATCAAGATTTTTGTAAAAAATTACCTCATGGGTGATAAACCAAAATCCGCGAATGAAATCGAAAAATTAATATACAAAACTCGTCAGATGATACTCTGTTAGTGCAAAAAAAAAAGTTTTTTTTACGTTTACAAACTTTATTTAAGGGCCTGAAAGTTTTATAGATACTGTTATGTAGGTACTCTGAGAATAGACACTACTGCCTCCACTTTTTATTCAAGAGTTATGTTTACAAAATGTCAAATGAATCTCATAAATACATAGCAAGTATTAAATGGCGTCAAAAATTTACTAACTTACCTTATTAATACGAATTTTTATTTACTGTTTACTCTTAAGAAAATCAATGAAAATCCTTCTTCCTACACTAAGTACAAATTACTGTTAAGATTTCCCTTTCAAAACTATTTAATATTTTCGCGTTTTTTACGAAAACGTTGGTTTTTATTATTCATTAATATCAGAAATTTTATTTTTTATTATTTTTTAATCGGCGATATGAAATAAACAAACCCGATAGATATTCTACCAGATTCTCGGGATAAACCACGAAAGTTCCGATCGCGAACAATGTGTAAGGTGAGAGAACAAGAAAATGTGTAAAACTGATGAATCGAACGTAAACCTCAATGGACTGAGGATCGTCGTTTGATGTACAACCATGAAGTAAGCCGCAAGACGGCGAATCTCTGAGACATGGTGTGTACAATATTGGACTACAAAAGGAGAGATATCTCTAAAGAATCTCATGGGAACTAAATCTTTATCTCAGAGATTATCTCTAATCGAAAAGTTTTTGAAAATCTTATCCGTGAATATGAGCCATAACACTAAAGATTTTTTAAAAAATTGGGATGAATTTACTTCGTATGGTGAAATAAAACCCTGCCTGTATTTCAAATCGCAGTTTTATTACTTCCTATAAGGGTAGAATTTTGAAATAATTTATATAAAATATTTACTACCGCAAAATATATCGCATGCCTATTCATGTTAAAAATACATTTACAATTCTTGTACGAAATTCCTTCCTAAAGAAAACATATTTGTTTTTGTATTACCTGTTTAGCTAGTCAAAATTGAATTTCGGCAACGTGATTTTCCCGTTCAATCTTACTGTGCAATTGAGGTTTCGTAAACCGGGTAAGGCTTTTCCATCAAAGGGAGCAAACACGATGGAAAATTTCGCGTGAAAAAGCTTAGAGGGTCGGTCGTGAAAAGGAAATTGCCAACTTTATTGCTCATTCTTTCACACTGAGATTTTCTGGTCAGCTATTAAGGCCCAGTTTTTTTAACACCGCGCTTTTTTAAAGTGGGTTTTAAGAGTCATTTTAATATAGAAGATTTTCATTTAAAAATTATTGCGCACACAGAATACGTCACAGAAATATCCATATATTTTTTAAGTAAGGCTTGATCTATTAAGACTAACAAGATGTATCCACCAATAATAACGGGTATTTAGTCAGGTCCTTATTATTACAAAACGTAATAAAGATATCATAAATAATTCAATCTTAATTAATTCATTAATTAAAATTTGTAAATAGATAATTTTCTATTACATTTAAAAAATATAAATCAACTCTTTTCACCGTGGACACAAATAATGACTAAAGAAAAACGCAATCTAACTTAAATTATAACATTTTAACATATGTTAAACCCTGTATAGAAAGGGTTTACTTGGTAAACTCCAGGGGAAAGATTAAACCCTCAACGGGGTAAGTATCTTAATGCTAGATTAAATAGATATTTTATAATAATGAAACATTTAAAAAAATTAAAACAAATAACTTTTATGAGTCTAATTAATGTACTAACTAAAAAACTGTCTACAGACAGTTTTAAATTCAACAATAATTTGTTTATACAATCATCATTGTATTCGCCACGGTTAAAAAATAATATTTATTATTAATGATAACAATTTTGATAAAGAACAATAAATTTGTTTTGTATTTTAATTGAAATTATTTTTCAAATATAACTTATATTATTTCAAAGATTTTGTTTTAAAGAAAGTGTGTATAGTTTGCTCTAAACGTTTTTTATAAACATTTGAAAAAATTCTAACATCTAAAATTGTTTAATAATTCCTGCAATATTTTATAATTAAAAATATTTTTTTAATAAAGCTTTATATTAATAAGTAGATAAAAATACCCATCCAGTGTTTTGAATGGACTTGTTTTTATGAATATGGTTATAAATAACGTATTGTGATTTAAAGAATGTTATATTCAGTTATGAAATATTTTGATTTGAATAGAATTTGATATTTGTACGTTATTTTTTGCTTATTCATTCATTTCTAAAATTGTTAAAAATATTCATTAATTTCTAAACGAGGGAGGGGGGGAGTTTGCTCTTGTGAGAACTGTCACTTTGTAAATGTGTGCGTGTGTGTGTGTCATGAAAGTGAATAGATGAGTGGTGGGAGGCGAGTCTTATAAAAGGCCGCTTCTGTGGGAAGAGCTCTCTACCATATGTGTATAATTTATATTGACTCTAAAGACGTGTTATAATAAACTAAATATTGTTACCTGGAAAAGACTGGGTTTCATTTACAACGAATTGGGACCCAAGACACTAGACAGTAAAGAGACGATAGAACCCCAAGGGAGTCTGTGGTAATATAAGATTTACCACAATATACAATCAGAATGAATATACGTGTGATACGCAATAAATTATTATTTAATTACAGCCGAAACCGTACATGAGATAAATCTCAGTGATATGTACACGTGTTCAGATTTTGATTTGGAGATAAACTCAGGGATCAGCTTGAAATTAATAAAAAAAGACAAATGACTTAAACCCATGACGTTCAATTTGACAGCGAGACATGTGTACACAAACTTCTTATAGATACGCACAGTTATTGATCCTGAAAGATATATATATATATATATATATATATATATATATATATATATAAGGTATTATAAGAAAAGTTGAATCTTTATTGACATCTATGTCTAATTAAATTACATTAAAATACAAACATTTATTCCATTTAAACTGCTACTGGTATTCTGATTCTCTCAACTGACAACAGAACAATGGTCAATGGACTGACATTCGACGTTTGACGTATAACAAACATAAAATGAGATGCGAGACGGGAATTTATAAAACTTGATTTATATATGGTAGACTACGAAAGCCAAGAGTTAATTTAAGGCTATCAAGGGCTTTTTACATAGTCATAAGACATCATTCGTTGACAATTTTTATTACAACAACCCTCAAATAATCAATGATTAACATTAAAATAGTCCTCGTCGTTTATACGTCGATCACACTTTTAATAATATAAACCACGTAGATATTTTGTAAAGAATAATTATATAATTTTTTTGTTTTCTTCTTAATAACTAAATAAATTTATCTATTACCCCTATTTTAACATTGTAATTTCCCCTCCTTTTATGTTCTGTCTAAATGTGTATGTATTATGTCTCTCTCTTTACATGTAATTTTATATACTGTCTCCCTCTTTATTTTTTTTTCACCCCGATCATTAGTAGGTTTATATATATTTTAATCATCTAGTGCAGTGGTTCCAAACCTGTGTACCCCTAGGGGTACGTGGTGGACCGGTTAGGGGAACGCGAAAATAATATTGATAATAGCGGAAAACATTAAAAAAGGTAGTTTAAATAAAAACACAAATATTGGTTATAGAGTTTAGATTTACATAAAATTTATGCTTGTTTATGTATAAACACTATTAGGTTAATTTTATTCGTTTGCTTACTTAGCTAACCTATTATTAATAATGCTCAAGGTGGTTCTTCCATAGATCCAAGCACGGTAGCTATGATTGAGTTGAAGATTGGAGGGGGGCGGGGCGCCAAAAAATTATTACACAAAGGCGCCTCCTATCCACGGCGCGGCATTGGGTGGGTGTAATAAAGAGAGGGGCTAATCGTAAATGAAAAGTCTGATCAAGGGGTACGGGAGAAAAAAAGATAGGAGACCGTTGATCTTGTGTATATAATATAAGTATGCAATATTATATACATTTGCATCTTCATTATATAATAAATTCATTGTAATTATAATATTTTTCTTGTTGTGTTCTTCCTTGTTGTGAACTTCCAGGAGGCATTTAATTTGTACCAATTAATAACTAAATAAAACAAAGTCAGTGTATATACGTCATTAGTAACAAAATATATATGTGTAAGTAAAAAATATTTATATTCATCGCTCTAATTAAGGATATTGGAAAATAATTTTGAATATATTTTTTTTATTGCATCGTATCGTAACTCCTGCTACCCCCGTATTTCCGCAGCTTAGATCCATGATCTCACTCTCTCCCCCGTACAGGCCGTGTCTCAATGAGACTTTAATCTCTAAGAGTCGGTAAAGGTACGTGTGTACCAGTTGCGTGTATATATATATATATATATATATATATATATATATATATATAAAACATGAAGTGATGATTCATAAACCGTTTCATATAATACTGAACTATTTACTGTCTTTTATGTGAACTCGAGTCGGAGAGATATCTCATACGCAGAGCTTAAAAAACAATCAGCTTGTGATCTTGACACTAAACTCGGATATATATCGCTGCAGTATAAATGGAATGTAAAACCCCACTAATAATTCTTCGTCTATTTGTCTATTGAATTTGTCCACTTGCTTTTTACTAATTATTATTCATTATATAATCATTAAACGCATAACAGTCGATGAAAGAAGTAGTATTTAAAATATTAAATATTAATCAGGTTCCATGAGTTTAAAAACTATATATATTTCTTTAATCAACATTTTAATTCTCTGAGCTAGAAACTTTATTTAAAAAAAAAGCATTTGGTCGAACAAATCTCAAAGCGATTTCCTCAGGATCGATTTGAAGTGTTTTCACAGGCCGTTAGCTTTGCATTACCTGCAAGTTAGCGAGCTCGGTCTTACAGAAATAAAGTTCTGATAGAATTTTCTTTGGACGTTCGTACCAACGTTTATACAAAATTTCTTTGTGATCTGTGGAATTATTATTAAGGAAAACACATTCTTATTGTGAAGTTGTAATTATTGAGAACAGACGTACTGTGATATTTTAAATACTAAATTAATATATTAATTATAATTATATACATATAAAATCAATTTTGGCCAAAAATATTGTTTTTGCGTCACCGGGATTCGAACCTGGATTTCTATTTCCAATCCGGGGAAGTACACTACTAATTGTGTTATAACGCCAGTATTTTTCATGACAAATTTTCGAACTTATATGTTACATTTTTCAAATTAATACACCTGTAGTTCCATTATTTGAAAGCCATCTACATTATTTTTACAGAATATCAAATACCTTTGAGATGATAATAATAATGGAACGACAGGTGTATTAATTTGAAAAATGTAACATATAGGTTCGAAAATTAATACACCTCAAATTAATACACCTGTCGTTCCATTATTATTATTATCTCAAAGGTATTTGAGATTCTGTAAAAATAATGTAGATGGCTTTCAAATAATGGAACGACAAATGTATTAATTTGAAAAATGTAACATATAGGTTCGAAAATTAATACACCTCAAATTAATACACCTGTCGTTCCATTATTATTATTATCTCAAAGGTATTTGAGATTCTGTAAAAATAATGTAGATGGCTTTCAAATAATGGAACGACAAATGTATTAATTTGAAAAATGTAACATATAGGTTCGAAAATTAATACACCTCAAATTAATACACCTGTCGTTCCATTATTATTATTATCTCAAAGGTATTTGAGATTCTGTAAAAATAATGTAGATGGCTTTCAAATAATGGAACGACAGGTGTATTAATTTGAAAAATGTAACATATAGGTTCGAAAATTTGTCAAGAAAAATACTGGCGTTATAGCACAATGGTAGTGTACTTCCCCGGATTGGAAATAGAGATCCAGGTTCGAATCCCGGTGACGCAAAAACAATATTTTTCGACAAAATTAATTTTATATGTATATATTTAATTTAGTATTTTAAATTATTATTATATATTCACACATGTTATAATAATATATATCATCCTTAAAGTATCAGCTGAAACATAGTTACAAGTGACGACAAATCATAATGCGAGTTATCTATGGTATAATATTCTAAGATGGGTATAGAACATTTTTTTCTGGATTCTGGATTTTGGCTCGTTCGCAACGTTGGTCTAATCATTGTTTATAAAAATTTTTTTTTTTAAATATTATCGGGTTTCTAACTTATTTGGTTGGCATTTCAGATCCCGTCACTGTATCCATCATCAGCGATATCAGTGTTGATGATGGACCTGCAATAGAATTCCTGAAAATTTTACATAGAAGATTATATTCTGTTATTAGTGTCATTTTCATAAATATTGATTAATTCTTCGTCTTCTTCTTTTAAATAGGTAATCCATCTTTCAAGTGTGATTTGTGCTATTAATCAATATAAAACTTTATTTTATAGAAAAAGTTACAATAATATTATAGAATAGGAAATATTGTATTACAAGTCAATGTCGTTCAAAAAATTTGCTATTATATAGATTAAATATGACGAGTTAAGGAAAAGAAGATGACACAAGTTAACTGGGAGTTGAAAATTACCATTGACAAGATTACTGTAAAAAACCTATGAACCGCAATGGACAGGCAAAAAAGATATGATCAAGGGTTTCCTCCTCGGCACCACACTTACACATTGGGGAATCTTTTAAGTTCAATCTGAATAAATATGAAATTCTTATTCTAGAGATATTTGATATTGTTCTTTTGGAGAACCAGGGAGTGTGAGAAATATATATTTGAATTATTTTAAGTCAATTACCCTTATGATTATTTGGATCCATCCATTGTGCAGTCCAGATAGAAGTCGTACGTTTTTTTACCATATTAAGTCTGTCATGGATATGGAATTCATGAGGGAAAACTCTGGAAAGAGTGGCCACCTTGGCTAGTTTATCAGCACATTCATTTCCATGAATTCCTTTATGTACAGGAATCTAAATGAATGCCACCTGTTTATTGTTGCTGTAATTAAATAGACATCTTCTGATGGAACAGATTATCTCATTGTCTAGCCAAACTTTCATATTAGCAGAGAGGGATTCAACAGCTGCTTACGAGTCGGAGAATATAACAGCCTTATCGACGTTCCGGAGTACGCAAATGTACAAGGCCTCTTTAATTTCCCAACATTCTGCTGAGAAAACAGATGAATATTGGTTAACTTATTACACTTATATTTGCACGTTTTATTTACTATAAAAAAAATATATTTACTTCTGAGTGTATTAGTGAATACCTGAAATAGGTAACTTAACAGCATTTATTTTCTTGTGTTGTTTTAATTTTTATTTTCTATAAATTCGCCAACGGTAAATATTTTTTTTATAATGTAATATAATACAATAAAAAAAAACATATTAGTGTGTTATTAAATGGTGGACATGTTATTAGAGAAACTTAGAGTTCAATTTGAAATATAATATTCCCAATGTAGTTTCATTTTATGAAAATATGGTTAATCATTTGTATGGTGTTCATTTCATTAAAATACATATGATACGATATTAAAGGAGTTGTAAAACATATAGATGTTATTTTTCATAGAAAATTTAGTATGTTTAATCTCATCATATACTATATACACGTATACAAAATTTAATACGTGTGCATGTAACTTTATAGCACAACGCTAAATCAATATACTAAATATATCAAGTATACTAGATCTTCATTTAATAAATATATAAGTATTTTTAAAATACTAACTTCATCGAATGGATGTAGATACGTACGTAATATATGTATAAATATATTTGCTAGTATGTATATGTAAAATTGTATAGATGAGGTAAACTTGTCCATGTAAGAAAAAAATTAGTAAAATAAAATATTATTATTAAACTATTGAGTTAATGCATAGATTCGTTTTTAAAAATTTAAATAAGTTTTTTATTTTAAATAAACAAAATATAAAAACTAATGAGTTCTAAATTATATTATTTTTCGATTCCACATCTAAAGAAATCCGGTGGTTTGAAAGTGAATGAAGAATTCGTCAAGCCAATTTTGAAAAACAGTGTCATTATTAATAGCATTTCTCTGG
The DNA here is from genome assembly GCA_022840565.1 of Eubasilissa regina. NCBI lineage: Eukaryota > Metazoa > Arthropoda > Insecta > Trichoptera > Phryganeidae > Eubasilissa > Eubasilissa regina. The sequence continues at coordinate 18,814,564 of JAINEB010000013.1, forward strand.
AGACTGTTGAATGGAGAACGAAAACAACGAAAATTTGATGAAATCAACATCAGAAAAATAGAGTAGATGTAGAATAACTGAGCTCTTGAATAGCCGCTTTTGTAACTCCTCGGTTAATCTCAAACAAGAGAATATGATTTATTAAATCTTATAAAGATTGCCATAATTAATAAGGGAGTTATTTATTATTAATTAATATTTTTTATTTGAAAAAGTCTTCTGAACGACAAACATTTGCAAAACTATATTATAAATTAATTATTTAAATAAACGTCACGTGATACCCTGGTAATGACGATCGACAAAGCTCCATTAAAATTATAGACCTCGAGGACATTTGTACTGATCTCGATTACAGCGTCAGACCAACAGTTGACTCTCTGTGCATGGAATGTTTAGTGCATCAGAGTGGATTATCTCCTTCGAGGCGGGCTTTGTCTGATATCCTGTGTGCCATAGACGTCTTGTGAACAGGAAATCTGAAAGCATCACGTTCGAACGGGTCCACGAAGAATATCACGTATACGTGAATATCAGGTAGAGCGCACTCTTGAAGACTGAATGCAAAGTACACCACACACTTTTGTGGTAAACTAAACCCAGCTGTGTGAACAAGAAGTTTCTGGGGATGTTTTATATTTAATTATTTATTTTATTTATTATCTTAGTTTAATAACCACAATTGAGTTTAAAAAACATCTACCGGTTTCGGAAAACACCTTTTCCTTCTTCAGGATATGTCAAAACTAACTAAAAATATAGCATTGTTTTTCTATTTATCCAGAATCTATTTTTAAATTTTTTTAAAAAATTTAAAAAAAAAAAAAACAACAATTATTTAAAAAGTAAATTTAGTACCTAACTCAAATTGCTGCTCAATACAAATTTAGTCGAATAATTTTTAGGAAAAAAATTTAGAATAGGACTCGTAGTTAAATTTAGTTGGCTGTTTAGAATTTCTTGATTACTTTTACATGCTTTATTTATCTCCAACGATTCCAAATTATTTAATTTGTGACCTACACCATTTATATGCAAAATTGACAATCCCAATTTTTTATCAAAACCATGACTATTTTCTATCAAATGATTAGCAAATTCTGAAAACCCACTATTGTTCAAACATCTCAAATGCTCCTTTACTCTTATATTAAAATTTCTACCCGTTTTACCAACATAAAATGCAGCACAATCCTTACAACTAAGTTTATAGACGCCAGAATTGTTAAATTTATCATCCTTGTCCTTAGAATTTATGAGTAAATTTCCTATACTATTATTTGTGTAAAATGCTGGTCTAATATCTCGTGGTAGGTGTTTAGATATTTGTTTCGAAAAGTTATTTATGTATAAAATCCTACGCCAATTATCATTATTATCATTATGTTTCATCTGTGATTTATATAAAAACTGATTATTATATTCTTTTAATTTATTTTTTAAAATAGTGTCTATCAAACATGTATTATACCCATTATTAACTGCTATTTTTTTAATTGTATTCAATTCAATATTAAAATTGGATGTTGACATAGGAATATTGACTAAACGATGTATCATGGAGTGGAACCCTGAATGTTTATGTGATAATGGATGATTAGATTCATTGTGTATGATAGTATCTGTAAAAGTTGGTTTTCTAAAAATTTTGAACTCAATTTTATTATTATTTCTATCAATGTTAGATCCAAAAAATTTAGGGTAGAATTATTTTCCATTTCTAATGTAAATTGTATTTTATTATTAAACGAATTAATTAAATTTAGAAATGTAGTTAGTTGACGTTGTGAACCCGACCAAATACACAATACATCATCCACATACCTTTTCCATAACAAAACATTATTTAACAAAGAAGAATCACAATCAAAAATTTTTTTCTCCAAATCGTCTACAAAAATATCTGCTATTAGTGGACTTGTGGGTGCTTCCATAGGAAAATTTTTTCAAATTTTTTTTAAACTCAATTGTGGTTATTAAACTAAGATAATAAATAAAAAAAATATGAATCTTAACCACCAAGTTAATATTGCTAATTTTAAAAGTATTTATTTTATTGTTTATACTACTTTCAAATGTTTAATATTACTATTTCTTACTCAAATTCACACTGAAAAACTTTTGAATTGTTTATTACAATATTTTTTATTAAAATGATTTATTTCATTATTTTCATTAAACTAAATAAATTAAATACTGTTCAATCTGATTATCTATAATAGATTATGAAACAGATGCGAAAAGATTTCGTTTCGATAGAGGCACTGAATGTCCTCGCATCCGCAAACCGACGACAATACATGCTAATTAGTTTAAAAATATATACGAAATGGCACATGTAGTGCTTGTTTTATTGTTAAAATGTATCCTTAACTTAATATTTAATCTTTAAACTCGCGTATAAAAATTTGTATTTTATATTGAGAACGAACAGACAAATAAATACATACCGATCTATACTTTAATCTCCACGACTGAAGAAAAACTTAATCATGTGCATTACTCCCTTTTTCCTCCGATTTTTTTAGCGTTGGAGTTCTTAATGTATCCATTGCTTTGGGAGAGAGTCGCTAAATCGAGAAATAAAAATATCAAGATTTCACAATGGAAATACAAAAGCCAAAAAATTGTTCCACATCAAAGTGTTGGCGATAATAAGCCAGAATAACGATACTGAGATTTCTAATAAGTGGGGTTGCGACACTTTTTTTCGTATCACTTTTAATCCAAATTATTAGAAAAGGCAGGGTAAATATACCTATTTTTATTAGGGTTTCAGCGATTGAAAATTCTTTGAATTCAATCAACAATAGATTGCTTTCTTGCCGGCATTCATAGCAACAAGTTTAGTTGATTTACACAACACGAGTGACTTCTATATTTCACAATATATCAAACAGTGGTAATTAATAATAATATGTATAAAATCGAGCCTTTCTGCAATGGTTTTAGCTATTCTTTTTATAATCATGTATTAATTGTAATGTATTAGCATCAATGGAAGAGCGTCGAAAATGATCTCTACAAAGTATAATGTTTTAGATCTTAGAAATATTAGACATATTCAGCCTATAATCTGAGATGAAGAAAAAGTTTGCAGAAATAGCTACATTAATTTGAATGGTTTGTTTTCACATTTATTTTATCTGTAGGGAAGGGTGAACCCTTTCTTTTTAGATGTATCTTGCACATCAGAGACCCTAGAGATTCGAGCTGACCCGAACCCGCCATCCCAGAATTTTTACTTGCACAAAGTACGCCGCCATTTTTAGAATTTGCAAGTAAAACACGCCGTCATCTCACCAGAAATATAGTCACTCGGCTTCTAGTTATGGCCCGTGCAAGTCTCGCCTTCCCATTTTTCGCTTTTTCTTTTTCATCTTGATCATCTGTCTTCCTTCGGCCAGTGAAAAAAGTGACAGTTCCTGTCTTGCATCACGCCAAAGATCTATCATTCGCCGAACAGCGGGCTTCTCATCGGCTAACTAGACTGCGGCCGGTTCCACAGACAGTGCGACATTTTACATCTAATGTTTTTAATGAGCACCCATACGTGGACGCATGCATCCTAAAGTCACAACATTTGAGAGATAAAAAAATATATATTATAAAGATTTGTATCTCCTACATGAATTGTTCCTGTAATGTTTTTATACTAAAGTGTTGATCCCTACATTCATACTCAATTGGGTAAAAAAAAACATATGTATCCACACCTTTCTACACGATTCGATTAGATACTGGCGGTTTTACCACTGAACTCCTCAAATGTACTATATTTTTTGACTCAAAGAGTATTTCATTTGAAATATAAATAAAACTGTTTAAAAATAAATGGATTGACATAGATTATTAGGAAAGCGAAATAAAATTTGCAAATAAATGTATTTTTTACTCATTTATGATTCTAAGTGAATATGTCGGAAACTACCAATATAGAAATTCAAATAAATGTGAATATTGATTGAAACGCAAACACAATAATTTATTCTTCGCCGCCAAATAATCAATTTCCACAGAAACATTTTTGGGGAATTTGGAACCAATTTACGGAAGTGAGTTAAGAAATTGCGGAGGTTAGATAGCGAGGACGCCAGCGGTTGAGTGTTGACCCAAAAACAACTCATCTCGTAAAGCGGGCCGATTAATCTGCTAAGCTGCAGTTTCACCTTGATAACGGAAATAACACGATTTTCAAATTGTGACAAACTTTATAAAGTCCATGTGGCGGAAGACGTCAAAACTTTGCACTTTAATTAAAATATAGAGGAGTATCATTTATTACGTTATTCCAGAAACGAAGCTATTGCCGATTGCTTGCTGCTAGGCCCCGTGGGCGACTATTGTGGCCTCTACTACACTTACACTTTCTCGTTTCCGTAGAATCTATATTTCAATACGGAAATCCTTAATTATATTGCTTTAACAATGGGCCACATAGTACATATACTTTTCCTTTATTTCTAATAAGAAAAAACAAAATATTAGTAATATATCTAGAGTTATCTTAGATTGATATGATTATCGTCAGAATATTATTAAAAGCACAAACACTAAGGATATAGTGAACTTAAAGAAATAAAATAATATGGACAGGTAAAAAAATAACTTAAAATCACAAGTGAATACGATATTTTGTGTAGATAAAACCATTTTGAAGTGCAATGCTAAAATTATCGAGTAAATTATATACAATAATTATTCTCAGGAGTTTTTGATTAATATTAGACATGATGACAGATTGCATAATGCGGAAAGATTGTAAATAAATATTAATATTTTAAATACTAATTAAATGTATTAATTAGAAATATATAAAATCAATTTTATCAAAAAATTTATTGTTGCTATCGATTTACTCAAAAGTATTTGAGATTCCGTAAAAACAAAGCAGGTGGCTTTCAAATAATGGAACGGTAGATGTATTAATTTGAAAAAGTGTAACATGTATGTTCGAAAATTTATCGTCAAAAGTACTGTCGCTGTAGCATAGTTGGCTGATGCACCTTCCCCGGATTGGAAAGAGTTCCAGGTTCGAATCCCGGTAGAAACAACAATATTTTTTGATAAAATTGATTTTATATGCATATCTTTCTAATTAATACATTTAATTAGTATTTGAAATATTACAGACTATGTTCTGAATAAGAATATGTTCTCTTTAATGATATTAATATTCATTATTATTTTTTGCTAGTCTGTACTGTCATCTAGCGGATTATTTAAAGAAAAAATACGCTAACCGTGGATAGAATGGATGCAATAGCCACCAAGCGCAATAAATTTAATATGGTAATATTGCAGCGGCTGAGTGGGCCAAGACGTCTGACTAGACATCAGAATCCGGGAGAGCGGTTAGTTAGTTATTTAGCGAGACCCCAAAAATAATCTCCATACGGTGTTACAATTATGTGGCGCGTGGTATCACCGGAACGGTAAATTGTGTATTTAAATAATTTAAAAATAATAATAAGTAACTGGGTACTTCTTTGCAATAGTAGTACAGTTTCCCTTTATTGATAAATTATTATTTTAACATTATAAAAATGTCCGTAGCCATGTATTTATTGATAGCGATTACTAACTATCTGCTAGTTAATATAATATTTTTTCAATTGCAACTTTTGGATGTGCGGTGTTGATATTATTCCTAAATTAATTTTGAATTTGGTTTAGAGCGGCTCTTTTAGTAGATCTCTACTATTTTTAAAATGTTTAAAACGATCATTAAAAATAGTTTTGGTCTGAAAACATCGTAGTTCACACTTCCCTTCGCCTCCACAAAATTTTTTGTACTAGGGTAATCTCAAAAAAATATCGACACCATGTAACCAAACAAGAACGTCATATTTGTTTCTGTAGTGACTACATGGTAGTTTATTAAGTGCCCTATAAACTTACGTTTTGGCACGTTTTATAAATATCGTAATGTCACGAATATAAGATGAGTTTTTTTCTCTGAAATATTATTATTAACAAGAGTTCTTATATTCAGACTGTTCGATCGTCAGGCATTTTGCGATGTCGTGATTTTTTATGATTTTCGGATGTCGTGGTCAATAAACCTTTTAAAAAGCAATTATATAAATCGGTTGCTTGCAAACGGATCATGCACTTACTTCAACCGGAAAAATGAAAAAGCCTACCGTCACTCTTCTATAATGGGTAATCGATGTGTAGTCTAAAATTGACGCAAGAAGCATTATTAGTGGGTTTAAAAGGTGTCGCATCTCCAACACCATAGATGGCGCGGAGGACGATATTTTGTGGCTGGAAGAAAGTACTGGTGATGTTGACTCAAGTGAAAAAAGTAAATCTGAAGATGTGACCAGTGATGAAAGTGTAGATGATTCTATCGGTGAAATATTTGGCAATTAAAAAGGATTACCATTGCGAATTTTTACATATACGTATATTTTTCCTTATTTGCATTCATTTTTTAATAAAAAGTAAAATATATACATACATATTTTCGAGAAAAAGCAGGTCGTCTTATAGACGGGTATTAAAAAAACGTATTTTTTTCTTATTTTTTCGGTAAAAATGGGACTCGTCTTATAATCGGGGTCATCTTATATTCGGGCTAATACGGTAAACATGTTTGAAAATTATATTATATCTATCTAATTGCTTCCGGGCAGTCTACTTACCCAGCAGGTAAGTAAATAACTTTTTTGCAAAGTATAAATCTTTTTCTAATAAATAATTAAAAAAAATACAAAGCAGTATATTAAGACAATTATAATTAAATTATAAAAAAAAGTTAAAAATATATTAAATATAATTAAAAGTACATTTTATATTTTGAACGTTTTCCGTGCAAACAAAATTCAAGGGATGAATTATTTTGTTTACATAGTTTTTCAATTTGATATAAACTCCGTTTCTGATTGAACATCAATACCAGTGTCAGCCACAGATGATATTTGGATAACTAAGGGATGTTGTTCGATTCACTGGATAATATATTTATTCTGGAAATTAAATTACATTTATTTTGTACTGCCAATTTATATTTTAATTAAATTTATCTGAAAAATCTGGTAAACTAAAATATTTATTAATACGGCAGTTTTTAGTTAGTAAAAAATCTAGATCCATTAGGTAATTGAATATCGACTGTCTGCGAACGACGATTTAACGAATGACTTAAAATTAAGATTTTTATGAATCTGTTACATCAAAAATTAAACCAATTATAATTTCTGAGAAATTTCTCAAATTAATTAATTAACAACCTATTTGATTATTTAATAATTTGATGTTTACGTTAAGAATTTTTTTGCCTTGTTTTCAATTCCATTTACCCCGAGGGAATTGGCCTGTTTCTAAGAAAATCAAAAAAAGCCGGTCATATTTTTTCATTTAGTTAATCATCATATTTTATGATTTAAGATAAATTATAACTAAAGTTTTATAACCCGAGTCGCGTAGATGAAACTTTTTAGTTATATATAAGACAAAATATAATATAATATATAATACCTATGTGAAAAAGAGTTTCAAGAGATATATGGCTACATGGAAGGGGGATTATGGGGAAGTATGTATGGCTATATGAAAGAAGGATGCCTTTGGATAGAAGAGGGTACAATGATACTATACAATAATAAGTTTTTTTTTTTTAGTTCTACTACATTTCTAAAAAGCATGTACTTGTGCAGAGAAGAAGATTACATATTAATAATTATTGTTTTCAATAACTAGCTCGTAATAAAATAAAATGCAATTTAATATGTATCCTGAAATTCATAATATATAAAAATATTATGAATTTCAGGATACATATTAAACTTCAAAGTATTTTTTGATAGCATTGATTATTTATTTGTTATAATTAATATGAAACAATAGTATTGTAGCTGAATTTTTCCTTTAAAGGGTATCATATTTACATATTTACACACATTTAAATACATTGCCCAACTAGGCAAGCCTGTTTTAGGGCAAACTAATATATTTTATAAAAACGAAGATCGTACGATATCGTAAGATCGAATACATACATAGCATATAATGTGAAAATATTTAAGAAAAAAAATATACAAAAAAGTGAATAAAAAAGAGAGAAGAAAAAAAAAAAAAAAAATAATAATACCAATAATGTAAGCAGATATAAGGTAGATGTAAATATACAAGACCCTAACGCACAAAAGTATTTACAAATTATTTCATTATATAAAAGAATTTACTCTCTGTATCTGCTCTTCCTAATTGCAACAACCAATTTGAAATATCATAATTACAAAATAACGTAAACAAAATTATCCGTGAGAGAACACAACAGTGCGTTACACAATCATTAGCGTCATTTGTGGTGATATTCATACGTACTAGAGTGAAGTAGTGATCTGCCCTAGCGCTGATTTCTGAGACTAATGCACACTAATATAAGTTTTTAAATACTGACTAGTTTGAAACGCATTACATTCTACACCCATAAACTGAGTCTGAGAATTTGAATAATTGTGCGATATTGGATGATACGAAGACTTTTATTATTTCGTGTTTGTTTATAAGATGCCTACTAAACCTTGACAAATATCGACAGATGTCGGTAAGATAAAGATTCCAAATAATTTTGGTACGATTTTCACCGTTCCTCAACGCGTATGTACGCACTAGCGGCGGGCGAAACACGGCGACTTATATTTGAGTCACCAGCGGGAAATGGGTTAAGAATATTCTCAAAGGAATATCTCGTCAAAGATATGAGACGTACTTCTTGAACTTGTAGATATTGAATGCATACATTACTTCGTGAATAATATAACTATGTAGGGAGATGACATATATACAAGAAATGTACAATATAATGTATTTACGTAATGTATTCTTACACATCACCAGTTATTCGCTGAATTGAACTGAATACATTTTAATGAATCACGAATCACCGGGAATCTATTGAAATGCTGAGATGCTGTAAAAATGTTGATAATTTCATTCGGAGTATGGCGAAACTTTCGTCGAGCAATGTATTACAGTGAACGTGGTATACGCCGCGCGTGTATATTTGATGCCACTTGACATCGGCACAATTTGGCTTCAGTTGGTGATGTGCCGACCTAGAATTATATTTTGAAAAGAAATTGGCCGGTGGCGTATAGAATTTAACAAGTCGCGTTAAGTTAATTAAGTTATTATTATGATTATTATTGTTTATATTATGTTCGTGATAGTTTAAAACTGTCAGTTTAAAGCATATCGATACAATTGTATTGCCGATATAATGGTTCGAAGAAGTGAAAATACAATTTTTATCGAAAATAAACACTATTTTGATAAATTGACGACAAAATTACTCGGATTGAAAATTTTTTTATTAATCGACAAACACGTATTTAAAGCTAAAACAAAAACACGCAAATGAACGTCTCATAACTGGCATGTTGAGTTTCAACAAGTATTTGGTTGAGCAGCATATAATTTTACAAGCATCTATCAATTTAATTATGTTTTTATGTAAACTATTGTGAAAATAAATTTGGATATAATTTCATTAAAACGCCAGTGAAAAAAAAAATGTATTCGTGCATTAACCTATTTTTTTTTATTGCGGAACGATGCAGCCTCTTAATTCTGTTGACTTAATGAAATGACAAAAACTGATCACCACCAGATTCAACAAAAGTAGCAAACATACTAAGACATGGACAGAATTAAATGATATTTGTATAATCCTCCGGGTTTCTTACAGTGGCGTAGTAGTTAATTGCGTTCCCCCCGGGCCTACATACCGGGCCTCTATCCTCTCTACCAAAAAAAATTTTTTCACAATAGTTTACATATATTAATTATTATTTGCGTAACATCATTCGTTTCATTACTATACTTGTTCGTAAGTATTTTAATTTAAAGCAAAAGTATCCCCGGGAATGTCTTACTGCAATTACGTATATTGTAATCTGGTAAAATTTGAATTTTTCTATGTTAATTTTCTTTTAGCACTAATTAAATTCTGAAATACGTGCCCGTCTATTGTTTCGCATTGTCAGCGAAAAAAAAAATTCGTTCTATATCTCTGTAAAAATATTAATTTCTGGTTACTGAGGATAGTGAAATAACATATAATTTTTGAACAAAATATAGTGGCGTGGCTTCGGCATTTGACAAAAAAGTGTGAATGTCACTTTTTGGTATATTATTAGAAATCAATGGGCTCAAAATTATTATTTCATTTTTAGTGTTATTTACTGATCTTGTTCAGTGATTCCTGACCTTCCTGACCTTCCTGAGGCCCGGGTCTCCACCCGATTGTCCACGCTGCCCAGACAATTTCTACGCCACTTATATGATCATATCCTGCTCTCACGATCCGAGAATCCGGACGAAAGAGTTCTCCTTGAGTGGATTATTACAAGATTTGTGAAAGTTTGCTGACAACTTGTGAAAGCGCTGTATGATGGTATCCACATTGTGCTGGCGGAATAACTTTTTGAGATTTTTTTTGCGGAGCTCAAGATTTTTCATATTCCCCTGAGGTCAACGCTACGACACCGATAGATATATTGCCGGTAGGTAAAGTATAGAAATTTTGGGTAGAAATATTTTTTGCATTTGTGTCGCGTGATTTCAACTCTAAAAACTAAATCACATAAATAAATCGTGTTAAAGTGGTACGAATGTTTTGAATGCGTAGTTATTATACATAAATCGTAAAGTTTGTTTGTAGGTACATCACACCAGCTACTCAGCCATAGCTGCCAAAATGGTTTAATAATTTAACGTTCGCAACATCTATTCAGCATTCCTACAACCAATTCTGAATTACGCTCTCCTATAGTGTGAACGTGCCGAGCTTACAATGATTTGTTCACCGACATTGATATATTTTTTATTTCATTACCAATATTTAAAAATCTAATAAACAATATTCTTCGATGCGATATGTAAATAATTTTACTTTTTTTGTATTCATAATTTTTTTTTACATCGTTTTCTTGTCCATGTGAAATTTGTTAGGATGTAAGTATTTCTACATTCAAATCCCGTATACTTATATCTGAATTATTTACAATAAATAAATAAATAAATAATGGAAGCAATTGTAGAATTATGTGTGAGTATATATTTATTTGTTCCATTCCAAAACAATAATTAATAATGACTGATTTTAAGCCAGGTTGTTATAATTCCCACTCTCTCTATTCACAAAATCGCTTAGATTAACATTTTTTACATTATTTTTCGTTTTTAGATTAGATTGCTTTTTAATTCCTATTTTGCTCTTGGGCTAGCTTTACTACTGCACACTGTGTGTGTGGTCTGAGCTTAAGTCGCCTTAGCGAGATCCACATATACTAAGGGTTTATTGATAAATGAGAAAGCTATATGTATGTAATAAACTTAAGTGTAAAGAAAGAAACAAAAGTGGGAAAAATTAATTAAAAATTTCACGGATTTTGTAGAGGATTTAGAAAGCAGTGGCGAAAAAATAAGAAAAGAATATATCAAGCAGCTAATTATCTTCCTGACGTTGCCTGGAGCAGACCGATTTCTTAATCCAGAATTGGATCGTCGTTCGAAACAAACTGTTACAGATTACCGCGAGTAGTTTACTTCATACACCTTTGTAAAATGAAAGTGTCACAATACTGAGTAGGCACAATACACAACAGTGAGTGGCCAATTTAGGACGATACGGCTTCAAATGCAAATTCTTTTTAGGTTAAATGAAAAATGACAGATATGCCATAAATATTTAATTTTAACTTTACAATTATGTGTGAAATATTATATCTGCCAAATGTTCACCTCTTGCTGCCACATAAAGTGTTCGATGTTCATTCGCTTGTAGGCATTGACACGTTGTGTTGCTCGAATATTATTAAGTACTAAACGAATTATTGTGAGTCGCGTGGGTGTGTGGTTTTTACTGAAAACATGACTAAGTGCTACCACAACTGAAGACCAATTTGAGTAAAACGTTTTGATAATTAAAACACGTTGAAATGCTCTAAAACAATCTTCCACGTCTACATTGATAAACTGTCAACCAATGACTGTTAAAAAGGCGGAAAATCAAAATGGCCAAATAAATAAGTAGTATACTTGTAAGTTAGCCACTCTGTATAATGTGTAGTTTATACTTACCCTTATTAAGCTTATTTGAACCTAAAACCTAGAATAGAAGAGAACTCGGGATGATCCTTCTCATATAATATCCGCTATTTGATTATAAAATGTGCTATTTTAATGGTTGTATTATTTATATCATTTATATAATTTATTATTTATATCTCATCATTATAATTAAGCTAATGCAAGAAATTTACAAGAGTCAAATATTTAAATCACGTTACGTATATATAACGCGAGCCCACATTATAAATATTTATTTATTTATTAGACTTCATTGACGTGCATGTTTTTGTTGTAACAGAGGTGAATATAAAATATTATTATATTCAGTATAATACTCGTAGCTTATTGTGTGGGATGCAATAGCACTCTACCTTTGATATATACAGAATTGTCCTGACTACTTCTCTAGACTGCCGTCTGTATTAAAGAAGCCAGATTTTTTCATCCTTTTGTGGTGTTATTTAATTAAAATTATAATTAGAAAGAAAAGATTAGACAGAAATATTTAAAAAAAAATGTAATGAGTGTGCTGTAGACTAAAGTGAATTATTAGTGTAGGTATTATATTGTGATTATGTTGGAATGTTGGATAGCGATGATTAACAAAATCAAATGTTCTCAATTTTATTGGTATGGCGGTAAGGATATTAATGTTGCGTGCTTTATTTCCAATTTAACGTCTCTGAGGTTACCTTGTGGATTTTCAAGATCCCTTCCGGAAAAGCTTAGATTGAAGGTACCTACAATGTGTTACTACTGTTGGAAGAATTTCGTACAAACCCCATTTACGCATGAACCTATCCCGCCATTATGCATAATACACTGGTGGGGTAGGTTCGGATACAATTTACCCCGCTCCACTACTTCCTGGTGAGGTAAAAACAAGGCTGCTCTGTCTGTTTCAAAGTAATTATAACGTCTATTATTTAAAAATTAGGGTAAAATACTAACTATATAAATTAGAAATATTAATATTATCAAATACAACATATATAAAGAATATAAATAATTAGAGAATGTGTTTTTTCGCTTTATATTTTAGGGAGGTCACTGGGGTCTTTATTGCATTATCCGATTATGCTATACCAACACAGTGGATTGACAAACCATGAGAGTACCGATCGCGAACAATGTGTACGGTGAGAGAAAGAGAGAATGTGTTGTACCACGAATATTTAAATAACCTCAATCTTAGACTCAATAATTGTTTTAATTATTAATGAGAACATATTTTTATTGTGAAGTATTCAGAGCATAGGTCTGTGATATTTTTTAAAAATACTTATTAATTGTATTAATTAGGAAGATATACATATATGTATAATCAATTTTATCGAAAAATAAATTGTTGTTGCTACCGAGATTCGAACCTGCATCTCTTTCCAATCCCGAGAAGGTGCATTATCAAATTATGCAACAGCAGACAGTACCTTTGTCGACAAATTTTCGAACTCATATGTTACATTTTTCAAATTAATTCAAATATAACATTCTCATGGTTCGTCAATCCACTGTGTTAGTATAGCATAATCGGATAATGCACGTTCCCCGGATTGGAAGAGGTCTAGATTCGAATCCTGGTAGTAAAAACAATATTCTTTCGATAAAATTGATTTTATATTTTTCTAATTAATATATTTAAATTATAATTCATCCAACTAACGAACAGAACATCAATGCCCAATGAAGTAACATTTGACATATAACAAACGTAAAGTAAGGCGTGAGAAAACGAATCTCTGAAACATGGTATGTCTTGAGTCGAAAATCTCTTAAAAATCTCATGTGTGGACACGGGCCATTATATAATAGAGGCAGCACGTGCTATTCATCTATTTTTTTTCAAATAAATCTGTCCCGGACAGGAAATAAATCGTTATTTCTTCGTAATGAGAATACCACATAAATTTCGGATCAAAAAATAAATATATCTTTTGTGTTTTCAACATGCTGCACGAAAAATATGACATTATCTGAAGCAGAAAGCTGTGTTTTTGATATTTCAGCGTGCCTGAAACAGGTTTTTCTTCCATGAAAGCAAATGAGAAGTTAAGTACAGCTAATTAAAAAAATACGTATATATTTAATTATCGTTCATGAGTTTATAATTATTATGCGTGTCAGACGGTACGGCATTGATGAATTAGAAGCGAGAATATTATTTCATCGTGGATATAATTACTTTACAAATGGGAAGAATATCCGGGCTAAAATAACATGAAAGACATTTTTTATTCGGAAGCTATTCGATCGTGTCACTGAAACGAAAGCAAAAATAATTATAATAATTAAAAAAAGTCGGATAGACAAGCGGTAAAATAAAATATTTTAAATTAACTAAATTTGTAAGTTTTTGGGTCAAATATTTAATAAGGCAGATAAATTAATTTTATTTTATAGATATTTAGAATTACAGTTATAATAAGATTCTTAAAACTTATAGTTGATGGCACAACTAAATATGTGTATACGAGTATAATGAAAAATATAATAAATTATTTCAAATATGAATAGTTTTACCAAGTAACAGAATATATTTCTAAAAATATATCAAAAATTGCCCCATTATCGTTGAATAATCTGCAAAAAAACTAACTACTACAGAAAGAGAGGCGTCAAAAAAAAATTAATTGTAATAGTTCGCATTTGTGTAGATAAAAATGAGGGTTTTTTATAAGATATTACTTTCATGTATAGATAAAAAAAAATCTCACGTCATACGTAGAATACCGTGTAAAAATAAATAAAAATATAAAATTGCTTAATTTTTAAGTGGTAATGTGGCTTTTGATCTTTTGGTATATATTAGAAAAACCTATATGATCATATATATATCATACATATTTATATTTTTTTTGCATCAGAAGTTTACTGACCGCTATATTAAAATACAGTGAAAATCATTTAACACGAAAACGCTTAACATGAAAAATAGGTTATTACAATATAATATACTGGTCTGAAAAAATACTATGTAATTGCATAAATTTTTTCTCTTTTAACACGCAACAAAAAATCGTTTAACATGAAAAAAAAAATCCATTAATATATTGATACGTTGCATATGTTGCGCACTGCGTGGAATCTTGTTACACCAAAGATAATTGAATAGTTTTTTCGTCATGTGGGATTTCAATACCAACTCAAGAACCAATATGTAACACAGGGACTGAACCAATATTTAGTGAAATGTTTGGGCGTGTTTCAACACTTGTAGAATATTTAGTATCGTTGGATGGATTTGATGCACTTGATGACCTAATGGTCTACAGCGCCAAATTTGTTAACAATATTTTGGATCTCGTACAAACTTTTAAAGTGAAGATAGTGATGACGGAGACAATGATATTGATTTTCCAGTTTCTGTTCCCATTACATCAAAAATGCGAAAATTTAATAAGTATGCGCAGATATTTAAATATACATTCAGTGGCGAAATGAACCAAACTATGAACGATATTAAACAATATGTAGATAATATGATGATAAATAAGACAGTGCAAAAAAATATCATGTTTTTTCACAAAATACAATTAATACGTATGTTTTTTTTTAAATTTCTTGGATAGGTGTGTAAATATTAATAAACAGTGTACCTTATGTGCTTTAATGTGTATTGACTGTAATAAACGAGTATAAACTTGAATATTAACAGTTATTATGACATACTGTTTCCGAGGTAAGTTTGTACGCCTCCATAATCACATGTTGTCCCTAATGTTGTCCACATGCTGTTCATAATATTGTCCCATTTCACCTCATGTAAATAAAATTGTATAGCTGTCTCCCATTATACTTATAAATACAAATTGTCGAGTTAAATTATTAGATTGATAATGCCCTTGCAAGGCGAAACGCGTCTCAAATAAATTAAACGAGTAGAATAAAAAAACAAGTGTTTTATTTTCACATATACATTATTACAATATCAAAAACATTGGTAAGAATTATTTTTCATACGTCTTTTAACATGAAAAAACATTTCGGTCCCCATGGTTTCGTGTTAAATGATTTACAGTGTATTGGGTGTTGTCCTTCATTCCAGTACCCGCATATTAGGTACCCGCATTTTGGAACAACTCTTCAATTCATTGGTGAGGAGCAAACTCAAATTTGAAGCTATCATTTAAGGGTTGCATGAGACGACGTTCTTAAATTGAAGAGTATCCAAAAAAGTTTATAGGTAAGGTAGCATAAATATAATTTCTTTCGTCTTTGCTTTTCCGACTTCATCTGGGTTTGTATTTTTTAACTAGAATAGATTAGGAGACAAAAATAATACGTATTCTTAATTGCATATTATACTTTTAAACTAATACACAGAGTATTGGAAAACTCCATATTTATAAATAATAATAATATTTTTATTTTCGATGGTTACCTGAGATAGCTTTAAGCAGAATATTTCATCTTCTAGTATACATAATATATCTAACTGTGGTTATGTACATTCCAAAATCAAACACCCTAATTAATCTAATTCCTTCGAAAACCGTCATTTTCCATTTGAATGGGTTAATTAAAGAGTTAAACTTAACCTTCTTATGTAGAGATATAGGATTAACTGATATGGATTTCTATACTTTAATATATATTTGGTATATATTAAATATTTATGTTAGATTAAATAAAACACAATCACTTTATATAAAACCACGAATTTTATCAAATGCCAACCCGTTTCGCTCAGCTTTAATCGTAAAATCAATTTAATATCCATCAACACGCCATGACGAAGCGCATATAAAACTAACAATAAATACAAAAAGAGTGCACTTATATAGACATAAAAAGGGTGAAAGAGTATAAAATTACATGCGAAAGAGAGAGACAGAATACCTAAACATTTAGATAGAACATCAAGGGAGGGGAAAGTACAGTGTTGATGGATAGTAAATTGATTTAACGACTTGAGGTAAGCGAAACCGGTTGGCGTTTAGTAAAATTCATGGTTTTATACAAAAGGATTATGTTTTATTTAATCTAATATGTCAAAACACAAAGTGATAAAAAAAAAAGTATATGGATATAAATAACGGGTGAAGTATTAGAAAATGATTTTTTAATTATTTTGTTTTTTTTTATTTTTAACACTTTAGATGAGAGTTACTTTTTCTCTCGAAACTCGAGTAGTACTAATAAACTTATATAGAGTTATAACATTGTTTTATTTATATCCATCCATTATAATGAAACTCTACAAAGTTAACGCAGATTCCATCAATAATATTATTTATGTGTTTTATCGTTTATTTATACTATGCTGAATGGGTATATCGGTATAACGTTAGCAATAGATTAATTAATATGATGAATGACGTATTTTTATTTGCAATACACCAATAAAAAAATGGTATAAATTTATAATTAGTTTTATATCAAAAATTTCTTGTGTGATATCTCCTTTGGCGAATGTTTGCGGGAAGACTGCTGGACGTAATATAATTAGTTAGTTCACGTAGTCGATTAAAATTTTCTGTTGTCTGCCGCTGACATATTGGAGCTACCGGGTGTGACTCACATTTTCACTAATGAGCGAAAATTTCTCTAATTAATTTTAATTTTAATAGCTACACATAATAAACTTTCGATCCAAAAGCTAGTACACGATAAACACGAAATAAAACAAAAGTTTGGGATTGCGAATCCCGCAATTGGCCATTTAAATTTGTTTATTTAAACGCAACAAATGCTTTTGCTATGTATGAATTTGTTTAAAATACTGATGTTTTTAATAAAATTAAAATTTGACAAGCTAAAATATATTTCGTACATAAATAAATTATGCACGAAACAGCTTTTGGGTAGATTGTCTATTGCGTCCAGTAACTGTACTAAAAAGCTACAGTTAAACCATCGTAAATATGGCGCTACTATTAATTTGCTTTTAATATGGTGCATTTGTCGATACTGAAATATAGCATCATAGATCCTGGAGTCACTCATTTACCACAAATATAAAGCAGATCCAAAACCTTCAACAGCCGTTATAAAAAATGTTGTAAACACGTAGGAATATAAATTACGGCATATCCTAAAATTGTTGCACTCATCTATCCAACGTTCTTCTTGATCATGGAATACTACTGCTTCTTTTGAAGAAGAAGAATCACAATAATGAAATATTGAATCACTGTACACTGGAATGTATTGTTCCCACGTTGAATCCTTATGCACTTATATTAATATAATTACACGTATATTAATTTCGGAATTTGAGAAGAAAGTAAGAAACTGGCCTATAATAATAAAAAATATAGTTTACTTGTAAATATTAGATTGAATTATAAAAATTAAACAATATAAGTTCGTGTAAAATACTACATATTTATAATTGATTGCGCAATCTCCAGGTAGCGCGTCCCGCGGAATGGAATACGAAAATTCCGGTCGTAAATCAGATTCACCGCAGGGTAGGGGAAGAAAGTAGGAAACATGGTATAGGGAGTGGTCGGTGAGAGGTTAGGGGGGATAGAAGAAGGGCCAGTGATCTCGGGAACCGGGTTTCGGAAGGAAAGCTCGCCTTACTTTGAATGTAACGCCTCCGCAAATCCCTGTGGTCGCCGCCGAGATAACACAATGATGCACGAGGATGGTGACAATCTCCGCTCCCGAGTATAGACGGCAATGTCAACGTACATCCACGACACATATAAACAATAAACACTATGATCACACAGTGTTGGTGCACTGGAACTGAAAGAGTCCACACCGCGAACGTTATCGCGATCGAACACAATATCGCTCAAGTTGACATCTGTTGGCGTCAAGGTCACACTTCACACTAAGGCAAGCAAATCGGAAAGAGATCGAGGGTAGGGATTTGAATGCGGACACGTGATAATAAAATTATTCGCGGCCTATTATTATATTATAAAAGAAGATATTACAAACGATAAAAGTATGTTTTTTTGCGAATGTGGAACAAGTAATATTGCTTTGAAAAGTTAAATTTAATGTATTTCATGTGAAAATAGTAATCTATATACCTACAAGTATCGAAAAAGATTGTATAAAATATATTATAATTAAAAAATGTATTATAATTATATTGAAGACGTTGCTTTTATTAATAAATAGTTAGAAAATAAAATAATTTTTATCAATCGTGGTTGATGTTGTTGAGACCTTTGTGTTAATTTTAAAAAACAAAACGAAAATTTAGTTTTATAGTTTATTTTTACTATTTTATTTTTAATTTCGAGAATAATGTTTAAGAATTGTGATCGTCTCTCACAATAACGCGGTCATGCGGCAACCGAGACCTGGGGCGTGTTAACAAAAGGTGACATCAGCATAACAAGAGCAACGTTCCATAACAAGAAGCAGTTTTGTTCTCCAGATACAATAACGATGTTAAAAATTCGAAGAATCACCGCTAGACATTAAAAATATAGATAATGAAAGTAATTAAATTAAATTATAAAATTATTTTTAATTTGTATCAATGGTTGATTGCTTATTGGATTGACTTACTTAAAGGATTGACAGTACATCCAACGAGTTATTCTTTAGTTTTAAAAATTTGAATGATAAAATAAACATTGACGTACTGGAAACCCTGAAAGTGGACCCTTTGTAAGCGTATTTTTTAAACATGACGTGAAATGAATATCGGTAGACAGGCTGTCCGAGCGGAGTCTCTCAGTGGAGTCAGATGACAGAAGACTGGAAAAATAAATATCTAAAGTGTGCGAGAAAGGTTTAAATTTGCAATGGACTTATAAACTGGAATACTCAAAAAACACCAGGAGATATTTAATAGAAATTTTGGGTTTTCGAATTTTGACCCTCATGAAAATAAGGAAAAATATTAAAATGCGAATACATCTCTTAGAAGATACTAGAATGGAAGTCACTGCATTAAACCATTATGTTATTTTTCCAATGTTTCAAATCAAAATATAGTCCTGATTTGTTATCTATTTTGGTAAAACTTGTCAATTTTTAAAGACCTGGAAAAGGTTTTTTTTTTATTTGACATTTTTACAATTTTTTTTATAAGATGAAAAAAAATATAAACAATTATTATTAACATATTCACTAAGTATAGTACAACGAAACACCCAATAACAAAAAACTTGCCTGGACTTATTTGATTTTTCATAAGAAACAGTGTATTTATTTACACATCTAATGATGTTCCAGATAATGATGATTTCACTATTACTTTATTATGTAAATATTGATTTTTCATATTTTTAAGTACAATTATGATTTCAATGAGAACACATTATTATTGTAAAGTTGCAGTTTTTCAGAACATAGTTCTGTAATAATTTTAATACATATGAAATGTACCAATAAGAAAGATATACAGATAAAATCAATTAATCGAATAAATATTTTCTTGCCACCGGGATTCGAACCAGAATAATTTAAAAAATGGAATAACAGATGTATCAATTTGAATGTGCAGCATATTTTTTATAAAGTTTGTCGTTAACTATCAACGCTATCTGTCAATCAATCATAGAGCATGGTATAATTACTTGGGGTGAAGCGACTACGTCTGCAATTAAACTGTTTAATAGAATGCTAAAAGACTTAAATCAATCGAATTGTCACAAGAACATGAAACTATATATTAAAACTTGGATTCGTAATATGAGTAGAGCCAGTATTGGTGCACTCACCCAAACATATTGACTCATACCTATGTTAATTATTGCTACAAAGTGATCCAAAAATTAAGTCCATTTTAAAATTGTTCTTCATATACACCTTTTATATGATAATAAATGTAATTCTATCTACTTGTAATTTTAATTAATTGAACAATTGCTTGCCTGTCTCGACACAGAATTTCTCTAGTGAGACGGGCACAGTCCAAACAAATTTTTATATAGTATTATATAATTGCTAATAAATAAAAAAATAAATAAAAAACTTACTATGTTGACACGATCAGCGCATTTCCCCGGATAGGAAAAGTTCCTGGTTCGAATCTCGGTGGCAACATAATATTTTTTCGATAAATTGATTTTATCTGTATATTATTTGTAATTTATACATTTACTTCGAATTTATAATAATGTCATTGTATATAATAAGTAATGTTTTAATAATTACATCTCGTGTGAGATGAAATATTCAAACGAAGCAAGTCACGAATGCTGTTCCCTCTAATCCTGGAGTCTGTAGTTTGTAGTCAGGTCTCACTTGTCACGGACCATTAGCTCGTCAGAGTTGGACTGAACTTGGGGATGACTTTGCGAGATAAACTTTTTAGCGACGATGGCCTTCACCGTTGCCAAGTCTTCTAATTGGTCAACTAGAGTAGATAACCCAAGTATAATATCGTGTGGCTGAGCACATCTGACAGGCTACGCTTTTGGGTACAGTGATCTAAACATATTATACCTACGAGTTCGTTACCTTAAAATAATATTTCATATTGTGGAAGGTACAATTATGGCAGAGAAACCCATCTATTGTCTGGTAGTAACAAATTAGTGGTTCTAATCTAAAGATATAATTTAAATACTAATTTTACGCATTAATTATAAATATATACATATAAAATCAATTTTGTCGAAAAATATTGTTTTTGCGCTACCGGGATTCTAATCTGGATCTCTATTTTCAATCCGGGGAAGTACACTACCAATTGTGTTATAGCGCCAGTATTGTTCGTGACAAATTTTCGAACCTATATGTTACACTTTTAATAAAAAATGAATTGATCAATCTGGCGTCTGCAGTGGGTTTACTCAAAGGTATTTGAGATTCCGTAAAAGCAATGTAATAAATAATGGAACGACAGATGTATTCATTTGAAAAAGTGTAACATGTGTGCTCGAAAATTTATCGTTAAAAATACTGTCGCTGTAGCATAGTTGGTTAATGTACCTTCCCCGGTTTGAAAAGAGATTCAGGTTCGAATACCGGTAGCGCAAAAACACAAAAACAATATTTTTCTACAAAATTGATTTTATATGTATTTATTTATAATTAATACATTAAATTAGTATTTAAAATATCACAGACCTGTGTTCTGAATAATTACAACATCACAATAAGAATGTGTTCTACTTAATAAAATATATAATTCATTCATGATTAGGTAACACATTTAATAATACACAAATATTATTATTTGTGAACGTTTTAAAATTATCTTTTTATATTATTTATTTAAATTTTTTGAGATTGCCATAAACCATGCACGAGAGAACCATGTAAACTAACCGGTGAGTTTTATTATATTATTTTGTAGGTAATACTTATTTTTATTTTTATTTCTTTATTAATTATTTTTGTAATATAATAGAATAATAACTAATACAAATTAAATTAATCAATTAGAAAGATATATAGAAAATTTCAATGATATTATTTTAATTTGTATTAAAAATGACATATTTCTTATAAAAAAGTGCTATCATTATGAATAATAAATAATACAAATATTAATTAATTATTTACAATGCATAATAGGTTTTTTTATATTTTTAAAATTAGCGATATTGACTTTGTGGTTAAAATTAATTTTTAGATAATTTTACTTGATTTTTTAACCACTTAATTAATTAATTCACTAACCGTATTTTATTTTTTTAAATTATTATTTTTATTTTCTAATAATTTTGTATCATTAAGTCAATTTCCAAATCTTTCATCACCGTAAAATTTTTAACTAGGTACTAGATTTATTTTTAAATAATTTTTATTTAATTATTATTTTTTAAAAATTAATATAACATGATATTTGTACCTATATATATGTTTTCGATTAGTTAATTTGACATCCTGAAGAAGGAAACGGTATTTTCTGTAACCAGCTGGTGTATTAATTAATTAATTAAAAACAACGTTAAATAATCTAAAAATGTATTTTATGTAACTGATTTATAAAATTCGTACGATTGTATATTTTCTGAAATAGTATGATAAAAAAATGCTTTGTTATATAAATGTTATTAACAAAAAAAAATGATCTATCGCCTACGATAATTTATTTCGAAACTTTTGATATAGATCTCATGAAACAAGAAAGAGAAGTTAAGTTTGTTTTTCAATTATTTTTCAAATCACTATTTCAAGATTAACCCCTCCCCTTCTCCTTTTCGCAGAGATAATATAGAAGTTGGTCCCCACGAGATACGGGAGTCGGTTCTTAACTTTACCCTCTCTTATCTCTGACTGTTCAAACTGCTAGTTTCAAATTATAGTTTCATTTGCTCGTACCTTTTGTCTTTTTGTTTGTAATGTTATTACGCTCTGTAAATGCATCGATCACTGGCGTTATGTTTATTAGCAGAACTCAACCGGCCTCGCCGATTGCTAGTGCTAGGCTACACACATAATGATTTAAAATAATATATATATTCTATGTCCAATTTTGGCAGAACTAATTACATAAAAAAAACTATTTTATAACCTACACTATGTTAAATTATAACATTGTAGATTCCTCAAACAACTTACAAAAATAAATAAGTATTGCTTATTTTCAAAATTTAATAACGCCATTTCTTTATAAATCTTAATCAATGTAAATCTACTATGTGTATACATTATGACGTTATAAATGAGGGCCGCGTATACAATTGCCCCGTCACTTATTTTTGTCAAGCGCCTTGACATTTCACAAATAGTTACCCTCAGGTTGGTATCACAATCGGTGTCTCAGCTTATAAAAACGGTTCAAATCTATAGTTCATTTTCAAACCGTCGCTAGAGCTGTCAGACTAAAATGTATCCATGCGTGATTCACTTTACCTAGAGGGTAAGTATTTTTTTATTGTTCAATCACCAGTGCATAATTTAATGTTAACTTGTTAATCTAATCGCATGGTAAAAGATCTTTACAGAAAACAAGATGTTAACCTCTGGAATTTAACCTCTGGGCTTTGCCTTTGGAATTTAACCTCTGGTTTTTGCCTCTGGTGTATGCCACTAGTGCATACCTCTGTTTTTTAATTTTAATTTTTACTTTGGATTACCTTGGAGTTAGTCGTCTCACAGAAGGTGGCAAATTTTATCATGATGATCTACAACAAATCACGTCTACGAATCTGATCGCGTCGGCCTAGATGCTGCGGGCCAAAACCTGATATGGTGCCAAGACATCTGGTCTCCCATACAAGAAGAACGTCAAATTTGTGCCCAACCCGAGGAGATGAAGATTTATCGCCTGGATATGTTTTATTTATTGTAGTCTTGTGTTTTTCTTGATTAGATGTCTAACTTTTACTTAAGACTAACATCTTTTATTTATTACAGGTATTATTATAAATTTTTCCCAGTTTTGGATGAAGGTAGAATGTAACAAAAATGAGGTGGGTATATGTGCTCAAGGTAAAAGAACTCATGTTCTACATTGTCTAGCCGGTGAAAAGGAAGGACGTAGGTCTTTTACCCCAAAATATACATATATTTATATTTTTTTAAGCTCTTTAGCAAATTGAATTCAAATTTAACCCATATCCTTTTTGTGTAGTGTTGTAATGAATTATATATATATATATATATAAAGTTTTTTTATTTTATGGTTTATTGATTGATATTTTTATTTTTAATTATGTATGTACGAAGTCTTTTTCAGTTACTTCTATTTTTATTAAATTTAAATTTATTAGTTACAAGTCATTACGTACTTACCTACTTTACTTGTTTGGTTCTTAAAAATAATAAAATTAAAATAAATCAAAATCTTTAGATACTGTTGCGAAACAAAGCCATGGCACTTAAATAAATTAATGACTCTAATAACTGCAATTGAAATTAGAAAATTATTGAGACTTGTTTGTGGGAGTAACTCGAATGGAGCGACTGATGTTTGCAGGTTATGAATATCAGAAAGGTTTATTTATGGTGAATTTGAAGGCCCTAACTCTTCTCATATCTCACGCGTTTGTGTGAATGTCCGCCGTGTATATAAATGTTGCGGAGTGTGCGTATGAGTATAAGTATTGGTGATTGCGGCTAGAGCAGGTTGATAAATTATACAGAAGTTACAGTCGGTTAGCGTTTATTGTGGGATGATCCACAAATAAATTAAGACAGTTTGAAGTTTAAATTGCTAGTTAATGTTAGTGACTAGCGATGCTCATTGGAGGTCATTCCGAAAAGGTGGCCAGGGAAAAAGTGATCACTTCAGCTGGGTTCTCGAATCGATTGCGTTGTGATGTATTAACATCTAGATTCGGTTGGTACTAGGCGGCGAGGAATGGTTGTAATGTAATTGGTTAAACGGCCATGTCTGTGAGGTATGAGCAGGTCCACTACAAACCCATAAAATTGTTGATCAATAAACAAAACGTGCGCACGGTCAAAACAATGCAACATTAATTAATATTTTTAAACTAAAAAATATAATTCAATTAATCTTCACAAAAAGTAACTTTGATCAACATTTGAAATGAAGTGTACCAATCCACATAAGTCTTATTATGTGGATTGGTACACTACACTTATTATATATCATAAGGAAGGTAATTAGTACTAATAATTATTTTCAATGACACTGCCATGACACCAATCCATAAATTGGTTCCCGTCGCGCGTAATTTCAGGCTTTACAAAACATCATAACTCTTTTTTCCGGATCCAAGCACCACCCATCGCGTGTCCGTCGTAATGGATCGTTCCGTATAAATAACTTTGAGGCAGAAAACTACATTTCTCTCGCGCAAACGAAATGTCACCCTTTTAATTAGCGCGGACACTTTTCGCGGAAATTTATTTCAGTTTATTAATCATGACCTATCCCTCAATAGGCCAGTATTTTGTGAGGGATGTAAAGGATTATTGGTACCTTTTTAAGAAACAAATAAAGAGCGCAATATATCACGAAGAAGAAAGAATAGAAATAGTTGATTCAGGACGTATAAAAGGCAATTTAACAAGTGTTTTCATTCTAATTCCTAATTAGTGAAATAAATTCACAATGACCTCCTTTTTGTAGTAAAACAGATTTTTTTTTTATAAATTAAAACATAGAAAATGTACTACCATTTTAAATATTTAACTAATTGAGCAACTTATTAAAATAATTTTTCAGGTTAGCGTAGTATTTTTTTTTTTATAGAATGAAGAGCGAAGTCGAGTCGAAATAAAAAAAAAAACACTATTGAATCGGGCAAAAATTTTTTTTCCTCAAAGGTATAGAACACTATCAGTTTAATTTTGGACTGTTATTAATAGCCGGGTAGCGTAACAAAAATTACAATATTAGAATATGGAATTTTATAACTGTGGCACAAAACTGATCTGAGGTGTCGATTTTCACGAAATTCATAAAAGAGCCAATTTCTCGAAAATTGACGCTCTTTTACTAAAATTATATTTTGACATTCTGGTCAGTCATGAGTTGGCCTATGAATCCTCCAAGTATACAATGAAACATTTAGTTGATATATTTAAAACTCACATTTTCATTCTCACATATCATTTTTCAAATCAGTAGCTAATTCCAAACGTGAAAAATTACCCTAGTAACAAAACTACACAGCACACATTATTAAATAATAATGAATACAAATGTTGTATTCATTCTTAAATAAAAACTTGGACACGAACGATTCACAATGAAATAGAATTTTTGAAAGACAAATACACTGAATAAAATATAAAATAGAATTTACGACCCCATTTATGATAATGGTCTCTAGATAATATAATGTGGAACTCTATAATATGCCAGGATAATCAAATCAATTAAAGTCGGAAAATGATGTAACGGGTGTCCTGCGGAAAATGTTAAAGTTTAATATTAAATAAAAATAACTACAATGTTATTCTCATATTTAATTTATACAAAATGAAGTTTCACGACGCGGATTTTACGTTTTATAAATAATATTGTCTAAATGCCGTCCATTTCTCTCAAGACACTCTTGCAATCGGACTCTTAAATTTGCGAACACGCGAGAGCTAAGCGTTGGTTCAATGGAAGCAACTTCACGGTGGATATTTTCTTATAGGGCCTGAATTATTCGAGGATTGTTGTTTTAAACTCTCGACTTAAGGTATCCCCACAAAAAAAGTCGCATGGCTTAAGGTCCGGTGACCGAGGTGGCCAGGATATGTCTCCGTACTTGTTGATTAATTTATTGGGAAAAATTCCCCTCAGCTTCGCCATTGAAAGTGTGTGGAGTGGCCCTGTCTTGCTGAAATTGTGTTTTATTGTTGAAACCGCGAAACAGCGCAGATGCGGTATCAAAAACACGTCGATCATTCGTTAATACACGTCAGCAGTGACTGTCTCTCGTTGGTTAAAAAAAATAAGGGCCAATTATCCCTCGTCCATAAATTGCACACCATACTGTCGTTTTTGGATAATGCAATCGTTTTTGATAGCGTTCTCTTGGGTTTCTGGGTTCCAGTATCTCATGTTCTATTTATTAACATAGTTATCGATATGAAAATGTGCTTCGTCAGTAAAAAATATGTTTCCAAGCGTTCGTGCTCTTTCAAAACGTTCCAGTATCGTTATCGCTAAAGTTTCACGTAAATAATAGTCATTTTCGTTGAGAAACTGCACGATTTGCAGTTTGTATGGGTGATTTCTTTTTCAAAATAACGTGCACTGTTTTTTTTATTCCAGTAGCGGCCGCAATCTTCCTTATCGATTTACGCGGATTGCGCATAATTTCACGTCGAACTTGAGCCACATGTTCTGGCGTCGCTGCTGACATTGATGGTCCCGGAGAAGTTAGGTTAACCATTGTCCTATTTTGTCTGTACTTTTGAACCCAACATCAGATAAGTTGCGAGCTCGGCCCATCGGCATAATAAAAGTGAATACAAAAAGCGCGACGCGCACGAACCAATGAATCACCGCACTTTAAATGCAAATGCGCACCGCACTGCGACTGGCAAATTCTAAAATCACGCGCGCCGAACAATACCCCTCCCACTTACCCCACCCTGATGGTTTACGAGCAATTACAATTTAATCTTGAAATTTTTCCGCTGGACACCCTCTATTACACGCAAAACCGGGAATCCCCAAATAAGATTTTGTTCAGTGATCTACAAGGGCGCGGGAGAAGTGGTAATAAGGCTGAAGTTGAAATGGATTGGTGGTGTGGTTGCAGACTATTGTACTCTGGGGTTGATAACTGGAAGAGGGATGTCACGGATAAAAGTAAATGGCGACAAAACCCGTTTTTTTTAAAAAAAAAAAGAATAAATTTTAGGTAATGACAGTATTCACGAGACAGAAAGAGATATTCATATCATCTACTAATGAATAAAAAAAGAAAGAAAGATACAAGCTTATAAAAAGGACGCGTAATAGGTGTGTAAAAAGTTTCAACGTTTTTTTTTTTTGATAAATGCGTCCATCAGCCTAACATCCTCAGAGTTAAAGCGACGCATTTTATATTGTGAATTGACTCTGTGGATTTTAGTGCCTACTCACCATCTTGTGTTTTTCCTCTTTTAGACCCTTACCATTTTAAATGGCGGAAGTGTTGTACACGAAAACATTTTTTACGCTGTTTGATGCTGTGTGTATATCGTGAAAAAAATCTACTATCGTCGCCACAAAAAAAAAAACATTTGCTATGTTTGTGGTAGTAAATTGAGTGTACGTGCGTAGTACGCTTATCAAGACAAATTTCTCAACAGAAACATTTTAACAATTTTAATATACCCACTGCAAACATACCAAAAATTATTTAAAAAGCTTGGTAAATTAGGCGGTGCAATGATGTAACCATCAAAAATCGAATAGAATCCTAAAATGACCATTTCAAAATTCACCTAATAAACTGAAGAATGTGTTAAAAAAACTGACGAAGTCTGGAGAGAGTTACACATGATGGCCGCAAGAATCAGGTCGTATATGTTAAGTTTTTTTTACTTTTCTCTGTACGTAAAATATAGGACATATTATACATATTTATGGAAAAAGTTCATTGAAATATTGCGGAAATTGTGTCTTGAATTCCCAATTAACAAGTATCTAATAATTTGTTCAAATATATATAATATAAATGATAAAATCCTTTCCGGCACTTGCCGCAAGAATCAGGTAGATTTCGTCAGATCGTTATTTATATACTTATAGAGTTAAGTAGTGAGAGATATTTATCTCCTGCGCACAAGTACGATTTTACCGATTATTACTTTTGTGGAAAAACTTTAATAATGACACGTGTTGACGAGTCGAAAAGTTGGTCTAGACTTTTGTACATAGTTTCCTCAAGTAAACCGTTTAAAAAAAAAACGATTTGACTTAGAGAAGACACGAGTTCTGTGTACATATAATCTGATATCAATAAAACTTTTCTAAAAAATTGATCTGGTAGATATTTCGGCTATATTCATTTACTAGTCAACTAACTTCGTGAATATTGAAACTAAAAAAAAATGTAAGGAAGGGCAGTTTTCTTAAATTATCTTTGCAGATTGATATTCGAATGAACATTATTTTTAATTTGTTGATACATTTTCAGGTATGTTCAAATGCGTTTTGAGATCCGAATACTAACAGCGTCCCTAAGCGACCAAGCTGCCAGGGACCATTAGATTTACGACAGAAAGGCTTTTATAAGATTGTGTAAAATATTCGTCGATTCCCTGCGGGTATTATATCTCACGATCGGCTGATAAAAATCTATAAAGAAACGACACAAAGTGAAGTACAATATCTCCCGGTAAAGTGCTAACAGGAAGACAAATATTGGAAGCAACTTGGAAACTCAATTATTATTACATTTGATAGATATCTCAATTAATTAAAAAAATAAAGACATTAAGTACTGTCTTTAAAATCGTTTGCTATCTAAATAATCCTACAAACATTTTTTGATTGCTCTAAATAAAATTCAGTATAATTACAATTTTCTCTTTACACTTAACTATTACTCCGCCATATAAATGTGTTGAATCCCGTACTTACCCAAATTTTGGATAAACCTTTAGAATCTTGCGTAAAACCTCAGCCCTTGATATAAATGTGTTATATTGAATGAAATCTATGGTCTATCTTGAGGATAATATAGTCACTCTACCTCATCTTTTAGGATATTTCACCCCTCCCCCTGCCTGGACCATCATTTAGGGCTTACTCAAAACAAAGGAACTTTACTCGCGTTTCTCCCTTAGCCCCTATTTTAAATTATAACTAAATCCTAAACTGTGGACGCGGATCGCTATTATTATATAAAATAAATTAATAATCTAAAGACTATATAAATAACATATAATACATAATGTGAAGTATGTAAGTCAGGTACAAAATAATTTCACTTTACATATAGTCGAATATACAATATTTATATTTTTTATTTATTATCTTTGTTTTATTAACCACTGAATTGAGTTTAAATACATCTACCGGTTTCGAAAAATACCATTTTCTTCTTCAGAATGTCATAACTAACTAAAAACATATATCATTGTTTCTTCACCAGAATCTATTTTTAAAAAAACAATTATTTAAAAAATCAATTTAGTACCTAACTCAAATTGTTGCTTAATACAAATTTAGTCGAATAATTTTTAGGAAAACATTTTAGAATGAGACTCGTAGTTAAATTTAGTTGGTTGTTTATAATTTTTTGATTAACTTTACATGCTTTATTTATCTCCAACGATTCCAAATTATTTAATTTGTGACCAACACCGTTTATATGCAAAATTGACAATCCCAATTTTTTATCTTAACCGTTAACCACAAAGTTAATATTGCTAATTTTAAAAGAATATACAATACATAATAAAAATGAAATTAATGTTCAAGAAAATAGTGAAGGGGTGGACTAAGGCTAAAGAACTTCAGTATTACGTATTTATGGTACAGCGATCGACATAATACATTCAACGGCAGAGTTTTTCTAGAATTCTGTGTTGTCTGAACGTGTTTAAATAAATGACTAACAGGTTTCGCCCACCTAGCCGATAAAAAATACATTCACATGATTTTTTCGTTTTATAAATTTAAATATATCAGTTATCATTTTAGTGCCAGACTACGAAAAATAAATTTGGTGGATTCGGTTAACGTTTTAAGTAGTTTCTGATTACGTACTTTTAGTCTATTTTAGACTCGATGCAAGTAACAATTTAACTCCCCTCTTGATGTTCGTCAACCTTATATGCCAACCGTTTTGAAACATAGCCACAATAAACCAACGGGAAATATAGTTGGTCTCGGCTACAAGGGACTCGGGCGCAGGGCTAGGATAATCTTTTCAGTCATTTTTATCCGGTTTACTATAACATTTCTGACATTCCTGATACACATATTCTTGCATTAAAATGTGAAGCTTGCACTTTATGAAGGATGAATGGTGTTTCGAATTCGTAAAACACGCTTTTGGCGCGTCTTTCGATTCAGCCGCGACCACTGTTACTGACACATTTCCGCGTCCAAATTCGCATCCATATATTTCCTAATGCTCGTCTTATCAGTGTGAATTGTGACCTTGACGTTAGCAGACGTCAACTTGGGTATTATTTATTCGATCTCGACATCGGGATAGCACTCACGGTGTGGACTTTTCAGCTCCAATATTTTT
The DNA here is from genome assembly GCA_022840565.1 of Eubasilissa regina. NCBI lineage: Eukaryota > Metazoa > Arthropoda > Insecta > Trichoptera > Phryganeidae > Eubasilissa > Eubasilissa regina. Next base: position 18,846,129 of record JAINEB010000013.1, read on the forward strand.
TGTGATATTGTATTTTGAGCACGTATCGTTTGTTGTTTGTGTGCCGTGGGTGAACTTGTGATATCGCCGTATTTAATTGGAATTGAAGATCGGCTCTTCCGCGTACCATTTTGTGTGACCTCGGCGGCGACTTCAGGGATTATGGGGGCATTATATACCAGGTAAGGCGAGGAGTTTTTCGGAATCCCGGCTCCCGGATGACTGGTCCTTCGACTAGAACCCCTATCCTCTCACCGACATCATTCCATACCAAGATTTCCCCACTTCCCTCCCATACCTTGCGGTGATTCCGATTTACAATCGGAATTGTCGTATTCCATTCTGCGGGACGCGTGATTCGGATAATGCGCAATTCGTTCATTTAGATTCTATCGATCCGGATTTACAGTACGAATTCAGATGGTAATGGATGTTCAACAAAAAGTAGCCGATTTTAGATTAATGCTATTTCTTTTACTTGGTTGTCTAGGTACTTTTTAAAAGTAAATGCTTGTCAGCTGTCATGTAAACAGTAAGTCATTATAAAATAGAGCATTATATGGTACCATATTATTTTTTATGAAAACACATCATGAAAGTAACGGATTAATTATTGTTGGAATTGAAAGAACGTGCAATCTTTGGTTGCTGTTTGGCACCTGCTAATCGTAAAATTTAGAGTTATATGGCGAAATTGGATGAAACAGATTCATACGTCAGGTATGTAATATACGAGCACCTATGTCACCGGAACGGTGATCAGATGAAAACATTGAAGCTGTGCGTAAAAGCGTGGCTGCAGACCGACAGACGCCGTGTGCAGCAATTGAAACTCTCAAACACGACAGTTCATCGAAAGATCTTCATTTTAATACATTGTCGTGTGAAAAAATCTTCGTGCGAACGCCGATTTAGATTTTGCAAATTGGACCGCACCCAGGGGCCGTGTGAACACTGTACTAGGATCCGTTGGACGAATCGGGACTGGAGTAATGGCTCTCTGGCGGTGCGGTGAAGCACGACACTTCCGCGCGAGTAGGCGGCGTGAGTACAGCGCTGTGCGGCGTTTCCGCCGAGGCAATGGCGAAGGAGAATATTACAAACTAGGCATTGTTAGACGCGGTGAATTCGAGAGATTATGGGCCCCGATTCACCCGCATGATGGATGGATCGCCTGGCTGAGACTTGTGTGGAGATTATCAGTGGGCGGCCGTATAAACGAGTCGAGATCTTTCTACTTTGACCTGCTCAAGATAACGTGCCCTCGAAAGGGGAAGGTGAGATGGAATTCTGGTCCGGGCGTGTGCCGCTCGGAAGACGGCCGCTACTCACCACTCAAACGGATAAATCTAGTATAGTAAAACCGTAACTTCTAAAAAGTGTCTTCTCATCAGTCGCGGAAGTGTCGAACTTTGTTTGAAAGAACTATTAGTTGTAAAATAAGATTTTGCACTCTCTTTGTGCGCGATTATATTGCCTTTTGTAGAAATAGAATTATATTGTATATTATGTTATAACGTGTTTTACATTTGTTGTTGTATTCCTACCTGTCCGATGAAGTAGCTGGCACCAACAAACAGACTGAGCTTAGCTGGTGACAGTACTTTCTGGCGTACTATCCGCCAGAGCTAGAAAGTACCGTAATAGTATATAAAATCCAATTGACCCATCTATTGATGCCAATGGATCTATCGGCTATCTCTTGTTGGAACGTCCTATATAAAAATGTTTGTTAGGGGGGGAAGAAAGTCTTGCGAGCTTACTTTGAAACACGTTTTAAAGAAGCATAGCGTGGATTATCAATTTGTGTATTATTTCTTTTTAAGATTATTAAAAAAAATTAATAATAGATGTATCATTTATAAGTTACAAATTTGTCAAAAAGTTAATCGGTTGTGTGGCGAAATGGTAACGCATTTCGCGTAACAACCAATTATCATATCCTTAACATAGATTTTTTCTAAATTGATTAATTTGATTTGTTTCAAAGTTAATAAGTTTTGTACGTTCTATCATTTATTATACTCTAATTTTAATTTTCCTGTACTGACTATCGGAAATATATTAAATCTCACTCCTGCGAGACGTCAGAAATAAGGTATTCATTAATTGAACCAACTCAACTTAAGGGTTACCAAATTAATCACCTCGCGACATAATATTTGAGCGTGTTCACATTATTAGAAATTCTTAACTAATTTATTGTGTAGTCTTGACATACATAATAATTATGTTTCCATTGTACAGGGCGAATATTATGTTCCAGCCTAATTTTGTTTGGCCGCCATTTTGGTTTGGCAGATATTTATCACTTCGAATTCAGTAGTCATAGAGACTAGTTGATTACAATTTATTATGAAACATCTAACGCCTTAACAACGTGTTGAAATTATTAAAACATTTTATCTAAATAATAATGGCTATGCTGTAATCATTAATGGTGATCGCTATCGTCACATGTCACCGAATTGGGTCGACTGGGTCTGAAACACGCCTGGTTTCAACAGGACGGCGCTACTTCATACACTGCTCGAACTTCATTTGAAATTTTGTGAGAAATTTTTCTCGACCGCATGTTGTCAAAAAGTAGTGATATCGACTGGCCTCCTTGATCACCTGATTTGACGGCTCCCGAGTATTTTTTGTGAGGTTCTTGAAAGGAAAATTTACTCCAATAAGCCAACAATTTCGATGCTACAGAACAATATTCGAATTTAAATTGCTGAAATAATAAGAAAATAGTATGCGAGAATGTTATAAAAAGAGGCAGCCACTTAGCTAATGTCATATTTTAAACGTAATTGTAATAAATTTAATAATTGATAAATAAAAATTAAATTAAAAAATTATATTTTATTTTCTAGTTATTCAAAATAAATATCGGCCTGGAATATAATATTCACCCTGGATTTAATAGTAAGAGTAAAACAAACCCTAACTACCTAATTCTAAATTACTTTGTAAATATTTGAATACATAGACTAATGCATAATTAGGCTTCTAGAAAAAAAAACATTATATATTCGTGATATGATACTGAATAAGTACTATATTCATATTGTAATTGAAATAATTTTTTCTAAGAACTTAATTGCCAATCTTCGAATTCTTGGAATCGTGAAATAAATAAATAAATAAGTATTTAAAATATAAGGTAGCTATGTACACTTATACTCATCGAGTGTAATTATCACATATCTGATATTCTTATTTCTTAAGCGGCGTTGGTTAGTTTAACAAAACCCTGAATCAACCCTGCTTAACATAAGTAAAACGATCCTGTCTTTTCCTGGGAATATTACACTTACTAAGATATTTATTTGCATGTAAATTTCACGTCATCCAACCATATTCCAATTAAGATAACACGAGATTCCCTATTGTTCATTTTGTGATTCTCATTGTTTATACGTAATTTTAGTCGGCGAGAAAGTATTGATTATATCCCGACTACTTTGTGTAGATGCTGTAGTATTATTACCTTATTGGCCAATATATATCAAGAGCAATTGCCTTTACCGAATACATTATGTAATAGTAATTTTGAATATGTGATAAAACAAAGAATATTTTAGTTAAATAATACTCATTTAATCAAAACTTTCATAAAATCCTCTATTTATAACATCCTCCTCCATCTAAAACTAACATACATACGAGTTGCATTGCAATAATTTCAAAATTCAGTTTTACTACTGTGATAATGATGATGATCATGATGTTTTATTGAGTGCGGGATAATACCCAATGCGTGGTAACAAAAGTATTTATTTCCGATGCTTCTATGCAGTGTATTACAGGAAAATATAACATGTTATCGATTTTTATGGTTCGGAGCTAAGAGAGCGCACTGTCCGCGGCGCAACAAATTTTTCTCTCTCACACACTATCAATCGTACCAACATCTACGCATTCGTCCCATAGATACATCATAACTACAAACACACTAGACTTAAGTGAGGTGAATACAAAAAAAAAAGATAAATAAAAAAATGTATTATCCCCTGATGCGTCCGGAGATAAAACATACTTTCTTCATTTTCATCACTAAAATATTTCAAAACACGTACTTATACAGAGTTTAGACTTAATTATGAAATATTAATATTGTTACCGATTTTACCCCGTCCCGTGAGTTTATTGCTCCTGTTTTACCAAGTAGTTATGTTATCATGCCTGTAATAAAACTGTCAGACTAAAGAAAATCCTAGAAAAGTTTATTCTTCGAAAAAAAAAAAGATTTTCAACTCTGAACGCTAGCGCAAATCTTTATATAAACTAAATGTTCGTTTTCTTACATTATGGTAAACAAAACAATTTGCTTATTAAAATGTTTATATTATCATTTTTATGCCATTTTTTATTACCTCTGTATCTTGAGAGTCATTTTTATGTATATAGTCTAATGTCAGTTTTTTTTCGAACAATAATGATCATTATGTTACGCGTTCCTTAAGTATGCTTCGTGCATTATGCCGAGGGTAATGTCATTCCTACGTAACGAGGGATTTACTTGACAAACCTTCAAGTAAAATCCGTCATTACCGTGACACGATATCTCGCTATACAGCTACTCTCTATACAGCCTTTTGCAATGACGAGATTTTAAAATTATAGTTCAATTTTAATTTGTGGCACAAAATATTTTATTATACGTTCAAAAAAAGAAACGTAAAATACACTTTCAGGAATTTTCATTTCTAACAGGGAATATTACTTCAAACTGATCCCGAAAGCAGCGCTTAAGTTTCTCGAAGTATACTCAATACTACTTTAAATAACTGTAAAAATAAGCAAAAAGCAGGGCAAAACAAACTAAAATTGGACCAATTTATTCAACCAGATCCTTTCACAGCGATTGGCGGAACTGATGGCGACATTATGTCATACGATTCTTCATATTTCTCTTCAGGTTCCAATTAGAACGGCTCATTATTTTATTATATATTTGTGGATAGGTATAAATGAAACAATGTTATAACTCTACTTGAGTTTATTAGCACTACTTGAGTTTAGAAAGAACAGTAATTCTCATTGACAGATTAAGCATTAAACCTGTATTAATAATAATAATAATAATAATGTGTTTATTCCATCGTTCAGGTTTTTTTTAAACCTGATTCGTCATAAAGATAATACATATTATGTTATACATTAAAGGTTATGAAATAAATATGCTATGAAAAAGGAAACTAAGGAAAATATTAATAAATACAAAAAATATTTTTTTTTTTAAAAAGTTAATAAAAAGTAAAAAGTTCACACATATATACTCACAAAATATAAATATTACATGTATAACTACTTCAGTCACGGCCATTGTTGTATATGTAGCTATTTTGTAGGCGCTGCCATTCTCTCGTCAGGGAATTTTCACCTGTCGATTAGAGTTATTGTTCTTTCGAAACTCGAGTAGTGTTGATAAACTCAAGTAGAGTAATAACATTGTTTCATTTATACCTATTCATTACGATGAAACTCCACAAATTTAACGCCGATTCTATTAATAATATTCATTTTTGTGTTGTTTTTATTAATATATACTGTAATGGAAAAGTTAAGTATAAAAAGGTATGAAATGCATTTCATACTACAAACATAATGATTTTCTTATTTTTAGAATTACCAAAAATTTTACCGCTTTTTTCGTCCATTATTAGAACTCTTCGAAACCCCTCTTATACTACCGAACTAATTCACCACCAAACTTTAAATTTTAAGATTTATATTAATTGATAATATTTTAAAACTATTGTTTCCCTATCATTATACATACTCGTATAACCCGGGTTTACTTCTTAAATAATGGAGTCATATTATTGAAAGTCATGCCTTCATATAAAGACAGCGCAGAATTATTATACAAGTTTTAAAGAAAAATGAATAGAATTAAGAAATTCAACAATAAGGTATTAAATACAGGTAAACTTAGATGTATTTATCGCAATTTTTTGATATTTCACATCTCTTATTACGAAACCTCCCCTGTAGGTTTATATTCTTGAATCGCTGAACCTGAAAAATTTATTCTTTTTTGTTTCTTGTCTTTTCACTCCTGTGGAGTATTTTTGTTATCAAATTTAAGTATTACTTATAACAAATTAACAATAACAAATAAATGCACATAGGATTTAAAGAATGTTGTAATTAAGCTTTATTAATAATTGTGATAACACGATAACTTATACAGCTCTTATCAAAATTTGATCTTCAAAGTTTTCTGAATGGATAGGTATAATACAAATATGTCGACTAATCTTGTTGATTAACATATTCTGGAAATTTGTTTCAAATTTCTAGAGAAAAAAATATAGACAGATCTGCCGTATAAATAATACCTAATGAATTGTAAAAAACACTTAAAATTATATAATTTAGATTATCAAAAGACTAAACTATATGTTTTTAACTGTACCATAACTTTCTGGTAACATCTTAACCACTTAAGCGATTAATAATTCAGGTACCTACTTCTGAACCGTCGTAAGACGTGATGTCTTCTTGTTTCTCTATGTGACTACCCAAGAAATCTTTACGTGCTATGTCTTACATGTTCAATGCACCAAGAATATGTTAGGAAGACTACGGTAATGTACTTCAGTTGATCCATTAAGAATGCAAGGGTTGCTCTATCCAAACTATCTGTATAAATTTCCCATTCCAGAAACTGGGTCAATATTAAGCTGCAATTTTCCTTAAACTCAAACCAATTACTACGTTTCACATAGATTATCCTAAGTAATAAAAGGACCTTGATAAGTATTTATCGACTGCCTGAAAGGTTTAAATCACAATTAGGAATATATACAAGATAATAAAAATACTACATATTATATTTAAATTTATTTGTCCGATTTTATTTTGACTGGTTAGAATTTATAAAAATTTTTAATTAACAACCAAATCTAACATACAAAATATACCATAAAAAATATTAATAAAATTGAATTATTTATTATATTAACAAAATATCTAAATTTTATTGAAGGATTTGATTAGATTCGAATACATAATTTTTTATACTGATGAAAATATTACAATATACTGACCATTTAGTAATAAAAATAACTGAATTTATTTTAAATGAAATGAAGAGATTTTGTACGATTTGTTTTTATTATTTTTTGCTTATTTCTATGGGTATAATTTATAATGAAACATTTTCATACTAAAGATATCACAGTATCGTTCGCGAACAATGTGTACGGTGAGAGAACGAGATAATACGTTGTTCCAAGAATACTTAATACAATAAATATAAAGACTTATTTAATATTATGAAAAATAATGAGAACCCCTATTAATATTTTTATTGTAATTCATTTAAAAAAAAATGTTGTTAATAAAAACTTTATGATTACTATGTGAAGGGTAATCCTTTCCGTAAAACTGTTATGCAGTTTAGAAAATACTGAAAAATAAAATGTAAGTACGAATATACGTGTAATAAAGTTGAAGTTAATAATATATATGTAATCAAAAATTTACCATTGCTTTTAAATAGTAAATAGATATTAACATACGCGGTAGGAAGATTATTTCTACTCTTTACATCCTTTGAAGTGGAACGTTTTTGCCAGTATTTACATTCCCACACCGCTGAACCTACTTCATACACATCCACAGCTGAGTATATTCCAACCATTCTACTTCAGATGCATTTCCCGGTGTCCCGGACTCTAATGTCTCCATCATTGAATCTAAAGTTTTAGTGGATGTATTTTGAAATATCAAACGCTTATCTTTGTCTCTCTTTCTTTTTAATAGCTCAGTAAATCAACAGTTTGAGCTCGAGACTATCCAATTCAAATTTTTCAAATGTAAAGTACTGAAAAAGGCGTAAAAAATCGACTAGATTGCAACAGAATATGAAGAGAACGAAAAATTCAAAATACGTAATGACATTTCGTAAAGCAGTTCACATGAAATCTGCGTACTTGGCACTTCATAGGACGTCCCGCACAGAGTAAATCATTAAAGACCGACAAATGAAACAACGCCTTGTAACGGACGTGCCATTAGACCTCTCGCCTCAATCGGGCCACACGGCAGTAAGCGTTTATCGGATTGTACTGAGTTATTGCGAATTTAACGACCAAACGCTTCATCACCAGTAAATTCGCTGTTCGTGATATGATAAAATAAAGTGTATTCAAATCGCCCGACTAAATTATACGAAATATAATAAAAATCAAGGCAAAAGAAAAACAATTTCATAAAACGTGCAGAAGTATTCATTATTTGTTCTTTTGTCATGGCTTGATATCTTAATTGTTTCAGTATTATGCCTGACCCATCAAATGTCATCAACTTCGGCAATGTTGAATTTACTACTGGTGGTTCATTTGCCTATTTCGTATTCGCAACATTCTCGTATGTGCCTACCGCTGAGTGAACTACCGCCCAGTTTTCCTAAGTATAAGTAGTTTTTAATCCCCCCAACGATATTTCGATGTACTTACAACCGCTTTCGGTAGAGCTTTTAAAGAAAATTAATTATTTATGTGCTCCCGGCAAACTGTCTACCACTTATTAATTATAAGTATTTCTTAAGTTTACCCACAAATGTTCTAATCTTCCTTGTTTTAATGCAATGATACTAATACTATAGTAAGTATATTATAGTAGCCAGGATTTGTAATACTTGATACTTGGTAATACAAAGGCACTGTTATTAAACAAATATCAGATACCTCATAGAGACAAAGCTAAGTATGGGATAATTACCCCATACTTCCATATATTTTCCATTAAATATAATAAAAAATAGCTTTCTCTCTATGAGATATCTGATATTTGTTTAATAATTGTGGAATAATACAAGTTCTATATGAATATGCATTTATAGTATAGGTCATATTTAATTTATATACACATATATATGTATATATATATATATATATATATATATATATATATATATATATATATATATATATTTTTTTTTTTTTTTTTTACCATGAATACAGTGAGTATATAACAGCATTCATTCATATTACTTATAGTATTCTTCAACGTAGAAAAATAGTTTCTAAAAGCAAGACTAAAATAAAAATAATTGTATCAATTGTAACAATCAAAATGTATCTTACAAAAATGTCTGTTTATTCTCTGTACAATACTCCGCTCTTTGACCGATAAAAACAAAATTATTTCTCGGGACCTTGCGCAAAACATAAACAACATACCCTCTTCTCCCTGCTAATCCACCCTCACCAACTAATATAAATGTGTATTACATTGAATACCATTCGTTCCAAAATTGTCATATATCGTTATTATTTAGATAGAGCCTGCTCAAAAAAAGGCACCCCCTCCATCTAACTCTTATGTAATAACTATATCTTAATACTGATCAACGCCAGGTATGCTAGTTAATATATACAATTATTAGGAGAACACATTCTTATTGTGAAGTTGTAATTATTCAGAACATAGGTCTGTGATATTTTGAATATTAATTAAATGTAATAATTAGAAAAAGTATAACATATAGGTTCGAAAATTTGTCGTCAAAAATAATGTCGCTGTAGCATAGTTGGATAATATACCTTCATCGATTTGGAAAGAGATCCAGGTTCGAATCCCTGTGGCGCAACAATAATATTTTTCGATAAAATTGATTTTATATGTACATATTTTTAATTAATGCATTTAATTAATATTTAATATATATAAAACATACAAATACACCAAAAGATACGAACAATTTTAGGAAACCATAAAATATTAAAATTAAAATTACAAAAATATGCATATGATGATGTATATTATTAATAATTTTTAGTAATAAATGTTTTCTTCGAACTTAATTGTCAATCGTCGTATAATTAGAAATGTAAGAAGAAATATTTAAAAATATTGTGTAAATGTATGTACTAGTGATTACATTCGATACCTATAAATATAAATAGCTACGGATGGCTAGTTAATATATAAAACATGCAATTTATACCAGAATATATTTACGGAACGGTTATAGCAAACTACAACGTATTAAAATTAAAATTACGAAAAAATGCGCATATTTTTTTAATGTTATTTTCCAGCTATTTTGATTTTTGTGATAAAAAATGACATACTATTCAATAGCATGAAACTGTACGGTAGACAGCAACCTGCCGCAGCACAATTGCGTTGCTCCAATGAGTCAATTGAATAAAAGTGACCCGACCATCAGGGCCATATGATTGCAACATGACAACGCGCGACCTCACACGGCTCAACTCGTCAAAATGGTTATCCAGGAGCTCAACTGGTAAATCCTGCTGCATTCACTCAACAGTCCCGACCTCGCTCCGTCAGATTATCTGGTTTTTTGTTCGCTCTCCAATCAAACGTATGGTGTTACCGATTTTTATAGAAAAGAATACAAATTGAATGAAATATGGCATAAAGTTCTGAATAATATAATGACATATACACCAGTGATTGGAATGTTGTAATTATTTATTTAAAAAATTGATTTTATAGTAAATAACTGAACAGAACCTCAAAGATAGTTCAATATATTATCACGAATTATACTACATGCATATTTTATAATGGACAAGACTAATGACTAAGATTTGTATAATGTAGAGTGATGTTATATAATTAATTTAAATTATATTAGAATACGTTACCAAATCAGATGAATTAAAAGAACACGATTCTAAAAAGCTTTATCTTGTAAATCTTGGAAACACAAGCCGCAGTCAAATGTGATTGATGGCGGTTGTCTCAAAAAGTATTTGTTCTGGGAAAAGCTTGGCGCGCTTTTCTCCCTTGTTTCATTTATTTTATCTTTCTCTATTAAACGCCCCATTTCATGTTTGAGTAGGTAATAATAATACTACAGTAGAATAATTAAATGTGAATAATTCATAAATATATAAATATTGTGACGATTTTAATGAAATTTTTATACGTTTTAAAATATAATTTATTATAAAACGACCGCTTAGAAATGTACTAATAACTATTTACATATTTATTTAAAACATTATTTAAACCTTTATTGTGACTGTGATTATCTTCGATTATAAAGATTGGTTACTATACAGGGTGTAACAGACCTAATCCACTCAATTTATTGGTGGGATACCTAACTAAATTATGAGTCAAAAATGTTCAAGGAATATGTGCTTAATTTCAATTATGTCAACTTAATTTAGTTTAACCAGTTTCCTTTCAACTTCAATCGTATTACACGTTTATTACAACCCAAAAAAAGTCAAATGGCCGAGGAGAAAAATTATTCGCGACACTGTATAACGTATGAATTTAAAAAAGAAAACGACTCAACTGTCGCTACTAACAATATTTGTTCATTGTATGGTAACAATGTATTAAAAGATCGAACGAGTCGTATGTAGTTTATCACGTTTTATTCGGGGATTTATCACTGGATGTCGAGCCCCGCACTGGGCCATTGTGGATGTAAACTCGAGCCATTGTGGATGTAAACTCGGGCCATTGTGGATGTAAACTCGGGCCATTGTGGATATAAATTCTCGACTGACGTCAAGAGAACTTGCAGATGTAGCTAATAATGGAAATTATGTAAGTAACTAAATTACCATTGTTTTATTTAAAATTTTAAAATCTATTTATTTACAAAAACCGCATTTTCTTTTGCATAAACCCAATACATTCGAAATGTTTCTAAAAGTGAAAGATTTTCTCAAGAAATAAAATTCCTACTACAAAACTGTTTAAACTATTTTTGTATTGAACGATGAGAAGTATAAGTGGGTTATATAAACCATAACCTAACGTATCCTTTGTAATTCTGTATACTTTAATTGAATAGATGTTCGAAGGTAGCTTCTTGAATGTAGTTAGTCCCGCCAGAAAGTTAAGTAAAGTTCATATGTAATTTATATATGCACAGTTGTGTAGTATATCATAGTTTAGACTATAATAACGGGGTTGCATGTAGTGCCGCCCTTGGCATGTGTTCATCTAACATTTAGATTAAATTGAGAATTAATCATGAAAGTTTAGAATTTCTTTGGCGGACAATTTTCATATTTATATTTTAATATTTTTATATGCTGAAACTGAGAATTAAACTAGTTAGTTTATTAAAAAGAGAATAAACATGTCAGAAAAAAAAAGTTATCTGAAGTTTTATTAAATTTTTTAAAATCTGCATTAAAGATTGTCATTTTAATAAATAATTTATACGCTTAAAAATTTTTTTTTGGGAACATCTTGTCATTTGGATTAACTAATGCTTTTCTAATATTTCACACACTTACAAGTTTTTATGTTAGCAAATATTTAATTTTACGTCGTATTATCTCACATTTAAATTATAATTTTTAATCGATTGTAGAGCCATGTTCATAATCACTTCCCCTTCACGTCTACTTCATTACCATAGAAACCAAAATATTACGCGCAATAGAAACCAATTATTTTTCGGAACAGCATTCTAGCAGCGGGGTGTTCTAATCTTCAAAGCTTTCTTTCTTCTAATTTTCATTTGGAGCAACCCCCACAGCCTTACTTACTAATGTAGCCTTAAAGTATAATATATAATATATTACAGATCTTATATTAATGGGATAATGGAGAATGGTCATGTCTAGACTATGCCAAAAAATGGTGTCCAACAACGATACCATATTAAAATAATTTCAACCGTGAATCATTACAGAGAAGCGTTTTTATGTCTCCTGTCCATATAACGTATCTGGTTAAATATAAAATGGTTTTAAAATAATTAAACATCTCAAATCAAATTTTATACTTTTGTTTAATGTATATCATTGTTTGAAATCATCCAGCGATAAGTCTCGATGTAAATCAAATATTCACAATATTTTTCATTTAAACAGTAAAATTTCAAAGATTTCATTCATTGTGTGGAGCTTTTGAGAGAAGACTTGAGTATGTATTTTTTAATTACTGCTGAGTAAAATGTCAAGTATTTAATAATTCAGAGACATGTAAACCCGCGGCATTAAGTTCTCCACATTTTTACTACCCTTCACTGAGCTCCCATTGAACATGGCGGGTAGTGAATTATTAACCGTGCAATATTAGCATCCCTTCAATATTACTCTTTGGACGTTCAGAATATTCAGATACATCATTGTAAATATATAACATTCTAAATTATTCTATTCTCATTATAACAATGCCTGAAATCATCTCAACAAAAAATAAATATCGCTAATAAATAATAGATATTTCATAGAGACGAAGCTATTTTTTATTATATGGAAATATATGGAAGTATGGGTAATTATAGGGCTTAAGACCTGTCTTCGGCTGACTTAAGTGATCACTTTATACAAATACAACGTTCACCATTCTCACCCATTAATCAATCTCCATATCTATCAAATTTTTGGAAGTTGTATGTATGTTAAAATGTGGAAACATTTCGAGTACCACTGCACTATCGCCATCTATTGACTAAATGTGATATTCATTTCCCTGAAACAGTATATATATCATAATGAGAAACTAATTATGTTTTAAATTATTTATTCTTTATCTGTAAAATGTTTTTAACACATTATACTTGAATATGCCTGAAAAATAAAGATTTTTTAATTTTATATATTTTTTTATTTGACCAGTAGATTATTAGTAATATTTGAATATGTCCAAAAACACACAATTACTAGATTTTCACCTACAAAGGTAATGTTATTAAACAAATAATAGATATCTCATAGAGACGAAAGCATTTTTACTGTATTTAATTACCCATACTTCCATGTGTTTTTTATATTATTTTTTTATATTTTGTAGGTGAAAATCCAGTAATTGTGTGTTCTTGGGCATATTCAAATATTGCTATAAATATGTTATGTTACTAACAACAAGTGAAAATTGTGCACATATTTAAGAAGAAAAAATTAATGAAAACATATTTTTGTTGTAATATTGATATTTAAGAATATAATTTTATGGTATTCAAAACAAATTTAATATAAAATTGATACAAAGCTTTTAAAAATGGAACTAATAGAAATACTATATATATGAGGGGGCGGCGACTGAAATTCACCGCCATCACCCCTGTTCCTAGTTAATAGACGACACATTTAGAACAGGTTCCTGCCGAGAGAAGCCGCGTCTGGTCCCATTCCGCCCTTTATATACCACTTTATATACCGGTTTACATAATATACGATATTATATAACCCGTTTCATTTCACCACTGACCTCAACATATATACTAAAATTTGTCGTAAATTTAAATGGTTAACGTAGCATAATGGTAACGCATTCTCCCTACATGAGTTCTGTGTTCTTATCCTGGTTTAACGAAATATTTTTTCGATTGATAGATTTTCTCCGTGCATCTTTCAATGTGATTAATCTATTTTTATTTAAAAAAAAATACCAACCATCACGCCGTTTCCCCGCGGGGGTAGGCAGAGAAGAGTCACACTCATAGAGCGCCACACTCTTCTATCTAGACACACAATTATCGCCTCATCCACATTCATACATCTTCTCATGCAAGTTCGTCAATTATTGAGACTTCTAACAGGACCATCTTCCAGTATCTGATACTACCTGGTAGTGCCAAGTTTTCCGCGGATGTCCGTATTTTTGGTACCATCAACATTTGGGTCATAAGTATATCTTTATTACCATTCTCTCCTCATTCATCCGTTTCATATGACCAAACCACCTAACCGATACTTTCTTAATCTTACTCACTATATTAAGATCATCTTTATATATTTTTCTTATTTCTTAACCTGTTATAAATTGATCTGCCGCATACACGTCTAAGTGAACTCATTTCCACTGCATTCAGCCTTCTTTAGTTCCTATTACGTCAGCTCTAGGCCTCCCTTCCATACATTAGTATCGGCGGCATCAGGACACGGTCGACAGCACCACTTTTAAAGTCAGTCAGTTTTAATTTCAGCACCAAAGGGAAAAAGATCAAAAATCAAGATCAGTCTCATTTCAGTATTCCCAATTTTGTTTCCATTTTGCTAGACATTCCTCCATTGAAAATCTGAGGTAAGTGAATTAAATAACTAATAATAATAATAAAAAATCTGAGGTAAGTGAAGTTAAGTGAAGTCTGAGATAATTTAAAAATAAAGTAATTTTGTTATTAAGTATGTAGAAAGTAAGTTTTTCTTCACACTTTAACGATTAATACCTCTGACAAATATTCTGTTCATGTTCTTAATATACGTACATATTATACATTATAAACATTCTTATAAATATACAAAAAAGGCGAACAAGCTTCATAATGTAAGAAATGTTCACTGTCTCCTTAACTACTGATGTGTTGAAGGGTGGTATAATACGACTAGCTTGTTTAATAAAATGCTAAGATTCCTACTCATCAAGTTTATACTTTCAATAATAAAAAAGTTTAACAAGTTACGTCGAAAAACTTTGAGTAATATTACTTCAACATTGTATTCAACGTGTATTCCTCCGCGTTTTTATTTGTTGAACTTAATATTATGTATTATTTATTTATATATAAACATTCAACAGCATAATACAACAATAGAGTTGTGCACCCCCAAATAAGAAGGATTTAGAATTAAAGGGACATAAAATGTTGAGAAATTCATCAGAAAGATGTCGATTACATAATTATTTAATATTTTTAAAAACCTTTAAGCCATTTTAGCACCTCTTTTTTGTACACAATTATATTTTCTGCTAATTTAGTTCATTTTGACAGATGGTTATATAGCCTAGGAGAAATGTATGATGCATATCTTTGTCCTATTCTTAATTTAGACATTTAAAAAATAACATATTCATTAGTTTTTTAAATTTATTTATTGTGTCTAGTGATTTTTAATGTGTTCTCTTTAAAAAATGAAATGAATTTTTTTTTTATATAAGGAAGATAAATTTAAATAATCTTTGAAAACTTGCTTGGTTGGGTAATCTCTTGCCTTTATTAAAATAATTTTTGTTATTATCTTTTGAGTTGTAATTATTGATATGGGACAAGTTCCTCCCAATCCTAGTATTCCGTATTGTAATATTGATTCAACCAACACTCCTTCACCTTGTCTAGAAGAATACTAATATTATTTTTTATTCAATCCTTAATACGCGTTTGAAATAAATTATTAACATATTCATAAAAATGAGTGCCTACTTAAAAAGACGCGTATATATTCATTCATTTATTTTTTGTATGCAGATGGTATTCATTTTATGTAACTCCATTGTTAATCAACACAATAAATCAAACACGATTTTTTTTGGTTCTATATTTTATTTCTCCAGGCTATTATCAACTGATCAGTTGGCCTAGAAAGCTGAACCGATCATCCAATTATTTGAAACCAAAAAAGCGTATTCGATTTATTGTGTTGATTGAAAATATTAATAATCGAATTATACATACATGGCGTGGTCTGGTGTAGTATGTGCTCGTGTTTGATGTATGGATTTCAAATCACATTCCTTCATTTATTGGGTCCACCCTATATTTACGACCGTTTAAATGTAGAAACAAGAACACGAAATATATATTACCCCAAATTATTGGATAATGATATGTAATCAGCAACCAATACATGGGCGATAGTTTGTTTATGACGTCGACAGTTACTAACTGACAAAACCGCTCGGTATCGGCTGATAAATTATAGAAAATAAAATATTTTTAAGGAGGAACACATTATCATTGTGAAATTGTAGTTTTTTAGAACACAGTTCTGTGATATTTTTAATAAAATATTTTCACATGTGTTCAAGTATTTTTCATTTACTCGGTCTTGGAGAATAGCAATTTATTTATTTATAAAAATTTGACACCAATACATATAGTACAAATAAAGGTTTAAAGGTAGAAATTGACTAAAATTTGTGTTAACTACTCCATCCCGCGAAACGTAGAAGTGTGATTAGTGTTCTTCGTAACTCTGTATGATGTCGAAACATGGACCAGCATCGAGCATATTCGATGCTTTCAATATGTGATGTTGGCGTCGCATTCTGCGCATACCATGGACTGCAAGACGAACGGATATCTTAATTCTTCAGGAATTTTGCGCTAAAAAAATGCTCTCTATAACATGCAGAAAGGAATCCTTTCTTGGAGAATAGCTTGTAGACATTGGTGAACACAGAAAATATACGGTTAGTGGGTTGTAAGTAGTAAAATAGCGAGTTGTTTACTTACAACCTGCTATTTAATATATTCCTTATTTCAATGCTCCCCTGTCAATTACCTCTCCACTTACCAAGACTCTATCTACACTCCGTAATGAATGTCGTTTAAATTTTATGGAATAATTTAATTGTACGCTAGTCCTGACTAAGATACGTTAGTATCGTAACCGGTTGACATAAAAACAATACAGTGGTTTAAAAAAAGTTAAATATAAATATTATTTTTATTTATTTTATTTATTCAACCAGATAGTCCGGATACGAAAATCATAATTTTATTTATAATCTGTCTTACACTCACATGAACAATATCAAATTTATCTCGTAATCTGATCATAGAATACTACCATCTCTCACAATCACTTAAGTAATTATACACAATACGTTTGAACATGTGGCGGTTCTATATTACCATCTTCTAAATACAAGAACACAGAGCAAGCTGCAGACTACTTCCACTATGCCAACCTATTAAACAGTGCTCGTGACCATTTAAACTTAACTTCACTTCTTGTTTCTGCGAGCAACTTATATGAACATTTTATTATGACTATTAAACTTATATTATGTACATTGTGAATAATGTGTAACATACATACACAGTAAGTATCGTCTTTAAATCTTATAAAACCTTTATTGAAGATCTAAACAGAGCCCGCGTATCATTTGGTGGTGTAATAGTAAAAGTAATAATAAGTTAATATTAGTACAGCGTACTTGGTATCAGTAATAGTAAAAGTAATAATAAGTTAATATTAGTACAGCGCCAATCATTAGAAATATTTATTTACAATCATAAATAAGAATCTGCAACATATTTGTAAAAGCGGTTTACAAATTTCCAAAAGCCCAAGTTTCTGTGCGTGTTTGAAAACAGTGAGACGCAATTTCTTTGTTTTTTCCTACACGCTTCCTCTGAGTTCTAATGTATGGCAATCACGCGATGCATTCTTAAATATACTTGTTTGTGCTTTTTTGTTTACTCCGATTCAAAATTATTTTTTTTGTTATAAAAGGAAAGTGAAATGAACTTGACCATGAGAAAAGCCAGCTTCGACTATACGTACACGTCTTCACGATTGCCACGATACCGAGAGTTTTGCGGTACGGCATTGATGAAAGATTTAAATGTTAGCCATAAGGTTTTCTTTTGCTAGAACCTCGATGCCCGCTGATTTTTTTATGTACAAGCTTCAACTTAAAAGTAAAGATTCAACTTTCCACATTGTATAGCAGGAGCGAGATAACATAACACCGTTTCAGTCTCACTCGAATTACTAAATCAAGATCGTGACTACAAAAAACGTTTATTATCATTTTATTTTTATGAAGACAGATAAAAATTTGATTTCCTTGACGCAGCGCTTCTATATAATGTTCAACACGGATACGATGTTTATTTCGGTTTTGTCTTATCTTTAATAGAGTTCATAAAATATGTCATCAATAATACCATAATTCTACGAACTGCAACCTTCACATCCTATGTTGGGTACCGTATTCCGTTATTACGTATCCGTATCTGTCGGCATATTGCGAATCATTAATTATTATTAATTAATAAATAATAATAGCATTAATCGGGTGGTTAGTTCTGATTGGTTTTGATTAACACAATGAGACAGGTGATGGATCATACAGGATTATATTGGAATATTTGAAACTTCTTCGGTAACTGAAAAATATGGGAAATGATGTTCTCGTGTAAACTACAAATTTTCAAAAATAATTAATGAAGTCAGAGATTAAATAATAATTAATTAAAAAAATAAGCGAAAGCATTATTGTTGACATACAAAGCTATTGAGATGTTTACTATTTTTACTAAGCAAAATGCTGTTGTGAATGCTGTCGCTAAAGGGTTATAAAAATCTTTACGTGATGTGTAAACTGAATGCACAAGACGGAAAACTCTGAGAGTCATTTGAAATTTGTTGAAGTAATATTTAATTTTTAATATATATATTTTGTGACATTGCAAATTAGGGTCACGCTCAAAATTGCCCCGTCACTTTTTTGATTGCCAAGTACCTCGAAATCACAAATAATTGCCCTTATGTTGGCATCCGTTTACAAGGTTATGAAAACGGTCACCATCTATGGTTGTTCAGATTAGTGCGGTTAGTGCGGTAGCCACGACCAGCGTTTCTAATATGTAACTGTGTGCGATTCAGAATAAACAAAGGGTAAGTATTTTAAATACTAATTTAATGTATTAATTATAAATACAAACATATAAAATCAATTTTGTCAAAAAATATTGTTTTTGCGCTACCGGGATTCGAACCTGAATCTCTTTTCAATCCGGGGAAGGTGAATTAACCAACTATGCTACAGCGACAGTATTTTTGACGATAAATTTTCAAATACACATGTTACACTTTTTCAAATTAATACATCTGTCGATCCATTATTTGAAAGCCATCTACATTGTTTTTACGGCATCTCAAATATCTTTGAGTAAACCGACTGCAGACGCCAGAATTATCAATTCATTTTTATTAAATTTTGGACACATTGATGTAGATGGCTTTCAAATAATGGAACGATGTATTAATTTGAAAAAGTGTGTACATATAGGTTCGAATATTTGTCATGAAAAATACTGGCGCTGTAACACAATTGATAGTCTACTTCCCCGGATTGTAAATAGAGATTCAGGTTCGAATATTTTTTGACAAAATTGATTTTATATGCATATATTTATAATTAATGTAAATTAATATAAATTAGTATTTAAAACATCACAGACCTATGCTCTGAATAATTAAAACTTCACAATAAGAATGTGTTCTCCTTAATAGTAAATATTTTATGTTATTCAATCACTAGTGCATAATTTACTATAATTTGTTAATATAATCGCATGGTGAACAATCTTTACAGAAAACGAGATGTTTCCCTTTGGTTTCTCCCTTTGCTTTTTTGGCCTCACTGCGGGCTACGTTTTTGATGTAGTGTGATCATCGATGATTCCACTTACGGATCCTATCACGTCGACATGATTGCTAAGGGTCATCTATGATGATATGCTAAGAAGTTGGGATGCTCGGATGACATGGACTGAAGGGATGCCATCTAGTGGAACACTCGGTTGTCACCTGCCTGCCTAAAGAACATCGAAATTGCTCCCAACCTGACGAAATAAGGATTAGTTAAAGTGGATTGTATCTTAATTTTATTTTATTTCTTCATACTTTCTTTATGATTTGATGTTATTTTTTATAATAAATAATGCTTTTTTATTTATCACCTCGAGGTATTACTTATAAATTTTTCCCAGTTTATGATGAAGGCAGAATGTGACAAAATAAGGAGGGATGCGTTTCTGAGGTGAAGAACCCGCGGATCTTCTGCTCATCACTGACTACTCGGTGAAAAGGAAGAACGCCGCTCTTTACTCCCATAATATTTTTACATAATTTAAAATTTTTAATTTAATATTTCATTAGAATTCTTTAAAGTATTCACGATTGCGGATCGCATCTCGTAAATTTCTGTAGAATCTTGTGGCAAATTGTGACTCGATTTGCGTTATTTCGACGTGCGTCGCACTTTCCCAGAACATAATTCTGACTTAATATTCTAGACCCTACTATATCCGCAATAATTATTAGAATTGTTTCCGCATAAACGCACTTAAAACGTATACAAACATTTGCTTAAATTAATTGATATGTTGAAATTAACCACTAATATATTTCCAACTACTTACATAGCCTGGAGATTTTTTTTACACATAAATGAAGATTTTATTTGTAAAGATAACATTAAGGGTCGTTTACAAGATATTATTTTTTATGTAAAAAAAAGAAATCATTATAAAAAAAATTAAAAAATAATAAAATACATTCCTCCACCGGCTAGTTCAGTGGCAAACATGAAATGTGGATCCCGCCGAGTCAAACTTATCAGAACTCCTTACCCTATCAATGATCTCCCAAATCTGCATTCATCCCTTGAGGCAAAAGAAGAATTGTTTGAAATAACAAAATAATAATGGTGTTTTTTTTCATTATAAATAAAAAATTATTGTCAAATGAACAAAATTGAACATTGAACTTTACTTAGCAACAACTATGAATTTGTGACCAATTTCATATAATAGCTTAGACAAAGAAAACGTGGACAATAATATTTACAGACTAAATGTTCTTTCATTGTATTTCGCACTACTTCTTCATCACCCGAGGCCGCACCGAGATACAGAACTCAGTGCGCCAGACTCCGATCACAGCAGCGACATCAGGGTACAGCTTCCATAGTGTGATTCCGCTCCAAATAGGGCTTGACAGGGCCAGATCTTTTTCCATTCAGAAACATCAGTGTCTTGACGGGCAGGACTTAAACCTTCTGCCTAGCCAGACAAAAATACAATTTGGGTCACGCGCTCATCCTAAGGCGAAAAAGACCTTGGGAGGAATGAATCTTCTGCCAGGATCGACGGTAGATAAACCCATCGTATAGCCACATAGTATTGGCTCCGCTTACCGGCTCGGTAACAATTCTATCTCCGTGTAACGAACTCTTTAAAATTTAAAATATTCTCGCCGAGACCAAGTGGCAGACATTATTTCTACCTCACTCGGCCGGGTCCCGATCGATGTTTGACGGCAGCGCTCTACCTTTCCGCCGCACGGGCGGACAGGCATAGATTTTTAATTTTATAGATTGGTTATCACCACTGCTGAATAAAAATTTTCTACATGAATTTAGTTATCGGGGTTAGTACCATAGTGTAACGTTACAGCTTATATAATATTTCTATTGGTAGTTGAAATTGGTTTCTGCATGGACCTATAACCACTTACTACCATGATTGTAAGTCGATTTTTAAATTTAACTAGTTTATTTTGTGTACTTTACTTAGGTATATATCTTTTTTTTTATATATATCACTGTTTAATTTAATTACAAATAAAAATATTCAACTAAATAAATATTTGTATATATCCGATGTAAATAAATAAAAAGCATTTTAGTTTATTTTCTAATTAACGTCTTCACATATTCTATTCTGAATACGATTCAAAAAGGGATATAAAAACTACTAATAATGTGTGTTTCGATGTAATCTAAGTAAATAGTTGATAATTTAAATATAATAACTAATCTAAATGAATACACGTTACGAACCATTCAGTCTAACAAAGCAAACTAAGGTAGTTCATAGAAAATTACGTCTCATTATATATTTTATTACTAATAATAAAAAGATTTTACATTTTTTTCACAAATTTTAGGAAAATAGGTAATCTGAATATATTTTAATTTTAAACTAAGAAATTTTTCAGTTGAATAGATTCTATTCAACTGAAAAATTTATCGAAATAGAAATTATTTCAAAGTGAGCTTGAAAATACAACAAACCAATATTTTTGCAAAAACAAATTCAATTAAAATAAATAATGGCCCACTGAATGATATTGGATATTGAAAACTTTTATGAAAATATACAATACTGCTGGGGAAACTATTAGAATTAACATAACTAATAATAAATAACGGTTTTCTTAAAATTTACCTCCAACCCCAGTACGATATTCGTTCGTGATTTAGTAGTAATGTTTTCTATCAGTTAAAATAAGCAAAGCTCAATAATTGATGTTATAGAAGAATGTTCAGTATATCATGAATATATTTAATTTATTAGTAACAAACACAACAGTACTGGAAAACTCTCATAAAAACAAATACAAATATAATATAAAAAGTGCTGTAAAATTAACTTTAATTTAAATTTATTAGGGTTACTAATAATACAAGTAAACGAATAAGATAAATAAACTAACAGATATAAGGAGAATCGGGATAAGTGCGACATTTAAATCATCGACATAAACTTTGAACTGTTCTCAAACTTTATAAGATTATTCCATGATTTTGAAACTTTGATAGAAGAATCATTAACCATTTCCTAATTTAAGTCTTTAAAAATCGGAATGTAACCTTTTAGGATAGCAGATATTGAAAGCATTTTATGAAAATTGGACGAGTAGATGCACTTACCCAAAATTTGGGGTAAGATCATCTAGTTGTATTATTTCTGACGAATTGTTAAAATAATGAAAATGTCTTTACTGATCTACTTGATAACAATATGAATTTTGGTCCTTAACAATGGGTAAAACGTGCCGAGTTCCAAAAAAATCTAGTAAAATTATTTACACCGAGGAAGTGTGATATATTATAGTGATTGTTTTTGAAATCAATTAATTATTTAAAAAAATAATGCAACTATTCACGCATCACAAGTTGAGAATGTTTTCATGCAAAAATATATGGGGTACCATACCGACCACAGAGTAGATGCACATCCCCCACGGTGAAAAATTTATGGGGTAAGTGTATCTGGTCTTATAAATCGTAATCCACGGAAATAATCACAAAACTGATATATGAAAAGTGGCCCGATTTGAGATGACTGTTTTTAGAAGTTTATAATTTTAGTGGGGTTTATTTTTAATTATGTATATTTTTTGCAGTAAATAAAAAATTTGTGAAAATTTATAATGGCTACATACTCAGTGCAAGAGTATGTTAAAATAATTGAATTTTATTATGTTTCGCGACGATCTATTTACGGTGACCGCCTAATTTAAAAAAATGCAGAGTTCGCCAGGCCTCCCCGTTCGCCAGATTTGACGGCGCCTAATTTGTTTTTGTGCGGGGGCTTATTTGAAGAAACCGGCAACAATTCAGGAGCTTAAATAAAATATTCGTGTAGAAATAACAAATTTGGAGACAGAAACGTTGCGTAATGTAATGCAAAATACTTTAGAAAGAGCAATTATTTGTCAACAAGAAAATGAAGGTCATTTAAACGGTGTTATTTTCTATACATCGATTAAAAAAAAGTGAACAAAGTACAATTTCATTTAATAATAATTTTTTAAAATTAATATTAAAATTATAAAAGTTATATGCATTTTACATCAATCAGTCCAAGTTGGCCCACTCTGTACATCACAAACTATAACTAAAAACAAAAGAATTTATTTATTTAGAAGACTCTTTCACGGTCCATCTTTCCAATAAGACGTCAAGCGAGCGCCTTCCATTACGAATTTTACGTGTGCAAATTAATTTTATTCTATGTACTTCTAACTGTGATGTGAACTGACCTTTCAATAAACGTCAACTTTAGTAAGTTATGTTTATTTATATATCTTGCTCTAGTCACAGCATATATATACTCACTCGCTCCAATCACATTCATATACATTGTGATATACATCCACACGCGTGAGACTCGAATAGAGATAGGGCCTTGGGTTTCACTATGTACAAAATCTTCTGATCCGACTTGCATAACCCACAAACATCAGTCACTCCATTTGAATGACTCGACAATAAAGATTACACATTTCTACTTACATCACGAGATAAATCATCACCCCTACAAATATTTCATTTGTACAATATTACAATTATAAGTCCTAAATTTTTCGATTTGATTCGATAGTCTTTTTCTGTAATTATTCTAGTTTGTTGTATATATTAAAATGTGTTTTCATTAAATTGTACCAATTATTAAGAAATGTAATTACGCGAGAATAAAATTTGACGAGGACAAGATTTCACAGATTTGGGCAAGTAATTCATGGACAATATTGCCAACATTTTGGACATAAATTTGTGGTTTTAAATATTGCCAAATAATTATTCATGGGACAATATAAAGTATACGGTGGTTGTGAACAAATAACTGTCCTGGTTGCAGAACACCCGGAAGCGGACCGGTTTCAGAGTCAAGGAGCTGTTCCATGTTGCCAAGGACAGACATCAGTTTGGACTAATGGTCTGTAGTTCTGCTTACGCCTAAAAACGGGCAAGACGCCAGGAAAAGAAACAATGTTAATATTGAATTAATTATAATATTGAATTAATAATATTGAACGTCATTATGAGCAATAAATACCACCACTGGGATATTATTCAGATAATTAAATGATATTTCGTTCTATATTATGTAAAATATGTAATATTAAACAAACCCATCGTCCTTTTAATTAACAGTATAATATATTATTATATAATTTTCAATGTTAACAATAATATAATATTTAATATGTTATTTTCACGTGGTAAAAACATATTCTTTTTTGCAAATTTGCGACTAACAATTTTTAAAATCACCATTAAGTGTGGATTGACACTGAAACTGAAATATATTGTTTCCCCACTTAACAATTAAATTTTCTTTTTAAAAATAAATAAATAGAAATGCGTACATGAAGTATATGTCATGTTAATATCCTTAATATTTTAAAACTAAGCTAAATGCTAGTGCTATGAAAATAGGACTAACTGGTCTCCGGGAATGAGACTAAAACCCCTGACGTTACTATGCACCAGTATGCTAACACTAATCTTTGGCTGAAATAAATAAGTGGCTTACCTTAGTAATTAATAATTGGATGTTCAATTATGACGTCAAAGTCTCGTTTTATTCTTATGTATGTAGATTTTAAATATTGTTGCAGGTAGGTTTGACATTTATGTTTGTTTAAATAATATATATTCATAGAATTGTTATAATTCTTATTTATAAAATATAATTGAATTTATGATCTTGTAAGATGCTTCGTGAGATTTGATTTGTGTAAAAATTATGAGAAAAATATTCTATCAAATATTTTATAAATTTTTGTTTTAACTTAAAAGCAAAATAAATTTTGAATCTGAAAATTATTGATACGCATTCGTCGAGAATCAAACCATCTGCATAGTGGTTAAAAAGCCATCGCTTTCTGTTGTTTCATTCACATAACTTCAAACACGAGTAAAATTTAACTTTGTTACTTCTCTTTTACGATCGTGCCTTTCCAACTGCTGACAGAATGACGTAAAATATCCCCTTCGGCGGTAAAACGGAGAAAATACTCCGCGTCGTTTTTCCTGAAAATTTATGACCACAATTTTCTGAGATTGCAACCGGGTGAACCGACACTGACGTCTGTCTCAGCGTCGCTCTAAAGTGACAGCTGGCTTCTAAACTGCACTCTGTCATATTTACTGACATTATTGTGCAGCAGTACTGTGCATTTTATTAAGCAAGAAGTATGACATATTTATAAAGAGATTATCAGAATTAGATTATTAGAGAAGATTATATTTAGCACCGATGAAGCCAATAAACATGCGCATGTGTGTCTCTCGACAACGTCAGTAAGTGCAGGCCCAGCTGCATCGACCGTACAATTGGATTGCACAGCGTCCGTAGTCAGGGCGGACTGCGGGTGACCACGCTGCACTTTCGGTCAATTAGCGGGGGAGGGCTGGATGACGGTGATGGAAACTCAGCTAGGCGGTTCACGGTATGCCGTAGTGTTTGTTTTTCCTGTCAGGGCCGAGTACGGAGATATTAAAAAAATATTATCTACTGTTTTAATTGGGAATTAATAAGTGAAACGACTTCTATAATAGAACAATTTAATTGTGTCTGATAATGGCGATGATGTTCTATGATTGAATGATTGAAGTTACTGTGAACTACACAACTCATCAAAACTTTTGTTTTGTTGGTTTAAAAATTGCATTTTCGTTTCTTTTTTTAGAGCTCGTGTTTTCAATTATGTTGGCTATTCATATTTCATGGACATATGTTCGAAAGAGAGAATCACATGTCTTTCGAGACTATTGCCTTAAATTTTTTTCTTCTTTTGTCAATGTTACGTACTTGTCTTTTAAGTACGTCTTCAGTGTACATCTCGTAATGAAAATGTTCAAGAAATACACTTTCTAATAATTATAGATGTATTACAATTTAGCAGAAGGTATATTACCAGTATAGATCAAACGATTAAACCGATGAATACGCAGAGAAAAAGGCCGCGTCCTGCCGCGCGCTGCCCTTTATAGCCTCGCACACACGCACGCCGGTGATGCGGCACTCACACACATTCACACACACAACCATACAATCCCAAGGACATCACAGTCATTCAGATCAGTATTGACACACGAGTATAGTAGCCATAATCAGATGAGATATTGCTCTTAATGCACCTCCAAGTCCTGGTCCTAGCGTGCCCTCCCAGCTGACTCCAGAGTCGCTTCAGCCAGATGCAACGCATCTATCTAGCGTTGTGGCACTCTTCCAGGTTTTTCTCGACTTAATATTCTGCTCAGGATAATTTACTTTTGTAAGCTATCACTTAGAAGCAAATATGGCAGAAATTTTTAAAAGTTTTTAACCTTTTTTATCCTGAGTTATTAAATTTAAGTGCCTCCGAACTGTATATTTTATGTAGTATTTTTCAAATATAAAATAAGAAAATTTTGATGGAAAATTAAAAAAACCTAGATATATAAATATTATTAATTATAATTTGTGGTACTTGTAATTAGAGACCTTACATGACGAACACAAAAAATAAAAAATATAGCATGGTACAAAACATGCGAAATAAATATTCTAAAACATTAAAATATTACATTTTTGTAGAAAGTAATCACTTTGTGGTTTGAAATATTAGATTAAATAAAATACAATG
This sequence comes from Eubasilissa regina, assembly GCA_022840565.1. Lineage (NCBI taxonomy): Eukaryota > Metazoa > Arthropoda > Insecta > Trichoptera > Phryganeidae > Eubasilissa > Eubasilissa regina. Next base: position 18,873,731 of record JAINEB010000013.1, read on the forward strand.
TCTCTCTTGATGTTTTATCTAACAATATATGCATTCTGTTTTTCTCTTTCACATGCAATTTTATATTCTATCTACCTCTTTATGTATATATAAGTACACTCTCTTTGTATTTATTGTTAGATTTAAATACGCCCTGATGAAGCTTGAACTAAGCGAAACCGGTTGACGTGTAATAAAATTCGTGATTTCATACAAAGTGATTGTGTTTTATATATTTTATTAAAACAATAGTTGAAAATTAATACAAGCGCGTTAACAATACAAGCGTAAAATTAATACAAGCGTCTTGTAACAATGCGCAACTGACATTTCATTTGCCGCTGCAGTGTTGACATAACAAAAAAATAACTAATGCTAGTAATCTAACTAAATCGAGTAGGCTGCTATTTACGTAGACTTGGTAGCATCGTCAGAGAATTGACACCGCAGTAAGATATATGACTAGACAAACTTGACGGTACTTTAAAATACCGTCAGTGTAGAAAGGGTTTTAAGCTAGTTCAATTGGTTTAAAAAAACCGACAAAGAAAGTTGAAAGTTTTCTTATTTAATGATCAAATAGTAGCTAGTGATATGTAAAAATGATACAGATTTAATATAAATAGTACAGTTTTAAAGACTAACGAGTGTTCTGTTTATGATTAATTACTGTAGATGTTCGATTCGTAAAGTTTTACACAAAGACATTAATCAATTTGTTTAAGATTATGTCTCATATTTCATCAACTATTTAGAAATACCAATCCCATATTTACGAAAACAAACTATACACATAAAATTAACATTATGAAATTCTAAGAGATATTTGTATGATATACAAATTTTTTTGAAAATTATAAATTTATTACAGTGTCGCCAGTAAAATAAAAATGACACAGAATTTTCAATTTACAAATATATTGTCTAATTCTAAAGATAAAATTTATAATTTATCTAAATCTGTATATATATATATATATATATATATATGTATGTATATAAATGAATATTTGTCTGTTGCTTGTTGTTTAATGGTTACGATACTCGCCTGGTGATCTAGTGCTCAGGGGTTCGACCCTCGTTTCAGGAGGCCAACGAGTTAGTCCTATTTTCATAGTATTTCCTAGAAAATAGTAATAATATTGATGTCACACGTATTCCGTGTACGTATCTCTATTTTTTTTTTAAATGCATGTTCTCTATATAATCCTATATCTTTTGATCATATGTACAATATAAGTATAATATTATATCAATATGTAGCGGGATTATAAATACAATGATATTTACATTGCTTTTATATGTAGCACGTGAAAAAAAAGAGAAATATGTGTGCGGTATTAAGACTAAAACGTAATATACTTAATACAGAGCATTTAAATCTGGATATGATATTCTCTTAAAAAAAAAATTTCAGTGAAATTTCTCTGCCACCCAGAAAACTACATATAAATGTAATGTGATGAATTTCAATTGAAAATTGAATTATAAATAGTATTCCTTTTAAAATGTCGACATTTCATTTTAAAGTCGTCATACTCGGAGCCCGTGCTCTCGTGGTCGTGCAATGTTTGGGTTTTATATAGTCACATCATGCCCCGCGTCGCCCGGATTCAAACTATTGCCGTGCGATAGCGGTTGTTGACCGCTTGGAAAATATACTCGTATTATTTGTGGATTTTATATCAAACTTTGTTATAAAACTTCCGTACGGCTATTTTGTAATGAACGTCCGAGGAAAAATGGATATTGGAAAAAGTAGATTATTTCTACGTAAAATGTGCAGGAAATACGTTTTTTATTTTCTACACTGGTATTCTCCTGATATAATCTAAACCCAACGATCAAAAAATATAAATATAATATAAAATTTTTTTTTACGAAATATTCGCTTGGGTGGCGATTCATATTTCGTTAAATCAAAACATTAGGAAAAAACATAAGACATGACAAATGAAAACTTTTTAGTAATTACAAGATATATATTCAAAAAATTTAAAATATAATGTCAATCTTTATTATAACTAGATATAAGGAGATCAAAGGTATAAAGACAAAATAATTTTGATTTATGAGTACTCCCTTTCAATACAAGCATACTTTACGGATATATCTACTGAGAACATTTGGTAACTATTGTTGTATATTTGGCAAATGTTTGGCAAAAAATTGCGTCGGTGGATGAAAAAAAAATTTCCTAGAATAGACAACAAATAAAGAATTCATTTAATTTTATGACAACCCTCATTGAATTATCGAATGATTTTATGACAACCCTCATTGAATTATCCAATGATTTTATGATATAAGATTGTTCTTTCTGAGATGAGATAGGGAATGGAGTAATTTATTTAATATTAAGGAGAATACACTCTTATTATGAAGTTGTAGTTATTTAGAACATAGGTCTGTGATATTTTAAATACTAATTAAATGTATTAATTAGAAAGACATACATATAAAATCAATTTTATCGAAAAATATTTTATCCCGGTAGCGCAACAACAATATTTGTCGATAAAATTGATTTTATATGTAGATCTTTCTAATTAATATGTTAAATTAGTAATTTATTTGTTTTACAATAATTTTATACTATTGAATTTATTTCGGGATTTCACTTTCAATTTATTTCGGGAATTCCATTAATTTTGTAACGATAATAGATCGTATGCAGATAACTTTAATGTAATTTAATATTTTTTAAGCAAAATTAGTTAGATACGAACCTTAAAGATAACTGTTCCGTACGAAAAACATGAAATGTAGACAAGTGTGGTTCGCCGATCACCATTTCTCTCAACCGGCGATGATGATGATGATGAGATCGTAAGAAATGAAACACAAAAGATGTTCAATATCGGTACACTATGGCGACACGACATAATCGAGAATGGGTTTCCCGCCTGCAGAATACCCTGTTTTATTTCAGATATATACAATACATACATTCATATAATATTTTTCCCATTATATTTGCAAGTACAAGATGTTTTATTAAGAATGATAGTCTTTGTTTCCCAAAATCTATCCCACGTATTCTTTGGCGCCACACCGATGATTACACCTTTAAATTACTGACACTTGTCTTATCATATCAATAAATTGGCGCCTCCTCGTTAAGTAATTTTGTACGATACAATAACAAACAAAAGAGTATCTTTATTCGTAAAATAGGAAAGTGCCAAAATTTTCGTTTGCTTTTTTAAAATCTTTTCTCTAAAGTAAATTAATTACATACTTTACTGTATTACTACAATAATTTAAAAAATAGGTACCGATATTTCGAGTATTTTCTACAACGAGCAAATTTATTATAAATTTGTCCTCTCTTGCTCTTTATTAACGTGTTCTATCGTATATATAATACATAGAGTACCAAGATAAAAATCATTTCTTGTTTTCTGTACGGAACAGTTATTATGTTTAGGGTTCATATCTAACTATTTTTGCTTAAAAAATATTAAATAAGAGTAAAGTTATCTGCATATGATCTATTATCGTAGGAAAATTAATGGAATTCCCGAAATAAATTCAGTAGTATAAAATTTTGGTGAAACAAATAAATTACTAATTTAATGTATTAATTAGAAAGATATATTTACATATAAAATCAATTTTATTCAATAATATTTTGCGCTACTGGGACATAATATTTTTCGAAAAAAATGATTTTATGTGATAATTTTTCTAATAAATACATTCTATTTGTAGTTAAAATATCACAAACCTATGTTCTGAATAATTACAACTTCACAATAAGAATGTGTTCTCCTTAATAAATATGTTTTTGATATATAGATTTTTTCTCTATGTCTTTCTTATTGATTCATCTAATTTGATTTTAAAATATTTTTTCACGACATTCAAAATGTTGCAGTTTTCAAAAACACCGAAATTAAGATAAATTAATTGATCATTGTAGTAATAACGTGAACGAAAAACTATACCTAGTCATATAAACAGAAGGTACAGAAACAAAAAAGAAAAATAACCGGCTAAGTATTATTGTATTCAACGTATTATTTTTTTAACAATTTGTTTTCAAGTAATGAAAATTTTTCAAGAAGAAAATTTTACAAATTATAATAATTTTGAGATGAAAGTATTTTTAATAATACTAATAACAAAGCCATTCTATTTGAACTTTACTTTTGCGAAGGCAATTTGGCCGAAATGAACATTTTTGTATCATTATTACCAACCTCAAAAGAAAACAACTGACATTACCCGAATAAAGTGCCACATGCAGATGAAAGAGGCTCAACGCACCTGCGATGTTATTTTCTTAGGTTTCTTATTATTTGCATTCATTCGTAAAAATACGAACGCAGAATGTACCCAATATCAATAAAAATATATCTCACAAAAAATTAAAATTCTGTCCTAAAATATAAATGTCATACGGTATTATATCTATGTTATTATTTTTAATGGAATACCATGAAAGAAAAAGTGTTCATTTTCCACAACAGAAAAATTGTGAAAATCATAATTATAATAATTTCATCTTAAATCTTAAACTACATATTTTATAAACATTTATTAGCATTAAGGTTACATAAATATTTTAAATATAAATTAAATGAATCAATTAGAAAAATATATCGTCGGTGCAAGTTCAATACCGCGGAAGAACTATTTGTCAAGATGTTAAAAAGGGACAAAAAAGCTTTTTTTGCTTTTTTAGTGGGGATAGTTTTGTTCGCGATATTGACTTTAGCCGAGTGCAATCAGTCTATTGGTCAATTTCAAAATTTAAATGCGCCAATCAATGCGTCGTATACCGTTCATTTGATGGCGCCAAATAATGTATTTTGAAATGATTGGCTCATTCGTTGTATTGAATTTACATAGATGATATACAGAAAAAATCAATTTATCTTAAAAAAATTTCAACAAATAGATATTTTTCTGTATATCTTTCTAATTGATTAAATAAATTTGTAATAAAAATATCACAAAAGCATGTTCTGAAATTGTAACTTCACAATAAACATTTTTCATTTTCATCCATATATACTAAATAAACTCACGAAGATTTATTCACATAGTTCTAGGGATTTAGGATATCTTAAATATTTGTATTTTATATTGTTAGATCATGAACTTGCTTCAAATTAGAATAAATTAATTGTGAAAACTGCTCGTAATCTCAGCGAAGATCACTCTTGTGAGATGGGCGTGCTACAAAATAAATTGTAAAGATATAAATTAACAAAAATATATACAAATAAATCAATTAAAAAAATTATATGTCGTGTTATATGAAAAACGTGAAGTTTTTATACATATTTTTTTCTTTATTTTAATTTGATTTTTTATTATTAAGGTTACATATATTTTTACATATCTATAGAAATATTCACTGTTAAATTTTTGAATTACATTAATAAAGTTTTAGATTCACTGTAAAGCTAATTGTAAAATATTCATACTAAAACATTTTTTACCGTATCATAAAGACAATGAAAAGGGGTTCAAGGAAGAGGGATGTACGGGATAATATCTGTTTCTTTTGAATATATATGAATGAATATTTCATTAATTATTCATCATAATTTGCCTCAGAATAAATGAATTCTTAACATTTACGAGTACCTATATTATTTTTCAAAAAAATTCTTTAATGCCTTGAGATGAGATCCGCAACCCTTGAAACAGTGAAAGAGCCAACAGTGGTGCTAAAAGTCATTTCAGGTTTATTTATTATTTCATAATAATGATAATAATAATAATAATAATGTGTTTATTCCAGCGTGGTCAGAATTTTTTAACCCGATTCGACATAGATATAATACGTATCATGTTATACATTAAGGTTATGAAATAAATATAATGCTATTAAAAAGAAAACCAAGGAAAATATTAATAAATAAATGAAAGTTAATAAAAAGTAAAATAAATAAACATAGCGTAAACTCCTATTTTTTACATTTTGGAAATACTGGCCACGGCACGGCCACAGCATAGCCGTCCGACGGGTCAAACAGCAACCAATTGGCGATGGTTGGTTATAGTATACACGAATGACTCCATTTCAGCGATATTTCATCTTATAAAATTATCAATATTTGAACATACCTAATAACGCACAATTACTAAATTTTTACCTCCAAAGCCATTGTTATTAAACAAATTATAGAAATCTCATAAAGACAAAGTTATTTACATTATATTATATGGGAAATATAAAAGTATGGCTATCATGTCATATCATGTAGACATGGAGGTTGACTGGATGGAATGGTGAACGTTACATTATATAAAATAAGCCAGCCGAAGATAGGTCGTAAGCCCTGTAATACCCATACTTCCTATATAATATAATATAAATAGCTTCGTCTTTATGAGATATCTATAATTTGTTTAACATCATAAAATTACTAATAATCGTTCATATAGGTACATGCTGAAGACTGTTGCATTTCACGTGACTAGACTTCATTGACTTTGAAATCCACGCACTTCTGTACTTATATGGTAGTTATTAATATTTTGTTTACTTTCCTCAATTGTTTATCAGTAACACAAGTTTTATTTTATTTTCTGAATGCTTCTCAACCATAAAAAGTGTATTTTTTATGTATATTAATTGTCTGAAAATATTTTTACATTGTACCCTACTATCGTACTAGGACTTTTAACAGGGTCATTAATGACATTTTTATAATATATATGTTGAAAATAAAATAAATAATATTTGTTCCGTATTCGTGAAACACATTTTTGTGAATCAGCCGCGATCGTGTTATTGACACCTTTCCACGTTAAAATTCCCACCTATCCTTTTCTTCTCTACTGCTTGACCAGTGTGAATAGACCTTGACGTCAGTAGACGATAACGCGACGCGATACTTGTTCGGTTGCTACCCGCGATTGCATAGCGGTGTGGATTGTGTTCACCTCCGGTGCATCAGCACTGTTATATTGTGATCCTGCGACTTGTACAGTGATATTGTGAAAGCCGCGGGTGACGTGATTGATATCACCGTCTTCACTTGGAAGCGGAGATTTGCCCGCCCGCGTGCCGTTTTGTGTGATCTCGGCTGCGACTGCGGGAATAATGGAGGCGTCATACGCGAGGTAAAGCGAGCAGTCCTTCAGATTTCCGATTCCTCGAGACCCACTGGTCCCTATCCTATCATCGATACTTATCCCAGTTAGTCCCTCCCTTAGTTCCTTCTTTTACCGCCCCCCCTTCGGCGATTCCGATTTACGACCGGAATAGTTGTAATCCAATCCGAGGGACGCGCGACTCGGAGATCACGCAATTTCGATCCTATCGACGCGGGATCTACGTTTTCTTTTCAATATTATTATAATAAGTAATAATTTTACCATAAAAGTTTCCTAGTACATAGTAATGACAAATATTATAAATACCAATGAGATACATACTCGTATAAGGAATGTGTTAGTTTGACCGGTAAGAAAATGATGAAAAAAAAAGATACAATATAAAAATTGGTGTATTTTAGAAAATTCTACGATCGTTATTAGAATTCTACATCGACAAATGATCTTGTTAAAATCCCTTACGATCGACGAGTGTCCATTGAATATAATATGAACAATGAAATATATCACGATGGAAGGGTGCGGCATATCAACATTATCGGAAATAATATATTAATATTTGAGCCGTAAGGTGGTTATTGTACTAACGTAAATGATATAGGTATTACAAATTCGGAGAAAAGAGGGCTCAGCCCTTATTACTCCTCTTCAAACACTCGAATCAGAGAGAGGTATTACAAATAAATTTTGTTTTACAAGTATTATAAATGAAAGAAGACTTTCATTACAAATATTATATATAAAAAAGATAAAATAAAAGTTTATTGTCAATTTTTAGTGTCTTACACGATAGGCGAATCACAATTATTTATTTTGTATGGGATACAATAGGCATCACCAAAAGTTTTGTCCTGGCTAATTTGTTAGAGCTTTATCTGTGTTAACGAAGCCAATTTTTTCATGCTATTTAGATGATGTCGTTTTATTAAAATAAATCATTTGTATATTCACATATGAATGTGTTGTAAATTTAAAAAAAATATTTAAATATGAATTAAATATATGAACCTTTCGAACTTCGGTGACGGAACAATAATATTTTTCGATAAAATTGATTTTATATGTATATCATTCTAATTATATATTTAATTCATATTTAAAATATCACAGACCTATGTTCTGAATAATTACAACTTCACAATAAGAATGTGTTCTCCTAATATAAATAATTATTTATGTACTAATTAAATGTATTAATTATAAAGATAAACATATAAAATCAATTTCATCAAAAAGTATTGTTGTTGCTACTGAGATTCAAATCTGGATCTCTTTTCAATTCGGGAAAGGTGCATTAACCGACTATGCTACAGCATACAGTACTTTTAACGACAAATTTTCGAACCCATATGTTACACTTTTCAAATTAATACATCTATCGGACTACTTAAAGGTATTTGAGATTCCGTAAAAATAAAGTAGATGGCTTTCAAATAATGAAACGATAGATGTATTAATTAATTAGAAATTTATATTTTTATTGTATAATATCGTTATTACTCTCGTTGGTATGTAATTGTTCACTCGTAGTTTTGTGTTGTGACCATGATTTATTTATCTCAACATTTTCGTCAAAATCTAAGTATATATAAATTATTTATCAAAGTATATAAATTTTTGGGTTTCAGAGTTAAATTTAAATGCGTTTGATAAAGCAATAGAGACTCCAATCGAGTATCGTAAAGTACCATAGTCGAATTAATATTTGCGATAAATGATGTATTTTCCTTAACATTATTTCTAAAATAAAATCCTGATGTATTGATATTCTGTAGAATGCCTTTCTGTACAATCAAGGTCACGGATAAAGTAATTACTTAAGCCAAGGATGAGATGATAGTTAAGTTTAGCAAGTCACCGTGTATTCTGCTGAGCTTGTCACGCTATTCTCATCAATTCTCCATTGCTGAATTTTCTTCCAAGATCTTGCCGTAATTATAATTTTAAATTACTTAATTTAAATAGTATTAAAAGAGGTTTTATTTATTAAATAGCAGAAGTCAATCGCCAAGTCGCAGCTAATGGTTATCACTGCGCGGCTACAACCAAAATTTATTTATTTTTAATAAACAGCTTATTAACAGGTCGATAATGAACCCGGTAAATACTCGTAGTATGACTTTAAGGTGCAATATAGAACTATTTTGAAATAATTAAGGAAATATCGTGATACAGAATTTTTTTAAATACAAATTAAATGTATAAATTACATTTGATCTATTAGAAAGATACAGAAATAAACTATTTATTGATAAAATATTTTTGGTTGCTGCTGGGACTCGGACCAGGATCATTTCCTATGCGGAGAAATACGTTACCATTATTAATAAAAATAAAATAAATTTAATTTAATTTTAAATAAAAATGTGATAGCTTTTAAAATGGAATAATAAATGTATCAATTTTAAATAGTTGTAGAATATATATTTAAAATTTGTCGTCAACTGACACGGTTGGCGTGACGTAATGGTAATGCGTTTCCCTGAATAGGAAAAGATCCTGGTTCGAATCCTGGTTTGTTTAATATGTTTATGTTTTTTATAAATTGATTTTTGCTGTTTATCTTTCTAAATGATACGCTTAATTTGTATTAAAATACTAAAGAACTATGCTCTGTAACAACTGCAACCTCACAATATTAATGTGTTCTCCTTAAAATATTTTTTTTTTTCATGCTTGAGAAATTGGAAACACCGATGAAAATAATATGTTACATTAGAAACTTTCGCGTAATTCGCGGATTTCAAGGTCACCGAAGTGTTACCAGGTGACACGCGATAGTTCTCGGCGTTAATCGGTATGTATTATACGTTAAAATTACTATAAACCATGTATACTAAAACTGGTATTGATAAATCAAGAAAAAGAACAGTTAATTAAAATTAACTTTCAGTTATTTCTTCAGTAAATCATATTTCACAGTCCAAAAAGACTGGTAAGTAAAATTAAGTTGGTTGAGGTATTACTGATCATCGTCGGACAACGATTTTTATTTATTTTTATCAATACATAAAAAACTTCCTCTCAAAATAATAATATACGTGCTGTCTTCAGATAAATATCACTGTAATCTGACTGAAGATAAAAGCGAAATCGGATTTGCAGATATACAAACGAATCATTATGTTACTAGTAAGAATGATAAGAGGAAATCAATATTATAAAGATTGTTACAAACATAGAAAATACCCCATTATTTCCGGATCTACTTAAATATTCAGTCAAACTCGGATAAAACAAAGACCAGGAGACTAATAGAATTTTTTCGTTATAACCATTCGCGCCTCACAGACCTAGCCGTGTAAACAAAATATTACAGCCATTCCACGCCGCCGAGTATCGACAATAATTTATACGACAGTACATCGCGACGCAACTGGTCCGAGAAGCCAGCTGAAGCGATCACTTTTCCCCTGGCTATCTTCTCGGATGCATCTCTTGGCACCGCCTTCAGTGAGCTTCGCTAGTCACGAACCTTAACTTACAATTTAACAAGCAGCTTGTTGGTGTAGTAATTAAGACACTGGCTTAGTGATCTAATGGTTTGGGGCTTGTGTCATTTTCATAGTACAAGCTTTTAGCTTAGTTTGAAGATAGCAAGAATATTGATATGACATGTATTCTCCATTTAAAAAAAAAACTGTAAATTTTTTCATGCATCATTTGACAATAAACGCAATGGATTGTATACTATATTCACACAAATCCGTAACATTAGTATATACTGCGACATTCATATATATGCGTGAGAATCCGAGGAGGATTTGGGCCCTCGGTTTATACCTTAAACTATCCTTATGCCTTCCATAACATCTATAACATCAGTCGCTTCATCCGAGTGATTCTCGCAATCAATACAACCCCTAAAACCTCTTTAAATACTTAAAACCTTCACTACTGCTTGTTTTAGTTACTTAAAAATTTCGCTAACTTCTCCATTCCGCAATTCCAATTTGAGCTTGCGAGATTATTGGTACTGAGTTTGATTCATCTCCATCACGTATTGTCGTAATCGGCATTGTCTTTTTTATTACCATCATCGTATTTATTATCTTTGTTGAACATACTGCGTGGAGTAGGTGAAGACGGAGGGAATTTTGTGACAATCGCTTACGATTCTTTATATTTTTTCTACTAATATACATGACACGTTACACTTCTCTCATTCACTGGTAACGGTTTAAAAAAAATCTCAGAGACATGTTTAATACCATTATTAATAAACAATTTATTTACAGAATTATACTAGAGAAATCAATAAAAAAACATAACTAATTAAATAAAGTAAGCAGAGTAATAAGCTAAGAGTGTTAAAGTTCTTGTTTGATCAAAATCAATCAAAAATATTTATAAGGAATGCCAATGTATATTTCTATTGAGAAAAGTAAAATACCGGGTAATTAATGCCGGTGTCGGCAGTTGGCATTAAGCATGGTAAATATATTAGAGCTATATATATAGAGCCTCTCACTGGATGATAGAAACTGAGGTCGGATCTACCCACCTAATTACACACTTGACTGCTGACAAATTGCTGAGCTCTTGTTCTACTGAACTGCAATTAGATGGCACTTAAGTTAAACCAAACGGTAAGTGCACCACTTGCGAACATATGAGATCAAATATATAATCTTACCTACATATTCTACGTCACTGAAACCTAATACGATAGTTTGCGAGTTTGTTTAGAATACATCATCAGAAGGCTAACAAAATAATGAATAAACTTCAGTATTACTGCATGAATATATGCATTAGAGCTTAAAAGGCTAACATTTTATTTAAATGATACCTTTTACCTTTGAAGAGAGGCATACTCACTAATCTTCTTCAGCCTAACGGGTTATAACTCTCCTCCAAACGTCAAAAAATGAAGGAAACTACGAAATAACTAATGGACCACCCCCTTTTATATAGGTACTTGGCAGCAATATATTATACCCTGTAGCCTTAATCCTTAATGTAATTCATTGCACATATTATTTCTTCCATCCCAATTTCCAAATTCGTTTTATTTCAATAATCGAAATAAGTATGCAGTACGTTTTTATAGCACTTTTTTTTTGACAACCATATTATTGAAAAAGATTATTAATTTAATGATAGCACAGGGGTCAATATCCTCTATAAAAACGGATATGACCACCGGTTGGATAATTTAGAAGCTAGTGAATAGTGGTAGTGCAATTCTTAATAACCAAATTAATTTATCCATTAACCCCATATTAGGTATCAAAGGTAAAAAAATTTAATATCCTTCAACATTGTACTTTCCTATTTCAAATCAATAGCATAACTAATCTTAAATTACTTAGTTAAGTATTTAGTATAGGTCAAAATTTTAACATAAGAGCCAAATAACATTTAAAATGTTTGAATAATCATGATTTCTCAGAATTCTCCGATCATTTATTCGAAAATATTCATATTTTTGATTGAGCATTACTAATCTTAAATTACTTAGTTAAGTATTTAGTATAGGTCAAAATTTTAGCATAAGAGCCAAATAACATTTAAAATGTTTGAATAATCATGATTTCTCAGAATTCTCCGATCATTTATTCGAAAATATTCATATTTTTGATTGAGCATTACTAATCTTAAATTACTTAGTTAAGTATTTAGTATAGGTCAAAATTTTAGCATAAGAGCCAAATAACATTTAAAATGTTTGAATAATCATGATTTCTCAGAATTCTCCGATCATTTATTCGAAAATATTCATATTTTTGATTGAGCATTACTAATCTTAAATTACTTAGTTAAGTATTTAGTATAGGTCAAAATTTTAACATAAGAGCCAAATAACATTTAAAATGTTTGAATAATCATGATTTCTTAGAATTCTCCGATCATTTATTCGAAAATATTCATATTTTTGATTGAGCATTACTAATCTTAAATTACTTAGTTAAGTATTTAGTATAGGTCCAAATTTTAACATAAGAGCCAAGTAACATTTAAAATGTTTAAATAATCATGATTTTTCAGAATTCTCCGATCATTTATTCGAAAATATTCATATTTTTGATTAAACATATAAACAGTGTTAGTCTTAAATTCAATAATTTAGAATCATTAGAAATAAATAAATAATGTAAAACTAACAAAAATATCATAAATAACCAAATAAATTTTTACCAGAAGTCCTATCTTAAAAGAAAACCCAATCATTTCGGAGCATTAAGACAATTTACACATTTTTCATCATCACAATAATTTTAATCATGTACTATATTTATTAAAAAATAAATAAATTAATGCTATATTTAAAAAATTGTATTTAGAAACATAATAATTTGACATACGGTCTTAGTCGGATTTTTATCATCCTGATAAAGAAAAAGTATGTGAAAGTCTTTATAGATGAAAATCCAGTAATTGTGAGTTCTTGGACATATTCAAATATTGCTAATAATACACTGGTCAAAATAAGGAAATATATATAATTTAAAATAATGATTTTTTAGGCGTATTCTAGTATAATGTTTTAAAAACATTTTACAGATAAAGAATATTGCTTTAAATAATTTCACAAATTAATTAGATTTTCACTGTGACATATGTGCTGTTTCAGGGAAATGAATTATCAAATTTAATCCATAGATGGCGATAGTTTAGTGGTACTCGAAGCGAGTCCACATATGTTATATTGATATAAAGTGATCATTTAAGCCAGCCGAAGACAGGTCGTAAATCCTTTATCTCTATGAGATATCTTAATGGTTATAAACAATTTTAATTAATTATTTATTACTAAAATGAATAATCATAATAAAATATTTATGATAGTTTAATTAATTGTTAAGGTTTGTGTATCTTCGGAAGTTTTGTATTAATCTGTGACCGTATCCCGTTGGAACTTCCGTGCCCGTGACTGTGATTCCCGGGAGTGATAATACTGACTGAGATTCCCGGGAGTGATAATACTAGACTGTTAAACAGGTACACCGTGAACATTCGTACAAGTGAGAAGTGGTGGAAACTTTAGTACATAATTGACAAAGGTCGGAAATTTGAACTTAATTTGTCTCTGATGACTTTGACTTACACGAGGGATTATTCTGTATTTTCTTGTCTGTTTAATTTGATAAAAAATATGTTAATTGATTTTTTAACAAACAAAAGACATAAAATAAAATAACTTCTGGCCAAAATATCTGTTCTACTACTAATTTTAATCATTTTTCTTTCATCTATAAATTTTAATGATTAAGAAGTATTAAAATATACACTATAGATAATGTGTCACGTGCTCCTTTCGCTACCGCCCGGGATTACCGCCTGGTATAAAATTGGAAACAAATTCAGGGATGCGTGTGGAAAACGTATTTGATATGAGAATTTTATTTATTATAGACGCAGGCAAAAATATTTCACATACATAGAAGTGTTAAGAATGTTAATTTTAGATTTTTTTAAATTTTCGTCATTAATCATTTTCGTTCTCTTACTTTCTTAACCTATAATAAACAAATACTTCTTTGTTTTTTATTCAACAACTAAAAAATATAATAGTTCATAGATATTTAAATAGAAATAATTTAAAAACAAAATAGAGATGCGTACACGGAATACATGCCATATCAATATTCTCACTATTTTCAAACTAAACTAAACATTTATATTATGAAAATAGGACTGACTAACTTGCTGGTGTCCTGAAACGAGACGCGAACCACCGACCACTAGATTATTAGACCTGTATCTTAACCACTACATCAACAATCTACTCTATATATATCTATCATACTTTAATTTAATTTTTATTTTATAAAAATATTAGTTATACTACTTTGTTCTATGAAATATCACACGCAGAAAATAGGTAATTATTGTTGATTCGAAACGGCTTCATATTTTTGGCATAATATTAATATGAACAGTATTATATAAAATAACATTTTTTTGCTTTTTTTACTGTTTCCGAAGTTAGTTTGTAGAACTCCATAATCAATATTATCACAAATTTTCAATTAGATTGATAATGTTCTTTACAAGGCAAAACGCGTTTCAAATAAATGAAACGAGTTGAATAAAAAAGCAGGTGTTTTATTTTCACGTATTCGTTTGCATTATTTTCATTTCTTCAAAGTTATTCTCGTATCGTATCGATCAGTAACAATAACGTAACATAATATTGGTAAAATAAACAGAACGCTAAATAATTTATTATATTTTTTAATATAGAATATGTTTTTTTCGGAGGTTTGCCTAATAGATGTTTGTTTCGAAAATTGGGTTACAAAATCTAGTAATAATTTCACCTTGTATTTTTTTTCCTTGTATTAAAAAATTTTTTGGAGACACTGGATATTGATCCGGATACTTTATATGCTATGCGAGTACTTTACTATTTTAGCTACGGTCTCATAGTTGTAGCCATCCCAAATTGTCGTATAAGTATACACATTTTTAACAATTCTGTTAAAAAAAATAAGAGATGCATAGACGATTTATACATCAAATAAATATTTTAAAACTAACTAACTTGCTTACCATCACGCTGTTTCTCCGCGGGGGTAGGCAGAGAGGATAGAGCGCCACACTCTTCTGTCCTGACACACAGTTCTCGCCTTATCCACATTCATACGCTGATTATTGAGGCTTCTGGTATCTGGTTTACCTGGTCATGTCAAGTCTTTCGCGGACATCCTCTATTTTCAAACAAAACTATGATAAAATGTTTGACTCGGTCGTCTCCTGGAAAGAGTCTAAAATTCCCGACCATTAAATTACTAAGCCAGTGTCTTAACCACAGATCAACAAACCATAACGTATTGCTGTATTTATTTATTTATTAATCTGTTGATACAATACAATAAAAAAATTTCGTGCTTCTCTTACAAGTATATATTTACTTGTGCATATGAAATGTTAATAATAAACAAGACAGTAAAAATATGTTTCTCTTTTAATATAATAAATGTTTTTTTTCTTCTCTTGGCTGTGGCTCTTCTAGAATGTTAAAAGCAGAACTATAAAAATATCGAAAATTTCATAACATTTTATAGGAGTTAAATATATTTATTTATTATGGCAACTAAATATTTTTTCGATTGGTAATTTTTTTCTGTTTATCTTTCTAGTTGATTCTTTTTAATTTGTGTCTTTATAGACATTAACGAAGAAGAAATATGTGAGAAATATATATTCTATGATACATGGTTGAGATAACGAATAAATAATTATTTAAAACTAAAATATAATAAATATCTCGTATGGGTTTGATATTATTTTTTGTTTATTTACATAAGAGTAATTAAAAAAACTATTTTTAAAGCGCACTGTATGTATGCATTTAACATGTTGGCTGCTCAGAAAAATTGTAGGTAAAACAGCGTCATATCACCATATTGGTGCCAAAATTCTTAAAATTCAAAATTCGCAGGCTAGCTTTTTGGCATTTATTTTTACGAAAAAGCCATGAAAACGTTGGTCTAACTGAAAAAATACGTGGGTACAATTTATACTGGTAAAATATCAGCACTTTGACGTTGACATGAGAATATGAGAATTTACAAATTTAATGAAATTGCGATCTGGCAATGCAAAAGTGAGCGCCAATCGTTAATTTTGTATGGAGGAAAAATGATGATTTTTACACTCGATTTCAGACGTAATTCGTGGTGTTCTTGAGTTGAAACAGATTTATATGGGGCGCCATACGATGTCACTACTGGAAATAATAATTTAGTAAAAGATATAATCCGCGGCGCTGGCGATATCATGCGTTATTTGATAGTTATTCGCCGTGAGAAATAGACTCCGCGACTGTCACGTGGGTGTCCGCTATACTCAAGATAGCCAACTTAAATTCTGACAGTTCTCATGTCATCTCTTTCTCTGTCGCAAGTTTCAGACGTTGGCGGCCAAGGAGTTAAATAATGTCTGAAAATCTACTTTTTTGATCTAATTGAACGACTTTAGAGATCCCACCGCCTAGTAGGAAAACACAAATTAACATAATAAACAGGCACCAGTATGTAAAAAAAGCATTGCCTATAGTTATGTAAATTATGTAATAATTATGTAAAGTTAAGTGCAATGCTTAATATAAAAAAATGTCGATATCTTAAAAAAACCATAATATTGTCTATTTTTGACAGGTTTATTAGTATCGTTTGTTAAAAAAAATTTATTTAATAACTTTACTTATAGCAATTAATACATTGAAGAAATATTATTCGTTTTTAAACTTTAATAATGAATAAATACATAATTAATTACTGTATCAATTGACTTAAATGAAAGTCAACTAAATCGGATGAAAAAAATTACACGCCAAATAAATCACCAAAATAGAATCTTTTGTGAAGAAAATGTGACTTTCAAAAATATAAAGGACATTATTATTTTACGAAAATTAAATAATGCCACGAAATAACAAAAAGCTCTTTGCGGTATTATTTTAAGAAAAGTAAATATTACATTATTTATAAATTAATTAATTTAAGGCTTCGCACTTGGTAGCTCAATTTTGTAAGGCATTGATAAAAAAATGGTAATGAATGATCTTACATAAACATTGTTAAAAAAATTGCGCAAAAAAATTTAAATTTAATGTAGAATTTAAACAAAAAGTGCGATAAAGACTTAATAAATTAACATCAGTAAAGTTTGTATTTATCTTTTATATTAGGTCATTATATAAAGAATACGATTTTTTCAATTACAAGAGTCGAAGGGGGACGAAATAAACTACCTGCAATAGGTTTAATTATTATTTGCTATAAAAACAGGTAGTAACTTCTTCTTAGCGCAAGTTTTGAAAAATGCAGTTTGAGAAGCATATTCGACATATTTTATTTTATGAATTCAAAGGTAAAGACGCAACGAAAAGTGCGAGAAATATTAATTCAGCATATGGGGATCGGACAATAAGCGTAAGCCAATGTCAACGGTGGTTCCAGAAATTCCGAGCCGAAAACTATAGCCTAGAAGACAAGTCTCGTAGAATTCAACGAGGATATTCTGCAGATCCCAGTGGAAAAACTAGCAGATAAGCTTAGATTTTGTTTTTTACCCATTCATCGACACCTGCGCGCCATTAGAAAAGTCGGCAAATTGGATCACCAGGTTCCTCACAAACTTTCGGAATTTAATCGCGTGCAGAGTGAATATGTGTGCTCTTCTTTGCAGTCACGTCTCAGAAATGAATCGCTTTTGGAAACGATGCCCTATCCACCATATTCGCCAGCAGTTGATTATTATTTATTCCGCAGTCTTCAAGATCATTTGAACGGAAAAAATATGAATTTTGTAGCCGAGGTCAGAACAGTACTAAAGGAGTATTTTTGGAGACCTTAAAAGTCTACGCAAAGATGTAAAAGATCATTGTAAAAAATGAAGAAGAATTTATTTTAGATTAAAAAATAACTTTGTTTATCTTAATTTTTTAAATTTTTAAAAAAGCAAAAAAAAAACTGCATCATTTATGGGTATTATAATATTTATTTTCTCTACTCTCTAAATTGTTTTTTTTTTAAATATTTTATTTTTAAATTATTTAAAATCTAATGTAATATCATTCCTTTCGACATACAACCAAGGTTAATTTGTTGTAAATAATCATGTGAACGCGACGAACTCTGTTAGTAACATAGTTATGTTTATCTTGCTCATGAATAAGGCAACTCAAGTATTATATTACGGCAATCTTTATTTGAATTCTGCTTACAACGAACGCCAAGGTAAGTTACATATTAGAAGTTAACAATCCTTCGAACATAAAGCTTCATGTTAATTTGAACAAATTATACTCTTGGTTCAACTTGTAATATTTATGGCAGTACAAGGGTTAATAATTTTAATAAATTTCCTTCTGACAAAGTGAATGGGCGTTTTCAGAAACTCCGGCAATTCAGATGTTTCAAGAGCCGCCCCTAGATGCGTGGTTGGTTATAAATTTTTACTGGTAGATATTTTTTGTCGGAAATTATTAATTTATTTTATTATTTTTCCGTCATCCTTCATCCGCCCATCTAAGTTCATTGCATGCCGTAAAACGAATAGCTTCTCTTCTATATAGAAACTAGTGTGTAAAACCCGTTCTATGATGTAGTTCGGGTGTTTTGTGAATTGGAACTTCTTCCATATTAATTAAAATGCCATAAATGCATTTTGAAAACTAACGCATTGAAGCGCTAAAAAAATTGTTTGTATTTTATTTTAGAAAAACGATCATTATGTAAAGGATATTTCTAAAAAAGAAGAAAATAAATTATATCTGCAAAGTATTCGAATCAGAAATATAACTTTTCCAATTTTAAAATCATTGACAATAAATACAATGATTGTTTTTTTTTATGATTTTGATACAAGAAGGTCGTGGAAATCAATTTGACACTTTTCTTCAATAAAATATATAAATATCTCATTGAATTTTTCATTTGTGACAAAAAGATAAAAGGACTTTAAGGTTTCGTGCCTAATGTATCGTATTTAGAAATTGTTTAAAAATGTGTAGTCATTCTTCGTCATATTAGGTAGATTTTGACAGAAGATTTCAGTCTCATAACGCGACCGCAGGAAAATTTCAATAGACTTTTTGCTATCATAACCAGGAGACCTATTAACCACCATTCATTAAAAAGTTAACTCTGTATAAATATGTACATATGGGATATAACAGATTTTGCGGTCACAATAACATTCATAATTCTTTTCAGATGTCCTGGTAAATATCTCAGCCAAGTTTGTTAGCCATTATCATTCTTTAACCTGTTTCATGAGGGTTCGAACATAGCGTCTTTTCATAAAATCATAACTCCGCTAATATTAGACATATAGAATAAAATAAGAAACACACTTTTACACACATACGAAATGATTACCAACATATATGACTCTTGTGGCCAGTGATTTTGGAAGGTATTTTTTTAAATCTTGATAATAAATATGTATATTTGATTTTAGTCCAGCCCTGCTTGCAAATGACGTTAATATCATATTAAGACGTGAATTTTTAATAAACTTTTATATAAGTTAAATTATGCATTAATATAATCATTGTAGAGGGATTTATTAATCAAGATATATTTTTTATCGTATGCATTATTTCTCATACTTTAAAATAATAATGTAAAAGTGAAACTACCCTATCGGGGTCCAACAGTTTTTCTGCATACAATTATTTGACTACTATTTTTTAATTCTAATAAGCTGTTTATTCAACATGTAACATCTCTTGATGTTTAACACAATTGCCAAAAGCTAAATGTTAATTGCTTTATATCCTTAAATACTAATTCTACTTAGACGGAGCTAAGTTAAATCGTATTGTCCTCAGCCTTAATTTCTCTCAACAAATTAACGGAGCAATGGAAAGACCACCTGAATTACTAAGTTTCTGAAGGCTGTATTTTAACCCGCTTAACATAAATGGCGCACCCAGTTTTCCTTCAAGATCTCGCATTAATTTTCTGGAGTTAACACACCACTGCTTTGTATCAAATATCAATTCAAGTGCTTAATAATTTGTAAGGGTCGTGTTACTGCTGAATTTACCGAATCGTATTTTAAAAGCGCCTTTGGATATTATGAGAGAAAAGTGCCAAACGACAGTAAGTCGGGCGATGAAATATCGGCAAAATATTCTACAAACAAATAAAACATTTTATAAAACTATCCGATTTTTTATGATTACGTGCTAAATTGAAAATTTAAATATAACTGACGCATTTTCATAGCACAAGTGCTCAGTACAAAAATGAAAAGAAAGATGGTCACTCGAAAGTTTTCAGAAGATTCAGCTGCTGCAGCACTGTTCTGAAGAATACTAATAATAATTTTGTTTTCTGTGGTGATGAAGTGGAAGTATATATTCCCTATTTCAATGCATCCCCTGTCAATCACCTCCCCACTCTTACCAAGACTCCACCTACACTCCGTAATGTTTTTATAAAATAGTTCAGTTGTACGCTAGTCCTGAAGATGATACGTCAGTATATAAAACCGGTTGACGTAAAAAACAGTGGTTTAAACAAAGTTAATCACTTTTCATTTATGACGAACATTATGATATTTGGGTTTAATTTATAAGATAATATATATTTTGGTACTACTGGCAGTTGAATTTACCTAGTATTGTAGGCATAATTTTAAAGTGCTCTTGCAGTAGCAGACGCGATTGCCAGCTTTGCAAGAGTAGATCGTAACAGGGACGCGAGTGTCTCAAAGCACCTTGAACTAAAATATATTTTATAACTAACAAAGTTAATAAATTGCAACATCACAATTAAATATAAGTATATATATATATTGTATATCTTAAGCCGAAATCATTATTCCTGAATGACTTAAGAAATATCTAATGGTATATCTTAAGGTTAATTAATTAATGGTATATCTTAAGTCGAAATCATTATTCCTGAATGGCTTCGATATCATTATTCCTGAATATATAGTTCTTTATTTATTATTAATCTTGATAGGTACTTATGAGTCGAGAGTAATTTTGAATATTTGCTGCGTTAAACTGAAATTACTATATGGGGTGATTCTGCTATTAATAATAAAACTAGATATAAAAAATAATGTACCTATTTATTTGATATTTAGAAGAATTCTTCTAAATATCATCAACTTATAAATAAAGAAGTTTTAGGATATCCCATTTACTTTGGCAAACAATTTTTATTTAACAAACAAATAAAATAATAATCTAAGCATTATTATCTACCCCGCGGCTAAAGTGAGATAAAATACTGATCGTTAATTAGATTGAAATTTGACAATATGAAAAATTTGTTGCAGCGCAAATCAGTCATCACGAAAATAATAAAATTAAAATACTCAAGTCGGAAAAAATGAATTTAAAATGTACATATACTTATTTTTTCAAGATAATACCAAAACTAAAAAAAATGTTCATCATGCCTGTTAACATGAATTACATGCCGAGAACTTTAAGAGGGTACTCACTTATGTTAAAATATCTTAATAATACAAACAAAATTACAGTTTTGTTTTATATTTTGCTCTACAAAATCAAAAGTAAAATTAAATTATTGTGAAAGCGTGTCAAAACGAGACCAAGTAAAATGACTATTACTATTTCAACAAAACATTTGTATTCGTCGAGAAAAAAGAACCCGAATAATTTATTTCGTCTTTCATTACACCAAACAGGCCAAGTTTTAATAAGTTTGAAAATAATGGAAGACGTGAGTTTTATAATAAAATATTTATAATTTATTAACATAGTGAGTTTACCAAACCTTTATGTATCCATTTCAAGTATCTTGTTGACCCACTTTACATCCTTTATAATAATTGAATTATTCTAGCAAATTCTACATAAATGATGAAAGCTGAACACGGTAGAAACGTTAAGAAGAGTACGAAAATTCTTTACTGTTAAATTAGTTCAGATGTATGGAGTATACGGTCCATGAGAAGATTAAAACGAATTAGTTATAATGTTATATAATGTGATGTAGTTTTATTTTAATTTTAGTATTTTAATAGATATTAACATCATTTTTAGTTCTAATTTCTCTAAAAAGCATGTGCTTGTGCAGAGAAGGGGATTACATATTAATAATTATTGTTTACAATAACTAGCATCGGCTATTAACTAGCATAAGCTACTAATTTATTGTATTTTATTTTATTTTAAATTAATACCAACGTTATAAAAATATTATTAATTTCGGGAAACATGTATATCTTTAAAGTATTTTGTGATAGTATTTATTATTTCTTTGTTATCATTAATTTTCCTGATATTTTCGGGTAAGCTGTTAAAATTATTTTTTCCTATGTACGTATAGCGGTGTTGTGCAAATGATGTGTTAATTTTTGAGCATGAAAATATCAATTTAAACCTAGTACGACTTTCAGTAATAATATTATATTTTTATTTTTATTTTAATATTTGAATAATTAATGCAGGTGCTTGGAATTCTTCGAAAAGTAATTTTGTCGGATAATATTTTGTTTTTTTTAGTATTACTTTTAAGATAAGTTTTTGTATATTCTTTATTGGAATAAGCTTATCCTCAGCTAATGATGGCGTATTGTAATATGAATTGAATAAATGCATAGTATACTAAGAAAAAAATTGATCTCTCCATTTAAGATTTTATATATCCAATATTTATGTTTATGTAGGTTTTAAATAAAGTGTGTTTTTTAATGTTTTGATTAATTGACTTGTTTAATATATATTTCATGAATAGTTAACCTGTTAAAGAATGTATTTTAAAAAATATTCTGAATATTCACAATTAGTGTCTCAATTCCCATATTTCAAAGCGTATTTAATAACGGGATAGTTATTAAGACGTGGAGAAAAAAATCTATTTATCGAAAAATTATTTTGGTTGATACCGGAATACGAATCCGGAATATTTTATATTCGGTGAATTGCATTACCATTTGTCTTATCAACCAGTTAAGTTTTCAACAAATTTTAAATTTCTGTTCTGTGGTATTTTTTATAATTAATACATTTGTAATTCCATTTTTAATAATCAACAACTTTATAATATAAATGTCCCGGGCTCATATTATCCAGGTAGCATCCAAAATATTTTTTTGATAAATAGATTTTTTCTGTATGTATCTAATTGATTAATTCAATTTGTAATATTAAAATACTAACTTTTAACTTAATAACTAATTAATTTATTAAGTCCACTTTAAAATTATTCTTCGTATACACCTATTATATAATAAAAAATGTAATTCTATCTACTACGTGTAATTCTAATTAATTATACAATTGTTTGTAAACTATGCCCGTCTCGACATAGAATTTTTCTAGTGAGACGGGCACAGTCCAAACATATTTTTACATTGTATTATATAGTTACATGTAAATAAATAACTTGGTGGTCATGTATTATATAGTTACAAATAAATAAATAAGATTAACTTGGTGGTCTTCTGAAATGAGACTCAAATCCCCGACCACTTGCTCATTAGATGAGTTTGTCACCATTAGACTAATAGCAATAAGCAATATAGCAAACAAAACAAAAATAAAAAGGTTTTCTCTGAATTATACTAGTATATTTAAAAAAAAAATTAATAGCGTTATGGTTGAAGAAAATTTTAATTTTTTAAACATTCTTATCACGTTTGATGATCTAATAAATTAGATTTATTTAATTATAAATAAAATAATAGCAGTCTGGTCACGTTCGCCTTTGAAAAATTTTAAGTAACACCTCTAAATATAAAAAAAATAATAAACAATAATTAACGTATCTCTTTGATATGAAAATTTATACATTTTTTTGCCTCTTAACAGATTAGATTTTTTTCGAGGCACCAGGTGGGGTGTGATTAGTTGTGTGAAATATTAACTATATAATAAAATACCTTATAAATACGCCTTTAATATAATAAAATACTTTATAAATGCGAAGTTGCATTTTCAGAAAATAATTCAGTGGTATTTTTAATACGAATATACAGAAAAATTTATTCATAAAAAAAATACTTGATTTATCTTTAAATATAAATTTAAATTACGACTTGCGTAAAAAATAAATAATAATTGGAATAATCTAAAAAAATAATTCAAAAATTAGACACAAATAATTATATGGAAGAATTACTAATGTAAAAAGTAGGAATTACGTATAATTTTAACATGTTCATATATTAATAAATATTAATACTTTTTACAATGACCTATCAAAATATGTTTTACAATGTCTGGTGGAATGTTTTAGAATACGTGACAAGAGTCCAATGAAATTATTTTAGAAGTATAATATTTGGTGCTGTTGTTTTGGGTGAGGTGTTTATTTGAAGAATCTCATAGGCGCATAATCCCAGTGTAAGAGATTGTCTAGAGACAAAAACCTTCCATAGGCACGAGCATTAAGAACTACTTTATAATCTGAATAAGTTTTGTCTAATAAATCATTGCGATTTTTTTCAATTATTTATTATAAAATTTAATTTTTAAACAAAAATTGTAATAACAACGATGTATTCTTCATCGTTAAGGACCTCATCACATCTTTCAACCAATTTGTCGATGCCTTTCCTATAAAAATGACCTGATCTAGTATCGAAATAGTTATTAAGCCAATTTCTGAGGTCATCATCGTTATTGAAAATAATATCATAATTATTGAAAATAACGTTGCGATTGTTGATTGGAGAGCGACCGAAAACGTGATAATCTAAAGGAGTGAGATCAGGATTGTAGGATAAATGTGGCAAAATTTACCTTTGGAGCATTGGAACCTTGATTAAAGGTAAAAATAAGTTATTTCGAAAATATCCTTTGATACTCCATTATTTAAGTCCAAAAATTAAGAACAACTATTAGACACAGGAAAACGGCGACACTAATGTTTTACAGCATAAAAAATGTTATCGAATAATATGTCATTTTTGTGACAATAACTAATATAGCTGAAAATAACATTAAAAAAACATTCAAAGACTCATTAGACGACCCAATATTTCTGCCTTCGTGTATTGAATAAATAAGTTAATAAATTTCACATTAAGTATTCCACGATTGCTAATTATTATTAATTTAGAAAGTTAATAAACAATACTTGAATTATGACAATATAATTGGCTGATGTAATAAATACTACTAATTTCATATTATAATTATTATAGTGCTTGAAAAAAAAATTGTGAAATATACCTACAAAGATAATTTGTATAAAATTTAAAGATATTTCCGAGAAGAAAAGAAAATTAAAACACCTTTGGCGCAAAATTAGTAATATGTAGTAAATGTCTTGAAAAAAATCGTCCACAATAAGATATCGAGGTTTATTGACATACGTCTGTGTCTTTAAGTATCCATAGCTGTGAGGTAAGGAAACCTACGTAGTCAGATGAAATCTTGAAATCGGAATACAACGTTCCCAGGAAACATGAATCGCAAACATTCCTTGATGTTCGTGAAGTTGAGTTTAGATTGGTAATTGTTCGTATTAGCGTGTTTTTATAAGTGTGATTATTATCTCATTTTTTTCAGTTTAATTTTTTTCTAAATTGTACCACATTCAGTATACCATATACTAAACTCTAGACAGTAAACACACTCAGAAATAGCTGCACATCGAACGTTTTATCATTGATGTTGTAATATTTTTTCACCATGGAAAAAAACTGTCTCAATCTTCAATTCTCTTTCGTTCCAGAACAATAAAAATTTGAGCTTTTTTATTTTTTACATTTCTCTCGGATTAACCGACACTTCAGGCTACCGAGGATCGCGTTAGTGTTCATACAAAATTTTCATATTTAAAAACATAAAAGAGGAAATTTTCGAGAAGGAATACAAAGAAATGTCAAACCCAGTAATCACCAAGTTCACCCCGGCATCATTTCCTGAACAAATTTTCTAAACTGTTGTTGAATTTGAATATTTTTGTAGGTCTTCCGGTAACGACTTAAAGTTTGTCGGTGCTGAAATAAATGAATCGCTGGTGTTCTATAACATCCCTATTCGGAAACTAGACAACTTTTAGTGATTGCTGAAATGTATTATAAAGTTTTTTCGTTGGAATACTTGGAGATAAAAATAAAATTAAAAGTATTTTATTTTTAAAATTTGATCAATTTCGCGATTTTGTATTGGATTTGATTGCTTGATAATTCCTTAAAAGCATTAATGGATTAGTGATTTTTTATTTGTCATAATAGGTTTTTATTAAATTTATACGTCAGTATTTTAATGTCAGCTTCACTGGACGTACGTTGTTCAAGCTGAGACAAATATTTTACATTGTTAATCAATAATCAGTAAATAGGAATTGAAAATATCAAGTTGATAAGAAAATAATTGCGGTTCAAATTCAAATATATTTTTCTTTAAAATAATTTTATTTAATAATCGAAATAAGGACCATTGAAATTAACCTAGTTTTGACAATTAATTAGGTTTATTTAATACTCTGGTGATTAATTTGACAAATGCACCTTGTCAGCAACTTGATTGTGGAAAATCGTACTACCACCGAAACAAGTGATAATCTGTTGGGGAGATGACGATACATAGCAAAAGATGCATAACAAAAGATGCACTTTACAGCAATTATTTTCTTACCAACTTAATAATAAAACATTTGTTCTTGGCCCATGGCCCCTACGGTAATTTTTTAAATGCGTACCTATTTGTCCAGTGCTCTTTGCGGTAATTTTTAAAAGTTTAACTACATAATCGGTTTCGTAAAGCAGAAAATTACGAATCCGGCTGTGTTTTTTAATATTATACGGAAGACATGTCACATCAATATTATTACTATTTTCAAACTAAGCTAAACGCTTGTGCCATGAGCTTAATTACGCTTTATTATTCAATGAATTAGTCGAATCTAGGATATAAATTGTATTCTTTATAAAATTTGGAGAATTGCTGAGATAATTTACTATTTTTAAGTATTTAAAAAAAATTTCTTTTGAATTTCCCATAGAAATACGTAACATTTAGATTTATAATAATTATACAAATGAATTATTATTTAACTATCTCAAGTACTCAAGTGGTTGTGTACTAATTAGTTATATTAATTATTAAAATGTCTACCCACGATGATATTGTTTCGAATATTAAAATTTCTAAGAGTTATGACGTAATGATTAATTATCCTCCTCACCAACTCATCAAATTATGTTCAAAGGAACATAAGTCGTTTCTGATGATCGTTTGGTCGTTCGTTACGTAAATTCTTTGATTTCATTCTCGCATTTATGATTAAAATTATGAAATTTTCCTAATTAACTCTTAATGAATACCTCTAGAAACCGAGACCGCCTCCATTTAAGTCTGAAATCTGACTACTTTTTAACCTCCCACCAATTCCTTTGAACATCATTGCCCTCTACCTTTCATTCTCACCACTCGCATCTCTTCTTTCCACTATTTTCCTGTAACACGGTACCGCAGAAGTACCGCAAAGTAAACCCTAAACATAATAAACAATGGAAAAATGTAGCGAGATATTTAACACTTCAGCCCTTATAATGCTGAAAGAACATTTGTCTGGAACGATCCGTCTTTCCTTTTGTCTTTTTACATGAAAGAAAGAGTTTTCATTGTGGAGACTTATTTAATGACGAATAGAAAAATCGAGGGATCTTCCGCGCGAAGAAAATGTACTCTTTTAGCTGCTGGACGTTGATAATTAGACTTTCAGGAAGGGAAAATATTTTTTGCATGGTAATACACACTGTACTAAGAAAAGTATTCTCTTTGACGTAAAAAAACTTTTAGAAATTGAGAATGATAAAGAATATATACATAAAGCAAATTTTAAAAAAATATCTGTATATTTTTTTCTTTGTGTATTTAAGCCTCATTTAAAAAAAAATAATACAGAAATATATTATTCTTAGTGTAATTGTAACATAATTTTATTGATTAAAACAGTTGCTGTGATTTTCGTACAAATATATATTTTTTCTTTGTGTGAAACAATCTGAGCATCGTGACGCAGCGCTCGAGCAATCAACAGCATGTGTGCAGAATAATGTGGTTTTATTGGTGGCCCAAAAAGGGCTTTTTATTAGAAAAATGAAGCATTCAGTGATGGAAATGATGGAAATAACGTACAAAAGAATATGAAATTGAGAATTTTGCACCAATTTATCAGCCCCCTGGGATGTTTATTTAAAATATAAATGCTCGTTGGCAGCCGTCCCTGCTAATTCTCCAGGAGCCTCCTTGGTATTGTTTGCAAAGTGGTCTCTGGGGAGCGCGGGGTAACTACGAACGCCCTCTGAATGGCCGGACAACCGGCGTACAGCCCGATGAATGTATTTCACGTTTTAATAAATAGATATAATGCGATTTGTTGGCTACTTCGTTCTTAACATACACACGTTGAAGAGAAGGAGTGTTTATGCTTTATTTTCTCTGGTATCTTTTTACCCTATTGGTTGTCATTCCGATAGATAAGGTTAAGCCTATTAATCTTGTGAATAAGGAAGAATATAGTCATATAGTAGTCTGCCAAGAGATAATTAGATTTAAGTATTCACTACAATTTTTAATTGCTGACCTAATCTTGTCTTGTCATCCAAACCACCCAGTTTAGCTAAGACGTACTTAATCTTCCATGTTTGCAATCATACAATTATCTGTTACCAATGTCGGTATTTAGCACTCCTTAACTTTGTTTTCCATAATTGTATGCCAATTATTTCTAACAGTAAATATACAGATAGTTCTTGTAGTTATTCCAGTAAATTGACTATGTCGTTAGCAAAGCTAATATGGGCATATAAATTATCCAATGCATACATATGCACAATTGTATTCAAATTTTTTATTTTATTTTAATAAAACAGGTTATTAAGCGGATGGTTAATAATTTTATTCATACTATAGTATTAATAAAATTAAGATTTACATAATTGATGAGAAATAACAAAATATCTTAAATATAATTAGTGCAATGTGAAGCTCATGGCTTCGATATCGAAACATAGAATATGCTATAGTACACTGTGTACGTAATGTGTGTTTGCTAATTAGTGCAAACTTTAATGATTGATCACAGAAACGTATTCACAGTACACCTACATAATATACCAAATTTTTAATACATAATTTAAAACACACAATATATATTTA
This sequence comes from Eubasilissa regina, assembly GCA_022840565.1. Lineage (NCBI taxonomy): Eukaryota > Metazoa > Arthropoda > Insecta > Trichoptera > Phryganeidae > Eubasilissa > Eubasilissa regina. The sequence goes on from JAINEB010000013.1 coordinate 18,903,357, forward strand.
TGATATATCAATTTTTAAACTCGTGCAATATTTAGTAATAAAGTAATTTTTGATTTGGGAATAAATTATTTTAAATAATGGTTTTCGAGTGTCGTAACAATAACAAAAAAGTTTTAAATTATGTACCGAACTTTTTGTAATATCTCCAATCCAAATCACAAATTTATATTCTTGTCATGCAACACCCACCTTCGGCGAAGGGGAAATTACAACTTACTTTGTGGACAAACTTTGATACCACTGATTAAAGGAAAGTTTTAAATGTAATAAAAGTTGTTGGCATCAATTTACTTTGGGTCTAATTTGTTAATTTCTTTGGCAACCGAATGTTAACAAATATCAGTTAAAATTAACTTTTATTATTTTTAGATTGCGAAGATTTGTGATATTTTCATTTAATTTATAAATACCTCCTACCAATTACAGCCAAATATAATTTTGAATATCCCTATAAATAAATATCATAATTATAATCGTAAACATTTATCGATACATACATTTTTAAGTGAGACCCCGTTCACGATTTTCGTTAGAGAAATATTTGTGAAGGTTTATTGCCTCCACAATCTGCACGCATCTTGCATATGCCTGAATGCAAAACGGGGCTCTAATCAACATTCCGGAAATCGGAATTCCGGAATATCAAAAATGTCTCTCTTGCCGTATTGTCTTCTTAGATTCTAAAATTATATAGCTGTACTATTCTACAAATTACTCATGATATTAAAATATCATTAGTGTTGAAACTGAATAGTTACTTAAAATAATTAGAAGCATTTAAAATGTATGGAAATCCTCAGAATTCTAATGAATAACGTTGTCCCTTTTCACCACATGTAAATAAAATTGTATAGCTGTCCCCCATTATAGTTATAAATACAAGTTGTTGAGTTAAATTCTTAGATTGATAATGAATTTGCAAGGCGAAACGCGTCTCAAGTAAATTAAACGAGTAAAATCAAAAAACAAGTGTTTTATTTTCAGATATATCACCCCGGTCCTGTGTACGAAACTGTGTTTTAAGCATCAATTGACATCGATCTATTTAAAGCAGTATTTTATTGTTTATCCTACTCTGATCATACATACACTCGCACACGCGCACGCACATTCCACGTTATAATTCAAACGAACAGGTAAGCGCCCTGTGTAAATTTATTTGGGGATACTCGGACTCTCACACATAACCTTCTTATATCTCATAACATATCTTGTCTACATAACATAATTTCATTCCAAAATAGTTAAAACTAAAAGATTAATAATATTAATAGTTTACTATAACACAAATTATGAAGCCATGTAATAAAATGGCGTACCTACTTGTTTGGCCTTGTAGTAAGATTTTCGCTTTGTGATCAGGTGGCCTGGGGTTTGTTTTTCACTATTATTTCGATTTTATAATTTCGACGAAAAGGTAAATGATTACACTTGTTAATTCATTCTTCCGGCAAGATAAAGTTCCAGGTTCGAGTCCCGGTGATAACTGTGTATTTTTTTAATAGTCAGATTTTTTTCTATTTATACTTCTGATCAATTCATCTATTTGTTTTGATATTACATTTCTTCCTTGTCTCTATTTAAATTTATGCGTATGAAAAAGTGAATAATGTTTAACGTTGATATCATTTATCATACTCTATTTCATACTTTAATAACTTTCAATAACTTTAATATAAAAATTATATATTTAAAAAAATAATAATAATGATATTTGATTTTAGTTTTTATGTAAAAGGGCAATTATTTAATGAATTATTTACACTATGTTTTCAAATTGTATATGTTTTTAATATCATTACGTTATTTTTTATAAATAATCTTTACCATGCTTGTTCAATAATTTATCCTTGAGTAATATTATTGCACACATTAAATAAATCAACTAAAAAGATGTGCAGAAAAAATCAATTTATCGAAAAAATATTTTAGTTACTGGCGGAATACGAACCTGGACTATGAATATGTTATAACTATGTTCTGAAAAAAAGCAACTTCACATTAATAATGTATTCTCATTAAAGAAATTATTGTTTTTTAAATATTTTTATTGTATATATAGTATAAACATATAAAGAAATAATAAATAAATACTTCAGCGAGTTATGTTACCAGCACGAATAATTACTATAGTTTGCGTTAAGATTTTATAAATAATTCAAAATAAATTAAAATTGTGCCCGCCTAATTTTTAAGCATGCAAAAAACAAAATAGTTTGTCATATAAAATGTTCGACTTGCAGGTTAGCCTGTCCTGTACCTGTCCCACTCTGGCCAACTAATTACTTAGGGATTACCTTCTGAAACCGAACTGTCAAGATCTGTATTCTATTTTTATCGTCCGAAAGCAGCGCCGTGCGTAACGTAGGACCACGAAGAGGCAGTGTACTAAACAACTCCAGCAGTGCAGTGACATTTCGGTTCTTCACTAAAAAAGGTGTGTGTAGAAAACGACGCCCAATCCAGGATCGAGATCAAGGTAGGCCAGATCCATTTGCCAATATTCAGATTGCGTCAACGAATTATTATTGTAATCGATACAGTTCATGGGATCTTATCCCATCAATTATTTTTTTTCATATATTTAATAAATTCATTTTTGTGATTTTTTTGGTCACACATAAAAATAATAAATGATGAAAATGAAGAGCAATGATGTTAATTCAATTTAGTATTTATTTTTAAAAAGTTTATCTAGTGTAGCAGTCTACATATGGGAAGCAGGAAAAACTTGATCCGAATTCTTGCGATCTATGTTTATGAGCCTGATGAAATAACTTAAGAAAATACAAAATGAAAACAATAATTTTTTAAATCGTAAGATTTGTGCTAAATTATTAATAATACTTATGACTTATTTTTAAATATTCATTTTGCTAAAAATATAATAAATATGTTGATATTTATGAAATAAGTATGGAAAAATACTAAAGTAGAGTAAATTTAGGTAAGGCTAAATTAATTTCGTTGTTTTAATACACTGCCTTTTGGACTGCAAGTTTAAATGAACAATAAAGAAGTTTAAAAGTTTTAAAGAAGTTACGAATTTTTTTAACTTTTGTACACTTGGGGGAAAAAATTGTAAATAAATTCTTTATAACTAAGAAATAAATAGTAACATTTAAAGCTTACAATGGAAGGTGACTACAAAAAAAATCTTTAAAAATAATACAAGATTTAGGAAATAACAATATTATTGCTTCAAAACATAAATGTTATCGGTTTAAAAACTTTGAATTCTTGTTATTCGCAGACAACTTTCAAACCTTTTGAATTATTAATTTCTTAAGTGACTGTCAACTTATTCCTTTCGCTTATTTCCTCCATTTAAAATGTGTCCAATTTGAATTTACTGTGATTTTAACGAAGATATCTGGTCGTATTTTGCAAAAATTGCTACAGAAGATGTAATTTTCTAATATACGTAAATATCTGTTGACGGTAGATCTACTTATATAGATATAGTAGAATAATAATACTTGTATGAAGTTTGTGAAATTTTACTATATTTATTCAAGTAATATATAAACAATGAACATTTGTATTTGAACTAAATTCATGTAGGAAATTTTTATTCTACAATGGTGATAACCAATCTATAAAATTAAAAATCTATGCCTGCTCGCTCGGGCGGCGGGAAGGTAGAGTGCTGCCGTCAGAGAAGTCGATCGGGGCCCGACCGAGTAAAGCAGCACTTATGTCTGCCACTCAGTCGCGGCGAGAATATTTTAAATCTATAGAAACAGTTCGTAAAATTTGTCGTCAAAAATACTGTCGCTGTAGCATAGTTGGTAATGCACCTTCCCCGAATTGGAAAAGAGATCCATGTTCGAAATATTTTATATGTATATCTTTATAATTAATATATTTAATTAGTATTTAAAATAATATAACTTTCACCAATTCTCATTCCTATATCTCCAAAATAGCTTTGTCTCGATGAGATATCTGATATTTTATTAATGACAGTGCCACACAAACACAGTCCAAGCAATTTTTTATATGTATTATATAATTACTAATAAATAAATAAATAAATATTCAAATATTGATAATTATTACGCAATCATTTTAAATTAATGTGCAATGTATTTGTTAAATATGAAAACTATTTATACTTACAAATGTGATTTTATTCAATTTTAAGGTGAATTTTTTTTAAATAGAGAAGCATAAATGGAATACGTGTCACATTAATATTCTCACTACTTTAAAACTAAGCTAAACGCTTGTACTATGAAAATAAGACTAACTTGCTGGTGTCCTGAAACGAGGCGCGAACCCCCGACCACTAGGCCAGCGTCTTAATCACTACACCAACAAGCTACCACCTTTATTATAATATTTTCAGATGTGGCACTGACAATCTTCTGGTGCGTAGAACAGGAAATTTTTTCTGTACAGTTAATGTAAAAGCAAGAGTAAAATTTACTCAGGTTACATAAATGAGTCCAGTGGTGGAATTTAAAATACTTTTTAAAATAAGTCTTCTCTTCTTTTTTGATGGCCTTTTGAAAGCCTTTATTAAAAATGAATCACCGTCTTTTCCGCTTTTCACTCTACTTCTTATTTCTACCCTTTTTGTTTTAATTCTTTGAAAATTGCTAAAATTTTTGAGTGTTTGATATTTTCTCGAGTACATGTATAACAAATACCCGCCAGAATAATTAAAAATAAAAACAAGATCTAAAAAGCTTGAATTTTTATCTGTGTTTACATTGTTGAAATATAATAGAACTCTTGTACTGATTAATAAATAATAATATTAGTAGATGTTGCGGGGTCAAATAGTTAGAACAATTCATAATACTTTATGGAAACGATAAATTTACTTCAAACATTGAACATTTAATAATTAAGTTTTTTATTCTCGTTTTCACGGCATCTGTATATATGATTTCTCAACTCAAAAATGTCGGTAAGAATCGAGTATCACAAGTTGCGTCATTCTACTCTGCGCACAAAATACATGTGGCGATCAATCATAGCTCGTTTCGCATTCAACAGTACTCTGTCCTTTCGAGACAATTCTCATCCGTATACGCGTGCCATTTCAAATAAACGTTAGATTGGCTGAAATATTTACAAGATATATTTTTTCTAAGAGTTTGATAGAAATTAGATAATAATTATGATAGTTATTGCGTCCATAAAATCCGCTAGAAATAGGTATGAAGAGATATTTTTTTAACGAACGGGGTCTTCTGGCCATGATTGAAGATAGTGATTGTGAAATTTTTGTGAAAGTTGTGTCATGAGACCTTCTCATATAGGTAGTATTTTTATGGAAATCTACTTAAAATTTGGTAAATGAAGAGAATTAATTAGAGAATACATTATTTTTATTACAAGAAAGATATACAGATAAAATCAATGTATTGAAAAAGTAAAATGTTCTGAAAAACTGCAACCTCACAATAATAATGTATTCTCTTTAATAATATAAAAGTTGTATTATTGTTTCCAAAAATTTAATAAAAAAGAAATAATTCTGGCGTCTTTTATTGGATTTTACTCAAAGGTGCTTGAGAATTTACGTAAATATAAAGTAGATTGCTTTCAAATAATGGAATAACATATGTATCAATTTGATAAGTTATAAAATTTGTCGTTACCTTACAATTTTGACGTGATGTAATAGGTTAGCGCACTTCCCCGGATAGGAAGGGTTCCTGGTTCGAGTGCGGATTCCAACAAAAATATTTTTTCGATAAATTGATTTTATTTGTATATCTTTCTTATTGATACATTTAATTTGTATCCAAACAAGTTCACTTCCATTGTCAGAAATTTGAAAGATGGATAATAGAACTGTGTACTGTAGGTAGGTACGATAAATTACATTTTGTCACACACAATATTATAAACAGCTTTTATTATTTCTGATAGCTTACAAGGAATTTAATTGTACAAACAATTTAGTTACATTTTTTTATTACGTATCTTTCGAAAGTAGGTACCTCTTTCGCACCTGTCCTAGCACGTGTTTTAAACATGTAGTATACTGCAGTAAGTATCGATAAGAAAAATAAATATTTTTCATTACTTTAAGATGTAATATCCGTATCCTATGAAACTGAAAATATTAAATTGTGACAGTATATATTCTTTCTTCAAGTGTCCCTCCTGAGGTTTCTGTATTAATACGCCAACAAGCTTCGGTTATTTGCTAACTGTTCCAACTTTATTATCAGAACTTCAACAAAAGCTCGCTCTAGAGCTATTCATTTCGTGATTTACTACAAGCGTTCTCAAAAGCAACCTAATCGAGAAACGACGCGTACAATGCGGATTTAGAGTATACAAGTGTTGGCGTCTCGGTTATTATATTACATACTCATATCGGTTTAATTATTCAGATATTGGTTTGTTATCTCAGAAATTAATATTGTCTACATCAGGGGTCGGCAAACTTCTTGACAAAAGAGTCAAATATTCAAGGTATTCAAGAACATTACAATTAATTAATATGAAAATTATCTCGGACTAAGATTATCAATTAATTTTATATGAAGTGAAAAAATCTTCTTTTAATCAAATGACGTTAGTATGTACACAATATATGAACAGTGGTTCAACTCTCTCGCTAGCATGCATGTAAAATATTTATATTTTCGTTAATTTAATAATATTTTTTCTCTTTTCATTTTAAGGTAAAATATTCCGTTACAGTATAAGACAAAGAAAAGCGCCAATAAAAGAAATATTTTCACTAAGCAACAAATTTGGTAACCAATATAAGATGTTGATAAAGGAATATCGGTGAAAAAGATTGCTATAGGACTTTAGCTGTCTCATTTATCCAACTTCGGCTCTCAAAATTGTAATACCGAAGATGATCGAGCTTTTTCCCAAAGCTTTAGCTAAGAAATCAGCAGGATGTTGCAATCATCCTAAAAAGACTAATATTTGACAAAAATACCGGAATAATTGGACTTCCTACAGGAAACTCCACGACTTATCAGGTGGGATAAGAAAACAAACAAGTACGAAAAGGCAAAAGTAAGGTGACAGATTTTTCAGTCCGTGACAGCAAACGAGGAGAAAAGATTAAAATTCATTACGCCGAGAACTCTAACAGTCCATGGAAAAAGAAAATAGAACGAGACAAACACTGGTATTGTTTCATGTGTAAAAAAGACAAAATGTAAGATCTGAATCTTTGCGCCTGTTGCAAAGATGTATACACGGTAAATGCATCGTGTTAACCAAAAAGAATACTGAAAAATTCAATTGCTGTGTGTTAGGGACATATATTTATTCTTAAACGAAAATAGTGTACTGTGCCTTCCTCTCCCCTCCTCTCCTCACTCGGCACGCGCCAACAGTCAAAAGGCGACCTTGAAACGGTGCGGATTACCGCAAATTATTGTGAATCGGAGTATTGTATTAAATACTAAATTAATTTATTAATTATAAATATATATATATAAAATCAATTTTGACGCAAAAAAAAAAAAAACATTACCTTTCGACAAAATTGATTTTATATGTATATATTTATAATTAATACATTAATTTAGTACTTAAAATATCACAGATCTATGTTCTGAATAATTACAACTTCACAATAAGAATGTGTTTTCCTTAATAGTATTGTATTAAATTGAGACGTCGCGTCTAATTCAGTGCATTTTAAAGGACTAGGACTCCTGAACGAAGAAAGTGATATAGTTTACAGTCCACCTTGGAGGTGCCAGAAGAACTGGATTGTGGTGAGTGCAAACCTCCTTCCGAATATCCTGTTTCTTCCGGCATCTATGCTTTTACGCAACACTGTGATTACGAACAACAAAGTATCAAAAACACAAAATAAGATTCAATTTTTGATCCCAAAGATAAATATTTAGACTAGTGATCTAAATGAAACAAAATGTCTGATTAAGTAACCGAAGAAAATCTGAATAGTTGTTGCTTGTGTTGTTATTGATTAAGAATTTTTGCGATCGATGTCAGAAGATTAAATGAAAGGCTATATAATAGTAAAAATATAACGATTGTCTTTAATAATAAGTATGTTTTCTATGTAATTTAATTGTTTTATAAATGTTTAACATGTTATAGTTATAGTAATTAGTTATAGTTCTAGGCTGGTTTCTGGTTAACTCGTTTTTGGCACCAAATTTCATTGAATTTTCTCTTTGTTGACTAAGTAATGACGGATGTTGTCAATATAATCACTTTAATTAGATTTTAACACTGAAAAAGTTTGATTTTATGTTGCATCACATTCAACAATGGAATTAAAAAATAAGTCAATCTGTGGACGCTAGAAATTTTCTAAAAAATAGTTAATTCAGAGAAAAAAATGTTCAACTATCATCATAGTTGAATTAGAAATTTAAATGTAGTACTTTTATTAATAAAACATTTTTAAAACATCGCTTTTTATTCATTATTCATCATTATCTTGGGTGCGTTCAAATCTCCCGATCCCTCGGCTCAAATCTCCCGCCTATTGGGGAGAATTGTGCTATTTTTCAATTATTTTTTAAACAAACACCACTTTTATTTACTTATATAGAAAATAACAAAATTTTATATTGTAGATTAATAATCAAACTTTCTATAGATGCTTATTTCATTTTCTTAAAATAATTCCAAAAATAGTTATAACCACTTTTGTAAAAAGTGGTTCAACTTTCTCGGACTCTGTCTATATGAGTTCTTTGGATTTGTAAATTATTGTGTGTGGAAATTATGTTTTATCTCTTTCTGGTTTTACTTTTACATGTAATTTAAAGTAGTATTAAGGTAGATTTGTGGAATCTAAAAACACATAATTTCTTAAATACTTATTTGTTGTAATTGTGGATTTAAAAATAACTTTTAAATAATTTTCTGACCTACTATGATTGGGTTTACTCCCTGCAGCCCCCATCAATGGTTTGACTCAACAGGTGGCGGAGTTCGAATCTCAGACTTGGCGTGTACACGACGGACTGCGAAAGTCGTGAGATGAAAATCTTATCCGTAGGTACAAGGGAAGGAGATTAACATAAATGAACAAATGACTCATATATTTTTAACTAATTTTTCTTCTGTTTATTTTTGATCATGATGAATAATTCTTTAGATTCAATTGGAATATTTTTCCATTATATTACTGAAGATAATGCTTTCTGCTAGAATTATTGTAACCTTCAAAAATGCTGTTGAAAAAATATGTAAGCGCGAGGGTTGTTTTTGTTAGTAAAGATTCTGTATTATTGCTAGAGAGTACAATATTCTATATTATATAATAGCTGCCGCGGGATCGATTCAGAACGGGAATAAATAGGTTTTTATTTTTATTGTAAACAATTTATCTTAAACTTATACCTGTTACGAGGCAATAAAGGTGAAATATTGGTACAGTTGCAGTACAATAATATATGAATACAATATCATTAATAAAGTTTTGTAATACAAATACAGAAAAATGAAATATTTGTGGTATTTCACAACGTAGTCATAAAACGGAAAAACGATCAAATACTCAGGAGCTGGTTATTGGCCAGGGGTGTTGGCAGAAAGGAAACAAAGAAGCAAAGATTAATGGAAATAATTATACGAACCAAACATCAATTCTTTATTTAATTTTTTTTCGTTTTCTTTCAAACTCCCTTCTTTGTATTGTATTTCAATCATAGGCAGGTGAGAATACATATTTTTGTTATTTGAATTAATTTATAGTTTTGTTTATTTATTTATGCTATTTAAATTGTATAATATTTCTGGTTTACATTAAGATTAATTATTTCATATTTGTATTGTTAGATATAACATGTGAACTAGTTTCCTTTAACAAAGACTTCAATCTTGTTAAAGAGACAGTGAACAATTTTTACACTATGTACATATTACTGTATCATAAAATTTTAAAAATTGTTTTTAATTTAGTTTACCGTGATATTATTTTTCACCTGTATAAAAGACTTTATTGACTATACATTTCAAACTGTTTAGCTTTTACAAATAGATAGTAAATTAATAAACTAATTAATTAATCCGATAAGGATTAAGGATTGTAATTAGTCAATGATAAGCTTATTGAAAATTTTATTAACTCTTTCTACGAAACAAATCAATCATATTCGTGTTCGTTCATCATCTTTTTTTCTACCAATTAATTTTAGTATTCCTACAATCGATCTACAAAATGTAATCATTCACTAATAAAAAAACAATTCAAATGTGGAGCCAATATATGATTTAATTGGGTAGAGATTAATCGGAAGCAACGGTATCTAATATTTCTAGTTAAATTTAGCACAGATATATAACATAAATAATTCATCTATAGATTTTATACGTTAATTTTTTATTTTATTGTGAACTTATAAATTTTAATTATTTTAATAAATTGAAATTATCCAAACAGTACCAAAAAATTAGCTGCACTAACACAGTTAAAACTCTAGAAAAGTAATAGGATAAAGCTAAATCCACCAAAAATTAAGATATTTGTCAACTTAACATGAATTTATTTGTGAGTGTATTTATGCTATTTTATTATTGGATGTTTACCTGAGATATGATATGATAAAAAATGTATATATCTATTGCTTACATTCAAATGTATTATTTCGCTGTATGATTATATATGTGCCTATAGTAATCACAAATAATTTCATTTAATATAACTACTATTAATTAAAATAATAATAAAATGTTTTTTTTTTATATTCCCATGTCCGTCCTACTTGTTGAACATCCGTCTCAGGGCAGAATTTGTGTACATCTGTAGAAATGATACGCCAGATAATGAAATGGTATTACTTATAATTGTACTTTACTTTATTTATATAAATATAATAGAGAAGTAATGATAATATTCTTTCATATAATTTATGTGCAGATAAATATTAATGGAGAATTTCAACTATCGCCTAATTTTGTTCTATAAAAGATAAAAAAACACCGCCCAAATTTGTATTTTTGTATACATGTATTTAGTAATAGTTCAGAATTATCTCTAGATTTTTTAATGGTGTTATAATAGACTTATTAATTTTAATAGAAATGTAGCATGTCGTTTTATTTAATGTTTTTACCAATTTTTGGCTTGCTATGTCGAAATTCATTTAATTAATTAGTTCAATTAACAAGGATTAAAAAGTTTTACATATATGACCGTATACGACTTTATGATTTTGTATATACCACAGAGAACACAACATTAGTTATCAAACGTTAAACAATTTTCCATGCGTCACTTTCGAGTTAATTAATTGCTTTTGAAAATTCAATGACGTCACTCTTTGTCGTGGAACACAACAGATATTACTTTGTGGTGCATCACTGACGCGTCATATTGCACACCTAGATCAAGACTAAGACAACTCAAAAGTCATTTTTCAGTAGACAAAAAAATTTTAACATTTTTTGTTACTAAAGTTATGAAACTAAATAACATTTTAGGTAAAATATGTGCCCTAAAATGACACCATTCAAGAATTGTGGCTAAGTTGGTTGAGTATATGACAGCGTATCCGAATACAATAATAACTCAAAATTCTTATTTTTTTGAGTTGTTTTAGTTTCCATCTAGGTGTGCGATATGTAGATTTAATCGATCGAATAAAATATTGTTATCATAAATTAATATTTTTTAGTAAAAATGGCTGTTTTTATTTCGAGCAATATGGGTGTGACAATGTATTTATATCGAATCAATAATTTATTTATTTTATTCTTAACCCTTCCGTAGCCATGCCAATAAATTATTGATTCGATATAAATACATTGTCACACCCATATTGCTCGAAATGAAAACAGCCATTTTTACTAGCTTTGCTTTTCGAATCAGCCGCGACCAATATTATTGACACATTCTGCGTCCAAAATCACATCCATTCATTTCCTCATGCTCGTCTTTTCAGTGTGAAATGTGACCTTGATGCGAACAGACGTCAACTTGACTGATATTTGTTCGATCTCGACATTGTGATAGCATTCGTGGTGTGGACCTTCCAGCTCCAGTGCACCAGCACTGTATTATTTGTGATCCTGTGTTGTTTGTGTCGTGGGTAAACTTGTAACATCACCGTCTTTACTTGGGAGCGGAGATTAGCTCATCTGCGTGCCATTTATTGCGTGATCTCGGCGGCGACTGCAGAGATTACGGAAGAGTCATATACAAAGTAGAGCAAGCAGTCCTTCAGAATCTCGGTTCCCGAGATTACTGATTCGTCAACTAGAACCCCTATCTCCTCACCGACCTCATCCTGTACCACGTCTCCCTACTTCTCCCCAACACCTTGCGGTGATTCTGATTTGCGACCGGAATTGTCATATTCCAGTCCGCGGGACGTGTGATCCGGAGATTGCACAATTCAGTAGTTATATTTAATCTATACTGCAGCAGCAATTTTTATGCCAAGACTGAATTTTTAAAAGATTATCGGCTAGTTTTTTTCAATCTTCGTGGTGCTAGAATTTCTGTTATAATATATGTACGCAAGGTTATGGTTACAACTTTTCAGGTTTACTAAAAAACAAATGAAATCTTTGTACAATTTTTTTTTATTTTCGTCACAAAATAAACTCACTAGATATACACGAGAAACAATAATATTATACTATAAAATATCAAACAGAAACAATATTTTTTACCAGAAAACTTATCACAACACAAATATTAAAATATGTAAAAGTAACAAAATATTTATTATATATTATAATACGGGTTCTACTAAAAGATTAGTAAAACACATGTACATACTAACTTTTGTAAATATTTTTTTTTATCTTTCCCCTCAAACATATAAAAGAACTGAATCAGATCAATTTAGTAAAAATAAAGAAACAGTTTTATTGTGATTTTATGTAGAGGCGTGGTGGGTTGAGACTACAAAGACCTGAATCAACAATTTTCATCCCAGCTCGACTGTAAATAGCCCCAAGTTGACAGTTTTTTTCAATAGATTACATGATTTAATAAAATTACAATAATTCTTCCGTACAAAATTTGTTACTATTTGAATCTGGTAGATTTACTACAAAAACACTTAAAGAAAATAAACGAGCGAAAAAATTATTAGCTTTAGCAAAGTGAGGACATTTATACCATCTTTTATCATTTTACCACAGAGAATGAATAAACATTTATGGTAAATACCTCAAACGGATGTTAAGTGGTAGTCCAATCAAACAGCTGAATGAAAGCTGAGATGAAAACCCAGTTTTCTTTATTCTTGATACACAAATAGTACAATTTGTAGAACAAAATTACAACAATATCGTAGTATCTACCACATTCATAAATCCCATCTATACAATGTCGACTGATTTTCGACTTGAGAGAATCTTGGAGATAGCGATTAAGCTTTTTGCTTTCGCAGTCTTGTATACTCTGTAAGTCTCACAAATTCATACGCAACTTGCCTCTCATCTCGTTTCACGCTGATTATAAAAACACGACCCACCTGTGAAATGCTTTTTCCGGTATCTTGATTTTCTTCCACCGGTTTCACAGATCTTCTGGGTCCAGGACACATACTACGATGATCAATATGAAGTACACATGGACATACACTTTCAGTAATAGCGCGAAGGTGTCAAACAACACCATGCACAATGGCAAAATGAACAGCACTAAATTGGTTCGCACAAATATTTCACAGAAACCATAATTAATAGAAACCAAGAATTCGTTCCCACACGGCAGGACAAATTTGGGGGCAGTCAACACACCCAAAATGGTAAACGCTACTTTCAGTTCGAATGTACAATTTTAACCATAGAGAACACACCACAGAAAAGATCGTGTTCTGATTTTAGGGCAAGGGGTGTAGTGTAGGTAATATACAAGAATCACCTATCTACATATGTCATGTTCACGTATGTTCGCACGGCGACCATGAATGAATTATAAAAATCTAACAGATAATATTTATAATTTTTTATAATTTTATTATATCATGAAACACATAAACATTCTGCAATTCACTTTCCAATACCGTTGTTTTTATAGTTTCACAAAGTGCTTAAAATTTACCCGTGTAACTTTCTCAAATATTCTGTGATTTCATCAATTTTTGACAGTTTGAAAAGACCACAGACGTAATATAAATTATTTATTAATGAAACAAAAATTGTGCAATGGATCGGTATAAACAGCTGTACAAAAAAGCTTTAGAATGCTGTCAATATTGGTGATGGTAAACCGTTATTGTGATTGTGTTTGAGTGTACAATGATTGGTAACGATGATTGGTAACTGAGATTTAGCTATTAGAGAAGTGGTTTATAGTGTACCAATGATTGCTCGAAAAATTACGAATAATCACTTACTAAATCATCGTTACAATCGAACACGATCACAGTCACAATAATGATATAGCCGTCATTATTCAATTTAACATTTATTTGATTTTTAAACTACTATTGCGAATCTCTATTTATTAATATTTGAGTCGTTTACTTTCAAACACCTCCATAATCATAAATGAAAAATGTATAAATTTGAATGCAGTTATATTAGGAAAAATATGATACTTGCGTTTGGTTTAAATACTTTACCCCAATAATAACATAAGTAATATACTCGTAAAATACAAAAACTAGTTTAAGTTTCGTGCTAAAACCCTTTATAATTTATTATGTATATATGTAACTTTTCATTTTCTGTAGTATTGATAAATACACCTTATCTTAAAAATATTTAACGAAGTATTTAAGATTAAAATTTAATTTCAATCTTTTTTCGTGTATTCTGGGTTTGGTTAAAAATACGTTATAGAGGGGTTTGGAAATAAACGACTCGTTTGTAAGACATATAAAATATTCCAGTTACATTTTTTCTGCGACCATCTACGCGCACTCCTGAAAAATGTATATATCACGTACATAATAAATATCGCGCGCAATTTCCTGGATAAAATGTGGATGGCGTAATTGAATATTCCAATAAAAGCTCGTCCGGCGGTTCCGCTGAAGTATTCTAATTTGCTAAGTCGTCCGTATCATATAACAAGCAACCTGATATTTATTTCAATCATTGACCTCATCTTTAACCTTGAAAATATTGACCTACATACATCTCTGTACTATTTTATTTACCCTACCAAATCATCGTACAATGCACTTCGTTGAATATTGACGGAACCAGAACTGAAAATAACAAAAAGGAAATATAATATTTCTGTCTCCTGCTGGAGCTTCATCCCTTACTGATTAATAATGTTTGCGGTTGTAGCGAGAGTTAACGGTTAGATTAATTTGAGACAAGGTTGCGGATAGCATATGAGGTTATATAAAATGAATTTTAAATTATTTATTTAAGAACACATTTTTGATGTGAAGTTGCATTTTGTGATATTTTTAATACCTACAAATTAAATTAATCAACTAGAAAGATATACGGAATATATTTATTTATCGAAAAAATATTAAGTTGTTATCGGGATTTGAAACTGGACCTCTTCCTATCCGGGAAAACATCTTGATATAAAGTTGATTGCTTTTAAAAATGGAATAATAAATGTATCATTTGTAAAAATATACAGATATAAGCTCTAAATTTGTCGTAATCGTTTGCTGTAGGGTAATGGTCAACACGTTTCACCGGATAAGAAGAAGTCTAGGTTCGAATCCCGGTAGCGACTAAATAGTTTTACTCTAAATAGATTTATTCTGTATGTCTTTTTAGTTGATTCATTTTATTTGTATTCAAATTTATTTTCTTATTATTTTTCAAACTGATTTTAACGTTTGTCTTATGAGAAATAAAACAATGTTTTTTATTTTGTTCAACAAGGATCGCACCAATTTTCTATCTTATTAAGCTTCTCGATCAATATCCGGCCATCTTATTAAGATAAGATGGGCTAGTCCAATGATACTGAATGCGATATCATTCAAACGCAAATTTATAATATTCTTAAAAACGTTAAATTAAACTATATAATTATTTTAGACATTATTTTATATTATATAATGGAGAGTGTATAGATACTGTAAATAGTTTTATGGTTGACTATAAGGACCTTTCAGGTATATGGCCAATCGCACTTGGTCTCCCACCAGGGGAATTTGTATCCTCGCAGCATCCTTTCGAACATCGTTCGCCCATCTCATTCTTAGGCATCCCAGGGGTCGAGTTCCTGTTGGCGTTCCCTCACTGAACTTAACGGAGAGTTCTGGAGTGATGATATCTGACAGCATGTCCTGCATATCTCAGTCTTCTCGACGTACATATTGCTGAGATATTTGCTTGTTGGAAGGTCTCGAAAAGTACAGCGTTTGTGTAATTTTATTTCGACTACTTGGATAGCCTTTATTTTAGCTTCTTATCCATATTTTTTTAGCTCAACTCATAAAGTTCCACATTAATAGTTAAGTTTTTTAAAAAGTAGATATAGACTTTATGTTTAAATACCTAAATGGTTAAATTGTGGAAATTTGCGCCCATGTGAGCTTTTATAACATTAATATTCATATAAGCAGCTCGTACAAAATAAAATAGATTTTTAATGAAACACAGTGGAAACAAATATAGAAATATTTATATACAGGGAGAATATTATGTTCCAGGCCGATATTGTTATTGAATAACTAGGAAATGAAATACAATTTTTAATTTGGTTTTTGTTTATCGATTATTTGGTTTATTATATATGGTTTATAATGTTTGTAATATGATATTGCCCGAGTGGCCACCTCTGGCAACGGCACAAATACGTGTTTTTTTAATCATATTTTTTATAACACTCTCACACTTCCACAATTTCATTTCGAATATTGTCTGTAGCATCGTAATTGTTACAATTGTCGTAGACCTTTCCTTTCAAATGCCCCTACATAAAATAGTCGGAAGCCGTCAAATCAGGTGATCACTACTTTTTGATATTAGCTGTAGGCTGGGTTAAATTTTTCACGAAATTTCAAGCGTAGCTTTGGCTGTGTATGAGGTGATACTATTAAAACCACATATCTATTAAAACCACATATCTATTAAAACCACATATGTTGCAGGTCCAATCGATTCAATTCGGCCACCAAGAAGTTTTTCAACATTTGACGATAGCGAACACCATTAATGGTTACAGTATTGGTTCTTACATCCTGAAATAAATTGGCACATACGCCACATACCGCACCAAACAGAAACTTTACGTAGGTGTAAAAATCGTTGGTGTATCAATTGAAGATTTTTCAGTGTCTCAATAATGACTGTTTTGTTTATGAAAAAAAACCCACCAAGGCGAAATGAGCTTCATCGCTCATGATGATTTTTATTTTTTCGTATATTCACAATCGAACGATTATTTAGATAAATTTTTTAAATGATCAACAGGTTATTGAGGTGTTTGGTGCTCCATAATAAATTGTAATTAACTACTCTTTAAGACTACCAAATGCGAACTGACAAATGTATGCCAAATCGAAATCGGCCTGAAACATTTATGTTATGGTGTCAAGCAGGGTTGTGTAATGTCTCCATGACTGAACTTGTATGTGGATAAATGTGTGAAAGAACTGAAATGTATGAATGTAGGAGCATAAATAAGTGATTTGATTGTATCCTGTTTATTGTACGACGCTGATGCAGTACTAATGGCGAATAATGAACAAGAACTACAGAGTCTAGTGAGTAGAATGTACGATGTATGGAAAGAAAGCGACCTCATGATGAATGTTAAAAAGTCGAAAGTGATGGTATTCGAGAAGAAGGAAAACAAGATATCGTGCAAAATACTTGTAGGTAATGTTTGGTACAAGTAGATGGATTTGTGTATTTGGGAAGTATGTTTGATAGAAACGGAAAGACTGAGAATGATACCGAAAGGTAGGTGACTGCAGGAAATAAAGTGAACGGCGCTTTGAATGGAATTATATCTAATGGGAATTTATCAACCGAGGCAAGATTAGCGGTGCACAATGGAGACTTGGTACCAACACTGATGTATGGAAGTGAGGCCTGGAGCTGGCAGAGGAAAATAAGCAGACTGAATGCGGTGCAAATGAGATCACTTAGGCCTCATGATGAATGTTAAAATTAAATATTATGTGGAAAATCTATTTATGATAGAGTAAAGAATAAAAAAATAAGGAAAGAATATAAAGCTGATCTTAGTATAGTGAGTAAGATTAAGAAAGGATCACTTAGGTGGTTTGGTCATATGGAACGGATGAATGAGGAGAAAATGGTAAGAAAGATATATGACGCAAGTGTTGATGGCACCAGAAATAGAGGACGTCCGCGGAAGACACCTATGATCAAGTGGTGGGGAGTTCAGGAGACCACTAAGTAAGTACGATTTCTCATAATATAAGTGTTCACCTTAGTTTAAAAAATATTGTTATAACGGGGAATTTATCTACCTACAAAACAAACAAGTACATAAGGCCCCATATACGACATTTCTTATGTACCGTATTTGACGGCTAAAAGTGACCGATTCCCACATTATTTCATGCATCGACACGTGTCCTTATACAGGTTCACCATACTCTGTAAATAGCACGTAGGCAGGAATAATAATCTGCTAATATAAGCCGCCTGTAGATATTTTTTACCTAATTCTCTTGCTAAATTTGCTATGCAAACATAATTCGGAGTTTTTTATTATATTTTTATTATTATTGAAAAACCAACACTTAGGAAAGAAAAAAAAATATAATCTTTATTCTGTACTTAATAATTATTATTGAAAACAAAATTCTCTACAGAATGCTTAGACAGTAATGATCAAAGATCAATGGCTCTTTAACGAGATATACAGTCCAAAATAATAATTATTATAAAATCGAAGAGATTTAGATGGGCTGGCTTTTAAGGGAGAACTCGAGGATCCAAAAGATTTTCAAGAGAACCATCTAGATCACTGGACCACATGAGATGATATGCACAGATTCAATAGAGAAATGTTTCGATGTGCGATTAGTTTGCAGATGCAGGACTGGAGAAATTAAATTTAGAATGGATGTTACTAAATTTAATGTGGAACGAATGATATTTATATCGGAGGGAGGCGATATGGTGGCCAGGGGGAGGGGAGATTATGCCTGTGTTTGGCGTCCTAAATCAGTGTCATTAAATGTATACTAAATTTGGTTTAGACAGGCCAAAGAGAACGGACAAACTGACTTTATATAAATTATATACATAGTTGATAAAGATTTTTAATCAATTTTAGATGTCAGATAAATTATTCGGATGCAATATTTCGATGATACGTAATTGTGACTTTTGATTGAAGTTAGGTGCATTTTACTTTCACGTTTCTTTTTTGGTAATTTAAAAAGAGAGTTATATAGAGAAATAAATCAAAAGCATTTCAAATTAAATATTGCACATTATTTAATTATATTTGGGTGCATAATGGAAATAACTTAAAAATGAGTTAAAACTGATTTTAATATTTCAAAAATTGTCAGTATTATAATACTGAGTAATAGAATTTTAGTCGATCTCTCAATTCTAATTGATTTTGGTAATAATTAAATTAAATAATATAATACATCTGTAAATATAATACTTATTTAAATATATTGAAGGTTGTCATTTTCATTATTACTTTTGACACAGTTGATGATGAGAAGCATGAAGTTGATGATGAGATGAGAAGCAAATATCACAACTGGTGGCTGTTACGCGGGAAGTTTCAAAAGTTAGTTAAATGCCACAACAACGTATATTGCCTGATGCCAGTTTCTTCACACATCTTGAACATTAATTGCGATACCTTACTTGAGATACGTCTTGAGAGTTATTGCGTAATATGTATAATGTTAATTCAATATTAAATCATTTACTATGATCTATTCTAATATACAACTGTTTTAAAATAGACAATAACATTATTGATATTGTGTAGAAGAACTTTGTATATTACATGTTAAAGAAATTATGAAAGTGATTTATTATTTTTATTAAAAATACTAAATGACAAGCTGGACGTCCTTAATATGACCGAATTGATTTCGTACCATGTTCTTGCGCGAAGTATCGCGTAAATACTTAAAATACATATTATTATAGTAAGGCATACACACAAAGACATCACAGGCTTGGGAACAATTATGGTGTATATTTCGATATATTCCTATGTTCAATGCTTAAATATATCGAGACAATTATATAATGATAAAGGTATTTAAGCTGTTCTATGTTTGTCCTAAAAAAAATGTATTTCGCGTAAATTTTTTATTCATATTTTTTATTTTCTCTTATGTACATGTACAGGGTGAATATTATGTTTCAGGCCGATTTCGATTTGGCATACATTTGTCAGTTCGCATTTGGTAGTCTTAAAGAGTAGTTAATTACAATTTATTATGGAGCACCAAACACCTCAATAACCTGTTGGTCATTTAAAAAATTTATCTAAATAATCGTTCGATTGTGAATATACGAAAAAATATAAATCATCATGAGCGATGAAGCTCATTTCGCCTTGGTGGGTTTTTTTCATAAACAAAACAGTCATTATTGAGGCACTGAAAATCTTCAATTGATACACCAACGATTTTTACACCTACGCAAAGTTTCTGTTTGGTGCGGTATGTGGCGTATGTGCCAATTTATTTCAGGATGTAAGAACCAATACTGTAACCATTAATGGTGTTCGCTATCGTCAAATGTTGAAAAACTTCTTGGTGGCCGAATTAAATCGATTGGACCTGCAACATATGTGGTTTTAATAGATATGTGGTTTTAATAGTATCACCTCATACACAGCCAAAGCTACGCTTGAAATTTCGTGAAAAATTTATCCCAGCCCACAGCTAATATCAAAAAGTAGTGATCACCTGATTTGACGGCTTCCGACTATTTTATGTAGGGGCATTTGAAAGGAAAGGTCTACGACAATTGTAACAATTACGATGCTACGGACAATATTCGAAATGAAATTGTGGAAGTGTGAGAGTGTTATAAAAAATATGATTAAAAAAACACGTATTTGTGCCGTTGCCAGAGGTGGCCACTTGGGCAATATCATATTACAAACATTATAAACCATATATAATAAACCAAATAATCGATAAACAAAAACCAAATAAAAAATTGTATTTCATTTTCTAGTTATTCAATAACAATATCGGCCTGGAACATAATATTCTCCCTGTATTATATGACAAATTATGTATAAACTACTGTAGAAATAAATATTTCTATATTTGTTTCCACTGTGTTTCATTAAAAATCTATTTTATTTTGTACGAGCTGCTTATATGAATATTAATGTTATAAAAGCTCACATGGGCGCAAATTTCCACAATTTAACCATTTAGGTATTTAAACATAAAGTCTATATCTACTTTTTAAAAAACTTAACTATTAATGTGGAACTTTATGAGTTGAGCTAAAAAATATGGATAAGAAGCTAAAATAAAGGCTATCCAAGTAGTCGAAATAAAATTACACAAACGCTGTACTTTTCGAGACCTTCCAACAAGCAAATATCTCAGCAATATGTACGTCGAGAAGACTGAGATATGCAGGACATGCTGTCAGATATCATCACTCCAGAACTCTCCGTTAAGTTCAGTGAGGGAACGCCAACAGGAACTCGACCCCTGGGATGCCTAAGAATGAGATGGGCGAACGATGTTCGAAAGGATGCTGCGAGGATACAAATTCCCCTGGTGGGAGACCAAGTGCGATTGGCCATATACCTGAAAGGTCCTTATAGTCAACCATAAAACTATTTACAGTATCTATACACTCTCCATTATATAATATAAAATAATGTCTAAAATAATTATATAGTTTAATTTAACGTTTTTAAGAATATTATAAATTTGCGTTTGAATGATATCGCATTCAGTATCATTGGACTAGCCCATCTTATCTTAATAAGATGGCCGGATATTGATCGAGAAGCTTAATAAGATAGAAAATTGGTGCGATCCTTGTTGAACAAAATAAAAAACATTGTTTTATTTCTCATAAGGCAAACGCTAAAATCAGTTTGAAAAATAATAAGAAAATAAATTTGAATACAAATAAAATGAATCAACTAAAAAGACATACAGAATAAATCTATTTAGAGTAAAACTATTTAGTCGCTACCGGGATTCGAACCTAGACTTCTTCTTATCCGGTGAAACGTGTTGACCATTACCCTACAGCAAACGATTACGACAAATTTAGAGCTTATATCTGTATATTTTTACAAATGATACATTTATTATTCCATTTTTAAAAGCAATCAACTTTATATCAAGATGTTTTCCCGGATAGGAAGAGGTCCAGTTTCAAATCCCGATAACAACTTAATATTTTTTCGATAAATAAATATATTCCGTATATCTTTCTAGTTGATTAATTTAATTTGTAGGTATTAAAAATATCACAAAATGCAACTTCACATCAAAAATGTGTTCTTAAATAAATAATTTAAAATTCATTTTATATAACCTCATATGCTATCCGCAACCTTGTCTCAAATTAATCTAACCGTTAACTCTTGCTACAACCGCAAACATTACTAATCAGTAAGGGATGAAGCTCCAGCAGGAGACAGAAATATTATATTTCCTTTTTGTTATTTTCAGTTCTGGTTCCGTCAATATTCAACGAAGTGCATTGTACGATGATTTGGTAGGGTAAATAAAATAGTACAGAGATGTATGTAGGTCAATATTTTCAAGGTTAAAGATGAGGTCAATGATTGAAATAAATATCAGGTTGCTTGTTATATGATACGGACGACTTAGCAAATTAGAATACTTCGGCGGAACCGCCGGACGAGCTTTTATTGGAATATTCAATTACGCCATCCACATTTTATCCAGGAAATTGCGCGCGATATTTATTATGTACGTGATATATACATTTTTCAGGAGTGCGCGTAGATGGTCGCAGAAAAAAGGTAACTGGAATATTTTATATGTCTTACAAACGAGTCGTTTATTTCCAAACCCCTCTATAACGTATTTTTAACTAAACCAAGAATACACAAAAAAAGATTGAAATTAAATTTTAATCTTAAATACTTCGTTAAATATTTTTAAGATAAGGTGTATTTATCAATACTACAGAAAATGAAAAGTTACATATATACATAATAAATTATAAAGGGTTTTAGCACGAAACTTAAACTAGTTTTTGTATTTTATATTACTTATGTTATTATTGGGGTAAAGTATTTAAACCAAACGCAAGTATCATATTTTTCCTAATATAACTGCATTCAAATTTATACATTTTTCATTTATGATTATGGAGGTGTTTGAAAGTAAACGACTCAAATATTAATAAATAGAGATTCGCAATAGTAGTTTAAAAATCAAATAAATGTTAAATTGAATAATGACGGCTATATCGTTATTGTAACTGTGATCGTGTTCGATTGTAACGATGATTTAGTACGTGATTATTCGTAATTTTTCGAGCAATCATTGGTACACTATAAACCACTTCTCTAATAGCTAAATCTCAGTTACCAATCATCGTTACCAATCATTGTACAATCAAACACAATCACAATAACGGTTTACCATCACCAATATTGACAGCATTCTAAAGCTTTTTTGTATAGCTGTTTATACCGATCCATTGCACAATTTTTGTTTCATTAATAAATAATTTATATTACGTCTGTGGTCTTTTCAAACTGTCAAAAATTGATGAGTTCGCAGAATATTTGAGAAAGTTACACGGGTAAATTTTAAGCACTTTGTGAAACTATAAAAACAACGGTGTTGGAAAGTGAATTGCAGAATGTTTATGTGTTTCATGATATAATAAAATTATAAAAAAATATAAATATTATCTGTTAGATTTTTATAATTCATTCATGGTCGCCGTGCGAACGTACGTGAACATGACATATGTAGATAGGTGATTCTTGTATATTACCTACACTACACCCCTTGCCATAAAATCAGATTACGATCTTTTCTGTGGTGTGTTCTCTATGGTTAAAATTGTACATTCGAACTGAAAGTAGCGTTTACCATTTTGGGTGTGTTGACTGCCCTCAAATTTGTCCTGCCGTGTGGGAACGAATTCTTGGTTTCTATTAATTATGGTTTCTGTGAAATATTTGTGCGAACCAATTTAGTGCTGTTCATTTTGCCATTGTGCATGGTGTTGTTTGACACCTTCGCGCTATTACTGAAAGTGTATGTCCATGTGTACTTCATATTGATCATCGTAGTATGTGTCCTGGATCCAGAAGATCTGTGGAACCAGTGGAAGAAGATCCAGATACCGGAAAAAACATTTCACAGGAGGGTCGTGTTTTTATAATAAGCGTGAAACGAGATGAGAGGCAAGTTGCATATGAATTTGTGAGACTAGGACTGAGTGTACAAGACTGCGAAAGCCAAAATCTTAATCGCTATCTCCAAGATTCTCTCAAGTCGAAAATCAGCCAACATTGTATAGATAGGATTTATGAATGTAGTAGATACTACGATATTGTTGTAATTTTGTTCTACAAATTGTACTATTTGTGTATCAAGAATAAAGAAAACTGGGTTTTCATCTCAGCTTTCATTCAGCTGTTTGATTGGACTACCACTTAACATCCGTTTGAGGTATTTACCATAAATGTTTATTCATTATCTGTGGTAAAATGATAAAAGATGGTATAAATGTCCTCACTTTGCCAAAGCTAATAATTTTTTCGCTCGTTTATTTTCTTTAAGTGTTTTTGTAGTAAATCTACCAGATTCAAATAGTAACAAATTTTGTACGGAAGAATTATTGTAATTTTATTAAATCATGTAATCTATTCAAAAAAACTGTCAACTTGGGGCTATTTACAGTCGAGCTGGGATGAAAATTGTTGATTCAGGTCTTTGTAGCCTCAACCCACCACGCCTCTACATAAAATCACAATAAAACTGTTTCTTTATTTTTACTAAATTGATCTGATTCAGTTCTTTTATATGTTTGAGGGGAAAGATAAAAAAAATATTTACAAAATTTAGTATGTACATGTGTTTTACTAATTTTTTAGTAGAACCCGTATTATAATATATAATAAATATTTTGTTACTTTTCCATATTTTAATATTTGTGTTGTGATAAGTTTTCTGGTAAAAAATATTGTTTCTGTTTGATATTTTATAGTATAATATTATTGTTTCTCGTGTATATCTAGTGAGTTTATTTTGTGACGAAAATAAAAAAAAATTGTACAAAGATTTCATTTGTTTTTTAGTAAACCTGAAAAGTTGTAACCATAACCTTGCCTACATATATTATAACAGAAATTCTAGCACCACGAAGATTGAAAAAAACTAGCCGATAATCTTTTAAAAATTCAGTCTTGGCATAAAAATTGCTGCTGCAGTATAGATTAAATATAACTACTGAATTGTGCAATCTCCGGATCACACGTCCCGCGGACTGGAATACGACAATTCCGGTCGCAAATCAGAATCACCGCAAGGTGTCGGGGAGAAGTAGGGAGACGTGGTACAGAATGAGGTCGGTGAGGAGATAGGGGTTCTAGTTGACGAACCAGTAATCTCGGGAACCGAGATTCTGAAGGACTGCTTGCTCTATTTTGTATATGACTCTTCCGTAATCTCTGCAGTCGCCGCCGAGATCACGCAATAAATGGCACGCAGATGAGCTAATCTCCGCTCCCAAGTAAAGACGGCGATGTTACAAGTTTACCCACGACACAAACAACACAGGATCACAAATAATACAGTGCTGGTGCACTGGAGCTGGAAGGTCGACACCACAAATGCTATCACAATGTCGAGATCGAACAAATATCAGTCAAGTTGACGTCTGTTCGCATCAAGGTCACATTTCACACTGAAAAGACGAGCACGAGGAAATGAATGGATGGGATTTTGGATGCGGAATGTCACAAAATTCATGATTCGCGGTTGATTCGAAAAGACGCACCAAAAGTGTGTTTACGAATTCGAAACAACTATTTTTAATTAAACTTTTATTTTGCGTTTATTTCCAACCATAATTTTAATTAGTCATTTAACAGAATCTTGGTTAATTCATTTTAATTTTTGCACCGGTATTTTTACGTTGAATTGAGTGCTTTAATATTTATGTTGCACTGACTTACTATGCCAAAAAAGCACAGTAAGCAGGTAGAGCACTGAGTGAAGTGTGGTGCTTTACTACCAAGCTTTTCAATAACATGCTCTTAATTTCATTTCAATGTTCGTACTCTTAGGTATGTAATGGAACATTCTATAAAACTGTTTTATGGAAATTAAAAAAGAAATTATTATTGTGATTTGGATAAAATTTCTGGTATTATTATTTATTATATTATTTTTGATAAGTTTGTTGATGCACATGAGTTGATATACGTATCACTCAAACTCAACTAGAAAATATACTCAACGAAAATATGTTGTGATTTTCCCTAACAAATAAATAAATGATCAGATGGGTTGCAAGCGGTTTGTGTCTTTGTTAATATTTAATAATAAGTTTTGCACTTATATTACTTCATTACCAAATTAAAAGAAAACCGTGTATAATGAAAGTAAACCAAAATTGGTATATTATCTTACATATTAAGTTCATTATCTTTAAAACTGAAAATTATCATAAAAATATATTGTATAAGAAATAACTCTACAACTTGACACGCTTATTTGGTTTTGTGGTAAGACTCTCGCCCAATGGTTGGGGGGTTTGATTCTCATCCCGGGAGTCGATTTTTTTTATGAAAAAAGGAAAAATATTATATATATAAATATAAAACGCATGTTTTTTTTAAAAACGAGATACATATCTCAGACAAATGTATCATACCATCATGCATATAGTATGTTTTTCTGGTTCACCCCGCTTCACCGTGTACCGATTATTCTATTGTATTTCATTTTATTATTTTTAAACATCGACTTAATTTTATTTTAAATGGTGTTCTTTTGTTTCGTGAAAATATTTCCGCCTCATTTGTGTCTATATTGAAATTGTGTCATTGTGTCGAAATATAACAAAGTTTTCATACGTTTCATCAATACCCGCGTACCTCCTACAAAGTATTATAATTTTTTTAACGCAGTTTTGCAAGACACTTTACCACGAATATAATGAACGTGAACTTTATTAATGCTGTAGCAGATTTCCTCTCACAATCGGTGACAAACAAAAACAGCGCCTGACAACGAACTATAATATCCTATAACGGCTATCTCTATACTTTTATATAATATAATATAATTCAAATGGAGGATCGATGTTCTGTTCTAAATACAAAATTAAATTAGTTAAATCAGGAAGTGACAGACGGTTCTAAAAGTGGAGAATTTATATTCAAAAGTCTCTCAAGAAATATGCTAAAATCGTGCTTTCCAGTAAATGCATAAAATTTATTCCGAGTTCAATTACATCAATATAGAAAAAATATAGTAATTCTTGTCTGAATAAATTTAAAGAGAAGATATTTTAAAATAGGTGTCACTAATTGCTGTCATTTCTCACGAGTAATTTCTGAACATTTAAAAATGATTTTTAATAAATAAATATCTTTAAAATTAAGATTTTTATTATACTATGAGTATGCGGCAATTATAATTATCGATATTAGAAAACCACGTGATTGTGGTCTAGTAATACTCACTAGACCGCAGTTACGTGATTTCTGATACTCGCCTAGCGATCTAGTAGTCAGGGGCTTGAGCCATGTTCCAGTTAGTCCTATTTTCATAGCACAAGCATTTAGCTCAGTTTGAAAATAGTAGAAATATTTATGTGACACGTATTCCGCGTACATATCTCTATTTAAAAAAAAATATTTATCAATTTTCGACCATGCGAAACTATTTTTGCGATTGAAAAGTCTACGCGTTTAGCGACAATAATAATGTTTAATAAATAAAGAACGAGCTGAATAAATACACGTTGACCAATTTAATAATATTACATTATAATTCTCATCGTTGTATTTAACATTTAATTTTAAAAAAAAACATAAAATTCTTGTTCAAATATCAAGTATAATGTAGTACTTCGAAAAATTATTGAATACAACACATTAAAATTAAAGTCTTGTATGAGATACGATGAGTTAATCCCAGTACTATGCACACGTGTTAATATTTTGTTCTCGAGATAAACTCAAAACTGCTTTAGGAAGAGATAAAAACTCAAACCCGTGTATACGACACAATGTTCGATTATCAGCGAGACTCAACACGTGCACGCAAACGTCACCTACAACCATAGATAACGACACATATTTTTTCTGCACAGTTAGACAGATGCATTAAATTACAAACATTTGTTCAATTTTTACGACTAAAGATAAGTTTAAAATTCATCGGAACAGCAATAGTTTGACGTACAATAAGCGTGAGACGACGAGACGGCGAATCTCTTGAGATTTGGCGTGAACACGGTAGACTACGAAAGGCGAGAGTTGTCTTCAAAGAATCTCTGTCTTCGAAATTGTCTCGAGTTGAAAATCACATAAAAATATTATCCATGAACATGAACCATAAAACCAAGTTGTTAGCCCACTTTCATACGACTACATCTTTCTATTTAGGAATTTAGTATATTGTTTATTGCATTCTTTTAAACATAATGAATTGTTTATTATATCCTAATATACATAATATATATGTGTCCATTATTATGAAAGTGGTCTAAGTCAGGTTTTTTTCGATTCGAGATATTTAGAGGTTTGCGTTTGAATTTATTTAAAAATATTTTTAAATTTCATAACACAATGTTCCAAATTTTTTTTGGTTTACTAGATTTATCATTTATTTCGTTATATAAATATTCCATGTAGCTTATAAAGAAACAAAAACATGAAGGTTGAAATGACTTACTCTTTTATTAAAATAATTTGCATCATATTGTATTAATTTAAAACAATGTGACACGTAATAATTGATAAGCTCATTTTTTTAAATTTTTTGACTTAGACCATCATAATCATGGGCACATATATATCGGTTAGACCATAATGACATACTGGTATAATCTTTTATTTCGGCTCTAGAATTTTCAATTTTCTGTAAGGAATATATTACATTTTTTTTACAAGAGATAAAACACGTTTAAAAAGGTCATAATTTTTCAACAAAACTTTTTCATTTATTAGTTTAAAAGGAGCATATTTCTACTTCATACAACACTTAATGTGTTGGTCTCCTTTATGTCCTCGGTAAATTAATCTTTTAAAACTTAAGGCTTTAAATACTGAATATACTCGTGAGAAAAATCATGTAAAACGTAAAGAAAAAATTATCAAAATTTACCATCTATTCATTGATGCAAATTTAAATGCAGCATGGTACGTACAGTATGTTTCTTTTTGGTTCGATAGTTAAACTGAAATACACTTTTCAAAATCTATGTCAGTCAATGTTATAAATTAGTTCCATCTCCATTTTTAAATTTTAACAGCAAGCATTGTGACATTCATAACTCAGATTTGCCCAAAACCGATATACCGTTTTATTGCAGGGTCTCATTTGTTTAAATATGATATGTATACGCTGAAGTTACCAGATCAAAAAACTTATCAAAAACCAATGAATAATGAAATATTTACTTTGGTATAATTATTGTTCAAATATAATGTCATATAAAATGTGAATTTTTCCATTTAATTGTAATAATTTATAATTTATCGCTTTAGGTACATTCGATCAATAAAATTTAATTAATTAGCTTTAAAAAAAACTTTTAATCTTTATCCGCATAAAAAATATGTTTTGCAATCATGATATCAGCGTTGATTGTGAATGAGAATGGTCTGAAGCTATGTTTTCTTGATTTTATTTTATGAAATGAGAGAATGGACACTAAACGATGAAATAATAAGGCGACCTGAACCATTCGAGATGTGGATCTAAAGAAGAATGCTTAAAATAAGCTGAATGGACAGAGTTACGAATGAAGGTGTTATGGTTTGGATGAATAAAGAAAAATATGTAATTAAAACAATAAAAATCCAAAAACATCAATATCTAAGACATAATATTAATACACTTCATAATTCAGGGAAAGATTGCTGGAAGTCGGTGCCCTGGAAGGAGAACATCATGGCTGAAGAACCTGAGATAATAGTTTTGCCAGTCTACTATAAAGTTTATATGGGCCGCAGTAAATTAAGTCATGATAGCCAACCTCCGCTGAACGGCACAAGAAGAAGAGAAAAGAACTTAATATACAAAATGAACCAACGAGTTGTATACTTTATTTTTAATTCATCGTCCATCTTTAAAAGAGGTTTATCTCGAATTTGTTGATTTTACAGTGGACGATATATTAATAATTTGTGTGGAATTTTTCACTCTTAAATGATAAAAAAATTTATACCGATTTCTATGGATATTTTTTGATATGAAAACAGTGTGAGATGTATTTATTCCATAAATATTACTTATTACAGTCATTTGTAAGAATGGCACATTGAAATAAGAGTGGTTATGTCAAAATGTATTTATGTAATATTACTTAATTGAAAAAACGAAATTCACCTGTTTAAAGATGGACGACGACACTTTTCGAAAAAGTCGTTTACAGAAATGGAAATTTCAAGTGATGGTTTGATTACTCAAAAACAAAAATTCCCACCCAGTTAGGTACATCATCATTTTTCTCACTTTTAAGTTCGAGTATGTTTGTTTTTCGGAGGCTTCTCAATTGAATTTGATTTAGGTCAACGATCGAGTTCAATATTGATCTCACTTCATTACCATTAAATCGCTTTACATCACTCGCAGAATAAATATTTAATGATAAACGTAAATATTATATATGCCCCGTTTTTAGAAACAGGGGCGTAATATTATTTATTTACATATCAGCCGCTGGCAGCTCCACCACCTAATTGAACCACAAGAGCTTGTCGAATGCCGACAATTGTTGAATAGATATGGTAATGAACGTATGTGCCAAAATTTTTTATAATATATTTTTAAATAAAACAAAATATTTTTAGAGTTATTATTTTTTTTTTAAATAACCACATATTTGAACGTCTACTTATATATTGCCTTAAATAAACAAATACATATATGGCAGAAGAAATCGATGTGATAACGAAAAGTGGTTCAGAATTTAAAATAAAAGTGAATTTAAATCATTATTGTAAGCCAAAATAGATTACGTAAGTGGAAAAAACAAACAACAATATTTATATGGAATACAAAAACTTTTTAAATAGTTGCATAAAAAAACTAGTAAATTACTATTTTAAAACTTTCTTCGTAACTAAGAAACTAAATATTTTAAAATTAAATAAATACATTTTCTTTGTCAGTTAATTTTATTTCTTAACTATTTTTAAGGAGAATACATTATTGTTGTGACGTTGCAATTTCGGAACATAGTTCTATAAAAATATATATTTTAGTTGCTACCACTGCTAGAATAATTTTTTAATGAACTGATTTTTTAAAATTATTTTTCTAGTAGATTCATTTCATTGGTTTTATTTTATTTATTAATGAAACGAATTAATTACCAAGTAGGTATAAGAATAATAATTTTTTCCAACACTTATTTTGTTATATTATTGAAATCTGTTAAATTATCTGTTATTTTGGGATTAATTTGACTTGGGCATGTTACACATATCTGGGGTTTTATGCGATATAAACAAAATGAAACCACTCTCAAAACAAGCACCACTCTCTTGATATTCTCAAAAAATTTAAATATATATATTTTTATGTACCTCTTAAGCTATATAATTTTGAGAACTTAGGATACTTAGTATTTCCACCTTTCAATTGACAAAATTGAGACCTTTCATTCTCTACATCGGTTAATATGATAAATAATGTATTATGCTGTAACTACGAGATATTTCAATATACTAAACAAAAAACCTTCACTACTCTTAGAATTAATAATTAAAATGACATAATAGTGAATTATTAATGTTCTTATATGTAGAAATTGATGTTATATAACGGATCATAACCAAAAATGTTAGTACGAACTATTCGATAGCCGTAACATGATATTCTCTAGATAAATGACGATATCCCTAATGGTGGACAATAACTTCATATGATGAATATAAAGCTTAGGAGATATGTGAATATGGCTTGATGATACAGTGTGTTTATAAGGTTTTCACGAATTTCAGTATAATAATAGTACAACATTATTTTACTGTTGTAAATGAAAATGGTACAGGAGAACTATTCACTAGTGACAGATTTCTGGGCCATTTTTTTATTGAGCTCTGGACGCAAACGGAAGCCGGTACGGCAATTAAATAGTGCTGTTGTTTTGTTATTGGCATTTTAATCCAGATGAACGAAGGGTAAATATCGTTAAACATTCAATCATTAGTGTACTTCTTGTCATATTTCTCACTGTTAATTTGCATGATGAATTATCTTTACAGAAAGACATTTCCTTCGTTCATTATGGGGAATATATGTGATAGTGTGACGCTTCCGCAGTCAATTTCGGCAACGTAATATTTAATGGTACTGCAGACCTGAAGGGAGGACGCTTGTACGAGTCTCTAACGTCGATCAAACATTGGAGATGACGTTTTGATCGATGGTCGAGAGAATTACGGATACATTTCTTGCAGGAGCGCATCACCACGATCGCCGTGAAACTTGTTAATTATTAATGTTTTTTGATGATTTTCATTCTTTATTATTTGCAAAGAACTGTGTGGGTCCATTATAAAAAGTTGACAAGGATCGCTTTCGCTATATTTCAATTGGAGACAAATAAGTTAATGCACAATTATTAATAAATCCTTTGTTATCTTACCCATCCGTGCAGGATTAGTATAGTCAAATTTGTTTAAGATTGACACAGCATGTAGGTACAACATATGTGATCATTATTTATGTTATCACAATTTAAAGGGTATATTTCGTTTTTTGTATTAACCTTGACTATCCAGATATGCTGTGCCAAGTAGATAACTTATTTTTAATGATAAATTAAGATTCCATTTTGTAACTGAAAATATATTTTCATTTATCTCCCCTAGGTATCGATAATAAATTTTCCCAGTTTAGGGCCAATCATGATTGGTATGCGTTCCTGAGCTGAGGAACCCACCTTTCTTATGCTCTCCCTCGACTAGCTGGTGGGGAAGATAGAACGTCGGTCTCTACTCTTACAGTTGTAATGTGAACGTTAACCTAGGATCTTTCAACTTTCGATAGACTTCGTCCTTAACTCTTAAACTATACTCCTAAACTTCTAAAACTCATACGTTTTTCTTCAATAGAAAAATAATTACAGTGGCACTTTGGTATACGTCCTTAATCCGTTCCATTTCATGGACTACCAAACAGGACGTACACCAAATGAATTTGTCCCTTACTAAATAAAAGGAAAATGATTAATCCGTTCCCATGAAAAAAAATCTATTGTTATTGGCATATTATACATCTATGGGGTTGTACAAAATATATTAAACACTGATTAACACTAAAATATGTAAATACAAAAGCAATTAAATTAAATAAATGAAAATTTAACAGGTTGAAGATCATCAGGTTTGACGTTTAAGTATTATAAATTTGTCAAAATAAATTTGCTTTTGCTTTCTACTCAGGATGCTACGGAAATGTGACATTGTCTGATCATTCCAGACAAAAAAAATTTCTAAAATACATAAAATCACACGAAATTCACAGAGATTTATAGCGCGCGTCGTTCACCAAATAAGAATAAAGGTAGAAACAATCGTACTGATGCTTGTAGGCAGTCGTGGCAGAGATGCCCCCTTTTCAAAAACCGAATTCAGCCGAACGATACCGAGGACGTAAGCGCGCACCATATAACGCATGCGAGTCGTCGCTAAAATTTTTCGAGTCCAAACAGGACGTATACCAAGTTGGACTTATACCAAAGCAGACGTATACCGAGGTACCACCATATTTAGATAAAAAATATATATGTGTTTTAATATTACGAATCGCTTACCAGACTTTCGGGCGAAAGTTTCACAGCGACATTTGGTCGACAATATGGACTTAACACAATTTCTAATCATTTCAAAGTCAACTCTCAACTGACAGACTTATCTATGATCGCATTATATAGGGAACTTAATTACAATAGTATAGGAGATACAAAAATGTTTGAACTTCCACTGATGGATGAATGTAGTATTTCTAAAAAATGCATTTGCGTGTCTCCCGCCACCCCAAATTACGGTATTGAAATTCAAATAACAACATTATAAATTCAGCCAATAGATATTACAAAGAAATTAAAATTACAAAAGAAAATCACGTTTATAATAAATTATTTAATTACTGCGTGAAATACCTACCTACTGTGTTGAAATGTCAACTTCATGATTTCAATTGTTTTCAGTTACCCGGTTTCCTATAAATCTCTCTAGACATTTACGATAAAGCCTACACGTAAAAATACACTCCATACAGAACCCCTGATCAAAGATTTGAGAGCCGCAGACATTAATAAATAGTTACAAACAATCTTTTCCCTACAAGTAATAAATCATGGTTTACGTACATAGATGTTAAAATAAAAATTATTAATACCGAAAAATATGAGTACGTCTTTCGCGCAAATCCCTTCCAATTCTGCTGCAAGAATCAAATAGTTTTAGTCGTGAAAGTATATTTTGGCTTTTTCCACTAGGTTGAATATTAATAGAATTTGATATTTTTATGAACATTCACCATTTTGAAACAAAATAGTGGATCAAACTAGTTAACAAACTTAGCCGAGGAATCGACCAGATCAGTTTTTAAGAAAATTTTGATTGGAATCAAATAAAATCTACAAGAGTTTTCGTGTCCACAAAATCCGTTATATCCCATATACATAAAATTTTTAACGTAGGGTAGTTTCGAGGTCTCCTGGTCATGACCGAAAGTGTAATGAAATTTTCCGGATGTTACCTAAGTCACGTGACTGCATTAGGTAGTATTTTTATCGAAATTTACTTATAAAATTCCCCAATCTGTAAAATGTGTTATCAGTATGTTTATTTATTTATATATTTATAAATATTAAGATAATAGAAAATATATGCTTAAATTAATTAGTAATTCTAAATATTAATTTAATTGTTCAAAGGGCATTTTTTATATATTTTTTAAAAATAACAAAACTTTATATGCAAATATCTATAATTTTGTTGATGTTTCTTATTTCAAAGGACTGTATATTTAGGGTTTTTGGAACAGCTACTCTTATCGTTTTTTATTCATAGCATATATTTTTATAGTTGTTCCAAGGGGGAATTTTTGCTATTTAAATTTTTTTTTTCACATTTGTATAGTATTATTGTAATATATAATTTATAAGTAAATAAGTTTAAATTAGACTTATTATTCTTTAAAATCACATATTGCAGCAACAAAAAGTTAATAATAAATCTTGTAATAAAACCTTGCTAATCTTGCTACCTACGTCTTTAAATCATTATTTTATCTATGACTGTAAATATCAACTAATATTCTGTTAAAATGCAAAATCACCCAAAACAATATTTTGGTGTTCAAGGTTGTAAAAGCACTTAGTTAAAGTAAGGGACGAACCAGCCATAAAAGTCGGTATTTTTAGACCCCCAAGGCGGCGTGGGAACGCCAATAAAATCCGGCGTACACGATTTTCGGCACGTAGTGAAATGCACCATAAGGGATGCATCACCTTCATGTGGCAGTCTTTCCACCAAGCTCAACCGGGAGAGATCGCTCCGTAAATGCGATCTAATTTTCAGTTAGAAAACGAAATTAGGATCGTCTCTGTAATTTGTAATTACGGGGTAAATGTAAACTGTGCGCCTCGAGTTTAAGCTTAGACTATGATGTTCTCTGCGTTTAATCGTTTGTGTGAAAGCACTCAAGTTTCATGATCCGATCAAGTCAAGGTCCCGTAAAAAGCCAAGACAAATCATATACGGTACGCGCAAATTGTGATTGAGAAAATCGCGTCCAGAGTCCCGGTTTGCCTGGTTAATTGGACATCGTCTGGTGGTCAATCCCGAACTTCGTCACTCTACCCTGGCATCACATCTATTGGCGACAAATTACTTCAAGGACCATCATCGGCACGTGGAAGACATCACCGGAAAGGTAATCCCTTACGTGAGGGACCTGCAGTAAATATTAAACAAGAGTCACACACAAAATTTGGCAATTAACTTCATGTTGGCATGATGGGCTCGCAAATAGTGTTGAATTAATAGTTATCATTTTTTTAAATTTGTATTATTAATAATAAGTAGGTAAAATGTGTTTTATTGTTTTAATTAATACATGCAAGTCACAAATACAATAAACTTTATTATAAATAAAAATTTTTTGTGATTTCTTTTCATAACCAATTGACTTGATAATATTTTTTAAAAAAAGAACCATTTAGGCTATATGCCTCCCCCCTGACCATGAAGCCGAGGCGAAGGAAGAAATTCTGTAACAATTCATAATACTATCCAATAATAGTACTAAAATATTTTTTTAAATTATTCTCCTTCAAATCGCAGCTTTGCCGTTTGCTCCTCCAATTGTTTGACTAAAGCACTCAATAAATCAGACGGCAAAAATAAGTGACAGTCACCCCTAGTTAAAACATAAAAACAAAACAAAACTCAACCCTAGACACGATAAAGTTTGTAACAAGTTAACTCGTTTGTTTCTCGATTGTCTCACAAATGACAAACTTCGGGGTCTTTTCAGAACTCTTGCCGACACGTAGAGTCCACAAGTTAGATGCTTTGTGGTAGTTGGCATCGAGAATTTTTTATTTGAAATGTGAACATTTTGTAGTCGAGTTGTGGAAGGAAAAAACAGGTTATAAGCTTCAAACATAAGTATCATACCACGCGTGCCTACATTATTTTTCTGGCTCGAAAAAGTATTCATAATTCAATTGAATAATTAAATAAAAATAAGAATTTCCCCGGTGGATTATCGGAAAGTAGTCTCCCGCGTGACACGCGAATATACTAACCACGCTAATTCCAACTGGTGCAAATTAGACGTTTACAAATATCTTAAGCTCTTAATAAACGCCTGGCATCGATCTTGATACGAAATTTTCTATTTATAAATATATTATATGCTAAAGTAATTTTCTTCAATAAATGAAAATTTATTTTGTGGCAACATTTTATATTAATAATGAAAACATTGTTCGTACCCTGAAAAAGGGACCATTGGTTCCGAAACGTGTTGAGTAATCAATAAACAGTGCTATAAAAAAAGTGTGTTTTCATTATTAATAAAATATTTTTGTTTATATTAAATATTATTGTCGTATTAAAATAGTTTTTAGTAACCCAACAGAAAGCTTAGATCAGTGTGGAGATCACGTCAACGACACACTTAGGTAAAGCATCCATATATAATAAAATTTACTCCAAATCCAATAACGTACAGTGATACGTAACCCATCACATATCCAGGACGGTGTGAGCTAGTGCTCCCAGATCGGTCCTTCTCATTCGCCGTAGTGTTGGCATTTTTTTAATGCTAAAAGGCAACCGTGCTCCGCCGCCATGCTACATGGACAACAGGGCTGTGATTATGGATTCAAAAATATCCGACATTTAACAATACCGGTATTACTGAAAAAAGAATTCCCACCGACGGTATTACCGGTTTCTGCCGGTAATGATTTATTTATATAATTAGCGCAAAAAATTAAAATAATTGTCAATGAAATATTAATTGAAGACAGGTGAGTTCAAAACCTAGTTAACAGTCAGTTGTAAATCAATGTATGTGTTCAGAAATAGTCTCAGGGCTAAGTATGATATTTTCAACATACCTTATCTTTACATTTAACGTTTTGAATTTATTGGTTTGTAAAGTAAAAAATTCGAGTCAAAAGTAGGTTCAGCGTCTTTTTTGACCTGCTATTTAAATGTGTATCGCGCAAACTACCCGTTATAATGTTTACTTCCAAATCCAAAAAAATTCAATGTAAGTACATATATATATATATACACGTAAAAGTTTTTTTGGAGATGTGCACCTATCTTTTTTTGTATCGGCGTATAACATGAAATACGAGTATGAAAAAGCCAGGGCTGAAAATGAAAAAAATATATAGTATATAAATTCGAACAAAGTTAATTTTACGGTTGTATCTATCTTGTAATACCAATGATTGCATTTTGGTTCAAAACCGGTAATACCGATTTCGGTATTAACGGGATTGGAGCCCCTAGCGGCGATACACAGTTACGAGACAATTCTTTTTATCCGAAACTTTATTTATTTTATTTTATTTTACCGAAATTTCCGATCTGTGTCGATAGTTCTGAAAAACTAGAGACGGTAGTGGCCAGTGGAAAGGAAGTCTAATTTACGACATTGGGGTTAAATGGGCCGGGTTGCCGTTGGTCGGTTTTTACTGAAGCTCCCTTTAATTTTTATGCACAGCATCTTAACAGTTAAATAGATCGCATCTTGACGTAAAACTTCTCTCTTGTTAATGTAAAAATCCGGGGTAACATTTTAAAACGTGCTTTAATTAAAAGTATGTTTCACAAAAAGAATGTGGAGATTAAAACGGAAACTTCGTGTAAATTTATACAATGTCTAATTTACGTTTTAACTTTGAAATTAAACAAACAAAAAGACTGAATAATTCGTTATGAATGTGAAATTGTACGCAACAAATTTTCATATAGTATTCATATGTAGTTTAAAACAGTATATATTTTAATAATTTTGACCAAGATTAAGTATGTAGGTTGTATTAAATATTTTGAGAGAGTCTGGGTATTAATATATAGGTATTACTTCTAAGGGAAGATTAGAAGCTTTTTCTGTACCTGAATGGGTAATGACACTGTAAGGTAATACTGTTGGGCTGATCTTTTAATAATTAAACGTGTTAACTTATCCCCTTACCTTCTTTGATGTTTTGACTTATTAAATGTTTTCTTTGATCATTATGTTCTTACACCATTTTTTTTTCTTTGTGTTTTTTATTTATAATTTTAATATTTAAGTTTTGATCTTATTCTTTTTTTGTTGTATGTGCAACAGTTGTAAACTGCTATTTTTTATAGTAATTATTACTGCTTATCAGATTTTTATGTTTATTGAATACGTATTTTTATTTAAACATTAAGATTATGTACAATATATAAGCGAGATCTTTCTTTAAATACGAGATTTTTCTCTCACAAAGATCATTGTATTATTTAAAGTCTGATTGGTTTAATATACCTATACGTAAAAAAACGAATTAGATAAAATACTGATCACATTAATTTATTTATACGAAAATGTATATAAATTTTACATTATGCATATTCATTTGTAGATAACATTGTCATTTATTACGTTTATTATATAATGTAATGTGTACTATTGGCATTAATATTTTCAATTAACTTAAATAATTCTGTCTTTTGTTTATAATTATGGTTATAAAGCGATTTTCTGATATCATTATTATTTATGCATCATTGTTAAAAGTAAGTAATTATTTAATTATAAGTTCACCTCACGATAAATTAACTAACATTAGTAGATTGATTTCTTTAGGTTTAGTCTGCTTTGAATTATTGTAATATTTGTATTTTTAAAACAAATTAAATGCATTAATTATAAATATATATATAAAATCAATTTTTAATAAAATATTGTTGTTGCTACCGGAATTCGAACATGGATCTCTTCCTATTCAGGGAAATGTATTTGTCGATTATGCTACATCAACACATATATATATATCTGTAATTAATACATTTAATTTATATTGAAAATATCACAGACCTATGTTTTGTAAAATTTCAACCTCACTATAAAATAGCGTTCTTAAAAATAGTATAATATAATTATTTGTATATAGCATATAGTATTTTCTGTTTGACATTACTTCAAAAAATACTATAATTAACAGCGTGCAAAGTGCGAAGGTATGGTTTCCTACGTAAAAATCTTTTGTCCCATGTGGCTGCGAGTTACGTTCCCATTAGTATCCATGTAAAAATTATTAAATGATTACAATAATATAGTTGTTAGCCTTTTCAGAAGGTCATTTACGTTCGCATTTCGGCCCAGCTGCTGTTTTTCGCTGATAAGTTTGAAGCTTAAATTTTCTGAAGGATCGCAGAAAGATGGCGCTGCAGATATTAATACTGTAAATAAATAAAGCTCAATGTGAGCCTGAATGAAGGATTTATGGAACCCTTGCTTCGGAAAGGTTCAAACGTCCATAAGGGTTTTTAAGATAAGTACTTAACCATCCTATTCAGTTATCTTCATGTACGTAAATGTATGTAAATGATGCATTAATATTAATTATATATATATATATATTCAGAAATCTCAATCAATCTTCTTTTAGAAGAGCATGTAAACCAAATTATCAACACGGAAACATAATGAATATGCGTTGTATAAATATTATAAATACAATATTTTGAATTTATTTACATTATTTAACCTCTTACCTGAAGAAAAGGTTCAGAGACTAATTTTTGAAAGTCTCATCCTTTGAAAACCATCAACATTTTCAACTACACAGCTGTTCAACGCCATAAAAATTCTCAGTTTAAATAATATCTTCAAAAAGAACGTACTGTTTCATATTCACAAAAACCATTTCAATCCAACAATTTCCACAAAACTAAATAACCGACCAAGATCGCGTGACAACTTAGAAATCCACAAATCTAAAACTAGTGCTCCTCAAAATCATTAGGTCTATCAAGGTATAACAGTTTTTAATGTCCTCCTACGTAAAATCAGAACAGAAAATAATTATAAAGCCTTCAAATCACAAATCAAACAATTACTAAAAAACTCCGAGAGTTATAATTTCTTTTGGCGTAACTCTTGATTATATTCATGTATAATCCTTATCCAAACACTATAGCTAGTCTGTTTTTTGGAGAGGTATGCAAAAAAAAAATTTTAAAAAGTTTAGTTTGTATATAATCAAGTAATATTATAAAATTGAAAAAAAGAAAAATACAACGTGCAAGAAGGATTTTAGCTCACGATCAAAGAAAGACAATCTGTTTGATCTTCGTAACTTTTCTATAAATTTAATAGATATCAGGTTTTAAATCTCCAGGAAAAATCTTATGATATCCAACAGCTATTACTAATGCCATCACATAAACAACTAAATCACCAGTGTTCTTCATGATGCTATTATCACGAATATCTTAATGTGCCCGATCCCGTCTATGAATGCATAGGTACTAGGGATTCTGTGTCGAGACAACGCGGGAATAAATTCCCGGCAATCCCATAATTTTTTGCTGCAGAAATATAAAAATATAATCAGTGA
The DNA here is from genome assembly GCA_022840565.1 of Eubasilissa regina. Taxonomy (NCBI): domain Eukaryota; kingdom Metazoa; phylum Arthropoda; class Insecta; order Trichoptera; family Phryganeidae; genus Eubasilissa; species Eubasilissa regina. The sequence goes on from JAINEB010000013.1 coordinate 18,944,481, forward strand.
CTCGAAACTCTGATTTTTATTGAAAAGTTTTATTAATTTTAAACAAGTTAAGTTGTATCAATTAATTGAATCAACTAAAAAGACATAGAAAAATATTTATAGAAAAAATGTTTCAGTTTCTTGATCATTGCGGTTCAGCAGGTAGCGACCCATCGGCGAGCGGTGAACGTGTGTCAATTCTTGTACATGGTCAGCAATAAAGATTATGAAGGGAATAGTTTTGTTGGTTTGTTCAAACAGAGAATTATGTTTTCTTGTAAAATATGATATAAATATTTAAGATAAAATTGTGACTTGAAAATTTTGACTCTCGAGTCCCGGGAATTGAAAAAAGTCGAGAATACAGAATCCCTGACAGGTACCCGAGTCTCGTAAAATTTCTAGCGTTCTCTGTCTACCTTCTTGTTAAGAGTAGCCACGTGTAGATAGAAGATCTGATACAGTGCTGTCGTCCCTCAATTTACCACAAATTTGCTGACGATATTGATAGCATGGTAAGTACTAACCCAAGTATAATCATATAAAGTGTAATAAACGCTCCTACGTTATAAACCTATGTACAATACAACAGTGTGTTTAAGATAAAGCTATAAAAACTTTACATTACTGTTGCATCCCTCGTGCCTCGTACCCCGGTGTGGTCGCTAAGACTTCGTGACAACCCGTACCGCACCTAAGTTGCCGAGCTTTATGTAATTTTTATGCTACCCCTGTACTAAACCGCGGTGTTTTATAGCTTTTTACAATTTTAACTGAATGGTTTATACATTTTTCCTTAAAAAATACATTAAATCCACAATAATTCAATAGAAATATCACATTTTAATCTGATTATAAGACGAAGTGCAAAAAATTGGAATTTTATTAATAAATAAAAAAATAAAAAATATTCAGAAAATTAATGATAATAGTTTAATTAACTTATTGTACCGATAGACAAAATAAATCTAAATTATTATTAATTGCTCATGTTGATCTGATGTGTATATGTGCTAAAATAAATAAATAATTACTTAAATACAAATTAAATGTATTAGAAAGATATACATATAAAATCAATTTTATCGAAAAATATTGTTGTTGCTACCGGGATTCGAACTTGAATCTTTTTCTATCTGGAGAAATTACATTAACTGATTACGATACGGAAAATAATATAAGATGGCTTTCAAATAATGGAACGATAAATGTATCAATTTGAAAAGTGTAACATATAAGTTCGAAAATTTGTCGTCAATGCACTGTGTTGCCGTAGTATAAACGATTAATACAATTTACTCGGATAGTAAGATCTCCAGGTTCAAATCCCGATAGCAACAACAATATTTTTCAAAAAAAAAAAGATTTTATGTGTACATCTTTTTAGTTAATACATTTTAATTTATATCTAAAATAATATAGTACTCTTGGTAAATTTATAATTTAACTCTAAAGACAACGATGACTAATTCTTGTATGTATATCAGAAAAATAACAACAGTAAATCATTATGATATATATAAAATCAATTGCATACTGTTTCGCATTTTATGTTGGTAAAACGGTGCGTAATTTCAATATGAAACACACAATAATTTTTTTACATTATTTAATCAGATTTAAGTACATACAGATGATATTTGTTTTTTTTTTTAAATAAAACGATATTGCAATATTACACGTAAATAATGAAGATTATATAAATTAGAAATTTATGAGGTAGTATCGAAACCAGTTGTGTCAAAATAAATAATTTGAAATATTTGTTTAAATTATGATAAACCACCAGGGTAAATCTGTAAACATTAAAACTAAAATAATTTTCTACTGTGATGCGTGGTTACAATAGTATTATAAGGTAAAATCGGTAAATATGGCACCATGGTAATTGGAACTTTTAGTTTCTAAACTGAGAGCACCAAAAGTCAACGCTACCAGTCACTAGCGAAGGACAAAACTTCATTTCGTAATGAACGCTTCACGAAATGCACTTTCACTAACTTGAAGCGTTCAAGATGAATGGTTCGTTTGAAGTATGTTGATACCACTAGTTGGCCCACTCTCGATGCAGGTCGCAATCGTTTCGCACTTCATATACTAACTATACTTCAATGAAGAATCTGAAGTGCGAAGCGAACAGCGATGTATGTAGTATGATACTTTGTGAAGTATATTTCAATGAACTACAAGAAAGAAGTGAGCGGCAAACTCTTTCGACACAATTTGCAGTTAATTGTGTGCGTTGTCGAGTGAGAGCTTTGTTGCAGGAAACTAAGTTATTTGCTAGTGTGTGTGAATATGGTGTGAAGTATTGAACTATTGAAGCGTCACCACGATTTAAAACGTGCGAACTACGAAGCGTGAGTATGAAGAACTAGTTGCTTGAAGTACTTCGTACAGTGTGGGCCCATCGCTACTAGTCACTCATCGTTCGGATCACCGTGTGCGGTTGGTTTGTCGCCGGTCATCAGAAAAATATATAATTTATAAATATTAATTAGAAAGATATACATGTAAAATCAATTTAATCCAAAAATGTTATTGTTGCGCCACCGGGATTCAAACCTGGATCTCTTTCCTATCCGGGGAAGGTGAATTATCCAACTATTACAGCGACAATACTTTTAGCGACAAATTTTCGAACTTACATGTTACCTTTTTGATATTAATACATTTAATCGTTCCATTATTTGAAATATCATAGACTTATGTTCTGAATAATTACAACTTCACTATAAGAATATGTTTTCCTAATATAAGGTATGTGCTAAAATATTTACTCTGTATTATTTTAAATGTGAGTTAAACAAAACCCACCTTTTGTAACTCCATCAGTATTAAATTGTCATGACATGTCATAAGCCATCTTGATGTGCTTGCCAGCCGGGCGCCATTGCCTCTTTGTTTGTTTGGTTAGTTTATATGTATGTTTTTGTGTATTGAGGGGTAAACACAGATAGTAGATGAAAGTGATTATTGTAAGCATTGCAAAGCGTATTCCTATTATTGAAACGAGACAAAATGTGATTGGTTGGTTGCATGCCTTTTCTTGTTGCTTGAATCATATTCACTTTCGTAAACTTTTGTAACGATTGTTCTGCTTATTATTGTTTATTTGCCTTTGTTTTTATATGTTGATATTAAATGCTTTATATTTCAATAATATTGATTTAATTCAAATAATCTGGTGCTATATTAGCCAAGTCGGTGGTGCCATATTTCCGAGGTCCGGAGTAATATGGCATTTTCCTTCACGTACCCATTTTGTTATCTATTTCTTGATCTTGAATACTATTTGTCATAGTTTAAGAAACGAACTTTCTTTATCGCAATAAATAGATTTTCTGATGTTCAAATTGATAGAGCTACTGTCGCTCAAACAAATCTGTGCCGCATTCACGCATTTTACTATAAACGTTAAATATGCTTAAATAATTAACCTTTGAAGATATAATCTACACTAAATAAGAGTATTGCTTAATATATTTTTACACCATCCCTCAATTTCTTTATCTCTTTTATTATAAGAAAATTAAATTGTAAATTTAAACTCGGTAAAAACTGAGACTGATACTTTACATTAAAACGTTAACAGTATTAATTTAATTACATTTATTATTTTGGAATATATTAAAGTTAATGGTGATGTTTCGGTAGATAAAATATTATACAGATTTATTTATAACTAAATTTAAGAAATGTAGGAAAATGAATTCTTTATTTTTTAAGCGTTCATGATAAACTAATTTCATTATTAAGGAGAACACATTCTTATTGTGAAGTTGAAATTATTCAGAACATAGGTCTGTGATATTTTAAATACTAAATTAATGTATTAATTATAAATATATACATATAAAATCAATTTAGTATTTAATTTCATTATTCTAATGTTACATTTTTATTTTATACGCACAAAAATTTAATTAGTATACCTCTTTCAAATGCCTTTTAGAAACCTGCTGGGTTATTTTTACAGTTCGTTAGTTTTATCAGACCTATCCTGGATGTCAGTTGGGTCATATCTATATCTCACCCCTTCTCAAGTGCTATCCATTAACTGATGTTTGCGATCTTGTTCGCTATTTGGAATTTGTTTACAGTTGCTGCGAATATTGATTCAGATGTCTAGCCGAATCATTGTCTAGGATATCCTCGACGCTAAATCAATATTTTCATTGTTATATCGATTTCATCGTGATGACAAAAATAACAAATAACACTAATTTAGATCTAGATTTTGAATGCACACAGATACAACGGACATTAAATATTTAAACTGAAAGTAATAATAATGTTAAAGAAATAAAATTAAACTAGTCCACTTCAGCAGATATCTTCACAGCCCAAATCTTTATTAAACCGCTCTCTGTTATAATCATCCATCTAATTACTTGAATTGAAATTGTGAAGTTCCTGCATGTTCATTTAGTTCCTAGGTCACAAATACATAATTCGTGACTTAGGAACTTAGGTCTAAAATAATGTATTCATAATATGCATATGTGTATGATGTTTTTCTTACGTAATAGAGCGATATTGTTTATGAATAACTTTTTAAATGATTTTTTTATATTTTTATACAGGGTGCGGCAGAATCGATTAAGCAGTTTTGAGGAATTATAAAAAAGTAATGGGGGAATATAGAGAAAACGTGTTTTTATTTTCAAAGTTAGCAGTATATACCATTTATAATCATTAAGTTTTCAAAATTATGTTCTCAAGATGGCGGTCGTTAACAGATGGTCTCTGAAGTTTTGTACAAACATATCGCGGGGTATGGAATTAAGTTCTTCAAAAATCCGCTCCACTAGCTCTAGTTGGATGTGAGGGCGACGTTTAAACACCCTTTCCTTCAGATATCCTCAAAGAAAGAAATCACAAATATTCAAATGTAGGTGACTAGGCCACATCACCCCTCCGAGAGACCAAACGTCTGGGAAACACTTCTCTCAAAATATTCAGTGAATTTTGGTGATGATCGGTTGTTTTCAAAATATGCACGCACGGCATAGCTCCGATGTGCTCCGGTCCAAACGATGTTGGCTACTGAAATGGGGTCGCCAACGTAACAGAGTTCTAACCACTTAGTCGGTTCTGCCACATTCTGTATATAATTTTTTTATTACTTTATTATGGAAAATAATATCAACCAAATATGAGCTCTTTCACACTTTTATATTATTTATTTCTACTCGTATAATTACTTTTGCAATCATATTTTTGCAAACTTCCGGCATAATTTGTTCTCGAATTCTTGACAAATGTTGCCTTTAGCTATTGAATTGTTTTTCGCTTATTACCATATAACCATTTCTCTATGCAGCTCTTAATAAAATCGCAAAGGCAATATTGTGCGACTAGGAATGCATTTGTATCATAACGCAAGCTATGTGCAGTATGGTACCATTTTATTGAAATCAGATATGTTGTAGACCTTATAGTTTAAGGTAAAAAAGTTTTGTAATATCGCACGATATCGTTCACTATGGCGATTTCTTATTCACAACATTTAACTGGGGTTCCATCAATGTTTAGTGGCATATGTGCAGCTCTGAAAAACTTACTTAAAAATAATCCATTTCAAAATATTTGATTACATGCCTTTGGAAATACATGATTATAACCAAAAAAACACTGTTAATTTTGATGAAATAGAAGCTTGTTGCGGCGTTCCATAAGAATTAAATAAATGATCGATACTTTTATAAAAATTGTTCAATTTGAAAAGTTATTCAAAAACATCGACCTTTTACAGGGTATCCAAGAAACAGTAGTCCAAACGTAGCCTACGGTTAGGAGACGTCACGAGCAACCCATTGAGCTCAAATAGATTATCCGAAATTCAACGGTTTAGAAGTTATTCGAACTTTTCTACTTTTAGAGTAATTTACAACTTGACTTTACACAAATTAGCGCTGTGTCATAAATTCTTAACCTTAACCGTTTAAGTGCTAAGCAATTTCCGATACAAACGATCGCAGCGCTTTTGCGACGCGTAGCATTCAAACGGTTAACTCAGATTTTGGTTTATAAGTTATTAAAAAAATATATTTTAACTTAAATAAAAAAAAAACAAATACTGACGTAAATTTTTTATTTTATAAAAAATAGAGATGCGTATGTGTCATGGAAATACTTGCGCCAAGAAATTAATATTGTTATTAGGCTAGAACAAATGTTAGGTAATCTTAAATTATTTTCTACAACCTTTTAAAATGGAAGTATACTTGTTAATAATAAAAGAGTAATTGTAATTGTTGTGTCCTATGGCGTCAGCTATACTGCGCTGCGCCAGTTGTTATAACTCTTCCTCTTGAAGAATATTAGTTGAAGTGATGATGTAATAATACGCGGAAAAGCTGGTAACAATTTTGTATTTATTCCGATCACAACTAGTACGGTTTATAATATTTTCATAGATTTATCTGCGTTGGAAGCCGTAGAGCAAAAAAGCGCGTTCCCCCGCGGTCCGTCATACATAAACATTCTCCCTGATGTACCTCTCTATACGCACACATACACACAGACCCGTTCATCCCGTACACGCGTGCGTCTGTCATCTGTCCTCATTCTATAGACATTACAGTAATATACGAAAGCCAATAAAAATAAACAAAGTGATTTGATTAAAGTCAATAATTTATAATTTTCGAAGATTTGATCTAAATATTTACATACGCATATATTTAAATAAATCTTTTTCAGCAATATTTGAGTATATCCAAGAACACACAATTAGTGGATTTTTACCTACAAAGGCAGTGTTATTAAATAAATATCACATATAGAGACGAAGCTACTTTTATTATATTTATTCATTGATTTGACATACACGCTGTTTCAAGGAAAATGAATTATAAAATTTAGTCCATAGATGGCGATAGTGTAATGGTTGGTACTCAAAGCGAGTCCATGTACTAACATTATAAAACATTAAAAAAAATATGTAAATATGGAGATTGAGGGGTGAGAATTGGTGAGAACTTAAGCCAGTCGAAGACAGGTCGTAATTACCCCATATTTTTCATTAAACATAATAAAAATAGCTTCGTCTCTATGAGATATCTGTTATTTATTTCAATATTTTTTAATTAAAAATTTAATTTAATAAGATTGAAGTTTGTATGTCTTTAAATTAAAAATTATACTAAAGATCAGATTGAAATTATAAAGTTATTTTCCACCTTCTTTGTTTATTATTGGTGACAAAATTATATTTAAGGTTTATCTAATCAAAAATTGTTCAGTATTTGATATTCTACGCCACTTTCAATATTCAATTAGATTAGCAGTTATAAATTTTCACAAAATGTGTTTTCGAAAGAAAAACAAGTTACACATTTATTTGTGTCACGTTATCGCGGCCATCAGCGTCAAGTTATTAAATGGAGACTTTAAATATTTTTTTTAAAAGCTTCCCCTTCAAAATAGTTCAAATATTAATTTTGAACGAGAACGATTAAAATTCACGTCTGTCGATAAGCCAGCTTTACGCAAAGTCAATCTACCGAAAGTGGACCCTTTCCGACTGAAAAATTCAACTGCTTTCAAGATTCGCGAAGAGAATTTTTCGATTCCTTTGAGGTTTATCTTGTTTTTCCGGTACTCTGGTTTTTCATTGTATTTTTCTGACTTAAATGTTCGGAACGAAGGCAATGAATAAAAGTACTAAAATACTTGTAAATAGTCATACATATAAACTAATAATATGATATCACTTCAAGATTTTTTTAAAATAACAATTATGTAGTAAATATATTTTATTAAATATTATGTAATTGTTTTGGTGTATTTTATGAAAGACAATTAGTTTAGCGGAGCAAAAATATCTTCCACACCAAGACTGGTGTTTAGAATCTTACCATTTTTTTCCAACGATTATGAATCATACAATCGTCTATTTTCTTATTTTTATCACTTATAAATACGAGCCTCAAACACTTCATTGCTAAGAACTCAAGTTTATTAAAAAAAATTATATATTTGTATATTGTATTTAATTGTAAAAATTAAAATATTTTTACATCTAATAATCACCTTAATATTTAATATTATTATTCATATATGATGGTAAAAATCGATTTTTGATTTTATACCTATATCAATATTAGGTCATTTTGTATTGTTTATTTTAACTGTTTTAGCACACCACTATTTCTTGTATAACTATTGCATCTTAAAATAATTCTTATTTTAATTTTATTTAATATAAGTAATCACTGAAATCATCACCAAAACAGGCGATATGCTTAGTGGAATGTTAAAATACTGTAGATGAAATCACACAAATAAAAAATTTTCGACATGATTAAATTCTCAGAAAATAGTATATTATAAATATGTACTCAACGAACAGTGTCCGCAGTACTCTCCAAAAACCCGCATAAATTTCCTGAAAAAAAGACAAACAGAAACCATAGCAATGTAAACGAAAAATATTTGTACAAAAAATAAATAAATAATCCATTGTGTATGTTAACGGACTCTGAAAATATTGAGTTGTATTAAATAAGTAGAAATGGGTTTGCATGGCCGGTATCCTTAAAATCATGACGAAATATAATTTGATAATTTAGTTGAAAATTTTCGATGAAAGGTGTTACTTAGTTTAAAAACTTGGTTTTAACTTTTATAGAGAACCGGGGCCCGGGTACGTAAATGACACGGAAAATGATTATAACTTCCAAGTTTATGGCAGAACTTCTGAGACATCGGCCAAAATACAAAGGTGGTGGACAAGGTTACACACACGTCTTTTCGGGGGTGGGTTATTTATCTGAACCATATGCTTTCTTTATTATCTTATTTGAAAAATGATGATAGCATATATTGTACATTTTAATTTATATATTCGAGAAAAATTTCCAGTTCCATTTACACCAATTACACGTATAGATGGTCATTAAAGTAATTACCAATTTAGTGATAGTGAATGTTACTGTTGTGACTCAGGTTGACCATTCACTTAATAAATTACTACAACTTCAAATTACAGAAGGGATTTAGGTTAAGTGAACTCAGGAATGTGTTGTTGCCTCGATGTTTATTTAGTGGCTTCAAGGTAATACAATATAAGTCAGGTAGATTAGAAATTCAATTAGTAGGTACAAATCAAAACAGTAACATAAATACTAAGAAATGCTGCCGAACTGCTCGAGACACGAGAATAAAATGAGCTCCTTTTCCTGACGCCGACCTGCGCGAACTTCAGTCTCCACTCCGCGACGTCCCCGTTCGGGCCATAGATGTCGTTGCCTATCCACGCACATGCTTCAATTAGAATCTTAATCTTGTATTAAAATAACTATATATAATTTACATATAATCTAGGATGATTTGATGCATTTGTGATATGGATCTACAGAAGATTAATAATATTAGATGGTCGGATAGAATGATAAACGGAGATGTTTTGAATCGGATAAATATATATGAAATTTATCAAAACAACGTATGTGATATACTTGTGTTCTAGTGGTTACAATACTTGCTTAGTTGAGGGTTTGAGCCTAAAAGTTGGGGGTTTGAGTCTCGTTCCAGGAGGCCATCAAGTTAGTCCTATTTGTATAGCACAAAAGTCTAGCTTAGTTTAAAAATAGTAAGAATATTGATGTGATATGTATTCCGTATACGAATCTATACATATATGTACGCATCAGATCCCACATATTATAATTCAAGGAAAAATTTCTGGAAGATGCCTAAATGACTGAAAAATCTATGGTTTGGGTGCAATTTTTCCATTCTTCACCTGTCAATAAGATAATTAAATTAGCCAATATCAAAAATCGTAATCGGAAATAGCATAAGAAGAAAAACAATTTGTATTAAAAAAATTATACGTAAGTATGTAGCAATCTTTTCTGGCACGAGATCAGAAATTATTTACTCGAAAGATACTAAATGAATTATGTTAGTTCTAGTTAATTAATTAGATATTAAATGTAAGTTATGAAAATTTCCCTTATTATTTTTTGGCATTTCCAACAATTTATTTCTTCATAATGTTTTTTTTCCTTTCGAATCTCTACCACACTAAATAAAATACTTTAAGAACATTTCAACAGTCTTAATATGATAAATCTTTTTTTTGTAACAGCATTTACTCGTTCAGAATTATTTGAGTGACGTAGGCAGCGTGTTAGCGGTACATAATCGTCGAATAATGATTTTATTTTTTTATAATGAACAAGCTAGACGTGAAGCAATTAAAACTTTACTAATGGCGAAGTATGAATAATAAATAATAAAATGGAACAATTTTATAAAGCGCAGGAGATAATAGCCTTAAAAAGTTTGTCACTGACCTAAGACAAATGTGAATGGAAGATATATTTTCGAGAATTAAAATTATGTAAATAATATTATTAAGCAACAAAATATTGGAATGTAGAAAAATACTTTTTGAAAAATAACAAATTAGACCATCGCATTAACTCACTATCAATATGTACTGTTACGAAATTTCTTCCTTCGCCTCGGCTTCATGGTCAGGGGGGAGGCATATAGCCTAAATGGTTCTTTTTTAAAAAATATTATCAAGTCAATTGGTTATGAAAAGAAATCACAAAAAAATTATATTTATAATAAAGTTTATTGTATTTGTGACTTGCATGTATTAATTACAACAATAAAACACATTTTACCTACTTATTATTAATAATACAAATTTAAAAAAATGATAACTATTAATTCAACACTATTTGCGAGCCCATCATGCCAACATGAAGTTAATTGCCAAATTTTGTGTGTGACTCTTGTTTAATATTTACTGCAGGTCCCTCACGTAAGGGATTACCTTTCCGGTGATGTCTTCCACGTGCTGATGATGGTCCTTGAAGTAATTTGTCGCCAATAGGTGTGATGCCAGGGTAGAGTGACGAAGTTCGGGATTGACCACCAGACGATGTCCAATTAACTAGGCAAACCGGGACTCTGGACGCGATTTTCTCAATCACAATTTGCGCGTACCGTATATGATTTGTCTTGGCTTTTTACGGGACCTTGACTTGATCGGATCATGAAACTTGAGTGCTTTCACACAAACGATTAAACGCAGAGAACATCATAGTCTAAGCTTAAACTCGAGGCGCACAGTTTACATTTACCCCGTAATTACAAATTACAGAGACGATCCTAATTTCGTTTTCTAACTGAAAATTAGATCGCATTTACGGAGCGATCTCTCCCGGTTGAGCTTGGTGGAAAGACTGCCACATGAAGGTGATGCATCCCTTCTGGTGCATTTCACTACGTGCCGAAAATCGTGTACGCCGGATTTTATTGGCGTTCCCACGCCGCCTTGGGGGTCTAAAATACCGACTTTTATGGCTGGTTCGTCCCTTACTTTAGCTAAGTGCTTTTACAACCTTGAACACCAAAATATTGTTTTGGGTGATTTTGCATTTTAACATCATCCCCAAAACCACGAAAAAAAAATTAAATCTTCCTAGTAGTAAACTTAATTTTTTTTTTTTTTATGAACAAATTTAACAAAAGACTTGACCCTTATGACTGAAGCTCGGAGTAGGCAATTATGCTGGCATGGCTGAACAGAATGGCAATTTACACATCATAAAAAATACATAGTACATGTGAAATAAATACATAAACAAAGCATACCATGTGAACCGTTTACAATAGAGCTTCTTCTATAACATTAAGCTGATATGAAGTTTCACCATCACTGACTCTACATATGTTGGTCTATTGGCACTGACCTTGCAAGAATGCCCATTCACTGCACTTTTGTAAATATTATTGATGTCTCGATGGTGATGGTTGGCCTGCACGAGGGCAAGGTGATCGTTGGGTGGATATGATATTCTTGTCGAAGCTCCATGGATTCAAGCAAATTCAAGAAACTGTCAATACACATTTGGCAATAATGGTTTAGAATATCTGGCATGATGGACTGGCTTAATTATCTTATCGAATATACATAAATTTTAACATAAATACACAGATTAAATTTTAACATCTGATTCTTATTATTATTTTTTTTTATTTTTTATACATACATATTTGGACATCATGCAAGTCACCGTATAACAGATTTAACTTATAACTACTTTATTATGTTATCAAATAAACCAAATTCGCACATGAAAATAATCCGATAGTCCTGAATTGACCTACAATCACTGGTTTGCGCAGTGAAGTAACTAGTCGAGATATTCCAGCACGAATCTATCTACATTACATAACATTTGTTTACATACTAGAAATGTTTTGGTTTATACCATAATTTTTGTGCCTATTAGTTTTACTACAAGTAACCACTCTATTGGTTGGTCCACACTCGTTGCAGAGCGGGAAACTGCCTTATAGTTAACTAACCATTCATTACATGGTTACACAATTTCACCATAACTTTATCATTTATTACCTATATATATACATACAACATTACCGATGAATATTTATTAAGTCTTCAAGTGATCTCTATGTTGATCGGTCCATACTCGCACAGAGCAGGAAACTAGCTTGAACTTAATAAATGACACAGTTTTATTCGATCAAAATCATTCGACTGACATAATAGAATTGCAGCTTAACAATAACAATAAAAACTAACTAAATAAGAACATAAAATTCTATCTAGGTGTTAAACTTAAATAAACTTAACCTGAACTACGACGAGTAATGTATAGCAAGAGACATATCTATATATAATACATTACAAAAACTAACATTATCCTACACATGATATATATACACGTTATGTAAATAGGTATTTGATAATCTACATCCTGTGTTTGGGACTTTTAAAAACGAAACCTAAGGCTGAAATTTTAACTAATTATTAAATTACTCATGATCGACGGCGTCTGTTGGCTCTTTCTTTGCCTGCTTACGCTGTCATACAGAGAAGCTTTGGACAGAAACCATCACACATGAATGAATTACGAAAATTAAACAATTAGGGCACCTCACTGTCGGCGTGCACTCCTAAAGTGAATTGCCCCATATAAATTAAATATATACAAAATAATAGCGGTTGAGATGTTAAAGCGCTTGCCTAATTCTTTTCCTTTGATTCGCAGATTTTTACTGCTCGGAGAGAAAAAAAATGGAATGAAAGTGAATACTACTCCGGTTGAAATATTCTAAAGCCGTTCCAACACAGCTAATAACAAATTATTCAACCGCCTGTCCTCATGGTGACTTAATACAGTCGCAACTCGCGAGAAAGATTGGGCGAGAGTGCACAAAATGAATCTCAGGTCTGAGTTCCATACCGCGTGGCCAAACAGACCATGTGTCCCACATGTCCATATTCCACGTTTCTAACGAAGCTCATGGCCGCGTTTCATATCAGACTATGTATTCCACATGTCCATATTCCAAGTTTCTAACGAAGCTCATGGCCGCGTTTCATATCAGACTATGTATTCCACATGTCCATATTCCAAGTTTCTAACGAAGCCCATGGCCGCGTTCATATCAGACTATGTATTCCACATGTCCATATTCCAAGTTTCTAACGAAGCCCATGGCCGCGTTCATATCAGACTATGTATTCCACATGTCCATATCCCATTTTGAATGATTCCTCTTGTCCAGATCCGGGCCAAGATGAAACTCATCTAACCTCTATAATATGTTAGTGCCACCGATACATGGCAACCACCGTGATTTACGCCTATGGACACCTCTCATGTGGTTTTACAGGTTACATTAACAACTAGCACTAAAGAAACACAATTTTAAACTATTCAAAATAAATATACTACATATCTATAAGATATTATTTTCAAATTATAACCGTTTGACTTGATACCTATAGGTTGAAAAACACGATATTATTAAATTTTTTTTTTTAATAATTGCCTGAACGTTGGGCGACATTTTTGTTACGAAATTTCTTCCTTCGCCTCGGCTTCATGGTCAGGGGGGAGGCGTATAGCCTAAATGGTTATTTTTAAAAAAATATTATCAAGTCAATTGGTTATGAAAAGAAATCACAAAAAAATTATATTTATAATAAAGTTTATTGTATTTGTGACTTGCATGTATTAATTACAACAATAAAACACATTTTACCTACTTATTATTAATAATACAAATTTAAAAAAATGATAACTATTAATTCAATACTATTTGCGAGCCCAACATGCCAACATGAAGTTAATTGCCAAATTTTGTGTGTGACTCTTGTTTAATATTTACTGCAGGTCCCTCACGTAAGGGATTACCTTTCCGGTGATGTCTTCCACGTGCTGATGATGGTCCTTGAAGTAATTTGTCGCCAATAGATGTGATGCCAGGGTAGAGTGACGAAGTTCGGGATTGACCACCAGACGATGTCCAATTAACTAGGCAAACCGGGACTCTGGACGCGATTTTCTCAATCACAATTTGCGCGTACCGTATATGATTTGTCTTGGCTTTTTACGGGACCTTGACTTGATCGGATCATGAAACTTGAGTGCTTTCACACAAACGATTAAACGCAGAGAACATCATAGTCTAAGCTTAAACTCGAGGCGCACAGTTTACATTTACCCCGTAATTACAAATTACAGAGACGATCCTAATTTCGTTTTCTAACTGAAAATTAGATCGCATTTACGGAGCGATCTCTCCCGGTTGAGCTTGGTGGAAAGACTGCCACATGAAGGTGATGCATCCCTTCTGGTGCATTTCACTACGTGCCGAAAATCGTGTACGCCGGATTTTATTGGCGTTCCCACGCCGCCTTGGGGGTCTAAAAATACCGACTTTTATGGCTGGTTCGTCCCTTACTTTAGCTAAGTGCTTTTACAACCTTGAACACCAAAATATTGTTTTGGGTGATTTTGCATTTTAACAGTACGTATTTGTAAGAAATATTGTATTGATTCCCTCCGGGACTGTACCTACTGAAAATCGTCTGATGAACTATTTTAATTTTAATTTTAAATACTATAGTGTAAAATATTTAAATACTAATATTAATTACATATAAAATCAATTTTATCGAAAAATATTATTGTTGCGCCAAAGTGAAGTGAAATCGAAAATTTGTCGTCAAAAATAATGTCGCCGTAGCATGTTTGGAAAATGCACCTTCCCCGTTTTGGAAAGAGATCCAGATTTGAATCCACGTGGGGCAACGACAATATTTTTCGATAAAATTGATTTTATATGTATATCTTTCTAATTAATATATTTAATTAGTATTTAAAATATCACAGACCTGTGTTCTGAATAATTACAATTTCACAATAAGAATATGTTCTCATAATAATATATGGTATTCGTAAACAATGCGGATATAGGAAGAGAGTTAGCTATTTATCCATTTACCTGTATACTAGATGTCAGAAATTTTTTACAATTAAATCAAATATATACATACATAACTATATATTTATAACAAACTGCTTTTCACGAAAAATCTTCATTTGCGTTTATTTTATTATTTTCTTATATACAATATTTAAAGTTGTTTTTCATGCCAACCAACGGGTATATTGCGTGATTAGCTACGTAACTTGGCCCTGCGGGTGACTATCGATTACAACGAATTTTGTATTAACCAAATTTTCACTTTCGTAGTATCATTATTTTAAAAATCAATATGATAATGTAATGTGTCTGTCTGTAAACAATAAATTTTAAAATAAAAAATAGCTGTTACACCTTTAAACTTATTTTTTAATTATTGAATGTATGTTGATGGTGTTGCCGTTGTCTGCACATGTGCAAATGGCGCGCCTCGATTCAAAATCTTCGATCAATGAAATTTAAATTTATATTTGTGCATCAAACCTTGAATTTTATATTTTTTTGTAAGAATATCATAGCAATGTGACTGAGTATGAGAAATAAATAGCTCATGCAAACTATTAAATTACCACTTAATTGAGTTTAAATACATCTACTGGTTTCGAAAAATACTATAGATAATAAAAAAAAAATATTGATTTTAACCACAAAGTTAATATTGCTAATTTTAAAAGTATGATTATATTACCGGTACTTTTTGTACACATATTTATAATTATTATATATTGTTTAACTTTTTTTTATAATAAACACTTAATAGGTAATTTTAAAACACCTACCTGTTTCGAAAAATACCACTTCTTTCTTCAGGATGTCAAATTACCTAACCAAAAACATAGGTCATGTTATTATAATGTTTTAAAAAAACGTAAAATAAATTTTTGTTAGTTAATTTGACATCCAGGAGAAGGAAATGGTATTTTCCGAAATCGGTTGATATTTTAAAATTATTCATTACGTAGTTAAATAATCTATAAAAAGATGAACATAATAAATTACCAACTTTATTAACAATATAAACTTAATTATAAATTATATACAAAATTTATTAATTTCGCAACTAACAAAGATTTATAGTAGAACTATAATCATATTAATCATTATAAAACAGAACTGCAATATTTTTAAAATTCTTTTTAACGTTAAAATAATTTTACTCAGCTTAAATTTGCGCCTTAGATACTAGCGTAATTTTATAAGTTTTTACAACCAAGTTTTTAATAATTTAATATAAATACATTCAATTATTTCGATTTTCTTTTGTACGTATTTTGAACAACTTTATTTTAATAACAACAAATTAGTATTTTGAATTTAGTTGATGTTGAATAATATTAGGCCATATTCTGTCGTTAATTCGGCACATTATTAACAAATAAATTAATTTCAAAATGAAATTAGAAGATAATGGGGAGTGTAATTTGGGAAATGTATTTTATAACATGATCATAAATTTATTTATTTGAATGACGATTTTGCGTGCCTTTCATTTTTCGTATTTCACTTTTTAATTTTATGCCTTATACACGGGTGGATGATAAATTCAAAAGACTCTGAATGCCGCATTTTTGGTAATATGTATTTTGAATGTATAATGTATCTCATTTATTTTAGGTACCTAAGAAGTGAAACACGTCATATTTATATTCATGAAATAAACATATTTCATAAATAAATCACTATTGTTTATATTTCGCGTTAAAAACCATTATCTAGGGCACATTGGATCTCAATTTAATTAATGTTTCCCCAAATGTACCGTAACATGTTTCTTGGAAATTTATATATTGCGGATGTTTAAATTAAATTTATGTAAAATAGATGGTGAGGGGGAAGAAAATTAAGTTATTAATAAATACATTACGCTAAGTTTCTAAGGCTATCCGCATCAGAATAGTTTCCAGAAGTGATAATAGTTTTAACTATGTAACAATTTATAGACATTTTGTTTCAAAGAGTTTATTTAATGAACATTTGTTACATATTTTATATCAATTACGCTAACGGTTTCGACACGTCCGCGCCATTTACAAGTGTTGTTTAAAGTAACTTAAAATATACATTATATGTAAAATATATATATAAAATTAGGTGTTGTTAGGTGGGGGTAGTGGCGGAGATTTGAGGGAAGGGGGTTGTCTGTAATTTTTTTGTTTTGGCTATTCATCGCTTAAAATAGAACCCAGTGCGCAATTGAAGTACGCATGACGATATTTTTTATACTGTCAACATTACCAGCGGAAGAGAGAACATAACGTAGAAATCTTTTTATTATCAAGTTTATTATTAAGCTCTTTGAATTATACCTAGATCATCAATAATCTTGACAGCTACGTGAAATCTACCCAATTAAGTACATGTTTTATTCTTATTAAATAATTATATTAGTTTAATTTTTTTTCTTATAAAGTTTCAACAACATTAGTTTGCAAGATATATAAAGAAATTTTTGTTTATGCATTTCCAGTGACGGAATAGTGGAGCGCTGTATGCATCTCGTTTAACGAACTCTCACGCAATGTGTTTTCAAATTTAAAACGGAAGGGTCGGAATAATTGTTTAATATTAGCCATCTGTGTTACGCTGTGCCATGTTATGTAAGTGTCTCTGCTATTATATTTGTTTTACAGGATGTAAAATTCCTTCTCCATGATGGACCTCCACGATAGATATTTTATTTATTATTATTTATTTATTGGTACAAGTGTCGTCATATAATCTAGATATGTGATGACAAATAATAACATCATGAAGGATTGCTCACGGAACCGAGAAGAATACAATTTGGTTCCCATCTGCTCAACATGATCTTCACAATAAAGTAAAACAATACTTCGATACCTCATCATGGACTACGCCAATACACACAAGAAACTGAGTTTTGTTGCATTTGCCGTGGAGCAAACTATCAAGTGGAATTCGACACGGTGACTTACTAAAAAATAAACTTTATATAAATTATGGTTGCTCCTCGAGTGCAAGTCGTTCTGATTTGGTGTTGTAAGATCTGAATAAAAATTTACTCATTTCGTTGAGGTCGAAATTGATAATATTTTATTTACACTTCTGTATGAAGTAATTTAATGCTTTACAATCTAGTTTTGATAAAGCAATTATTTATAATCTTCTGTTAACGTTAACGTTCTTTTAAATTTATTTTGTTACGTAATATTTTGTTGACGTTAAAGTTCTTTTTTAATTTGTTTTCATTGTGTAATCTTCTGTCGACGTTAACGCTCTTTTTAATTTATTTTTATTATGTGAAAATTTTATTAATTATAATGTTTTAAAATCTCATACTAAATCTTGTATTATTTCTTGAGAATGACTGTCGGAAGCAGGTGGGAGACAGAATAGGCAATCCTGTTCATAGGACCCACAAATCTCATGCTTTATCTTGAGTAAAATCGGTGGACGCGCCGATGTACCGTCGTGCACGTTACAATATATATATATATATATATATATATATATATAACGACTTGATAAAAACTACCATTATTATAATCCATGAGTTACTCCAACGTTCTACGTAATAATATTGAACTTTCAATGAATACACAAATCAGAAAAACTGTCAGTGCATGCTTTTATTAATTGATATAGATTAAAAGTATTCGGAGACGTCTTCCTTTTGAGGCAGCCCGTCTACTTATAAATAAATTTGTGGTGTCATGTGTGGGCTATTATAACAGCATCTATGCTGGCCTGCCAATGTTTCAGCTGAATAGATTACAATCCATTATATATGCCGCAGCACGGATAATATATAGAGTTTCCAAATTCTCTTATATAACATCCGTTTTACATTAGTTATATTGGTTTCGATTCCCTGAAAGAGTTGAATTTAAATTGTGCTGGTTGACGTACAAGGCGACACACAACATGGCGCCTCTGTATCTTCAAGAGCTTTGTATCCCAGACAATTTGAATAGTAGACGTCAAATTCTCAGGTCAGCTTCTACTTCAGCTACAGGAAGGATTGTAGAACAGACCAACCGTTGCCAGAAGTCTAAATATAGAAAATGGGCATTTGCGGTGATAGGCCCAAAAGCGTGGAACTCTTTGCCCTCTGTTATAAGAAACAGTGAATCAGAGACTTTATTTAAGAATAAACTAAAAACGCACCTTTTCAAAAGATCATTAACATATGTTAAAATAACAATTTTATAAACTAAGATGTAATTATAAACAGTTTTTGTGTAAAGCGCGCTCGAGGTGAAAGTTTTTACGAAAATGGCGCTATATAAATTATCCAATATTATTTTTATTACTATCCTCAATTACTCTCAGCAGTAAACTTGAATACTCCTGTTTATTATTCGTTTTCCTCTTTTCGTTTTTGTGTTTTTATACATGTATAAAAATATATAATTAATTCGCCATCGTTATTTTCTACGACGATCTCTCATGACTGAATATCGTGATCTACATGAACTTGACTATGTTCCCCATTTTTCTCAGTGTCTAGTAGATCTTAAGGCTGTCATCACCATGGAATAACCTGCTATCTCTCCACTCGGTCGGTCCAATGGATGAGGGATATTCCCCTTCCTCTTTGTACTTCGACAATAAGCTTTTTCAAGCTATCTTCCGGTTTCGCAACATGTCCAAAAAATTTAATGATTCCTTTCAAGCAAATAGTTATCAGCCTATCTTTGATGTTCAGCTTCTGCAAGGTATACGTAGCATGTATTTTCAGCACCATATCTCAAAAGCATCAAACGTCTTCTCTCTCTTGCCTTCATAGTCCAAGATTCCATACCATATAAAAATATAAAATGCACCAGAAACTACACAAGCCGGATTTGGTTGTTTTGGATAAATCTGCGCTTAAATAGTGAAAATCGTACATAAGTATGTAAAATATAAAAAAAAATTAATAACATTAATTTTGTAAAATGTAAAAAGAACGTAGATTTCAATATTATTGACATTTTTTGTAGTTTAAAAATATAACTTTATTTAATAAACAACATAATGAAAAAAGACAATTTAAAAAAATAAGTTATATACCTGATAGATTCTGTATTTATTTTATTATAATATAATATAATATTGAGTTCTACTTAACTGCTCGAAGTCTGATTCGATAAAATGACGATTGAGAATTTAAGGAACATAGTTCTTTTCAAACTACAGCAAGGCTATATTGATTGTCCCAGTCAATTAGAATTAATATTTCTCCATGTACCATCTAGATCGACTCAGTAATCCGCACTCTTCCACATTCCCAGAAGTAGAACCGGTCATGCAAATACCATAATGATAAATGTACAGAAATTGACTTTTTTAACATTAGCCTTACTATGCTCAAAGGATTCTTCTTATGAACCACCACAATCTTAATTTTGGCCCTTCATTCTACCTATAAAAACACGTGTTGCTCTCCCTTTACAGCAACAATAGTTGCAACCTCCCCACCCTTCTCCCTCTTTTTTTCTTTTCAATAATTTTCTGCATCTAGACATACTTATGCATCTAAATATTTTTGTGGATTTTCATTATTAGTATCACATGTTAAATAGTTATTATATTTGTTATAATATGTTTCACTGTCAAAATCTCTCAATAAAATTAAATAAAAAATAAAAATAGAATCTCACAATTCAGTGAAGTTTGAATTTACGTTATTAAGAAGTAGGCATTGAGTATAAAGTAACGAGATATAATGGTGACATTATAAAAAATGTCATTAGACTTAAAGAAATGTTCATACTTTTGAGTTTATGACAGTATAAAAATAAAAGATATTTCTGTATTAATTAGTTTCCTAAATTTATGACCTTATGTTTAATTTTTTAATAATTAACATTAAATTAGTTTTAATTAAGTAATTTAATGAGTGTCATCCATTTCATCATTTTTACTATTTTATAAATAGCCTAGATGTAAATATATTTTAATTAAAGTATGAAAAATTGAGCTTGTTGGCTAATGGCCATGTGCCAGATCTTAATGCTCCGAATCTAATTATATGGTGTACATGTAAAAAGGATGACATGGAAGAAAAATATGAAATTAAGAATTTATCTAATTACAAGAAGAAAACTGAATGATGAAAAATAAATAATTTATAATTGAAAGAAATAAATATTAAGGTAATTAAAAGTAAATAATTACTAATTAAATGTATTAATTAAAAAGATATACATATAAAATCAATTTTATCGAAAAATATTGTAGCGTCACCGAACCAGGTCGTTATTCGAACCAGGTTTTCTTTCCAAACCGGAGAAGGTGCATTAGCCTACTATGCTATAGCGACATTATTTTTAACCACAAATTTTCGAACCTATATGTTACACTTTTTCAAATTAATACATCTATCTTCCATTATATGAAAGTTATTTACTTTGTTTTTACGGAAAATATCACAGACCTGTGTTCTGAATATTTGCAACTTCACAATAAGAATGTGTTCTAATAAAAATGAAATACTATAAGTTAAAGATGAATATCATATTTATATGTTTCTGATGCGATTATTTAAATAAAAGTAATTGAAATAAAGTTAAAATTCCTTCCGGCATTGCCCGCAAGAATCAAATAGATTATGTGTAAAAGTATTAAACGAACTTTATATATCTACAAACTATTTATTTACGACTAGTTCAATTTTTCAGACAAGTTTGAACGGAATCTAATATAATAAAATATTTAAAGTATAGTGGTGTTGAGGTCTTCTGGTTTACGCTCGAAGAAAGTAGATTGAAATTTTCCGGAAGTTACTAGATCCTCTATATCTAAATATTTTTATCGAAATCTAGCTAAAAGATTTAAAAATATATTCGAACATGCATAACATTTTACATGAAACTAGAAGTGAGTCAGTAATAAATGTGATACATAAAAGGTAAAGTAATTTTTAAAACTGTTCTAAGGTTTTTGGTGAAAGTTTGTGGAAATCCATGATTATTTTGTAAATTGGGTTAAAACGCTGTTTTATTCCACTATATTTTATTGTATTAAATGTCAGAACGTTTTCGGAAACATCTTCCCATTATCAATATTATAATTCAACTAATATTAAAAACACTTTCAGATAGTAATATATGGGGTATTTGGAATTAACTGTGGTGGGGGGGGGGTGGAGTTAAAATGGATAAGAGAAAGGATGTGATGGGAGATACTTGAATATTTATTGTTATTTTTATAATTAAATTTTCTAAAACGTCTAACTCCACCCCTACCCCCACCTCCGTTAACTCCAAACACACCATATATTACTGTCTTAAAGTGTTTTTAATTTTAGTTGAATTATAATATTGATAATAGGAAGATGTTCCCAAAAACGTTCTAATGTTTAACACAATAAAATATAGTGGAATAAAACAGTGTTTTAACTCAATTTACAAATTTTTTATTATTAAAATATTAATAGATTATAAATTTATTAGAACCATTTACCGAATAATGAATTAATATATCAAAATAATTTGAAAAACAACTCATGCAACGTATTAAGTATAAAAAATATGTTTATTAAAATTGAAATGTTAATAAAAAAATATAAAATATTTAAAAAAAAGTGTGGCAAGAAAATAATAATAAAGTGAGCAATGGATTAAACGAAAGCTTAATAAAAGAATGCCGAGGGTGCAAAAGTAGGCTTAAAAAGTAGTGATTGATTATGGCGTACCAAATAAATTTACACAGAGGATATTGGCAGTATAATTTTCAGTAAGTCTATGGGGTAGTCGGGATTAGCCAGTTTGAATACTGTATCGATCTCAAAAGCTATAGTTGTTATCTGCATCATTAAATACTTAGACGATTATACCGTGCAATATACAGATTCACCATTTCTTATAATGTTTCTGAACGGGTATTCCCAACTATTATAAAACTATTGTCTCTGGACACGGGATGAGATTTCTCACGATTCGATTTGAGTGCGGGTAAACGTCAGAACAGAATTCAGCGCTAGGCGTTTTATGAGTCAACATCGCATGTGTTTCGTTCCCGGATCAAAATGACGCATCCAGTAAATTGTCACGAATACCAGTGACAGTGGACAGAACATTCAAAGACGCATACAAATAGCTAAACTTGCTATTAATTACTTTACGAGAATATGAAAAGACGGTGGCATCAAGCAAGCAACTAAAATTATGTTGATACAAATTAAATGTATCAACTAGAAAGATATGCAGAAAAAATCAATTTATCGAAAAAATATTTTATTTGCTACCGGGATACGAACTTGGATCATTTCATATCCGGTAGATTTGCTTTACACTACGCCAACCAAATAAGTTGACAGATTTTCGAACTTATATGCTGTAGCTCTTTCAAATATATACATATGTTATTGCATTTTTACCATCATCTTTATATTGCGACAAATCTCTAAATAAACGCTAGAAGATGCCAGAAATGAAATCAATTCATTTTTATTAAATTTGCATTATCTTTGATACAACATATATATTTTTAAGGAGAACACATTATTATTGTGAAATTGCAGTTTTTTTTAGAATTTTGTTCTGTGGTATTTTAATACTAATTAAATGTCAGAAAAAGACAAATATACAGAAAAAATAATTTATCGAAAAAATATTTTAGGATCTATTTTAGGATTTATTGGATCTTTTCTTATTCGGGGAAACGCTACCGGGATATTTTTGCTAAAATATTTATTCAATAAATTGATTTTTTCTGTATATCTTTCTAGTTGATACATTCAATTTGTTTTAAAATACCACAGAACTTTGCTCTAAAAAAACTGTAACTTTACTATAATAATGTGTTCTCCATAAAGATTCACCTTTCAATCTTCATGAATGAAGCGGAAACTAGAACACTTCGCAATAGCGATATGCGTAAAATAGACGCTTTCAAAATATATTACTGGTGAAGGATGTTGCGTATATCAGCATGACGTGCGCATTCCTCAATTCTACAAAAATCTAACCACAGTAAGCCCAAGCAATGAACATAACATCATAACATAAATAGGTGCTGACGACTGGCGAAAAAATTCGTTCAGTTTTTACAGACTCCTTCCTTTCTAGTACTTGTTTAAAATATATGCGCATAAGGTATCATTTATTTATATTATATTTTTTAAATAATATAAAATTCTCAATGAAATAATTTAATGTTTTTGTACTTTTTTGTATATTGCAATACAAGAGACCGAACGAGACTTTTGACATTTTTAAAAACATTATATTTTATAACCAATGCAATGATATTAATTTGTGAAAGGCACACGTTTTCGTTTGAACTTTTTACAATCAATTTATAAACAAAATATATCATTTTTATTTTTGAAATATTTCGAGATTCGGTGTACCAAAGATATTGCGAAAAAGAATAAAGAGGGTTACGGCATTATATTTTTTTGGTAATAATTTCAATATATTGAGACATTATTTTTTAAAGAAATACTTTAAAATTCAATGGATCTTTATAATAAAATTGACTGAATGCATGTACTGCTGTAGTTTTTGTAAAAAAATTTACAATAAATTAACTCGCCAAAAAATAAATACGCGGTACGTGTACTAAGGCCGCTAAATAACAAAATTCAAGACTATATTGGTGGAATAGAGCTTAAATTAAATGAAAATGTATGTATGTGTGCAAATAGGTTCTGAAAAATATTGTATTTACCATATATACTCGTATATATATATATATTTTTTTTTTTTATTCTAAATTTAATTAATGTTCTGTTCAAATAAAAATATTAGGAATTTTGGAAGAAATAAGGCATTATACTCAACTAAAGAATTAAAATAACACTACTTGTTGAGACACCCATTATATAAATTAATGATGTAATAAAAACACATTGTTGAGAAGTCAAAGCTAATACAAACATCAGATATGTTTTCAAGTTGTGTATGCTGAACCTTAAATGGAATAAATAAAATACTCTGATGTCGTAATAATTTATGTTTCTACGGAAAATTCTTAAGCGTGTACCTGTAAAAAACAAAAAATGTCTCTTTATCAAATAGGCGAAGCACTTTCCATGTCTCTGTATACGAAAAAAATATAAACGAGAAAAATTCCACTAACACTGAATATGAAAACTCAGGAAAATTGCCTGAAATATTCAAGCTACTCAAGTTTTAGATACTTTGAGAAAAATTTGAAAACAAGATAATACGGTGGCGATTTTAGCTTAAATTTGGTTATTCAGAAGTTAGTATATATATATATTCGTTTGATCTGAAAGTTAATTCGCTTTTTTTCGTTTTAAGTGAAAATTAGCACAACGTTTGTGAAATGAGAATGTTTTATTTAATAATCTAACTTGCTACATTATTGTTAATATAAACATATATATTAGAGGGCGAAAAATTATTAAAAAGCCAAATTCACAAATTCTATGCTGGTCATATTACCACAATGAAACAAAACTAAATCAATACAAATTAGATAATTTAATTTGAAAGATATACAAAAAATTATTATCGAAAAGATGTTTAGTTGCTATCGAGATTTATTGTTGATAAATTTATTTTGTATTAAAAATAACAAAGATCTGTGTTCTGAAAATGCGACTTCACAACAAAAATTTGTTCTCCTTAAAAAAAACTAATTCATACTCCGTATATTCGAAAACAGTCAAAATCCTTAACATAATTATAAAAACTTGCGCAAGCGATTTCGAAACCTTATATTTTTATTTATTTATCGTTAATGTAGTGCATGTTAATATAATGCATTGAGTAGCTTGTTGGCGTAGTGGTCAAGACGTTGGCCTAGTGATCTAGTGGTCGGGGGTTCGCGCCTCGTTCCAGGACACCAGCAAGTTAGTCCTATTTTCATAGCACAAACGTTTAGCTTAGTTTTAAAATAGTAAGAATATTGATGTGACACGTATTCCTTGTACGCATCTTTATTTAAAAAAAAAAATACACACGTATATTTATATATGCTCTAATATAAACAACATCAAAATCGTTCCTTTTTACTACAACTTATCTTTCACAAATTTGCTTAGTTTAATTTTGAATCTATGTAATTTCTCCTTCTTTCTTATGTCTTCCGGTATTTCATTTAAAATCTTCATCATATTGTACATCATCGATTTATAATATTTAACCTTCTTCCTGAATATCAATTTCAGTCTATCTTTCTCTCTGTTGATTTGCATCAATTTTTCTTATAAATTCTGCCGATATTTTCTTAGTGAGGTTTTTATAAATAATACTATTATATAGTAGTGAAAATGTTCAAAGAGCAACTTATATAAGTTTTATTATTGATTAATAATTTTAACCTAACACACATTACTAAAGTATACTCGTGTATGTAATATAATAAAATATTATAGTAATATTCTTGAAAAAATATAAATATCCACTTTAGTATAAAGATTCATACATCGGTCTTTATAAGAATCAGTAATCTTTTATGAAATATCTAAGTCTATCAGTTAAAGATAGACACAAGAGTGCTTGATTAATTCGTTAAGAACGTATTTACATAAAGTTTACTTAAATTATTTCTATGTGGACATGTACAAAATACATAATTCTAATGCCTATAATTCATAGCATATAGTTCATGCTAATTTTAAAATTCAGAGAACTGTTAGAACACCTACTATAACGAAAAGAGCACGTGATGTAAAAACCCGTAATAAATTTCTCCTGAAAAAAAATTGTTATGAAATAAATTAATATTTAAAATTAATTAATATCTCAAATGTAAAAATAATTAAAATGTGCGTAAGACTGTTTAATATGCTTATGCCACGTAAACAGGTTTCATATTCATGAAATAATTTCGCCATCGTGAATGCTGTACGCTGTCACGGGTTTTATTGCCTTAAAAGCTATGCGCCTTGTAGCGCAATAATTATATTTTATTTGTAGAGTTATAACATATCACTTTTATCTGGTGTTTTTTATTATTTTAAATTTCCTAGCATAGTTATGCAAACGGTTTTACGTATATATTTTTTAATTATTTCTTTCACTCATTAATTAATTGATCAATTCATATATTTTTTATTGAAATATAAGTTTTATGGCCATTGCTGCGAATCGCCATCATTGGCTGCAACACTAATGTAGTCATTATTTTTGTAATTATATGTGACTATGTCGTGACGGCCTATTACATGTGTGACAAATGCGTGTAAAAATTTGTTTCAAATTATATTTTTTCGTACTTATGGGACATACTCAATCCAATTACTGTTGCTATCTATTGTTGGTCACCCAGCGATGCTGGCCAGGGTGTGAAAAGCGCTCGACCTGCCTTGCTTCGTAATTCATTCTCGCATTCTCTCTAAAATGACCACTCCCATGAGAGTCTTGCCTTTTGACAAAATTTATTATACCTGTTCAAATCCGACCAAGCCAAAATCTAAACAAAAATAATAGTGAAATTATAATAGAAATTAAAAACTTTCACAGTAAAAATGATAGCTGTAAAATATTATTTCACGATGAGATAAATAGACGCATATCTCTTAACCCTTCCCAAACCATGCAGTAACACAGGTCTACCATCAAAATTAAACTTGTAATATTTCGGTAAATACACGCAACATAAAATTCATATTTTAGATAATCTTAAAGAAAATATTAGCGCTTAGGAATGACTAGTGGAAACCAATTATGAGAAGGGAATCGTACAAAAACAATTATTTTTTCCATTCAAACTGTTGTAAAATTAATACGTTAGTAAAAATACCGTTTGTGATATGAAAGACAGAGATCACACGCTATTTTCCCAGTGAAAAGAACAACAAACCTACAAATATAATTGTCTTGTAATCTTTCTCACTAATTAAATGAAGAGGGATAAGAAGGAAGGATACATTGTATAGGACTAAATGAATGCTTTAAATTATGTTATTAATCATTTTTTCAAGACACATTTAGAGTAAGTTCATGTCATTAAAGCCATTTAAGTAAATAAAAACATTTTTTCTAACTGTTATTTACGGTAACACGAGTTGACAGAATGGCTGCGTTCGGATATTTTATATCACGGTATGGTAAAGATTAATAAAGATTGATTTCTAACTGGTTTCAACAAACAATTAATAATACTTTTAAAATTAGCAATATTAACTTTGTGGTTAAAATTCCTATTTTTTATTTATTATCTGCATTTTATATTGGTAAAACGGGTAGAAATTTTAATATAAGAGTAAGGGAGCATTTGCGATATTTGAACAATAGTGGGTTTTCAGAATTTGCTAATCATTTGATAGAAAATAATCATGGTTTTGATAAAAAATTACGATTGTCAATTTTGTATATAAACGGTGTTGGTCACAAATTAAATAATTTGGAATCGTTGGAGATAAATAAAGCATGTAAAACTAATCAGGAAATTGTAAACAGCCAATTAAATTTAACTACGAGTCTTATTCTAAAATTTTTTCCTAAAAATTATTCGACTAAATTTGTATTGAGCAGCAATTTGAGTTAGGTACTAAATTTATTTTTTAAATAATTGTTTTTTTTTTAATTTTAAAAATAGATTCTGATGAAGAAACAATGCTATATATTTTTGGTTAGTTATGACATCCTGAAGAAGAAAATTGTATTTTTCGAAACCTGTAGATGTATTTAAACTCAATTCAAGTGGTTAATAAAACAAAGATAATAAATAAAAAATAAAAACAATTAATATTTTTCCTACTAAAATATATCTACGTGGGATATTACATTACATATTACACGTGCTCTCAGAAAGCCCACACACATAAATGCTACCCACCGATCTTTATTTTCTATTGTTAAGTTTTCTGTTAGCTGTTTAGAGTTGAAATAATATTTTTTATAAATCCTTTTTCAGACTCTTTATTGAAATTCTTTACAATTATTTTCCATCAATCACAAATAATTGTACGCGTCAACAGGGTAAAACGCCATTTACGAAAATTTTATGAAGCTTAAAGCTTCGGGGACCCCGATTTTGGCGCTATCAATTATGACTTTGCCCATTTAACTCGACCGGCGAAGCGCAGAATTCATGGCCTAGATTTTCTCATTATTCCGTGCCAGGTAAAAAGTAGAGGACCCTGGTGAAAAAACAGATGAATAAATGCATTTTTTGTATGGTTTGTCGCCAACCCTGTTTTAAATTCATTATTTAAAAAATGCTTTCTCATATTAAATATATACAAGGTAAATACATACAAATATTTTTCAATATTTCTGTTTTGATTTCCCCTTTAAACCGTCATTATATATTTTAGAAAGTATTTTAATCAATTATTATCGAGATCGATGATCTTGATAATCGATGATCGATGATAGTTTCATTGGGGTGTGGATCTCGTGATGGAAAATGCTGGGAAGACCAGCAGACTGATTGAGATGAGGACAGCATGTCTCAAATTGTCCTTTCTTTCGCTATGTAATAAAATCACTCATTTATGGTTAATACATACTACAAATAACTCTACATCAGTATCTTTTCCAATCTATTGATAATTAACAATATTTGAATATGTCCAAGAACAACACACAATTATTAGATTTTCACCTACAAAGGCACTCTTATAAAACAAATAATAGATATTTAATAGAGACAAAGCTATTTTTTATTATATTTAATGGAAAATATATGAAAGTATGGGTAATTACAAGGCTTACGATCTGTCTTTGGCTGGCTTAAGTGATCACTTTATACAAATATAACATTATTAAGGAGAGCACATTTTTATTGTGAAGTTGTGATTATTCAGAACGTAGGTCTGTGATGTTATAAAATCAATTTTATGTGAATATATTTAAAATGAAAACATTTAATTAGTATAAAAATAACGTTCACTATTCTCATCCCTCAATCTCCGTATCTATTAAACTTTTAATATTTAAGTTTATCAACTGTTATTTAACATTATGATTGAAAGACTTACTGAGATAAATCGTTGCTCGCTTTAAGGTGTGGATCTCGTGATGAGAAATGCTGGGAAGACCAGCAGACCGAAATGAGATAAGAGGAAAGCGTGACTCAGCATATTGTCATTTCTCCCGCTTAGGGAGTGTATCGCAAATTGTCACTCTTATGATTGTCCTATTTATGTAATAACATCACTAATTTATGCTTGTGGCAGTAAATGTGTATATAATCCAATGTATTGAAAATGGTATTTTTAAGTTTATATGTGTACGTGTTGTTACCAATAAACAAAGCACACAGGGGTATAGTTTTTAAATTCACAAACCAACATTTCGTACGTTTTTTTTTTAATACATTTTAAATAATTTTAATTTTTTTTTAATACATATAAATTCTCGGGAGTTAAAATTTCCTTGATTCTGTCGAGAGGAACCGATGCATTAGTGAAAACTTGCATAACGGTTCCGGAAAAGGGTGAGATCCTTTACAGGCGTAAAGGATCTCACCCATTCCTAACGTACATACTTAATGGCCCGCGTTCACAGAATGAGACACGAAATATCAGTGCCATATACACATTTAGAATTTTTGATCTGGAGATAAACTCACAGATTCGCTTGAACTGGTAGAAAGAGACAGACTCAAATATGTGTATATAAAGTTCGATTTGACAGCGAGAGACGACACATCACCTAGAACCATAGAAACCCCGAAATATCGTTCTGTAAAGTTAGACAAACAAAAAGCATTAAGATTAAATATATTCCGTTTTGATTGTCGCTGGGGAGATTCAAATTGACTCAACTGACGAACAGAACATCAACGATCCGTGGATTGACATTTGACGTTTTGACATACAACAAGCGTGACGTGAGACGCGAGACGGCGAATCTCTGAGACTTGGTTCACGGGGAATTATCTCCAAAGAATCTCATGAGAGCTTCCAAGTCACAGAGCTTGTCTCGAATCAAAAGTCTCATTAAAACCTTAGATGTTGTTTTAATTTAAAAATTAATAAAAAGTTAATATAAATTATTAATGAATAAAAAAAAAAGATTTGTAAAGCTAACGCACACAAAGCTAATACACACCCAATAACAATAAAAAGTTGATCAAAATTATTCAGGATTTTTTATATTATTTACTCATTTAATCAGTAGTTAAACAAAGAGTTTGATTTTTAAAAATAAATTATTAAATATCGTCAAAGTTCTCTAAAAACGACGATCTTTTATTACTTGCAACTTAAGAAATAACCTGATTTTCCCTCATCTCTCAAACGATCTGTAGTAAAATCGTTGATAATATTTATCTTTGCGTCGACATTGGATTCTTCACTAAAGATACGTGTGTGTATTTTCAAGTTGTATTTATTCATATACTTTCCCAAAACGTTAAATTATATGTTAGTCGAATAGAGTCGAATTCCCGAGACAATAGTTTGGCCAGTCTACTGTGGAGATTTTCTAGATGGCAGTAAACAAACTGATATTCAACATGAATATCCAATGAACAATTAAGTATTAAAATAAGATATATAATAATAATTCGGTTTCTTGAAATACTCTTTGAGAGAAATGTTTTATGATTAGTATAGTATAGGCAGGACAATATTTTATTAGAAAATACGGGGTATATTAGCGTGAGATAATGATCTTAGATAGGAAAGTGAATGCGATAGAAGTATGTATGTGATTGGATGATAAATATATTTTTTTCATGTTCATATGTGAATTTATAGAACATATACTGTTGAAAATAATTTCTTTCTTCAGTTTTCAAAATAAAATTGCTCGGTTTCGAAATGAACTTTTTTCTATGGTTCTAATTATTTTTCGTATGTATAATTATGGATCTGAAAGTCTATGACGGTGGTCACTACAGAGTGTAGTCAATCCCATGACATTGCCATTGTGGTCCAATGTACTGAGCACTCATCTATATTTTACGGGTCTACGTCTCGGTTTTTCAATTATAATAATGACGATACAGCTTAAGAAGTGAGAAAATAATTATGTCAAATGGGTTTCCTATTATATTAAACCTAGGACCGCTCTCAGCGTATACAATAGAAAGAACCAGGGCTGTACTTATTAAAATAAAAAACTTTATTTATAGTCACAACCTTTATCTAGTATTTCGAATGAGTTTAGTGCGATGTTATTTTCTCAGTCCTGCAGTATAGCGTAGAAAGTTAGACCCTCACTAAAGCTGTGCTTAAAAAGCTTGAAACATTCTATATATGGACTGTTAGAGTAACCAACGACACCATATTAATGAGAATGAATAAAAACAAGAAATCGATCGTACTTAAATAATAATAAAATTAATATACTTTCGACATGTTGTGAATTGAAAAATAAACTGACGACGAGAATTTGATTCTGGTTTTAAAACCTTAAACAATACTTCAGCTTGACATTAAATTTTTCTTCAGCTCAACTATAACCTAAGTTTAAAGATTTAATATTCGTTAATGGATAGAACTTTATATAGCGAAGCTGTTCAAACGTGAGATGATCTTTTAACAAGGATTAACTTTTTTATAAAACCTTATTTTAATTTCGAAAACACGATTTTAATTTCGAAAACTTTCCACGTTTTCGGCATACAGTGCAGAATATAATATTTCAAAGGAACTAAGATATTGGACGTACATAATGGTGTCGTATTTCACTACTTTCTTCTGTTTTTCATTGTTTTCACATAAACAACCTTTGAATTCAATTCCCCGGCTATTTGTAAGCGGCATAACTTACATAATTTAAAAACGTTCCTCTATCTTCCGACATTAAATATTTTAACAAAGTGTACCGAGCGAGGGTGGAACAATTTGGAAAACTTTCCGTGGTGTAATTATGAAAAAATATACCTCAATAATATATTTATGGTCTGCTTTTTTTAATGGGGCTCACGAGATATTTATTTTTTAACATGTGTAAAATAGTACGTACGCTGGAAGAGTGGAAAACTAGATATTTGTAATTATTTAATTTAAGTACCTACTTTATACATTTAATCTATTTTGTATTTGTACAATATGTATTATACAAATTGTACTGCATTAATTATCTAATATTTTATTTCTAGGATACATTAAGATAACCTATTCACACAATGTTTAAGTATTTCAAAAGGACGCTTAATAAAGGGTGTCCAGTGGAAAAATTTCAAGATTAAATTGTAATTGCTCGTATATCATCAGGATGAGGTAAGTGGGAGGGGTATTCTTCGACGAGCGTGATTTGCTGATTTGCCAGTCGCAATGAGTCACTGGTCGGGAGCGCACCGCGCGTTCGCGATTGAGCAATATTTAAAGTGCGGCGATTCATTAGTTCGTGCGCGTCGCGCTATTTGTACTCAATTTAATATTCTACGAGTAAGTAATGGACCGAACACGCAACTTTTCTGGTCTTGGATTCAAAAGTTCAGACAAGAAAGGACAATGGTTAACAAAACTCCTCCGGGACCATCAACGCAGGCAGCGACGCCAGAACATGTGGCTCAAGTTTGACGTGAAATTATGCGTAATCCATGTAAATCGATAAGGAATATTGCAGCCTGTACTGGAATAAAAAAATTAACAGTGCTCGTTATTTTGAAAAAGAAATTACAGTTTCACCGACACAAACTGAAAATCGTGCAGTTTCTCAACGAAAATGGCTATTCTTTACGTGAAACCTTAGCGAGAATGATACTGGAACGTTTTGGAACAGCACGAATGCTTGGAAACATATTGTTTACTGACTAAGCACATTTTCATATCAATGGCTTTGTTAATAAGCAGAGTATGAGATACTGGTGCCCCGATAATCAAAGGAAACGCCATCAAAAATGTTTGCATTATCAAAAAACGACTGTGTGGTGTGGAATTTCTGCCCGAGAGATAATTGGCCCTTATTTTTTTAACCAGCGAGAGACAGTCACTGCTGACATGTATTGCCGAATAATCGACGAGTTTTTGGTACCTCAACTGCAGCTGTTTCTCGGGTTCAACAAGAGAATACAATTTCAGCAAGACGGGACCACTCCACACACATACAGTTAGAGTTTCTGTGAATTTTTCCCAATAAATTAATCAGCTAGTACGGAGACATACTCTGGGCACCTCGGTCACCGTGCAATTTTTTTATAGGGATACCTTAAGTCGAGAGTTTTCAGCAACAATCCTCGAACAACTCAGGCTCTACAAGAAAATATCCGCCTTGAAGTTGCTGCTTGTTTGCTAATTTAAGAGTCCGATTGCAAGAGTGTCTTGAGAGAAATGGACGGCATTTAGATATTGTTTATAAAACTTAATCTGCATCGTTAAACTTCATTTTGTGTAAATAAAATATGAGAATAACATTATACTTTTTTTAAATTTAATATTAAACTTGAAAATTTTCTTTATTTGAAACTATTAAATTTTAAAATACGAGTATGTCACACAGAGTGCTGATTGAATAAAATTATTATATTCTAAGACTTATCAATTTTAATACATTCTAATAATATCTTAATAATTTTAATACATTCTAAGATTTATCAATTTTAAATTGCATATTCCGATCGAAAATATAAATTACGATTACTTAATGTGTCTTCTTCATTTGAAAAAATTTGCCTTGAGAAGAGATGTGAGCGATATAGTATGTCCATATAAAATGATCAGTAGAGTGTTGGATTGCCCTGAGCTGATACAAATGGTTTCGTATAAAGTCCAACTCAAACTAGATAACACGAAGTGTTCTCTGTACGTACACATATAAATAATTATCCTGTTAACTCGCCAATCCAATTGCGTCGGCTTGGTAACAAGTTGAGTTTCGTTGACATTTTTGATTGCAGAAGCATACTTGAGCTGAAAAAATATTTTTATGTAAATTATCTTAGTTTTTACTTTTTTATGTTATATTTAAACTGTTAATTTTTTATGTTATATTTAAATGTTTATTAAAAATGTACTGTTATATTTTAATTAATTAAAAATATTCTTATATAAAAGCCCAAAAGAGTGTTGAAGGAAATATATAAATAAATAATATTTTAAGTAATTCTATCATTTGAAAGATACTAAATGTATCGAAATATTTTTTCGATAATAAATAGAAAACTCAGAAAATCCCAAAGAAAAAAAAAGAGTAAAAAAAAAACGTTCAAGCTCTTAGAAAAAAAAAAGTGTGGACTTAAATTTTTCAAAAGAAAATATTTTACAATTCTTAAGACTCATTTTTGGCAATCATATAAAACATAATTTTATTCTTTAATATCACGCCGTTTCTCCGCGAGGATAAGCAGAGAGGATAGAGTGCCACACTCTTCTATCCTGATACACAATTCTCACCACATTCATACATCTTCTAATACAAGCCGGTTATTGTGGTTTCTAATCATCGATTATTTGGTTTATCTGGCCGTGCCAAGTCTTTCGCAGATGTCCTCTATTTCTGGTGCTAGCGCCATCAACACTTGCGTCATACATCTTCCTCATTCATCCATTCCATATGACGAAAACATGTTATTCTTAATTCTTACGGAAAATAAGTTACGGTAAGTTTTTATGTTGCCTGGCAAAACATAATGCTATTAGTAAGGTTTGTCGTTTAATTGTAATTTGATAATAATAATAATAATAATAAAAGAAAAATGACTTATTTTTTATCTTTGTTTTATTGACCACTTAATCGAGTTTAAATACATCTACCGGTTTCGAAAAATACCATTTTCTTCTTCAGGATGTCATAACTAACTAATGGTATTTTTCGAAACCGGCAGATATATTTAAACTCAATTAAGTGGTTAATAATACGAAGATAATAAATAAAAAATATGAATTTTAACCTCAAAGTTAATACTGCTAATTTTAAAAGAAAAATGACTTATTTAGTTTTGGTTTACATTAATTTATTTTAAGGAATTTTATATGGATTTATCAGGAGACCGTCTGTGACAGAATTTTAGAGCCTTTCATACAAGAAAAGCTGACACCATGTAAATAAAAAGCAGAAAAAGATGAAGAAAAAATTATATTAATATATTTTAAATATTAAGAAATTTTTTGATGTTTAAGCATGTGCTTGGGTATTTTTTTATTAGTTATTTTTGATTATTTTTATTAGTTATTTTGGTTATTCTATGTATAGTCTGAACAAACGTTTTCACGATGGCGTTCATATGGGCTCTCGCCTTTGTGGATACATTATTCACTAACGCAGATATTTCAATTTAATTATTAATCTCGGATAATTAATTCTAAATTAGTTGCAAGGCCATTGAACTCGTCAGATGCGACGAGCAAATACAGCCTCAGCGACAATTTAATTTGTTGTTCAGTAAACCAATGTGGCGTGAAATGTCCGCGCAGCGCTACCCCAGTTTTCCAGCACGATAAGCAGACAAATCGCGAATGTGGCAGTTTCGTGTTCACTTTTATATGTTCGTTTGTCTTTATTGGGAAGAGGCTTCTCGGGTAAACACGAAATATATTAGTATCACGACCGCCTTGTAGGAAACTGTAAGAAACCTATTATTCTCTTTTTCTCGGTGCAACTTCGATTGAAAGATAAAATCACTTTATTTTTTTAATAGATTGGCATCATTTTACAATACATGATTCTTTATATTCCAGAGATTTGACTTAAACGATTTTATGCGAGGCTAGTAGGGTTAAATTTTATTAGAGTTGCATACAGTTTCGTTAAGGTGAGTTAACCGCATTCGAATATTTCACGTATTTATTTTGGTAATTGTTTCTCAAAATAATTACAAAAACCTGTCATATATATTAAGATTATTAATAAGAACATTGCATTATTTAATTTATGTATCTATCGATGATCAAATTTTTTTGTTTTGATTAGAAATATATATGGATGTTATAATTGTGTACGACAGTGAATAAAGCGAGATGTATATACGTTAAGAAGAGAGTGTACGAGATATTTGAGGCAGAATTTTGAATTGATATTTTGAAACATTTTAATCTGTGAAGGACTGTTAGATAGCGGGGAGAATGTTAGGAGCTCTTGACTTACCCTGATGTAGCCCCCTCGAGATGCTGCAAACCACTCGCATAATTTATACTACACATGTCTAATAACGTTGTCAATCCACATATAAACATTGAATTGTGGACTCACAAATGTCGAATACAACACTTTGGTTGGGAGTTTTCAGTCTATCGTGAATTGTTTGTAACAAGAGTAATTGTCTCCCTTGAAACGTGCGCAACCGACTACAAGTCAAAATCACTACTGGCGAACAAGTCGAGCATGGGGTAGGGCAAGAGTTTTTGGAACAAAACGATATTCTAGATGACAATTATGTTGGTAGTAAAATTTTTCACTTGTGTAATGAACTTCAATACAGACTGAATCGTCTTTATGCTGTCTAAATTCCTTTAAAAGGTGACCTGTTTCTATTGTTATTTTCCATGTGCTCTCACCGTTCTAAACTGCACTCTCACCATGTTTCATTGTGCGTTTATCGAAACATTATAGATTTATTTTCTTATATGTTTACGTAAACATTTCTGTTTTTTTTTTGTTTCTATTGTACGTTGTAAATAAATATTTAATAATATTATGCTTCCTCGTCTACATCTATAACTGGATAGGTCTGGATAGATGCCGCCTTCAGTAGTGTCATTATAGCTGTATAGTATGTAAGCCAGGTCTGTGAGACGCGATCATGGCAGAAAATAACGTGTTTTTAATATCACCAGGATCAGATTACTTAAATGTTTTCTCTTTTATAACAGTACGAAAATATATATTAAATTTGAAAAAAGTATATAGTGTCTTTATTACGAGTAAGAAAAAACACATCTATCATCACATTTTTTTATCTATACTGTCTATAAATGTCAAAATAACAATTTTTGGTTACATTTTTCATTTGATTTCATGTAACATTTTTGTAGTAATTAAATGTATTAATTAGAAAGATATACATATAAAATCAATTTTATCAAAAAATATTGTTGTTGCGCTACCGGAATTCGAACCTGGATCTCTTTTCAAACCAGTAAAGGTGCATTATCCAACTTTGCTACAGCGAAAGTACTTTTGACGAAAATTTTTCAAACCCATATGTTACACTTTTTAAAATTAATACATCTATCGTTCCATTATTTGAAAGCTATCTACTATTTTTTTACGGAATCTCAAATACTTTCGAGTAAATCGATAGCATATGCCATTTTTATTAAATTGTGGACACATTGATAAAACTTATATTTTATTAAGGAGAATACATTCTTATTGTGAAGTTGTAATTATTCAGACAGAACATAGGTCTGTGATCATTTTATTAGAATTATTTTTATACCTCTATTTACGTATATGTCCACCCTCACTTATATAGTTTTTATCATACTGTGAAGGTCTAATGTCATGGATCCTTTTTTAGGCCACACGGTATTCAATCCAATGTCTCCTGAGATTTCAGGCTTTCTTTTTTAGGCACAACTTATGACAAAGTTTCGTGAATGTTTCTGACAATATCCAATACTAGGTCCACCCCCTTCTGCGAGTAACAGAGAGCAAACGACTTCAGGAAATAGTCCTGTGTTGATTATAACTGCTTTTTCAGAAAATCAATATTGTCCATTAATAAATAATACGGTCCCTCAGTCCCTAGATACAGGAAGTAATATGTATTATTGTCCGATGGAAGAAAAACCATGTAAAGGAAATTCATGAAGAATTCATCTAGCCTCGGAAATAACTAAATATCAACGTACGCTGGACGTTCTTCGTTGAATCAAAAAAATAAATAAATAATCCCGGTGACGCAAAAACAATATTTTTCGACAAAATTGATTTTATATGTAAATATTTATAATTAATACATTAATTTAGTATTTAAAATATCACAGACCTATGTTCTGAATAATTACAACTTCACAATAAGAATGTGTTTTCCTTAATAATATATGTTGTATCAATGTGTCCAAAATTTAATAAAAATGAATTGATAATTCTGGTGTCTGCAGTCGGTTTACTCAAAGGTATTTGAGATTCTGTAAAAACTATGTAGATGGCTTTCAAATAATGGAACGACAGGTGTATTAATTTGAAAAAATGTAACATATAGGTTCGAAAATTTGTCAAGAAAAATACTGGCGTTATATCACAATCGGTAGTGTACTTCCCCGGATTGGAAATAGAGATCCAGGTTTGTATCCCGGTGACGCAAAAACAATATTTTTCGACAAAATTGATTTTATATGTATATATTTATAATTAATACATTAATTTAGTATTTAAAAAAATAAATATCATTTATTTTATTACACGTGGCAATGAAGACAAAGTATATTTTTGTTTTCATTTTATCTATTAAAGAAACTGATAAAATAAATATTTGAGATCAGATAATTCTTTAAGATCTAGTTTTTCATTTCTATTCTTCAAATGAATCAGTTATAATACGACACCACGCGGATTATATCTGCCCACCCAAAAGCAGTTCAATTGTAAACAATTGTGTATTAATACGTATTTATGGCGTACATTTCTATATATTATGATATACACGATTCAATACAAATCCATATTTATATAATATCCTCATGTCCGTCCGATGTCTGTCCGTATCACTGAGCAACATAAAGTTTACAAAATACAACACTACAAACAGCAAAATAATACATAATTAAAATCCATAGAAAACGGCCGCGTTGTATATTTCAATGAATCATTTTTAACAAAAGTAAAATAGAAACTGCTGAAATAATTTAAAATGTGGAACATCGTTGATGTACATCACACTTAGTAAGGAGGTACTTATAAGTTAACGTGTCTGAAATCACGCAGTCACAGAGTTGGAAAGTATTTACAAGATGACGGTAATCGTTTCTATCATACGTAAATAACTAACAATTTATAATTTCATAATTTCTGTTTTATTTGATTAATTTTTTTGTTAATGTAGAAAAACTAAAAACGCTACAAATATATATTCAAACATCTTACGATATTACGTACATTTCCAAGTTAGCAATTTAATTTTAATCATATTTAATTCCATTAGCATTAAGAACTTACTTATATACATAATTTATCTTTGTAAATTACAGGTAACCCCCCGTTCATTCGTTTTTTTTACACTTGTCTGGCTTTGACACATGCCAGGAATCGACATAATGAGTGGTCACACGTGCGTGCTATCTTTCTTTCTCACTCACATCATACACGTAAAGTTGCGAGTGAGACATAATAACGGTTGAGCCGGGTCTATCCTTCAGTATAATCTTATCTGCAGTGTTAAATGCGCGCTAGACGATATTCAGACTTTGTTAAAATCAAACGGCGAACCCTTAACCAATGAATGCAAGGAATGAACTGCTTTATATGTCCCAAGAAATTAACGTCTAGAAACCTGTTCTCGTGTAAAAGTGAAGTATCAAAATCATTGAAAAAACTCTTACCTTTCACAATCAATGCATTGTTAGAAGAAAACAACGAAGATTACGAACGAGAGGATGCTGTAAAGCATTGTTGCAACAGCTTATTTGACAGTTATCACTTAATTTTGCATAATAAACGCAGAGAGGACAAACAAGAGAATCTATATTCTTTATTACAACGCGGAATAAAATGATTGAATTATGTTACGTATGTCTTTTTTTTTGTTGTTATTAATAATGTATTTTTTCGGATTTAAAAATGTTTTTTTTTTAAATCCCCCGTTGATCTCGAAATTTCGCTAATCACGACCGTGACCAGAACATATCCCTTGCGATCAACGGGGGTTATTTGTATGTTAAAAAATTCCAACTGAATAAATTATAGCTTTGTATTGAAATGATTTAATTCTGACTAAACCAACCTCGTATAATATTTTTTATGAACATTACAAAAACCAAAAAACACCCCACATTTTTTTTAAGAAATCGTAACTTTCTTAAACCGGGTCATATAACGATCAAGATATGAACACTGACACAAGAGCGGACTGTCGAAAAAATCAAAGTTTAATAATTTATTACACTCCCTTCAGTTTTAGAATTGAACTACCACGTGCCGGTGGGAACAGGTTGCTACGGACGTAAAGTTAAAATGGGCACAAGATTCTCTAAAACTTTAGTTTGAGGAAAAAATATTCGCCAAGGCACATTTACAATTTATTACAATTTTAAGTTTATAAAAAAAAGAGTCTCGCAGGTGAAAATTACATGAAAGACATATGACGCGATTGTTTATAGCACCAGAGATAATGAAAAACTTGATACTAGAAGATGGTTCTGTTAAAAGCCTTAACAATTGACAATGAGATGATGTATGAATGTGGATGAAGCGAGAGTTGTGTATCAAGATGGAATAGTGTGGCGCTTTATCCTCACTGCCTACGTAAGTTAGTTATTTTATTAAGTATTATGTTATTGGAAAAAATCTTACCGAGCGACACGTACATTAAATAAAATAAAAATAAAATATTTTTAAGCGGAACACATTCTTATTGTGAAGTTGCAATTTTTCAGAATATAGGTCTGTGATATTTTTAATACAAATTAAATGTATTATTTAGAAAAATATACATATAAAACCAATTAATTGAAAAAATATTGTTGTTGCTGACGAGATTCGAACCTGGATCTCTCCTCCTCCTATTCGGGGAAACGCATAAACGATTGTGCTGCACTAACACATGTATCTCGTTAACTAATTCATTTAATTTGTATTAAAAATATCACAAACCCTATGTTCAGTAAAATTGTAACTTGTAATTAATACAGTAAGTTGACGACAAATTTTACAACATGTTGCATTTTCAAATTGATACATCTGTCGTTTAATTTGAAAGTGTAATATATAAGTTCGAAAATTTATCGCCAACTTACTGTGTCGGTGAAACGAATTCAGTTAATGCATTTACACGGATAGATAGAGATTCAGGTTCAAATCTTAGTAGCAACAATAATATAGTTTCGATAAATTGAATTTATATGAATATCTTTCTAATTAAAAAATTTAATTTGTATTAATTTATAAATAACTTTATTTTCCTATATATATATATATATATATATATATATATATATTTTTATGATTACACTTTCGGTTTGGCTACGAATTTGTGGAAATGAAAAAAATAAACTGTTTAGAAAGCGATATATACAGAATATTAATACAATTAACTCTGCATGCGAGTATTTCTATTGTATTAATCGCATTTGAATTAAATTAATCTTCATTTTTATTTATTATGTAAATTGATAGTTTTAAATACTAATTTAATGTTTTAATTATAAATATATACATATAAAATCAATTTTGTCGAAAAATATTGTTTTTGCGCTACCGGAATTCGAACCTGGATCTCTATTTCCAATTTGGGGAAGTCCACTACCAACTGTGTTATAGCGCCAGTATTTTTCATGACAAATTTTCGAAATGTTACACTTTTTCAAATTAATACGTCTGTCGTTCCATTATTTGAAAGCTATTTACATTGTTCACAGACCGTCTGTTCTGAATAATTACAACTTCACAATAAGAATGTGTTCTTCTTAATAAATTGTTTTTTTTTTTTTATGTTTTGGTACACGAACATTGTTTTTTATGTTATTTTTCATTGATCTATCGCTGGAGGCTTTGGGGTAATATATCCTAATTTATTATTATTTTATTATGATTATAAGGTAGTATTTTGATTGAAGTACTTCAATTAATATAATTACTCAATATATATATTACTTATCCTACAGTATGATATATTTTGTTTTATTTATTAATTTTTTATTTTAACCAATAAATCGACTTATATACATTTCACATTCATGAAGGCATACACCATACATTCGGTCGCCGAGTAATTTATATTAATATTTATATGTTTTTAGGGTATTATGAGATTATATTATATTGTAAATATGTGTGTTAAACCAAATTACGTATAAATTCAACAAAATCAAATACATAAGTATTTAATATAAATGAAGACGAAAGACTGTCTCTTTTAGCACCATTTTGTAGTCGCACAGAGAGTGATAGGAAACAGAAGAGATGAACATAGTATGGGGGGAATCGTACTCTCTCCTCATCATAATTAAATGCTTTTCTGGAGTAGAATAAGAAACAGGGGTTAGTGATGGATAAGGGTTGGGGTACGTATCCTGAGACGACAATTTCCCATGAAACGTCGGATTTTTTATACAGTACAATGTACTATAAAGAAATCTAAAACATGCAGAACTATTAATTTTTTTAAATACTTGTAAAATTAAATTTGTTGTTTGTTATATTCATTATTTTATAAATTATTTAACTTTGTTTTCAATTAACCACTTAATGAGTAATTTTTAAACATCGACCGGTTTCGAAAAACACAATTTTTTTCTTCAAGGTGTAAAATTAACTAACCAAAAAATATAACAACCAAATATATGTCAGGTTATTCTAATGTTTTAAAAAAATCTACTTATAAAATATAAAATAAATTTTGTACTTAACATTCAAAAATTTTTGGAATAGGTCTAGTGGTTAAATTTAGTTGGTTATTTACATTAAAATAACGTAACATATTTTTTGGTTAGTTAATTTTACATTCTAAGGAAGAAAATGATGTTTTTCGAAACCGGTTAATATTTAAAAATTACGCATAAAGAGGTTAATTGTAAACAAAGTTAAATAATCTATAAAATAAAGAACTATTACTATTGCATGACTGTCATGACTATTCAGTTTGGGGGTGTGCGCGCGCACACGATTTGACACTATAACGCATACAAAAAAATTTAGCTCGCACACAATTTTAACAAGACTTCTTATTTATATGCATCCTTCTATCGAAGATTGTCGACCATGTTGCAGTATGTTGATATATCCGGTATAATATCTACCCAAGGACTTATTATAAATTGAAAGATTCTGAACAACCTCCGTTATGCAGATGATGCGGAACTTGTAGCAAGTAACATTGAAGATTTATAACTTTTACTGAACTTAACTTGTGAGACTTTTGGGTTAGATCTTAATACAAACTAAAATAAAATATATTCTGATTATCAAACATAACGCAGCTGATAATAAAAGTATTTATATTGAAAGAAATTGGAGAAAATACAAAGTATTATATACCTGGGATGTAATATAAATGAAAAATGGGATTCTACTGTTGAAATCAAATGCCGCATTGAACAAGCTCGTGCAACCTTTTTCCGCATGACAAAAATGTTCGGCAGTCTTAGATTACGAATTCAAATGGTCAGATGCTATATTTTTTCGATAATATTTTATGGAATTGAAGCATGGACACGTACCAAAGAAATGATGGAGTGACTTAAAGCATTTGAGATGTGGGTCTGCAGAAGAGTGCTCAAATTAAACTGGATGGATATCGATTTAAGTATTTAAAACAATAAAACTCTGAAAACTTCAATATCTCGAACATGTAATGAGACATCCAAAGAAGTACGAGATCTTGCACCTCATAATGCGGTGAACGATTGCTGGAAGTCGAGACCCTGGAAGAAGAAAAACCTGATGCAATGGTTTGGACAGTCCACTGTAGATCTTTTTCGCCAGCAGTAAACAATGTGATGATAGCCAACGTTCATTAAACAGATAGGGCACGAGATAAGAAGAATATTTTGAATAGTGAACCATTTTGAGGTAATGCAGCTAAGATAATATATTTCTACCTAAGCCTTTGCTGCTTTCTATCTTCCTCCGCATAGTGAGTTG
Organism: Eubasilissa regina; assembly: GCA_022840565.1. NCBI lineage: Eukaryota > Metazoa > Arthropoda > Insecta > Trichoptera > Phryganeidae > Eubasilissa > Eubasilissa regina. The sequence continues at coordinate 18,989,243 of JAINEB010000013.1, forward strand.
TAAAATGTCATATTTTTCATTTCGTTGAATGTGTACCTTCTTAAATAATTTTTAATAGCATTTTTGGCTTATTTATACGATGCGTCTTAATACATCTTCATTAGTAATATGGTCAATCCGAGAGATATTTAGTATACATGAATAGAACAACAAGAAATCTTATACTGTAAGGAAATGTTTTTCTTACTTTCTACCCCGGCGAACAAATGATAGCGTTGGCCCTTAAAATTATACAAAAGTTAAAGGGAAAATTGGTCGCCAAACAACGCATAATGTTATTATATAATGTCTTCTACATATGTTACCTTATTAGCGAAACATTTATTTTTATAATATCTATAACTGTCGGACAGTTAGGCAATTATGCCACAATTTCCGTCCGCATAGCAGTCTATGTTCGATTTTTATTGCGGTTTAACGACATTTTTTCGTTAGCGTGACCCATTTTCAAACGTTGTTATTTTTATGCGAAATCAATGCAGAATTTATAACTGAAATGATTGAGATTGAGCGGTGATTTGTGAAATTGCTGGGTACAATTTATTCTATTGCTTAAGTATTTGAATACTGAATGCTTAAGCAATAGAATGTTTCTGTAGAATAATTTTACGCTAATGAGATTTTTATTACTTTTATATTCTTCTTTTGATGCTGTGTGGAATGGTACCATACAACATTTAATAGAAAAATGGCCGCTTGAAAAGTTTTAGAAGACTTCGCTGCTGCAGCACTGTTCCGAAGAATAAAAATTATTAATCTATGGCGATGAAATTGACGTGAAGGTAAATGGTGATAAAGTATAAAATTTTGCTCTACAACTGATAGTGAGATAACACGATTATCACTAAATATCATAGAAACACAAGTTAATCCAAATAACATAAGAAATTATGCTTCAGAAAATCGTTATTTTTAATAAATATAAATATTCTGTTAACAATTTTCTTTCTGATACGTTTTATAGAATTATTAGATTTAATAAAATATATTATCTTTTTTAAAAACATTTCTTGATTGTAAAACCAAGTTCTCGTTTTCCTGCATCAGCCCTTACACCTGATTTAGTTCACGAAGAAACTACACTGCGTTGATTATCATTTTTCAAGCCATAGATTAAAATGTTTAAAAATTCTCTTCTATTTCTATAAATATTATTTCTTATATCTATGGGCCACAGACTGTTCAAACATTTGTCCAAACTGATCTGTACTCGGTAACATGGAACAGCTCTTCGATTTTGAGACGGGTCCACTTCCGAGCCTTTCGCAACCAGAATAGTTTTTTTCTACCCAACCATCGTCTCCTATTCTCCCTTGTTTATAAGGGGTGATATGAGTTCCAGAATTGTGTGATCAAAATATTAAATTTTACGGATTTACATATTTTATTTCTTTTTCTAAGTGGAGATTTTCTAGTAGGGGAGGAGTGGCCTAGTTGTCTCAAGTCTCAAATTAAATTACCAGTAAACGGAATATATTTTAACTTACGTGAGACCGCTAATACAACCAACGTCACACCGCGGCTATCTCAGTGATCTAGAAGTTTAGCTTAACATGTATGTTATATTTTGTACAAATAAGTGTATTGAATTTGATTTAAACTACTTAAATTATCTGTGAGCCTTATACTTTATGCCATTTTTAATATTTTACTTTTATTTCGTTTGTGTACGTAGCTGTCTCAACGTTTTAGAGGTCAGTTGTCACATGAGACTACTAGCCGCATCAAAATTAAAGTTTTTTTTTTTAAATAATAAAAAATTATGACTACAGACAGAAAAAGGCTCACTCAGCGTGGTATGTTGTAATGCATGCCATAAAATAAGTTAAATCTGGTAAATATTTGCGCAGTGTTGCCAAGGATTTTAATATAAATTATAGAACACTATCTCGTTATTATAAGAAAGTGAATTCTCAAAATACAAATAATAATCAGTCACCACTATTGAAAGTTGGATAGTTCGGCAAGTTTTAGAAGGCGAAGATGAAATTAAATACGAAAACGAAGATGAAAGAAGACGAAGATACTACAGCACTGAGCCTTGAAGTACAAAATCTGATGCTGGAATGGACAGATACGCCAGTGAAAAATGTTTTCGTTTTAATACAATTTTCTAAAAAACTTCAACACCTGAGCAGCCAAAACTGAGAAAAACTAAACGGACATGTCTACCTGATAGCAGTAGCGAAGAAGAAGAAGAAGAAGAAACATATTGTTTGGTATGCGTTAAAATGAATGGAAAATGGGTCCAGTGTATGGAGTGTAAGTCCTCGGCTCATGAAAAATATCTATTTTTTCACAGTAATAATTGTGAAACTTGTGACCATGATTAAAAAAGTGATTGTGAATTTGTTTATCATAATAATATTATGTATTTACTTTATTTTAAAAGCAAAATTGACATTTCTTTATTTTTTTATTTTAGTAAATCTGTCTTTTTTGTTTTTAAATAGACAGTTGTAATTTTTATTTGTTTGATAATTATTAAAAATATATAAATACGTTATTTGTTCGGAATTTGTTAATTTAAGTAAATAAAGCTTTTATTTTAATCATTACGTGAGCAGAAATACATATTAATCCTATGTGACAACCTACTTCAACCACTGAGACAACTAACCCCCTCAAATGTATGTTGTCTCAGATGTATTTCCATAAAAAACTATTCTATATTCTGTTTTCTATATATTTGACAATTTGATTATATTTATTATTAAAGGTGAAGAATGACTTTATATAGAAGACAAAAAATATATTTAAAATATCTTTTTTTTTCTTTATAAAAAAAAAAAAAACTGTTGACTGTGACAACTAGTACATTCCTGTGATGTTACTAAAGAAATCTGACCAAAATACGTTGAGCATTATTTTATGACAATGAATAATGACAAATAAATTAATTCTACCGTTGATTTCACAGCTCTCAGATTCATTATTTCAGGTTGTAGTTGACCTATCACAGTTATCTTCCTGCTTTCTGGTTAAACACTGTCACAGTTGATCTCCAATTCCCTTGATTCTCTATTTCTAATCTTTATTGAATCGCTGACTGTTTGTTAGTTTAATAAATCCGTTTCATTTAGTTTATTCTCGGATGTCCAGGAGACCTTCTTAGTTATTGAATTATTAGCGTTTTATTTGACATTTTTATGTTGCGAGAAAGTAAAGCTCAGCACTCCGTCGCAAAATCTCCGATTAATATAATGTATTTGTTATTTATTTATTTTGATAGAAAATGAGTTTTAGTTTCCCTAACTAAATTTTTGACTGAAAATTTTGAAATGAATCCTATTGGTAACGAAAATTCAAACTCAAAAACTAGTTTTTGACCTTTGTCTTGCTTATCTCATACCGCTCCGCCTCGCTTTTCCTACCTCAGTTATTAACATTAATTTGGAAGATTTCTCAATAAATAAACAAATAATGACAGTAATATAATTGGCAGTTACTTCGTAGTGTAACATTTTATTAAACATATAATTATAATTTTCACTTTATACTTCACACGTGCCTTTTGTGCCTCACCGCCCTAATTGCCAACTGTATTTAATTTGAGTTCAATTTACGCCTGTAGATAGAAATAATAGCTCTTCCCGAAACTAGTTAGTAAAACAACTCAAAAATTGTGTGTGTGTGTAGTACAAAGTGAAAATAATAATTATATATTTTTCTAAAATTAAATTATCACAGTATCAAAGTCGAGTATAAGTCGAATTCTAATTATACCTTATAAATTGTTTGTGAAATATAAGATTCCAATATAACTCGAAATTAAAATTAAATAATTTAAACGGAAGTCTGCTGTGAAAATATATAATATAAACAATTATCATTTCTGTTCTAAATTCTTTGAACATGTGGGTGTGTTTAATATCTCTTAATATGCTTGTGTTGTGGCGCGTTGTTTTAATTAGTTATACACGGTATATAATAGCTTTGCAATAATTGTTTTAAAAAGATCGACAGCACTTATATTGAATGCATTTTTATTATTGAAAAAAATTAAAATAGCCACACTACCACAAAATAGTTACTTAAAAAAAGATACCATATATATATTATTACTCGAATATATTTTCTAGTCGGAGATTACCGCTTTAATGTGTAGTAACCCACTTTGGTGACTTGGTTATTGAAACCTGGAAGTGCACTCGGGTTAATTCACTTTTTTAACATCAGAAGGTTTTACGGGAACGCAAGCATCTCGGGTACAATAGAAATTAAAGGCTTACTTCAGTTTCGATTCGCTGTTTATTCATTCACAGTTGGAGGAGAAAATTCACAGGTTCAGTACAGTTGTAAGTTATAATATTAAATTTAAGAGTGATTACAAAATAGAATTCACTAGAAAAACTGCTAGACTGAACGAGAGCGCGAGAGAGAATGCGCTTCCTCGTCAGTCTCCGTCGTCTCTGCAGGTCGGCTCGCGAAACTGTGGTCACCGCATCTGCCGGCTGCGTCTTAAAGCTCACATGCGACCTGTCGCCTTTGGTGTGTGTTGCGGCTACAGATGTCACTCTCTGTCCGCCTTACCAGTAAGTATCCAAAGCCATAAATATCTCGACTTTTACACGAGACTATTACATCTTTTTCTGTTTTTCTCCTTCGTGTCAGTATTAACATATAATGGATTCAATCAGATGAGAGTTGGCTCTTAATACACATTCAAATCTAGATACCGGATCCCTCTCACAGTTGACTCAGTGTCCTCTATTTAGATGCAACGCAACAGTACACCGGTTTTCTCGACCCAATGTTGTGCTCAGGATAATTTCCGTTTGTAGCGCAACGTTTTTCGTGTCTTATACATTTCTCTACAACATGATAACATGGAACAAGAAGGATGGGTAGTAGTGGATGGGTAAATTGCCAGTCATATTGCACACCATGGGTCCTGCCATACCGGTAATATCGTACTGGATGAAATCACATGACGGGAAACGGAGATGTCATCTACTGGGCACAGGAAAGTACCAGTGACGCGCAAATTTTCTTAGTAAACCTAGTATTTGTTGATCAGCCTTCACCGTTCTAATCTGGACTCAACTAGTGACAGAATTCCGTGTAAAATATAACGCATCTAAATTTGTACTTGTATCATCTGTCTGCAAACAGTCATTATTGTTAACTATTCAAATGACACCTGTAGGTAAACATTGTAAATTTGTGCCTCATACGAAGTAATTTATTCGAATATTAGTTTTACATTTATACTAAATTCTTAGAAATTGATAAGAATTATAATATGTACAGCTGTCGACATTGTTTTTATATGAAACTATCTTGAAAGTTATTCTTTATTCGAACTTCCATTATGGAGTCTGCTGGTAGATATCAGAGTATGAATAAGTTGGGTCTATTTAAAGTTATTTTCTTTTCGTTTCATAACTCATCGTAATGCCTTGTTTTTGTTTTAAATATAAAAAATCTTTGATAAACGAGAACCTCTTTCAATGCACTCCTAGATGTCGATCATATATAAATTTTCCACGAACGCAGGAGATAATGGATTCGAAGTGTATGAATAAGTGTGCGGCCCTGGTGATAGGACCCACTGACACATACTCTACCTGGCCGGCGCAGTCGGTGGATGGCTGGTGCTTCAGACTCTCGCCACAATATAGTACAATAATTGTGAATAATTTCAAGAAAATATTATTAAATCGACATATTTACAAGATTTTGCTTTGATGTTGTTTTCTCAAGGAATTTCAACATATTTAATCAATGTGTTACTAAATTGGGACGCTGATTTATTTTTTTAATTCTTAACATAGTGCATACATAAAGACTGCTATATATTCTCTAAAATAAATAAGATTAAAGTATTTTCGTTTACTAAAACTTCTCTTTTACATATTTGGTCAGTTTCATTTTAAATCTATTCAATTTCTCCTCCTTTCTTATGTTTTCTGGCATTTCATTAAACAATTTCATCGCATTACACGTCAACAATTTCTGAGATTTGGCCTTCTTCTTGAATGGCAGTCTCAGTCTATCCCTTCCTCTTGTATGGTACTCGTGCTCACGTTGATTTGCATCAATTTTTCGTGTAAATTCCGCTGATATTTTCTTACTGAGAATTTTGTAAATAAATACCATTATAATAAAATATATTTCATCATATTCAGATCTTTCAGCATTGCACTGATTTGAGTATATCTATTTTTTTGGCTGTTATTCTCATAGCTTTACTTTACAACACTGACAATTGTTCCATTTCTTCTTCGTTAGCCAAAAATAAAATGCTGCTGTAGTTATTCAATATATAAGTCACCAGCAGCGGCGTGCACTAGGCATAGACTTAAGTTATGCTGGTAATATTGATGGTATAAAAGCGATGGGTTGAAGTTGAGGTTGATAGAGGTTGAATTCGTCATTTAGTCTTCCAGAAGCATGTTTTTGTATAAGTATACCTGTGTGAGTGTGTATTGATACTATTATTCATGGGAAGTTTTTCAAGTTGTTAATTACAGGAGCTAAAATATGTTATTATTATTATTTATTTATTAGAAACTATATAATACATATGTATGTGTTTGGACTGTGCCTATCTCACTAGAAAATTCTGTGTTGAGACGGGCATTATAAAAATATAAAATAAAAATAATACCACGTTTAAAGTGCATTAGAATGCATACAGTCAAGTCCACTTCAAAGACACATTTGCGTTTTTTTAAAACACGTATGTTAAAGCGAAGACGTGTATTCTGAACACCGCGTGGTGTAAGAGTTACGTTTAGTTCGTATACGTCTGGGATAGATTTAACGAAAAAACATATGCGCAAGTTTATTTGGCAATTTTAAATTCTTCCGCTAGTTATACGGTTTTAGTTAATATGTTAATATGAGAACTGAATTATTTTCGTATAGATCTTCATACTTAATACATAATATATCGAATAAACATTTAATTTGCATTTATTTAACAAAGATTATAGTTATGCACAGCTTTGTTGGTCGTATAGAGTGCACGCCCCTGGTCACCAGTTAGATTTATTTTTCTGTATGCGATATATTTATCATTGAGAAACAACGAGAATACCAAAAATAAATTCACCAAAGATGGCTTCGGGGTTTGCTAGTAGGTAAGACGTATCAATGTAGTTCAGAAAATTGGACACGTTCGTTTTTTTATTTTATGGAAATATTATTTTCCATTGAAGACTTGGAAGGTTCTTTCTGGGTAATGGAGAGCCTTGTTATAATTAATTTGAATGTTTTACATGATCGATTAACCGTATATTTGATGAAGCTTGAAAACTTGATACGCTTTAAGGCATAAAAAAAATCGTTTATATTTTCTACAAATAATTATGAACGATGCTTAAAAATATTTAAAACTTAATATTTGCTTGATTTGAAAGTAAAACTCTGGTTCTATATACGCATAATAAAATATATAGAAAGGTTTAATATCATATTTTTCATTTGTTAATTTTAGCTAAAATAAAATAATCGTTGTTTAGTTTTGCACTGAACTTGAACAAATCAAGAATATTAATTTTTCAAATTTCATATTTTGTCAAATATAATGTCAACAAAAATGGGACATTTAACTATATTTACTTGTTATTAATACTTTAATACTTTTACCAAATATATAGACATGAACTAATGCAAATTCCTTGTTTCAATATTTTCATTTTGGTGTCACCCACGTGATCACTTTGGTACCACTTACGCAATCAAATAACTCCTCAACTTTTTTTAAATATATGACTCGATTGGAACTAAAATTTTAACGCTGACAATAGAATATGAATTAATGTAAAAAATACGTCATGTTTACACAAAGATTTAATTTTCGAAAAGTAAATACTTTTACCATCGGATTTATGTTTCCGCGAAGAATGTGTAGAATACCCCTCATCGATTAAGGAAAAAACACATTCTAATTGTGAAGTTGTAATTATTCAGAATATAGGTCTGTGATGGGTGACGCAAAAACAATATTTTTCGACAAAATTGATTTTATATGTATATATTTATAATTAATACATTAATTTTTATTTATTTATTTCACATTTTATTATTTTGACTACTTTTTCTAATTATTTATATGTATTTATTAAATAAACATACAATATATAATTTTCTATCTTGATATGAATCAAATCCATGAAGAATAAACACAATAAATAAATAGTTTGGATTTTTTTTTCTACTTTAATAAAGAACTCGTGAACCAGTCGGAATAAATATATTTTAAGATTAATTATTATCAAAAAAAAATCCACTTCTGAGCAGTGGGTGTTTCAGTAAAGTTTTTTGTTAAAAAAAAAAACCTTTTATTATGTACTGCTTGGTAAACAGTGTCACAATTCTTCCTCGAGTGACGGAATTTGACGGAAGCATCCGAAGGGTGTCGTGGGACGCTATTTCCGAACAACGTTGAATTTTATCGTCAGCCGCCGTCGGATCGTGTTAATCGTGTCAACGTGACACTTCCAGCAGTACTTTAATTTTATTTATCTGCAAATAATTATGACGACTGCGTGGGGTAAAAAACGACCTTCATCAGACAAGCTCGTGGACGTGTTAAGGTGGAGCCTGTGTCATCGCCGTGACAGGTGACTATGGCGTGGGTGAATCATATGGAAGTGAACCGTTAATAAAAAATAAGTATTAGTAAAAATTTTAAAAAAATGTTTACTATTAAAATAGATTTTTTTGAACTTAACGGCTACATAGGATTTTAAAGTCAATGACCGCAGTCACAACAATGCTATGTTAGTCCAGCCTGCTCAGTAATCATGTAACTTTTATAGGTCCGTTTGACATAATCCGTCCGTCTTCTCCTTGGTCTTATTGGCTTATACGGGGTGAATATTTTTAATTTGATTTTTATTAATTAATTATTTGGTTTATTACAATTATGTATGGAATCCTGACCGCCTCTGGCAACGGAACAAATGCGTGCTCTTTTAACCATATTTTTCATAACATTCTTGCACACTTTGCGTGTAATTTCAGAAATTTTATTTCGAATTTCCTGTAGCATCGGAATTGTTGTTGACTTTTTGGCGTTGACCTTTCCTTTCAAGTAACCCCACAGAAAATAGTCGGGAGCCGTCAAATATTACCACTTTATGACATTATGCGATCGGGAAAACTTTCTCGTAAAATTTCAAGCGTAGCTTGGGCTGTATATGAGGTGGCACCGTCCTGTTGAAACGACGAGTGTTGCAGGCCTATTGTTATTTAAAAAAAATATTACAATGACTTCAACACGTTGTTGAGGCGTTAATGCTCCAATATAAATTATAATTAACTATTTTTTATGACTACTAAATGTGACCTTACAAATGTTTTCCCAATCAAAACGGCGTCCAAATAAAATCGGCCTGGAATATAATATTCACCCTATAAGAGGACTCATCTAGTCTCGCTACATGTTCCGTCCACTCCAGCCTCTTTGAATTCACCTTCCTCAGGATATGTAGGGCGTCATATCTTTTTTAACATTTTTCTCACTTAGAACTTTCATCTCGCTAAAAGTCGAACAACCATGTGTATATATTGACAAATATATGAAAACATTATTAAAGGATTCTATATAAAGGTTTATACAATCCTATTAGTTATTGTTACTTAATTAACATGAAAGTAACATTGATAATGAGGATTGATTGTGCACCTCCACCGTTGCATAATAACAAATCGGAGTTAACAGTAACAATATTTTAATTTCGTGTCTGATCTTGATCTCATCCGTGATCGGGAAATTTTAAAATAAATTTTTTTTTGACATCACTAGAATGATATTTTATTTTAAAGGATTTCTTAGTTTTGTTGAATTTATCACTCTACGTAATTTTTCAATTCAATTACACCAGTTTACAGGAGATTTTTCTTTGCAATGTACTCGCTACTTAGGCAATTTAAAGGTACCGGATAGAGCATTTAAATATTATATAAAAACTACGCAGCTTTATAATGTAATAAATATTTTGTATTTGAATCTCGCAATTCGATGCTAATAAATATCTAATATATTAAAAGGAAAGCATGATGAAAAAAAACGATATGTGTATAAAATTATATGTTATTTTTCATAATACCCGTGCATATAGCATATCCGTAGGGTACGCATAGAGGACAGGATGCCACAATCTTATCTTTATACATATCGCACATGCCTCATTTACTTTCACATTCTTCTTCAAGACTTTACATTATTGTTAACTATAATATTATTAAACGTTCAATTAACTATAACTTAATCACCTCCGCAAAATACTAACTTACGAATAAACTCATGTCTCATTTACTGTGAACATTACAACTTCCTTATATTAAGCACCGTCCATCCTGAGACAGGTGTTCACCTAGTAGAACGAACATGGGATTAAAAAAAAATACATAATTGTATTTGTAATTAATTGTAGATGTAATTATATGTACATGTGCATGCACGAGTATGTATGCAAATAAATAAATAAAAATGTATGTGATACGTATTCCGTATACATAGTTCCATTGAGAAAAATAAAAAATATTTTTCTATTGGAACGCATAAATTTAAAAAAAAAACTTTTTTTGAGAGAACTGTCAGAATAATGTAGATGTAGTAGAAACATCTGGTGGAATATTTATGACTAAATTCCCCGACAACATATTCTTCAACAATTATAGAAAAAAGCAAGCTGTATTTTCGTAGAAATTAAGTTGAAAACATTTATAAAGATTTGAGGGAATTCTTATGAAATAAATATTATACGGGATTCTCTGCTAACAATGAAGAGGTACCCGAAAGTTATGTGGGAGAAATATTAAGCTTTTCAAGTTTCGTGGAAAATATTTATCACTCTTTTTTTATTTTGTAACGTGCTTGAAATTTGACTGGTATTTTACTATGTCATCATCACGGTTATTTTATTATCAATTGTTACTGATTTTTCTACACACACAATATGAATTATAGTATTTTATTATTTTTTTGGCTTAAATATTACGATTTAAAATATGTGAAAAGAAAACGAAAATTGCGCGATCTCTGAGTCGCGTGTCTCGCGGATTGGATTACGACGATTCCGGTCGTAAATAACCAAAGGAGGGGGGGAGGGAATCCAGTCGAAGGACCAGTGGATCTCGGGGAATAGGGAATCTGAAGGACTGCTCACCTTATTCCCGCAGTCGCAGTCGAGATCACACAAACAGCATGCGGGCGGGCAGATCTCCGCTTCCAAAATGAAGACGTCGATATCAAATCACTTCACCCGCGGCTCACACAATAATCACTGTGCCCACAAATCACAGAATCACAATATAATAGTGCTGATGCACCGGAGGTGAACAAAATCCAAACCGTTATGCAATCGCGGGACGCAACCGAGCAAGTATCGCGTCGCGTTAACGTCCGCTGACGTCAAGGTCACTATTTACACTGGTCAAGCAGTAGGGAAAAAAAGGATGGGTTGGAATTTGAACGTGGAAAGGTGTCAATAATACGGTCGCGACCGATTCGCAAAGCACTTCAAAAATGTGTTTCACGAATACGTAATAATATGTATTATTACAATTCTCCCAATATATAATAAAGTAGTACGCCTAAGATACGTCTTTTTACAGAGGTTCTGCTGTAATGATTTCAGTCTGAGAAAGCAGTTAGATAATTTATTTCATAGTAAATCGATCATATTTAAATATGGGATTAAATTAAATGTGTCGCAGAATTCTAGACGATGACGCATTGGAATATGAAACTTACTACAATCCTTGGGAAACGTTTAATGAGTACAAGCAATAACATTTTTGAGAGTGGAAAGTAGAATTACTACAGACAATTACAATTACATTACAAATTACAATTACAAGACTGATTGGCTGAATAGCTCAAGCAATTGCCCAAAATATCTTAGAGATTACGTTTGTAAACATTTAGTTGGGTTAGGTTATGTTAAAACACAGAGAAAAAAGTGTAAATAATGTAATAAAGTATCAATAAATAAATATCAAGTTAACACACTAAGATTAAATGTCGCTTAAAAAGAAACAAAAGTTTTTTTTTTGTATGCATATTTTCATCATATTAGGTAAACTGATAAATACAAGCATTTCAATATCAACATAATACAAGATAATCGCAGGTAGCATATCAAGAAACTTAACCCCTTTTAAACGTGGTCCTGGAGGTGAATGTTTAGAAAACCACGCCTAGCAAACTAACTCCTCAATATTGTAACAATTCAGGAGCCAAGCTAGATTTGCTCTTAACACCTTGCCCGCAGAGAGGTAGATAATTTGGAAAACTGGTAATTACTGGAAATGTGTAAAGTTGAAAATAAGATCCATCTCCAAAGTTATGGACCCACCAGATTAAGAACGCTATGTTAGGAAATCGTTAGAAAAAATAAAATGTCTGTTAACCAGATTTGTGTAAAAGGATTATATTTAACGCCATTTATTTTAGGTTATTCATTTTGATATAAAATTGGGGTTATCTTTTTTACATATAGACAATGTTGGTCTCAAAATGAATAATTTAGAATAATTAGAAATTAGTAAAGCATGTAAAATTAACCAAAATATCATAAATAACCAACTAAATCTAACCACATGTTCTATCCCAATTTTTTTCTAATAATTTCATATAATTAGGTCAATTTTCACATCTTTCATCATCATAATAATTTTAGTCAGGTACTGGATTTATATTAAATTAAATTTTCTAATTTAAAAAAAAAGAATTTTCAAAACATATTAGTTTGACATATTGTTTTAGTTTTTTATCATCCCGATGAAGAAACATGACTTTTTTCGAAACCGATTAGTGTATTTTTTAAATTTGCTGTCGTTAAAGATAAAGTAAGTGTATAATTTATTATTATATGCATTATAATCTATTTTAGACATTTGTGTATCTCACAACACGTGAAATAGATTGTATGTGCTTTATTTTGTGTATATATTTATATCGATCCGATTCTGGGTCCTAATGCATCTCCACAAGTCTTGATAATGAGTCACTCCAGCAGGTTACGACATCCACCAGTGGTTCACGATGATCTCTCAATGAGATTTTGATATTTGAGAGTCGGTAAATATTCGTTTGTAATGGATGCGTCATTTTAATCCGGCAGCAAAACACATGAGAAGATTAATGTTGAACTTTGTACTGTTCTTTATGCGAACTCGAGTTGAATCTCCGAGAGAAATCTCAAACCATGGACACGGGTTACAGAATAATTAATTTCCTATTAACGCATATTATTGTTAAAAATTGAAATAATCTTTTGTGTAGCTTGCTGTAGTAGAATTGTTTGTATAGCTTCCCGTGGTAGAATATTTTGCAGGATTGCAAGCTATTCACAATGCATGCAATTTTTTTCACTAGCAATACATTTCGTCTATTTTTCACTCGTTTCTTTTGCGGAATATCCAAATCTCTGCTGCATATATGAAGATTAGAAAGACAAGAGTGTAAATCAACATTATTTTGGTTACTTTTTAACATTTTAAATGTCGTGAGCGCTTTAACACGCCAAATTGTGTATATCATTCCAAGAAATAAGCGTGTTAACTTGCACTTTTGGACCTTGCAAACTTGTAGGGATTAAAGTCATATTTTTAAATCATCTGTGAACGACAGTTCCCAGCTTTTGATAGATAAGTCAAGACCCTTAAAGTCTAGTCTTACCCTATGAGGTGTCTTTCATTTCAAATAAAATTGGCAGTTAAAAGGTTAATATCTGTCTTTTCATATTCTCATAGGTTCATGACAACTTTAGCTAGTTGGATTCATCTTCAAATTTCCTGCCTACAGCCACAAGTTTTTGTGATCAACTATATCGATCTTCCGAGTATATTTTTCTGGGCTAATCTGCCGTGTATTTCTTACCTTCAGATCCCATTGCAGGGTCCATTATCAGGGCTGATGTAGACATATAGTGTTAGGTTAGTCCAGAAAACTATACACAGAAGATTCGGAAGAACACGGCTGTGTAAACCTAAGAACATTTTTAACTATATCAATTAATGGCACATGTAAGTATTGATTCTCGAAATACAACATATTTTATTTTTAGATATTTATAAGCTTACGGTAAGCATTCTTATATATACATTTAACTAATTAAATATTTGCCCTAAAATGCGGTCACAACATTTTTGTTCTAAAAAGATAACATTTTTAAAAATACACTTTTCTGCTTCTTTTTATCTGAAAGAATTCTGCGTGACGATCTTAGGTCGTAATGTCTTTTTGATTGCCTCTTGTATGAATACTTCCATACAAATGATAATATTATATTTAAGTATATCGTACAGACAGATGGATGCTCAGCTTTAATGAAACTGTAATTCTATTAAAACTTTGTGAAAAAATATATTCAAAAATATTTTCGAGTTAAAAAAATATAAAGAATATATATACACGTGTACTAGTACAATGTCAACTAATTTTGTACACATCGTGAATAATATTTTTATATACAAACTCTTAAATATATTTTTTCAATGTTATTAGAAGCAAGAAACCTTTGTGGTTTTACATTTAAAAGAAATACGATAAAATTTATTAGTTAGCTTTAAAATTACTTTAAAGTTTAATTAGGAATTCATAATAAAAACACGAATATTTTTTTATCATATTAGTAGATATATAAGATTTTTGTAAAAATATTGAATGAATAAAAAACAGCTATTATATTTATTTTAGTATTAAATTTGTCATCTTTATTATGTCTGATTTATATATATATATATATATATATATATATATATATATATATATATATAATACCTACAGATTGTTTACATGTAATTTCCTAATTTCTTACTACCACACAATCTTTTACTTTTAATATCTATGTAAATTAGTTTAAATGGAGCCTTTAAATCTATGGACTCACGGTGATCCACTAAGTAGGATATATGTGAACATTTATCCTTTTTACCAATCGGCTGAAAACTTCGCACATGAAAATTACTGAATTTTGCACATAACAATTTTACATGTTAGTTGTTCCATATAACGTAACCAAATTCAAATTTCCTATCGATAATTTTAATTTATAGTTTATACAGCCGAACAGAATTAATTATATTAATATCTATTCGAATGAATCGCCCTAAGCATAATATAATATTAACTTTACACATAAATTTTACACACGACTAAGTATTTATTGAAAATTAATTTGATCTTCGAATTTTTGATTATCCCAATAATAAATTATTATTAATAATATCTAGAGCTTATAATGTAAAATAAATAACACTAGTAATGATAAATACACTCGCGTCGTATTACGCAGCCATAGGTTATATGATCCTGACGTAATATGCAGTAGCGTAGCTACCTCCTGGGCAGACTGGGCAAACGTCCTGAGACACGCACCCCAGAAGGGCCTGGAATGACTGAACAAGATGACCAAGCAAAACTATAGAAAAAATATGTTTAATTTATTAATCACTTATATTTTGAGCCTAATTAATTATTCCCGATGGCGTACCAAAAAATGATATTCTTACACAATATTTGATATTTATTTTCGAGTCTCCATGTCTTTAATACTTAAAAAAAAAATAGTATTAACAGAGATATGTAATAAATTAATATTATTTTCGTTAATAATATGAAAAAAAAGGCAAATAGTGGTTACAAATATGCTGAAAAAAACTTTACATTAAAAAAATTATGCCCTATCAGATAACCGTGTACTTACGATAAAGCATAAATATGTGAAGACATTAAAGATTTGAAATATAAATTAAATTATTTAAATGAGCACCAATAACAATGAAATAAATGTATGTGGAATCCGATAATAAATAATATGGAAACTATTTGTGGAAGTCGTGTTCTTGGTGGAAGGGAGAGGCCCGACAACCTATTGTCACACCTAGTGGCGTAACTAATAAAATTAGGCTCCAATTCTATATGGAAGGGCCCCCTGAATAAACATATATTTTATTTAAGTTTAAGCGACGGAAAACCGTTATTGTGACTGATTATATTTGATTGTAACGATGATTGGTAACTGATGAGATTTGACTGATGGAGGCTTCGTTTCTAGTGTGCCAGCGATTCCTCGAAGACTTACGAAAAATTAGTTACCAATTTTCGTTCTAATCGAACGCAATTACTGTCACAGTAATTATTTTATCATCACTATACGATATAAAAATATTATTACTATACGTTTTTATTCATTAAATATTAAGGATAACATTGGTCTTTTATAATTAAAACACTTCTTAAAAAAAAACTAAAGTTTGCGTGTGATATTTTTATTACTGAAAAAAATCCTTGTTTAATTTACTGCGTTGTGATTACACCACTGGTAATATAGCCTCATCGGTATGGGTTTAAGTAAAACGAATAAAGTAAAATATTATCAAAACATTTCGGTAAATAGATTAGGGAACAGAATTATCACTATAAGTCTATCAATTTATTTGGAGCACTGTCATAATGATCAGAAAACACGAAATTACCTTTATAAACTATTATGGGAATAAAAATATGAGAAAATAAGATATAATGAAATGGAATAATGAGACCAAAAAAATACAGGTAAAAGAGAAGACAGAAAATAACATCCACGATGAAAATCCCACGATAATAACATTATTTCATCTGTCAAATTTTGTCAGTAAATTCTATAATGTTTTATTTTTCACATAATTTACCTCAAGCTACAAGCATTATAATGATCAGAAAACAAAAACACAGCCTACAGGATGTTTATAAATAATTGCGGTAATCATCAGAGAGAAAGAGGCACAAGTATTTTGCTGAATTAAATTACATACCACGTACGCTCTACATTGCACGTCCCAATAAGCGCTCCGGAAACTCCTAGATATTGAATACAAATTAATATATGCACATTTTCCATCAGCTCCATGCAATTTTTCACTGCGCTTTTGCATACGGAAAATATTCATGATTCTAGGAATGATATTTCGCGTTTTCCTTTCTGGGAAAACGTGAGGGATAAACTACATATTGGCAGATGTGTGATGGAAAAACTAAAGTTGTATAGCGATATTTGAATATGTCCAAAAACACACAATTACTGTATTTTCACCTACACAGGCACAGTTATTAAATAAATAATAGATATCTCATAGAGACGAAGCCATTTTTTATTATATTTAATGGAAAAATATGTAAATAGGGAAATTAATATCAAATTTAGTCCATAGATGGCGATAGTGTAGTGGTACTCGAAGTGTTTCCACGTATTAACATTGTTGCGTAAAAGCACAGATGCCGGAAGAAACAGGATATTCGGAAGGAGGTTTGCACTCACCACAATCCAGTTTTTCTGGCACCTCCAAGGTGGACTGTAAATTTATGTTTATCACTATCTTCGTTCAGGGGTCCTAGTCTTTCAGATTTCACGGATTAGACGCGACGTCTCAATTTAATATTATACTCCGATTCATTAATTACCGTACCGGTTCAGGATCGCCGTTTGACTGACTCGGTGGCGTGTCGGGTGAGGAAAGAGAAGGGAGGTGGAAGACACAGTACACTATTTTCGTTCAAGAATAAATATATGTCCCAAACAAACATATATACAACTTCCAAAAATTTGATACATTTGAAGATAGGATGAGAATGGTGAACGTTATATTTGTATAAAGTGATAAACACTTAAGCCAGCCAAAGACATATCGTAAATCCTGTAATTACCCATTTTTCCATATATTTCCATTAAATATAATAAAAAATAGCTTCGTCTCTATGAGATATCTATTATTTGTTTGAACTTTTATAATTCACGGAATGAAACATGATTAGGAAAATTTCAAAGATTTTGTTGAGATTAAATATCGGTTACATATTTACGTGTTAAATTTTTCACCTGGAGATAAACTTAGAAATCAGTTTGAAATTAATAGAAAGAGACAAAAACTCAAGCTCGTGTACATGACTTTTAATTTTACAGCGAGACTCGATACCATCTAACACCATAAATACCTACAACTATTAGATATTAAATTACAAACATTTATTCCAATTGTACTACCGTTGGACATTTTGTTATTACCCAACTGTTGAACGGAATATCAATAGACAATGGAATGACATTTGAAGTTGGACGTACAACAAGCGTGAAGTGAGCCAAGAGGCGGCGAAATTAATCGAATGGAAATAACTGTATTCAATATCTGTAAACTGAGAATTGAGTGTTATTAAGTAGTCCCCTATTTGTACACAGTAAATATTATAATAGACTGATTGTCAGAATTACGAAGACCCATTTATTTTTACAGTGTTTTTATATATTTTATATATTTATATATATATATATATTGAATTCACGCCCTAATGAAATTTTATAAAATTAATTATTGATACAATTGATTTAAAATAGAAAAGCAAAAAAATAATAATAATTTAGAATAAAATACTCAAATAAAATTTAATTATTAGAAAATTTAAAATAATTAATAGTATAATTCTTACCTTGCTAATTAAATAGCACATGGATTGGAATGGCATAAAATTAATAAAACAATATATTGCTGTCTTATTATCTATTATTATCTTTTAAAGCATAAATCACTTTTATACCCAGTATAGTAAATGAATAGACATAATATGAAGTGTATATATAGGATAGTGGTTTGGAACATTATTTGCAGGGTGAGGGGCATTCTGTACACATATATCCAACGTTGACACAGTAAAAGTATTTACTCTTAGATAATAAAATTGTTGT
The DNA here is from genome assembly GCA_022840565.1 of Eubasilissa regina. Taxonomy (NCBI): domain Eukaryota; kingdom Metazoa; phylum Arthropoda; class Insecta; order Trichoptera; family Phryganeidae; genus Eubasilissa; species Eubasilissa regina. The sequence goes on from JAINEB010000013.1 coordinate 19,007,926, forward strand.
AAAATTACAAGACGAATTTTTTACATTATTAATGCATATTATATTATCAGCGTTTAAATTTTCGTTCCAATCGAGTCATATTTAAAAAAAAAATTGCGGAACTCTTTGATCACGTGAGTGCTACCAAAATGAAAATTTCGAGCCAAGGAATTTGCGTTAGTTCATGTCTATTTATTTGGTGGTCTGTGGTTTTATACGATATTGGGAATCTTGTATCATATTGTGCTATCTTGTTTTTATTATATGTTAGAGATGTTCCCCAAATAATTTAGACGATCTCTTGTGATACGTGGGTGTGATGTGGTCTTGGAGATGTTATATTAAAATCAAATAATTTCTTGGAAATATTCGGAAACCTTTTGAAAATAACATGCCGTGAGTATTTGTAATTTTCTCCGAATTTGTTGAGTTATGTAAGAATAGTCTCGAAAATGAGTTGTTTTTAAAGTTATGTAATGTAAATATTAAAATATTGGTTCAAATAAAATTACGTATTAATTTATTTATATTGATTTACCGATGTCCATCTTGCAGAAGGCGTGACAGTCTCAAAAATACAAATGATTAATTGGCTAAATCGATAAGCAATGGTATTCTGGGTATACAATATTTGAACGGTAGAAACATTTTAATAATAGGAGTCAAAAATATAATTTAAAAAAAATCATAATTATGTTATAATTTAGATTTTTAAAATAATTTTATTGATTCCAAATTATGTATTGAATACAAAATATAAATAACCATCGATCTTCGAACCGTTAAGTAAATAATAATGGGTAAATTTGGTAAATATTTATTTCGGAGAACATAAGATGGTTTTATTAAAATATCATAACAATAAGATTTTCTAGTGATAAAGTGACTTCAAGAATGGGTCAACGCAAAGTATTATTAAGGAGAATATATTCTTATCGTGAAGTTGTAATTATTCAGAACATAGGTCTGTGATATTTTGAATACTAATTAAATCTATTAATTAGAAAGATATACACGTAAAATCAATTTTATCGAAAAATATTGTTATTTGCTACCGGGATTCGAACCTGGATCTCTTTCCAATCCGGAGTAGATGTATTAACAAACTATGCTAGAGCAACAGTACTTTTGATGACAAATTTTCGAACCTTTATGTTACACTTTTCAAATTAATACATCTATCGTTCCATTATTTGAAAGCCATCTACTTTGTTTTTACAGAATTTCAAATACCTTTGAGCAAACCGGTAGCAGACGCCAGAATTAACAATTAATTTTTATTAAATTTTGGACACATTGTATCACATGTAGCAACAACAATATTTTTTGATAAAATTGATTTTATGTGTATATTTTTCTAATTAGTACATTTAATTAGTATTTAAAGTAAGTATTGTTTTGAATTGGGCTTGCAGAGTCTTATAAAATATTTTTTTATAAATATTATTTTAATTGAATGGTAATGGTAACTATTATACACGTTACTTTACTAAATGTTCTTGTCCGCATTATAATTATATTACGCTATAAACGCCTGCATCAGTAGCTTTATACATTGTGTATTGCCAACAAGAAAAAACACCAAAGTACCGTTTCTATTGAATCAAATGGAATCGTACGTCTTACAAGTATATTATACAGATTATAATTTAATCTCTTTATAATATGTAAATCCTTAGGTGAATATTATTCCGATTAAAGCCATCAAATTTTATTTACAATGAATCTCAAAATCCTTTGAGTAATCCATGTTAGATAACGATATGAATTTCATTTTTTCCATAGATAGATTTTTTATTGCATATATTGTACATCTTTCTGAGTAATTCATATAATTTGTTATAATACTGAAGAACAATGTTCTAAAATTGGAAAACAAAAATATAATTTTAATAAAATATACTATAATATATTTAAATTTCTCATTTATTTACCTATTTTCAAAACCTACTTATTAGTTCGTAAGGATTCAGACAATATCTTGCTTAATTTTTTTATTATTTGGTAACTCTAGATATCCCTAAAAGATATATGTACAAACACATATATATTTTCACAAAAAATACGCCTCACGTATCCAAACCTCTTAAATAAACCTTTTTTTCTGACTCGGAATCAAGGATGGCAAATTTTTAAAACAGCATATTACGATTTATTTTTAAAAAAGTAAAGAAAAAATTCTTATTTTTCAGTATATTTATTGTTACATATAAAAAAAAATTATGCTTAAATTAACAGAGATGAAACACAATACGTGTAATGAAAATGAAATTTCGTAGCATCATCATACAAAAAATAAAATACCGATAATTTATAATGTTACAATGGCATAGGCGCCGTAAATGAAAATTAAACGGAAGAAGTATTTCTGTAAAGTATTTTAAGATGTATTTTTGATTAATTTGATGTCCAATTAAATTTACTACATCGTGGCTAAAGAAGCCCTAATCGTTTAACAGCACCGTCCATGATGATCTCTGATTTTTGCATGATTGTTCGTTCTGCTGCTGGCCCCGGGAACGTCGCGTTGCCAATACCAAATGTCGTGTTATGACATTCAAGGTGCAAACCATAATATTAATATTTTTATTTACCGTTAAGGGCGCGCTTTCAAAAACATTTCAAATTTTCGTGTTTTTTTACGAAAAACGAGTGTTTTTATTATTCATTTATATCAGAAGTAATACACTAGATTTGACTTTTTTTTTAAGTGTTACCTAGATTGGATCTATATACTAATATAAAACTAATAAAATGTATATTATTTGCCACAATTAAGACAATACCATTATAAGAAAGAAGGTGACCATTAAATACATTTTCCGCGTGCCACAGTATTACCTTGTTAATTATATTTAAAATTATTTTCTTATAATATTGAAGCCAAGATTACGGAGTTAAATAATCAATGGACGTTTTTAAAATACTTTGTTTTAATGGAAACATACGTTTTTAAATAGTATTGTAGTATTTACTCACAAAATGCAAAATTTAGTATTTAGTAAAGATGAAAGCTCGCCCTTAAGTCAGCCTCAATAATTGCAAAGTTACTTTGTGGCAACATCTTATATTAATAATTGGAAAACACTGTTCATTCCACTATTTATTGATAACTCAACATGTTTAGGGGTCAATGGTCCCTTCTTCATGATATATTTTATACTAAAATTAAAATTGCAAGTATAGACATAAAAAAAACTGTAAATATAAGTGGCGGGAGAGATAAAAGAGAGGGGGGGGGGGATAAGACTGGGTAACAAATTAAGAACTACTGTGGAAACAAATTTAAAAGGAATTGGTTATTTATAATATTAAATTTGCTATTAACACTTTTTCTAATTTATAAAATTTCTTACTGTAACTGTAAACCGCTGATTTTTGTATGTAAAATTTCTAACTCTCGTTAATGTCAAAAGAATGGTTTGTTTCCAAAACATGATTGACGAATTCAGAATAATTGTTGCTATTTAAACATCAAACAAGTTTTACCTATATAAAAAATAATTGCAATCATTACAAATTAATTAGACCCCCGATTTTTTTTAAACTTCATCCTTATCCTTGTTATTTAATATATAATTCTTTAATTTGGTGTATTAGTGTAGAACGCTGGTTGCATGTTGAACATTGAACAACATGTTGAGTTATCAATAAACAAAGTTAGTGTTGTAAACAAAGTGTCTTCTTAATGTCTTTCTTTAGTTCGATTTTAAATGCTTCTATGCAAATCGGAAATTACAGACTACGTGTTAGGATTCGGAATTACAGTTTCCAAATCGGAACATTAGCGTCGAAATCTGAACGCCTGGCAACCCTGCTGTGAATAGATTTGAATAAATAATCTTTCGCGTTCTAGTTTTCAACATGTGAATACGTTTATTATTAATTTACAGAGCGATCTCTTTAACGGATACCTCCATCATGCGGATGGCAGATGTTTACTGCTAGTCGGCTGTATCTCCTCTGCAGTAATATATTGAGTTTAAAACTATTTGTTTTTCTTTAAAAATGATTAATTAACCGGTACAATTTATAATAGATATATAGATATGTCTATTCCGTTAAAAAGCAACATTTAATGATGATTTGTAAAGAAAACGTAAAGTTTTTAGTACTGTAATAACATAAGGTATTGTTGATGTCAAGGACGTCAATTATATTAAAGTATATTATAAGTATATTAAAAGAACATAGTATTCAATACAAGACCTATTATAGAATTATATTAAAGTATATTATAAGTATATTAAAAGAACATAGTATTCAATACAAGACCTATTACAGAATTAAAACAAGGAACAATGAGTATACAACTCATTATTTTATATTGCCGTGCAATACAAAAAACATTTATTTTATTTTGTTGTGCGACATGGACAGAAGCGAGAATGAACAAAATAATGATAAATAACTACTGAGAGAAATGACATTTTAAAGAAATATTATTTGTCATCGTAGTTATCTTGGCTTTTCACTGTAGGTGTAAAACAAAACCATCCTGGATAATGAATTTGGTTTAAACGTGGAAGGCTGCTCAACTTCTAACGGCCTACAAACTTCTAAATGGCCTAATAATTCATAATCTTGACATCTTGGAGTGCATTTGCTTTTACGCCCCTAATAATTTTACAAGAGGCTGACGGCACAGCTATTCATCTCCCGAGGGAGTCTCCAGGTACACAACTAGCCATTAGTAAATTCGCTTCCGAGAAAAATACTTAGGTTTCACGACATTGTCTGTTCTGATGCGGACATACTCCAAATAAGTTTAACCTTACGAGGACTTTCTCCAAACTTGCTTTTGTATTATTTTAATAAATATCAGGCAATGTGAAATTCATTATATTACGTTAATCTCTACTGCTGTGTAAAACTAAATAAAAACTCAAAATACTTCCTGCAAGATTTCAGTTAAAAATAGCATTTTAAATACTAATTATATGTATACAAAGATATATATATTGAATTCATATTTAAAATATCACAGACCTATTTTCTGAATAATTACAAGTTCACAATAAGAATGTGTTTTCCTTAATAACATATAAGTTGTATCAATGTGTCCAAAATTTAATAAAAACGAATTGTTCATTCTGACGTCTCCTACCGGTTCACTCAAAGGTATTTGAGATTCCGCAATAACAAAGTAGATGGCTTTCAAATAATGGAACAATGGAACAATAGAATCAAATAATGGAACAATGGAATAATTTGAAAAGTGTAACATACGGGTTCAAAAAATTGTCGTCAAAAGTACTGTCGCTGTAGCATAGTCAGATAATGCACCATCCTCGAATTGGAAAGAGATCCAGGTTTGCATTCCGGTACATCAACATAAAATTGATTTTAAATGTATATCTTTCTAATTAATACATTTAATTAATATTTAAAACATAACAGACCATGTTCTGAATAATTACAACTTCACAATAAGAATGTGTTTTCTTTAATAAAAATTATATTGACTGTAAACTGCATACATTATGATTACGTATACTTCCACATGTGTTAATGAATATTGTTTGTATATCTGAAATAATGATTTACGTTATTTGATATATAGGCTTGGTACAGAAAGAAACTATTGCGTTTAGGTTTTGGATTCTTCTAGAAACGTATAACATTCAGGATATTTATTATTTTGTATTTCAGATTCATGCATGATGTACCTACCCTTGAAAAACTGGAGGCTCGTCAATATTTAATATCAATGTCATCTTTCGTCCAAAAGTTTTGGCACCAGCTGGGACTTCCACAAATATCCTATTCTGTTTCCTACCTATTTTAGTTTTCTGGACTTCAGTACAACTATATTTAGCTATTTTTATTTACTGTACAGCTCTATATTCTTTCGAATGCATCACCGGTTTTCTTTCAAAAAAAAATCTTTTGATAAGTTTTTGTCCAAATACTTGAATTGTTCTTCCATATTTCTCTCATACAAGTCTTTAACATATTAATAATAAAACAATCAATATTGTGATATTCCTATAACGTAATTTTATACATGGTGTAACAGACCTACTCCATAATACTTTATAGGTGGATATTTGACTAAATTACGAGTCGAAAATATTCAAGGGATATGTGTATAATCCCAACCATGTCAGAGATTTAAGAATTTCTAAACAATCGTAATAATGAAATTATTTTAATTAATTAAAATATTTTATTGATTCCAAATTATATACTGAATACAAAAAGTTAAACGTCATCGAATTTCGAGCGGTAAGACTATTTTTTGTTAGATGATTTAGAACCCGAAGCAAAGATATAGATTAATATTTATTTCAAAGTACGTAGACTTCAAGCTTAACACGATTTTGTAAAAATTTCATACAATGTTACTTTTCGTAACAGTATAGAACTTTCACATATTCCTTGGACATTTTCAACTAGTAATATAGTCAGGTATTTATCCATAAAATATTGTGGACTAGATCTGTTACACCCTGTACATTACTATTTAGAGTTACTACTACTATAAATTATATTTGAACTACTTAGGTCATACATTGTACTGATTCCCACCACGCGCTAATCACTTTGCTTCCGCCACCTTTTTAATTTCATTTTAAATCATAATATTACATTATATTCAGTGTTATTATGTAATTAAATTCAATATTTATAATAATAAATGTAAGACAATTCACTGTCATTAAAACCTATTTCGTTCACATAACAAACCATGGCGAATACAGCAATATATAGAATCACGAATGGTAATTGACTTGGATTGAATGGTAATTGCTTACCGCTACACTCACTTTAAGTTATTGGTGGGATAAGATTCTGTGTACTGTATCTAGAATAATTTTTAGTTGACGCAACCCGAATTGGAAGTCTGAAGGAACACAAGGGCAGATAGATCTGACCTACCTTGCTTTAGAGTCCTGGGTTGGGCATTGTCTTCACCTCCGGTTGACGAGCACGTTTGTTATGCCGAACCGAGATATCAATCACTGAGATTCCGGAAATCTGGAATACATTTCCTCTGCGCGGTCCCAGCGTTACGCACGGCATGCTTTTAGGACGGCAGAAGGAAGGGCACCAGAACTTGATAGTTCGCTATCGAATCGCAATCTCAATCTGGTCTCGTCGGCAAATCGCAAGTAATCAGTCGGCCGGAGCGGGACAGGTATATATTATTGGATAGACGAAAGGGACAGGGAATGAGTATTTGACACGCGTCAACAGTTATATTATTTTCATCATTGTAGTTTCGAGAAGTCCAGCCCCTCTCATCATCAGGTGTTAATGATAATAATAACAGGAATTACACCTCTCGAAACTCGTAGTCGTGACAAAGATATAATTCAACTCAAGATTTGCGTATTTTCTTCTGAAAAATGATATATTATGCTTTATGAATTAATTTCATTAGCGTGGCAATAGTATTTGTCGTCGGGGTTGATTGAATTCATGATTGAAGCTAGATTTGAAGCCCGACTTGAAGCAATGTGACATGCACGCTGTACACCATTTGCAGATTTGCTCAACTTATCCAATCAAAGTTCTCTGTTCAGCCAACGTATCTGCGTACCGTGGGTATTGTTGCGCCTCACTGTGAGGTATGATTGAAGCCAGAAATAATCCGAATTGCTTCGAAACAAAATTAATTTTCTAAGTTTCCTCCCGACATGTGATTTATTTGATAAATATGGTGCTACCGGGAAATCTTATTATTGCCTACTCTAATTTGAGATGAATTATCCGTTGTTTCCGAAATAATATACAAAGCGCTCGGAATTTGAAATTGGTTTATATTTCTCATAATACATTGTTTTGTGCATGATTTAACTTGTAGACATATTAATTCATGTTCTGCTGTATTCATTTAAATAATTTCGTACGCATATATGCGAAAAATAATTTATTTAAATGCAAAAACATTGTACAATACGAAATACAAAATTGAACGATAACGGGTAGGTCACGTATCTCGGAAGACAGAAAATTGTTGGACTAATGTAGTCAAACAGTGATGAAGAGGCCTAAAGGGTATCCGAAAACTAGCTATATTGAAAAAATCATCGAGTCAAAGATAAACCGAAAAATAGAAGACACTCGGGAGGCTTACATCCAGCAGTGTAAAAAGGCATTGATAATGATGATGATATATTTTCGGGGTAAAAATATAGGAGCGTACAAGTTCTGACCTGTGGCCAAGAAATATGACAATTTTGTAGTCTTCGTCTGAGCATTAGTCCCAGTCGAAAAAATATTGCAGCAGGATGGTTCCGTTAATATCGTATCTGTTAATTTGTGACGCTTACATGTTATTAAAATTAATCACTTTTTTGGATAAATATGTCTTATATTAGGTCTTAAATAATTTGTTAAATCAAACGGAAACATTTCTCAGAAAGGCTCGGATCTGAAAAGATTAATTGGATTTATGATTATTCGTAAATATTTCTGGTTTTTGTCGTTTTTTTTCAGAAAATTATTCTGATTACATTTTTTCAGTCGAATGCTTCAGTTAAAGATTCTTCAAAGGAGGGAGGCCTCGGAAAGTTATTGAGTGTACGCCCAATTTAATACGTTTTCGCATAGTTATTCAAATCTTCGGGATATCAAGAAGTGCCTTTTCGCCTTTATGAAATGATAACCGGCTGAAAAATGGCGTGTTTAGTGAAAATATTTATTCTTAGAAAATTGTTTGCCAATTATTTACCCATGTAATTCGATGTTATTGGAAACGGAGAATAAATTGTGTGAGTACATAAAAAATATTTGTAAGCATGAATAGCTTTTAACTTTCCTTTCTATTTTATCTAAGTTATTATTTTTTTAAATCATAAAGGTGGACTATAAGTGTTACATTTCAATTTGCTTATATTGTAACAAAAACTTTAAATTTTTTATTTACTTGGGAAATTATTTTTAAAACATTACACAGTATAGCTTCAATCGAAAATATTAAATTCAATTACACACAATTTACAAAATTATCAAAGTCACTTTAACAAGCGAATTATATTTCCCACATACGTATTGTACTTAAAAGTTATTTTATTTAAACACTTTTCACAAGAATTGACTTAATAAGAATTTCTCCCAACAGAAATCCAAAACACAATGATATATCTACCCTCCACTTTTACCTTTTATACTCTAAATCCTTTGTCTAGAAATTAATATAAACATTCTTTGTTTCAAAAGGACTGTTAGAGGGAGGTAAACATGAACAATTTTACACGTTCATTGACCTACCGGTTAATCTAAATACTTTACCCTTTCTATTTGAACCGCTTCGTTTCAGAGAAATTTCCTTGGGATTAAATGTTAACAATTTTATAACTTCATTTATCTGACAGGATAATCTAAACAATCAAAAAAATATTATTTGATGTGCTACTTGATTAGAAAGTTGCAAAGGTATAAAAAACAATTATTAGTCACTTGTTTCTTAAAAAAGGTCTGTTATCAAGAAATGGCCTTACACTAGTCACCCAATGGTGACAGTGTTAATGAAAATCCACAAATATCTGCATGAAGACGTGTTACTCAGCTACGAACATCCAAATATTTATTGCAAAGAATAATTAAGAAAGACTTGTTTCCGAACAAAAATTGCTTAGATTTTATCACAACTTAGATTTTAGGTGATTTTTCAAAACCTCGCAATGATGATTTCATTTTAAAATTCATTGTGAGCGATGACACATGTATGATGCATGAATAAGCAAAACTTTCAGATTTCAGGTATAGAAAATTCTAGAACTATTCACCAACAGCAAATGCATTTCATTTGTGTCCTAACTTAGTGCGGAATTAACGAAAAGGCGAATGGATGTTCGAACCACACTTTTTGATATATTTCAATGAACTTTATTCGCTCATGATCTCCCGGTTACATATTTATATATATATATATATATATATATATATATATATATATATATATATATATATATATATATATATATATATATATATATATATATATATATATATACACACATAGAGCACAATTTATTCTAATATGTACATAAGAGATGTTAACTGTCATCTTAACTAAAACGTCAGTACTAGAGGGGACAGGTTTATCCAATATATCTAACAATACAAATATGAAATAATTAATCTCAATCTAAACTTTAATTAATTACTTACCTTATTTAATTAAATTACTTAAATATCATAATTGAATAAGCAAAACTATAGATTAATTCAAGTACATACTGCGATAGTGAAAAGTACACGATATAGAATAATTAAAATGAATTACGAATAATACTTTTTTTAATTTTAAATATTCTTTCAGGCCGAACAAGTTGCATATTCAGATGATGTTTAATTTTCTTTATTGACAATTTATTATGCAAATGTTATAATTTTAAAATATTTATATACTACTGGTAACACAAGCAGCTGTCAAGGTAGCCAATTTCTGCAAATAGCGTGAAATTCACAAGGAGTCTGATTTCAACAAGACGGGGGTCACATGTCATATTGCCATTGGCAAGTTAAATTCAACTTTTAACGAAGACATATGAAAATCGAATAATTTCTCAATTTTGTAATTTAAATCGGTGTGTGCGATCGCCTAATTTAACTAACAATTTTCTTTGGAACTATCTTAAATATAAAGTAATTGCTAATAATCCTCAGAGCCTCTTAAAATCAATATTATTTTAGAAACATAAATTATCGGGACAGATATTTGAACATACTGGCATTGTAATGCAAAATATCTAAATCAATCAATGGCAAGCATTTGCTAGATATTTTATTTAAATTATTTTCGATAAAAAAATGATTACATGTTTGATTTATACACAACTATTTATTTTTATTTTTTGAACAATTTTCTTTATTCTTCCTCACCGATATGTAGGTGTATTATTTTAAATGTCATCCGTTACAAAATTTTCTTCCCCCTCCAAACATCTCACCTTTCACATATTTGCAGTATGTATACATCGTTACTCTTTAAGGCGTATGCAAAATAATGATCCCCCACTCCACCCACCTCTTAGCTCCCTTTCTAATTTTTTTTCGAAGACTAATTATAATTAAGTATAATTAAGTCCCAAATGAAGAATGTTACGTTAGGTAGATTTCGATGGAAATACTTCCTAGAGTAATAATAATAGGGTCCGTTAAAAAGTTTTGTGTACATGATTACTTCCATAATCCTTATCAGATTTTGATAAAACTTGTAAGAAAAAATGCTCTAGTATTCGATTCTTGCGGAAAGTGCTGGAAGGAAATTTCTTTATACGTAAGATTTTGATTATAGGTATATTGGTACGGTGTTTTTTGGATCAAGTCAATAATATTAGATATTCGTTTTATAAGATCCGTCCTTATAGGAATGATGTTCCTGGATTAGGATGTTGCTAAAGAAAACTTTCCCTCCGAAGTTTTTTCACGATAAAAAATTGTATAAGTTACACTTTATACGTGTGTTTTCAGGAAACGAGAATTACCAAAATCTAAATGTCAAAACTTTTCCAAGCCTCACCGTTCTAAATTTGTTTATTCCTTGCCTCACCCCTTACGATTTACAATAGTAACTTCAAGAGACTGTCTTATATGATATGTGCCCTTCTGGATGGCATAGGAAAATTTGAAAGAAAACTGATTCATTATATTGGAGTGAAACGCCAATTTACTATGAAATACACGAATTAGACGAAATATATGAATTACGATAATGTGTGACTTTTTCCAAATAGAAACCAATAGAGACCATTTCTGATTTAATTTTTACAAAAATTTAAATTATAAAATAATGCTGCTAATGTACCTGGTAGCATTATTTCAGGTAACACTTTTTACTTTAAAAAAAAAACTTTTTTTTTGTTTTAAAGAGAACTTATTATTATAAAGTTGTAGTTATTTCAGATCATAATTCTGTGGTATTTTTATACAAATAAAATGTATCAATTAGAAGGATATACATACAGATAAAATCAATTTATCAAATAAAAATATTTTGGCTGCCACCTGGATTCGAACCAAGAACTTTACAAAATAAGACCTGGTGTAACGGTCAGCGCGTTTCCCCGGATAGAAAAAGTTCCTGGTTCGAATCACGGTAGCAGTCAAAGTATTTTTTCAGAAAATTGATTTTATCTGTATGTATATCTTTCTAATTGATACATTTATATTTAATAAATTTTAATTAGAATTTTAATAATTCTGTATGCATTTATTGTACTAATAAAATATTATAAAAGACTTCAGCCTATTCCCTATATTTTATTCTTTACTTAAAATTTACTTGCCTACAAGCAATTGTAAACTTTATAATTAAACTTTGTCTTTTTCTAGTGAAGACAGGCACACTACAACAATAGTAGTATGTTAAAATTGTATAGGTAGTTATCAATAAATATAAATAAATACATAATAATAATAATTTTATTACCTATTATATGTACAACTTTTTTGGCTGTTTTAAGATGGATTTTAAAGATTATTGATATATTATGATGCTTTATATAAATATATGTATTGTTTCAATAAAGAAGCAATATTATTTATCCTAGTAAATTTTTGTACTATTACAGCGACTTTATTGTAGAAATCTATGTGATATCCGAGTGTTCCGGTATCGCTACGATACAAGTTAATTAATAACGGTCCGGAAGCTTGCCATGTATAACATTTACTAAAAATTGTTTCCTTCTTAATTAATGTTTACTCAACCATAAAAAATGTCGCCGTTATGAACTGTACAAATTTACTGTGAAAAAATATCCTATCTGCAGCGTGTATTTTCTCGTTGATTAAATATATATTTAACAATCTAGTCACTCAGAATATATATATCTGACATGGTTTCAGATAAATAGATTTAAATATTGTCATAATGTACCTATTCTCTTTGTTATATTTTAACTAAACCATGTAATAATTATTCTTTTATTTTATTAAGCACCTAATAATTTATTTATATCACCGAAATAAATCTTGGTTTTAACGCGTATTTGAATCAGATGATATTATGTAGTGAAAAACATATTATTTCTTTTTAAATATCACAAACCTGACATTAACCCTCGACACATCTTTGATTATTTTTAACAATAAACTATTTATAACACTTAAAGCATTAAATAATATTATAAAATATTTTATAAACCTGATAACATATTTAATTTAAGATTATATTTACTCGTATAGTTGTTTATGATTTTTTTGTATTTTACTTGTTACGCAATATTCGTTTATGATAATGAGTTAATCAACGAGAGTGTATTCTTTGCGGATTAACGCTAAGGTTAATACAAAATAAGTAATGTACAATATATATATATATATATATTTTGTAGATTACATATTTTGTATTAACCTTAGCGTTAATCTGCAAAGAATACACTCTCGTTGATATATATATATTGTTTACGCGCTTTATACTTCGATAGGTAGGCCTGATATAAAATTTTGAATATGTGTGTTCTATTTGTGTAGATTTGAATTTACAGAAAACAAAAGCGATGCTGCTTCTGGGAAAAGAGTCATTGTGATTCGGACGGACTTTTTACGGCGGCAATAATAAAACTTTTAGTGTATATAATTTCGGATTAGCGGTTGTGTGAAGGTGTGAACGTGGCTGACCAGCATATTTGCGGACCATCAAGCTACAAGGATAGCGACGTCGGCCTCAACCAGCACAGGTTCGCAAAGGTTTGTGTAATTTGAATTTACATAGATTGAATAACTGTATTCATCATTACCAATAGAAAACCCAGAACTAGCTATCGAAGTATTTACGGAAACATATATATATATATATATATATATTGTGACTTGATAAATTAATCACTCCGGTTAATTTATCAAGATTGCCATTTTTATAAAATGTAAACCCAGAATTGGTACAAACTTCACATCACTTGGTTCATAGACGATAAGTTTCGTGAGTGTCTCACACACTCCTCTCATATAAGCAGTGTCGTGAGCACGCCGTGTCGGCTTTCAAGCCGAAGGTGTTCGCATAATTCAGAGATTTCAAGGTTATAATTATTTTAATTTTAGTTATTGTTGTAGAGACAATTTTTGTCGAAGCCATCATTTTGTACAGTGTCTGATTGCTTGAATTCCAATTTCATTTCTTATTATTTTATTTTTTCGGACATTCAATTTAAAATTGTTTTTTCTGTTATATATGACATCTCCACAATTATTTGAATTGTTCCAAAATGATTTTTCTCCTGATATTATTTATGCCATTTTTATAAAGGTTATGCCATTTTACACATTTTGAGTGTGCCATTTCATTGGAGTTCATAGATTATGTAACATTTTGAGTTAGATCCATTATTAAGAATGATATTTGAATCTATTTAAAATACGAAATTTAATATTCTTTATATTTGAATATATCACCTTTTTTAAACTAAAACCTCTTTCATTATTGGAATATCACTAACTCATTCTAATCACAATACCTTGACATTTTAGTTATTCGTTATGATTAATATTTTTCCCTAATATTAATAAGAGATGATTATAAACATTTTGGTAAGTAGGTGACACAGATTCAAATTCCCACACTCTCATGTTCGACACTAATCTAGCCGGTGGAGGATAGAATCCCACGCTCTACACCTCACAATATATATATATATATATATATATATATATATATATATATATATATATATATATAATATGAAACTGTCTCGTCTATGTTAGATCTCGTTTTTTGTAAAACCTAGGCCGATGTTTCGGTTCGGTAACACTTGCCATTGGCAAGACGTTACTTCAGAATATTACGGTGCGGTAAGTTCTCAAGTGTGGAAGATTTATATCTCATGCAACGGTTATTTTGAATTAATAAATTATTAATAATTTTATATATAATTTAAATAGTTTTAACAAAGAGGAGGTAATTTAAGCTCAGAATAATAGAATATTCCTATTTCAGACTCAACTCGAAAAGAGAAAATTAACAATATATCATTTGCAGGCAAAAGTTGAATCTTGAAGATTAATCCAATTAAGATGGTTTCAACATAAAACATGAAAAACTGACTAATTACCACTAGTACCTAGGGAGGCGAGATTTCAGGATTATATAAATTTGCAAGTTACTCTCGATAGATTATTTAATCGTCTTCCCGTTCAAGGAATACAACATTTTAAAAATTATATTATTTATTTATTTTCTAACAAATCATTGACTATAGTTATTATAAGTATATTAAAACATATTTTCCGGGTATGAATAAAAAAATATATCTTAAAATTTTTCATAATTATTTAACTCTTCTCAAACCATGCAGTAACACAGATTTACCACCCCAATATTTCAGTAAATACACGCAACACAATATTCATATTTTAGTTAATACTAAGGAAAACGTTGACGCTTATAAATAAATAGTGAAAAGCGAGTCCTAGAGAAAATATTATTTTTCAATTCAATTCATTGTAAAATTAATACGTTGATAAAACTACCATAAGTGGTAGTTTTATCAACGTATTAACGTAGTGTTATAAAACAGAAAAATATCATACATTAATTTCACAATTAAAAGTATAACAAATATACGAATGTAATTATGTCTCTTTTTAACTAGTTAAATGAAGAAATATAAGAAGGGAGGTTGTATAGATCTTAATGAATGCTCTGAATTATCTTTTTAAAATTAAAAATTAATAATTTTAAAGTCACTTAAGCAAGTAAAATAGTTTTTCACGTTTTAAAGGTTAAAAAACTTTAAACTCTTACGGTAACACGAGTTGACAGCATGGCTGCATATGGATATTTTAGATCACGGTATGGTAAAAGTTAACCATTATTTTCACAACTGATAGATAATTACAGCAACGCCTGGGCTCGCAACATCAGTCAATAATTAAATTAATAATAATTGAAGAATTCATTTAGTTTCTTTGTAAACTCTTTTATATCCTTTATTTCTTTAATTTGTGTAGGGAGGCCATTGAAATTTTTTATCCCTAAATATATAAAATTTTGCTGATAGTGTTTGGTGTTACATTTAGGGAAATCATGAAAATATAAACCTTATGGTAATCTCTGGTATTTCATAAATAAGCTGAAAATTCTAATCTTAACTTGTTAATCAAATCATCGCTGTTAATTAATTCTTGAACAATCAGCGCGTAATTTTATGAATGGTGAAATAATGGTTAGGTTTTAACAAATCGATAATACAAAATAGTAGTTACCCGAATTAGCGTAACCTTGCCTATGACGTAACCCATGACCTTTGTTAGGCCGTGGGTTATTTAGAAAAATTTCGAATCATTTGTAACAATTTCATATGCATGCTCGTTCGCAATTTGCTAGCACTGAGGTATTGCATGAACATAACTTATATTTTTCAATGCTTATACTAATTGTACTGAATCTATGTTGGCATCATTACGTATGCGGATTTTATACATTTTTCAAACAATTTGTACTTAATTCTCTTGTCTTCGAAAGGGATTAATTCTTACTGAAAACTGCGTGGAATGACATTTCTACGTATTTGTTTTACTTGACAGACTAAACGTTTTATTTTTGTATTATATTCCAACCTGTGATTCGAACGTCATTTTTCGGTGTTTGCGTAGATACAAATTATAAGTTATTATTTATTGTCTTTTTTTATAATCGAATTTGCATTTTTCGATATATAATTAAGATTATTACCAATATTAAATTAATTGATAAAAAAAAATAATTTCTGTTATGAATTTTGGCTATGCTAATTTGTAATATAAATGTTGTCCGAAGAAGAAATCGTAGAAAATATTTTAAGCGAAATCGAAAGCAGAGTACGGTACAAACCAACAAAATAACTTGCCTGTTTTAAAGTAATACATTTACAATTATATTCTGAATTTAAATTAATAGAATAGTTTTCAAAATTAGAAAAAAAAATTTCATTGTTTTTTTATACCTAGTATATTATACTGTATACTTAGTTAGCATCGTCGGTAACAGCATTATCTAAGTTTGTGCCTACTGTATACCACAGGCTGCAGCCTGATATGCATATCAAACTGATTATTTTCACTTGAGTAGATAAAATATTCTACATTTAATTACGAAATTATGTTATTATTTTCTTTCTACTGTCATTTTCATATAAAATATTTTTTATTTTTGGTTATTTCTTTTTATGTTTCCAAGAGAATAAACTAAATTAATATTTTCGCAGCAGTACAAATACCCGCAATAGTCATCACAAACCTCAAACTCAACTAACGAGGACTGCCAATTAAGTTCGTAGAATACTTTTCGCGTGCATTCCGTGACAAGGCTGCGACATAGACAACGAGCTAGAAGTAGAGTAATGCATGAAAATGTTATCAAAAGACAAATTATATTCTATATAGACGTAATTAAATAATTATAAGCAAGATTGAGGCGTGTCCAGCCTAAATTGTTTGCCAACGAAAGCTGGATGTTGCAATGACAAACGGGTATCGTTGTGATGGACTCTTTCACCAAACATCGAATCAATGTGTTGGAACATCTACCCCATACTCCCAATTTGGCCCCCTCTAACTTTTTTCTATTCCTTAAAACTAAGAAACACATGAAGTATTATCATTGGGGGTCACAAGCGGAGGTGGAATGGATTACGACGCATCACGGACTCCATCGATGGACGGATCTAATCAACCACACGGGGAATGATTTTAATACTAGTTTAATGAATAGTATACTTCTTATGAAGGTAAAAAACATTGAGTGTATTATTTATTTTGAAGTGGACCGTGTATCAGATAATTAATAAGTATGTTTTGTAATTTTAATTAAACAAATTCTACGAACTTAAATGTCCTCGTATATTATAGCAGGAAAGTAATTGGCTATCGCCGATTGCTTGCTGCTAATCCGGAAATTATTATACTTTATAAGTATAATAATTTTTATTTTCGTTTTCTCTCAGTTCTATCTCGAGACCTGTTGGCGGGAATAGCCACTCGTGGATTGCTGTGGTTTTATTTCGAATTTTTGGAACTCCCACAAAGGACATAGAAACGTAAAAAACGGAGAACCAGGCCATTTAAAGTGGCGGAAGAATGGGTTTTTAATATGAAATATGGGTTATACTTTCAGTTTTTACCTCCGAGACACTTGTGAACAAAAAGGTTTCACGATTTCTTAAATTACGATATCTGTACATATGTTGTCCACATTTGTTACAGTGACATTTTTTATTACATTGCGTATAAAGTGGACATTTATATATGACGGTAAAAATAATTTTATGTATAAAAAAGATTAATATATTTGATTTTAATGAAAGCATATTTGCAATTTTAGAACATAATTGTTTGATATTAAAACTAATTAAATAAAGCACTTAGAAGGAAAAATAAAAAATCTATCTATGGAAAAAAAAATTATGTCTCTCGGTAGGAAAAAAATCCGAGTTCAAATCTCAATGGCGATTTTTTATAGAAATACATGTTTTTATCATAATTTGTTGATGTGAAAAATCCAGGGGCCCACTTTCATCGATAAATGTTAAAATCTTTTTACGAAAGCACGATCTAGGTGTGACATCACACTTCTCATTAATCGTGCTAGACACACACCTAATCGCACTGCACCGATCGCATGTTCGTTCACCGGAGTAACCGCGAATATAAGGGTCAAACGTTTTATCTCCACTCACTTCGCTGTTTGAAGTCCGATTTTGAAAAAATGAACTGAAGTCAACTTGTCTGACTAAACTCTAAGAGATACAAAATAAATGATCAAGGATAAAAACAAATCAGAAATATAACAATATTTTAAAACGAGTCAAATATGTCGGGTTAATTTCTCAGTAATACGCACAACCCCCCAAATGTTATCAACCTTGACAGCTCCCGCGCCGCACATCAGCTGAATGTTTCACATCAATATATTATAAGAAACGTAATATCTCACAAATTGTATTTCCGTTTTTAGTTTGTGTTAAGTTTTAAATGTTATTGTGATGTCCTTAGGATTGTATAGTTGTGTGCGTGAGTGTGTGTGTGTGTGAATGCCGCACCGCCGGCGCGTGTGTGCAAGATTATAAAGGGCGCCACGCAGCAAGGCGCGCTCTCTCTCTGCATGTTCATCGGCTTAATAGTTTGACTTGCACTATACCTTGTAACTAAATTGTACCTTACTGTAATAAACGTGTAATTCTTACAAAGAGTATTTCCTAGATCTTCACAAGGCGTACTTAGAAGACAAGTACTTAACGGTTATTTTGGCATGTAATCCAACCTCCTTGGTTGAAGTTTTATATCTCATACATTGCTTAACGATTTTTTGAAATAAAAAAAAATATTTTTATGATAATAAATAATTGTTTATTTGGTTCGATATTAATTAACTGTTGGGTGGAATATATAGGCTGAATAAATATTAATTTAAATGGTTCAGATAGGAAGCAAGCTATCGATAGACTAAAAGGTAAACAGGTATAGGAGATTGCAAACCAAACAGTAGACGAAATCAATTGTCTGCTGCTAGGCCCTACGGATAATTAGAGTGCTCATACACAGACTACCAAATATGTAGACATGAACTAACGCAAATTCCTCGTTTCAATATTTTAAATTCGGTGTCACCCACGTGATCACTTTGGTACCACTTAAGCAATCAAATAGCCCCGCGACTTTTTTTAAATAAACGTTTCGATTGGAACGGAAATTTAAATGCTGATAATTTTAAATATATATATTAAATTATATCCAATTCAAAAATTATCATACTCTGCTTGCTAAGCCTTATTATGGTCTGTGCACGCTTAACAAACAGAATATGATAATTTTTGAATTGGTAGTTACGTATAACGTACCAAACTCTAAATTTTGTAAACATTTTACTTTCACATTTTACTTTTGTAAACATTTTACATTTACTGTCATGTTATTTTTCTTCTTCCACGGCGCCACGTTCCAGTGCGTTATTTGGCTTCATCCACAACTGACTTCTTTTTTCCAATGTCTTCTATCTCTAGTCATTCTTCTTCAGTTCCCGGACCTTTCCATCCCGCTCCTAAGAATATACCTCTTTCTTGTTTCAATTTTAGAACTTGTGTTTCACTTTTATTCTGTACATCTATTTTGCAGTGTATGTAGTAGTTTCGTACATTGTTCTTAGTATTTTGCGTTTAGAAACTATTAATTTATTTTTTCATTTTGGATTATGTTAAGTTTAACAACCGTAAGTGAACACTGGTCTTATTGTTGGTTGTATATTAGCAGTTTACTTATTTTAATTGTAGAAAAATAAATTATTCACACAATATTGATTTACGCAGAACGAAACATTCTAAATTTAGTGTTTTTAAAACATTCTTCAATTATTGCGTTGGATCAAAAAAGAGGCAAATTTCGTTTTCTTATATAAAATAGATACAATACGCCATCAGCATAACCATTTATTTCTTAATTGCCCGAAGAAATTGAAAAGTAATTATTAAATTTGCGTAATCTGTTCAAGAATGAACAAAAGTTTTATTCCAACACTAATTTGTGGTATTTTCTAAAAATAATCTGACAAGGTGATGATAAGGGATGTCAGACAAAATATTCTGATCTTTAATCATTTTTCAACACTCTAATACTTGTAGCTTAATATTTAGAATAACATTCTTAGCGTTAATAATAACAAAAATCTATATACGATGGAGTGAAGAATGGACAAATTAGGAGTGAACGATTGTAATCGATATAATTAAGAAGGAGTCAATGAGTATGTAAAACATATGAATGAAGAGAAAATGGTCAAAAAATATATGAGAAAAATTGACTGCAACTGACATGAAGATTATCGAAGACGGCTGTGTTCGAAGCATCAACATTCGACGAGTATACTTAAGATGTACGAAAGTCATCAGCGGTGTATCAAGATAAAAGGTACCGTGTTTGTTTCTCTCTACCTACTCTTGCGGAGAAACGTCATGATGGTAATTTAGTTAGTAAAAAAATGAATTATTTAAAGACATCTTACTTCTATAAAATCATATACTAAATTTATTTTAAAACAAATTAAATGAATTAATTAGAAAGATATACATATAAAATCAATTGTTGTTGCTACCGGGATTTGAACCTGGATCTATTGCAATACGGAGAATGTGCATTAACTGTTTATGCTATACCAACACAGTGGATTAACGACAAATTTTCGAACTTATGTGTTACTCTTTTTAAATTAATTATTCTATCGTTCCATTATTTAAAGCCATCTTTTTTGTTTTTACGGAATCTCGAATACCTTTGAGTAATTCGATAGGAGACATTTTTATTAAATTTTGGACATACATCTTATATATAATTAAGGAGATCACATATCGATTGTATTAAAAATATCACAGACCTATGTTCTAAATAATTACAATTTCACAATAGTTGTTCAATACAGGAACAAGAATTGTACGAAATCTCTCAGGAGTGGTTCGCCGGTTCACTCTGGGTGCTCGAACGTCGATGTCTGCAGCGGTGTGCAGTGGTCCAAAGGGCTCCAAGTCGCCGTCCAGTGTAGCAGCCAAGTCGTGGAATTATCCGGGATCAGTCCAAATGTGCAAGCCAAGTCAAAAATCCAAAGCAGAAAGTCCAAGGTGAAAGCAGGGTCGAAATGAAAGACGTGTGTAGAGAGTAGTCCAGCGGTGCAAGGCAAACGAGGGAAGCGATTTCGCAACCGCTGGACCGTTTATTCATACTTGAAACATCATACCTGGAGCGTAAGGTAAAGCGTAAAGCAAAACTCAGGGACCAATCAGGGGGCTCAGACAATCCCCGCGCCACCCCGATTCGGTCCCGCGCCGCCACCACCTGGCGGCGAAACCTCGCAACTTTTGCCATTTTTCTCGCCGTCCAGTATGGGGCGGCAGAACTCAGTTTTGTCTGACCTTTTCTTTAATATTCCATTTATTCAACATTTCCCAGGCATTGCGAGTACTTTTTATTACAAATATTGACCTGCCTCGCGATGCCTAGCATATTTTACTGCGGGCAATGGCCCGGGGAATTTATTAATGCACCTTAAACTTTGAAAATCCATTTTTATTAGTACAACGATTTTTAAGGTGCATTAAACTATCTCCGGGCGATCGCCCTCTCAAAACTCTATTTATTTCAGTATTTATTTTAACCCTAATAATTTTTTACATTGATTTATTCACAAATAATCGATAATCGTGTTTCGTAACGGCGCCGGGTCGTGGCCTCGTCCGCGGCCCGGCTCCCCCTCTCCTCGGCTGCGCGGTCGGCTCAGTGGCGGCGGTTATTTATTTTTGTTTTATTTGAACTAATTTGAAGCTTATTATTTGCATATGTAATGGCACATCTCCACGAAATAAGATACGATAAGATAAATCCCAGTGATTTATCTCATTAGGTCCAAATCTCAATACTGTTTTAATGTGTCGAGATTTTGATCTGGAGATAAACTAAGAGATCATCGCTTGAGATTAGTAAGACCAACCCACATACAGAGCGATCAACTAGACATGTGCTCATAAAATTAATTTAGAACTTTAGATTTCTACTGCATTTTTTACTTAAAAGTCAACATTTATCTACTGTATAGATCATTCAAATTCTCTGAACGGTTCATCAACGTGTAATGAACTCATTTTTGACGTACAATAAGCGTGAAGTGAGATTTCTAATGAATATATGAAATATACGGTTTATACACGATGGACTGCGATAGCCGAGAGTCATCTCTAATACATCTCACGGTAGCGTAATCCTTATCTCGGAGATTAAATCTCACCCTTGTACACGGGCTATAAGACTATCAGCTAATGAAAGTCGTTAACCTGAAGGCAGGGTACCAGGCCGAAGACCTCGATCAAAGTGAAAATACTGAACAATCTCCAACCCAACCCAGCCGAAGCAGCTGATGCGTAGTTCACCACAAAGTGACGTGTAGCAAGGGCTGTCGATAATTCCAATAATTATTCTCAGAATATAGGTAATCTCAATTTACTTACAAAAAAATATTTGATATTATGTTGATGACAACAATAAATATTTAAAGCGTTAATATTTATTTATATAGTATTATTTTATGTTAAAAGTTTCAAATAAATTTAATAAGACCACGTTCAGTTCCAAAGCAGATACATCATATTTTAGTTTTCTTTATATAAAGGATTTTTTAGGTACCTTTTATATAGAAGACAAGATAATTGAGTACACGATTTTAAAGTGAAAATTTAAAATTTAGAGGGGTAAAATATATTTTTTAAGTATTTAATATACTTGAGAAAAGCTTTGAATATAATATTTCAAGGTTATATAAATATTAGCGTAGAAGTTAAGGTGTTTGACTAGAAATCTCTTTGGGATCATAGGTTCGAATCCTAACTGTTGCGAGTTTATTTTCAAATTATGATTATTCATTTTGTTTTCATGCAGTTATTTTTTTATTTTGATTCGCGTAAACACGTATCATTATTTAACTTTACACACCAGTACCGGTTGTACACAAACTTTGACAAAAAACTTACAAAAAAACACAAGAAAAAAATTAATCTTTCGTCACTGTGTCGCTCATCTTATTTTTTGGTCGCCCGATACTTGAGATTACCAGATGTAAGGCGCAACGGTACGGACACTCAAAAATAAGAATTAAATTTGAAACTCAAAGTATTCTAGTCTCGGAAAACTCAGCCATCCGCGTTTTTCTTTCATAAACTTCTGATGTACCAGGTGTTCTGTGTAGATATGCTATACTAAATATGTTAATTCAGTAAAAGTGTACACTTACTAGTTGACGTATATACTCGTATATATTCACAAGCAATTAAATTTAAGCTTTTACTAGCAGAAGCATACGTTTTCTAACAAAAATACATAAATTTAAATGAATAATTTTGCTGATAGATGCACACTAACCACTTAATCTTTTATTTTGATATGCCACGCCTGTTTGCGACTGTTGAATTGTGATAAGGAGTGTGAAATATAATAAATGTAGCAAAGGGTTAGGTTAAATAAAATGTGAATTAGTTTTCATGTTAATTTTTTAACAAACAATAAAAAGATTAGACTCGCGATATTATATTTTTACTAATGTATATATTGAAGCAAATGTATGCATTATCAATATTCTATGTATGATATATACATATTTATATTAATTTACTAGGAATAGGAATTGATACTTTTTCTGAAGTTTTACGTTAAGGGAAATAAATTTACTAAATTTCATTTTAATGCCATTTGAGAGGTTCAAAAGCGACACAGCAAGACGATACGCTAATTTATTTTTTCAGTAAGCCGGATGAGACAAATGTATTAAAAGAAAAAAATTGCAAGATACGTCGTCAAAATAGGTGAGTGGATGACACAAAATAGACTTGCATAAAATTAATCCAAAATACAGCTACTATGGATAGCAACACTTAGAAGACAACGCTTAATACAGGAGTCAATGTCTGCGAATGCTAAATCTGCAGTTAAGTTGTTGGGCGTGCACATTGATTCAAATCTTTTAATGAATACATAAATCAGTAAAACTGTCAGGGCATGCTTTTATCAATTGAAACAGATTAAAAGTATTTTAAAATATCTTCCTTCCGAGACAGCCTGTCTACTTACTTATTTATTTGTGGTATTACATGTGGAGTATTGTAACAGAATTTATACTGGCCTGTCAATGTTTCAACAGGATAAATACATATACAGCAGCACGGATAATATTTGGAGTTTCTAAATTCTTTCATATAACGTCTCTTTTGCACGAACTACATTGGCTCCGGTTCCCTGAAAGAGTTGAATTTAAGTTGTCCTTGTTGATGTACAAGGCGACATATAACATGGCACCTCCGTAAGTTCAAGTATCAAGTATCCCAGACAATTTTAATAGTTCACATCAAATTCTCAGGTTAGCTTCAGTAGCTACGGATTGTAGAACCGACCAGACGTTGACAGAAGTCCAAGTTTAGTGAACGAGTATTTGCTATGACAGGCTCAAAAGCGTGGAACCTTTGTCCTCTGTCATAAGAAACAGTGCATCAGAGACTTTATTTAAGAAGTGACTAAATACGCACCCTTTCAAAAAATCATTTATTTAAGTTCATATAACAAATCTTAATTTTAAATACAAAGATAATTTAGGACTATAAACAGTTTATGTATAAAGCGCCCTTAAGATAATTTTTTTTACGAAAATGGCGCCATAAAAATTTTATCCAATATTATCCATTTACCCAATTATATAACTCCGCAACTTTTTTTTAAATATACGACTCGATTGGAATTTAAACGAATGAAAATTTAAACGCTGACAATATAATATGCATTAATGTAAAAAATACGTCTTGTTTACGCAAAAATTCAATTTTCGAACAGTAAATACTTTTACTATCGGATTTATGTTTCCTCAAAGAATATGTGTGGAATGCCCCTCGTCCCGCAAACCCCTCGCTAATATGCACACTTTATTTCATGTCTATTCATTACTGATATATGATTATTACTCATAACTAGTATTTAAAATCGTCCCAAGACGTACATAAAACGGTTTATGTTTAAAAATGTAATAATAATTTGTTTATTCCAGCGTGATCAGGTTTTTTTTTATGAAGACCCAATTCGTCATAAAGATAATACATTAAAGTTACGAAATATTATGAAATGAAATGTTATAAAAAGAAAACCAAGGAAAATATAAATAAATAAAAAGTTCACACACATATATATATATATAAATATAAATAAAATGTAAGTACTACAAATATAAATACTTCAGTCACGGCCAATATTGAATCTCTAGCTAATCTGTAGGCGTTGCCATTCTCTGGTCAGGGAACCAGCTTTCCATGAGAGCGCCGCTTACACCAGAGAGTTTCACCTGAGCTTCAGCCTCAGCTTTACGCCCGCAACTCGATGTCTCAGAAGCGGAATGAAACCGTGTACACGGTCTTCGGTAAACATTGTAGATGCACTGCAATAACGCGCCAATTTGAATAGTATAACTGTATGTTCTTGTACTAAATTCTGAGACGGTTGTACATCACTTTCTTGTATTTCGACCAGAACTCGCAGGTATATATACTGGTGAGGAATAATTTAAACAGGATCCTCTTCTAATAATTTTAATAATTAACTGATGTATAGTAATAAAATTAGGCCCAAAGTATATTATAAAATAAATAAAACATTTTGAAAATTGGATACAACATTTATTAAATAATTAATGTTTTTAATGCTTATAAGATTAATAAAAAAACATTTTCAGTCGTGTTTCTGGAAAACGTATGTTCTTAGTGCTCTGTAAAAGTCTATTACAGAATTGTGAGGCTATGGAAAATCCACTTATTTTCAAGGAGGCTGAGGTAGAAGAGATCCGTCGAAGTCTATTAATACTCAGAGCACAATCAAATGTTTTCAATGGAAGAATATTTTTAATCCAGGTGGGCGGTTTCATCTCCTTTAGTGTTTTCATCGGAACACCGGTCGCGCCGACGTCTTTTATATAATAGCATCCTTTACAGAACTATAATTAGAATTTATAAAAGATCAGGTTTTAGAATATCACATCTCAATTAAAAATTATTGGCATATGTACCATCGTCAGCAATCTCATAAATATGCTAAACACAGAAGATAGGTCAATAAATTTCAACACGACCTATCTAATATCGAGTGCCATCAAAGTGATCTTCAAAAAATTAAATCATGTATTACAAAAAAAAAAACTAAATACAATTAAAATAAAGTTCTCGTAAGTAGGGTATGTGCAGTCCTAATTACTAAATAACTAATTAACTAACTAACTAACTTACCATCACACCGTTTCTCCGCGGGGATAGACAGAGAAGATCGAGAGCCACTCTTCTATCCTGACAAACAATACTCGGTTCATCCACATTCATTCGTCTTCTCATACAAGTTCGGCGATTATTTATTGAGGCTTCTTTGTTAGGTTTTTTCCAGTCGTCCTCTACTTCTAGTGCCATCATCAATTAAAATTAGTTGTAGATAATTATCGTTTCTAGAAAAAAAAATTTACATTAAATATTTATCTGATAAAATCCGTAGATTTCTTTACACGTTATCATAAATACTCTATTAATTAATACAAAAATTTTGATTTTTTTCAAACCAATGCGAATTTTGTTAAATGGTAGTTGGCGCATAGGTAATCGAATACATAACATTTATTTTTATTTTCCTTTTCTTTTCTATTTCCTTTCCTTTATTATGTTTTAAACATAGGCAGACATGGATTTTGTGTTATTTAATTTATATTATATTTTTATTTTTATTTTTTGCCTTTTAAATCACTTAATATTTCTGATAATTCAATTTTGTAACCTGTGTAATAATTGTGTTTAACGGTTTAATACATTGTTTAGATTTTACTGTTAAATAAAACGAATGAGACTGTATCCTTTAACACAGACTCTGGTTTAGTTAAAGAGACATTTAACATTTTTTCATAATATATACTTATTGTATCAGAAAGGCAAAATAAATACATCTACAATTATTGTCAAGTTATCACATTCAAAAAAGATATACAAACTGCTGAATATATTTTGTAAACCTAAGATTGTCTTCGAACTAAACAAGCCGCGACACACCAGGCATGTAAGTGTTAAAATTCGGTGCTCACTGATACCATAATGACAATTCAAACATAAATTCAATTCAAATTCAAAATTTTGCTATAAAAACAAGGGACACATAAGTCGATTGGCAAATCGAAGGCATATGATACCGTGTGACAGAGGATAGAGCATCTGATGAGTCAGACAACAGATGGGATAAAATAGCGACTGTATTGAGATCTCCGACACACGGACCTGAGACACCGAACCCGCGAAACCGGTAACTATAGTTGTAAGAAATCGAAGGAGGCATGCATTGTGTTGGACACAAAACTACTGAAGATGATGATGATAATGATTCTAGTTATCCATGGTTATATACGAGTATATATATTGTTGTCAAGAGCCGGTTATTGGGTATTGACAGAAAGGAAATTGAGCAAAGATTCATGGAAATGATCACATGAACAGGACATCATTTCTTTATATTCATTTTTCTGTTTTGCAATCGTGGGATTTTACTTATTTATTATTTTATTAGAATTCTTTTAAAACCCTATTTACTTCATTCCTAATATTTCTAGTTTAGATAAAAAAATACATTAATAATAATAATAATTTTCATATTTGTATGAACAGTGAACATCTCTTACATTATGAATATTTTGTATATTTATAAAAATGTTTATAATGTATAATATGTACGTATATTAAGAACATGAACATAATAAATAAAAAAAAAGGTTAATTTTAATTTATATACCGTACACCCTCGGTAGGTACCTAATGAATATAAATTCTCATGATTTATGTAATGTAACATAATTATGTTCAGTCAAATTTCTGATATATTGCTAATAGTATTAACTTAACCCAATATTTAATAAAACTTGACTTATTAACTTAATATTATCAAGGAATACGTCGTATACCTGGAAGGAAGGAACCGCAACATATTCCACGGGGAATAATACAGATTAAATAAGAGTCGACCTGTCTTTCAAACAGTAGAATCCTGCGGGCGCATGGAAATTATAATGTTAACTGCTAGACGACTCATATATAATATACGGAACTATATTTTATTAATGAATTGAAACTGAAAGCGATTGAAAATAAATAATTATCGTAAAAAGTCAGTTGGAATAATGATTTAATTGGCGATTAAATAATTGTAATCACAATTAATATAACATTGATTATTTCTATGAAACTTTTGACATATAATGGCATTGGTAAATGTTAGCGTTTTTTTAATTTGTGAGGCATCATTGACTTTGATTGATTCAGATTTAGACTTGAAGTAAGATGTTTATATAATATACATATTCAATTACAAAAAAGTTTTTTTCAAGATCTGGAAATTTTGTCACACTGTCGGAAGCTAATGCCATTTTTGAGAATAAAGAAAAAGTAAGTGACCATAAAGTAACGATTCTTTACATATACTACTTTCACTACTAAATTTACTGGCATTGATAATATTTCCATCCTGAAGTCTAGTGTTCAATAACAGTAGATTCTGATTGACCAAAAAAGTTTTAAAATAATGCTCTATTTTTGGTTGTAGAATAATAAAACAAAAATCTGAAGATTAATTATAATCCCATTCAACATGGCTGCAAATACATTGTTGCCGATATCGAATATATTAAGAAATCGTATTTGTATCTGTAATTTGTGGTTTTGACATTGAAATTCTTTGTTTTTTGACAGGCGGCACGTATAATTTATTTATTCATGTACCTACGGAAATGAATGAAATATTTAGAAAAATATTAATAAAAATGTAATAAAGTAAATATAATTGAACATTGAAACCCCAAAATGATAACAGATTTTAAATATAAAACATGAATAAATTTTTACCCACCTTGTTAAAATCATTTGAGAAAAACAGTAAAATATACGTAAACTATGAAATTAAAATAACAGGAGAAAAAAACAATATTTTTACAAATAATTAATCAAATACCTACTGATAGAAATTTTCCAAAATATTTAATTTTTCAGAATTCCATTAATTGTTATGTTTAAATTATTGAATTTCGTATATTTTCTTGCATTGTTCCTTCTTCGTGCGTCGTCTTCTGTTGAAGATCAGCGACCCTGTTGCAGTATTCTAATTTATTCTGATTAAATTATTAAGATCAACGGTATTTTGAACGTTGAGGTTCTTCTTCTTTTAAACAAACGTTGAGGTTACATATCTAAGAAATGCTAAATATTTATGTAAGAGAGACTGATTATATTCATTATATATAATTGTTATTATATATAGTTAGTTTTCTGTGAACTTTTAATTCAATTTTATTATTGTGTCTGTAGAATGTTAGATTAAAAAAATTTAATGATGAATTATTCTCTGTTTCTTGGAGGAATTTTGTTATGAAAGGAGTTGTTCAAATGTAAAAATGTTCTAAACCAGGTTCGAAACGCCAGGTAACAACATATTTATTCAAAGCTACACATTTCAATTAAATTATCAACATACCAATGTCACATTCTAACTGAATAAAATACAATAAAATAAATTACATTTAATAGCAAGTATAATGCGAAACTAATTTTCTTTTTTTGAATTAATCTAAAATATATGTAGAAAGAGCAAAATAATAATGTATATATGTACAATAAATATATAGATTAAATTCAAAAGATGATAAATTTAACAATTATGGCATTTATAAACATATCTATAAAGAGTGTATTGCTTTTTATAACGGATAAATAGGTTAAAAATTTTAACGTAATTTAAATACTAATTGTTTTTCAGATTTTTTTGGATCATTTTAATAAAAAATTGGTATAATCTATTATTTATGATAGCAATGTTAGTCTTTTGCTAAATAATTTAGAATCATTAGAAATAAATAGAGTGTAAAAATATATAATTAAATTTAAATCTTATCTTATACATGTTTCCAAGAAGTACTCAAATTACTTAAATTAATCGCCATTTCATCATTATTCCATAATTTTATGTATTTTTTAAAATGCATATTTATTTAATTCCATTTTTTTAAATTAAAGATAATAGTTATATTTTTAGGTTTAGTTTTTATTACCTTGTAAATAATTATTAGGTTTAACATTGAATTTATTAGTAAATGTAATACCTCTAAATAATTAAATTATTTTCTAAATATTTGTGAAATGAAATTTGTTCCACGAAATGTAAGACTGAATCTGACCCCCGGATAGCCGAGAAGTCGCTACGCCAATGATTTTGAAAATGAAGCGTGGGGAGAAAAATTTCGACTCTTTCATAATGCGCCTATAATCTACTAAAGTTCTTTGATAAGCAAAATATATACTTATTGATACTATAAACGGTTAAAGGTGTTTTAAATATCTATTTTCAATGAAAATTTGAGGCGCACTTTCAGTCTTTTCATCTTATTCATGAAATATATTTCTCATTAAATGTTCTTCCTCTTGTAGCATGAAGAAGGTCGCTATTCTGTACTCATTTGCTTGTTCGATCATCATGAAAGCAGCTTCAGATGATTTTTGTATTCTAGAAATCCATTATAGAACAACATAACCAGGAATGCCAATTGCTATTTAAAAAAACTTATGTCGCTTACTCCGTTGTAACGTCTTGGAATATTTTAAATTTATTGTGTATGAAAGAAACAATACTTGTCGTCTATTTTGCACACATAGGTCATAGGCACGCTTTCGCGTTCGGCACATCCTTGCAAATATAATAAATAGTTGACCTGTTCATGCGAAAGAGAACTTTGGCGCCATACAAAACGTGCGAATGAAATACCGATGCGATATAGAAAATAGACAAATAGTCTTTATGATTGTTATCACCTAACCAATTATTTTTCTTAATATATTCGTGAGGCTCTGTATAATACTGTATTTGAAAGATATTTAGAAAGATTACAGTCAAAAATTTTTGTATCATATTTTACTTATCATAAGACTATTATAATCTTATTTTTAGATTTTGAAGAATGGATATGCCTGAAAAAATAAATATTGCAGTATTAGTGTATATTATGACGTTCACCTGTATTTATTACTGATTAGTGTCGATCACGATATTCGCCTGAATTTATTACTGATTAGTGCTAATCATGGTGTTTACCTGTATTCATTACTGATTAGTATCTATCACGATGTTCACGCGATGTGGCGAGTACTGGGAATGTGCACGATGCGGGAGTTGCGGGTAGTGATAATTTTCGACGTGCAACATCTAATATATCAGCTAATTTATTGATATTTGAGAATTAATTTCATCTAAATGATATTTTTACTACTCTCTACTAATATTTTATTACGATACGCTTTGCTGTATCACTCATACTCGATAACGATGCAGATACATTGAAGGTAAGTTGTAAAATCTTGAATTATAAAATGGTGGTTTATAAAGTTCTCAGCTGAACGCGAGAGACAACAAAAGGTATGAGATTTCTAAAGGATCGAGAGAGACAAGAGACAAAAGAAATGAGCGAAACGCTGATGGTCGCTGGAGGAAGAGGGATCAGGGGTGCGAAAAATAGATTTTGCGTGTCTACTTAACCCCTGTTGGTTTGTAAGGTCTGTGACACCCAAAAGGCAGAATGAATAGATATTAATTAGACATTAAATCGGAGTCTTTTCATCTAAATCAGATAATGTCAGATGATTACACCGGCTTATAAAACATGAAAAAATTACATGTATTTTACAGAAATATTTTTACTATTTAGCATTTAAAACAAACCCGCTATATATTATATATATAATTTTTATTTTCACTTTGTACCGCACACCCACAATTATTTGAGTTATACCACAACTAGTTGCGGGAAGAGCAGTCCTTCCCATCTACAGGTGTAAATTAAACTAAAATTAAATACAGTTGGCTATTGGGGCGGTGGGGCACGTAAGGGTGGGAGTGGCTTTATTGTTTCTAGGACACATTGATAATATGGTTGATAACATGTAGATGCGAAAAACTGCTCTTCCTAAAACTAGTCGTGTTACAACTCAAAAAATTGTGTATGTGTGGTACAAAGTGAAAATAAAAATTTATATTTTTAAAAATTAAAATATTACACCACGAAGTAACTGCCAAATTAATCAATGATATTAAACCCACCCGTTTTGTTGTTATTGTACACATTGCACTAATATATAGAGTATCAACGTTCCTACCTCTACGACACGGTATTCCTGGTTTTTTCAAAAATATTCCTCTGGTCTCTGCTTTTCTCTAGTCGAAAAGAACAGATATAATTATTCTATCTAATTTTTGATGTACCTATTCTTCATCTTCCATCAGATTATTATATATCTAAGCCTCCCTAATTTTATGATTATGTAGTTTTCGGGTTGTAACTATACAGGTTAAGTTCTTGCCATACTAAGCACACTTTTTTTTCTTAATGATTACAAAAATTGTCCTGAGGATCAAGTGTTGATTCATATTTCTTTTTTACGTACACGTTGTATGTAACAATGAATTTTTTTTTGTCATATTTGATAGATTTTCAATCTTAAGCCAGCGATACACTACATTCGTATTATTAACACAACTAATCTGAATTTTCCAATCATCTTTTGGAAACAAACCATTCTTTGGACATTAATAAGAGTTCAGAAATCTTACATACAAATACCAGAGATTTACAGTTGGATTAATTAGAAATTTTAGAAATAAGAAAAAGTGTTAATGAAAAATTTAACATTATAAATAACCAAATTCTTTTTGCAAATAGTCACCTTTTAAATTTTGTTTTCATATTAACCAACACTTATATTTATAGTTTTGTTTTAGTCTATGCTTGTATTCTTTATTTTAATATATATTGTATCCTGAAGAAGAGACCATTGGTCTTGAAACATGTCGATTTATTAATAAACAGCGGTATAAGCAAAGTGTTTTCTTATAATTATTATTATAATATGTCGTTAACAAATTGAAGAAGTATTATTACTGTTCAATTTGTCAAAACTTGTCATATGTGAGATGTAATTCATGGTAACAACTACGCACACGAAATAATCAATTTTTAACAATTTGACGAGCAGAACTTTTTGATCAAAAATAAATATTTGATGTGCCATATCAAGCTGTCACATATACTTCAGAATTTTTCAACTAGTTGATTTTTTTTAAATAATCCTTTTTAAAAATTTAATATCATTTTTTTAATTCTTGAATTATGAATAATATAATACGATTTGAGTTGGAACCCTGACGCTAGGTGTGGGATTAATGTGGAGGCTAGTGTGTCGCCTGAATACTGAAATGTGTCCACGGTAGCACATTTCAGTGAATATTTATGGATGCTCTTCGCTGACACTGCCATTGTTCGTTTTGGCCCACCACGTTATGCCACATAGTAGGTGCAAATACCTATACAATACAACTAACACAATGAGTAAAATTATCGTACGATTGAGTGAAGTTGTAAATATGTATATTCTAAAAGAATACTTTCTTTTTAGAACAAATCTACTGGCCATTTTTTCCTTTCTGGAATATTGAAATTGTAATTATTTTCCAATTGTCCATAATTGGAGAACACATTATTATTGTGAAGTTGTAATTATTCAGAACATAGGTCTGTGATATTTTAAATACTAATTAAATGTATCAATTAGAAAGATATTTTTCCTTTAAAATCAAATTTATCGAAAAATATTGTTGTTGCTACCGGGATTCGAACCTGGATCTCTTTCCAATCCGGGAAAGGTGCATTAACCGACTATGCTACAGTGTGCTTGTGACCGGTATTCTATGGCTGTTGAGTGATTTTTTACGTGGCCATGTCTATGGGACACGAGCAGGACCACCACGAAGTCTTGTTATAGTTGTGCGCATTATGACGTCAATCCGTGTGCGCGCGCACATTTGCACACCTTAGAGAGAACAGTGATACTAGCATGATACATATTTATGTTATATGTTGCATATTTTTTGCATATAAAAATAACGAGTTTTTCAAAAATTATAACACGCTACAATTAGTATAATACAACATTTTATTTCTATTGGTACATATACAAAAGGCGATAGAAATTATTACTTAGAGCGTTGTGGCACGCTAATCTTTCAATGAAACTTTGATCTCTGAGAGTCAGTAAGAGTACACGTGCACCGGATGCGTTATTGTAATCCGGAAACGAAGCATGTGCAATAATGATTCACAGTACGCTTTGCGTTGAATTATGTACTGACCTTTCGAAAGGATTTTCCCAGAAAAATCACAGCCTTAGGATACGGGTCTGAGAGTATACACCTAAACCTTCTTCAGAAACTGTTATAGTGTGGAAATATTTTGTAAATTAATGTTAGTTTTACGTAAGTGATTTACAAATTGATGTTAATAAAATCTTATTGAAAATTCCATAAAACCCATAAATTTATTTTATTAATTAAACAAAAAAATAGGTACATCTTATTATTTTTTATTATGCATACGTTATTTTTATTAAAAATTCTTCACAAAATAAATAATTTTGATGTCTTTTTAGACTTTTTCCTTTTTGCTTAAAATTCCATTGTGATATCTGATACCTGCGTTTTTTATTTCCTTCCTTACTATTTTTTCACGATGTTTCTTAAGTGTTGTGTGTCATTAATTTTGTTTTTTTTTCTAATTATTTAATATCAACGTATTTCTAACTACTAACATTATTTTATTAATTATTTTCATTATCTGATTTTTAGAAATTTAAATAAACATCTATGAGGGAATGTTAAATATATGGATTCTTTTGAATTTGAATATAATAAGAATGCACAATGCACTATTGTTAAAGCAATAGATCACAAATGACCGCGTAGTGGCTATTATTTCCCGCTCCGCGGTCATAAAAGTCGCCCGTAGGGCCTAGCAGTAAGCAATCGGCGATTGCTGGGCTGAATGATTCCATTTTTTATGAACACAATATCAATAGAATTTTAGTAGCGACCCATAACCGTCTCGTGAAATCAGTTGTGAACCAAATATAGCTCTCGTGACGCCAGTTAGACTGTGCCAAGGCAACGTGTTAAATATTGTAAAGCCGGTTGATAACAATCCCTTCCTCCAGTACCCTTCCGACCCGTAATGGATTCTTGTATTAATAATACAGATGTCATTTCTATGTCCAAAGCAATGGACGGGAGGTATGCAGAGGTAATAACAATTTTCATTAGAAAAAAAAATTAAATTCTTTTCCAAAAATGAAACATCCACAATTCGCACATATTTTGGAGAATGCCATTGTCAAAATCGAAAGATATTTAAATTAATTAATTAGCTCCCTGCTAAAAAAAAAACGCAAATATAATATTATGAATTAACAAATAACGTTCTGCTTATACCGATTGGGCCAAACTCACTGTATGATTTAAATATTTTACATAGCACATCATTTTTTTTTTAAACAATACATGAAAAATAGTATGTTAAAAATGTGAACTTAATATATAGTCAAAAAAATCAATTTTAAAGTATAACGTGACTTTTGGCTGACTTGTGTTTAAAAAAACTCATTTAAATTGTCATATTGAAATGTTTTTAATATATATACTCATATATCTTCTATTTCTTCTTCATCACTTTATGGTTGTTTCGGTAAGATTATTCTTCAAGATCAATATTATATACACAACGTTTTCACGATGTGGTTCGAAACGTGAGCTACTACAAAAATCGGCCCACGGCGGAAAATCCCCGAAAAATATTTTGTTGTCAATATTATATTGGTTGTCTGCTTGATTTATTTATTTTGATCTTGGATTGTGCAATTGGTGGCGGTTTTTATCTGATCCACCCAGTGTGCCTGTGATTAATTCTTCTTCAATTCTTCTATATTAAGTTCTAATTAAGTATTCATTTTATGTTATGTGATCGAAATACGACAGGATTTGTAATTCTATAATGGATGAAAATCGTTTCTTTGATTTTTTGTTCCCTTAGAAATTAATAATTTATCCATCTTGCAGTCTAGGGCATACTGAGCAATAGCCTCCGATACTAAATTTCAAGAACATGAGTTATTTTACAATTTAATTGTTTTATTTTCACCCTGACACCAAAAAAACTTGAATTCCGGTTATTTACATATAATCTTATAAAGCCACACGAAGAACTCACCCCATGTTTGATTGCGTATACACGAGTGAAATGTTGCTTTCGCATTTCGTAGTTTCAGTAGTATAAGTCGGTATGCATCAAAAATTGCTCATTCTGCGTACAAAAACATAATAGACAACTGTGCTGTTCTTTTCACAACATTCAGCATGCTCCCTTAGGGTGGAGTCCTTTTATCCCTATAGGCTGAGATATAAAAAGGTTTGTTGTAAAAGATCGGAGAGAAGTGCTGGGTTTATCAACATTCAAGACTTTGTGCCTTTGAAACAATAAGGTATTTATTTATTTATTTATTATTACTCACGATCTATTCAAGCATTAACAGAATTATAACCACAAAGTATATGAATCTTTACCACAAAGTTAATATTGCTAATTTTAAAAGTATTAACAGAATTTGTAAAATAGCAGAAAATTATAACAGAAGTGCAATACACAAAGAAAAAAAAATCAGAGTGTCGGCATGTTTTTACATAATCAAAATTAAAAATAAATAAATATAAAATGTGAAATAGCAATTTATCCGTCACCATTCAGTTGAGATACAAAAAATTGTAATAGTGTAGTCCTATAAAGAATTAAATTAACAGCAAAAATGTCGACTACCTCCGCATATTTATTCCCCAAAGAATGCAGTCTGGGGACTGCATAGTTAGCTAATGCATGAGTTCTGACATTACCACTGTAATAAAACAATGAATTGTGTCTCGATGACCTCAACTGCGCATGAAAATCAAGCAGACCAATAATCTAGAGGCAGTCTATCATACCAGTGATGATTCTGTATAGAAATATAAGGTCGGTCATCGTACGTCTCACTGATAAGTTTAACAATATCAGACGGCTAAGGAGATAATCATAATTGATATCTTCAGAGCGTATATTTAATTTAAAATCAATAAATTTTAGAAACTTTTTCTGGATTCTTTCAACCGCCGTCGAAGACCATATGACTGAATTACGTTCTACCTGAGGTTTGACCAGAGAGAAAATTAAAAAATAGAGGAATTTTCTGCAGCTCTAAAAAGTTTTTTGCAGTCCGCAAAACAAATTCCAAGATTTTTATACCTTTATTAGGTATCAAATCAATGTGGGGAATGAATGATAATTTACTGTCAAATATTACACCCAGATCATTGATCTCTCTAACTGATACCAAGTCAACATCGCTGATAGAGAACGAAAAATTCACCGGATATTTTTGTAAAACTAATATATTGACACTTGGAGATATTAAGATGTAGGTGATCATCTGATTGAAATACTGAGCTTGAAAATTTTAATTATTCAATTTGTTCTGCGTAGTTTGATTAATCGACAATGATTTTTTTTCAAAAATGTTGTTGTATAATTTAGTGAAATAAAGTAAAGGTTTCCCACTAAAAGACTGAAGGGTTAGATTGAAATCTTTTTTATTTCCTTTTTTTGTAGGGTATAGAGCATTCCTTGGAGGTTAAAATGGCTATGTATGTGTCCAGCAACGAGTAAAACTCGTTCATTATTTCTATTCCAGGAAAAGATCAATTAAACATGGGAAATGCATTGGAAAAGCCTGTATTTGTGGGCAGGAAAATCGTGGTCATTTAAGGGTGTTTTTTACACACTGAAATTTTTTTAAATTATATTTCCAAATATAAAAATTAAAAAACCATGCGTTTGAAAAGTTATTTTTGTTTTAATCATTCGGTGTTTTAGTGGTCACCCTATGTTTACTTATTTCGAGTACTTCGGATATTATATAATATAACTCATACATTTTATTTGTATTCAAATTAACAGTCGTTCTTAAAAGAATATTACAAGTAGTTATATCTATTTTCTAAACAATTAAGAAGTTTGACATGTTAAAAATAAATTTTGACCAAAATACCACATGATTTTTGTGATTTCAAGGTTACGATTTGACAAATCCAATTTATATACGAGTTTTAATTTACGCACTCTTCAAATTCATGTTATTAATTCAATATTTTTATAAATATAAATAAAATAATCTTATTAAATAGAAGTTCATTTCTACAAATTAAAAATTGTCTTTTTGATGTCTTCTATTTTTTTTATATAACCAACCTACGAAATCCTTTTAAATAAATTAATAAGCATTTTCAATAAAATAATATTCCGTCTGGATTCAACATTCATAGCAAACCCCATTTAATCTATTAAAATATTACATCACTAAAACTCGAAAATATAAAAAAACATTCCTTACAAAAAATTTTATTCGTAGTTTTTCAATCTTTCGAGCCATTGATAAATTATATTTCTTTACAGCATGCCTCGAAGTAATAAACCGAGAAAAATTTTCGGCGACTAGTCTGGGACCTGTGGAAAATTCCCCACCTGAGAAATTATGAATTTCTTTAAAAATGTCTGACGCTAAACCATTTGGTACTTAGTTTTATAATAAATTAAAATTATTTTTTGACATTGGTTACCGTAAAATATTGTAGAGTGAAATACTCAAGGAAGATACGAAAACGTTTATGAATTTTTTTTTAAAAAGTTTTTACACATAGCTATAATTTAATGGCATCCTTGTCGTAAAGTATAAATAATGAGAAACTGTCTAAAATATAATATAATCAATTACGTACTCATACTAAAGGATAAAATAACGCTTTTCGACGTTAAACATATTTAATGATTTATTTATGGGTTATTTTGATTAAATATTGCTGCAATTGTGAACTATATAAAAAATAACAGATACCGATAAATCATACGTCAATATGTATTCTCAATTATTAAAGAAGTAATATCTTGTATTGTATATTATTATACTAGTATTGTGAATTTTTAATATTGTTTTTCTTATTTTTTAAAATCTAAATTAAACGGTAGTACTCTGAAAAACATAAAACTTGTTAGTTCTTTGGTATAAGGATCGAATACTCGACAATTTGTCGATAAACTAATAAACGATCTTTCAATGTCATAGTTATAATGTCAAGCCACAACGTGTTTGCTTTTTTTGAAAATGTATTCTAAAAGACTTATTTTAGATTTTTTACTTTGGTAAAGTCAACTGAGGCAAGACTAGCGGTTCACAATGGAGTCCTGTTACCGACACTGATGTGTGGAAATAAGGTCCAGAGTCGGCAGAAGAAGAACGAAAGTAAGCTGAATGCAGCGGAAATGAGATCACTTAGGCGTATATGTGGCAGATTCATTTATGACAGAGTAAAAAATGAAAAAATATACTAAGTTTAGTGAGTAAGATTAAGAAAGGATCACTTAGATGGTTTGGTCATAGGTAACGGATGAATGATGAGATAATGGCAAGAAAGATATATGACACAAGTGTTAATGGCACCAGAAGTAGAAGACATCCGCGGAAGACTTGACACGACCACAGGTAAACCAGATACTGGAAAATGGTCCTATGGAACTTGTATAAGAAAATGTATGAATGTGTATGATGCAAGAATCGTGTGTCAGGACAGAACAGTGTGGCATTCTATCCTCTGGAAACGACGTGATGGTAAGTAAGTATGTAAAAACTAATAAAAAGTATATAATGTGGGTGTGGCAGCGTTGGCCGAAAATCTAAAAAAATAACAAGAACCAAGAATCTTGCTGAGCAAAAAATGTAAGATTAGTATAAACAAATCACACGAAGTTTAAGTTTTTCAATTATTGTAATTAAAGTTGTTAGTGTTTTCCAATACATCAGCACGATATATATGTAACGATAAGTGGATTGGATAGAATTGGTGGATTTAAGCTGCAATGTTAGTTCGAACGGAAGAAGGGTTTTGGACGGAAATGGAAGTTCGGACGGAAGTGAGGGTTTAGAAGGGAGAGCGGGCTCGAGCGGTCCCTCCGGCCGCATCAGCCGCAGGCAGCACAAGGGTCTACCAATTATCAGAAAACAACCAGCGAAGGTTGTTAACGACTAATTGTCAGACCGATGCTTTCTATAAGTTACCAATATACATTAATTATTTGTACAAATCCTTTTACAAAAAAAAAGTCAAAGAAATCCACTTTAAAAATGTTCTTAGTTTTTCACGGCCGTTCAAAATGGTAGACCCCGCAATGGGATTCAAGACGTCGGCCAGAAAAGTCAGATATACACGATAGATTAACCCAGAAAACCACTTTACCATACACTCCATTTAATCGATTTTAATGCTAAATATATGTTTTTTTATTATACTACGTAAATAAATATTTATTCTATTTTATCCCAATATTTCCACAAAAAATACATTTAAATATAATAAAAACAAATATTGCCATAAAATATAATATTTAGTTATTTATATAAATACTAGCAGAAAAGCAATGCGGCAAGTATTACTTGCTGTGCTGGGCCCTGCGTGCGGCTATTATAGCTGCTCAATGGTCAGTGTTGGCTGCTGTACTGCCAGTGTTTTCGTAGAATCTATATTTTAATGCGGAAATCCTGTATTATATTGCATTGAAAATGCACCAATGTCTGTAATTCAAGTTAGAAAAAACGAAATATTAATAAAATGATACATGTATGTACACCTAGAGCTATCTTAAATTGATGTGATTATCAGAATGTTATAAAAAGCATATATACTAAAAGCATAAACATGAAACATGAAGTGTCCTTAAAGATATGAAATTATATGAACAGGTAAAAAAAAAAAAATTAAATCTCAAGTGAATACGATATTTTGTGTAAAACTGTTTTGAACTGCAATGTTAAAATTATCGAGTTATTAAAATATCCAAGAAGAAAACTTACTACCCCGGGCAGTGACGTATTAATTAATCCATCACGATATTAATCAGTGACATCTATTGCACAAGTCCGACAGATAGTAAATTAATATTTGAATTTGAAACGTAAATCCAGATCGACAGTCCCGCGTGAAGGAATACGACAATTCCGATCGTAAATTGGAATCACCGCAGGGTAGGGAAAGGAAGTAGCAAAACTTTCGTACAGAATGAGTTCGGTGAGGGGATAGGGATTTCAGTCGAAGGACCAGTGATCTCGGGAACCAGGATTCGGAAGAACTGCTCGCCTTACTTTGTATATGACGCCTCCAGTCACTGCCGAGATCACACAATGGCACGCGGATGAGCCGATCTCCGATCCCACTTGAATACGGTGATGTCACCACAGCACACAAACATTTTTAGTATCGCCAAAATACAGTGCTGGTGCACTGAAGCTGACAAGTCCACACCGCGAATGCTATCGCGATGTCGAAATTGAACAAATATCGGTCAAGTTGACGTCTGCTGACGTCAATATTACAATTCACACTGACAAAACGAGCATGAGAAAATCAATAGTTGGTAGTTTTGGTGGTGAAATGTGTCAATAACAAAGTGTTTAAGAATTCGGAATAATATTCATTATTATTTTTTGCCATTCTGTACTGCCATCTATCGGATATCTAAAGAAAGTGAATTACATTAACATAGGATACGAAGTGCAATCATAATTATCTGAAGAAAAGTTTACATTTAATTGATTTAATGTACTATTTTGTGTACATATTGTAGTACATTGTTATTGAGTTGGAAGAACAATATGTACACATTTTTTAAAAATATTACCTATTTCAATTTCTTCAATATCTTCGTGAAAAAACATACAAGAAATAGATACGTAAACAGATTTTTAAGGAGGTCTCCGCCTTTTACAATACACGCCTAAAGTAGCGTACATGTTCGCGTGTAGGCGTAGACGATACACCACGTACATGAAAGAACTTATGTAATGAGAAATTCCCAGAAAGCAGTCAGTCATTCCTTTCATTCTGCATCATTCAGGTTGGCTGGAGAACGTTCAAAGAAGTAACCCAATACACATACATACACGCACAACGTTGCACTGTAAGTACTCGCGTTGGAGTAAATATTTGCCCATCATAACAGCAAGAAAGCAATTTATAAAATGGAGTTTTCTTGAGACTTTTTAGACGTATGGACTCGTTGGAGTATGGGTAGATTTCCACGGCAGATACTAAGACACTGGCGGATGTTTACGAGCGGTAGTAAATTCCAATATATAATAACTAATCTTGATTCAATTTAAGTGAGCTCTGCAATAGCTGTTATAGTCTACTTGGTCTATGAGGTATAATATAATGAGGGCAGACATAATAAATATATTCAGGCTGCAAGAAGCAAGTAGATTTCATCTGCGCGTGAAAGTGCATTTCAGTGCGTATAAGCCTGAACTTTTCAGAAATATGATAATAATTCATGACTGAAAAGTATAGCGCCCTATCCTCTTGTCCACCCTCAAGGCAGCAACGGCTAGATGGTAAGTTAGTTAGATAAATTGAAAATAAATATAAAACATAATTTTCTACATTCATGGCATTCTTCGTTTAGTATTTTAAAATACCGCCACGAAAATTCGAAAGAATAATAAATATTTCAAACAAAAAAGCTTAACCCCTCATTTTCAAGCTTTCTAGCCATGTAACAATAGGAACGTTATAAGATTTAAAAAATACTATTTTATCGATCATTATTCATCACAATTTTATTTTTAAGTTTTGCCAATTAGGCTGCCGAATGGTTATTTCATTAATCAACTTATAACAAGTAAATCGAATTATTAATGTTAGTAAAATAATCTATGATCAAATTTAGGGCGGAAACTCGCCAATTACGCCTTACGAATATTTTCAAGCCAAAGTTTGCCGTTAGCATGCAGGCACGTCAGCACGCATGGTTGAATAAAAGTGAACTAGTTCAAATTAATTTATTTGGGGTAGGTACCCTTTGCGGGCCTAAAAGTTTACATGGGATTTCATTTGAAATGAAAAGTGTAATATTTTTATTAAGGAGAACACATTCTCACTGTGAAGTTGACAGAACATAGGTCTGTGATATTTTAAATGCTATTTAAATAAATTGTTGTTGCGCTACCGGGATTCAACCCTGGATCATTTTTTCAATCCGGAGAAGGTGCATTACCAACTATGCTACAGCGACAGTACTTTTGACGACAAATTTTCGAACCTATATATTACACTTTTCAAATTAATGATATCGGTTTACTCAAAGGTATTTGAGACACCGTAAAAACAAAGTAGATGGCTTTCAAATAATGGAACGATAGATGTATTCATTTGAAAAGTGTAACGTGTAGGTTCGAAAATTTGTCGTCAAAAATACTGTCGCTGTAGCATAGTTGGTAATGCACCTTCCCCGGATTGGAAAAGAGATCTAGGCTCGAATCCCGGTAGCTCAATAACAATATTTTTTTAAATTTGATTTTATATGTATATCTTTTTAATAAGTATTTATATTTTTTATATTATTAGTTACGTTTTCTACGATACACTCCTGGCCACCTCACTAGATTACGGTGTAGA
Organism: Eubasilissa regina; assembly: GCA_022840565.1. NCBI lineage: Eukaryota > Metazoa > Arthropoda > Insecta > Trichoptera > Phryganeidae > Eubasilissa > Eubasilissa regina. The sequence continues at coordinate 19,051,807 of JAINEB010000013.1, forward strand.
CTTATTGGCATATATATGATGGCCTCAATCCTACGCATGAGACACAACTCGTAATACACCTCACAACTGATTCAGGGGACTCACCAGTCATATGTAATGCATCCGTCTACCGTTGTGGTACTCTCCTAAGGTTGTGCCGAGAATAGTTTATTTTCTAAGCTGTCACATTAATGCATAATGTGACATAAAAATTGGTAGGGATTTATGTTTACTACCATACATTAGAGGGTTGATTGCTAAGTATCCGAAATGGCAAAGTTAAAACGTGTTTAAAAAAAAAAGTTGACATTCACTATAATAAATAACATTACTTGCATGATCATTTAAGTATGAAGAAACATTTCGTGCCGCGTTTGCTCTCAGTCGATCGATCAAAAACAACAGCGAGTAGATGTTTCACACGAGTGTTTAAGCATAATTTCAGTAATTTTTTGTGACATTTTGTCACAGTTGATGAGACATGGATCTATCGATATGCACCAGAGACTAAAGAGCAGTCTGAACAGTGACGAAACCGCACCGAAGAATATGAAAGCAAAATTTTAGGCCAGCAAACTGATGGCGACTGCTTTCTGGGACGCTCGAACAGTAATTGGAACAATAAGGGAAAAATTATAAATAGTGAATATTATGCGCGCTTGTTACAAAATTTGAAGTTGAGATGAAACGACCCCATTTAATCGGAAAAAAAAATTGTTTCATTAAAACAATGCTCCCGGTCACATAGCGTCGGTTACAGTGGCTAAAATTTACGAATTGCACTTTAAATTGCTGGCTAGTCCACCTAATTCGGTTCCAAATTAGGTTCCTTGCGACTTCCATTTTTTCCCAAATCTCGAAAAATGGTTAGGTGGAAAAATTTTTTCTTACAATAGTAAAATCACTGATGCCGTAAATGACTATTTTGAAAGCCTTTAGAAATCCTTCTACCAAAAAGATATAATGGCCCTGGAAAAGGGTTGGTCTAAGTGTATTGAGTTAGAAGGAAACTACGTACAAAAATAAATTACCTTCATAATGATATTTTGTTTTTTCTTACTCGTATCGGAACCTTACCAATCAGCCCTCGTAGATGCAATATGCGCTGGTTGAATTTATTGCAGGATTGACTACCCTTGCCAATACACATTTTGATGGCTAAAGCGTTAGACTTATTTCTGTGCGAACTTGTTTTTGTTATTTCAAAGATTTTCTCCATCAGCTCAACTCTTCGATACACGTCACATGTATTTTATGCTATTTTCTCTATTCGTACATAATAAAGTAATTTTATTATATATGGAATCGACCGGCCTACGTATGTACGTAAGTCATGATGCATAATTTTAAAATATTATTTTGTAATTGTAATGTAATGTAAAACTTTTTCTGGAGGGAGGTTTTATAATATAGTCTCCTTGAAAGATCCAAGAGCAGAAGATTTCTCTCGAACAACGATGTGGGACACATTTTGAGCTGTATTAAGTTAAGCTTGCAACATTGTTGTACGACAAATTATACACATTTTGGTGTAGTCGGTAAACCGAAATTCTACTACCTGGCGGAGTTACGGAATATTGAAATATACCTTGTGGTAGAACAACGCTGTAAAGCACCCAAGATGGCGGACTTGTCAGATGTGATTCTCTCACCGAGTGATGTTGGGAGATTAAATAAACAAAGAAAAATAAGAATTAACATATCAAACTGGAGATATCATGAGAAAAATGATGTAGGATATATAATACATCAACCACATATTTGGAAGAGAGGAGTAGCTGTTGCTGCAAAAGAGACTCCAACTGATGTGAGTAGAACAACGCTTATTCAATAAACTCTATCAATCATCATTTTAAAAGTAATTATTTTATTGTTCTTAAATATTTTTTTATACAAAAATCTACAAAGCGAGTGATATATGTTCTTGATTCTTTTGAAATAAATACAACTTTTATATAATATAATCTGTTTTTATTTTCACTTTAAGGAACAACGCTGTCAAGAACACGCCATACAGCATTGTTCTACTGAAGAAAAGTTTCATATGTATGTGCCACAATCTTCTTATGTTCATCATAGATAACAATTTAATAAAAAAAGTATAGTATTATCTTTTATAATGTATTAAAAATACGCTTAGAATAATATTAATCTCAGAACATCACTTGGTGAGAGAAGTACATCTGAGACGTCCGCTGTCTTGGGTGCTTAACAGCGTTGTTCTACCACAGGGCATATTTCAACATGGCGTAACACAGTAGAATTTCGAAAGTACTATACTAAAAAGTGTGTAATTTGGCGTACAAAAAATGTTGCATATTTAACACAAAACAGCCCAAAATGTGTCACACATCGTTGTTCAGATGACGTATTCGGTTACTCACTATCATTGGATATCTCATCTTTCTCGGTGCCTCTCTCCTACGATTTTATATCTTAATGAAATTTTATTCACTTAAATAACCAAATTTATCAGAAAAGCGATCTAAATATATAACTGTAGTAATGTAGAAAGTTAATGAACTTTAATATTCATGTTACAGACTAGAGTGGAGAAACTATACGGCATGTTTTTAACTAGTTAAATATAAATTGATGTACTCCAAGAAAGTTATTTATTACTAAAACAAGTGAAGATCAGATACGGGACTCGGTATTGTTCATAGAATTTATGAAAACCGGATCATTTGTGCGCTGTCTTCCTCCAGCACTTAAAATTCCAACTTTAATTATTTTCATATTCAATCCGAGAAATTTTGGCAGAAAGTGCTGAAATTGTTTTTGTTTGTAATGTTTTGTACATGTTAAGTATGTAATAGGGGAAGGATATTTTTCTCTCTCACGCATATCGCACAATGCAGCGCAAGATTAACGCGGAAGGGGAGAGTAGTGTTTGTCGTAGAAAAAAATATAGGAAAATCAGAATCTAATTCATAATTAAATAATGAATTATTTTATTTTTCAATATCACCGGTAACATAGTGATAATACGTTACATCTACAAACCTAAAACTGATATGGAAAATCGTACACCATTTTTTTTATCAGCATTTACAGATGTACAGATACATGATCAGGTCCACATGTCAGGATGTACATGATCAAGTCTTATTTTCATGGCAAAAAAAAATCATAAATCAAACAACTTGAGGAAAAAAACTCAAATTCCACGATTACTTCATAATTTGTGTATTGAAATGATGGGTCTCTAATTATTTTTGACGCCTTTGCACCACTTTAAAATAGGCTTCGACCTAATTAAGTAATATAATTAAATTTAACTACGAGTCCTATTCTAAAAATTTTTCTTAAAAATTATTCGACTTAATTTGTATTGAGCAGCAATTTGAGTTAGGTACTAAATTTATTTTTTAAATAATTGTTGTTTTTTTTTTTTAAATTTTAAAAATAGATTCTGGTGAAGAAACAATGCTATATTTTTAGTTAGTTATGACATCCTGAAGAAGAAAATGGTATTTTTCGAAACCGGTAAATGTATTTAAACTCTATTCAGTGGTTAATAAAACAAAGATAATAAATAAAAAATATGAATTTTAACCATAAAGTTAATATTGCTAATTTTAAAAGTATAGTTATATAATCCACTACATAGTCACGTTTACTTATATGGTGCTCATTTATTATTACCTCAAGCTTATCTGTTTACGTTTGTAACGTTTTAGATAACAGATAAAAAGAGAAATGACTATAAATAAATTTACGCCGAAAATTAAAAAATATCTCTCTTTTCTAGATATATTAAATGCCGTTTACCGCCTCCACTCCCCTTCGCTAGCTCACGGCGATGTATCAGATTATCGCCTACCTGACGGGAAATGGCTTTCAGAGCAATCCCATTAGTGCGACAATACGCCACAGCAACGTGTACGGTGGCGACATAAAGACGACACAGATCATCTACAAAGAACCGGATGCGGTACGGAACGCTGGTTTGTTCATCAATGATATGACATATTGTGGAACCGCAACATCTTGATTACTAACTCGATGTATGATATCGAAACTTGTTTCTCTTGGAATGTTGATAATAGCATGCACACATTTAAAAATACCTTAGCGTACATGTTCTGAAATCAGAACATCTGTTTCATAGATATGCAATAAAAATATCTGAGCAAATTTTCGAATAAAATCACTGAATGATTTCCCAAGCAGTCCTGATTTTTTTGTTACTAAATAATTTTTAATAATGTAAGCAATTTGAAATAGCTGCAACTTATAATTTTGAAAATTCGTCGACTATTTAGTCTCAAGGCTGACATAGTGCTATCGTACTTCCTCGGATAGGAAGAGATCCTGGTTCAAATCCCGGTGGCAGCTAAAATATTTTTTCGATAAATTGACTTTATCTGTCTGTGATAAATCCTGAAGAAGAAAATTGTATTTTTCGAAACCGGTAGATGTATTTAAACTCAATAAGTGGTTAATAAAACAAAGTTAACAAATAAAAATATGGAATTTTAACCACAAAGTTAATTTTAAAATCTAATGTTTTTGCGGAAGCATCATGGCATAGTTTAGGACCTGCATCTTGGCACTCCTTACATGGCTGTAAGGCTAAATCTTTTCATCGCAAGCCTTCAATGTATACAGAGAGGCTTAATAAACCTTTTGTTTTGTCTTCCGATCTTTTCAATATCAATAGAGAATATATAATGAGAACACTGCACTTTGAGAGTGAGATATATATATATATATATATATATAATACGTTTTACGTGGAGGTTAATACGTTTTACACAAGAATTTGGTTAAAATAAAGATCTAGAAATACATCAATATATACATATATATGTATATATTGACGTATTTCTAGATCTTTATTTTAACCAAATTCTTGTGTAAAACGTATTAACCTCCACCGACCAGAAACAGCGGAGACCATGAATGTGAGTACATGAACCAGAAGCTAACTACCCACCATAATGTTGAAATTCATCTTAAACATTTTCTGGGAAAATAAATCTTTACTAAAATCACCAAAATATGAAACATGATATTTAAGAATAAAAGAGTGTAAACAAATTTTTCGTTAAATTTTATTTTAAAACAAGAGAAAATTGAGGAGAATGACGTTTTGTCAAATTAAATAAAATGTAATAAAAGTTATAAATGCGGAGCTACATAGTACGCGAAGACGACTATAATAAAGTTACAATAAAAATGCGCCAATCTTTGGCAAATCCTTCTGCGTCTGCCATAAAAAATCCATGGTCATCTTCTTGCATCATTCCATTTTAGCATCCTGGGAACAGCATCCACTGCCATTTCTGAGTGTGGCAATTGATCAAGACACTCCTTCAACCGGTGGTCCATGCACGCATCATCTTCTCTCAGGTAGACAATGATAAATTTATACAGGCGTAAATTAAGGACGTTGATGCAGGTCGATAGTTAGATATAAGCCAGAAGTTGAAGTTAAGAAATAATAGGAATCAGAAAAAAAGAAAAGGAGTAATAAAAATAAGTAATGTAAAGAAAAGATATTCAATTATTTCCTGCAACAATAGAAATTTTTACGATACAATTAGGATTTGAGATACTAGAAAATGAGTGTTTGTAAAATTGATTAGTTAAATGGATTTTTACTCTTCAATTGTCTCATCGCGTAATATCCGAATGGCGGTCACCGGCGTTGGCTCTTCGTCTAGAAATTTTGGTAGATTTGTGGGCTGCAACCTCACCGCCAAATACGCGGATTAACGGTACGGCGGTAGCCGCATGGCTGCCCGTTGTCACACTCCAACTCAGTACGAAGCCGTGACTAAAATAAATGTACCTAGCGAGCGATGGCTCCCGACACAAAGCGACGGTCGCGAACCCCACGACCAACATTGAAAATAGTACTCGATTATTCTAGCCGAGAGTAAAAATATGAAACCAGGGGGTTTACTTTTGAAATGAGGTACTCTCGGCACATTATTCCTCTGCCTGAAATTCGTAACGTGACAATGTGCATGCACAAATCATCACATCATTTTAACATAAGGGTATGCCGCGAGAATATATTTACAAATTATTTTGATAGATTTAATGTGCTTGATGGTTTAGTGGTTGACTCGCCGATTCAGTGGACGGGAGATCGAGCCTTATTCCAAGAGATCAGGAAATTAGTCATATTTTCATAGCTTAGTTTGAAAATATTAAGAATATTGATATGATATGTGCTCCATGTACAGAATAATCTCTATTTTTTAATTAAGAAAAACAATTTTTTGACTAATCTCCATTTAGTTATTTATTGCGATATTTCACAATTTATTGTTGTTATTGTGATTCAACCATTTTTCTTACGGTGATCGTCTTTTATGTACTATCATGTTTAATAAAAGATTAAAGTCAGAGATTGGTTTATGATTATGAATAGTAACCTAATTTGAAAGGAAACAAGATATGATTACAAAACATAATGGAATACAAGCCCTCCTAGAGAAAGGATCTTAATAGACTTTAGAGGTACTTTACTTCGGAGTACAGCATTATTTTTCATCCCCCCATCATCGTGATGCACCTCTGCATAAAGCCTGGATAAGTAGGCCGGACTCAGACGATCATGTATGCTAAAGACCCAGGAAAATCTATTGTTTTAAAATACTCTGGCGACAATATCGGTAGTGTTGAGAAATTTAGACATTTTTAGTGTTGCGGTATTGAAGAAACTGTTATTTATGAAGAATTATTAAATTCATTTTGCTAACCTCGCTAGAATTTGACTGCACTAAGGCAAACATTTTTTACGTATAAATAAAATTAAAATACACAAATTAGACGATTAAAAAAAACATTTATTTTATACGAGACTCGAACCCGAAACCTTCTATTGCCGGTAGAGAGAATTATTTTAAAAAAAACGGTGTAATTAGTTATGTGAATATTTTCTTTTAATAAAATGGATAAGCAGTATTTATTTTTATTTTTATGGTAGTTGTACTGAAATATATTTTTAAAAAAAATGACATATTGAAATATGTCAAAAATATGCTACATTATCTTATATTTGTTCATATATAATAATGTATAGTATGTGGTAATAAAAATAATAAATAATATAAATAATAATACGTATGTGGTATACACGTAAATTTAAGTTAGGTTCTTGATTTATTTTTAGAATTTTAAAACATTACAACAATTTGACACATAATTTTTAGTTAGTTTATTTGACATCCTGATGAAGGAAATGGTATTTTCCGAAACCGATTGGTGTATTAACTCTAACTCATGAAGTGGTTAAAAACAAAGTTAAAATGATTCATTTTATTATGCTTTTGTTATTGTTCTCTTGTTAGCATCGTAATGTCAAGAGTGGTGACCTGGCTGTGCCAGGTAGATAACCCGTGCATTGCAGTTATTGTTAGGTAAGCCCATTGTATCCAAATCTCCTCGATTATAACTGATAGTCTGGCTAGCGTTCAGCCAATGTGTGCAGGCGTTATAGATGATACATTTTATCTCTTCAGCGGCATGATGCACTTAAGTATCAAAATATAATACAATAATATTCGATCATAATGAAAACAATATAAATTGTAAATAATAAAATAAAACACCTTATTTAAACCACTATTTACTAATAAATTAACATTTTTGAGGAAATTCTGAAATTATAAATTTGAGATATTTATATAATGACAACTATTCAGAATTCATCAATCACATTTTGGAAACAAACCATTATTTTGACATTAACAAGGGTTTAGAAATTAAATAAATAAGAAAAAAATTGAATAGCAAATTTAATATTATAAATAACCAAATCTTTTTTGAAAATAGTCACCTTTTAAATTGTTTTCACAATAGTTTCTAATTTTATTTATTATTATTTACCCACCATTTGTACTATTATAGTTTTATTGTTTAGTTTTTTGTATTATTGTAGTATTTTAGATTATCTTTGGTTGCATTTTTAATTTAAGTATACCATGTTTCCTGAAGAAGATATTATATTTATCGAAACATGTTGATTTATCAATAAATGGTGGTTAAAACAACGTGTTATCTTATTATTTATGTAATATGTGGCCACAGAGTAATTTATTTAATTTTAAAGAAATAATAGAAACTAACTCCTACCTGATCCCTAAGCTGTGTAGGTACACAAAGATGCGTGTTGTATATATTAAAATGAGCTGTGCTCAAGAATAATGTGTATATCGTTTTTCAGATTTGAAACGTTTAACTATTTTTCTCAGCGTTTCATGATATTGGTTAAAAAGTATTTGCAGTGTAGTAGTGTTTAATTAATATAGAAGGTACAATTCAGAAAGAGCGACGCTTATACGATCTCCTTGAATAGGTTTTAAAAACTAGAATCAAAAATATATTTGTATGCTGTCTTCATTGCCAGCCGCTCGAATTCATGAACAACTATCGCAGTAAGGTTCTGGCAGATCACGTTGAAGAATGACCGCGTACCTCTCGATAAATATTAAAAAATGCACAACTATAAAACGTTAAAAACAAAAAGTTGCTGCTTAAGCCAATAGCAACCTGAGTTTGACCTTCTGGAAAATCATGAAGCGGTGTAAATCGCTTCTAAAGCTGGCGAAGTCGATACGCTTATTGCATGCATACCTATACAAACAAGGTTTACATACAGAAGTCGTACTTATCCTCTTACGTAAGTAACCAATAGCGAAGAAAATTCTTGGTACGTAACCTATTCACCCGTCCCCTGAGGAAAGTCAAAAATCCACGAAATGAACACAGAAGAGAAACATGTCTTTAGTTATTATAAAGAAATATTTGAACAATACAATAATTACAAATCACAACTAGAATTATTTTTACAATATACACGTGTAATAATTGTTGTTGTATAATAGTACTACTGTAATAATACTCGTATAATAATTTTTGTAGTAGTATAATTCTGATTCTAACTTATAAAAATATCTAATAAATATCGAGATCATCAAAATCTAATCCTAATATTTTGACTCGGAATTGGATTCTCTAAGGAGGCCACAGCCCATATGGTAGTTGCATCGCATAATTTGAGAAATTCAGCTAACTAACTTACCATCAGGAGACAGAGAGGATAAAACGCCATACTCTTCTGTATTGACACACAGTTCTCGTCTCATCCACATTCATACATCTTCTTATGTAAGATAGCCGATTATTATGGCTCCTAACAGGACCATCCTCAAGTATCCGATTTACCTGATCGTACCAAGTCTTTCCCAGACGACCTCTATTTCTAGTGCCATCAACATTCTCTCCTCATTCATCCGTTCCATATGACTTTAGTGATCATTTCTTAATCTTACTCACTATACTGAGGTCAGATTTATATTCTTTGCTTATTTCTTAATTCTTTATTCTGTCATAAATGGATCTGCCACATATACACCTAAGCGATCTCATTTCCACTGCGTTCAGTCTACTTTCGTTCCTCTCCTGCCAGCTTCAGACCTCACTTCCATACGTAAGTGTCGGTATCAGGACTCAATTGTGTACCGATAGTTTTGCCTCGGTTGACAAGTTCTCATTAGTTTAAATTCCACTCAATGCGCCGTTCACTTTGTTTCTTGCAGTCACCCTCTTTTCGATATCTTTCTCAGCCTTTCCGTTTTTATCAAACATCCTTCCAAAAACACAAACTCATCACAAACTATTTTGCACATTGTCTTGCTATTTTCCTTCTCGAATACCATCACTTTCGAAATGTTGACATTCATAATAAGGACGCTTTCCTTGCATACATCGTACATTCTACTCACTAGACATGACATTCTTGTTCATTATTCGCCATTAATACTGCACCGTTGGCTACAATAAATAGCATAGAAATTCAGCAGTTTTATTAGTAAACTTTTGAAAAAAAAATTACTTGAAAAAAAAAAGAATTTATTATTAAAATAAAACACAACGTTGTTTACATCACACAGCACTTTAATTAAATATTAATTAAAACGTTTTCGATGTTAAAGTAATCACGAAAATTTTTAGATATTAATTTCTGATATTTTTATAATCGTGTGAATTATCACCCATTATATATCTAATTTCAAAAGTAAAGATCCGCAGTTTAAAGAGAGATTTAAATTGATTTAAATTTATGGAATATATTCTAAGTCACGTATATCATGCAGGAGAAGAATATGTAAAAAATCAACAACGATGTTAACTTTGGATGTATTCTCAATGTATACGAATTTGGCGGTAGGGTAAAATAAATGCTACAGCAGTAAATATTTAATTCAAAAATATTTATTTGCTCTAGAAATTCAATATCAATATTGACGAAAAGTTTTCAAAACACGAGTATTGAAGTTTCATTCGAATTCAATATCAATATTGAGTAGAAGTTTTTAATAAGCGAGCACCGAAATTATTGCGAGAACGGTGAAATTAAGATAATGACAGAATATCAGAATTGGTAGTTGGATAGGAAAACTGTATTTACTTGAAGTCATAAATGGAATACTTTCGTTACTTTAGCGAAATATTATTTGTTTTTCTAGTTCAATTAATACAAAAATAAGTATCAAGAGTTCCAGGTTTGGATCCCAGTGACGCAACAACAACATTTTTTAATTAATACATTTAATTTGTATTTAAAATATCGCAGACTTATGTTCTGAATAATTACAACTTCACATTAAGAATGTGTTCTAATAAAAGAAGAATATTATTAAGGAAAACACATTCTTATTGTGAAGTTGTAATTATTCAGAACATAGGTCTGTGATATTTTAAATACTAAATTAATGTATTAATTATAAATATATACATATAAAATCAATTTTGTCGAAAATATATAGGTTCGAAAATTTGTAAAGAAAAATACTGGCGTTATAGCACAAAGATAGTGCACTTCCCCGGATTGGAAATAGAGATCCAGGTTCGAATCCCGGGGACGCAAAAACAATATTTTTCGACAAAATTGATTTTATATGTATATATTTATAATTAATACATTAATTTAGTATTTAAAAGAAGAATAATTGACAATTGGTAATATGATGATAATTATAACCATACAATGGTGATGATAGATAAAGAGGTGTATTATTTGAGATGAGGTGAATTCTCTATGGTGATTTACTATTTGGCAGTAATTTAACTAGATGTAGTTTATAATATAGTTTGCTATGATAAAAGTGATTCCAAAAAATATTATAAAACAGATAAACACTATAAAAACCATAAAAAGCCCACAAAAATGTAGTCATTACACTTATCTAGAGGGGTATTTGCGAATGCTTCTGGCTTATTATAAGCTGGATGGAAATGATTTACGTAAAAATTTTCATCAGATCGAATCAACAATAAACAAAATTTTAATTTATACGATGCTAATCATTACAAAACGTTAGCAACACTCAAATTTGTTTATTGGATGCCTAAATCTCTAAATCGTAGTTTGTAGATCTCAAAACATTACAAGATGAAACGAAATTTTTTGCAGCTGTTGCTTAATTTATCGTAACCACAATTCCAAAGCAGAGCTACCGTGGACAGCAACACCTAGAAGGTAAAATTTAATATAGGAATCAATGTTTGCGAATACTAAATGTACAGTTAAGTTGTTGGGCGCACATTTATTCAGATCTTTTAATGATTACACAAATCAGAAAAATTGTCGCTACATGTTTTTATCAACTGAGACAGATCAAAAGTATTCGGAGACTTCTTCTTCTTGAGACAGGCCGACTACTTATAAAAGCATTTGTGGTGTCACGTGTGGATTATTGTAACAGCATCTATGCTGCCATCCAATGTTATCTGGACTGATTACAATCTATTCTAAATGCGGCGGCACGGATAATATATTCTAAATTAATACGAGTAATATAACATCCCTTTTGCATGAGCTACATTGGCTCCGGTTTTTTGAAAGAGTTGAATTTAAATTGTGCTGGTTGATATACAAGGCGACACATAACATGGCGTTTCTGTATCTTCAAGACTTTTGGATACCTGAAAATTTGAATGGTTGACGTCAAACTCTCAGGTCAGCCTCTACTTCAGCAGCAGGAAGGGTTGTAAAACCGACCACCTGTCTAAACTTAGTGAGTGGACTTTTACGATGGCAGGCCCGAAAGAGCGAAACTCATAAGAAACAGTGCATCAAAAAATCATTTTCGTTAGTTAAAATAACAATTTTTAATTTTAAAAACATATATAATGTGGGACTGTAAACAGTTTATGTATAAAGCATCTGTCCCATATTCATAAAACACATTTTTGGCGCGTCTTGCAAATCGGCCGCGACTCGTGTTATTGACACCTTTCCACGTTCAAATTCCCACCCATCCTTTTTCCTTACTGCTTGTCTTCTGTACGAATAGTGACATTGACGTCAGCAGACGTCAATTAGAACGAAATTTTTTCGATCTAGATATCGCGAGAGCATTAGTGGTGAGGATTTGTTCAACGCCGGTGAACCAGAACTGTATTGTTTTGGATACCCTGTGAATTGTGTGCACAGTGATATGGATTGTTGTTTTTGTGTGCCGCGGTGAAGTTTGTGTTATCGCTATCTTCGATTAGAAGTGGAGATCTGCCGCCTGCGTGCCGTGTGTGATTTCGGCTGCGACTGCGGGAGTAACGGAGACGTCATACACGAAGTATGGCGAGCAGTCCTTCAGATTCCTGATTTCCCGATATTACTGGTCCGTCAACTGGAATTCCTACTCATCATTGACCTATATCCGTTAACCCAGGTAACCTTCCTTTTTTCCTTCTTTCCTTTACCGCTCTCCCTTCGGCGATTATGATTTACGACCGGAATCGTCATTTTCCAATTTACGAGACGCGCGACTCGAAGATCTCTGCGCTATAAAAATTATCCAACATTATTCTTACAATAATTATGGTAAAAAAAGAGGAATATATCAATTCCTTGTTTTTACTCACTTACACAATGATGGATTATATTTTTTTATGAATGTTAAACTTGAAATTTTATACTCCATTAATGCATCCGACACCAATTTAAATATCTAGGCTTAGTCATAACTAAAAACCACAATAGAATCCGACATCTACAAGAGCCTCAACACATCTTGGAGGAAGTGAAGATCTCTGTGCCTATAAAAACTAAGCTTATAAAATTGGTGAAGACTGCTTTACTTTGTAATTCGAAATGCTGGGCTGTTAGAAGTCACGATGAACAAAAGTTGCCCGCTCTTCCTGAATGGCAGTCTCAGTCTATCTTTTCCTCTTGTATGATGTTCGTGCCCATGTTGATTTGCATCAACTTTTCTAATAAATTCTGCCGATATTTTCTCAGTATGGATTATAAAAATAAATACCATAACATTGAAATATATACAGCATCCTATTCTTAAAACTTTATTTTGCAGCACTGACAATTGTTGCATTTCTTCTTCATTAGTCATAAAACTAATGCTGCTTCAGTAGTTGATACGATGATTTTACAAGACTCGGTAGTAATGAATCTTCTAATCCTTCCCAGAAATGAGATTTATTTAGCAATCTTTTTAGTCACGTGTCTTGTATTTTGAGAAAAGTTCAATTTTTAATCTATTATGATTCCCAAATATTTTATTTCAGTAATATTTATTTCATATATAATATTTATTTATATTTATCATATAATAATATTTATTTCAGTCACTTACTTCAGACTTTCATCATCTATGATAATTGCTGATGTGATTGGTACTCTTTTATTTCAAATGTTCATGAATTTTGTTTTGTTTACATTTAGTTTTAGTTTTATTATTGATAGATTATCGTTAACTTTATAGAGTTGACATACTTCAAGGTAGGTAGTTAGTTTATTACTTCACCTGTAGGTACAAGGGAGCTAGTTAGTTTATTACTTCACCTGGCGATGAAAGATAGTGTTTCTCTCGAAACTCGAGTTGTGCTAATAAACTTATAACATTGTTTTATTTACATCCATCCATTTGTTTTAGTTTTTTTTTTCAGTCATATTACTATATTGTTTAAGTCATTCAGTATGAAATACGATCCCGTTTAGAAAAACCAAACATCCTATGTAAGTTTGTGGCACCTTTCACCATAAAATTATTTCTGTGGAATTTATTGCGAATGCTGAAAATGATTAATTTATTATCATTATTATGGTTGCTAATAAAGTGTTTGAAATTCCGTTCAGATTATCGATGACGTATAAACAGCTGATTGAGAGCTAAATTATTTTCCAGAACATAAATCACACGGTGTTTATCTCTCGGTTAAAGATTTCATGGCTACAATCAGTTTGATATATTGCGGAGCTTCCGTGCATGATACATTGAGAACAAAATTAGATATCTATTCGCGTTCAGGAATTATTTTTTGTTTGTTTTTCTGTTAGTAAAAGGGTAAGCAAAGATGATGGGGGAAAACTCACCACTTCTAAACATAAACATAGCAAGGAATGGTCTGATAAACTCAGTAACGTTTGTGCTCACTACGTACCTTTTCTATCAGTGGCGTAACTACAAAAATTGGGCCCAAATGTAGAACGGATAAAAGGCCCCCTTAAATAAGTATTGTATATAAGATGTACAAATATTATAACTGCGTGGTTTATCCATTAAATATTGAGAAGAATATTAGTCTCTTGTCTCGTATAATATTTACACTTTGTAAGCCATTTACACTCACAAATTATAAAATATTTCACTATACAACAATGCACAGGTCTCTAATCCGAGGTATTAGCGGGGCCTTAGTGTATAGTTGATAATGTTTTCACGTGTTTTTGCAATACACATAAGAAAGGATTTCTTTAATTTTATAATTCCATTTCTCGCCGTGGATTATTAATGCTGGGAAAGGTATCGGAAAGGTACTTACAATAATAACATTTCAATGGATTGTGTTCAATGATTTTTGAGTCTCCATTTAACGTGGGCCTCAATACACCGCATTGGCATAGTTACGGCACTGGTTACAATACAGGGTTACCCAAATGACAGGTTACCATTTAAATTTAACTATTTTAATTTTTATTTATCTGTTTCAGGTTATTCTACATAGCATGGATTTTTGTTTCATGTTCGTGAAAAAACTTTTTTTTACTTATTTTTTTTTAAATATATATTTTTTCTTTATATTATAATCTACATAGTATGGTGATTCGTTATGAGCAATATTCAGCGCAAATACCACAACTTTCAGTTCGTGCTCCGATAGTACCGCATCTTTTCAAGTTGATTATCTCAGCCAACCTTGATTCAATTAAAATAAAACCTACTCATTTTATTATATATTTATCTGTTATGCTATTACTCCTTAACATCCTCTTACTAAAACAATTAGAGACGTACCTACACAATTATATAGAACAAAACCTCCTGAGATAATCTTCAGCATGGAGCGCTCATTACTTTCCAAGACAGAGTCAGTATACTTCACAGATTAAACTCTTGCTCTCATAGCAGTGCCAGACATACATCACATTTTGTATATGTGGCATCTTATACCTCACTGGCTGATAACATACTTTCACTTACTTATCAATTCAATAACCTTTCGATACTGGTGACTTCTAAAATACCATCTTGTTTTTTTACCTGAAAATTGGATCATTTACAAGATATTACTTTTCATATATGTGTTTAAAAAAATTCTACACTATGAAAAATACCACGTTAGAGATAAATAAAAAAAATGGAAATATTACATTTTTAAATAATAAAGTGGCTTTTGGCCTACTTGTAAAAAAAATATACATTTTAACCTCTTGATCTTGATTAGCTTCAAAGCAGACCGTTCCTTCTTCAGGTCAGTACAAAATTTATCAAAAGTTCCTCGAATACAATTTTTTTTACTAAAATATTTATTAAAAAGTTTAATGTACTGACATTTCAATCAATATTTTCTACACCTTTATAACCTCTAAAATATGATTTTATTAATTACATAATAATTTATTTATTGTTATTGTGTTTAGTTTGTTCGTGTCATGTTTACTTTTTAATGAAATTTGAAAATGAAATTTTAAAACATGTTATTATTGAGTTCTGCTAGTTTCTACTACTACTACTACTAAATTGGCGAACGGCCGAGTGCGCCACTGTACTCATACTGAACCTTATCAAGAGGGGAACAGCCGCGCGGGGACGGAGGCAATGTAAGTTCGAAAAGTAACCGCTCGCCAATTTACGTTGGTCAGACTATAGCAGAACTCAATAATAAACTAAAATGGTATATGTGTCAAATAAAAATTTTTTGATTAACTAATTAATAGAAAATAATATTTTTATTTCATTTTTTTTTTAAAACAAAAATATCATTTTTGATCTGGCTGTATTCCACATGAGTGGACCGTAATATACTCGTAATATCTGAAGAATTTTGAAAGGTAACGGATTTTAATGCCACGATTTATTTGTCAATTCAATGAATACTTGGATAGAATTTTTTATATCCCTCTTTATTTATAAAGGGAATCATATCAAACCGATCTTCTTGGAGATATTATTACTCCGCACGTAAGAGATTATTTTAGATATATTTTGGATAGATATAGAGACTTATGGCAGAATGGTTTAACTAAGTTATATTATATATATAAATTTTGACAATTCAAAACAATTCTTGTGAAAAAACGCTATAAACTTAACAAAATTTTTGCATCGGTGAGACTGGAAAAAGTTTTAAAATTACGAGCACACCTTTCTGCAGTAACAATAAATTCTGAATGACCACCTTCTTCTTCTTAATGTGCTATCCGTTATTGAAGATTGGTGATTTTCTGTTGAATTTATTTTGTTATACAATGTGCAGAAAATTACCGGCATTTTGGACATTTAATCATTGTTCCAGTGAATTCCTTCGATAGCTTTTCTGCTACGATCTTAGGTCTGGGTGCGCCGACTCGATCTCCACGTATTGTTTCGACCAGCCGAAACAATTAAATACCTTGGCCGACTATTAGGTCCTTATTTGTCAGAAACGGAATTGGCGACATTCACACTACATAAATCAATCATACCAATAACAAGAAAATCAGGGATGCCAGTCGAAGAAATGAGAACCACTTTATGAAGTTACACATCCTCTTTCTTTCTTCCCCTACATGAGTTGTAATATTTCTCATTGCGGAAGATGTGTCCGAAGTATAAAGCTTTCATTCCATTGATAATTGTTATTAATTCTCTTGGGCTCTTGGGTAAATCTAATTTCTCTTCATCGGTAATGTGATCAACTCTTACCCAACATAAAAATGTTTGGAGAAAACATTCCATGGATCAGCGATATCAAGTACCGTGGTGTTACGCTGAATGCCAAATTCACGTGCAGCAAACACATCCAAAATAAACTAAGCGCAGCAACACGTGCACTTTGCGTATTGTATCCACTAATAGGCAGGAATAGCAAACTTGCCGTCGTCAACAAGCTTATCATATATAAGGCCGTCCTAAGGCCTATACTCCCATACGCAGCCCCCATCTTTCCAGAATAAGATCATCCGATCAGTACTGGGCGCCCCAAGATGGCTAAGAGTCATACAACTACATCACGATTCCGTAATTCTCCCCGTAAAAGAGTTCATCAAACATGTCTCCAAACGTTTTTATGCTGACCTCCCCAAGCACCCAAACCCAACGATTAACGTATTATCAAACTACGATATATTCGTTCCCACGCGACTAAAACGACCCAAAACTATCCTCCTTTAGAAGTTCCTCAAGAAGAAGATCACTGCGCCAGCTAGCAGTACCATACCCCATGATAGCAGAATAATAATAAACCACATAATAATAAAATTTTACAGGCCACTTTGGCATACAACATGATGAAGGAGCAATGGATCCAAAGTGACCCAGTACTCCGTAAGCCACGAAATCCAAGTTCCAAGTTCAAGTGATCAACTCTAGCATTGTAACATCACGCATTGTACGTGATCACTTTGGTACCACTTACGCAATCAAATAACTCGGAGACTTTTTTTTTAATATGACTAGATTGGAATGAAAATTTTAACTCTGACAATATAATATACATTAATATAAAAAAAATTCGTCTTGTTTACACAAAGATTTTATTTTTGAAGGATAAATACTTTTACTGTTGCATAAATGTGTCAAAATCTATCGGATTTATGTTTCCTCCAAGAATGTGTGTAGAATGCCCCTCGTCCCGCTACTAATATTCCAAACCCTTCTTCTATATGTATACTTTATTTAATGTCTATTAATTTACTGGTTTGTAGATGACCCCACATCTGGCGACATACATTTTACTTATTTGATTGTGATTAAACATGCAAAAAATGAATCCTCTAAAAGTCCATAAACTTTATCTGCATGTCAGCTAGCAATACTGTAATTGATCTGTGTTTTGTTTACTTGAACGCTTTTCTGTTTATCGTATATCGCACTCAAAAATAAATTCCGAGTAAAGATTGAATAATATAACCAAAGGCACCCGTTTCACGGTCGGGGCCACGTGAAATGACAAAGGGGTGGTCTTTGCCGTCACGTGACCTACAAGTTACTGATTTTACCCCGGGGTCCGTGCTAGGTCCAGGGGTGGGAATATTCACTCCCAATCGCTTTCCATGCTTTTGTGTAAGGTTTTCCTTTTTGTTAGTCTATCATTGATGAAAAACGGCCTTGTAGATTTAGTGCGGGATACTTTGAAGTTATTTTTATATTCAGAATTGATTTGTACTCGAGCACGCTAGGGATGGAGAAGCTGGCACTGGTGTGATGTAAAGCGACGCACAATAATATTATAATTTTTATTTTAAAATATATTATAATTCCACCGCGAAGGAATATAAGAAATTTCAAAACCGGTCAGCGTTAAACAATAAATCCTTATCCATAAAAAACTTCAACACAGAATTAAACATTAATAAACAAATTGTAATTAATAATGGTTATAATATTAAATTAATAGATAAAGTGTTAAACAAAAACAACAAAACATACCCAGATGTTTATCAGATCATATGTTTATTGATAGTGGGAAGCAGTAGGTAAAAATCGTGTTTTTAAATAATCATATTTCTAAAACAATTATAAAAAATATCCCAAATTCTACGCAAATAGCTTTTTACACTAATGTGAAATTAAAAAATTATATATTAAATAAAAGAATAATGATGATATTTAAAAAAAAAATCGGGGATCTACAAATAAATTTCCAATGATTGTAATCATTTTTATATCGGTAAAACTTGATATTAGAATTGAGGAACACTTGAGATGACTAAATAGTAACAACTTTTCTGAATTTTCCAATCATCTTTTGGAAACAAACCATTATTTTGGTATTAACAAGGGTTTAGAAACTGTACATACAAAAACTAGGGATTTACAGTTAGATAAATTAGCAATTTTAGAAATAATAAAAAGTGTTAATAGCAAGCCAAATATTATAAATAACAAAATCCTTTTTTGATAATTGTCACTTTTTAAATTTGTTTTCATAGTAGTTCATATTACCACCACATATAATGCATAGTTTTGTATGCTTACAGCTATGTTTGTATTTTTAATTTTAATATACATTGTTTTCTAAAAAAAGATGCCATAGGTATCGAAACATGTTAATATATTAATAAATAGTGGTTCAAACAAAGTATTTTGTCTTACTATTTAAACAATAATATTCAAGAAGTTATATACAAACTTTATAATAATAACCCATGAAATTTTAAGCATTAGATTAGACGTATATTAGCTTATACATAATACTGGAGACTTTTTAAAAACCAAGTTAAGTAAGTAGACCTCAACCAGTTTTAACAGCTATATCTTACTCAGATTAAACACACACTATCTATAAAATCAATTATACCAATTCTGAAAATAAATTTAAAGTTTTATCAGCGTGCATATGTATTTATTATTATAACATTTTATGTGCACGTATTATTTATATTTAAGGACATGACAACTTCAAGAGATATGATATATTTATGGGAATTATTGATATATGTATGTGTTTGTATGAATCAGAAGGAATAAGTATTTTTTGGTATGCACCTAAAGATGTTCAGATAGGAACGAAACAGATAGAAAAAAAAAGATATTTACATGAAAAAATTGCATTTGAGCCTCTTCCCGCAACAACACTGTATATCGGTTTTTTATAAATATTGATAGATAGACGGAGCGTCGGTCATCTTGGAGGATTTCTTGATGCAGGTAAAACCACTTCGAAACTGTGTGTAATAGTATTTTTATAGATTTTATATGGTTGTATAATACACCATTCACATTACACCATGACATTCACAACTTAGATCTACTCTAAATGTACAATGTAATTTATGTACAATGTAAATGCTAATACAGAGTTTGGAATGTAACAATGTTGGCAAGTGCGGGAGCGCTGGGCGCAGACCGCGCACCTGGCCGGTCAGTGGTGCCAGCTGCGGTCAGTACTGACCGGTACAGCGTGTGGGTAGCAACACACAGTGGTAGTCTTATACTGCTCTTCCAGGTGAATTCAAGTCTGTGTCCTTTATGTGACTTTTTATTGTATTATTTATATGCAAAAAGTATACACTTAATAGTAGAAATAATAAAAATATGCAACTATAAATCCCACTTTGGCAGGAGTCCTTTATGTGCACACAATTAATTAACGCTACACAAAATAGTATTTATTTTACCCTATTAGTATAAATAACAGCAAAAAATAATAATTTTTAAAATGAGTTTTTTTTTACCGTTAATATTTATGATTATAAAAGCCTACGTCATTAAAATAACAAATATTAATATTGTTTTTATTTATCAAAGTCAGATGAACTAAAACAATTTTAAAAGTGAAAGTTAAAAAATAAACACACTAAAGGGTTAAAGATTTAACTTTAATGAGAATAAATAACAATTCCGCATAATTCAAAGAAAATTCTATAAAATTTCCATACGATTACGAGCCAGCAAACACTTTTAACAGACTAGAAATAATTAAGCGCGCTTTGTGTTGACACGACTCTGGATTATACCCCGCACGCAAACAGTTAAAATAAACATCGAGAATACGGGCTGGGATTCATCAATTGGCGCGGAAATGAATAAAAACTCCTTTAACCTTGCGAATGTCAATATTGTGACGAAAAAACAACATTTATCGATTTTAAATGTAATTTGTTAATCATTAATTTGTTACTCAAACATAAAATGGATTAGTTTTACAATTTTCAAACTGTACGTACGTGCCATCTTATTTTTACGTAATATTTTACCTAGTCACATTTTTAAATATTACTTAGTTATTGACTGTGTGTAATAATGATTGTTTTATTTGTTTCGCAATCGATTAATTTTTTTTTTAGTTTTAATTCGTGTTTGTAATCCTGAGTTTTTTTTTTTTACCATATACCAATATTACTCGATAATCTGGCAAATCATTGAGAAAAAGATCCTTTAAAAGATTATACTCTAAAACTAATTTTCCACATCATATTAAATTTTTATTATAATAAATTCATACTGCCCAAAGATGTAAGGCTGAGTGACAAATATGTTTTTAAACAGCTGAAATACTGCATGTATAAAAGTAACAGTAGGAATGAATCTGAATTCGATAGAAGAGCGCAACTGGATGTGTCTACCACAAAGACGTATCATAAATCATACGGAGTTTAACGGGTTAACTTTGTTGAAAATGCTACTAATCGAGCGTGGGAAAGAGAGAGAAAGGGAAAGAATATTTTTTTTTTGCGTATTAGTAACTATTTGACAAAATATGTTAACATAACATTCAATACCTATTATTTATATTTATTTATTTTTAATGTACCGATTTTAAATAGATTTCACAATCGATAAACCATGGTAGACGTCGTAATCGTAACGAGGTACCGCTGAAGAAGAACTTACGACCACTTAAGACTCTGATAGATATTTCAAAAATGATACTAAGGTACTGTATAATAACATTTTAAAATAATACGTGAAATAACAAAGTACCTTTTTTGTGGATAAAAAAAATAGAAACACTATAATATATTGACAATTTATTCTTAGTGGTGTAATATAGTAACATATCTAATGTATTATTTTGTAAAATACTTTATTAGCTTTTTTGACCATCCATCAATTTCAATGCCGATGTTCCCTTATCACTTTCATCGCTCACTCGTGTTCATTTGTCTCGTAAAAACCCACAACAACATAAAAAATAAAATGTTCACATTTTTAGAAATAAACATTTTAATATGGCACTCAGTAGTTGACCAGCGTCACCTACCGGATTCGCAGACTGCATTAAGTTATTCGAGCTGGTGCATGCTCGATTGAAAATAAAATAAAAACTATCTTGCCCAGTTGACACAAACAGAGTCCACCCACTATTTATTGCAACAGCCGAAATAGCAGATTAAAAGCAGCATAGTAGGGTGGTTTCACTTTTTTTAGTGCCGACAAATCAGAAAACATTAATAATATATTTAACAAAAAACATTCATAATAATAAATAATAAAATCAGGTAGATTTTGTTCGAGTGTGAATGTAAATTATTTCTCCCATTTAATACTCCCGAATTAGGTTATATCCGAAAAAATCCTTTTTTACATCTCTGTACGACGATATGATCATTATAATTATCTGTAAAAATAAGATAAAAAGCTTAATATTATATCAAGCACAAGAATCATTAGTAGTAAAGGGTAGACTAACTTATTCGACGGTTATGGGTTTGATTTCACAAACTTGAAAAATAAATCAAGTGAGGTGATGCGATTATCTTTGATAAGTATAAAAAAACACATCTATTGTCTTACAGATCTAGTCAAGTATTTTAAAAATAAATAAATAAGGCATCTGAGTCAAATAACTCAAGACAAGGAAGTTATCAGTACAATTAAAATCCGATAACTCCAATATCTTTAACGCATTAAGCGATATACATCAGATCAACTATCTCACTATTGAATTATTTATTAATTTTGTTTTTAAATAAATATTTTGAATTTTCTGTTTTATATATAAACAATGTTGGTCTTAAATAAAATAATTTAGAATCATTAGAAATAAGTTAAGCAAGTAAAATTGACGAAAATATTATAAATACTCAACTAAATTTAACCACATATCTTAAAAATTAATTAATTAAGTCGTAACCTAAAAATTTTCAATAAATATATATTTTTTTTTATATTATCATTTAGTCAATTTCCACATCTTCCATCATCGTAACAATTTGTTAGGTGCTAGGTTTACTTTTTTAAATATTATTGTTTGTTTTGAAGTTACATTTTCAGAACATGGTTCTGTGATATTTTGATACCATATTAAAAACATCATATACAAATATACAGAAAAAAATCTAAAAATCTAATCTAAAATATATCTAAAAAAATATTTAATTGACGCAAGTATTGATGGCGCCAGAAATAGAAGACGACCGCGAAAGACTTGACACGATCAGGTAAATCAGATAATGGAGGATGATCCTGTTAGACGCTTCAATAATCGGCGAGGTTGTATTAGAAGATGTATGAAAGCGGATGAGGCAAGAATTGTGTCGGGACAGTAGAATGTGGCGCTTTTTTTATACACGGTGTGATGATAAGTTAGTTAGTTTTGGACATATGGTGGTTTTAGAATGACTTTTGAAATTTGTTTAAACCAGTTGTGAACACCAGTTTGAAATTCTGTGTTTTTTCACCAATCTCAAGCTAATAACAGAATTTATCTCCGAATCAAAACCTCAACACGTGCACATGGTATTGATATGTATCTCGACTAAATTGCTGAGATTATCTCATAGTGTCTGCTTCCATGGACACAGCCCTTTAATAGCCTAAATTCCAGGTATACCATATTGCTGTAATGTACATCTCAAACTGATTTAAATATCATGTAATGAATTATATAAGTTGATTTCAATCCAACAAATATTTTTTATTTGTTGGATCTAAAATATAGGGTGAATTTTATGTTCCAGGCCGAATTTGTTTGGCCGCCATTTTGGTTTCGACTATATTGTCAATTTGTATTTAAAGGTCGTAGAGAGTAGTTAATTACAATTTTGTATCATTATTGATATTAAAACATTTATTTAAATAATAATGGTAATGCTGTTACCATTAATAGTGATCGCTATCATCACACGTTGGAAAACTTTTTGGTGGCCGAATTGAGTCGATTTGGCTCGCATCATATGTGGTTTCAACAGGATGGTGCCATCTCACACACAGCCCAAGCTACACTTTTTATAGTAATTTTTCCCGGCCGCATAATGTCAAAAAGTGGTGATATCGACTGGCCTCCTCGATCACCTGATTTGACGGTACTCGACTATTTTCTATGGGGGTACTTGAAAGGAAGGGTCTATGCCAATAAGTCAACAACAATTCCGATGCTACAGGACAATATTCAAAATTAAATAACATGCAAAATGTGTGTGAATGTTACGAAAAATGTGGTTAAAAAAGCACGTATTTGTGCCGCTGACAGAGGCGGCCACTTGGTCAATAATTATTCCATTCATAATTATTGTAATAAGCCACATAATCTATAAACAAAAACTATATTTAGAAAATGTATTTTATTTTCTAGTTATTCAGAAACAACATCGATCTGGAACATAATATTCACCCTGTATATATTTGGTCTTTCAGATATTAACGTTGTCGTACCGAAAGCTTTGTTCAACGACATTTACGTTCGTATTGTACGATGGTGCACAATAGTACGGTGATTCATGATTTACCTTATCTAATACACTTAGTTCTACCATGAAATCTTTATTTTGTCCTCGTTCTTTCCTCAGTCGTACATTGTCTGATTGTACGATTGACTTAGATATCTTCACAGTACTTCGTGTACTTTTATTTGTTAATCTGTTTTATCACCATAGTAATGTACGATTCTGCAAATTTTGTAAGCCATCATTTGTACGATAGCATTTGTATGACAAAATATTTATACAAGTAGAGATTGATACTATTTTTAATAAATTTTACATTGTGGTTTTCATTCATTTTAATATAAATTATTTTACAGAACTTTTTAAATTTATATCCTCAATATTTTTTACATCTGGCATTTGCGCGATGCAAAACTTTATGCGACAATATATTTAAAACACAAAGAACAATACATATCTTAAATGTTTATTCTTTCATTATATTACCTTACTGTTTTCAAAAAACTCGGGGATTTAACCTATTATAAAAATCTCTTTCATAGTGGTTTTTGGATCGTTATGGTTCAATTTAGTAAGCTCAAATCTAATAAAAATCGAGTAGAGAGTCTGTGAGATATTGATTTTGATTTTGACTCTGCTTTTATAGTCCCCATGTACATAGTACTGAGATTTATTTTCACTAAATCTCTTTAGATTTATCTCATCGTGTATCCTTCCGTGCTCGTGGCAATAACAGTATACAACTTTCAATTTCTTAGCTCATATGATACGATTATATTTTAATTTTCAGTTATTTTTTTATACACTTTTAAGTATTACTTAAATTACTTATTATGTATACACTTTTTGTATCGATCTGAGAAATTTTCAGCTTGATAAATAAGTATATATACATTATGCAAGCATTTTATAGAACCTAATGAGATTTTTAAAATAAATTACCAGTTATCTTTGACTTAATAATTCCGTTGATACGTGTCACGTTATTGCACGTTGAAAAGCTATTACTAATACACTTTCTAATACAGATTGATTATATTTTGCACCTGGATTTCTAAATAATTTTTTCAGTGTACCACGTCATAGTATAGGTATGCTTTTTTATTCATCCAATTTATGTATGTTTAGACTTGTTTACAGGTTAAATGAAATATTACTCAGTTATATTATATAATATAAAAAATATATAAATTTGTATGTTGTTAATAGGTACATTACAGTAATCAAATAATGCATTTTTTAAATCAGAGTATAGTTACTCAACCTAGAGCAAGTTCATGAGTGTCTGTATAAACTTACTTTCGTATTTTTAATTATACTCAGACTAACTAATCAATTAGTCTAAGTATAATAAAAATCTAACAAACTATCAACTATCCGCGTTTACTCTCATACATATTCTTATGTATGCATTTTCGTAGATTATTGAATATGTAAAGAGGTATTTTTCGTATGTTTTCTATTTCCGAACTTCATGTTTTTTATTTTAATTTAATGAAACAGATTATCAACAAAGCCCTAATAAAAAATCCTAATAGAACTCTAATACCTAGATTGTCCTATAAAGACATATTAAATTATAATGTAAAGATAATAAATACCTATACACAAATATCTAATAAAAAATTCAATAGACCAACGTAAAATAACCACATTGATAAACGAACTATTAAATTATACCTTTAAATAATATAGGTGTTTTCTATAGTTAAAAATTATTATAAAAAAATTAAAAATCTTTTTGATTAATAAATTAATAACGTAGTACTATAATAAAATATTTTTTTTATTTAACAATTATGAATGACATGTTGAAAAAAAAATCAAGATGGTAAAAATATTTTTTACTAGAGAATTTTGTTCAATAATGTAGAATTATTTATTTTTTATTAAAATTCTCATGTGAATTTTATTAAGATAATTCCATGAAATGGAATATAAAATAAAACTTACTCGACTAACCCAGGGGTCGGCAGACATTCTAGTTGAAAATGTCAAATATTAAGTAGAGTCTCAACATTTTCACACAGCTGCAGGACAAATTTTCACTGTAGCTACACAAACATTAATGACGAAGAAAAACGAGATAAACTCAAGATTTTTATTTTAAACTCAAATTCACAGTACAGTCGTAGTAGGTTTTTTTTAGAAGAATATAATATATGGGAGTTATAAGCTTCAGTATCTCAGTGCTTTACTTATATATCAAAAAAACCTTAATAATAAGACACTTTTTGAGCTTTGTGAAGGTGACTAGTTAGAACAGTGACCTTGATACTGTCATAAGTAACTACTTGTTCAATTTAAGGCATAATTGTAATTGATAGTCAGTTAATTTGCTTCTGAAGTTGTAATTATTCAGAACAGACGGTCTGTGATAATTTAAATATGAATTAAATATATTAATTAGTAAGATATAAATATAAAATCAATTTTATCGAAAAATATTGTTATTGTGCCACCGGAATTCTAACCTGGATCTCTTTCCAAACCGGGAAAGGTGCATTATCCAACTACGCTACAGCGACAATATATTTTCGAGTGTATAAACTTATTAAAATTAACATAATAAATATTGAACATGTGATACTATTTATGAAAATCCACAGAAATGTTTATGTACATAAGTATGTTTAGGTGCAGAAGATAAATAAAAAGATAAAAAAGAGGGAGAAAGGGTGTTGAGGTTGCAACTATTGTTGCGGTAAAGGGAGAACAAGACTTGTTTGTAGGTAGAATGATTAGTCAAAATTGAGATTGAGGCGGTTCATAAAAAGAACCCTTTAAGCGCAGTAAGGCTAATGTTGAACAAGTCAATTTCTGTAATTTTCTCATTATGGTATTTGCATGACCGGTGAATGAATGAATTTTATATGTAAGATGTTCTACTTCTGGGAATGTGGAAGAGTACGGATTGCCGGGTTGATCTAGATGGCACATGGAGAGATATTAATTCCAATTGGTTGGGACAATCGTTACAATCTTTCTAATTACAGTATTTAATTCACATTTATTTTTATTTGATTCATGGATTTGAATGTTCGTTCGCATAAAAAGGTATGATAAGTATTAGTTGTTTTATCTTGTCATATGTTTCAGGCAAACTATTGCATGAATCAAATATGATTGTAGATGAAAATATGAACCGGAGTTGAAAAGTCGCAAATGGTTATTAAAAGAGCCGCGGTCTGCCAACCCCTGTCACCAACCCAATGAAATCTTAAAGCACGCCCGTCTCCCTTCTGTCAAATATTCACCGCCTTAAAATTATTTAGTACTGTATATGTTGTCTATATAAATATTATGGAAGTAAATTAAATTAATTTTTAATATTTTTTAATATTGTATTTTAGTATAATTCTGGCATACCTAAAAAAAATATAAATATGTGTATATTTTACTGATATAAATGAAAGAAAAATCGCGCATTTTGAGAACACAACTGCGGGTGACTTTATCTGTAGTTAGTACTTGCAGAGTGTATTGCAAAAGTGTGTTCTAGATATTTTATCGTTGTTTTTTGGAATAGGCAATAAGCTCTCTGTTTTCATAGAAATGTACGTCGAAAAAAATGGTTGATTTATGGGTGGTATGTCGGATAAATTTAATATCCTTTTTCACGATCCATCATATTATTATGTACATTTTCTAGACCATTTCTTTACGTTCCACGCAACAGCTGTTTAATATTTACCTGCAATACACGAATATTATCTAATATCACTTTCCAAAACAACAATGTTTTTTTGGTCTATCGAATAAATTTGATGGTGTAAATATATGTACATAGCTGTAACACAGTTGAAGACTCAATTTATTAAAAAATATAATTCTTGATATTTTATACGTCCATTTTTTTTACATAAACCCATTAAACATTAGATTAAGTACGTGATAAGCTATCGATAAGTAATGATGTACTTCTATTTAGTTGTAGTTAAATAATATATCTTAATGTCAGACAGTTAAGTTCTATTATAATATAGATAAATGGAAACATAAAATACATTTCACAGAGTCACACTAATAACTAAATTGTTCAAGTTCCTACTTATAATAAAAAAAATATACAAATTAATATTGTAAAATAAAATTGAAAAATATAATTAGTCCCTCTGTTCCTACAATACTTAAATCATGGAGTGCATAAACAATTTTTCATAATTTAAATTTACGAGTAATAAAAATACAATCACAATGAAAATTATTTGATATCCCAGTCTTAAAGAAATAATATCATGAATATCCCTTTTAAGAGATCAATGAATTAATGTTTCGAATTATTGTCTTATTTTTTAGACGTATTGCTAAATCAATTATTAATATTTTTAATGATAACACATTTTCGGTGTGAAGTTGCAATTTCAGAACATAGTTCTGCAGTATTTTTAACACAAATTAAATTAATCAATTAGAAAGATATACACAAAAATCTAATAATAATAATAAAAAATTGCAATTTCAAAACAAAAATATATATTTCAAATTTTATCAAAATTTTATAAAATTATTCTGGCATCTCCAGCATATATTATACAGAGGTATTTGGGATACATCGCAATATAAAGTTGATTGCTTTTAAAAATAGAACAAGAGATGTATATATTGGAAAGACTACAGAATATAATTCATAATTAATCGAAAACGTGTTCGGTTGATATAGCGAAAATGATAACGCGTTTCCTAGGGTAGGAAATCGAATCCCAGTGGCCACTGAATATTTTTTTAATGGATATATTTTTTTTCTGTATATCATTCTAATTTATACATTTAATTTGTGTTATTAATATTTATTACAATCTACAACTATTTTTAATGATCATACATACGATTACAGTCAAAAACAAAAAAATATATTAACATTTTATCATATATATTGACTTAATCAATGTTCCAGTCAACAATTTGTTTTAACCCTATTGGTTCATTGATGTAAATAATGTCTGTCATTCTTTGTTCATACGTCTCTGTGTGTTTGTCAACGCCTTGGCATTTTCCGGATTTAAATTCGTGAAAATATTTATCATTTAGATTCCTGGAAAACGATCGGTTCAGTAATAATAAATCATATACCTTCGAGGAATTGCTCTCGGTGATTTCACCACGAAAGCATCCCAAACTCTTTCAGTAAAGGCGTGAGTTTATTGAAAAATTCCAATAAAAATCTGAAACTGACACTGAAAAACACTAGACTCAAATTTTCATGAAAATTGAGTGTGTATTAAGTAAGATCGTTTTAATCGAAAATTGTTTTGTATTTTGATTTAAATATCATCATGCTTAGGGTGGCTTGTCAGCACCTTGATTTCCTTTGGGTACTGAATGATTATGCTAATCCAACGATTGTCTGTTCTCCGAGCGATGTAATCTACTACAGACATTAAACACTTTTCGTTTTAAATACAGTATTGTTCTTGCGAATAAATTCGTCGGATATGGAAATGTACAGTCCTAGATGAACATAACTATTGACTTGTTCTAGTTAGGTTTCATTTACATGAATCTCTATCAACTCAGTATAGCCGTACACGATGATTTAAATATAAGATTGAACGTCGATTTTAATTCATTTTAAATTTTTATGCAACGGCGAGCTGGACAGTCCTGAACACGTTTTAGCAAGATAACAAATTATCACTCATTAGCTGGCCGTGCGCTCTGCACTCAGCGTTGATTACTCGGCTTTAACCCCTGAACCGATCAACATCGTTACACTCCGAACTCTGTATTAGCATTCCACCGTATACATATTACACGCACAGTGTTAGTAAATTATTGTCAAACGTATTCAATATACGCCGTGTTGTTTGTATGTGTGTATCTATTCCGCCAATTTCTAAATATCTCCTTCCTCTTCTAAACAAGTAAACTAGCGTGAATACAGACACATACGAACACGATTGATAATCCGATATGGGGATGGACTATTAATCACATATATGATCTTTATGAACCTATCTCATCCACAAACACTCGTACACGTAAAGTGGAAACAGAGCCAGAGTCGAATCTGAATGATTTAATAACTCCCTTGACTTTTCATCCCTATTAGAGTTAACTCATATAACTATATATAAAAGCGTACGGAGTACGTAACAAATTATACATCAATAATATCTACTCGAGTGAAAATATTTCCCATATTTTCTGACTCGTGTTTTATCGTAATATTTGGATTTAACTTACACTAATAATGTGCAGACTATACATTTTGTTCTATACGATGTTCTAACTGTCATGTTACTGCAAACTTTCCAGATAATTGACAGAGGTGTATTTTGTTTGGAAATGTTTTTGTATACGATTTTTCGTGCTTTTTCCTGACAAGTTTTGCTGGTAGAAAATCATCGACGGCAGCGGCGAGCACGGCCGGTAATCCCCGAGTTCAGAAATACGATTTACGAAGTTTCTAGATTATGAACGGGCGGTATATTGCGCAATATCTCTCTCGTTGTGGGATCCCTTCCGATCACGTATAGTTGAAGATTTTTTTGAAGATGGTGTGTGAGAAATAAGTTCCCGAGGCATGTAGAGGTACAAAGCGCACAGGTGAACTTTGTGAACTTCATTTTATTTACATCACCTAAGGTATATTTATTTTATTTATTTACGATACAAATACTTTTTTTACGTAATTCTTCAGTACGCATTATAATAATATGAAACAAACTAAAAATGAAATCAAATGAACATTTCAAACAATTTAATTTAAAAATTAATAAAGAGAAGTTAATCAAGAAATGAAAAACAATAATATACATAACTTTATTTTTTTTAAATTGCGCTCGTACTGTTTGAATAGTATTAAGTATCACGTACAATTAATAGCAATATATAAAACAATAACAGCCTTAAGAGAAAAATTTCATTTTACCAGTTTGAAATTCGAGAAATTTTACATGAATTAGATATGCTTTCAAGATAACGATAATAGTTAAATTATTATAAGTATCAGATAAATAATTAATGATGTTATTTGTTACATTAATCAGCAAAGGTTTCAATAGAAAGAGACGTCAATAAAATTGTTGATTTTTTCGCATTCGATACAAGTTTTAAACATAACTCGTGTCGGGAGTATTTTCCACCTTTTTTCATATTTATATTGGTATAAAATAAAAATTTGCGTTGTCACTTACATTAATCAATCTAAAATTATATCTTAAATACTAAATTAATGTATTGATTATAAATATATACATATAAAATCAATTTTGTCGAAAAATATTGTTTTTGCGTCACCGGGATACGAACCTGGATCTCTATTTCCAATCCGGGGAAGTACACTACCGATTGTGCTATAACGCCAGTATTTTTCTTGACAAATTTTCGAACCAATATGTTACATTTTTCAAATTAATACACCTATCGTTCCATTATTTGAAAACCATCTACATTATTTTTACAGAATCTCAAATACCTTTGAGTAAACCGACTGCAGACGCCAGAATTATCAATTCATTTTTATTAAATTTTGGACACATTCATACAACATATATTATTAAGGAAAACATATTCTTATTGTGAAGTTGTAATTATTCAGAACACAGGTCTGTGATATTTTAAATACTAAATGAATGTATTAATTATGAATATATACATATAAAATCAATTTTGTCGAAAAATATTGATTTTGCGTCACCGGGGTATATAATATACAATATTTTTCGACAAAATTGATTTTATATGTATATATTTATAATTAATACATTAATTTAGTATTTAAAATATCACAGACCTATGTTCTGAATATTTACAACATCACAATAAGAATGTGTTTTCCTTAATAAAATTATATCATTTATTGGGTACCTAATTCATATGTATGAATATGTTTTGAATTCAGACAAAGTACCTATATATATTTAGATGGTTGCCAAAATCATTGTTCTAAATTTAAAATTATTATGATAATTTTTTTTTTTTAATATTATCGATTTAAAACGCCACGTTGGCGTTTTGGTGATATGTCTGTTTCATAATTATATATTATTTATGAAACATACAGCTTTCGTTTAAAATGCGACATACTTAAAAAATATTGCAACATACTTAAAAATAACGTACGTAAAATGTTTACTTTGTTCAAGAAAACATTGTCTTCCCTTAAAATCAGTAAAAAAACATATATTTTATGAAATTTGCAGATAATTTTGTGAATAAGTTCAATAATAATTCATAATGTAGGTAAAACATGCGTGAAAACATAAATTTTCGTCATTTTTAAACGAAAATAATGACAGCGTGAATTCTACGACCGTCATGGCAGGATCGAGCGGCGTATGGGAAGTTCGATGGACAATTAAAATTATCGTATTTTATATGACTGAAAATGTATCATTTAAAAACTTATTATTGTATTTTTTATATAAAACTTAGTTTTAAATAGTAGCTAAAGCCTCAAAGCATGTAAGTAACTAGAATATGTAATTAAAAAATATAATTTGGACTATATTTATATAAATTATGTCTATACTATAGTTAAAAAATTATTAATATGAAGTGATATTTACATTCTCTCGGAAGATTTTGAAATACTATTTGCTAAATAGTAAATATCTTTCCGTAAACGCGACATTAAAAGTGGCAATACTATACGAGAGGCTCATTTCCGGAACAGAATATTTATGTTAAGCTGAATACTTTATCTTTACTTATTGAGTAACATGTTTCAAACTGGTAGTATTTGCAAGGGAAAAGCTAATACTTAAACAGATTTGATTTAATTTAATATTAAAATTAAGAATTTAATAGTGTATATTAATATAATTTATTTTTAATAAATGTCAAAACAATTATCATAATTAACAAAGTTTGAATTATTAGATTATGTGCTATTAACACTTGCGTCATATATCTTTCTTACCATTCTCTCCTCATCCATCCATTCCATATGACCTAAGTGATCCTTTCTTAATCTTACTCACTATAATAAACTTTATTAAATATTACACACGTTAACATTAAGAAACGTGTTTATTTGGTTGAGCAATAAGATCATCATTTTCAGACAGCAGTTAATACAGCGAGAGGTAGTAAAATTAGTGTATACAATATAAAATTTGTGAGAATATTTATACATCTCAAATACATATTTGCAAGGCGAATTGCTAATATTATATTTTATTATAATAAACGTACGTTATTAATGAAGCGAACAGTGTTTCTCAAGTATATCCAGTCAATCGATCGATACTCCAAAATTCATTGTAATATTTTCAAATACTTCGTGATAACTACCATTAAAATTAATTATTAACACAATAAAACCTCTTATAATAAACACTCAGTTATTGTATCTGAAGACTAAAATTAGATTAGGGTTCAAAATTTACGACATGATATA
Source organism: Eubasilissa regina (assembly GCA_022840565.1). Classification (NCBI taxonomy): domain Eukaryota; kingdom Metazoa; phylum Arthropoda; class Insecta; order Trichoptera; family Phryganeidae; genus Eubasilissa; species Eubasilissa regina. Next base: position 19,085,706 of record JAINEB010000013.1, read on the forward strand.
TTCGGTCTAATTCGATTTATAATTCTCTTGTGTTTTTATATAGCGTAAATTATTCTACTGTGGAAAATATATCCCGTGCATTACTCTTAACCAGTGATAGTTAAATCTTTATTGTGATTGTGTTCGATTGCAGTAATGATTGGTAACTGATCATTCGTAATTCATCGAGCAATCACTGTTAAACTAGAAAATTAACCTCTCACAGTTAAATCTTAATTACCAATTATCGTTAAATCTCATTTACCAATCATCGTCACAATCACAATATAATAGCGGTTTACCATCACTATTATTAACTGGGGTATTTTTTTTTCTTTATCGCGAAAACAAAATAAAACATGAGAACTAACAAACATATTATAAATGTAGTTCAGTGGGTCATGCGCTGGATTCTCATACAGGGGATTTCGCGTTTTATTCCTGGTTTTGTGATGTGTTTTGCTACAGTAATTATTGAGTTTCGTAGCCTAAGAAGGAAGCAAAGCAGGGTTACTTTAGAAATTTTCGATCATTAAAAATTCAGCCACTCCTATTCAAATTTACTTACATTTTGAATAGCAACAAAATAAGCATTTTTTCACAGATTACCACGTGACCATATCAAGGGCTCATTATTTAAAAAAAATCATTTATAAGCCTTTCCCTATTCAAGCTTGTATATGCCTGTAATCCCTGAATTAGCAATATGGTGTCTCAAGTTAGCTAAAACTAAAGGCAGAATAAAACAACGCAAACTGTCAACAACTCCGGCTACCAAGACATTTAGCATGGCAGAAATGTGTTTTGAAGAAAGTATTTTCATTTACGTCTGATCTAAGACACAAAAGAGGAGTGTTTCGGTCCAGACCTCAGATATAAAATCTTAGTAGACCATGAGTGTGTATAAAAATATCTCTGTAAGCCTGTTTAATATAAAAATTACAACTACTTCTATTCCTATCGTTTTATTTTATTTTTTCAATCACACAATTGATTATTAAAATAAGTAATTCATTAATTGTTTTTTTATAAAACTGTTATTATTATGGCATCAACTCACTATGCTTATAGCAGATAGTTGGGTATTACCTTCTCTACTCTTCGAACTTAGATCAAATGAGTTTTATCCTTGTCCAGGTCACTATAGAATGGGAAAACTTTCCCAAATGATTTTTCCAAAAAAAAAATTTTATCTAGACATCAAAAATTCTTTTACGAAGAATTTAATAAATTGTCAACTAAAAATAACAAGTAATATGTAGTGATGGGAAGTAAATAATTAAATAAATTTATTGTAAAATATTTGATTTCAATAGAAAAATGACACTTGTTTTTGAAGCAACCAATGTCCCGTGTGTCACGCGGGGGGAAATTTGATAGAAAATTGATACCTTTAGAGCGAAGTAGCAATTTAATTTATAATATATGAATTAGTTCTATATGGTCATTATTTGGTCATATGGAACGGATGAACGAGGAGAGAATGGTAAGAAAGATATATGATGCAAGTGTTGATGACACTAGAAATAGAGAACGTCCGTGAAAGACTTGGCATGACCAGGTTAAATCAGATAATGGAGGATGGTTCTGTTAGAAGCCTTAACAATCGGCGAACTTGTATGAATGTGGATGAGACGAGAATTGTGTGTAGCGCTCTATCATTTCTGCCTACCCCGCGGGGAAATGACATGATGGTAAGTTAGTTAGTTGGTTAGTTATGTCAATATGTGACTTTTTTGTTCCGAAGATACATTATTCAGTCTCTATTGTACGAAATTTTAAAATTTGAACTAGAATTACTCAAATATTTTTGATATGAATATTACGTTAGTTGGCAATTTTATTTATAATGTTTATTTTCTTAGAAATATCATTTTTGTTTATAACGAATGTTTTATAAAGTTATAATATAAAAATAATTCTATCTGGATTCCACAATGGATGGATTCATATAATCACAAGGGTAATCGGCTTAAAATCATTCAAAGATCTATTCCCCGCACCCCCTGGTTCACCAAAAAGAAAGTCTCCGAGAGAACAATATCAAATATTTCTAGAATAAGAATTAGACATTACCAGATAGCCTCACACAATGTAGATGGCTTTCAAATAATGGAACGATGGATGTAATAATTTGAAAAAGTGTAATATATAGGTTCGAAAATTTGTCGTCTAAAATACTGTCGCTGTAGCATAGTTGGTAATGCACCTTCCCCGGATTGGAAAAGAGATCAAGGTTCGAATCCCGGTAGCGCAACAACAATACGTTTCGATAAAATTAATTTTATATGTATATCTTTCTAATTAATACATTTAATTAGTTAGAAAATATATTATTGCTCTAATACGATGCTTGTATCGAATCAAAGGTTTATATATCGTCATTATGGAAGTATTGAGATATTATATCCAATAATACATATTGTACGGTCTCGAGGTCGTAGGATCCATAAATAATTATTGATATTCCGGATTATAAGGCTGAAATGTTTAAGGGGAGATGGGAAATGACATAAGATTATTAAATTGGAATGAGAGTAGCTAAAAGAACTAGTGGACCTGGAATAGGAAACGGAAGAATAAACTTACCTTGAATGATGACCGCCACGTTTAGGTCTTCGTGTAGCTGCCACGTACAATGTGTGGCGCTTGTTGATGTCACGGTTATTTCTCATCCGAAATCGGTTACTTGACACGTTAAAAATATATAATTTCACACGATTTGATAGATGATTAAGATTTAGAACAAATAATATATGTATACTAGGCGTAACTCCACCAGTCATGACTTATAACCAAGGGGTTGATAAAAAACTTCACTAGTATTCGCATTAAATTATTATCAATGATATATAACCACAAAAAAACGATCAAAGGTTGATCAAAATGCACTCCACCCTCGAAAATGATCAATTTATATTAGTACAATTATAGATTTTGATCATATTTTTATATATATGTCAAAGGCACCCCCATAATATAAGATCATTATTTTTTAGCTTTATTATTGTCTAAAAATGTACTTAAATTTTAAATAAAATCAATTGTACACTTGTACGATGCACATTTATACCGGAACTGTAATTGTTCTGATTCGTATTGTTTATCTTTAATAAGGTCGACATATTAGACGTCATGTTACGTCTGCGAATTTAACAACAAGAAAACGTGCACGGCCGTGTCAAGAACAGAACCTCACTAGTGTTGCGGAGATTACAATGAAAAGGGAACGGGCGAAGAGCGTCGCGTCGCGACGTATATGTAACAATAACGAATGAATCCGTAACAATATGTGTTGCACGTCAAAGTGTGTTTATATGCATGGATACTGAATGCATATTACTTACAAATAATTTAATTATATAAACAACATTTTTACTTTTTTTTTTAATAAAAATTATCCTAAATAATTTATTTTATTTTATCATATAAATATGTAACACACCTTATTTATTATTATCTATTACTGCAATATTTCAAATCTTTTTATCATGAGTAAAAATCTCTTAAAAACGTCAAAAAATTTTCATTAAAAATTTAGTTGTATTATTACTGTTGTATATTTTTCAATTTCAAATACACGTGCCTAGAAAGATCAGGAAGATTATCTATTGAATGATGGTTATGTTAAAAACTTCAATAACTATAAATTATCATTTATTCCACACACTGATTCGATAACTAATGAAGGTCTCAAAATGTTGGAATTTGTTTTGCGGACTGCAAAAAACTTTTCAGACTTACACACATATAAAGTGCTCTACACTCTGTGGTCAGGCCTCGGGTAGAATATAATTCAGTCATATGGTCTCAACACTTCATTGTACATTCGACGGTGGTTGAAAGAATCCAGAGAAAGTTTCTAAGATTTATTAATTTTAAATTAAATATACGCTCTGAGGATATCAATTAAGATAATCTCCTTAGCCGTCTAAAATTGTTAAACTTATCAATGAAAACGTACGATGGCCGACCTTATATTTCTATACAGGATCATCAATGGTATGATAGACTGCTCCCAGATTATTGGTCTACTTGACTTTCACGCACCATTGAGGTCATCGAGACAATTCATTGTTTTATTACAGTGGTAATCTCAGAACTCATGCACTAGCTCCACTAACTCCACAGTCCCCAGGCTGCATTTTTTGGGGAATGAATATGCGGAGTTAGTCAACATTTTTGCTGTTTATTTAATTCTTTGTAGGACTAGACTATTATAATTGTTTGTGTCTCAACTCAATAGTAACGGTAAAAACATAGATAAATTTTTACTTCACATATTACATTTATTTTTAATTTTGATTATGTAAAAACATGCTGACACTATGAATTTTTTTTTCTTTGTGTATTGCATTTCTGTTGTAATTTTCTATTATTTTACAAATTCTGTTAATACCTGAGTAATAATAAATAAATAAATAAATCTAAGCGAACGTATGAGAAGATGTATTATATAACTTTGAATAAGGCGAAGATTAAATTATATATTAAGATAGAGAATTGTTTTAAGGATTTTCTCTCTGCTTTCTCTTATGTCATAGCGAGAAAGTAATAACATAACTATTGTTTAGGTAGTTTAGATAGGTTGTTTAGTACCAACTGTATATAATTATAGAATTAAGTATAAAAAAAGAACTCTTGTTATAAGCTAATAAGTCATTATGTCAGTTTTATAAAAACAATTATAGCATGGCATAGATTATACATATATATATTTTTTAAATAAGTAGAAAATATTTAGTGTAAATAATACATCACATAACTTCTTTTAATATTATGATTATTAATTAAATATTATGGTTTTTTTTCATGAGTTGTAAATACGAGATACATATTCAAAAATAAATCAAAATAACAGTAAATATTAACAGTTAAGATTTAAAAATATGTAATAACCGTAAAAGTGTTTTCCTAATATGAAAATAAAGAATTAAAAATAAATACAATCTAATGGATACATCAGTTCCTTACTAGGTACTCAATACTAATAGAGATAATCCAGATATATAAAGCGAATTACATAGAGATACTGTACACAAAGAGGGCTTGATTCCATCTCAGAGAGATTAACTTAAATATATATATATAACTAGATGCTTTCTTGGGGAAACTCGATCAAATAATGTAATACATTGATAGATGAAATAAATAAAAAAATTGTATTTTAAGAAGATCAAAACGTTTAAATACTTAGATTAAAACAATAATCCTCTTTCTTAATGGTACATATTTATATAAAATTCTTAACCGTGGACAATTTATAATAAATCCTCAGACTAAGATGATATTTCAGTGTAGCTAAATTAAAAATATTACATATTATTATACATATATTATAATAATATATGTATAATAAAAAATAACATTTTTAAGATTTATGTAAATTTTCAGTGTTAATGAATTTTAAAACAACAGTAAATGAGGTGGCAGTTTCTTTATAGTGTTACATGATTATCTTAACTTAAAACAACTAACATTTGCATTAACTTTAGTGAGGCTTTGATTGCTAAGCCACACAGAACATATGAATGATGTGCCAGCTCCTAAATTTCTGTCAATTAATAAACCTGAAGGAAAAATAAAAATAAATAGACCCAAAATGAGGTAGCAAAAGAGCAGCCCAGTTTTCAGGATGGTGGAGGTGTACTCTAGAGGCCAGGACCCATACCGGGTCGAGAACCAAGAATGAAAATGATGAAACTTTTTATTACATATAAAAACTATTTATTGGAATACATGTCATCATTTTCATTAATATTAGACTTTTTTATCCACCGTTGGATGAAGGCGTCCCAACTCTGTTCATTGTCATTAGCTACCACGTATTACACCAGAATTTTATGATTTTGTCATAGTAAATTAACGCATGTGAAAGGTATAAATTTTACATGGTAAGTAAGGTAGTTAATTATAAATATTCAATCTCTAAAAGTAGAGTAATTATAATCTTGTGAGTAGTAGTATTTTTCTCTAAATTGCATTATATTATATACATAAAGAGAAACAAAAGTAGACTAAACGCAGTGAAAATGAGATCACTTGGACGTATATTGTATTATATTTGATCCATTCGCGACAGTGAAGAATGAAACTAGGAGAGAATGTAAATCTGATCTTAGAATATTTAATAAGATTAAAAAAGAACCTTTTTTTAACCATATTTTTTATTTATTATCTTTGTTTTATTAACCGCTTAATTGAGTTTAAATACATCTACCGGCTTCGAAAAATACCATTTTCTTCTTCAGGATGTCATAACTAATTAAAAACATGTATTATTGTTTATTTAATTTTTAACTTAGTGCATACATAAGCACTCCTATATATTCTCTAATGTAAACAAGTATTTTCTTTCACTAAAACTTATCTTTTCATATTTGGTCAGATTCAATTTAAATCTGTTCAATTTCTCCTCCTTTCTTATATTTTCTGGCATTTCATTAAAAATCTTCATCGCACTATACATCATCGATTTCTGATATTTGGCCTTCTTCCTGAATGGCAGTCTCAATCTATCTCTTTCTCTTGTAAGATGTTAGTATTCACGCTGATTTGCATAAATTTTTCGTGTAAATTCCGCTGATACTTTCTTATGTGATGCAAATGTGGATGGCACCAGACGACCATGCTGTCCACGAAAGATTTGGCACGACCAGAAAAACCAGATGCTGAAAGACAGTCCTGTTAGAAGCCTCAATAATCAACGAGCGTGTGTGAAAAGATGTAATGAAGAGAAAATTGTGTGTCACAACAGAAGAATGTGAAAACGTGAAAGAGAAACGGCGTGATGGTTAGTTAGTAAGTATGTTCATTAAAAACCTAATTCTGATAGGCATACGCAAAATAATACCGTAGGTAAGGGTGCAAATTTACTCAAGTGAAGATTTGATGGTGAAGGTAGGTATGTATTAGTTGGCCAGTTTTCTTCCCACTCAAAATACAATACACAACGACTGAGTTAGCACGCTTCAAACTAATTACAAGAGTTTCGAGTGTAAAGTTTCATCCGCGTACACGCAGCCCAATAGACATACTGAACCAAAATTTTAAGGTAATTTAATTTCAAGAGTATAAGCCTGATTAGTAACCATTCTTCGTTTTCTTATTCTCGCTATTTTATCATCGTTTCGTATCCTTGCTTCATTGCCCATTATTAATTTTGTCGGAGAATGAGAATTACATTATTTAAATTTACGACAAAAATTTATAAAAAGAAAATAAAGAAATTGTGATTTTTTCACGGTTGCAACTATTAATTTATTAAGTATGAAAAATCTGATTTCCTTAAATAAACCGGTTTTCATTTAGAAAGAACAATTGCAACAAGTGTGTAACAACTCGTTTCAAAAGCATGTAATATATATTTTTGTAAGTATTAATTTTTCAAATATTAAATAAATACATGGTGCCGGAAAACTCGTAGGAAATATAACATACACGTATAGCTCAAATTTTCTTGTACATTATTTTTGGCGATATATATTTTATGATTTCCGTCGACGTGTGTATGTACAGAGAAAAAATGGTTCATTGGAATATATAATGCTTCTAGGAGTATTTATTTTTAATATATGGCTTTTATAGTCTAAGTATGACAAATAAATTTGTTAGTTTGTCAAACTTTTATTTGAAATCGGGAAATTTCATATTTAATAAGTGACCGAAAATATGTAGGTTAGTGTATATTATTAAACATGATTTATTTTCTATTGCTAGTCGCTATTCTTGATGCATAAATATTGAGTAACTATTTCGACTAGTAAAAAATGCATATTACGTTGGCGACCTGTTAATTTAAATATTTTCTTATTAAGGAAAACGCATTCTTATTGTGAAGTTGTAATTATTCAGAACAGACGGTCTGTGATATTTTAAATACTAAATTAATGTATTAATTATTATTGTTGTATTGAGTATGAATAATATAATTTTTCAAATTTTTAAAAATATGTAATTCTTTGAGTCTTAATTTAAATAGTTATTTCAGAATTCAGGAGATTGATAGTAAGGTACTTTCATTTAATTTTTCATATCATATTTATGATTACACTCTTAAGGGATCAGATTTTATCTAGGAGATTTTTCGAAAGCTCTTGATAGTTACTCAAACTGCCATCACTGCTAAATTATTTTTAATATAAGGAAAAAAGTAATCTGTTTTAAATATTCCAGATTCTGAATTCCACTGAATGATTTTTAAATTGGTAAGTACGTAGGTACCGACCTACTGTAGATAATATTTTTTTTACTGAGAAATTAACAAATTTTAATTTTAAAAATATAGCAAAATTATATTTATTATTAGAGGCTAATATGATAGAGACTTTGGATAACCCTCGTTATATTATAATATGATAGCAAATTTTTAACTTATAAGTAAAATACCAAAATTAAATGAGAGACGAAAGAATACAAATATTAACATTTATATATATTATTTACGTTTTTATGATAGAGTAAAGAATTTTAAAATGATTTTTAGTATTTATTGTAAAATAAACTTTGGTACTCAGAATTAAGAGCTGTGTAAGCTTTCTTGTTCTAAACGAAAACATTTTTTTTTAAACCTTAAAAAGTTATCATCAAAAATGAATGGTTTCTGCTAAGAATAGACGCCCAGGGCAACTCAAGAACATTGTAAATATACAAAGTCATACATGCACGAGGTATGTGCTAACCATGTAGGGCTTCCAATTTTGCTAAAACCAACTAAAATACAGTAATTCAGTTTCAACATTCTCACTATTATAGTATTCAATACAAATGCACTAATTATATTTTGGTATTGAAAGGTTCTTTTTTTTAAATATCGAAGTTTTTTTTAATATATACACCGTAATAGCACTCTCTGTAATATAATTGCTCGTTACAGTTATAATAATTATTTAAAAATACTTTTTTAACAAAAAATATATAATAAAAAATAAATTATCTACCTTATAATATTTATAAAACCTTTATTATTCATTTTTAATGAAATCACATTTTTTATGAAGTTGGTAATTTAGAACATAGTTCTTAGATAATTAAAACAAATCACTTAGAAAAATACACAGAAAAATATATGTATTAATGAAATAGTTCTAATAAATTTCCCTCTCCAAGCACAAGAGCTCGTTTCCTTTTTGGAGAGGTAAGCGATTATAACTACATATTGGAGCAATTAAAACTATATATTTTTTGAATATTTAACGCAAACTTTACATTGTGGTTATTGATTTTGATTTTTTAAATAATTTTAGATCATTTCCACATCTTTTATCATAGTAACAATTTAAATTAGTTACTAGATTTAATTTTTAAATAATTACTTTTATTTTTTTTATAGAATTTGAAAATATTTGAAAAATTTGACTCATAGTTTTTCTTAGTTTATTTCATATCCTGGTCAAGGTAAACGTATATACAATATTTTATGAAAATCTAATGAGGTTTGGTTTTTTGGGTATCTTTTTAAGTAATTATCTAATTTATTTTTTATTCTATTAAAATAAATCATATGATTAATACATTTTTTAATCATACATCATCATCATCATTATCGATGGTTTTCTGTACACTTCTGAATGAAAGTGTACCCAATTTTTAAATATATCTCCCCCTTTTTTTATATATCAATCTATATTTTTTCCTATCATGAGAATACCAGTTCTAAAATATCGGTTTCAAAGAACGTCGTCTGATATTTGAAGCCATAGTTTCACGGCTTATGACCTCTATTTCAAAGGTCGCTTGCCCGGAGAAAAATATCATTAAAATTCATATTAAGAGATGAAATCATTCCAAATGTGGCGGTGTGGTAACAAAGGAAGCCATGTATTTTGTATGTTTTTTGGTATCTTGCTGTAATGGAAATGATCCGGTAAATTACCAAACCAAAATGTACATTTTACTACCTACCAGGCGGGTAATTACTTCCCTTCTGTTATTTATTAGTTTCTATAATATTCTTGTTTACAAATTTATATTTAAATAAATTAAATTAAATAGAAATTCTTATTCTCCCTAATAGATTTTTTAATGCTAAAATTAATTTGGAAAAGGTTAAAAAAATTAGTATGCAGTATAAATAACAGATGGGATCCTTCCATTTAGGCATCTTGAGATGTAGATCTACAAAAGAACGCTCATAATTAGCTGGATGGACGAACAAAATAAAAAACGAAGATGTTCTGAATCAAAAAAATATCAAAAACATTATAATCCGACAACTGCAATATCTCAGTCATATTATGAAATAAACACAAATGTGTCAGATCGCACTAATTAGTCATAATTCGAGGAAAGGTTGCTGAACGAACAGCGTGGATCTGGAAAAGGTCAAACCTCATAGCTCAAGAATGTATTACTTACAATGGGTTCGATGGACGAGGGTGTAGGGTTAGGGTGGTCGGGGGATGGGTATCTGTATTTTGAGTGGGGTTCTAAAGAGTAACAATGCAAAATTTGTAACGAATGACATTCAATGTAATATAATGCACATACAGGGTGTAACATACCTAATCCGCAATATTTTATGAGTGGATACCTGACTAAATTAAGAGTCAAAAATATTAGAGAAATATGTGTCTTTTCTCAACCATGTCCGAGATATAAGCATTTAAAAAAAAAACGTATTAATGCGATGGACTAATTGAAATATTTTATTGATTCCAAGTTATATATTGAATACAAATAATAAAGGATCATTTAATTTCGAGCGGCTAACCTAATTTTTATAAGATGATTTTGGGCCACAGTCATTAAGATTCAGGTTCGAGTCTAACATGATTTTGTAAAAGTTTAACATGATTTTGTAAAAGCTTCAAACAATATTTTCCGTAACATTCTGTGTAATATAGTTGGGGGGGGTGGGAGAGTGATCAGCGAAAGAATGCCTATGTTTTACACGTGGTTCTAAAGAATACGTATGTAAAATTTTGTTTAGATCGATCAAAGGGTATAGAATTATATAGAGAACAGACAGATATTGAACAATATATACAAATATGTTTGATTTAATGTTTCCTTGGAGAAACCTACGACGATATTTCGACTGTAGGAAATTTATATCTCTCGCGAAAAAGGATGGTTGTACCATACATGACAATGGCACCGTGCCGAAACGTCGACCTTTGTTGCCCCTAGGAAACCATCTACAAAAAAAAAAACATAGAATATGTTTATTCAGCGGGGAAACATAAAACGGGTACTGCATTTGAGAATTTCGTATTATTTTTATATACCCTCACTTTTACCATGTTTTTTTTATTTTTACCATACAAGTTACCTTCAAAATTTTCTTGAAAACAAATAGATAAAAAGAAAACAAACAAACGAGTATCGTTCCTGGTACATCTCATACATTAATTATCTTATCTTATATAGTTATCTTGCTTTTCCTATCATAGGATGTAGTGTCAAAAAATAATATATAAAAAATCAGAGCATATATCATGCTGGGTTGATTTAAATTTTTGATAATCATTATTATATTTTTCTTCTTAAAATATATATCAAAATATAAACCAATGCATTTAACTGTTACAAAAAAAATCCGATTACTATAAATACCTACGAGTATATTATTAAAAAAATATTTTTTAAACATTACTATTTTTACATCATTAGCAACAAATTTTCATACTAATATCGAATTTTATTTGAAAAATAATTACACCTGGTCATCTAATTATTAAATAGCTTAAGATGTTTGTAAACTGCTATTTTACTCAGTAGCGTAATGGTTAATATCTCCACCAGGGATATTGTAATTTAATTTATATTACATATTTATTCATTTAAATATTACGAATATTTTTTTCTAACCAGCAAAACATATTTTACGCAGGGTGTTACAATACGTGAGTCTGAAAAATGTAACTTTTTTTACATAAAATTTCTAAATGACTGTAATCTTATTTAATAATCTAAGTTTGATTTTAGAACTATTGTGGATGATTTAGATTTAAAATATCAGATTTCTAAACGAAAATAATATGGATAATGATTCGTAAATTCGTAGATTCCCATCTGGCAAAACTGATTGTAATCTGCAAATAAGTTTTTCGTTGAAATATTTCATCTTTGATAATTCTGTCTTAGTGCTTGATTGATTTCATATAAATGAAGAATAATATTCGTCAGAGAAATTTGAGAAAATATTGGGAAAGAGGAGACGATAACGCGATCCAGCAATAAAGATGATTAAAAACGTAATATTTTACGGAAATAAAAAGGATGAAAAATAACAAAATATAAGAATTTGATGATAAAAATCAAAAATTAAAATGACATGAAAGTTTATGGAAAAGAATTTTATGAAGAAACCATTAAATTGCAAGTATTTATTCCGTTTTAACGGCTGCTGTGGAGATTCAAATGCATTTATATGACAAACAGAACGTTAATTTGCGTTTTGTATAACAAGTGTGAAGTGAGGTGAGAGACGGTGAATATTTGAGACATGGGGGGACATACGAAATCCGAGAGTTATCTACAAAAAATCTCATGGGAGCAATATCAGTATTTCAGAGATTTTCTCAAGTCGCAAATCTCTTAAAAATCTCATCCACCAACCGGAACACAAGGATAGGGATGAGTGGAGAAGCAAAGGAGAGGTCCAATACTAGAATATTGAAGACTAATTGATGATGATGGTAATTCTTACATAGAATATTAGCTCACATGGAAGACGAAGAATAATAAATTGTGGTTCAAAATACAGATGAATTATTCATCTTCGTTTATTCAATGCTGAGCGTCGTGGTTCCCTACAACTTAGTACACTATACTTTTTTATTTCTTGAGTCCCAGTTTTGAGTCATATTGTTAAGCGTTTAAAAATGACTCTTTCAACTCCTTTATTTGGCCTATTCACATTGCAGGAAATCGTCCTTTTCGTTTTTTCTCAATTATCTATGTGATCATGTGAGCTTCTCGAGACTTATGTAGTTTCTTCTGGCAACATGTTTAAAGTATGTCATAATTCTTCTCCTGCATGTTATCAAAAATTTTCTCTAATCTTTAACTCCTGGAGTTGAATACAATTATGCAGGGAGCGGCAAAACCGACTAAGCGGTTAGGAGGGGACAGTACTCGGGCGGTGGAAGGGGAGGCAGATGCATGTCGTCTCCCTCTGTTTCGTCGTTGATTCCATTTCAGTAGTCACCATGGTTTGGACCGGAGCACATCGGGCTTTACCGTGCGTGCGTATTTTGAAAACAACCGACCTGTGATCGCGATGCAATGGCGATGGTTCAATATTCCGCGCAACAATACCGTTCCTATTATATACACAACTCGATCCTGAATAAGACGTTGGATGAAACTGTGTTATGAAACAGTTTTAACCATCAGCGCTCAGATGTCTGGATGATCACTCTGTTACGCAGGCGCGAATGAAAAAAGTGAAAGTGCAGTCACGCAAGGTCAAGGATTGTGGGTACACGCATCTTCGGCGTGAATACGTATCCCTCTCAGTACATAATGGTGGCGGGGATATTTACAAATCACTAAAATAAACCGACACAATATCCTTGTCGTTCCGCGCCAGACCTGATAAGGACAGCGCTTACCACGTTGTGTCTACACCCAGCGATTGTTACCAAAATTGACATCGAGATATTTTCTCCACCGCCGCGGCTGTTCGTCTCCCATCGACCGTCGCCTCGCCAACTTGGCCAGGGACTGGACCAGCTGTCTGGAGTGGCGCCACCTCCCCGGATAAGTCGCCTATGGATTTCAACTAGCATCTCTTTTTAGTGGCAACCGTTAACAGAGATCAACCGTACTTTAGTACATGTTTTTTCGATACAACAATTCTGTAATCAAGAAGCCTTGTATGTGTATATGAAAATTATTTAATATATAAATAAGCTCTTGTTAGTCTGTAAGAATATTAGGCTTAATTGTTTTGTTAACGTTTATCATTAAACACCGCCCAAGAGGCTTTTAAGTTATATGTATTCATTATTTTATTGAAGCTATCCTTTTGGTGGCCCTCGGGGCAGTGCTACCATCCTGACTTAACGATGAACCAATACATCGGGAATGTCTTGAATCCTGCCGAGTATCTCATGTTCTCGCTGAGCAACCAGTTACGACAAAAGAGAAGGAAATATTTTTCGTAAGAACTGGTAGCACACTAAAAAGTGATTATTGAAGAAAATCGGATTTTTTAATAAGTTAACACCGTACCTCGCGATACGTTTGAACAAGCTGTACAAAACTTCAGAGATCGTCTTTAAAAGTGTGTTGCTGCCAACAGCCACCATCTTGAGGACATAATTTTCAAAACTCAATTATTATAAAGTACAGCTAACTTCTAAAATAAACATTATTTTTTTAAAACATTTCTTTACCCCCAATATTTTTTTATAACTCCTCAAAACTGCTTAATCGGTTCTGCTACCCTGTATACTACACAAGTAAGTAACTGTATCTATTTAATCTATTTCACCAGACAGATTTTTAGTTATTTTTAGGATGGGCAGATTAGATGGATAGGTACATATGTTTGTCAGATAAGAAAACCCACATTGTATATAATATATAATACATACGTTGTATATAATACATATCTTTCGAGTAAAATTTCCAATAAATTAGTCATGGATTAATTGGAACGCTTAAGGAAACCGCTCTGTTTTTGTCATCTTGGAGTATAATTAATTTTTGGTACAATCTCTGTCTGGGTGACCATGATTGATGTCGTAAATTAACAATCAGACTATAAGTAGTCTACCCAGCTCCACCGCGAAGTAACGCTTGGGAGAGATATGAGAAAGGGTAAATCTCTCAAACTTAAATTACCCTCGGGTGCTGTTTACTTTAACCACTTTATTTCCATAATTATTTATTAATAAAGAGGCAATTAAAGATTATTTACACATTCAAACACAAAGAAAATTTTACCCTTTTCAAATAAATGCAAAGTAAAGCTTTACCCCCGCGCTTTTCTTACATTTCCCCACCTTATTAACTTCAGTTGTTAATTTATATCGTTTCACATTTATCAACAGCGTGAGCCTTGAATGCTGCATAATAAACTCGTTCATGCACGCTATGCACTTGATTCTAATGCTGCAACCTTACTGCGATTCTGCCGACGCATAAATCGTAGCATGATTTTCTTGAAAGTTAGTTTTGCAAATGGAGTTTAAGGCGACTATACTTCTTTTTTTAATTCGCATAAAATAAAATATTCACAACGGTAGTGTTATGACTCCTATGGTTTATATTCAGTATAGTATTACGCAAATGAAAAGAAATATATTTTTCTCCCTGAAAAATGGTAAGAAAGTTATGCTAATAATGTGGAATTGCATAGTTTTATGAAAGAAAACATCATGAACAATGTAATAAATATAAGTCAACATCTTTCGCAAGAGTGTCATTTCTTAAAAAATTTCCAGAGAACTACTGCTCGCATGCGAAATTATTTATTTATCAATTAATCGATTTCTTTAAGCCTCCAATTAAAGGATTATTTCTAGAAATGCCCTACCTTTCTTCTCACGGGTCTCTCATGGGCCTCACTTGCAAGGTAGCCATGTGATGTGGAAATAACAACAACAAAAAATTGTTGCGAAATTAATGCCACAATTCATGAAATTGCTTTGACTAGACTTCATTTCAAGAGATATATATATATATACGTTAATATTTTTCATCATTGTCTTACTCTCGATGAAAGCAATCGTGTTCATATCATAGAATAATGTTGGCAAGTATACCGATCCATAAGATTTCTTATGCCATGTAGTTGACGCCATCGGGTGTCAACCAAGTCGGTTGATCGAATTGATGACATTACACGAAATCTGGTTCCTTCTATTATCCATAGATCATTAATTTTTCCATGATGTCCTCATATCTGGTGACATGGTGAAAATATTTGAGAATTCGGAGGCGTACAGTTGCGAATCCATTCCTCGATATTTAATTCCTCTATAACCGAGGCATATAGTTTGCGGAGCATGCATCGCCAGCACCAAATTTCCAGAGCATCTTTAATCTTGCGCTCCCATGCTTCTGCTCCAGAGTTCTGACCAATTTTTTCGGTTTGGTCTAATCGTTTTGAGATTTTCTATAGCAGACCATAGCGAACATTCATATAGTGAAGCATTAATATGAAGTGGTACATATTTAGATGAACATATCCAGCACATTAAGTTATTTTTATTTGTTAAACTCGAATTTCACCATTCAGATACCTAGTCTTCAAAAATAAATGACAGCTTAACAAATAAATACACAAATCATATTTTTTAAATATTTTCATCCAATATTGTCTGTTTTCTATGGAAGACTAGCTACTGTAAACATACGTCCATAGTTGCAAGCGTTGTATAAACTTGTAGAGGGTCTACTCGCTCCTCACAGTACTCGGCCGTTCAGCCAGCCGTTGTACAGTTATCTCATTCCGTTTAGTACCGACCGAAATATAGTAATAATACATCGCAACATAACAACTCCGAGAAGCTCGCCTGAAGCAATCTGAGTACTTCTAGTCACTTTATTCTGTAATTTAATTTTGAATTGTGTACATTCATTTGTGCATCCAGCGAGAATTAATGCCATAAATTGTTAGTCCATATTTCATTTCATTCGCCTGCTTTAGCTACAGCACACTCTGCCACATTCACGTACAGGCAGTGAGATCTGGGAAGTTTTGGGGTCCTCAGTTTCACCTTAAACCAAATTTCAGTTAAACCAAATCATTCAGATATATCTACACAGCTCATTAGTCTATTAAACAGCACCAACTAATAGATAACATATTCACTCCTAAAATGTAACGTCTAGTTCACTCGAGTTGCTCTTCTTATAAGAATATTTGTTTCCAATACTATGAATACAATTCTTATTACATCAATAAAAAACAAGTTTGTAACTAAATAACAATTATTAAGGAGAGAACATTCTTATTGTGACATTGTAATTATTCAGAACATAGGAACGTACTAACTGAATGTATTAATTAGAAATATTATATATCCCAGTAGCAACAACAATATTTTTCGATAAAATTGATTTTATATGTATATCCTTATAATTAATACATTTAATTAGTATTTAAATAACAACTATTATAAAGATAAAAAGTATATTTAAAGATCTAAAGGAAAAACAAATGTCACTCAACAGATCTATTAATGCAGTTGTTTTATGATATAATAAGTTCTAACTAAATGGTCTGGAAGCAAATCTTCCGATGTGCCACGCACGACTCGCAATTATTGTACTCAATTCGCGGTTTGGGCGCTTGATGCGCTACGGTCCAATGGACATAATTTTGCTACTTATTTGGTATGTTAATGTAAGTGCGCAATTCATCTGAAACAATGGTTGATCCGAGTGCTATATTAGCTTATATTAATGGGCGAAGTAGTTTCATCGCGTCGTCGTAAAATATGAAACATCCTGTATCCTTGCTTATCATTTGCTGTCGCATTACCATGGTCCCACAATCCAAGTCTTTTTTTTTTGACTCAGTTTCCTGCTAGAATTCGGCAGCGATTACACTTTTACCTACCTCTCATGAGGCTTTTTATCAATCTGAATAATATCGTCTGGTTTGACCTGCAAATATTTTAAATTCATCAGAATATCAGAATTCCTCGATATTCTTCATCAATTGACACATCTTTTCTGCTATGCAATTTTGGACATTTGTTGCACCAAATTTTTGTATGGTTATTTAAGGTTCTTGCTGAACCTCTATTTCATAGGCAATTCTAGCACACGATGGTGTCCTTAATGAACAAAGTAATGATACAGCATTTTGCTTATTTAAATCATTTCTACTAGAACAAATCCATTATTTTTGGTAGACTATTGCATATTCCTTCGAAGCAGTCAGAGCGCGAAATAACACTCATATTGTTTTTAATGAAAACATATTTTTGTTGTGAAGTTGCAATTTCAGAAGATAGATTTTTTTTTATACAAATTAAATGAATCAATTTGCAATATATACACAAAAATCTGTTATTACCTAGATACGAACCCGAAAATGGAAAGGAAAATAATAATCGTTAATATTTTCTTCGGATAGGAAAAGTTCCGGGTTCGCATCCCGGCAACAAGTAATTATATCTTTTCCAAATAATTAATTCCAAATAATAATTTTATTACTCATTTTGACACAAACGCCAGCTAAGATCCAACAACAGGGACAAATAAACCAAACTAAATTAACTAACATCCAAAAACTTTACTAAACTTGCAACGAAATTATCACAGTTCAGGGGCACTGCAGGGGTTGACAATATTTATTCATAATGACATATTGTATGTACACAATAAACCGTCGGATACATACCTACTGTAGATTCCGAATAGCTGTGTACAAAGTATAATATACAACGCTTAAGGCAACTGTGTAATTTTGAAATATTTGTATTTAACCTTTCCCAAACCATGCAGTAACATAGGTCTACCGCTTTTATTAAACCTGTAATATTTCGGTAAACAGACGCAACATACAACTCATATTTTAGTTAAATTGAAGGAGAATATTTAATGTTAGAATTTATTAGTTATTTTAGTGAATTTATTTGTTAATTATTTAAGTGAAAAATAAAGTATGTAAGGCGAATTCTCCAAAAATAATTATCTTTCAATTCAATCCGTTGTAAAATTAATAGGTTGACAAAAATACCATTTATATCAAGACAAAAATAAATAACATATTAATTTCACAGTGAAAACGATAACAAACATATGAATATAATGATGTCTCTTTCTCACTAATTAAAGAAAGATAGATAAAAAGAATGAATGCTCCGAATTATAATATATATATATATATATTTTTTTTTTTTTTTTTTTAAATATTTAATGCTCTATATTTATAGTAACTTTATGGCACTAATCATTTTTGTAAAAGCATTTTTCATATTTCAAAGGCTAATAAAAGTCTAATTTCTTACGGTAACACGAGTTGACAGCATGGCAACGTACGTGTATTTTATATCACGGTATGGCAAAGATTAAGAAAAAATCTTTGTAAGTTTATGTTTTGTATCATGGTTGATGTGTTAACACTGTGAGATCTAAGTGCTAGAAAGAATCATAAATATTAAATAAACAATTCACTTTGAAGCTGAGAAAAGGCAAGGATTTACGAAAATAAAAGAAGAGGAGATTAATTACAACAAATAAATAGTATATTTGAGAAACTTTGTTATTTTCATAATAATTTAAGTTCTGATGTACATTTACACTTCCGGTAGTGCTTTATGAGCCGAGTCTCATCTAATTGAGGTCACTATATATTAATTCAGGAGGAATATTATGTTAATATCTTCCTTTTTTTTTAAATAAGAAATGAAACAAAATTTTTTAATTTGGTTTTTATTTATCAATTATTTGATTTATTATAATTGTGTTTGGAATATGATATCGGTCAAGCGGCAGCCTCTGGAAGCGGTATAAATGTGTGATCTTTTAACTATATTTTTATTAATTTCACTAATTTCATTTCAAATATTGTCCTATAGCATCGGAATTATTGTTGGCTTTATGACGTAGTCCTTTCCTTTCATTTACCCGCACAGAAAATAGTCGGCAGCTGACAAATCAGGTAATCGAGGAGGCCAGTCGATATCATCCTCTTTTTGACATTATGCGGCCGGGAAAAATTTCTCGCAAAATTTCAAGCGTAGCTCGGGCTATGTGTACCGTCATGTTTTGCAAAGCGCATGTCTTGCAGGCCCAATCGACTCAATTCAGCCACCAAGAAGTTTTCCAACACGTGACATATAAAATATTTTAATGACTTCAACACATTGTTGAGGCACTAGATATTACATAAAAAAATCTAATTAATTACTCACTACAACTACTAAATACGAACTGACAAATATCTGCCAATCAAAATCGGCCTGAAACATAATATTCAGCCATGAAGGAGGAGAAAATGAGAATTATAAAAGTGAATTTCTAGATCTCTAAAGAATAAACTGATAAACCAGATCTAAATTTAATACCACAAAATACTGACTCCTGTATATATGATCCTAAAAAACCACGTTTTGTATGAATGTCTGAATCCGCTCGTCTCATTTCAAGCAGAATCACTACAACACCCCACCAATTTGATATTCATTAGATGTGTGACCTAATTTGTACAGCTATCAATCTACCGTCCACCCCCGCACCTTTCACCCTGTCAAACCTCCCTCGGGGACAGCTGTCCTTTACGGCTGGACAACAACAGCCACAGTCAGCCAGGCCATTTAACTCCAAACACGCGGAAAATACAGAACAACTGGCCGGTTGCTGTGGATAGCTTTGCTACCCGAGGGTAACAAACTACGATGTTTTTGCTGCTGGAAAATATTCTGTCGCGCAGTATAATAATTAATTTGAAATTGAAATTGGTATTAGCATGGTATTGAATATATATTTTTAGATTTAATGTATTATTTAATTTCCTGATTTTTCTTAGTAATATAAAATATATATTTTTTAATGTACTTTATTGTACATTAGAATATGAAGTAGGTATATATATTATGTAAATAAAAACACGTTTTAAATATGAATTAAACATATTAATTAGAAAAATATACATATAAAATCAATTTTATCAAAAAATATTGTTGTTGTGCCACCGGGATTCGAACCTGGATCTTTTTCCAAACCGGGGAAGGTACATTATCAAACTATGCTACAGCAACGATATTTTTAGTGACAAATTTTCGAACCTACATGTTACCTTTTTGATAGTAATACATTTAATCGTTCCATTATTTGAAAAATCCATCTACCTTATTTTTACGAAATCTCAAATACCTTTGAGTAATCTGATAGCAGACGCCAAAATTATCATTTCATTTTTATTAAATTTAGGACACATTGATAATTTTATGTGTATATCTTTCTAATTAATATATTTAACTCATATTTAAAATAGCATAGACCTATGTTCTGAATAATTACAATTTGTCAATAAGAATGTATTCTCTTAATAAAAACACGTTTTGTTATGTATTATTCAGATTTTAAAACATTATTCTATATGTATTCAAAATAATATTTTTCAATGTTAATACAGACTAGGTAATTAATCAATCTATTTTATTTAATCTGGAAAATTTTCAGTACTACATATAAATAAATCTTTTTAATTGAAAACGCATTTTATTATGAATTTTTAACTTTATTTTTCTATAATATTTAAAATAAATTAGTAAAATGTTTGGAAAAAATCTCTGTGATACTCATTTTGGATCGGTACATAGATTTTTCTGTACATATTTCTAATTGATTCATGTATTATTTTTTTGTTACGAAAATTGAGTATTTTAAATTATCATATATATTTATATTATAAAGTTTACAATATTTTATATACTACTATAATAATTACAATTCAAAATTTATCAATAAATTATGAAGTTTTAAAAGATGGTCAGATACCATAATTTATGATTTAAGTTTTAACTAATGATCTATGGGTTAAGTTACGTTATAATATTACCCTCACGATTGTTATGTTAATTTTTATTATACTTAAGAAGGTTATATAAATGTTTTTACTTTATTAATAAATATTTATTTTTATCATTATCGTTTTATGAGTAATCATAAAGGGTGTCCAGCGGAAAATTTTCAAATTTAATATTAAATATTTTTAAAAAACTACGATGTTATTCTTATATTTTATTTATACAAAATAGAGTTTAACGATACGGGTTTTACGTTTTATAAACAATATCGTATAAATGCCGTCCATTTCTGTCGAGACACTTATGCAATCGAACTCTTAAATTTTCGAACACGCGAGAGTATAGCGTTAGTTCAATGACAGCGACTTCAAGGCAGATATTTTCTTGTAGGTCCTGAATTGTTCGATAATTGTTGCTGTAAACTCTCGACTTAAGATATCTCTATAAAAAAAGTCGCACGGTGTAAGATCCGGTGACCGAGGTACCCAGTGTATGACTCCGTAATTGCTGATTAATTTATTGGGAAAAATTCCCCTCAACTTCCTCATTGAAACTCTAGCTGTGTATAGAGTAGCCCCGTTTTGCTAAAATTGTGTTCTGTTGTTGAACTCGGGAAACAGCAGCAGTTGCGGTACTAAAAACTCTTCGATCATTCAACAATACACGTCAGCTGTGACTATCTCTTGCTGGTTACAAAAATAAGGGCCAATTATCCCTCGGACAGAAATTTCATACCACACTGTCGTTTTTGGACAATGCAAACATTTTTGATGGCAT
The DNA here is from genome assembly GCA_022840565.1 of Eubasilissa regina. NCBI lineage: Eukaryota > Metazoa > Arthropoda > Insecta > Trichoptera > Phryganeidae > Eubasilissa > Eubasilissa regina. Next base: position 19,107,905 of record JAINEB010000013.1, read on the forward strand.
TCCCTTGGGTTGTTGGGGTACTAGTAACTTATTTTTTGTTTATTAATATAATCGTTGATACGAAAATGTGCTTCGTCAGTAAACAATATGTTTTCAAGCGTTTGTGCTGTTCCAAAACGTTTCAGCATCGTTTTCGCTAACATTTCACGTAAAAAATAGACATTTTCGTTGAGAAACTGCACGATATGTAGTTTGTATGGATGAAACTGTAGTTTATTTTTCAAAATAACGTGCACTGTTAATTTTTTTATTCTAGTACAGGCTGAAATCTGCCTTATCTATTTACGCAGATTGCGCATAATTTCATGTCGAAATTGAGCCACATGTTCTGGCGTCACTGCTGACGTTGATGGTCCCGGAGGAGTTTGGTAAACCATTGTCTCTTCTCATCTGAATTTTTGAACACAACACCAGATAAGTTGCGTGTTCGGCCCATCACTTACTCGTCGAATATTAAAGTAAGTACAAAAAGCGCGACGCGCACGAACCAATGAATCACTGCACTTTAAATATTGCTCGACCGCGAACGCGCTGTGCGCTCCCTACCAGTGGCTCATTGCGACTGACAAATCACACTCGTCGAACGATCGAATATTTGAATATGCCAAAGAACACACAATTACCAGTAATTGCAAATAATGCTAAAAATATATTTTTTATTCCTAACGCCTACAGATGCATTTTAGCATTGTAAATTAATATTCCTTTTTTAAATATTTATATTTATTAAAAGTGGTACCTGTTAATGAGCGCTTTATTCAAATTATCTAATAATTTAATATTTTATGCAGGTTGCGCACTGTTAAAAAAAAATATATAATTTTAATAAAAAATTTAACGAGAAATATATTTCATTGTTAGAAAAAATCTCGGAGACTAGCCAAAACAAATGAAACACGTATATAAAATGTATGGATATTGGTATTGCCTCCGAAGCCTTATTGGAATCAGATAATGGGGGAAAAATGTCTACTACCACACTTTTTTTGGTACTTGATTTTGTATGTATAATATACTTCGGAATATATTATACACTCGTATGCATGCTATGATTTGATATTGGGAGATAGATTTATTGCATCGAAAACTACATAAATAAGACTGAAAATATACAGAAAATAAAAACTATTTGATAGAAAAATTTTTACGATATATTCGGTAAAAATAAAACTTAATTTAAAAGTGATTTAAAGTTGTAAAGATGAAAAGTTTCACACTTCACACCTGGTAAAGTCCTTTTATTTATGATAAAACTAAATTATCATTATAAGCTTTAAATAAATATTTTAATAGTGACTTTTAAATATAACAAATGTAAATACTGTGGGATATAATTGAGATACATATAATATTATGAGTTAGTTATGCAAGTCGTAAAAACAAATATAATATATCGATCTGTTAAATCTGAATATTTTTGGTAAAATTAATTAAACATTACATTTAACAGAATTTACTAAAGATTTTTTATGAAAAAATTATAATTTATTTTGTTTTATCTTGTAGTCAGGTTAAACTCTAATTAAAAAATGCGCTCTACGAATCAAAGTACCCACTTATCAACCTTTACAACACGGTACTAATCGTCAGCGAGTCGGGAACGGTGGGAGTGTTCACAGGCACCTACTTGTGCCCTGGACGCAGGGGAAAACCAACGACTGAGTCGGTGTCTCGCGCTCGGATCAGTACGACGCCGACTGCCGTCGCGAATGGACGCCGGTAGTATTGACGCCGAAGCTCTCTCGCTCGCCGCTTGTCGCCGATGTCAAAATATCAAATAACTTTTAACATGAGTACTAGTTTGCTTGATTTTAAAAGTTTTAAAACTCTGTAAGATTAAAGTGTTTTATGATGGAATCAGAAGATAAGTACACACGAAGTCCGAAACAGTTATAAACTTTATTTTGTAATGATTTTTTTTTAGTTTATATCAGTAACTATCCCAAACCATTTAAAAATGTAACAACAAATTTGTGTCCGTAAAATAAGCGACACGTATGTGATTCAGACAATTTTTATGGTTTAATTATTTTTAACAAACACGGAATTTTTCTGGATGCCATCCGACGACAAAGGTAAGTCTATGAATAATTAATTAAAAAATGCGTACTTGTAATCTGTCTGTTGTCCAATTCCACTAATTATTTATTTTGATGTACAAAATCAAGTAATTAAGTGAACTCGATATTATTTTTAATCATGTTTTGGTACATATCTAATTGCATTTTAATATTTTAAATTATTTAAAAAAACCATAAATTACCCTGTATGCTTAAAATGCCCATGTCCGTAAATAAATCTATTAATCAGGGTGTCATTTATCTGCAAAATCAATACAAAAACAGGAAAACGTTGCCGCGAGAAAAAATACCACTTAGCCAGACAAAAAGAGACATTTAATTTTTTTGTCATAGTAATTGTATTATAAATTACATCCCCCAACCCATCTTTGAAATAATCCTGTAAAATATTTTGCCCGTCGTTTAACATTTTCACGACGGACTTACCAAAATAAGAAAACCTTATAAAGTATCGTTGAGCCTGTGAGATAAAAAGTAATGACCTCATTTGTAAAATTGCCACGATGATGGCTTTATTCTTTAGAATTTTTTTTTTATCTTTAATAAACAAGAATATCTTAAAGATATTTAAGCACTTTTCAACATTTTCGTCGAACTAAACGTAAGTGTAACTGAATATGACTGGAAGAGTATAAAAATTTCAAATAATTTTCTCGTATCCGATTGATTACCCATTGAGAATTCTTTAATAATGTCAAATGATTACATATATATAATATAATACAAATAGCAAGTGAGACTCGGAAAATTTATTTACCAAGTCAGCAATACAACTTAGTCGCCTGATTTATTTACATAATTTTAAAATCTATTTATTTAATTTTTTTTTAATAAGATAAAAGTTTCTTTATTATCATGTTTAACGTCATTTTTATCATCTATCTATTTACTTAAAATGATATTTTTAATTTTAGGTATATTGTTAACCACGCCCAACTGTGTCTTATTCCAATAATATATGTACATTATAAAATTTATTCAGTAACCTTACTTTGAATAGAGTTAAAAAATTATCTAAATCGAAAAATTACTACATATCTACTAGTTTTATCGTATGCTATGATATTTTGAAGGTAGTTGAAGGATGTTTTTGATTCATCAGCCGAATTAGGAGGGGTTGGGCCCCAACATTATGACTGCAGTACAAAATTTCTATACAAAAAAAATTTTTTTTTTCAATTAAAATCGGCTACATACGTACATAATAGTCATACGTGAAAACAATCGTGTATTTTTTTTCTTTATTATGTTACTCTTATAGTCGCATCACAAAATTCAGTACTTTTAAGAACTATGTTTCATATTAAGGGGTTGTATCGAGGGGTATGCCCGTCCAAAGACGCTATCTATCTTTTAGAATCTAATTAATTTGTAATCCTAGGACGATGTAATGTGATGAATAGACGTATAAAATAAAAATATAATTTATACCTGATTTCATAACTTATTCTTGATAATTTCATGATTTATTTTACTTTTAGAAGATTTAGTCATTTAGTCTATTATCCGGATTTTCACTTTGTCTGGATTTTTAGATTGCGGTATTGCAACATAGAGTTGACTATGTGAAAATACAGCGGTGTGCAGGTCAATGCTCAATTTTTAGTCCTCGCGATTTGTTAATGGTGATGGTATATGCAGGAATGACTGAAAATGGTAGTAGCTTCAATAAAAATGGCAATATCGTATCAGTCGGAACTAAATCTATTCATGAAATGAAAACAATTTCGCCATAATTACACTCGGAAATGATCTCCGCCGTGATGAAGTTCCGCTGAAGATCTCCTAAGATCAATCAAGTTCCATTGTAGATTTCCTTTTTTGGATTCAGATACGCAGCAACGTAATGATCACTCTTTTTTCCAGCAGCAGAATCCATGCCTCATACCTCATTTCTGATAGAGTTCGACTGTTTATGAATTCAACGGGGTTGTTCAATAGCGCATCACTGTGATCATCTGGAATGATCAGTCAGTGCTATTGTAAATTTTTTCTTGACCAGGCGTCAAATCAATAATATTTTGATGTTATCAAGAGTCAGCTAATTTGTGGATGCTAAATAACTCATTTTAATAAATTAACATAATTATACTGAAGGCAATTAGCCACGGAATACACAAACTGATTTTTTTTTGTAAAAAGCAAATGAATCGATTAGAAAAATATACAGAAAAAAATCTATGTATTCCGGTAGCAACCAAATATTTTTAGATACATGGATTTTTCAACGTATCTTTCTAATTGATTAATTTAATTTGTATTAATAGTACCACAGAACTATGCTCTGAAATTGCCACTTCACAAGAAAAATAAAAATAAAATTTGGTTAAAAGTGAGAATAATCAAATGTACGGGGTTCTTTATCTCTAAAATGTTATTTAATTGATATCGTTTTACCATTAAAATTATAAATAATATAGGTATCAAAATTTTGTATGACTTTTAAAAGGACTTAAGAATAAATTATAGAGATTTTTTAAAATTATTTTAAAATGGGGTTCTGGCGATCAACAAAAATCGATAAGAACAATAGAGTAATGTCAATGCTATAGATATAATATATATATATATATATATATATATATAAGTAATGACAATGGTATAGACATAATATATACATATAAACAGCCAGCCTGCTTTAATACAAAAATTCATTATATTTAATAAGGCTGCTTTCAATTATTCAATGGTTTATATTCTGAAATAGAAATTATAAAGTGTCGTTTGTCGTGGAATTTGAAAAGTACCCTTATCATTAATGTGTTCAATCGGCGGGTAGGTACTCACCCAAGCAAACTTGAAGGAACCAATTATTGCGTTCTCCCTGGTGCATATTTATTGTCAGAGGTAGCCGCACAAGTTTCTCTATTAATTGCTTGTCTCAACAAAACAGATTTAAGTTTTAAAAAATCACGGGGTAGGAATCCTGAAACATGAATTTCAGATATACGCCTCGACTACTTTTAGCGTGATAAAATAATGATGTGAAAATTTCTGAATATCTGAAATAATATTATATTACACGAGCAGGTTACTGTGAGCACTTCTATTGTAAGGAACAAAATAAATTATCACATCGTGTGACGAAATGTGTGCAGTATGTCTTATTCGAGGTTGCAATCATTTAAGTCGCGGATATTTCTAATGAAATATTTTTTTAATAATCAACCCATACAGAATCGAAACGATATATATTTAATCATTAAGAGACTGTATTAAAGTTCGAGATCGGAGAAACTTGTGTATGTACTTGCACAAATATTTATACCATTTTTTGGCCACATATAAATATACCTAAATGTAAACAAAAAGTTCAAGTCAAATTCAATGTTCAGACATAATATAATGTATTGAACATAATTATTTTTACTTTAACTTTTTTTACCTTGTATTTTATTATCATATATTTTTTTATCTTGTGTTTAAAATCCTTCCTAGGATGGACGCTAAAGGCATACCTACTGAGGTTTTTTGCAAATAAATGTAATTATTTAAATATTTACCTATCTACAGTACAGAAACATTACGGTACTCCAATTTTATAATTTCTCACATTAGGCTTATTCTTTTGCTCTTTTGAAAAACGAATATTTTGAACAAAGTTGGCACATAATTACAATGAAATATTAACAATTTCCCTGCGTGCGACACAAAGAAAGATAATTTTGTATTTATTTTGATGGGATTTATTTAATTGATTATTTATTAACTTTTGCGCTTTTATATCAATTTAATTTTATCATAACTTTTACCTAACTTTCATGATGGAAAAGTACTATGCTATGTACAGAAAAAAATTAACGTAGCATCCAGAGCGCAGAATTAAGTATTTACTTTTCTGGCAAAAGCGTAAGCAACAATGCCACTGACGTTAATATTGTGTAATTTTTAAAATAATTTTGTGTTTAAAATACTAGAATCTAATAAATAAATTATAAGATTGTTTATTTTATACCTACCTACAACAAAAAGTCAGTTTAATGGAAAATAAACCAAATGGGATCAATTTAAATAAATGAATTATGAAATAATAGTAAAATCATACCATTTAATTCTAAATTTGTTTCAAACACGCTCTGTTATGTAGCTAAATGCTAGGCATTATCATGTTTAATTTTGAACTAGCAGAAAGTAATCAGTGACAGTCAAAAGCTTGTTACTAGGTTATGCAGTCGGCTATAGTGGCCGCTGTGTGGCCACTGCCAATGTTTCTATAAAACCTATTTTTCATGATGAAAATACAATCTATTAACAACAAAAAAGAAATGGTCTATCATAGTACAATTTAATTTAACAAATTAAACCAAATAAATATCTACTCAATCAGACATATTCTTTGAATATGTTATGTACTGGCTGTGACATACATCCGCCATTTTCATTTTATTTTAACATAATAATAATAGATAACAAAATGTAAATAAAATACAATAAATGTACTTAATAAAAACCATTCATATAACTTGCTTTTATTGTATCTTCGTAACAATCGCTCCTGTTCCTCCATGATGAACGGCAACAACTCTTCGATATCGATACGGTTATTACAATAATTGAATGACCGAGTTTCGAATTGTGTCCATACGTCACTTGTTTCGAAATGTATAGATAAATTTATGGGAACGTACTTTCACATTTGGTCTACTATCAAGACATATAATGATGGTCATAAAACATTGTTATGTTTCATTCGATAAGGATAGGGAATATAGCCTATTTATTATCCTGATATATTCGGGAGTTGGCAGGCACTACTAGCTTTTAATAGGAATACATGTCCAAACACAAAATAAAAAATGTTTTGAATTTTCATAGTTAATAATTTGAATAAAGATAAACGATAACATCTTCAAAAATAATCTTTTAAGTGTACTTTCACTTGTATTTTCAATAGAATTCCACGATTATTTGAACAAAAATTTTAGATTAACGTGAATCTTTAATTAACGCGCTAAAATATATTCATATGTAATGTATGATTGTATATGTTGACGATTTTTTACTGTTCAGTATTTCAGATATACTAAAAATATCTATGATTTAAAACGGAGATCTTTTTTCTAATGATCAATTACTTTTTATGAATGGTGATTTATTTATTTTTTCCAAATTATAAAATAAATTTATTCCGCATCGGAAAATACGTAAATTACATTTGCAGGAATATAACAAGGTACTTACTACATATTATAATTATCATATTTACAAACATATTTGAAAATATAATTCCAAACATTATTGTAGGTATAAAATTGTGCCCGTATGAATATCCAATTTTTGAAGCACTTTGTATTTCATTTAAAATCAAGAGGCACTATATAGATAACACAGATATTGTTATTAAAAAACATGATATTGTTATCATTTAAAAATTATTTAGATTTTTTTATTATTATGATAATATGAAATTGTAAAATTCTAATCAAATGTAATAGTAAACATCAAGAAGTCATATATTTGTTTTTATTTAAATTTATTTTCTTGACTACAAATAACACAGTTTTATCGAGTCTACTTATGAATAAGATAATTGAATTTTTTAACTAATATACATACCGGTAAATAACTAAATAAAGTGATTGGGTGAAAACATAAATTTATGGTATTGAGCAATACTAAAGAGCATGTTGTCTTCATGGCAAGTTATGAAATCATTAACTAAAATTATCACTTTTCTAATTCATTTAAAGAGAGAGAATATGTATTTATTTAAAAGGATTTATATATCCAAAATATTCAATACTTGAAATAATTATAAAAAATATATATTTGCTCATTAGACAGTTTGTTTAAGTACTAAGTGTTGTTTAAGTACTATGACTAAGTGTATTTTTTTATATCTGCATTCAGTAACAATATTAGTATTTAAATTGTAGTATGAATGTTTACATGCGTAATAACTATTAAATCCTTTGAAGATAGTAGGAGTGAATTCATTCCTAAAGAAGTATATACATGTACTTCAGCAATGATATGATTCTGTATATCAATCCAAAAATTCAGGTTTTTACAGTAACCTAATAAATAAAACTATAAAATTAAAATGTTGTATCCATTCCATATGATAACTTTATCTTTAAGATATTATTTATTCTCAGACTTTAAATTTGTTTTGCTTTGTATCCAAATATCTGTACCATATGACATATTTTTTTATTATGATATGTAAATGAAGAAGACTATAAATTTTCATCAAATTTATTTCAGTAGTTTTAAATGCACATCAAATATTTGGGATGAACTCGAAATTTATTTACTTAACTCATTAAGTGCGGATAGAGAACTATTATTTAATTTATGAGAAATTAACCACTAATAAAATAGTGGGTGCAAATTATTATAATATCATTAATAATATAATAATTTCCTTATTTTCGCGTGCCCGTGCCCCGTAGCAACATAAAATAAATACATATTGAAGACTGTGTATCACATTTAAATAATCTGCTATCAGTTCATATGAGTGTGTACACTACTCTTATACACTTGTAAATCTTTTACACTTTTAATACTGGCTATCAGTTATATGTAGTTCCGGTTGAGATCCCGCTATTATACATAAATGACCTTTGAGATTCATCTGATATGGTTTTATAGTATTGGTAAAAAAATATATACAATTTGAATTCATTATCAAAAATAAAAGACATCAAAGGTGTCAAAAAAATTCACGGAAGAAAACGGGTTGAAATTAATTCATACATCATAGGCACCCTTGGTACATGTCTTATATTTAATGAAGTCTTCCCGAAACTTGAGCTTTTCTCTCGAGAATATTACGAATTATACATTATTTAAAGTGCTGGAGATATTTGAGGCAGGTTCAATTATTACGTGATATATCTTAATAGGAGACAAGGGTATATTTTTAGAAACAATTAAAACTGAATACACATTTTTAGGCGGAAAAATTCACGGACTTAATTATAATAAGTATTTATTAAGTTTGTATATCAATAGCTGTATTCGCATTCTTCTTTGTAGATTTCGCTTGTATTATTTTTTAACGTAGTTAACAAGTAAATAATATAAGTTCATGAATAAAAAAAACAATATATAAATATTACAGCTCATAAAAATTACATTTTTCTATAATGATCAATAAATTTAATACTTTTATTGGTGTGATATATAGGTATGTATAAGTAAGTGATCTCAAATTTTCATGGCGAAACTATTTAGTGAATAGAAATATATTAAAGTGCCCAGAAGGAATTTGTTCTGCTTGAACACCAACTTTTGGGATATACTTGTAAAGGATGATGACCATTTATTACAGTCAGCCGTGGAAAACGAATCATTCAGTCAGAGGTGCGATTCATTGGTACGGTCAGAGGCGCTTTGGTTTTTCATGTTTTTTTTTATAGAATGTTGGTACATGTATGATCTGTATTGGTTTAAGTTTAGTTTTTTAATTTTTTATAAATGGAACATTACATTTATTTTAAGTTTTAAATTATATTTATATTCTAATAATTGCATCCTGTTTTACTCTTTATATAATATTTTTTTACTTTTTATATACATTGAACATTGTATTTATATGCTATCTAATCGCATCTTGATTTACTCTTTATGTATATTTATTAGTATATTGAACACTACACTTTGTTTATTACTATACCGGAAAGGCACTGTCTGCTATAATACAGTAAAATACTAGTGTAGCAGCCAGGATACCCAAATACATGTTTCACTTAACTGCAATGTTAACTGATTATAACAATATAATAACACACTGTACTGTACTATGAATCAAAAAATAAATTATTATTATTATTATTATAATAATAATAATTATTATTATTATTATAATAATAATTATTATTATTATTATTATAATAATAATAATTATTATTATTATTATTATAATAATTATTATTATTATTATTATTATAATAATAATTATTATTATTATTATTATTATTATTAGTATAGATCAGAACTGTACCAACATTCCCATGTAAAGATCATTACCCATTTAAAATTATTGTACTCAATCCTGTTCAAGTCGTTATTTTTAGTAAAGCATTTTGCAAATGGCTGTGTTTGTACATCAGAAAATTTTGAGTATAAGACATATTATTTATAGAAAGATTGTAAATTCTTTGATTTAGTGTTTAATATTTATGTATTTTACAGGAATAAATAAATAATATTATCAAGACGTTGACGTATATATCTACTTATGAAAACGTTAAAATAGAACTAATTTCTAAACGTGCTTTTTAAAATAATAAAATTATTAATCAAATTGGCGGCGAAACATACGTTATATATATTATTTTAATCATGTCATGATTTAGAAGTATTATTTTAAATAAGATCTAAAATTTACATGAATACATACAAAAATAATATAATTTTTATATTATAGCATTATTGATTCGCTCGCGATACGAGTAGATAAAAATCATTTTAAAGAAATTTATAAGTATGTTTTAATATTTATACATAAAAATGTGATAAATTGATGTGAAATTTATTTGATATTTTAGATGTAAAAACTATTCACATTAAAAATGTTATTCTGACTTAAATACTTTGTTCGCCTCTGGCCAAATCCGAATTATTTGACCGAAAGCGAAGCTTCATCATCCACCCAGTAACAGGAAAATAATCAATCTTTGTTCTATAAAAACCAATCGCCAATCAAACCATCTCAAGCAAACCTTAAACTATAGAAGTAGAGAATAACAATGCTGAACTGTCTTTGAAATGTAATAACAAATAAAAATGTAATAAAATTTTGTAGTTGAAAACATTTATTCAGAGCGTAACATACCCAGTCCATAATATTTTATAGGTGAATACCTAACTAGCAAGTCAAAAATGTTCAAGGAATATGTGCAAACTTTGCGCTGTTACAGAAAATATTATTGTTTGAATTTTTTACAAAATCGTGTTAAGCTGGAAGTCTACATACTTTGAAATAAATATTTGCGAAACTGTTCAATTATTAATCTATACCTTTGCTTCAGGTCCAAAATCCAGTCCAACACTTTAATTATTTGTATTTAATATTGTTAGGTTATTTTTTCTTTCTGCCTCGGCTTCATGTTCAGAGGGGGAGGCATCTAGTCTAACTGGTTCTTTTTTAAATATTATCAAGTCAAATGGTTATGAAATGAAATTACAAAATGCAATTGTTTACAATAAAGTTTATTATCTATATTTTGTGACTTGCATGTATTAAAGGTGGAAAATGAGCATTTTACCTGATTACTTATTAATGAGACAATTCAAAAATAATTACAGTTAAATTAACATTAATTAGGTGTCCATCATGCCAGCATAACGTTATCTACCAAATTGTCTATGTTGATGTTTGTCTGATTTTGATTATTCAGGTCCCTCACGTAAGGGATTACCTCTTAGGAGACGCCTTCCACGTGTAGATGATGGTCCTGGATCTTGGACGTGAAGTGTGGCCAATAGTTGTGGTGCCAGCGTAGGGTAGCGGAGTTCAGGCTTGTAGTTGATTGACCACCAGACGATGTCCAATTATTCAGGCAAACCGGGATTCTGGACGCGATACGCTTATGCAATTTGTGCGTGCCGTATATATCGTCTCCCCTGATAGCGACAATTTATTCTCACTACACCAAATTATGTTGATCGTCTTTTTTTATATGTATTCACCGGGACCCTTTTTATACTTTTACATCAACGATTAAATACAGAGAACATCACAGTCCAAGCTTTATACTCGAGGCGCACAGTTTACATTTCCCCCGGAATCACAAATTACAAACGCTCGCTTAATATTGGAGACGATACTAATTTTGTTTTCTAATTGAAAACTAGATCGTGTTTATGGAGCGATCTCTCCCGGCTGGGATTGGGAGAAAGACTGACACATGAGGGTGATGCATCCCTTATGGTGCATTCGCCTACGTGACTAAAGTCACGTACGCCAGTTTCCTTATTACCGTTCCCACGCCGCATCGTGCGTCTAACAATACCGATGTTTATTACCCTGTCCCTTACTTCGACAAAGTGCTTTTGTATACTTGAACAAAATATTGTTCTGGGTAATTTTGCATTCTAACAATATATAATTTAGAATTAATAAATTATTTCAATTAATCGAAATAATCGCATAATTACAATTTTTTTGAATTGTTAATTTTATGTTGAGATTAGGTACATATCTCTTGAACATTTTCATCTCGTAATTTAATCAGGTGTTCACCCATAAAGTATTGTGCACTTAGTCTGCTACAACCTGTAAAGATATTTTTTCATTTACGGTATATATTGTAAATAGGCAGAATTGTTGATAGTTTTCTTTTGAAAAATACAAATGTCTTTTTACATTGTTTAATAACTCCTGAGCGATTATTATCTCTAGAATCCTCTTGTGTAGACTTACACTTGCTTTATAAAACAATTATTTATATTGAATGCCTTTCTGTTCTTAATAGCAGGGTATTGTATTTCACCATGTTTTCATTTCTGCGCTTCACTGACCCAACTGTAGCACGTACGTACGTTATGTGATTCTGTAAAGTATACATTATAAATTGATACAAACCGTCATGCTAGTATTACACGGAAAAAATAGACTTTATTTAAAAAAAAAATTTAAATGTAAAAATATATCAGCATTTTTTTTCGAATTAATTTTTTTTTTTTCAAATGAAAATCTCAGTATATATAAAAATATCAGTAACCCGTGTATTTTGAATGATTGTACAAATATTTTTATACGTCGCGAAATTTTTGACTTCAACGTTTTCAAAACCGCTTCGTTAACATTATCCAAGGACTTCGAAGGGAGCTGTGAGAATTTCAACGTGTTCAGGAATCATACAGTTGCAGAGATAGTAAGAGTTTATTAATGTTATAACTTTTGTTTTACCACAAATTCCCTTGGTGTTCTATCCTTTGATTATTATCTTGTAATCTCGGGCACGGATTCCTTGTAAGAAAAATTCAGTATTTCCAGGTAACAATTATACGTTTATTACAACACGTAAGTACAGTTAATACACCAGAAATAGTCTTAATAATGTGAAGGAGCTTTGATGCGAGAGAGCTCTCGACTGATGCGACGACTTATAAGGCTAACCTCCCCCCACTTCCATGGCTGATACACACACACATCCATATGCAAAGTGACAGTTCTCATAATTAAGATGTTATTGGTGATCATTTCGCAAATGCTTTTACTTATGCATATAATTTACGACATCATAATAGTTACCTGCTCTATTTAATTAATTTATATCTATGAAACGCAACGTATGGTTTAACTGTACATACTTAAGGCGACAATAAAATGACTATTAACTAAATTAAAACATTCTTGTAATCATTTTCAAGAAAATATTCAGAGGATTTCGTTCACCCTTTGCGCAAAAACTCGTTAATTCATTTAATCGTTTGGTATTGTACCGTGAAATTTCGTAATTATATAGTTTTCTTAACTACGTACACACTTTTATTTTATTTTTTATATCACTGTTTTGGGACACTGAAACTCATCTACAAACGTTTTTACAATCCTACCGTGTTACGAAATAAAAGCGGCTACAACGTATTCTTGCCAATTTAAAAATAAATACATTTAATGTTGTTCTAGTACCCCTTACTTGCTACCTTAGTAAGTATTTTTGAGATGATAATTTGAAACTGATATTTTTTTTAATTACTTAGAGTATCAACATATTACAATTCAATATTTTTATGAGATTTATTAACTTTTCAAGCTTCCCTTTTTTTCACTCTCTTTGAATACTTGTGATTATGACATTGAAGAATTTTGCAGAGCTTCGCCCGTTAAAAAAAAAAACGTTTATTCGTGACTTCGAGTATTATGGGTATTCATACGTAGTTGTATACTTTGTTAGGATTTCTAACCCCCTTAAGGGTAGATCGACCCACTTAGCGAACCCTTAGCTTCTTAAATAAGGCAAGTTTACCTACGTGACTTCCTATTCCCAAACGATGTTTTCTTTAAGTAATTGAATCATTGAAATCCTTGTGATGTTTGCAATTGTTTAATGGGCAATATAGTGTCGTTTTTTTTTGTCTGTTACAAATATTAAATAATGAATACAAATTTGGATACAGGAATAGACCATCACAATACATTTTTATTTTCTAATTATCAATCCTTATCGTCCACACTCTATGCATTTTTTAAGAGTACCAGTAAACCGGAGAAATTTCGCAACCGAGACTTGCAACGTATGGCGAACGCCTGTCGCTATCTATGGATCATCAAACAAAGCGCGCCATAACCGAGACATGCACCAACAGGTTAACAATAATGCGTTGGCTGCATGTACCGTCTAACAATCGACGGCCGCTGCGAGCTTCTCAAGCTGTTCACTTTCTCTCCGGCCGCCCGATCATCAGCTGGATTTGCTTTACCTTCTGAGTTCCAGCAAAGAATTCTCATCCAGTAAATTCTAACGTTAGATTGCAACACCTCTGTAATGTAAGTTTGAATTCATGCTTTCCTGTATCTTTACTGCCTGCTATCATCTTAAACAATAAGCACGAGAGACATCGCGATACCTGCACGACCATAGAATGGTTCCAATCGTCATACACACATCACATATAGCACATTCTTTCGTAAATTAATCGATAAATCTGCTCTCCATATAAAAATACTGTATACCTTAAATTCTTTCTTACTAATTGTCTTCTTCCTTTTCTCGTACCTTATCCGTTCAACGGACGTTAGCTATCTATATATAAAATCTCTAAACTACAGTCTTTTAAGTGAAGTATTTTACAGTAGACTGGCTAAATTATTATTATTATTTTTTTTAAATAGAGATACGTACACGAAATACATGTCACATCAATATTCTTACTATTCTCAAACTAAGCTAAACGCTTGTGCTATGAAAATAGGACTAACTTGCTGGAGTCCTGGAACGAGGCGCGAACCACTGACCCCTAGATCACTAGACCAGCGTCTTGACCACTACACCAACAAGCTACTCATGTTGCCTTAAGTTCTTTAGTCATGATTTTCTCCTTCATCCAAGACCCCGAATCTGCAATATTTCCCTGTATTATGAGGAGCAAGATCTGATACTTCTCTGTATATCTCATCACATATCCAATATATTGAAGTTTTCGGATTTTTATGGATTTAAATAGTCATTTTTCTTTATTCATCCGAAACTTACTTAACATCTTCATTCATCCATCCAGCTTATTTTGAGTATTATTCTGCAGATCCACATCTCAAATGCTTCAAGTCACCTTATCATTTTATCGGTAAGTATCCATGCTTCCAATCCATAAAATAATATCGGGAACACGTAACATCTGACCATTCACATTCATTATCTAAGACTGAGATCATAACTCCGGAACATATTTTTCATGTAGATAAAAGTTTCACGAGGTTGCTCGATGCGACATTTGATTTTAACAGAAGGATCCCAACTTTCATTTATAAGCAACCCAGATATGCAATACTTATAATTTGTATCTTTTCAATACAACTCAGAGCTAAATCTAATCTGTCGACAAACAACACACTCATATTTATCACGAATCTCAATTTAATAATTGAATTTAAGTTGATTAGGAGGGAAGCCACATGAATTCTGTTTTGATAATTATATTTTTTTTAAACAAACTTTAAGCATTTAATAACTTTAAACGTTTAATAAATTTTTAAGATATATTTTTTGTTTTATTAACTTGGTTTTATATGATTACATATCATAATAATACGTATTATTTACAACAAATAACATTATATAAATCAAATACTAAATTATTGTATTAATTATAAATATATACATATAAAATCAATTTTGTCGAAAAATATTGTTTTAGCGTCACCGGGATTCGAACCTGGATCTTCATTTCCAATCCGGGGAAGTGCACTACCTTTGTGCTATAACGCCAGTATTTTTCTTGACAAATTTTCGAACCTATATGTTACATTTTTTTCAAATTAATACACCTGTCGTTCCATTATTTGAAAGCCATCTACATTATTTTTACAGAATCTCAAATACCTTTGAGTAAACCGACTTGCAGACGCCAGAATTATCAATTCATTTTTATTAAATTTTGAACACGTTGATACACGTTGATACAACATTAAGGAAAACACATTCTTATTGTGAAGTTGTAATTATTCAGAACATAGGTCTGTAATATTTTAAATACTAAATTAATGTATTGATTATAAATATATACCTATAAAATCAATTTTGTCGAAAAATATTGTTTTAGCGTCACCGGGATTCGAACCTGGATCTTCATTTCCAATCCGATCCAGGTTCGAATAAGAATGAAAACACAATAAGAATGTGTTTTCCTTAATTATATAAATCAGTTTAATTTATTTAACGTCGATCGATTTTGATTATGTATTCGTCAGGACAGACAAACTTTTCTGTAAAAAAATTAATAGTCGAACTGGAACATGGCCACAGTCATGCTAATAGGGGGGATATAATATTAAATGCGAGAATATATTAAATAATTGATTATTTATATGACGATCCCCAAAAATATTTTAAGTATTATTTTTAATACCTATTATACAATCAAGTGGTAGGTACTTAACAAGAAATATTTATTAGCGACTTCGCTTATTTATTTTACAGGAAATATTAAGAAGAATTTTAATGTATCTATTAATGAGTACAAAAAAATGTATAAATATTTTTTCTATTTTATTTTTACTTTTCACGTCATAATTATATTTGAAGCCCGCGAAATTCTGGTTTAAATGAAAACAAAAATTAATATTTTTCCCAAAAAGTGAAAATTACAAATTCTAAGCACTGATCTCTCTCTCATTGTGTTATTTTCTGAGTCCAGATGTATTTCAATATAAATATACAAGATTTCACTCGTCAGATAAAGACAGACAATTTTTACACTCGTACACCTCACGCTTGAGGTATCTGAAGGTCGACAGATAGCCTCGCTATAAATTTACGAATATGTTCATTGAATCTTATTTTGGAAAAATATTTTTTTTCTATTCGAAAAAATCTTTGCGAAATTTAAAGTATCGATAAATAACATCGGTCACTTCACGCTCGTATTAATCTCGTTGTGTTATATATATTATATATAAATAAATTTAAATATACGAGTTAAGTGCAAGAGTTTAAAATATCTACAATACACAATAACAACTTATCAATCATTTATTATAAATTAAAATGCAGATTATAAAATTATTTGGTTATTTAGTTGACCGAACTATACCATTTAATTAAATAAATGACATGGTTATTCTATTTTTTACATTGCATAAAATATGAATAACAAAAACCTGTAAATCGGGAACACAAATAATATAAAATAATTAATTATTTAAAACGTAATCAATTATTTTATCAATAAGTAAAATAAGAATACTCAGAATTTGAAAAATTTCTTACAGTTGATTTTATTTAATAATTCAACATGCTAATGAGATAAAATTATGATTTGCAGTAATTCAATTTTTCGTCATATTTATTAAAGCTATTTAGAAAACGCCGATGCTAAATTAAGTGAAAATAAATTAAACAATTACGTGATCGCATTATCAACAGTTTCAGCGAAAAATATACGAAAATACTGAATAATTTATGAAGATAAAATATCTTATTTTATACTTACGTGTACCACCTACTCTGATTTAATTTCGAAACGTGAAAATATTCACTGGCTAAACAATACCGTATTTATGTTATTATAATATTATACTTTATATAAACAAAATGTATTTTTAATTTCACTAATAAATATATATATAAGCATTCTAACATATGCATTACGTACTTACAACTGGAGTAAATTTAAAATACATGCATTTTGATGAAAATAATTAATGAAACTTTTTTATTTTTAACGGTTAGTCAATAAGTATTTTACTTATTAATCAGTTATTATTATACACAAGTATTGTGTGCTAAATAATATTGCATTTTAATACATTTTTAATTTTATATTTGATACCGAGACTTGAAAAGGTCTAGTAAATGTACTCAAAAACTGGAACGGTGGAGTAAAAGTTGGAGACAGAAAGATTTCCGACCAGGTACGCGGACGATACAACTTTGATCGCTACATCAAAAGAAGAAATGGCTACATTACTCTGTTGCATTAAAGAAGAAAGTAGAAAATTAGGCCTTAAGATAAACAAGGTAAAAAACAAATCTAATGATTATTGATCGACATAACCAGCTTTCACGCACAAATGCTCTACCAGACTTTGAAATTGTAAAGGATTTCAATTATCTCGGGTCCATAATTACTAACGACAGAAATTAAATGACGCGTAGGTATGACGAAAAGTTATATGTCCAGACTTGACTAAATAGGGAATGTCCGCGGTATTTCCAAGTCAACGAAGGTAAGGCTTGTATAGTCTCTGGTGGATTCTATATTTTTACATGGTGTGGACTCATGGACCCTGAAGGCAAGGCAGAGAAGACGGATTGATACTTTTGAGATGTGGTGCTGAAGACATATGTTGTGCATATCATGGACGGCGAAACGCACGAATGTCTTCATTCAGCAAGAACTAAAGATTGAGGATAGACTCTCAACCATTTATCTGACACGAATCCTTATTTGATAGCTTTGAGAAGCTTGTTGTGTTGGGCCACGCCGAAGGGCGAAGAGGAAGAGGAAGATCCTTCACCCGTTGGACCGACCAAGTGGAAAAGGCAACAGGCACTTCTCTGTTGATAGCCCTAAGATCTGCAGAATGCTGAGAAAAGTAGGGGGAGCATAGTCAAAAGGGCGGAAGTTCATGGATGTCTCCGCAGTCGTCAGACATGAGGGACCGACGTGGATGAGTAAATCTACATCATTCTAAATATCTACTTAGTTTCACGTTATTTTGGACATGACATACATACTTCTGTATAATTAACATGAGTAATTTTTTATACTATTTAATAATTAGATAAATATAAATTTTAGAAAACATAATTTAGTGAGAAATATACTATTTTATTTCAAAAGATACTCTAAAAATATATTTTTAAATTATGAAAATAATATTTTAATGTCCAAGCAACAATGAAATTAGAATAGATTAAATCATCCACACTAAACAAGTGGATTAATATTAAAGATATGAACTAGAAAAACAAAATACTATTATACCAAAAACATTGCTATAAATCGACGTCAAAATTAGAGATACACATGTTTCTACGAAACAAAAAACTTTTTGTCTTTATGTTTATTTGTTTTTTTGCATTAAAAGCTTGTTTAGTTAACATTTATCTAGCAATTATACATATCCAATAAACATTTGGCATCGTGTGTCATTCCACTACCTAGTATTTGTAATGTTCTACTTACTCGTTTTGTGTGATGTTCAAGATAATTTATTATGACTTCATTGTTAACATACCTTTATTTCATTACTTGAAATTTTTTAATGGTTTTCTTTAAACACTTGGTTCATTTGAATCGTAGAATTGGATTAAAATATAATGGCAAATTAAGTAATTAATGTATTTAAAAGATTTAGAAAAAATTATTTTATTTCAAATATCACTCAATAAAGACTAGAAACATTATATGTATTCAGAAAAATTTAGAAGTTTACGTTATTGTTTATTTCAATCCTAAAACATTCTTTCGCCTTAACTTGAAATAAATACACTATTTTCTTCAATGCCTTTATATTTATGTTTGAATTGAATATTCAATGTTTGAAAATGAAATAATTTTAATACATTTACATTTATATAGTGGAAGGTTTGTGAAACTCGTGAAGTAGATGTGGTGAAGCGCTTTGATGTACTTTAGGAACTTTTTTTTACATGAGTCAAGTGAAAAGAATAACACTTCTACATTCATATTAATTACATATTTTGATTGACCATGAATGGATAGAGAAACTAGAATAATTTGCTGCTGAAGAGACAGGGGATGAAGTGTTTTACTAAGAAATAAAAATATTTGCAAAGTACACGTAAATTTCCTTAAACTAGATGATTAAGGGGTGTTTTTCTCGGTTTCAGAATTAAACAAATTGAAATCTGTTGGCAAAATATCTAGTGAACATGGTAAATGTGGCAGTTTCATTGCTCAACAAGCGGCCAAAATTTAAAAGAAACTTTGTAACGGCGATTTTTTTATTTATTTTCCTAGCTTCCTTTTATGTACATCTTCAAGGCTATCATCTCTACCACCTAATTTTTGGAACCACAATTGGGCCGTAAGTTCCTTAAATGTACCCACTCCAAAGCCTTTTGGTATACGACTAGTTACTGCTGTTTTATAAATAATCGAATTCCTAAAAAAATTGTTCTTATTATTTTTTTTCTTCTTTAATCCAATAGCTTAATTTGAAACAAAATGAACCAAAGTTGATATTATCAAAATATAGATCAAAAAATGGACTTTAAAATCATAAATTCGAGAGATAAAAAATATAAACAACATGTTATCTACATATATTCAACTTGTTAGTAATTTTCTTCAATGTTTTTTAGTAGAGAATGTGAAAAAAGTAAAAATTCTCCACAAATAAATGAAAAGCTTCAACCGTCAGCTAAGAGAAAAATATTCGCCATCCATTTTATCCTTTCGAATGGAATCTTGAGATATGAGAATCCTTTTTTTTGTCCCACGTGTGTTCAAAAATCACACAACTATTGTCAAAAGGAGCCAATCCAGTAAAGCTTACCTTCGAACTGTACGGGAAATACATATTACCTTTTTATAACGTGGGAGGCTGGTATAAATGATGAGCTCCACATGTAAATGATCCAAGTCCGGGAATAGATAAATGGACCTTTTATTTGTAGCTTCAAGCTGTGATGTATCAACTCTTTAACTTTTTTCTGTCACTTTTCATCTCCGGCATCTCACAGAATTTCCGATTCAGATAAATCATTCACCAATTTGGTTTTATTACATTTTTTTCAAACAATTTTTTCCTTTTTTTATGTAAAACATATTTTATATAAAAATAACAACATTCATTCTAGTATACCTCTTTAATGAAGGAGAGACTCTTAGGGCCGATCAGTAGTAACTTTACTAACGCCCGTGGTTAAAATCGTTTATCGTTTGCGGATTGTTCGAACGTCAAATTTACTATTGTCAAAGCATAGATGGAGATGTATAGACAATCATTAAATATGCTTTATCTATAACTATATATATATACTAACTTAGCCGTTTAAAATGCATCAAACAATTGTTTTACATTTTCACTGCACAATATCAGTGAAACTGAATTTGTTCACAAACCTACGATTTGGTATAATTAGTTATGTTATTATTAGAGTTATTATTCTTTATGTTATGATAGTATTAGTTTTAGAAACGCAACCCAAAATCACTATATTTATCAAGGCATCAAATTTTTTAACAATCTCCCCATCACAATTATAAAAATTACAGACTACTACAAATGTGTATCTGAAGTAAAAAAATATGTACACAGACTAACTGAAACATAAATTCTTGTATATACTCCTTCTCTATATACGAGTCTTACTCTCATATAGAAGAAATAATCGTTAAAAGAAATACCTACTGATTATTCTAAAAATGTATTATATTTTATAATATTAAAATAAAAAAAAAGCATATCGGTAAAATTGTATTGTTCATACATTGGTTCGAATTAATAAAAATACAATTTGTATCTAAAATAATCACTATATTGATAAATAGACGACAAATTAACTCAGATTGAGTACTTTTTTCGCATTTTAATCGACATAAACACGTATTTTAAGCGAAAACAAAAGCACGCAAATGGAGGTTTCATAACTGTCAAATTGCCAATTAGAGCAACATATAATTTTACTAGCTTCTGTCAGTTAAAATATATTTTCACTAGTAAAACTATATATCTTCCGGTGAAAATGTATTCGTATACGACTTCACTAAAATGCCAGTGAAAATATAACTTCACTGGTAATATACATCCACTATTACATTTATATATATATATATATATATATCTTAAAGCCTCAAACCAGAGATATATTTATATTTACGTTTTGAGGTCACCTGGTTAATATCGAAAAAATTACATTGAAATATTCCGAAAGTCGCGTCATGAAATTTTAATAACAGTATTCACATAGCTTATATATTTATCCCAGTTTTATGTACGCCAGAGTACCTCTGACAATATTGGACTAGTCGACGTCTCCTTCATAATCTTACTCCCACATGTTAAAAGACCTTAAACATTTATAACTAAAGTCCCGATATTTAAGGTACAGACTACCTCCTCTCCCACCGCCATCATACACCGACCCTATTAACAAATTGCCACCCTACATCGTTCTTTTCCGCTTCGATATGGCCTTGTTTGAATTAATTACTATTCCAGTACGTTCCCGCTTTTACAGACAAGAGGGATGAGAATAGTTTAATATATTTGTTTGATATTATTTCATAAAAAATGTTTTTTTCTAATATTTAACTTAAATTACCACCGTATCGTTTCTCTGCAGGGATATGAAGAGAAGAAGAAAAAAAACACTTCAAAAAATAGTTGAAAAGTAAAACAATTCATAATAAGTATTATAACAAAAAAAAAATTAACAATGGTGTATAATTACAGTATATTCAGTGAATATTAAAAATAATATTTCACATTCTATTTCATGCGACGAAGTGTCTAGAACGAAAAATATAATTGGACAAGTTTTATAAAAAAAATGTGTCAACCGACTTAAATATTGTTTTGAATTATTAATCAGAATATACGAGAAATTTAATAAAATTCTCATTTCCCTACAATTAATTATCACAATAATTAATCATTTCTTTTGATTGAATGCGTACATAAATATTCCTCATTCTAATATTGTTAAATTATTTTTCCATTAATAACAAATTATTTATATTTTTTTAAATTCCAACAGGACACAATATAAAGTTTAATGTCAGAATTACAAGTAAATAAATTAACACACGAAACATGATAAATGTATGTCTGCATAAGACATGGTGCCATCAGTTAGATCAGGCGAGATATTGCAGGATGGCTCTGATAAAAAAAAATGAATAATCGACCAGTGTAGTCGAAGATGTATGAAAGTGAACAAAAGAGAATGAATGAAGTGTGGCTCTCGGCCTATCCCTTTGGGAAAAAAGCGTGACAGTAAGTTAGTTAGATAAGTCTGTATATATATATATATATAAGTTAGTTAGATAAGTCTGTATATATATATATATATATATATTTTTTTTTTTTTTTTTTTCTTCAGGATGTCAGTAACAATCTAATGCTAATCTTAAAAATAGAAAATTTTATAGTTTGTTTGAAATTTTTTTTTTCAAATTGATAAAAATATTGTAGAGAAATAAATTCATTTAGAATACTCGTTAATTTATTAATGAATACCACTGTATTTAGTGCAAGATTGGCTTAATATCTCGAAATGAAACACTCAGAAATACAAAACAACTACTAGATTATTTTTCAAGTATAACAGAAAAATAAATTATGCTATGTAAAATATCACCTAAAAAAAGAATAAAAAAATAAAAATTAATGATAGTCTCTTGGTCTTTTTACACATAAATTTATACAACGATGTGTTATTTTCTATAAAAACTCGTGTTGTTTGGAAGAAAGTCTTCAAACGAAATACCTTATCGAGGTTTAAACTCTCTAAAATATTCCAACTTCAGGAAGGAAGAGTATTCGGGCCGTATAAATTCCATTTTAAGTTTGGAAATTTCAATTAATCCTTGGAACTTGTTTTTATTAACGCTTAATATTTATTTCCGGCGAAATTACTCATTTTTGTAAGACATTCTAAAAAAGAAAAAAATCGACTCAGCTTTGTACTTGGCAATGTCACGGTGAATTTATTACATAGAGTATCTAAAAAATAAAATCTGAGTAGCTAACTCTTTGTTTAAGATAAGATAAATCAAACTTTTTTTCTTGTTATGTTGAAACAGGGCATTTAAAAAATAGAAATGCGTAAATGGAATGTCACATAAAACTCTTTCGAAGCTAAGTGCTGGTGCTATGTAAAAAAATCATTCCTGCATATGTCGAGTGCGCAGAGAGCTAAGGCGTAACTGTAATATTAGAAACTGTATAAAATGTCTCATTTTATATTAATAGATATTGGACAACTCGATCACTGGAAGCCTTCGAGGAACACTTATATTATTTTCAATAAGACATTATCTAACTATATACTTGAATACGTTATGAATCCAAGAACCCATAATCTTACTAAATAGTCTTTATTGCCTGTAAAAAAACACTAAAGTAACGTTTCTATGAAACTTAATATGATAGAATGTCTTCTATGTAAATCATTTTATATAACTGTTTATTGTTCATCCTAAAACTGTTTTAAGAAGGCCTATTTAAATTGGAAAAACCCAACACCTACAGTTTCATAACTTATATTGTGAGATCTTCTTACTGGTAAGTATTTGAATATCTGTCGTTTGTCATAAAATAGCTTTGTTAAGTTGACATTGGTCTTAATGTATCCAAGACGCAAACCGTTCGGATTTATTTTAAAGAATGTTGTTAATAATAATTGTCGGTAGGACGACGAAAGTTCGAAATATAATCTATCTCCCAGTGTCGTGTATCTATCTCGTATGTCGAGGAAGTAGTTATATCATAATTAAAATCTTGTTAAGAATAGGTATACCTAATTGTATATTTGGTAGACCTTACTTCTTTCTTTCATTTTTTTGATAATTAATTATATATTTAACACTGAAAAATCGGTTTTACGGAAACGTTAATCGTGGCTGTTAACGACCAACATTGGTCGCAAAGTGGCTTCTAGCTAGCAAAAGTTAGTTAAAGACATATTTTTACATATTAGAATATTGTTATCGTTGTACTTTTTGTGAAATACACTACATATAAGTTCGAAAATTTGTCGTCAACTTACTCGGTTGGCGTGGTGCAACTGATAATGCATTTATCTGGATAAGAAAAGATCTGGGTTCGAATATCGGTAGCAACTAAAATATTATATCGATAAAATTGATTTTTCTGTATATCTTTCTAGTTGATACATTTAATTTATATTAGATATTTAATGAAAACATAATATGATTTTTTGGTTTTATTACAGACTACCAAATATAATATATGTGAGTTTTATCAATTCTGGATACAATTCAATTTGATAAAAGTGTATCTTGTCTCTGTGGACTGTGATTGATTGATAAATACAAAAGATGAAATCAACCCATATATAAATTAATGAATGCGTGTACCAGCAGAGTAAGCAATATGGCCAAATACTCGTCAATCCAATTACTGCGCAAATAATAATATGGCCGAATAATAGTATTCAATTATCTTTTATTTTATTTGGTTATCATTTTATATAAAGGGGAAAATATTTAAATAAAATATCATTTATATTCAGTATAGAATTTGTTAATAGGAATTTATCGATTTAAAACAATTCAATATGGATAGAATTGCGTTTACATAAAATATATAACTTTATTCTCAATAGATATGTTGTACTTTACTAGAGTTTATGGAATTTTTTTTTTAATAAATATTTATTATTAGTTTTAAATTCGTTTCTTTAACCACTTAAATAGTACTGATACAATTATTGTCATAATATTCACATTTTTATATTTCGATAATAATAACAGCAATCATGGCACCACAGCCTGAGGTGGGCATTAATTACCTCCTCTTCTCAATCCATCACCCTTCTCAGCTCAGAGGCATGCTTCGCCAATCTTCAACTCCGTCGACATCCATGTTTCTCTGGATCCCGTCCAGCCAATGCTGTTGTAGTCTCTCGATGCTCCGTGTCCCCTCTTATTTATGAGAAGTCTGAAATGAACTGAAACGAGGACTCTTTCATTCAAACCAGATGCACAGGCCATCAAAGTCCCTTCATGGAAGAGTATACTTGATAGTTAGCCCTTTAATGGCTGCCTTGTACCCACTGATCTCTTTACTTCCATATATAACACTTGATTATCTGTTTGTTTGTTATCATTATTAAATGTTGTTGTATACCTGTATTTCAAAATAAATAAAGATAGCACTTAAAAGGGCGCAGGGAGGTTTAAATTAAAATCTTTGTTCGTTTTCGCAATCTCTTACATTAGCTTTTGTTTTTTATCTCCTTTCTTTTGTGTTTATTAATTGTACATTTCGCGTTTCTGTAGTATTGTGTGTGGAACCGATAAACGAAGTTGAAACTTCTACAACGGTTCCGGGAAGGGGTGAGTCCCCCCCTTTTAGCGCCCTTTTATTAGCCTATCAAAATCGCTGGATCTGGATAAACTTGATGACGTCAGGCTCATTTTAGAGCATAAACTTCAAAATTTTAGCGAAGACGTCAAATAATATTATCAACACTGGTCTATTAAGAATCTCGTATAGACGATTTTTAGTTTTTCACAACATACAGGTGAATTTTATGTTTTTTGGAGACTACCGTAGCATCTATTAGCTGGTTAGTAGAATCCGTACTTTTATTTCATTACTGACTTTATTGTTAGCACTCATCATAGACCCTAGATACACAAGCTCTTAGACCCTTTCAATATACTGGCTCATCACTGATATGCAGCTCCGGCAGAGGCCTTCTATCGGATACATAATTAAATTCTGAGAGTTGACCAATATACATTATTATTCACAGCTCATTTGAATATACCGACTACGACGCAACTGCTAGATGGTTAATCTGAATAGTCTATTCAACAACATGAGATGTTTGATTAAAATTAAACTATTTACAGCTGGGCTTTCCCATGGACGTGTGCACGTAATCGTAATTGTTTCGAAAAATATGTATTCAAATATGTCAAATTTCCCGGTAATTTTGAAAATAACTAGAAAACAGTATTTTATTAAATGACCATTTATAATATTTTTTGGAAAAATTACTGTCGATTTAAATACAAATAAAATGTATGAGTAATATAACGTGTCTGAAATCAGGAAACAGTTCGCTTTATCACTTTAAAATAAATAGCGATATTTTTGTTAAAATTTCGCCACATGGAAGGTGAACCAAATAAATCCACAAATCAATGAAGTCCGCGAAGAAATCAAAAAAATTATATTCAATATCTAAATTTGAAGCAAATGTCAGATTATACCTTTGTACTCCAAGGTGAGTTATTGTAAATTAGTGTTATTGTAACTGTTGGCCTTTCATATTTAAAAGCGACGAAAATAAATTGAACATACAAACAATTTTTGGTTTTTGTTAATGTGTCGATGTTTCCATGGTTCCGTAATTCACACAAATTCCGCTATGGATTAATTTAATGACTACTTAAATGATGCTAAAGTAACATGCAAAATTATTTCTGAGGCATTCAATTAAATGTCGTCAGATAATTTTGTATGAAAAACAATATTAATCATTCTTATCACTTTGAATGCACCGTAAGGATTGTGTAGATATTTTAATGATATTTTTTATTAATTACTATTAATATTTTTTCTAAATTTTTTAGCGATCGGCCACTGCTTTGATAAAAAAAAGCATTAAAATTTTACACGTAAAAAAGAGAAACCTTACATTATGTAATTTAGAAATTTTATAAATTAAAAAAATACTCAATACTAAAGCCTAATGCGTGACAAACTCAATATGGTGAAAAAACGTACGAGTTTTATCTGGACTGCATAATGGATAGATCCAAATAATCATAATGGTAATTGGCTTAAAATAATTCAAAGATCTATCCCCGCACCCTCTATTTATCCAAAAGGAAAGTCTCCAAAAGAACAATATCAAATATCTCTAGAATGAGAATTGGGCATTGCCAAGTAGCCTCACATTTGTTCAGATTGAACTTGATTCCCCAACGTATGAGTGTGATGCCGAGGAAGAAACCCTTGACCATATCTTTTTTGCCTGTCTATTGCGGATCACAAGTTTTTTTACAGTAATCTCGTCCATGGTAACTTTCAACTTCCGGTTAACTTGTGTCAATAATAGTTGGAATAATATAACCGAGGCAAACATGATATAATAAATACAGTGATTCTGTTCACAGATTTGTCGTCAATTTTGAGTTAAAAAACTTTTTACGAAAATTTGTCGTTATTAATGAAATACTCTGATTAGTTTGGTAATATACCAAGCGTGCAGATATAAAAGCACTGGCGGATATTGATATTAATCTCTGAATTCGTGAAAGATACTTATATAGTAGATAATGACTACTTTTGCCAAGTGATCTTGGATTCTTGGAAACTTTTCAAATGAAAAAAAACTTTTTGAACATATATCAAAGCTATAAGATCAAAGGTGAGAAGTCAGCTATTATTACTTTGTTATTACAACACAATGTATATTGGAAATATAATAAGTATGAGAATTCCTTTCACAACATTGTCTACATTATCTAATTACTGAAATTTTGTCTACATTATATAATTACTGAAATTCTTGACAGCTGTTGTGTACGTTTATTTGTCTATTTTTAATTTAATTATATTCTTAATTATAGAAAATGTTAGCACAAATTTATTGCCCTGAGAGTAAAAAATTCTTAAGTAAAAATTCTTTTGGTACTGAATTGTTATTCTATATTGAATGAATGTGATTTAAATCTGGCGAATTCCAAAGTTAAGTGGTAAATAACTGATTCAAGGTTAATTAATATTTTCAAATCCTGATAAAAAAAAATTAAATTACTAATGAAATTTTTTTGTTATCGTTAAGCTTTAATAGCTAGACGAATGGATATATCTCATATATCCATTCATCTAGCTATTAATGGCCTTCCTGAAAAGTAAATAAGTATCAGTTATTCCAAATTTTAACATACAACAAAAATGATTTTTTTAAATAGAAATGCATATACGTATAACATTTGATATTTTTACTACATATTTTTCGAATTATGCTAATTGGTCCTCTAATAAAAATTGGACTAACTTGATTACCCCTTAGGATGATACTTGAACCACTGACTGATCAAATACGTACCTTATTACTAGATAAACAAGAACTAAATCAAATATACTTTTATTTTTCTTCGTTGCATGTGAAGTAACTTATTAAAAGAAGAATCCGCTACATTTACAACGAGTTCTGGTTTAAATTTTATATAAGTCGAAAATATTGCATAAATAACCAATTAACTTTTATACTGTATACTATAATACTTACAATTAGTGATATCACTGACATATTTATAATACTCACTAATAATAATATTTAATCTAATCATATCAATATTTTTATGGCATATTTATTACTTTCCTTATTTGTACTGAATTATTTGATTTTTAGATTGATATCATTAATTATCTTTTCGTGAATTCAGATCATAAAGCTAACGTTTAATAAATGATATCATATAACTCCTTCAATATTGCCAAAATTACTTTGTGGTCACAAATAACCAAATCCTTTTTGTAAATAGTCACCTTTTAAATTTGTTTTCATAGTAGTTCCTGCTTAGTTACCTACCACTTATACTTTAGTTTTACTTGTATTGTATTATATTAAAAAACCCATTCTTCATATATTTTTCTAATATTCCAGAGGTATTATTACTCGACACCGTGACTCTAATTTGACTAAATAAAATAACGATAATTTTGTTTTCATATACATAGAAAATATGATTACCAATTCAACATGATATATGACATATTTCGATATTAAAACTAAATAAATAAGAAACAGGTGCAGCTGTCATTATTTCACATGGGGAGTGAATTATATATGAAACAATTATGTGATCTTTTAATAAAACTTTCCTTTATATTATAATTTAATTACTATAGTTATATTTTTTAATAATAATATTAATTAATTGAATAAATTTTTATATCCATATTCATATCTTTGTACGTGTAATATTAATAAATGAATTCTCTAAAATACACTAAAATTTTTGAATACTGGAATTATTAGAATATGCAATCATTATTCTACAGGTACCCAAAATATTCATGCCAGTTGAAATTCACACTCAAGCTAACGGAGCGTAGTAGATACCACTGAGTAAAAAATCAATGAATATCTTTGAAAAATTGCACATTTTACTAATTTCTTTATTTGATAAATCATAATAATAACATCAATAAAACTTAATATCGTAATTTATGAATAACCTGTGCAAATTTCAACCGAAAATTATTGAAACCAACCCTCCGTTAAAAAATTATAAATCCATGGCGGGCTTCGATCAAACTTTCTGAATAATTAACGATTGAGTATGATCCCTCAATAATCACCCAGCTTGTATCAGAAGATGTATGAATGTGGATGAGGCGAGAATTGTATGTCAGAATAGAAAAGTGAGGCTCAGGAAATATCATTTCTTTTGACACAGAAATATATAATTCAATGAACTATAAATTTATTAAGATCATTGGATTATATAAGTTTTTCATCATTGTATATAATTATTTATGTTTCATTTTACACTACAGCAATTTTTACGTCATTTATCGTAGATTTGAGATTGCCGTATCTACGTTTAAAAGACGAGATGATTTGAGGCCTTTGAGAATATTTGATGACGCTTACTAAGTACTTAAATCTGAAATGTCTGTTTCAAGTCAAGAACTTTGAGACGAGAAAGGGAATAATTGCTGCGAGACGGACGTGAATAGCGGCTTGTAAAGACGTCTGAGAATTGATAAAATTTTACAGGAAAATAATAATCCGATATTTCCAGAATTTTCACTATTAGCCTGAACGAATACGAACGAATATAAGTGATAAGTAAAGAAGACTCTGATAACTTAGTGCTTTCTACATTAATGTCTTGACTAGTTTGAATCAGGAAGTTAAGTCGGGATATTCGACTAATCTAATGAAATATTTTGTAACAAATATATTAGATTATATTTTGATGTATGTAAAATAAAACTGAAAAGCGTTAACATGTAAATAAAAAATGTGATAGAATTTTAAATTTCTAGAGACATTTAATTTCTATTTGATTCCCTGAATCCAGTTTTAATGTATTGCATTAGCCTAATAGATTATTTTCCGAATATGTTAGATTTTATTTTTGAAAAATTAATTCGATGATAACACGACGAACGTCCGCCACGTTTTATCGCCAAAAGCCTACTCCTGAGAGTGCATACCCGCGCCGCTTGACGACAGATAATTATGTGTATATAGTATAATTTTGTTAACCTTTGCCTTACGGTACTAAAATAAAAACGCGCGTTCCGGTGCTGTAAACTCAGTGTACATGTAAACTTTTTCGATTTTTAAAATTGATATAAATAAATATATATATGTGTGTGTGTGTGTGTGTGTGTATGTGAATGCCGCACCACCGGGGCGTGTGTGCGGGTTTATAAGAGCGACGCGCGTCAGGGCGCGGCTCTCTCTGGCGTGTCCATGTTACGTACTTATCTCTTAAGTATGTCTTCAGTATACACTTCGTAATGTGAAGGTCCAAGAAATACTGTTTGTAACAATTACACGTTTATTACAGTAAAATACAATTTAGTTACAAGTCAAACGATAAAGTCAATGGACACGCAGAGAGAGAGCCGCGCCCTGACGCGCGTCGCCCTTATAACCTCGCACACACGCCCCGGCGGTGCGGCATTAACATACACACTTACACACTTAACTATATAATCCCAAGGATATCACATATATATATATATAAATTATTGTGTAAAAGTGCTAAAATAGAGAAAATACATAAATTATCATAAAGGACAGCATAAAAATGCATAATACACGTCTAACTCAGCCAGCGCACGCTCTGCCGTTAAAGTGACGATCGGCATCCAGCATCCCGAACCCGCACACTTCACCTTCCTCACGTACACATACGTATTGACAAATTTATGTCAGGTTTTTTAAGAAAAGATTTTTATTGTTGCTTTATGGTAAATACTTATATATTGTAATTATTTTATCCAATACATAAACATATTACGGAGGAATATCTAAAATATGAACTCCGTATTTAGTATATTTACAGAGATATTCACATAATTAGAGGCAATGTCAACTCAGTTTACATCATCGGAAAGAAAAGCCATTAGCTTTTTTTTTTCACGTCATACAGGAACATTTTTGAATCCACTTTTTTTTTTCAACAAAATTATTTTATTTTCTTTGAATTATTTATTTAGTCGTCATATTTCTATGGCTAACAAATAAAAAAATAACAAAAAGACAAGAAAATCATGGAGTAAAAATATTTAACAACAAGATAAGGTAATGGTGGACTGCAAATATTTAACAACAAGATAAGGTAATGGCGGACTCCAAATATTTAACAATACGATAAGACAGGGACGAAATGAAAACAATAAAACAAGATATACGTATAAGTATAAACAATTAAATGAAAATATGTACATATTTAATAAAAAGACAAAGTATTGATGAAATGAAATAAAATATCACAACCTTTCCTGCACAAAGTATTGAACACGACACTTCGCAAGTATCAAATATGTAACAGTCATTTTAATTTATATTGTATAATGTTTTTAACAACAAATTTAAATACTAAATTAATCTATATACAATATTTATAATTAATACATTAATTTAATATTTAAAATATCACAAATCTATGTTCTGAATAATTACAACGTCACAATAAGAATGTGTTTTCCTTAATAATATATGTTGTATCAATGTGTCCAAAATTTAATAATAATGAATTGAAAATTCTGGCGTCTGCAGTCGGTTTACTCAAAGGTATTTGAGATTCTGTAAAAATAATGTAGATGGCTTTCAAATAATGGAACGACAGGAGTATTAATTTGAAAAATGTAACATAAAGGTTCGAAAATTTGTCAAGAAAAATACTGGCGTTATAACACAATTGGTAGTGTACTTTCCCGGATTGGAAATAGATATCCAGGTTCGAATCCCGGTGACGCAAAAACAATATTTTTCGACAAAATTGATTTTATATGTATATATATTTATAATTAATACATTAATTTAATATTTAAAATATCACAGACCTTTGTTCTGAATAATTACAACTTCACAATAAGAATGTGTTTTCCTTAATAATAAATTTAACATCTTACACAAAATATTTTCCGACCTCATTTCATTCAGATTAGCAAAATTACTTCATTCGTGCTTCATCTGTTGTACTGACTGCTTAAAACGTGGCTCGATTTCCTCATATCGCCCAGGGGTCGGATTGAGGAACTGAATTAAATTTAAATGTTTTAGGGGGGAAATCTCAACTGAATGATTTTTATATGTATCTCAAAGGTCACTTTATTAGGCAAATAAATATGTACAGCATATTTACCGAAAATAGCCGTAGTTTTGAAACTACATACGTGATGAAAAACCAACTTATTCGGTACGTATAACATATCGTTTTGGTCGTACTGAGTAGGAAATCCCGTAAGAAGAAAATTTATTACGGTAGATAGCATTTTGAATTGATGAAAATATGTTCCGTCTTATTTATCGATTTCTTTAAAACTGTAATATTTTAAAATACATATACTGAAATCGGAAAGACTTAAAAAAAAAAATTACACACGAGAATAAGAACTGAACATATGATAAGAAAATATTAATTTTGCATTGATCCGGTCGATAATTAACTAACTGACTAACTTACCATCACGTCGATTCCCCGCGGAGATAGGCAGAAAAGGTAGAGCGCCACGCTCTTCTGTCCTGATACAATTCTCGCGTCATCCACATTCATACATCTTCTCATGCAAGCTCGCCAATTATTGAGGCTTCAGTATCTGGTTTAACTGGTCGTGCGTAAGTAAGTCTTCTGCGGACATCCACTATTCTAGTGCCATCAACACTTGTGTCATATATCTTTCTAATTCAAATTAAATGTATCAATTAGGAATATAGACAGAAAAATATTTTTGTTAATACTGGGATAAAAACTTCTTTTTTTTTTATTAAGTTTAATTTTTCTGTATATTCTTCTAATACATACGAGTACATTTAGTTTGTATTAAAACACCACAAAACTATGTTCTGAAAAAACTGCGTCTTCACAATAATAATTCTTCTTCTTCTTTATATATACCTTTCTAACCATTTTTTCCTCATTCATCTGTTCCATATGACAAAACCACCTAAGAGATCTTTTCTTAATTTTACTTACTATGATAAGATTAGCTCTATATTCTTTACTTTGTCATAAATGGATCTGCCGCATATACGCCTATGCGATTTCATTTCCACTGCATTCAGTCTACTTTCGATCCTCTTCTGCTCCTGGCCTCACTTCCATACATCAATGTCAGTACCAGGACTCAATTGTGTACTGCTATTTTTGCCTCGGTTGACATGTGACAACAATTTGTGTACTCACTACACTCTGTAATTCTCGAGAATTAAATACGAAATGATGGTCCATATCCATAGATAATTTAGTTAAAGCTTACTTTCTTACTTACCATCACGCCGTTTCCCCATGGGGGGTAGGCAGAGAGGATAGAGCGCCACATTCTTCCATTCTGACACATAATTCTCGCCTCATCCACATTCATACATCTTCTCATACAAGCTCGCCGATTGTTGAGGCTTCTAACAGAACCATCCTCCATTATCTGGTTTATCTGGTCGTTCCAAATCTTCCGCGGACGTCCTCTATTTCTGGTGCCATCAACACTTGCGTCATATATTTTTCTTACCATTCTCTCCTCATTCATCCGTTCCATATGACCAAACCACCTAAGTGATCCTTTCTTAATCATACTCACTATACTAACATCAGCTTTGCATTCTTTCCTTATTTCTTCATTCTTTACTCTGTCATAAATAGATTTGCCACAAATACGCCTAAGTGATCTCATTTCCACTGCATTCAGTCTACTTTTGTTCCTTTTCTACCAGCTCCAGGCCTCACTTCCATACATCAGCGTCGGTACCAGGATTCCATTGTGCACCGCTAGTCTTGCCTCGGTTGACAAATTCCCGTTAGATATAATTCCATTCAAACCGCCGTTCACTTTATTTCCTGCATTCACCCTTCTTTCGATATCATTCTCAGCCTTTCCGTTTCTATTAAACATACT
The DNA here is from genome assembly GCA_022840565.1 of Eubasilissa regina. Lineage (NCBI taxonomy): Eukaryota > Metazoa > Arthropoda > Insecta > Trichoptera > Phryganeidae > Eubasilissa > Eubasilissa regina. The sequence goes on from JAINEB010000013.1 coordinate 19,142,927, forward strand.
TCCCAAATAAACAAACTCATCTACTTGTTCCAAACATTCATTACCTACAAGTATTTAGCGCGGTGTCTTGCTTTCCTCCTTCTCGAATACCATCACTTTCAACTTGTTAACATTCATCATGAGGTCGCTTTCCTGGCATACAGCTCTAATATGTTAATGAACAAGATGATGGGCCCATGCGAAAGTAGAGAAACATAAAGGTCGATCGACCTCGTTTTTAACATCCACTTCATACGCGTGCTCTCTCATATTTTTTAAACAAGAGTTATGATGTCATTCAAATAAATTTAAATGACGTCAAATAAACACAGCAATGAACACCGAATGATAGGAGCTGAATACCACTTCAAACACAATAAACATACAATTTAGTCGTGCACTTGGCAATTACATTCGTTCGTTCAGTAATATTATTTTCTATATTATCTCCATTTACATATTTTTAGATGTAGCGTAAAATTGTTGGTATGCACCATTGTTTATGGCGGTGGCTGTATAAAAATATAACATATCTATCTATTTTTTGGTTGTTCTTACCTATATTTGATTCGTATTTGTTTTTAAATATTATTTAATACAATATTTACAATTATTGTGTATTAAATTGAATTGCACTAATAAGAGTGTATTATTTTTGAGATGAATGAAATAAGGTTAGCTATATTTGAATATGTCCAAGAACACGAATAAGGTTATTTTGTTATTTTAATTATGTTTGTTTGTAGTTTTATTTTTATTTTATTAGTACCTATATAATACTATGTAAAATCTGTTTGGACTGTGCCCGTCTCACTACAGAAATTCTGTATCGAGACGGGCAAAGTTTACAAGCAATTGTTTAATTAATTAGAATTACAAGTAGATAGAATTACATTTATTACTATATAAAAGGTGTATATGAAGAATAATTTTAAAATGGACTTAATTTTTGGATCACTTTGTAGCAATAATTAATATAGGTATGAGTCAATATGTTTGGGTGAGTGCACCAATGAGTGCTCTATCCATATTACAAATCCAAGTTTTAATATATAGTTTCATGTTCTTGGGACAATTCAATTGATTTAAGTCTTTTAGCATTCTATTAAATAGTTTAGGTCCAAAATATTTGCAGTGCTTTTGACCAAATGTAATATGTGCTTTGGGGTTTGTAGGTTATTGTATTTGTTCGTGTGAAAATTATGTTTTTATTTGTTTTTAAATGTGTCTGTTTGTATTTATATACGTATTTAAAAGTAGTATTAGCATATATTTGTCTAATATCAAAGACATCGAATTTATTAAAAATTTCGTCAATGCTCGTTGTGATTGGGGATTGGAAGATAACTTTTAATATAATTTTTTGAGCTGCTGTTATTCGATTGATTGCAGACATAGTCGCTCCACCCCAAGCAATTATACCACCCTCTATGATCGATTGACAGATAACGTAGTACGCCATTTTAAGAAGTTTTATATTAAGGAAATTTCTAATATTTCAAAAAATATATATTTTGTTTTTTTTTATTTTATTTATAATGAGTTGTGTATGATGATTCCATTTGAATTAACAAAATGTGAATGGAATGATCGGACTAATTTATTATTTCGTTTATGCAATTAATGTCGTCTGTAACCCCGATGAACAATGTCCAGAGACGTTAAATCGCACGATCTGGGCGGCCATGATATTTCCGAAACGAGAAATTACGCGCCCAAAAAACATCTGATGTAATTTAATTGTTTCAAGGCTTTTGTGGCACATAACCTCATTCTGCTGAAAATAGACATCGTCCAAAAGCACTTAGAACTTATGAAATATTTCGACGAAATTTTCACAATTTTTGTAGTAAATTTTTACAAATTCAGTACGCTGCTCAATCATGTATCGGCTTATTTTCATTGTTTGATAGAAGTTATATAAACAATTTCTTATCCGGAAACGGAAAATATAAAAAAATAAAGTGATATTTAAAATAACGGTTGAGTTTGGATCATCTTATACATCGTTAAGCCTAATGTCGCTGATGATAGACCTGACCCTGACATCAGAGATATTATTGGACTTGGGATTGGATCCCGCAGTGAGATCTGAAACATCAGCCAGAGAGATGGGAGATGGATACGGTAGACAAAGGATTCTCAATGACCTTGAAAGCCTGAGAACATTTTTATTAATCTACAATGTACCATCATTATTGTCCACGTCTGTCCCTGATGACTTATGATCGTGATCTCCATAAACAATACATATACACATATTATTAAATTTTATGTTTACACGAATAAAATATTATTATTGTCTCAACATTTCGGTTAAATTTCACAACCCATCTTCAGGGGATGCCTTATGGGTGAAGTGTTGTTCTGACATGATCGCAGAACACGTTTTTTCTGGCTGGCAGTTCAGTGCTTACTGAATTCACTAAAATCTTTACCTTGTATAATTAAAATGTCTACAACGTAATATTTAGCTTCTGGTAATTCTGTAATGTAAAATATTGCCTTTGTTATTTGTTTGTGCGATAAGTGTTTGGATTCGAAAAAATATTTTTTAATATGTTTTACAATATTCTTATCAATGGATCCGGTAATTTGTCTGTCTTCTAATATATTAACCGTTTTAGTGCTAAGTAATTTTCGATACAAACGATCGCACCGCTTTTGCGATGCGTAGCATTCAAACGGTTAAGCCAGATATTTATTTTTGCTGAAAACATGAAAAAACATGCTGACATTATATAATTTTTTCTTTGTGTGTCTTCTGATGAAATTTACTTATATTTTACAAATTACGTTAATGCTTGAATAAGGCATGTATAATAATAATAATAAATAAATATAATATATATATATATATATATATATATATATATATATATAAACAACCGAGATCGTAACTGTGTAATTGATGTTTGATTGTAACAATAATTCATTGTTAGCTATAACCAGTCGTATTTCTCCAAGAAGTCACTGGTAACTAAGCCTTCAACCATTGAATTGTCGCCATCACAATTTATTTCATGACTAGTTATAACTATCTTTTTTCGTTTGATATATAGAATTTTTCCGAAGTCATATTTAAAGCGAACAAATTATTTTCTTAGTTCAGTGATTACGGATCCCACATACATTTAATGAAATGCTATTTTAAGATGATGCCCCAATTTCCAACGTATTATCTTTACCAGCCAATATAATCAATCCTTTCAACTCACTCGTTTTATTCTTATTATTTATTGTACCGTAAAAATATAATATTTTAACATACTGCACTCTAAATTGTTAAGAATAGACTATTCGGTCTGTAAGTACTAAAAATTTGCAATAAATATATTGACAGTTTCAATAAATTCTTCAACACTATTGTAAAATTTTATATTTCTTTCCATAACAAAACATTTTGTTCTTCATGTTTGCATAGACACCGATCTCTTCGCAGACACGCGCTATCGTCACCAATTGAGGCACTCAAAATCTTAACAATAGTTGTTATTTAGATGTATTTATATATGATCATACAATAGAGCTACCTAAATAAGACGTTTCTAAGGTCACATATTTACATACGTAAACAGAGGTTATGAACTTATCTTCTTTATTTATAAAATACTGCGTATTTATTCATCACGCTGACGTCATAGAAAAAAATGATAACAAACAAAAAAAGAGGGCGTTTCAACTTGTTGATAACAACTACATATTTACAATATCTGACACAAATCGGGCCATGATCGGTAAAACATCATAACCGGTAGATTTTTAATTTTACTAGAGGAGATTTTTAAAGATATTTATACTTTTTGTAGATACTTACAAAGTGGATATTTAATAAACAAATATTAAATTTATATACACGTGTATTAACATCAATCATTTTTTATTCATTCCGTTGACGTTCTCCAAAGATGTACAAAAAAATAAATCATATGCTTGTTTATCATCAAAAAACTATGTATAATTTTAAAAGTAAACAATACAGTAAAGAAAAACATTTATCTAAAAAACATTAACAAATAATGTTTAAAATAGTTAAATTATGTATTTAAACAGTAAACTACGTTTCTGTAACGTTAATATTACTAATAAATCAACGTAGGCTAACGCCATTAAAACTCTGAAGACAAGGATTTGGAAGGATCCTTACAATATCTACGGCACGTATAATGCTGACATTATTTTTCACAATTCCAAAAGCATTTCTCATAACATTACATTTGAGATCTATGATTTTCATTGCACGCGAGTTTGAAATTTATTTTGTCAAGTATTTTTGAAAGTGCCTCTTGCGAGGCTTCGTCGGAATAGCTTTTGTGCGATCTGTTATCGAGTTTCTTCTCAATTTTTTTCAACCACAATTTTATTTTTGAAAACGAAAACGAAATATGGAAGGTTTTCTAGTACTCAAAATTATTAATTTGACATTAAAGGATCGATGAAATCTTCAGTAAAACATTAAGAGGCCGCATTGATCAATCGTGATCAAAAATGTCCTCTTTTTAAAAGTTAATCGTGACATGATTGATTCAAAATTAATTAATTCTTACTTGAACATAAAGATCAATACATAATACAAAATTATATCCATCAGATCTCATATTTGAAGAGTACAATACCCTAGATATAGGACAAATCTATATGTTGAGACTCGCCCAATATTCCACGCTAACATCAACTCACCCCAAACAATAAATCATGAACACAACACAAGACAAACAATGAATATCTACACGCTAATTCCGAGAGCAACGACGACATTTTATCAAATATTCTACATGTTCTTAGCTCCGAAGCTGTACAACACACTCAGTACCAACTATCCAACATTCTAACATAATCATTATAGTGCCTACACTAATAATTCACTAGTTCTACAACACTCCCACTACATATTTTCTTTTCTTAATTTTTCTCTATTTTTATTTTTATTCCTGTCGAATCTTTATGTTTCTTGAATAAAATAACTCCACAAAAAAAACTGGCTACTTCAACACAGCCTAGCACAGTAGCCAGGACTATGCTGTATATATCAGAGATGGAGTCTACTACATCCCACACAATAAACTTCGAGTATTTAATTGCAATATAATTCTATCTTATGTTTACCATGTTATATTATATTATATTCACCTCTGTTACAACAAAAACATGTATGTCAATGAAGTCTAATAAATAAATAAATATACGCCATACATTATATATAAATCATTAAATAATAAGATATACGAATGTTAATTCCAATATCCAAAATCAATTCAATATACATAGACTTATTATTATTAAGTACCGGCAACTATGGATCCTAGAAAAATCGAGGGCCTCCTCGTTTCTCCGGTATTTATATGAAATGTTACCAATGTAGAGGCTAGTATTTGTGACTAGAGTGGGCGTATTACGAACAACACTTGCGGTTGAATTTACACTTAAATACTATATTAATGTATTAATTTTAAATATATACATATAAAATCAATTTTTTCGAAAAATATTGTTTTTGCATCACCGGGATTCGAACCTGCATCTCTATTTCCAATCCGGGGAAGTACACTACCAATTGTGTTATAACGCCAGTATTTTTCATGACAAATTTTCGAACCTACAGTTACATTTTTTCAAATTAATACACCTGTCGTTCCATTATTTAAAAGCCATCTACATTATTTTTACAGAATCTCAAATACTTTTGAGTAAATTATGAGTGAATTATAATTAATACATTAATTTAGTATTTAAAAAATATCACAGACCTATATTCTGAATAATTACAACTTCACAATAAGACTGTGTTTTCCTTAAGAATTTACACTTGTTTGTTACATTATAAAAAGTATAAGATGAACGTAGTCCGATGAGCTGGCCAAGAGAATAGTGATCAGTTGGCTTTTTGGACTGCTTCGTCGCGGAGTATTGTTTACAATTTGGCGGTTACCAGTCGGACTGTATAGCTGTTGAGTATATGCTTACGCGGCCATGTGTGTGGGGCGCGAACAGGTCCACCGTAAAGCACTCGTTAGCATTTCAAGTATTTGTTATATTCATAAAGCTTATGTTATATAAGTAATCAAAATTTTATGTAAAAATTGAATTATCGTAAAAAAAAATCAATTAAAAATAACTATAAATATAAAAATATACATTATATTTTAAGAAATAAAATTAACTATAAATTTACGAACAAGATTTAAACAATTCGTTTGAAAAACTTTTTTTTTAAACTCTTACAGAATCTGGAGTCTTATTTTTATTATTGTATTATTAATAAATAATAATATAAATACTAATTAAATGTATTAAGGTATTTGAGATTCTGTAAAAACAATGTATCTATCGGGCTTTCAAATAATGGAACGATAGATGTATTCATCTGAAAAATTTGTCGTCAAAAGTACTGCCGCTGTAGCACAGTTGGATAATGCACCTTCCCCGATTTGGAAAGAGATCCAGGTTCGAATCTTGGTAGTGCAACAATAATATTTTTCGATAAAATTGATTTTATTTGTTATTAATTAATACATTTAATTAGTATTTAAAATATCACATATACAACTTCACAATAAGAATGTGTTCTCTTTAATAAATTAATAATATGGTAAATTTTTAGGAAAAACAAATATTTAATTAGCTTAAGTTAAATATGCGGGTAAAAATATAATATTCATTTCGAGAAACGCCTACTTAATATATTTTCTGACGTTGTTAATTTAAATCCCGCATCTTTTATGAAAAAATCGCCCACACAACAAACAGCTTTAAACGTTTTAAACTTAAATGAAAAATACGCTCACGTTTTTCAGCATAAAATACCTATTTTTTTAAATTCATATATTTAATAGACGGAAAGCTTTAGTTATTTATATTTTTTGTATTAATTTACACGTCGTATAATTCAAGATGCATCGCATCCACTTTCGTCAAGTGAATATAAGATATAAGGAACCAAGAATGCGGAAAAATGATTAAAACCCAAAATTTGGTCAACCATTACAGTTAAGGCTAAGGCATTATAGAGAAACTTATCGATGTGGAATGAAAATCTTTTTTCCATATCAATAAATTCACTTGTATGAAATACCATTTTATTGTTAAAGAAGAGGGTGTTTTTTTAGAAGTACAGAACTTTAAAATGAAATAAAACACATAAAAATCATGGCAATAGCCATGGTATTGGCTTTAATGGCAAGATAATTTTATGTCATTAGTGTTTAAATATAATTTCGTGCATATGGGCGCCGCGGATAGTTTGAATAATGCGTAATCTGGAAGTTCAATTTTTGACCACTTTTTGGAGTAGCTGGGACCGTACATCGACAATAACGTGACGAATATTGGCTTTCAAGTCGTCTATCATCTCCGATTTATCAGTGTAGACTAGCGACTTCACATATCCCTACAGAAAATAATCTAAAAGTGTTAAATCGCACGATCTTGGAAGCCTGTTCACAGGTCCACTACGCAAAATTATGCACATATCGAATGTTTCCTCCAATAAATTGCTTGTGGTGCGGGCTGTGTGACATGTTGCGCCGTTTTGTTGAAACCATAGCTCTTCCACATTAATGCCATTCAATTGGGGAACGAAAAAGTTAGTAATCATGGATCCATAGAGCTCTCCATTGACTGTAGCGTTCTGGCATCAATTTTAAAGAAACAATAGCTTCGAGCACAGACGTCTATGCAGATGCTTAATATCAATTAGAGTATGCATAGTGTAAGAACGATCCATGGTTATTCGAATTACCTGCTCGGATAGACGATTATGTCGATCGTAAAATGGACATAGCGCACGGTAAGTTTCGCAAACTAATCCATGATTTTCGAAATAAATTTGCAAGCGTTATTCTGGCGTAAGTCTATTCATGGTAAAATGGAAAATCAGCTATCAGCTATCAAATTGGTTGTCACTGGAAAAAGTGAAGCCAATTTGAAAAACAAATCTTTAAAAAAAACATCCTTTAGTTGAATTAAGAAAAAACTGTTATAACACTAGACTTTCAGATAATAATCCTGTCGCCATCATTCATTTCATTCAAAGGTTAATTGTTTAAAGGTTGGGGATAAAAGTTATTATAAAAAATAGATGCGTCAGTGAAATATTAAATCTGACGAAACTGTTATGATTGGCATAGCTCAGATAGGAGAATCGTTCACTAGCAATAGAAAGGTCCTGAGTTTTTTGAAAAATAGATTTTTTAAATAGAAATTAGATTTTTTAAATATAGATTAAATAGAAAAATGCATTTTTTGTGATATGCTTACTTAAGTTTAATTATCTTGAAGAGATTGAAGATTAAAGAGACACCTACAAAATATTGTATTTGATATCGAATAATTGCATTTCATATCGCATAACTCTAAAAATAGGCTAATTTACATATTTGTAAATTATGTTACAAATTTAAAAGATTGATTGTACTACCTTTGGAAATTCATTAATGTTTATTTCTTTAATGATTTACTAGTATAATTACTCAAATACACATCCTGGATAAAAAGTCAATAAAACTTAAAACATATATTTTTGTTGTAATTTATTAAAAAATCATTTCGACACTGGCCACAAAAATCAGCTAGATTTCGTCTGTGTGTAAAGGTATAAAGTAAAAAAGTTTTTGAAAAATGAGGAAAGTTTTTCTTTTTCTCTAGTACCAATATTAAAGGAGTTACAATTTTTTTAATTGAATAAACTGTCACCACTTTCTAATAAGAAAGCGACTCAGGTTAGTTAGTATCTACTATAATATAATAGATCAGTTTTTCATAAAGTTTGACTAAAACCAGATAAGAGCCAAGAGAGTTATCCTGTCCACAAAATCCATTCTATCTACGTAAATATAATATGAATTTATCTGGAATACTCCTTCTAGCACGCCCCCACAAAGAATGGCTTATTAATCAACTAATCATTAACACGCCTACCCTATCTATTAATAATTTTTAAATAGATTCATCAATAAATGTATGTTACAAAAGGTAAATTATATTATATTTATCTTTTACTTATGATTTATCAAATAAATTTTTCGCACTTATTATTTTTAATACGTGTTTAAAAACATTTATGTGTTTTAAATAGAGACGCGCGCGCACATGGAATACGTTTCACATCAATATTCTTACTATTTTCAAACTAAGTTAATCGCTAGAAGTAACTCGATGGCCTCCTGAAACGAGATTCGAACCCCCCAACCATTAGACCACTAGGCATGTAGACCACAAGCACGTTGCATATTGTAAAATTGGTATCGAAAAAAAATACCGGGGAAAATTTTTACTTCGCTGAACTTACATGTAAATGTGTATAAGTTGTGTTTCTTCTAGATACTTAATGAACTTTATATATGTTATATGTCCTGTTTTTTAGACACTTTGTAAGTTGTATATGTCTTTTAGGCACTTAGTAAGGAAAGTTGTATATGTCTTTTAGGCACTTAGGGTACATTATATATGTGTATGAATCATGTATCTTCTAAGTTAGGTTAGGTAGGCTTATTTATGTCTCCCGTTTATAACGAAAAAGTGCATTGAAATTTTCCTAGATATCTCGCATTTTTTACAGAAAAAAGTGTATCGAAATTTTCCGGATATTGTAGGTGGTACTTTAATGGAAATCTACCGAAAAGATTCCATCGCCTTATTCTAGCTATCATTATATTTTTAAATAATGTTATCGATTTCTTACATTATTATTTTTCAGTAACAAAATAAAACGATCCAAGTGACCTGAAAAAGTTAATTAGTTATTCCGTTCAGACATTGTTCACTTGGATTCGACATTTCCACCATAACCGACCGAAATCAATATACCCATTGTTGCGGGACAACAGACAACATGTATACCCCGAGTCTAATGGAACGAGCTGGATGTCGCCCGAAGCCACAAACTTTGTGGTTAGAGAACCTTGCGAAGCTTTCACGTCTCAGATTCAGGAAATTTTGTAAAGATTCATCCTGTTTTATATAAGTGATGCTATTTGCCTCATTAAGGGAAGTCTATCAGAACTTTGCCAAGTTACCAAGTGAAGTAGCGTATTTTCTTACAGATATTAAGAAACTAATAAATTCATTTATATAACATATAAAACAGGCGCCTTGTTTAAAATTACTCCCATCACTAAGATATTCTATGGAAAGATATTTCGATAAACTTTTTCATTTTTTCATTATTTCGATTCGCATAATTTTTATTATATATAATAATATTTCAAAATTTTTATGATTTACTATGTGGAAGTACATTGTAATTAACTTTTAAAAAAATAATAATAAAACAGAGCATTTTTTACTTCATACCACACATTAATTAAAATGAAAATGTTTTCGACGCTTACTGCATTATCTTCAGTAATAAAGTTAAACTAAACCTTAAAACTAGAAGATATTTTATCAACTAGATGGGGGGTAGGGCGGTATGAAGCGGAGCTTGGGAGAGGGGGGTTTCTGTGAAAAGTGAAAGTGGTTGTGGGCGGGGCTAATATGGAAAGGAGAGGAGATGTAATAGGGGTGTATATATGTTAAGTACAATATTATTGTTAGTATTAATTTCTATATTTTCTAGACTGTCTAATATTCCCCTCAAAATGATGACTTAACTTTATTATATGTCATGTGCCTTCCTCTTATTTGCCAATAATTTTTGTAAAAAATAAACTTTAAAAATATTATTCTTAAAATTAAATGACTTTCTAAATTTGATTCCATAATTTCAAATATTGAGTCTTCGCGAATAATATCTGAACCTAACGAATACACCCGGCGGTGCATAGGTAGTAATTCTCCCCCCCCCCCCCCACTCAACCCTGAACCCACCCCCCACCCACCGCTTTTGCATGGCAACTGTACTCTCTCACACCCTCCTTGTTGTCAACATCATACACACATACAGCACCATCCTTCCAATTCCCACATTCTTATCCGTCTTGAAAAGATATCCCATATATGCCCTTTACTGTGCCCTTAGAAACTTTTATATTGCCAGGCTTCGCATATATACATAAATAAATATAAATGCCGTCATTTATTTTATTTAAACCAGAGGGTATTTTTTTTTAAATCCCGACAAAAATTAAAACTCTTTGTCCGAGGCTGTGCGAGAAAAATAATAATAATTTGATTTATAGGAAGCCGAAAGATTTAAGGCGCCAACTCATTTTCATTAATCTAACAATCTTCTTAACATTTTCACAGATGTTGGGCGCTCAATCTGAGATTATTAAATTTATTTTTAAATATTCTTTCAGGGAATCCGCTTGTAAGATTTTCTAATTATATTTCATCAGTCCGCACCACCTGCTTTCAATCTTCCCGGGTTCATTATTTATGTCCAGTTACGAATTTCAAGCATTTGCTTTGTACATTATATTTGTTTATGTATATTATGCTCACGGACATTCTCAACTGAGGCATACATACCATCAACCAAGAGAAATGTAAAAAATAAAAATAAATTGTTGGACTTGGCGATAGGGCAGCCCTACACCAGTGTTTTTCAAATGCTCCTCTCAGTGCGACACTAAATTTTCTTTATAGAGTACAATAACATCAAACCTTAAAACCCTCACCTATAACCGATGGCGGATTTATAGAGTTGCGTGTGTCGTAAATGCGTAGGGCCTCAGAGTGTTAAAAATCGATATTTTTAAATAAGGCCTAAAAATCGCACACTACCAAATATATAGACATGAACTAACGGAAATATCTTGATTCAATATTTTCATTTTGATGTCACTTATGCAATCAAATAGCTCCGCGATTTTTTTTAAATATACGACTCGATTGGAACGAAAATTTAAACGCTGACAATATAATACACATTAATGTAAAAAATACGTCATGTTTACACAAAGATTTAGTTTTCGAAGAGTAAATACATTGACTGTTACATAAATGTGTCATAAACTATCTAATTTTTTGTTTCTACAAAGAATGTGTGTAGAATGCTCCTCGACCTACAACTAATGCTCCAAATCCCTACATGTACACTTTATTTCATGTCTATTCATTTACTGATCTGTACCTAAAAATAATGTTTTATTACGATATATATGTATAAACGATTATGCTCAGCTATATCGCGGCCCTCAAAGTGTCCAGTGAGACAGACCCCTTCACCATAGATCTGTCCCTTACCCACGACACCGACTGGCAGATAGATATATGCTACTGCACTAAATAGATTATTGTTTGGCAGCTTATCTACATGGGTATTAGTTTAGAACGAAGATCGGTCACCAAACTAGCGGAGTTATAAAGCACAATTAACAATTTGTTTCCATTGCCTACCATTCATTAAAATACCTTTTTTTTTAATATAATATTTACAAAACTCCCGACATTTTTTTTTTTAATATAATATTTACAAAACTTCCGACATTATATTTTTATTAATTTATTTTCACTGATGAGTAGATAGCGTATTATATCTGAGATTAAAAATTTAAGGTCGACTCGGGACAGCATCAAAGAAAAATTAGATTATAATAATTCCGATGGATCGCAAAGATACATTTTACAGAGAAGTTTTCAAAAAATCACATCCAGGGTGGTATTATTTTAATCAAAAATATATGCTTAACAAGGCGCTTTTTCTAAGAATACTGTGGGTAGAGAAAATAAATTCACTAGTAAAGATTTGTTTGATGATAAATAAAGAAACTATTTTCAAAAATGACATTATGAAATAATGAGAATATGTTTTTAAATTTTTAATTTCGTATATTGGTAAGATAATTTATAGGAATATTCATAAAGAGAGGGTCTGTTGATTCGTTTCTTTTTTATACAAATCTACTGTTTTATTCTGAGCTTGATGAAATTTTGCACACATGACTTTCAAAATAAGAGGGATGATATTTACATGAGATTTCGAAAAACTACCTTGATCTCCTTTTTACACTCCTTAAAGCAGAAGTTGGTAGTTCTTGATAAAATTTTGCACACTTGACATTCAAAATAAGAGCAAAATTACTATCTATATCTGATTTCGAAAAAAAACTATCCCTATCCCCCTTAATGAGGTCTTTTCACTCTGCGTAACGCCCGGGCAACGTCAGGTACTTTAGTTTGTCTATATATATATATCAAGAAGAGTGTCTGTAGGTTTGTTTGTTTTTTATACAAATCTAATTTTATTCCGAATTTAATAAAATTTTGCACACTTGACCCACAAAACAAGATGAAGGTCAATGTTTACATAAGATTAATAACCACCCCTCAATCCCCTTTTCCACTCCTTAAAACAGAATTTTAGTACTACTTGATGAAATTTTGCACACTTGACGTTCAAAATAAGAGGAAAATTACAGTCTACATCTGATTTCGAAAAAAAACTACCCCCATCCTCCTAAATGAAGCCTCTTCACTCTGCGTAAATCCCGAGCAACGCCGAGTACTTCAGCTAGTATTATATAAGTATAACTGAATGTCATTAGAAAATTATACTCTAGTATACAGAGAACGTGTGAGAAATTTGGTGCACATTGTTGTTATCTATCAGTAATTATTAACTTACTCAAAACTTCTCGGTTTATTAATAAAAATAAATGATTAAACACTTTTAAATAATATCAGTCTGGCATATTATTTCTACAGAGTGCTGAGATAAGTGTTTACCTAGTAAGGCGGACATTCAAAAAAAGAAAAAATATTTGAAAATAATAATTATTGTAATTAATTGTAGATTGTAATTATAATGCAATAAATACTTTGATTTCCTCACACGTCTTCCCATCCAAAGAAAGGAATCAAATCACTGACCGATATTGCTCTGTTTCCATGGTTACAAAAAAGAAGATGACGTTAAACAATGGTACTCATATTTTGCGTCAGTAGTACCATCAGTCATACAATGCTCGTACATATATGAAAATAAATAAATAAACTCAATAACTAACCATCGTGCCGTTTTACCGTAGGGGTAGGCAGAATGAACAGAAAATCACGCTGTCCTGTACAGAAATACCACTTTTGCCTCGTTCACCTTCATACATCTTCTGGTGCTTCTTACAGGATCATCCTTCAATATATGGTACAACTGATCATGCCAGGTCATTCACGGGTGCTGTTTTCCTGTTGCCTTCAAAACTCAAATACTTTTTCTTAACCATACACTTCATACTCACACGTTCCACTTGCCCAAATCGTATCGACGACTCATTTTAAATTCAGAGAGATTTACATTCGATCTTTATTTATTCATTCTTCACTCTATCGTCGTACATAATTTTTTCACACATGCGCTTGTTGTGGAAATTTCCACTTCCAACTATTCAATCTATTGACACTACGATTACATCACATCTGGTCACACTTTCATCCCTCTTGAACACTATATTTTCAATTTTCTAACATGCAGATCTACTCTTGTATCTGTCACTCTCAGAAGTCTGACGAGCTCGATAGCAGGACATCAACTTCCCCAGTTCAACTATCAACCTCACACAGCGAGAGAATCACTTATCAACTCATATGAAAAATCACAGATCTAAGGGGAAGTAGTTTGGTAATGGGTTAGGAGCCATGGCATCCACATGTGTCGCGATCACACGCGTGCGCATGGCGATCGGCGATTCATAAATCTATCATAAAGATCGTACTCTACCTACTGCAGTTTCCTCGATCATGACTGTGACAGACAGTATCTAACCAGTTCAGGTGATACGTTCTAGACGTGATGCTGTAATATTTCAAATTTCAATATTCTCGGTATTACTTTTCAGTAAGCATCACAGCATAATAAAATAAAACGACTAAGATAATCAAATTCACTGAAAATAAAAATGTTTATTAAGAGTAACGTGTTCTAAGACTAAGGAAACCGCAAACAATTTTCAGTGGTACATTTTTGTATTAAAACGGCATTTTATACATCTCTCTTATAAAAAAGATATTTAAATTAAGTTGTGACTTGTTCATTGAAGGGTGCACTCAGAACATGAAAAGAAGAGGATTTTAATAATAAAAATAAAACATAATTAAATTGCTTTTTATAAATGTGTTTTTAATGAGGTACGAATAAAATATACTAAACGGATTCCTTATTAATGCAATTTTAAATGTCAGTTAGGTTTGGGTTGTATTTGTAAATTTCTTACCACTTAGCTGTTTTCCCGCTTTAAATACATTACCGCGTTTGAAATAAGAATAGTTTATTACAACTTATTAAATGAATTAATTAGAAAGATCTGCAGAAAAATCTATCTATCGAAAAAAAAAATTGATTATTACCGGAACTATTTTTTCAAATGATTCATTTAATTTGTATTGAAAATACAAATACAACAATGTTCTAAAATTGCAACTTCACAACAATGTGTTTTATTTAAAAACAACTTATTACGTTTTAAATAAAGCAAATATTTTTATCCTGAGTATATATTTTAAAATATTTGATACAACAATTTAAAAAATCACTCTAGTGATTCAATTCAGAAATGCAGAACAGACAGTCATTCGTTGTGTATTGTATGTTATACTTATGCATAGAACAATGTTTCATCCGTGTACATATAATCTTAAGAAATATGTTGAATTCTTTGAAATCGGGAAGCTTAAAATTAATTATATTTATTTTAATAAAATCACATTTTAATTTTTATGTTACAATTTTTAGGTACATAGTTTTTTTATTATTAAAACAATTTGTATCATTATCGTCAATGTCTAATTAAAATAGAAAAAACACTATATATAAAGTCGAAAATTCAAACACTGTATATAAAGTCATGAAATTAAATTGTTACCATAGAGTAATGGTAACTCATTCTTCCGACAATATATACCGGGTTCGTGACCCGGTGGTAATTTTTTTTTGTTTTAATTTTTCTTGTTTATCTAATTTGATTTGAAATATGTAGATGGGACATTTTATAATTACAAATACATAAATAAACACTGCATGAGTTACAATAACTCAGTGCCGTAACAATGTACCATAAACAAAAAGGTCCCGGGTTCAATTTTCGGTTATGTTATATATAGGTGCTCATAGATATAGGTGAGTTTATTTTTGAACAAATCTAATCTTTGCATTATTAAAAACGGACAACTTATTACTGACATTATCTACCATAAACAGTACCATCTATCTATTTATTTATCTACCATAAGCAGTACCATCTACCATGACAACGTACCATAAACAGAAACGTTCCGTGTTATTTTATTCCGTTCTTATTATTATTTATTAGTATTATTTTTAATTAGTTTAAATGACTTACAACAAAATACACATATTTTTTAAAGTCATAATAGTTAAAAAGGTGTAATTTTTTTCTAAAATGGCGCCTTATAAATTATCTAATTTTACTGATTAAAATCCGAAATCCTAAATCTATGCTATATATATATTTATTGGAACTATCAGGCTATCAATAAATATCTGCAGTTATCTGCAGAAGTTAATAGAGATAGCTGGTTAACATACCTACAACATTACATATTAGTCTCCAAAGTAACAATCTGCAAGTTTTTTCTTGACTTCCATATATTATTTTTTTTACTTTTCCCGTCAATTTATTATTACAATTCTTACTTATTATCAAACCGTTTTCCCATGGGAGTAGGCAGAGAAGATGGAGCTTCTGTTCTTAACACACACAGGACAACATCCAGGATCTGATTTACCTGATCACTCTCAATCATCCGCGGAATATTTTCTATTTCTGATACTATCAACTCCGTAATAAAATAATTATTATAGGTATATATATAAATACATATGTTTTCTTTTATATTTTTATATAAATAATACTACATTCTCGTAGTTATATAAAAAAATAACAATAAATAGCCAAATTAATGTTTAGTCTATGTACGAGGCGCTTTTTTTAATAAGTATCACATTTTTTAACCTTTTTAATGTCATGAGCGCGTTAACACGCCAAGCTATAACTATAGCTATAGCTATATACTTTTAGACATTGTAAACTTGCAGAGATTAAAGTCATATATTTAAATCATTTTGCCATCTGTGAACGACAGGTTTCAGCTTTTGATAGATAAATAAATACCCTTGAGGCCTAGTCTTACTCTATGTGGTGTCTTCCATTTTAAATATAATTAGCGGTTAAAAGGTTAAAGAAACAAAACATTATTTTTACAATACTTTACTTTTCTCGGACGCTACGTACCTTAAACTACTTCTGAACATAATCAACACCATTATTTCAGTTCATCATTGTCATTAAAACGTTTACCACCAAGGAATCGCTTCAGATGAAGGAAAATATGGAAATCACTTAGCGCCAAATCAGGACAAAACAGGATACACTTGGCGGCTGGTTTCATGTTTCGTGCATTTAAGAAACAAATCACGGACCGTATCTTACAGTCGGGCTGATCTATTTTTGACCACTTGATCCATTTCAACCACACACTACAAGATGGCCAAACTATGTAAATGTCTCTAACGTAGCATTTGGTGAGTCAACAGATGAAGGAAACCATTGAGCATGCGCAACATCGCAACCACAGCGCTACACCGGGAGTATACGATAACGGTAACTTAATTAATAAGCGCGCCTCATATAAACACTTCAAGATTTATACGAAATTAGGTTTTTATGAGGATTAGGATCTTGTTTCAAACCAATATCAAAATTTAATATGTCATTTCTCTCTATAAAATATTTCATAAAAGCGTTTCGTAATTTACAGTTACTGCCACTCTTGAATATTTACTTACAGGCCAACTGCAATATTCTAAAGCTGGCAACAACCTCGCAAGTCTAAATTTTACATTTTATTAAATTCAACCTTTGCACTTATCTACCTACTGTTGAATTTTTCCCTTTGAAAGACTTTTTATTTAGAAAGGATGTACAGTTTAAATTGTAAATAGTGATAATACAGCATAAATTGTAAATCTATAGAATTATTTTATTAACTTTTTAGAAATCAAGTGAATAATGATTTTTAAAAAAAATTACGAATTGTTGGTGGATGAATTACATTTGCCAAGAAATAAAAACTAATTACTAGTGGTAAGAATAATCTAAATGGCGTTATTAATTTAAAACAGCACTAACTTTATAATTTTGATCAATTTCACCGTTTGATTAGTCGACCGGTTCGGTATCACTATATCTTAATCAGGACAGACGTAAAAAAAATCCGTAAAATAAGTAAAAAAAAAAAAATTAACTATCAGACGGGACGTGACTGTGCTGGAAGGGGAGGGGAGATAAAGACATTGAAGTATCATAAGACTATTTTGTTAATGGTTTTACGAAGGATTTATTTTAGAATGTTTGTTAAGAGAAGACAATGCGATTTATTTCAATGACTACAACAAATTGAGGTTACGTTGGATAAAAGTGTTTTTCCTGAAACCTTTTTCACAAGCCTTGCGTAATGTGTTACATAAAAGGATTCGTAAAAATATCACTTCTAAAGTTGTTTGAAAACCTCTGTTTTTCCTTTAAATATTCAATAAAGTGCTATTGTCCCATCAATAAAGGGCGGTGATTAGTTGTAAATAATTGAGTTAAGTCAAAAAAGTCGAAGTTATGGTGTGAATTATACTCGATGAGACAGGGAACAAATCAGTATTTATTCCATTCACACTAATACAGAATACAATGTGCTATTTCAATTATCCGAGTTGGAAGACGTGGAGCAAAGAGGCTATTCTCTCGCGGTCCGCCATATTTTAGCATTCTCGCCTGACGTACCGCTTCATGCGCATACATACGACCCGTTTGTCCCGAACGCGCGTGTGCCTGTTATTCAAACCTCATTCTATAGACATCACAATTATATATGCGAAAAACAAACATATATTTCGAAAAAATACCGGAACTTAAACCTGAAACTTTTTATTATCTAAAATTCTGGATTCAAGTCCAGGTAGCAAATATATTTTTTTCGAAAGATAGGTATTTCAAAGTGACAAATTTGTAAAAATAATTATACACCTAGTTTTTAAAAAAACGCTACTAGAATAATATTTTATATAAATATAATATAAAAATTTAATTCAAACAAAATCAGCTTCATCTGTTTCTTTTTCAAGAGTTCAAAATCGGAGGAATAATGTTGCAGTATTTATTTTCAGAAAAGTACTACATAAAAACGTGTTTTTTAGTTTTCTTTTTACCGCTAAACCTTTACGTCCCTATACTTTTATACTCATATTGTGTTTGCTATTTCCATATATGAGGTACTTTTACAGAACATCACCCTCGCGTAAACGTACCTTTTACTACACATTAACTTTTATCACACAGCATTTTGAGACTTATCGACAATCAGATAATAACATAGCCCAAAGTCTCAATTTGCATGGAAAATCTAGGAACCATTAAAGAAATACATATTTATTTAATCAATACGAAAGATTGTTAAAAAAGTTTACGAAATACCCTTATTATAAAATTTATGGCCTAATGAATACATTTTATACAAATATTTAATTATTATAAAACGAATGTAATATTATTTAAAAAACTTTAAGATGTTTGATTCTGATTTACACAAAGTGTAATGTTACCTAGAACCTTTCAGTCTAAATATGTACCACCACCTGAAACAATGATGGCATTATTAATTATTATCAATATAAATTAGCAAAATAGAGAGAAACGGACTATTTCAAAGAATATTGTGAATAGGTGGATAGCTGCCTAAATTCTGAGATGAAAATGTTCATAGCACATGAGAGAATTTTGTACCGTGCAAGTAATAGTGACTAAATTCTGGATTTTATGACGGAATATAATGTTCAACTTATATAGAAATCTTCTTGAAGGTTTCTATTTCATCACAGTTCAATTTAAATGACTAACAACAAATATAGCGATTCAATTTAAATGACTAACAACAAAACTTCAAATAATCAATCCCTATTTTTCTTATCGTTTGAAATATATCAAAATACTGGAATTCACAACTTTAATAAAGCCCTCGTATCTTTAAAACAGTTTACTTTTTGTACAAAATACAAAATATTTTTGACCAAAATTTATACAGTACAATTGTATATGCAGGTATTTCAAAAGTAAACGCCATCTCTTGAACGGCTGACAGGCCAAACTCATGGCTGACCAGAATATCAAAATATAACCTTACTAAAAAAACTTTAGATCACGAGATATTGGCACTTTTATGAATTTAATAAAAATCAGTTTTTCGAGTGCTACAAAATTTAATATTTTAAGATTCTAATTTTTATTACGCAATCCTGAATAGCTCTGCTATTCACTAAAGTCCAAATAGCATTATTAGTTTTATTTTTGACTATTTCTTATTTTGGAAACGCCAGAATGAACCTGCATAATCCATTTTATTGAATTTGTAAACTTTAATACAAGTAATATTTTAATTCAAATTATTCATCTGCAGGTTAACCGCGCTGCCGAATACTGGGGATATACGCATTATTTAAAGGATCGTTCCGTCAAACACCTGCATTGTTCAGACGTGCCGAAATATATACGAAAGACCCAATCAACAGACAACCTTACGTCGATCGATAGGTCACAGACAGGTTGTCAGGAAATACGCACGGAACATCCAATTAAATGGAATCCAAACAAGATGATTGTATAACGCGTCTTCTGCCATCAAACTTAATTAGAGATGTTCTCTAATCCTTGGAGAATTCTTGAGATCCGAGGCAAATACAAAACAACATAACTTATACGTTACGGTGACAAAAATATCAAAATGTTTACATATTCACTCACAGCGAGGTAACGAAATTAACATAACATAACAATGTACTGAAAGAGAAAAATTGATTTAAAAATGGTTTATCTACGCTTTTATAGTGATAAAATTTTACTTAATATAATATTTCAACATTTTTCCTGATTAACTTTGCTAATTACTGTCGATGACGCAGTAAGCCTCGAAAACGCTTTAATTTTTAATTAAAGTGTAGTGTGAAGTAAGCGATGATGTGTTTTATTTTAATAATTAATTAATTTTTTCAAAAACTAAAATTTTTATTAAAAGTTAATATACTTAAAACCTACGTTCATTTTTACTAGGTACTACTAATAATAATAATAATATTGTAGAGGGCTCCACTCTTAATCATTTAGAGACCGCACACCGAAACTGAACGCACCCACCAATGCTGTACTTGCAATGCAACTCCTATCAGCCATAAAGACGTAGGGTTCCGACGTCATGTAATAATACAAACGCGGTCATCTGCACTCAGATGAGCTGAATCACAATCACTCTACCTATCGAAGTCAAGCAACCGCCCTAAAAGCTGCCTCTAATCTCAGTTCGTGCACTTAGCAATAACATTTGCTCTTGTACAGTTAACTTTAATAAATTCAGTCCATGTATAAATAGTTTCTTGTAACCTGCCGTCTATCACATATTCATATGCACAAATATCTTCATGTATTTCGAGAGAAATACGAGCCACCACAGACTCCGCGATACAAAAGAACGATAATATTTTAGAGAATATTGAGGCACTCATATTCATCACATCTTCTTTATAACTTGATCTGAAGTCAACATACCAAACTCGCAAATAATCATTCATCCATAATCGTTAACCTCATAATTCATAACCTCCATAATCTCATATGATATTTATACAGATAAACCAATCTGAGGATGTGCTCATATCATTATTTTAATGAAAATTTGTTGTTGTATTTATAAATACAAATTAAATCTTTCAATACTCACAAGCGAGCGCAGCTAATTCATGTTTCACTTAATTCCGCTGCTACAGTTTATTGCGATTGGGTTGCGTCAGTCGGCAACCCGCAATCGCGCAAACGCCGCAGTCGATCATTAACCATCAAACGTGATATTCATTTTACCGCCCCAATGGTATATCAAATATATTATATAATAATAACACATTGTAAGTTTATACTATTTTGTTTGAATTAATTGGATAGGGTAGACTTACAACTTTTCTCTGTTTTTTATCAAAATAACAATTTTTTTTTTCAAAATTGAAAACTAGATTAAACGAAAACACTGGCCATTGCTACTCCGAAACATTTACTTTGTCACCTGCAGAACCTAGAAACAAGCAATCGATGTTAGCCGATTATTATAATATTATATTCTCAGAAATTACCTTACCCAATGTACGAACAATTGATTACTCCCATAATAAACATCAGACTGATAATAATCAGGTGGTTCTTATCTTATAAGATTATGACTATTCAAAAATAGAAATAAAACATTACTGGAAAAATATTCTTAAAAGACTGACGTTTCTTTTGAAGATAAAAACAGTGCCGCCACTGACATTTGAACCAGAAACCTTTCCATTACTGATAAAACTGAACTTCCAGTTAAATTATATCGACCTTGTTCATCTTGTCGAATGTGTTATATGTTTAATTGTTAAAAATACGCTCATTACCGATAAAATGTGAATTTATCATTCAATCAAAAAAAAATACAGATTCTAAGGTCCAATCGCACAGAATTTGAAATTAAATCATAATCACTTAATGACACGATACAAAAATTAAACAAATTGATGGGTTTTTTTTAAATTACAAGTTCAAAAAATTAATTGTACTTATTATTGTTATGAACTTTTGGAATACACACCGTTAAAAATCTAATACTTAAATCGACATATCAAAATAACATTACGCTCACGTTCAAAGCACTAATCGTTCAAAATATTATAATAAAATCACATTATGGCGAAAATAAATTTTTAAATCGATGAATATAATTTATATTGTAATATCATGGACGTGATGTGGATGTAATCAATGGAATATAACAACCTTCTTATTCTTCCATGGATTCTTAATTAATTATTGAATACATTAAATAACTAATAACCACTGACGATTTTATACACAACCTCATGTATTTATTAAATTTGTATTCTTTTGTGGGGTTGATGTTGCAAGTTGCTATAAAGTAATAGGCATCAAAAATATTTGAAGAATAATAGTCCAGACAATATTGGATGTTTAAAAATTAAAAATTTATGATGTATACCATTAATAATATATACCATTATTTTTTAACGTCGATAAAAGTGTTTACTTTTAATTTCATTTATTCCATTAGTCATAAAATTTAATTTCAACTTACTTACCTAATAGGTATTTATATCCTTGTTTTAAATGCGAAATTACTGAAAAACTTCGGCGTAAATACAAGCTTTGGCAATTTTCACACGAACTTTTAGACACTCGTAAATGTCGTCATTTAAAAAAAATGTCATTTTCCTGCCATGTATTTTTTACCGCTTTTCTCATTTCCCGTTTCAATTATTGTACTTTGAAGTAGAGTTTTGCAAAGAACTTCAATTATTAGAAGTTTTAAAAATATTTTTTGCCTTTTTCGCTGTTTACTACAGCTATATAAAAAAAATCTTCTAATCTCGGAAAAAACTTTTTTCGCTTTTTTTAAAAAAAATTTATTACATATATTGTATTATTTTGTCTTCTTAATTGTTTGAACGTAATTTTTTATGATTACCTCAATAGAGTTTTCAGATCATTTACGCTAATGGCTTCACTTTCATAGTACGTTCTTTAATATGTCTTCGGAAGACCATCTAAAAGAGGTCGAAACGTGGAACGTTTTCTAAAGATATCACCTGCGATGTTCAAGAAAGAATTTAAAAATAAAATAGCAAGATAAACGCAAAAATGATAGCGTGCTTGAAGAAGCGAAAATAACGAGCATCGAAAGTACAAATACTATCATTCAACGATAACTTCAGTAGGTTGGCCACGTAGTCAGATACCTGAAACGAGACTACCAAAGGAAATTAAGTATTCCCACCTATCTCGGAGCAAACGCTCTATAAAAGCAAACATTAAGAGCTGTACAATGGCACCAAATACTTCGAAACGGAATGCCAGCAGTACGCTGTGATTAAGAAGATGGGATGGAAGAGCAAACAGGGCACGATATCAACCCACTATATTCCCATGCCCAATATGCTCCAGAATTTGTAGATAAAGGATTACACTCTTCAGTCACCTGAGTCGAGGAAAGACCCACAGTAGTAAAGAATACGAGTAATAGCCGATGATAATATAAGGGTTATTAAACGATCTGTTACTCATTTTTTTTAACATAATAAAATTAAACTAAATAAAAAAATACAGGTATTTTAAAATACTGAATTGATTTTTTTAAACTTGAATTTTTTTATTAAATATGTTAAGAACTTTTTATTAGAGAAGTAGAGAATTATTAATGGAGCTAGAATTAAAGTTAAGCTACAAGAAAAATAGTAAAATGTACATGTAGTTAAAATGATTAGCTTAATTCGATTCAGTGATAATATCGAGTTATATTTATAATATTTAAAATAAATTAATTGTGGTTCATTTTAAATTATGAATTGTTTATTAACTTTGTTTTATTTATTTATATCCACTGTGAGTAATTTATTTATATCCAATCGGTTTTGAAAAAACACTTTTTTTCATCAGGATGACTGAAATTGGTGTGTTCTTTGCCAAGATTGGCAGTCCGAGTCACAGTCTATAAAGCATGAAACAAAAAGACCCAAAAATTGAAAGTGTTAAAAATAAATGTATTTACTACAATTAAGATCTAATAGTAATTAAATGCTAATATGACAGAAAATTGCTTCATTACATGAACCGATACAAAGAACAACTTAATTATTTATCGTGAACAATAATATTTATAATTAATAGTTTATTAACTTTGTTTTTGAAAACCAATATATGTTTTTTATATTCACCAATGGGTTTTGGAAAATACCTTTTCCTTCATCAGTATGATAAAAATATTTATATTCATAAAATTTAGGAAAAAATAGTTACCACAAAAATATATAATACAAAGTCGCAAAATATTCCCTTGCGATGAGGTTAGGTGTAAATTTACTTATTATTATTCTGTGGTGGATTATCCCTCCCGATTACCACGGATAATCGGGAGAATACCTGAAATACTCGTCGTTACGACGCCCGACACGACGCCGCGGCGCACTGCGCCGTTAAAATAGCAATACTCTTAAATATTTATGTCAGCAGAAATAATATAAAATATTATACGCCGCCTTTTGCTGAAATTCATAAGGCAGTAATTCTTGAGGCCATTTCATAGATTATAATCGTGCACGATTCAAGAATTCTGGCGAAAATCTTGATAATATTAATTAATAGAAATTCAAAATCGTGAAACGATACTTGCTTGCCAAAATGTGTATAATATTGAAACGCTGATAATATAATAAATATTAATATATTAATAATAATAAAAATACGTAAAACACTTATTATTGAACACAAATATTTTTAATATTGAATTATTTATTACGTTTTTATTAACCACTTTTATGAGTAAATCTAATACACCAACCAGTTTCAAAAAATACATTTTCCTTCATGAATGACAAATAAACTTATTAAAACCGTTTGTCAAATTGTTCTAAATAATTAAATAGCTTAAGTATCTTAATTTATTATACCTTCGTCTCAGTACAGCATCAAAAACATCACTGAACATTGAACATCGAAATATATTTACAAAACCAAAATCGTTCGCAAACCTGAAGTCTTCGTGTGGGTGCATTACTATAAAAATTTACATATAAAGTACTTACATAAAACAGCACCAGCGACCTGGTACTTCACGCGGGAACATGGTATAAAATCAATTCAGTTAAATTAAGGGCGTCCAGCGTACCATTTAATATTTTTTAAAATTAAAATAATAAATCACTCAAAGTTCTTTTACATAACAAGTTAGTTAAATTAAAAATACTCATTATAAAATCAAAATTCATTTGTTCAACGAGTATACACAATTTAAAGTTAAGAAACCTTAAAATTTGTTGAACTGTTTCTAATTTTAATTCATGTAGAATTGAGACCAAATTGTCAAGTTATATTCTAAATTACTACGAACCACAGCCGTGTGTAAAACTTAAAAAGATTTAAGTGGATTGATATCTTTCACAGTTCTTAATACAAAACTAAGACGTTTCATTGGTTTATGTCCGGAACGAATTAAAGTTTTTCATCAAATAATATGCCTTTATTCATTCATCTATTCAACTTTAATTTATGATACTTTTTTAAGATTAAGGCTGTTTATGCTACAATGAAAAACAATGGGTTTTATGATTCTGCAAAACGTTATAGATTGGCATTTAACAAGTTTTTTTTTAAGTTTGTTTTTTGAACATACCATTAATGTAATTTGTTAAGATTAGATTGAAGAATAAGACATTCGTTTATCGACTCAATTTTTCTAGATATTTTTAGGTCATCAGCAAACAACAGTACGTCGACTTTATCAAATGTAGCAATAATACCGTTAATAAATAATATATGTAAATAAAACTGGTTCTATGTATGAGGAACACCACTAAAATACTCATATTGAGTCGATATAGTATAAACAAAAAATTTCAGACATAGTATCCTGGACTTTCAAACTATTTCAAAATATTCCCAGTGAAACCCAAGGCTTTTTATTTGTGAACGAGTATATTACTAGAAACCTTGTCGAATGCTTGGCTAAAATCTGTGAATACAATATCAGCCTGAAGATTATTATTAACAGTTTCAACTAATCAATACTGATGTATCATAAGATTAGTAAGATATGATCTATCCGAAATAAATCCACGCTGAGCCGTTGAAATAACTTTATTTTTTCTATTGCTGATTATAAACAAATTAGCTTATAGTTGGAGACATCAGATTTATCACTTTTTTGTAAATAGGCGATAAAAAAACTATGTTTCCATCGATCAGGAAAAGTTTCAGTTCTCAATAAAAGATTAAAAAGTTTTGTTAAAAGTCTTATCAATACCGGGATATACTCCATGAGAAAAATTGTAGGTCCAGTAGATTTATTTGGATCCAGAAATTTTATCTTATTTTTGATATCAGCCTCGCTAAATATACAATTATCTAATTAAATCTGAACATTGTTATTCACGCTATGTAGAAGATAATCAGTTGCACTATCGTAGACTTCAGAAAAGCATTCAGGAAACAAATTTACAACATATTGAGGGTCATCAGTCATTTTGTGTTTATAATACATTGTTGAGGGAATTCCGATATTCTTATAATTAAGCATAGTTGAGAATTTGAATTTATATTGAGGATTAGAGATGAGTAATTATTCAACATTATAATATAGTTTTTATAATATATTTTAACCAAGTATTTTGATTTAAGTCTCAGTTCACTAATTTGATAGTCATTTATATCCCCAGTTAATATATATTTTAGCGATCAATTTTTTTGTGACTTAAGTTCCTTACAAAACTATTTAGGAAAGTCACTTACAATAAATTTGGATACTGGAACAAATTATTGAACAGCATTGTTTACAACAGAATAAAATGAATAAATCACAGTCCTCTGTCCTTAAATAATTACTCATTTTTACATAGTCAGCTTTAAAAAAAAATCATTTTGTAGTCGTTACCTTAAATTTCTTACTAAATAAACATTTACATGTAATTTAAAGAGATTTGTGATGAATATCAACAGGCAAGATACATTCATCAGCTTGAAGGACTTTAACACAATCAGAGTTGGAGAATACAAGGTCCTGAAGGCAGGAATTCACATTATATACATATGTGGATCAAATAGCACATATTGAGGAAGTTTGACATTTCTATCATTTAGTGAAAACCATGGTCTTTATTACTGGTAAATGTATTATTGAAATCAATGTCCCACCTAAATTAATATTAATGTCGAAAAGTCAATGTCCCTGTATATTAAATTAAACTTGTCAAAATTATGTCTCTAATATTTCTTTTTATTTTGTTCCAGATTCGGAATGGTGTGAGAAAACTTTTCGTTGGTTTTCCATTACATGGATTTTTAAAAATTAAATAAATCTATTAAATAAGCTAATGAACAGTAAATACTAAAATATTTCAATGACTGAATATAATATAACACTTCAAAAATCATATTTTCTTATGAACGATGCTCAAGAGATATAATTATTATAAATAAAAAGTGACTTTTCAGAGGGTTTTATCTCTTATGGTTTACAGTTACAAATACTTTTACTTAAAAATCGTATTCAACATAATTGGTACGTTTTCTAAATATATATAAATATTAAAAATTATATGATTAACTATCAAAATATTACAATTTGAAATTATCGTATTATAAATTCAGTTATAAATATGTGTGAATTTAAAAAATTTAAATCCAACCTCAAATCAGTATGTAACAATAATTAAATGTGTTATATTTAAAATTTTGGTATTTGAAATATTGTTAAAAATGACGACACCACCAAGTTCCGATATGTACGCGCTCTGCCTAAACTACACGAACAGCCTGGCCAAATCCGGCACCGGGGTTTCGGTAAACCCCGGCGTCGGAACTGCAGGCTGGACTGAACTCTGTTCCAACAATGTCACCTGGCTGGAGGAATATAATGGAACAGGGGGAGATGAACTATCCTTAGAAGGAATAGTCTCTAGAGTCGTGCCAGTATTTTTCGGTCTGATCGGACTCGCTGGATTACTAGGAAATGCCTTGGTCGTTTTGGTAGTTTCGGCAAACCCTGGAATGCGGTCCACGACAAATTTATTAATCATCAATCTCGCCGTTGCCGATTTGTTGTTTGTCATATTCTGCGTGCCTTTCACAGCCACGGACTACGTGCTGACGCGATGGCCCTTCGGCGACGCTTGGTGCAAGTTGGTACAGTACTTGATAGTTGTCACCGCTCACGCGTCAGTGTATACCTTAGTTCTGATGTCCTTGGACAGATTCTTGGCCGTGGTTCATCCCGTCGCTTCGATGGCTTTAAGAACGGAGAGGAACGCCTTGAGAGCGATCGCTCTGACCTGGGTGCTGATACTGAGCACCGCGGCCCCCGTCGCGATATGCCACGGGGAAGCTCAGTACTGGCACCAAGGAAGCTCGCAGTCGTCTTGCGTGTTCTTGGAGAGCAAGTCGTGCAAGCGGCCCGCGTTCCAGCTGGCCTTCCTCGCCTCTTCGTACGCAGTGCCCCTGGCGCTCATCTGCGGACTGTACGTGAGGCTGCTGGCCCGGCTGTGGAGGGCTGCACCTGGAGGGAGACTCTCTGCCGAAGGTCGCCGAGGGAAGAGACGGGTTACTAGGATGGTGCTGGTGGTGGTGGCGGCGTTTGCTTTCTGCTGGCTGCCTATACACGTAAGTCAATTTTTAATTTTCATGCTCTGAACATTTGCTTATTTAAAAAAATGAAACTGATAATTTTTAATGTTTATTATGAAACCGAACCTCATCGAAGCAATGAAATGAGATGAACGAGAATAAGCTGTCGAAATTTCTCGTGAATGCTGCATAAATTATACTTTTTGATTTTATTATTGATTATTTTTTACAAAAGTTGTTGTTTGTTGCGGATTTATACATAATTAGAAACTTAATTTGCACAAATAAAGTTTGTAACTGGAGACGCTTGGTTGAAGTGTTTCCGAAAGAACGGGCTGAGGAGATGTGACTGGCCTTCGCTGGCTTCTCGGAGGTGTCTGTATCGATGCATTGTTATCCGCATTGGGTCGGTACGTTTCGGCACTAAATGGCTGTAGAATGCTTGAACTAACGACCGGGATGCGGCGCGTTCAGGCGCCTACAAACTTAAATTTGAGTTTCTGATAGAAATCATCACTTTCCATTCAAATTTAAATTTCTAGCGCACTGCAAGTAAAATTAGTACTTTTTTCCAATGGAATAGAAAGCCATTTCTTCCTTTATAAGTAAGTAATTAATATCTTTGTGCTAAATTTTATTTATGTAGACATATATAACATTTTTACAGCTGTAAAAAAAAGCTATAGGGCAAATTGGTAAATAAATACATTTTACAAAACCAAAACTTATTGAAAGCAAAACACAATAAAATCGAATACGTAACATATTAGGTAAGTAAACGTGAAAAATATATTTAAAAAAACATATATATATATAGAAAGAGAAAAAACATATACCAATGTGCAATATAACATGTAATATAAGCACATGTAAGTTAAAAGGAAATATGTAAGATCAAAACACACAAATAAGAATTATTTCATTATATAAAAAAGTTTACTCACAATCTGCTCTTCCTATTTTCAGCAATCAATTTGAAACATCCGTTTTAAAAGCCTTAATGTCAGTTAAAGTTCTAATTTTATTTCCAATTTGATTTTGGGACCTTGAAAGGTGAATAATCTTTGACCAAAACTAGTTTTCATTCTTGGAACTATTTTAAACTTATTTGCTCTTTTGGAATAATATCTTTCAGTCCTCATAGATGGAGTGCTTATTTTTCTATGAAAACTAGTTAATATATTTAGCACATATAATTGTTTTATATCCAAATATGAAATTCCCTAAAATAACTTTTAAGGTAATTTGAAATTCTCTATAAAGTGGCTCTGAAAGATAGGAAAAGTCACGGCGGTGTACATAGTATAGTATAGCCTTTTGAGCAATGCACCTGATGCACTCTCAATACACGTGATACTCTCCCCCAACTATTAATACCATAGCTCAAGATGGATTGACACAATGCATAGTGCACAGTTTTCGTCTTCTTTTTATTCAAAATATTTCTAAGTATTCTATATATAAATTAATTTTCGCAATCTTTTAGCTAATCTATCTACATGAACATCCCATCTCATGTGCCTATCAATAATTATTCCCAAATACTTTATTGATTTACAACTTGCTATACAATTACAGCCATTTATACATTTACAAGCACTTAAGTGTAATATAATATTATTAAAATTGTTGGTTAGGTTAGGTTGTACTACCTCTGTGATAGAAAACGGTATAAATTTTGTTTTTGCTTCATTAAGTGTTAATAGGTAGGTTATCCAACCAATTATTGAAAATATGTAGGGTTTTTTCAGCAATATGATAAACATATTGTATTAATACGGTGTCATCAGCAAAAGTTATGATTTTTCCTCAATTTTCAAATCACATAGATCATTGATGTGTATCAAAAAAAGCAACGTGTACTTCCCGGTGGGACTCCATATGACTCTTTTTTGTCACTATATTTTTGCCAATTTTGGTAGTTTGTTTTATTTTATCCAAATAACTTTTAAAGAACTCAAGAGACATACCACGTATAGCTAATAAAAAGATTTTTCTCAGAAGTATTGTATGTGACACCGTGCCAAAAGCCTTAGCAAGATCTACGAATATTATTAATGCCCTTTCTCCAGTTTCCACAAATTCACATATATATTTATTTAAAGAGTTTAAGGCATCTTGGATACTTTTACCTGTTTTGAAGCCAAACTGATTTTTTGACAACACATTTTGTTGAGTTAAATTTGATACATGTCATATGGATGATCATTATTAATTGTTTAGTTATTATTCATATTAGTAAAAAACGAACACAGTGGGTAAAAGTCGAATTAATTTTTTTTTTTGTAGAGTCTTAAAAAGAGATGAAAGGTTGAAACAAAAATATCGTAAAAATCGATACAAACTAATGAAAATTTTAGTGCTATGTGTGTTGAAATTACACAAAAATACGTTCAACACAATGGAAACTACCTATATTTTTGTTCCTTTTTACTCCCAAATAAAAAATCTGTGAATTATTAGAAGTTTGAAGGCAAAACGTAACATGAAAACAATTTATTTTAGTTTCACGATTTAAGGATAAATGGATATGAAATATTACGCACGCGATTTTTTTTAAATATATTTTTGATCATTCAAAATGATGTAATTTTAGTTTCAAATCTGTGTGTTGGCCTTTGAACACTGATTGTAATTGCCGAATCGTGGCTAAAAAAGGTTTGTTTTAAATAAAGACTCAAAACCTCCAGAAATATTAACCTCGTGTAGTCCAAAGTGTCTTGTAAGATGGCGTTTTTTGAAAACTCGAATTGAACGACCAATTAATAAATCAAATTACCATCATGTTGAAAACTTAACGATTTTCTTCGCAAATATCAAACTTTACCATAATATTGCACTACGTAATTGCTAAAGAAATGAGCTCTTCCAAAAGTACAAATCGTTTAATGATTGTTCCGACCCAAAAATAATTATAATATTCTATCATAATGACTCAATAATTTGATTTGGAAACAATTACAAAGTTGTTTAAAACATTATTCCAATCACGAATACCTTTGTCATTTCTTATCCTGAAAATCGAGAAAATTCACAGCCAACTATGCCGCAAGAAAGGGTGAAAGAAATTAGATTTACCCAGAATCAAGGTCCTTCGGCGATATTGTGTCAACACGGGGTGGCGCAGGATCCAGCACACCCTACTCCGATAAAAGCTGACGAAGGATCTTAATACATTTCATTGAAGTATTCATACTGAAGGGGGAACAGAATTCATTAGTTTGTATGGATTTAAGATTTCCAAACTTTTTATTTTTTTTATTATATTTTCTAAAAGATTATTAAAAAACTGTTCTAGAAATTTAAAAAATAAAAATATTTTAACTAACTCAAGTGACGTAAAAAAAAACTATGAGGTGATTATAAGAACGTAATTACGTAGAAAACAGCCAGTCACAGAATATTCAAACACTAAAGAAATAAAAAACCGAAAACTTCAATATCTCAGACATGTGATAAAATTAGAATTACGAGAACTTGTAATTCATAATCCAGGGAAAGACTGCTGGATGTCGGGGCCCTGGAAGAAGTGGGTCTGCCCTCATGGATATGAGGGCAGACCCACCGCTTACCCAGGACCGTTTATAAACAAATGCTCCTATATGGTCCTGCTCATTCGTCGCTAGGTTTTATATCAATTTAATACTATTATGACAACTTTGCAACAACTTCTATCACAATAGTGACAGGGCGGTGCCCAGCTTCCACTTTATTTAAGTATAAACAAAAACATAACAAAATTTCAATACAATATAGAAACAAAAGCACGAATAACAGATTAAAATAGCACTAAAATAAATAACATTAGTAGAAACAAATAAACATATGTATCTTCAGTCAGGGAGTAGAGGGTAAGATGAAAACACTCTCCCGATAGAGGAAATATGACAAAACAAAAATAAACATAATTTTACTTGTAATCAGATCACCACTACCGGCAGATTACAGTCCAAAGGAAAAAAATAAGATACAAAAACATCGTAAATTGATACACATGAAAAACCATAAAAACATAACTAAAATATTTTTTTATATATTTATTTCAACGCCCTTGTGGGTTTTTATATAAGAATAAATTTTTATTTAATTTAAAATATAACAGTTTAAAAAATAAAAACTGAGTATAATTTACATACAAATATTTCTTCAGCTCAAGTCAACGTCAAAATGTCAACGAAACTCAACTTGTTACCAAGACGATGCATCCGCGATATTGGCGAGTTAACAGCATAATTATTTATATGTGTGCCTACAAAAAACACTTCATGTTGTCTCGTTTGAGTTGGTACTTTATACGAAATTCATTTTATATTGATATACTATATCCCTCACATCCCTTCTTCAGGGTAATTTTTTCAAATGAAGAAGACTCATTAAATAATCGTTATTTATATTTTCTATCGGAATATGCAATTTAAAATTGATAAATCTTAGAAATTTATGTTGCACTCTTTAGATTTTTATAATATGTGAACCGTAGTAGGGAGACCACAGAGTGGAGTTAAATTCCAGCGTACTTCTTACAATAGATGTATAGAAAGTTGTTCGAGAGCGGAGTGAGTTAAAGTTTCTGGCTGTCCTTAACACAAATCCTAAGGATTTCATCACTTAGTTACAAATTTCGTTAAAATGTTGAATAAATGACAATTTTTCGTCGAAGAGCACACCCAAATTCCGCATAACTGCGACACTACTTACGTAAATTTGTTAGAGTAAAATAAAGAAAAGAAAATAATTTGGCCAATCTGCTGCAGAGTAGCAAAAGGTTGCAATAAATGATAGGCAACGATAGGGCACAAGAAGAAGAATACATAAATAAAAAACACTTTTATGAAAAAGGTGAATAATCAATTCATTTCAAAATTCTTAAAATTTAAAAAGATTAGTAACATATTGGTGCGATATTGGGTGGATTTATAAATATGTAAGGGGTTTATTTTTTTGGTAACTGACTAATACCAACACCAGTTACAAAGCACCATTACGTAAAAGTTATTTATTTTTTTGTGAACATTGTTACATAAAAGTATTAAATCCAAACTTCAAAATGGACGATTTAAATTGGCAGTTTCGCCACGTAACCTACACTTCAAATAAAAAATATATTGAATCTACCACACCCTCCATTCTCTCTGAATTTTGCTCCAACAAATATATATTCAAATCACTGCATAATGCATTGAACTTATAAACATTGTTTATAAGTTCAATGCATTATGTAATTTTTTGTAAAGTTGATGCAGAAATTCATGATACTTTTCACAATACTTTTTACTCATCAAAACTTCTTCGTAGAAGGGATTACCGAATTGCTATCTAAATGGAATCAAGTAGTACTTCATAATGGTGAATACAAAATTTAAGGTAAGGTTTTTTAAATAAAATTTCAAAACTCAAACGTTACTTTATTTATGAATCAACCAGTTTATCGGCCATATTGAATTTAATTAATGTGCCACATGACTCTTTCAAACTTGCGCGACATATTTATTTACTACTCTGCCTCCTGATGTACTGTGATAATATAAATGTGAAAAATATACAAGTTCTTGAGTATTAAGAAAATATGCAGCCTTTTATACGTGTATAAAATTTTGAACTAAATTTACGTTTTTGACCGGAATTTTCCCACATGATGTGGCGTGACTACACGTATTTTACGAACACAATCTGAAAGTATTTGAAAAACAAGTCCTCCACGTATCTTTATCTCGAGTTAAATCTCTTCAAACTCTGTATTGGTCCATCTCATTATTGGACGGCCTAGTGGTCAAGTACGAGAATCCTCTCGATCGAATTCCCTGTGACTTTTACGAAGAATTATTGGTTCTCACAATGTAGCCATCCCATTTCAGTCTAGTCAATCTCTTAACTATTCCTGTTTTGTGCTTTTTGAAAATCTTGGCAGATTCTGAGTTAGTACGGCATCGGTTATTGACCGTAGCTCGCCCGAGTAAATACTTGTATTGCCTTTCGTACGTGTAGCACTGTCAGCTTCACGATTATACTATAAACTCAGAAGTTGGTCTCTCTTGAAAAGTTTCCACAGCACTCTCAACCCACTCGGTGAGTTCCAAAGAATCCAAATTCTTTAATAAAGTAGTATTGTCCAATTAATATCCACGTATAACAATTATTCCTAACTCTCTTCACATCCTTAGATATTCACCTTTGCTTGTTTAAAAATATTTACATTGTAATCTTACAGAGGGATGAAAATATTTTTCCAAATTGTGTTAACGGAACACATTTTCTCCTACCCTTTTCTTTATTACATTCTTGACAGTATCGTAATGACAATGAGACACCCCAACCAAGACTATTCGGCGCCACCTGTCTGCCATCCAATCTGCAACATTCCTGGTAGTTTCCTGGAGTTTCTCATTGGTTGTAGAATTCACCAAATCCATCCATCTAGTCGGCGATCTTTCCTCGACTTTGTCTTTCTCTCACCGGTCTTTCCACTGCGTCCATACACCTTGTGATATGTTAAAAGCATTTCGGCATGCACATATTTTTTATTTATGACATCTATCTGTTCTGAATTGTTAACATTAAATGTATGACTAGTGGTACTCATCAATAAATTAACGAGTATTGTAAATGAATTTATTTCTCTACAATATTTCTATCAATTTGAAAAAAAAATTTCAAACAAACAAATTGTCTATTTTTAAGAATAGCATTAGATTGTTAATGACATCTTGAAGAAAAAAAATGATATTTTTCGAAACCGGTAGATGTATTAAATTAATTAAGTAGTTAATAAAACAAAGTTAACAATATAAAATAAATAAATATGAATTAAAAAGATATATATATATATATATATAAAATCAATTTCATCTAAAAATATTATCGTTGCTACAGGGATTCGAACCTGAATCTTTTTCTAATCCGGGGAAGGTGCATTATCTAACTATGCTACAGCAGACAATACTTTTGACGGCAAATTTTCGAACCCATATGTTACACTTTTCATATTAATACATCTATAGTTCCATTATTTAAAATATCACAAACCTTTGTTCTGAATAATTACAACTTTACAATGAGAATGTGTTCTCCTTAATAATGTTAACATTAATAT
The DNA here is from genome assembly GCA_022840565.1 of Eubasilissa regina. Lineage (NCBI taxonomy): Eukaryota > Metazoa > Arthropoda > Insecta > Trichoptera > Phryganeidae > Eubasilissa > Eubasilissa regina. Next base: position 19,179,074 of record JAINEB010000013.1, read on the forward strand.
TCATAAAATGCATTAAATTATAAACGTTTATTCCCTTTTAACAGCTGCTGGGGAGATTCAAAATCGTCCAACTGACGAACGACAATGACATTTGACGTAAGACGAGTGTGAAGTGAGGTGTGAGATGACGAATCTCTGACACACTTTGTGTACACAGAGATTACGAAGGCTGAGATTGTCCCGAGTTGAAAATATCAATCGTGGTCACCTAATATAATAATGACTATTTTTGGGCTGCTTATTCATTTTCCTGTTTACTGGTGCACACCATTAGGGATTTACTGGTTTATTTGTGATATTGTTACTGCAGGGAATTGTGCGAGGTTTCGGGTGTACGATCGGACGGTTCGAGTGAACCTATCCTTGTATGTACATTTAATTACACGGATATCGGGAAATACAATATGCTTTGTGTAGATGGGATTATAAATATCAAAAATATATTTACAAATCAAATATTTCGAAAATATATTAATCGAATACACGCTTTTTGGCATGTCTATAATTTGAAAAATTTAAAAATTTGAAAGGAAATAGATATATACAAACTATTACATCGGAATGAAATGTCAGTTTTTTTTTAGTTTTAAATTTTAATAGGAATGTTTTTAAAAATTATTTTTAAAACAAAATGCAGCGAAAAATTATTTTTTTATTACTTAGTCTTAATATTCTATTGTATTAATTTAATAAATCTTTTTAAAATTATTGTCTTGCACTGTATCTAGTATATTGGTAATTCAGAGAAAATATGTAAATGATTTAATTTTTGTAACATTTAAATTATAACTGTTCAAAAGTTTTTGGTGAAATTTTGTAGAATTCCATGATTATTTTGTAAATTGAGTCAAAGTCTATGTTATCTTATTACACTTTTCATTTTATTAATATATATATAACATCTTCGGGAACATCTTCACATTATTTAGTCAGATATCCACCTTTAAAATATTGTGAACCGGGTCTGTCACACCCTGTACATTTGTATAAATATAATAAATTAATTCAATTTTAAAGATATAAATATGCATCTTCTGAGGACGGGCTAACCCTTATTAAATAAAGGACGTTTTTTTTTAGAGGTATAGAACTTTAAAATGAAATAAAACACATAAAAATCGTGGTAAAGGCCATGGTATTGGCTTTATTGGAAAGATAGTTTTATTCCATCAGTATTAAAATACGATTTTGCGTACATGGGTGCCGCGGCTGGCTCGAATAAAGCTGAATCTGGAAGTCCAATTGTTGACCTTTTTGTAACAGCTGGGGTCGTATATCGGCAATAACGCGACAAATGTTGGCTTCCAAGTCGTCTATCGTCTCTATTTTATCAGCGTGGACTAGTGACTTCAAATATCCTCACAGAAAATAATACAAATGTGTTAAATCACATGATCTTGGAGACCAATTCAAAGGTCTAATTCAAGCGAAATTATGCGATCATCGAATGTTCCCTTCAATAAATTGATTTTGGAGTTCGCTGTGTAACATATTGCGCCATTTTGTTGAAACCACAGCTCTTCCACTTTAATGCCATTCAATTGGAGAACAAAAAAGTCAGTAATCATGGATCTATAGCGCTCTCGATGGCGAATCGACTCATTCGGGTCCTTCTCATTACTACGCTCCAATGTAGCAACAGCTTCTTTGGTGCGCACTATACGACATGTCTGCAGATGCATATTATCAATTAGAGTATGCGTGGTGCAAAAACGATCCGTGGTTATTCGAATTACTTGCTCGGGTAGACGATTATGCCGACCATAAAATGGACGTAGCGCACGGTAAGTTTCGCAAACTGAACCACGATTGTCTAAATAAATGTTCACAATTTGCAAGCGTTGTTCTGGTCTATTCATTATGAAATGATAAATCAAACTGAGCACAAATCAGATATCAGCTATCAAATTAGCTATCGCTTGAAAAAGTGTTGCCAATTCGAAAAACAAATATCTAAAAAAAACACCGTTTATATTGTTCTCTAGTTGTTGTATTTTATTTCTTACCCACACTAAAGAGATGTTATCTCATTTGTTTATGAACATACAATCTTTTGGATGACAAGAGGACACCGAGGTCCGTGACTACCGCCCTCTGTTCAACCCGCCCCCTCTGGTCATATATTCTAACCTATAATACCTATTGGCCTTTCCCACACTGAGGATCTATAATACATCTTCTTCTAAACCAAGAAGTAAAAAACAAAATAATTTGCATAATCATTTATTATATTACTCTACGCAAGTACCAGTGGTGTATACTATATATATATTTAGCCAAAACACAAACGGTATTATATATTTTTCCAAATATCCATCACTCCGAGGCGCGACGTCGTATAGCAAATACATTTCTACTATAAATTATGGTGGGTGTGTATCACCACCGGGACGGTACATTACATATTAATTTAAGAATTTACTAAATTAGGTTGTTTTGTGATAGACCATTTGACAATACTATACTACAATGATAGCCGCTTAGTTTCTGCTAATATATTATATTTAGTATAATATATTAAGTATGTATTAAATTTAATCATCTAATTATATAACTATGAAACATTTATATATATATAAATAAAAACAAAATATTTTAATCGCTATGGGTATCTAATAATAATAAATAAATGGAATAATACAAAGTCAATATTAGTACAATTAAGTGGAATGTTGAGTTCATATTTGTAATCAATAAGAGGCATCCAATATTTATATATATATATATATATATATAAATACTAATTTAATGTATCCATTATAAATATATACATATAAAATCAATTTTGTCAAAAAATATTGTTTTTGCGCTTCCGGGAGTCGAACCTGTATCTCTATTTCCAATCCGGGGAAGTACACTATCAATTTTGTTATAGCGCCAATATTTTTCATGACAAATTTTCGAACCTATATGTTACACTTTTTCAAGTTAATACATCACATTGTTTTTACGGAATCTCAAATACCTTTGAGTAAACCGACTGCAGACGCCAGAATTATCAATTCATTTTTATTAAATTTTGGACACATTGATACAATTTATAGTATCAAGGAGATCATATTCTTATTGTGAAATTGTAATAATTCAGAACATAGGTTTGTGGTGTTTAAAAACTAATTTAATGTTTTAATTATAAGTATATACATATAAAATCAGTTTTATCGAAAAATATTGTTTTTGCGCTACCGGTAGCGCAAAAATTAATACATTTAATTAGTATTTAAAACATCACAGACCTATGTTCTGAATAATTACAATTTCACAATAATAATGTGTTCTCCTTAATAATATATATATACATATACACAGTTTACGATATAACAAAACTTAATGACTAAAATACGCCACTTTTAACGTTCATAAATAAAATAAAATAGAAGAAAATATGGGTAAAATGAGGAAAATAAATCTGAAAATCAAATGAAGACTTTAAAATTAGCGTGGATACTATGTTGTGAAAAAACTGGGATAATTGAATAGAAAATGTTTTAATATAACGTAAAATATATAAAAATATGCCAAAAATGAGCGCCTATCTAATCCTCCATAACTCTCACCGCTTGTTGAATTTGAGAATTATTCATAATAGTTAAATTAAATTATTTAATAAAATAAAATGTGTAGATGAATCATGACCGTTCATAAATAATATGAAGATAAAAAGGAAATGAAAGGAGAATCGATTACCGGCATGCAAACTCATTTTGAAAGTTCAATCAATGAACTTTTTTTCATCTGTTTCTGACAGGTACGCTTGAGGCTCTATCCTCGGAAGAGTCCATTATGTCGTCTGATATTTTTTGAACTTTTCTAATCACAAAACCGGTCAATATCTTGAAGAGAAAAGGCACATCTTTTTTCAGCTTTGAAACGATTTGAGCCCACGAAGATATTTGACAGATGATTGATTTTCTTCTTATTGATGCTTCCTGTGCTATTGTGTATTGTATATTAGTAAAATTATTGAGGAAACGGATAAATTTATTATACATTTAATTTTGAAAAGATCATGAGAGACTTTTATAAAAGTTTTATAATTTTATGCTCAACTTTACTTTTCCGCCATATGATAAATTCTTAATGCCAAAATCGTGTACGCGGAGATATTTTTTTAATATTATAACTTTAATACTTGACATGATAAGTATTAAAGTTGTAATTATAATATTAAATATATGAAGTAGGTTAATTATAATTGGAAAAAAATTGAATTTTATACTAGTACATGTGTATATTTATTTCATTTTGACTGTCGGGATAATGACTGCTTTATCTGTTTGCTTCCTATATTTATCGGTGACCGTATCTGACTTAACAAGGTTCCTAAAGTTAATCTCATGTTTCTTTATCTTCTTCTCTCACCTAGTTAATTTATTTTTGATATTGATCACGTCTTGGCCTCGGCGTTTTCTGTTTATGTTAACTTTAATAAGAGCACAGAACAGAACTAACATTACATGTTTTACTGAATCTTTTTAATGTATATAATGTTAAAATGCCATAAATAACCATAGTGCTTTTTGCTTCTTGGTATTCCTTAACCCTGTAATACTAAGTGCGGTTTTAATGCGCTTTCAACTATTTTATTTAGCATTTTATAGCTAAATTCAATCATGCACAGCCTTACCATTCCCTATCGTGCAAAGTATCTTAACCCTTTTATGTTAGTTGGTTACTATTTTACTCCCCCATCTCTCAGCGTCCAATTCACTTACAGCCGACGAGTTAAAAGAAACGATCTACCCAAATCGTCCCCAGGTGACAGGCAATTACGGTTCGAAGTTCAGACCCTAGTGATTAAAACCTAATTTTCTAATTTCACTTAGTCTCGTGGTCCGTTAAATTAATATTGTGGCAAAATTTCAATGCCTTTGTCTGTTATTACAATATATGTTTAGCACTTTCGTAAAAACTGTCAATAGAAATAATATATGTACATGAATTTTGTAACTTTGACGAAAAAGATTATTTGCCGAAATATTCATAGCATAATATTAGCACTTAACTAAAGTCCACTTTATTTAAATTACCTAATGAAATATTTACTAATTCGATTACGTCCTCTTGCGTACTTTCGACACTTACAAATTATATATATTAATGGGTTCCAAGTAAACTTACTTATTAATATTATTATTAATAAATTGAGGTATTTGATAATAGGCAAAATAATTACAAGGAGGTTCTTAATTGGGCGAAAATTAAACCGAGTTAAAAAGATAACCGCGAGGAAACACAAACTGTAAATATTTAACATCCGTGTTGTAGTTTTACACCACCTCATGTCTTTAGAAATGTTACGAAAGTGCATTTTTATTTTTCCTATAGTCCAATGTAAAAAGTACTTGCGATCATCACAATTTTACTCAGAATGCAAACTTTTATACTGTAGATAAATTTATTTCAATATGAAGTGTAAATAGAATACAATCATATGCAGTAAGCTTTGGATTATCTGAGATAACGTCAAGTGGGTTGACAGTTAACAACTGTTTTTATATTTTTATTATAGCCACCAAAAAAAGTGTTTGCTAAATCACCGAAATCTCGTAATTATTGTATATTATATATAAAAATATACTTAAGTTTTCACGGCCGTTCAGAATTTTCAGTGTACAGTATTTTGGCCTAATCTGCTGTGTATATCTGACTTTTTAGCTAACGTTTCGGATCGCATTGCAGGGTCCATCATCACGGCTGATGTGATGTATGACCGTTGGTGTTGTGATAGGAGTCTAAGAGTTTGCAGTCAGTAATCCGACACGTAATATCACACGGGCTTGTCCAATATGGCATTTCCCCTCAATGGAATCACATCTATCGTTTATACTACATCTTAAGTATGTACAAAAGTTTTTGAAACTTCTCCAATTTAGTCCCAGCAATAATGTTCGTTATGCAGAGTATCATCTTTACTGATGAACATATGTTTTGATTTGTTTACTTTGAATTTCTATCCGAAATTCTCAGATGTCTTTACTTATTGGTTAATTGTATATGTAAACTTTATTATCTTGTTTTATGTGAGTTTATACTATTCCTTTACATCAAAGCCAGCAACGTGACCTTTTAAATATACTTGTAATATAACATCTAAGAAAGCCATCTAAAGAGTTATTTATTATCTAGTATATCAAGATATAACATATAATCTCGCCGTATAAAAGTAGAATATTTTTAGAACACTTTTAGCGTGATTACAAAATATACGTTTACAATATTTTATGACCAAATTATGAGTCGAAAATGTTCAAAAAATATGTGCAAATTCGGCACCGTTACGAAAAATATTATTATTTGAAATTTTTACATGTTTTTATGTTAAGCTTTTAGTCTACGTACTTCGAACTAAATATTTGCAAAATGTATCCATTATTAATCTATATCTTTGCTTTAAGCCCTAAATCATCTAATTAAAAATATTCTAGCTATTCGACATCGATGGCCTATAATTTTTTGTATTGAATAATTTGGAATCAATAAAATATTTAATTTAATCGAAAACAATTGCATAATTAGGTTTTTTTATTTGTAATGCTGCTTCCTTAAGTATTTTCTACTAAATCTGTTACACCCTGTATAGCGTAGTCAATAATAATAAATAAAATCTAAAATAAACAAGAGTCTTTTACAAATTCGTGAATAAATAAATAAATATTTGTATTTACATTTAAAAAAAACTAAAGAATTCCACATCCTTTAAAACACTCGTCTTTTAGAGCTTTCTTTATTGTTCAGAAATTGTTTAGTTTGCTGTGGGCGGATAACGTGGCCGCTTCACGGCCAATAGTGGCCGCTACACGGCCATTAGTGACCTCTGCGCTGTGAGGGTTTGAATCTTGTATTTTGTATATATTGTCAATATTAAAAAAAAATAGTATGTTACAAAATCATATCTGCGTTGAAAAATAATTTCTATGAAAACCCGGATCGCTCAGCAGCCATCACTGGCCGTATCGTGTATATTGCCAGTAAGAAAAGACATCATCGTTGAAAGCTTGCGTGTCTTATATAAGTATGTTGAACGTGTTTTAAATATCTCTAAATTAAAATTACTTTAATGAATTATTTTTTATATTTTTAAAAATATTTAATAAGTGTTTACATTAACAGTACCAAAATTCACAAATGAAACGTTTATTAAATCAATTAAAAAAAGGGGTTTTTATAGAGCTTTTCCCAAAAGAAATTACACGTAAAAAAAATTCGATGTAATTAAAATTATTTCACCTTTAAGTAGCACTGTTAGCTATCAAAATGAACGAAAATGACATCTAAATAATCGCAGATTGATAAAAATTCTATTTTATCAGTATAATGTGTATTTAAAACATCTCGCATCGCTTTAACATTGCGACAAAAAAGTTCTCTATACTGGTAAAAGATATGACAGCGTAGATAATAAAATAAGATGATCATGCACCTGCCAGTCGTCAAAATTCGTATGATTTCGCTAATGGTGTTTTTTCTTACTCGTAATAAAGACAAAGTACACTTCATTTCAAATTGAATAAATATTTACGTATTGTTATTGAAGAGAAAACATTTAAGTAATCGTAAGCTAAAGATATTAAAAACACGTTAGACATTTTCGCTACTTTGGCGAATATTTTTTTATACTAGTAAATGACACCACACCCCAAAATAGTCCAAGCCATCCAACACAAATGGGGAAACCCAATATTATGATGGATATTACGATTATCAAATAACGATATTTAGTATTCATTTGATTTAACTGTTACCGTGATATATTGTATTATATATCCCGGAAGGAACTAAATATTTTTTCGATAGATAGATTCCTTCTATATATATTTCAAGTTGATTAATTTACTTAGTACTAAATACCACAGAACTATGTTCTAAAAATGCAACTTCACAACAATTTTCTTTCCCTTAATTGACGAATTGTTTACTTTCAAAAAACTTATGATCATAAATTATATGTATTTATTATAAAAACTTAGAGGAAGGGATAGATGGACTTAGACTATCTCTTAGACAAATGGAAAAATCATCAATTAAAATCATGTATTATTTTATTATTAAGTAGATACTAAAATGGTGTTTGTCTATGTTAATGCAACAGCAAATGTATTATTTCTATTTAATATGTATTAACTGAATAACTATAAAAATATTAAGATATATTTTTAATGATGATAATTTTTATTAAATTATATATTAATGCCAGTTTCTCTATAATTGGTATCAAATTGAGTTAAATATTTAATGCGTTAACTTTGTAGTCAAACGTAATTGATTTCAATACGGCGATTTAGATACCACTGTATCTTAGTCAAAACAAACACTAATTAAACCATTAAATAAATACGAAAAGAACTCTAGAATGAGCGTAGCCGCAATCGATCCACGTCAACGTAATCAACGTAGGTAATGCAAAAATATTTGTTTAAATTAATTTACAATTAAATTATGTACATTAATTAATTATTGTACATTACACTAAATATGTCCACCCCACATTTAATGTTTCAACACCGTTCCATTTTCGATATCTTTATCATTTTTATTTTGACAATTAGGTATGGCAAATTATCATCAACAAATATTTTTACTGAATATTTTACAACTTCATTGTCAAATTAAGAAATTTTAAAAAACCAATTACCGTATTTAATTATGATAACGAAAATATACTCCAAATTTAATCAACTGAATCATTTTTTTACTATTACTAATAGAACAAAATGAAACATTCATACTATATTTATACAATATGTTTTTGACAACCACCATTAATAATTTTTTCACGTAAATGTATGAAGCATTTTTCCAACAATAGTTTTCCCTCAGAATTTTCAATGACGTCAAGCTGTTCATTATCGATAGAGATCTCTTCTTAGCGATTATTTTTCCGAGAAACGCTGGTGAAATGATATCGGGCTTGACGGACGTCCTTGTCAAAGAAATTGTGATTCAGTTATTCTTTAGAACAAGGTCTCATTCGGATAACAAAGAACTCAAAATAAAAAAGTTGATATAAAGCTTACAGGTTTAACCTTCTCAAATCCATTTAGGAATTTCATCAAGCAATTCTATGATAGGTTGGCTTCTTTTAAATAGCAATAAGATTGTCGACTAGTTAACAAGACATTGGAGGTTTTGTTTTTATCCTAGAGATAAGAAAGTTAAGTCATATTTTCACAGCAGCCGGGCAAATCTAGTATGCATATACCATATACCTTTTTACAATTTTTTGATGGCTGTTTTAAATTATAGTATAAATTCTTATTTGCTTCAAAACTTGTGAATATTTGTATTTTATTCAGAAATTTAATTATTTTCCATAAAAGAGCGTTATTAACGATATATAATGGGTTTTAAATCTGACGTGAATATTAATGTACCTATTTAATATATTTCTGTATATAGCGTGTCTTAAATATTAACTAAAAATCTATATTGAATATATATTAGATTATTTCCTTCATTGGTAGGTACCCAACATAATTATAATGAAATTTTTTTTAAAAAACTTTACATCTGAAATAAATAATTATATCAAATCTTACAAAAATTAGAGTGAAATATTTTGAAAATTACTTACTATCATTAGAAAATATTATGTAAAATGGAAACATATATTATAGTTGGTAACATAAGATTATGCAGTACGTAAAAAGTAGTTATTACTTTTTTTTCTACAATAAAATATAATAAGACACCAATCTCATTGCAATAGATGTTGAAATATAATATTTTGGAAGAATATTATATTTTTACAATCTGTCTACTGAAGTTCAACCAATATCCGGTTTTGAAAAGTTTTAAAATTTGTTTTAAAAATCCATTCTCACTATTGGAATGGCCAAAAATATTAATATTTAGATACTGCTGTATAATAGAATTAAAATAATAATATATTATATTACTAATAGCGTTTTTTCTGCTCTATAACGTCAGTGTCATCGATATCCTATATCTAATAGTTTTTCTTAATTTTTGTACTTAAATAATGGAGTGCAAAATTGAGAAAAACGAATATTTTCGATACATACTTATTTTCGCCTTTAATCAAGGTTCCAAAGAGAAATTCTGCCTCATCCACCCTACAGTCCCTACCTCGCTCCGTTAAATTATCACCATTTTCGGTCACTCTCCAATCAAGTGCACATAGTTACGTTCAACAAAGACGATGATTTAGATATTTATAAATATATATTTATAAATTAATGATTTATAAAGAATTACTCATAGATTGAAATGTTGTAATTTTTATTTAAAAATTTGATTTTATAATAAATAATTGAACAAACCCGCAAAGACTTATTAGGCAACCCAATATATGAAATGTTATAACTATTAATAATACTCTAATATCACTTTCATAATCGATAAATATAGATGCATACATAGAGTGTGTATATGGTTCATCTTAGTATATTTTACATTCAGGGTCTAGGCAAATATATTTTGTACAGGTCAATAATTAACACACTGTGTACATTAATTAAGCTTCGCAAACACGGAAAACATAATAGTCTCACATCCCTGCTTATGAATTAAGTTCTCCGTATCGTGTTTTAACGTATTGTGTCCTTTGAAATCTCACATTTATTTGTGTAACCTTTATTTTATTGACTTCATTGACAAAATTCATAGTCGGGGGTCTAATAAAATAATTTGTTTGGCTTCCGTCTAGCGCATTCTGTGCGCTTCGTACAACTTTACTTGTTTATTATGTATGTGCCCATTATATGAAAGTGGTCTAAATTAAGAAATTGAAAAAATTAAGTTTATCAATTATTTCGCGTCACATTGTTTTAAATTAATATAATATGATGCAATTTGTAACAATGCAAAATGCAAAATTGAAGCGTTATATTCAACATTCAACCGTGTTCCGCTATTATTTATTTTGATAATAGAGTAAGTCATTTCAACCATAATTCTTTTATTTCTTTATAAGCTACATGCATAATTATATGTCAAAATAAATTATAAATCTAGAAGATTAAATAAATTTTGAAATTTTGTGTTGAGGAATATAAAAATAAATTATATCAAGTTAAACACAAACCTTTAAATATCTCGAAACGAAAGAAATATAACTTAGGCCACTTCCATAATAATGAGCACATATGTATACTTTAGTTAGAGTATGGCCAGTTCAAGAATGCGGCAGAAATTATCTACTCCGAAACGCACTTGAAGAAGGGATGTCGCCTAGTCCAATATGACGCCAATCAGTATTCATCTCACTCAAGATATTTGTTTGGTGCGTGATCTTAAAGGTTGAGAAATTGTAAAATGAAGAATGGATGACATTCAATATAATATAACTTTTAAATATATCGTAGGGAGGGGGGTGAGATAGCCAGAAGGAGAGATTAAGCATAACTATGCAATATTTGGTCTGCATAGCATAGCATTATATCGGGTAAAAAAGTGATCGGAGAGGAGGGGAAAGATGCCTATGTTTTGTACCCAGTCCTAAAGAGTAACTATGCAACATTTGAAATAGATGACATTCATTACAAAATAAATTTGTACTTTGGGTAGGGGTGGGGTGGCCAAACGGAAGTGGCATGATGCATATTGTTTTCTAGGGTCCTAAAGTATAACTATGCAAAATTTGATTTAAATCCGTCATAAAGTAGAATTATATACAGAACAGACAAATAGACATTCAGTTCTATATATATTATCACTTTAAATATCCATACTATTTTTATGCTTGAATTTTACCAGGGAGTACTAGTGGGCGATGATAGAGTGCTAGTGAGGTATTACACACTACATTATTACACAATCTCTTGTGGTATCTTCAGAAATGCTTACATAAATCTTTGAAATTGCAGAGTAAAGTACGTTAATTAAGAACAAAGATTCTGAGTGATGTTAAACGAAATGTAAATAATGTTACATGAGGGTCAGTGTAATTATTAGTCGACTATTAAGATGTCGACTTTTAAATATTCTGAAAAATGTATATCTTCGCACTTATTATAAATTTTATAAAAATGATTGATACTTATCATAGTAAATATATTTTAAAATTTTAAATGAGGACAATGTAATTAAATCTAAAAGTAATATTCTGTGAATTTATTTTAATATCTTTTATTTCTCGAAAAGATTATTTATTTTGGACATTAGACTTACAATATTCTTGCGATGTTTAATAAAATATCACCATGTATGTACGGCGGTCTCTGAGGCTTGCTTACTGCCCATAGATTTAATAATACCTAATATACTTTTTTTCTATGAATTCGCGAGAAAGTAATGTCACGCTATGAGTCTGTTGATGGAAACATTATTTGGTTATTTGAGATATATACTGAAATCTTATATTAATAATCTTTTGTGTATTTTTACCTTCAAATTCAAATAAATTTTTTTCATAAATAATTCGACAAAATACTTTGTTTAAGCCACTATTTATTGATTATTTTACATATTTCGATACCTTTTTCAGGAAACAATGTAAACTGAAATTAAAAGTACAAGCATAGATAAACAATAAAACTATAAAATGGTGAATAAGTAAGAACTACTAAGAAAACAATTTTGAAAGGTGACTCTTTGTAAAGAGGATTTGGTTATTTATAATATTTAGCTTGTTATTAACACTTTTTCTTATTTCTAAAATTTCAAATTTATCGAACTGTAAACCCCTAGTATTTGTATGTATAATTTCAAAACCCTCATTAATGTCAAAGAAATGGTTTGTTACCAAAATATGATTGGAGAATTCTGAATAGTTTTTGCTATCTAGGCATCTCAATTGCTCCTTAATTCTAATATCAAAGTTTCTGCTAGTTTTACCTATATAAAAATAATTGCAATCATTGCAAATTAATTTGTAGACCCCTGATTTTTTTTAATATCGTCCTTATCCTTGTTATTTAATATATAATTCTTTAATTTGTTATTACTGTAAAAAGTTAGTTGAATAGAATATGGGATATTTTTATAATTGAATTTGAAATAAGATTATTTAAAAACAAAATTGTTCTCCACTGCTTCCCACGATATAATAAATAGTGGTTTAAACAAAGTATTTTGTCTAATTATTTATCTATAATGAGGCCATAAAACAATTTTGCTAATATTGAAGAAAAAAATTTTCTCAGTTTATAATTTGCTTTATTATTCTTTTTTTAAATTAGCGTTTCACCCTTTTGGAGTGTTCTGCGCTTTATTATTAAAAATAAGTACTCTAGGTCACTTCCACAGGGATATTTACTTGGTCATGATCTTCGGTGTCCTGTCATTTGGCATTCTTTCGACATGGACAGCCTATCGCAATCTTTGAGACCTACAGATTCTTATAATTGTTTCTTACTTAATCAAATTTTCAAGCTCATGGTTAATTTTTACTCGGTAAGTTCCATTTTCTGGTGTAGGTCCATTGTTTTTTTTTTTATTATTTTACGCTCAAAAATTGGTTTTCTTCGATTTGTGTTAGTCACGCAACCACAAGTGACTACTGGTCTTACTATAGTTTTAAACACTATTGTACGTGTTGCGTATTATTTATTTTAGGTGACATGCATGTATTTAAGTTTGACCTTATATTACTGTAACTACGTAACTTTTCATATGCGCCATTTCTTCGTGCTCACTCATCTATCTTGACAAACAATTCTCATTCACCTTCGTCAATTGTTAAAGCTTCAATATTACACATACAAAAATTATCAGCATTTAAATATCAATGTTTTATATTATAATATATATTTAATTTATGTATATATATATATATATATATATATATATATATATATACATAAATTATATATATATATATATATATATATATATATATATATATATATATATATATTTAAGTGTTTCATTTATTTTTCAAGTAATAAGTTAGCAATGCTGGGTATCAGATCTGTAGTATTAATTACAACCATAAACTCGAGCGGGGATCTACGCAATAGAATGTAAATTAACAACATTTGAGTACGTCCAAGAACACACAATTACCGGATTTTTACCTGCAAAAACATTGTTATTAAGATAAATTATAGATATCTCATAAAGACAGAGCTATTATATTATTTGGGAAGTATGCAAGTATGGGTATTACTGGTATAAATAAAAAATTGACTTTTCAGGCGTATTTTAGTTATGACCTTATAATGTGTTAATCATTTGTCATATATACAGATAAATAATATAGCTTACATTATTTCTAATAAAAATTAGATTCTCATTAGTGACATCTATGCTGTTTCAGGGAAACGAAGCGAAGTTGCAGTAATTACTCGAAGTGAAGTGAAGTGTTCTACATAGTAGCATATATACAACATCCAAAAATTTGATAAATGTGGTGGTTGATTGGGTGGAATGGTGGACGTTACATTGTGTAAAATTATCACTTAAGCCAACCGAAGACAGGTCGTAAGCCCTGTAATACCAATACTTCAATATTTCCCATTTAATAAAATAGCTTCGTCTCTATGGGATATCTATAATTTTCCTGAATGTGGACACGCTTACTTCGCGCAAAACTAATTTCAAACAGCACATGGAAATATAGTTACAAAGGAATCATTTTGCATCGCATTACCGAAAATTGAAGATTAAGAAGGATGACGGAATTGGTGATCGACGATTTCCCGCAATACAAAATAATTATGGTGCTCTTGGCAATATAATTATATTGGTAATTATATGTATTTTAATGAAATCACATTAGTATTGTGAAGTTGTAATTTCAGAACATAGCTCTTTAATATTTTATGACAAATTAGATGAATTTTTTTAGAAAATTGTTCAGAAAATCTATCGAAAAAATATTAAATTGCCACCGGGACACGAATCCGGGTATATCTCTTACCGAGAGAAGTCGACACCATTACTCCACGTTAACCATTTAAGTTTACAAAAATTTTTAGGCTATGTATGTAAATACATTATACCTAAAAGGTTTTTGAGATTCATTGCAAATAAAAAGTTGGTAAGAGATGTATCTGTGATGATTTATATGCAAAGCGTTAAATTTGATGGAAACATAAATTATCGGCATATTATAACAGTAACTCATTCTGGTTCGAGTCCCGGTGGTAACTTTTTTTTTATAAATAGATTTTTTTTGTATATTTTTCCAAGAAATTCAACCAATTTTTTAAATTATTTGTAATTTCTTGCTTTGCATTTATATAACGTTATTATGCTTTGCCCGTGCCAAGGCAAACATTTTACATAGTTACTCAATAATCAGCAAATATATAGGTATATATATATACATGTTGCACTGTTAATTAATAAATTAGTAAATAAAAATTAAAAATTGAGACAGAAAATAAAAAATTTAAATATAGAAATGAGATTATGTTTAAACATGAAATTTATTACAATAAACCGTGAAATTTGTTCATATGTGTTCTTTTAATTTATGTCAAATAGAAATGATTTTTTATATTAGTATTGCTATTAAATCGACATAAATATTTTCGAAGAATTTGGACAATACAGGTATATTTTCAAAAAAATAAAATAATACATTTTCAACTTTTAAAAATAATTCATGCAATTCTTTAAAACATAATCAATTCAATTAATAGCAAATATTCAAGTTTAACACACACACACACACACACATATCCAAGAACAATTACTGGATTTTCACCTACAAAGGCACTATGGATATCTCATAGAGACGAATGTAATTTTTTTATTATATTTGATGGAAAACATATGAAAGTATGAGTAATAACAGAGCTCACGGCCTGTCTTCGGCTGGCTTAAGTGATCACTTTATGTAAATATAACGTTCACCATTCTCACCCATCAACCTTCATATCTATCAAATTTTTGAACATTGGTAAAATGATAGTTTCCTTTAAAAAATGACAACACAATGGATCATCTTTCATTCCATTGAACAATAAAAACATTTTCAATTTTGAAAATAGGTTTCTCTCGTTCAAATAAATATATTCTCTCTATTCTATTTCTGTCTTATCGGCTCCGTCCGGAATGAAAGCAATATTGAAAAGCCCCACTTAACATCAAACTTTGGTGTCCACATCACTATATTGCCGAACATCAATGAATGTCGAGTAATTCAGTATCGGAGAAATTCGTATTATCTGTTCAATTGAGGGGTATAGAAACAAAATCCAATTGATCCAAACTATCCAATTGATGAAAAGAGGAAATGACGTATTTGAAACAGATTATCTGGCAATAATGGCTGTAACGAACGTGTTTAAACATTATTCCGAGAATTCATTCTTATTTGCATCTACTTAAAACGGATGCACTATGTATGAACTTACAATTAATAAATTATGTTTACCGCGCCAACAACCAAATGAGGAACATGTGGACGAAATATGCATATTGTTATTTTGTTTGGTCGCCATTTTGGTTTGACAGACATTTGCCAATTCGCATTTGATAGTTGTAAAGAGTAGTTGATTACAATTTATTATGGAGCATCTAACGCCTCAATAAACGTGTTGAAGTCAATGTAAAAGTAAAAATGGCAATGCTGTAACCATTAATGGTGATCGCTATCATCACAAGTTGGAAAACTTTTTGGTGCCCAAATTGGGTCGATTGGGTCTGCAACATACGCGGTTTTAACAGAACGGTGCTACCTCACACATAGCCCGAGCTACGCTTGAAATTTTATGGGAAATTTTTCCCGGCTGCATAATGTCAAAGTGGTGATATCGACTGGCCTCCTTGATCAATTGATTTAACGGCTCATTTGAAATAACACGTAAAGTGTACTAGAATGTTATGAAAAATATGATTAAAAGAGCACGGATTTGTGCCACTGCCAGAGGCCACTTGGCCGATGTCACATTGCATATATATGTAACGGACGACAACGTGCGAATGTTTGGTCGTTGGAAATTTAGTCACAGTGGATCCCTTCACGGGGGACCAACGCGCGTTCTGCATGAAACAGTTTAACAAAAACAACGATTATTATATGTTAAATATTTATATCTACAATATTTCACCCAAAAAGTCATGGATCATCGATGTTTATTTACACATTTTACAAAGCATAAAATTGAATTTCAAAATGTGATAAAAACATGAGAGAAAAATCATAGTGCATGTGGGTTTCGTAACATATTGCTGCACTCAACTACTACTGATATATCACCATCTGAAGTTGAGAAGTTTCCGTAAACTTTGAACAATCTTTGATGTTTAAACGCGTGCTTCAAACAGATGCTCTTAAAATAATGTGTGTTTATTTATGGAATATATAATTGACGTCGTTGCACGGTAAGAGATTGCAAGATATATTGTAAAATAAATATTATTTTAACCCTTATTGCGTTCCAATTATTTTAAATCAATAATTGAAATTTGTTTCACTTTTCATCATTAATGACGTAACAATCCCATATCGGCCCTAGCTTTCTCAAGTTCTTTTAGATTTAGTAATAAGTAGATATTTTTAATGTAACATACTATATTACTGGTAGAAAGGATTCATATTTTTTTTTTTTTTTTTTAAATTGGCGTTTCACCCTTATGGAGTGTTCTTGCCATTACCGAGTAATTTTATTTAATGTAATGTTTCTTTTGGATACATTTAATTTTTACAGGTTTATTTTATTGGCGTTTAGGAACCTCGTTAATATTTTAAAAATGGTTTGATTGTTAGATGATAACAAAATTGGGATGTTGATGGGGAACGGAATTTTGTTGTTAGAAAGATCTTGAATTAAATTTAGATACTGGTCATTAATAGAGCATCCTAAAAAAAACATGATTTAAATTTTCCTCTTCTAGTTGACATTCACACATAGAAGAGTCCCAAATGCGGATTTTAAACAAGCGAGAATTTATACAACAATGGCCGATCCTCATACGGCAGATCGAGGAAGTTTCAAACTTATTTAATTTCGTTTTGGAAAACCAGGGTCTAGTAGGAATCTCTGGCTGAATTTCCGCAAACCATTTACCTTTTAGAAGTTTAGAAGTCTCCCATTGATCTCTTCAAATGCAGATCATTTTCTCTTTGAGAAAAGGGAGTATATCAGATATTGTCACATGATTTTGTAAAAGGGACGCCAAAAGTAGAGGCTTCCTTTACTAAGGCATCGGCTTTTTCGTTTCCCGGAATTCCACAATGACTAGGAATCCAAGCTAAAGCAATATCCAGGTCTTTTTGTTTCATACTAAGCATTAATTCTCATATTTGGATACACTATTCATCTTCGGCGTATGAAAAGGGACACGATTTTAATTTTTGTAGGACGCTGAGAGAATCTGACAGGATCAGGCTTTTATTACAAATGGGTAGATTTTTCATAATATATTTTAATATCTCGAAGATTGCAATGGCCTCAGCAGTAAATATTGAGGTTTCTTTTGGTAATCGATATTTCTGTGCCAGGTTTTCTGAATCACAAAATGTTACTGCCCTGGTGTTTCTAGTTAAATCTATTTTGGAGCCATTCGTAAAAGATTCATATTTTAATATCAAATATCGAAATGTATTGCCATATTTTTCTACCTCATATTCCTTTAACACAAATATCTGTCATTTATAGTATTGCCATGAATATTTATTATTTTACTTGGTCGTCTTCAACGACATCTATAAAAAATAATTAAACATCAGAAAAGAGATATGCGTTATAAATCAAAGATGTGTCTATTTTTTCATTCAAAATTATTTAACAGTAGAAAAATGTTAACGTAACATTATCACACATAAATAGATTTTAGTGTTACATAAAATTAATGTTTACATAAGATAATTGTTAATTGCTGATGACTGATGAACATACATTTTTGACCGAACCGTAATTTGGATTACTATATTATTATAATCTAGTTTACTAATAATTACATTTACAATTTTACTGTAAGAAAATAATTTTAATATATATTAATAAAGGCCGCTTTATAGACAAGCGTGCATGGGAAGATGCGTGAAACAAAATACGACGTGAGTGATTCGCCAACTGTTACGAATATATTATCTCTGCTTAATCATGCGGGTTAGGCGTGATGACAAGGTAGTAACTACGTAAATATATAAACATTACATAGATTCATAAAATTTGTTTTTACAAGGATTTAGTTTCTTACGAAAATTTAACGTCAAAAATTCATGCAAAGAAAATCAGTAAATCTTCCAAGAAACCATTAATTTTCTTCCACACGGATAAGACTGGGAGGAAGAACGGTTAGAAGAAAGATTAGTCTAATCGCGTGCAACCGTAAGAGTGGTCATTTTATACGATTATTAAATATTATTCTAGAAAAACATAATTCGTTTACTTTGCTCCGTGATTGTTCACACGGAATATGTAATTCAAAGATAATTTATACGTAAAATATTAAAACTAATATTACTTCATTAAACATAAACCTTAGTATTTTTAAGGTCCATTTTTTAGATTGTTAAGTTTGTTTTATTAACCGCTTAATTAATTAAATACATTCACCGGTTTCGAAAAATATAATTTTTTTCTTCAGGATGTCATCAACTAATCAAAAACATATGTTTATTGTTTCTTTAACAGAATCACTTTTTTTAAATATAATTATTTAAAAATTAAATTTTATACTTACCGTAAATTATTACTGATGATACAAAATTATTAGAATAATTTTTAAAGGTCTTGTGGTCAAATTTCAAAAAATACTGTTGTAGTCCAGTTTGCCCGGGGTTCTCTTGCAGTTCTGTTTTTCTGACATCCACCCATTTTCAACCTTGAGCATGTTGGCTTATGTATGCGAGCTTTGTGCGTGTTACGGGACTCATTTTTTCTCGCTCCCACCCATTACATCCTCCTTTCGTTTTTCCTAGAGATCAACGTGAATCTGGAGCAGCATACTGTTCCCTAGGTTCCAAGTTTTTTAACACATACTCTTTGCTGGTGGGTTAGATTTGACCCGGGTGTTTGTAAAAATATAAATTACGCCAAAAATATTCGTTTAATGCTATTTTCCTTCTAACTAATATTTTATTAAACATTTCCAAATAATTTGAGACACACATGAATCTTATTAGACCAGATTCAAATGAGTTAATCATAAAAATTTGAAAAAACTGACCTAAGGTGGTTACTTTTATGGGATTACCTCTCACCGCTTACGCTAAATCATATACTGTCAACCTCTAGACCATTTTTTTAAAGCGACAAAAAGCGACCTCTACACAGTTTAGAAGCGGTTAGGGGTGGGGATGTAAGCCCGACAATTTTTAAATATTTTAATAATAATATTTTTTTTCATTTCTATAAATATTTTGTTAAAATTATTTTCGTCGTGTTTGTGTAAAAAATAAAAAATACTATTATTTAAAATATCGTTTATAATTCAATGAAGGTAAAATATTGATAACCACTGACACAGCGGTAGGTAGTCGAGCCGATGAGAAGATCACGTATTCAGTGGATGTTTGTATTTGGTCCGAACAGGTCATTTGTTAATGCGCAAGAATACGTACATTATTCGTAATATTTTTTAAAAAAACTTTATTTTTTTAGTAGAAAAATTACGGCACATCATACTCTTTCATTAAATCATATTTAAAATAATATGTCTATAAAAAATCTCCCAAAAAACGGTTAAAATGCCGAAAACTTGGAGTGGGTCTAAAATGACCCACCACCTCCGAAAGTGTTTTTTTTAACCCACCGAACTGTATGTGTTAATCTCCTCCTTTCTCCGGTTAGGTTATCACTTATAGGGCCGTAAATTTTGCCGAAGACTTAATTTTCGAAGACCTACCTAAAGATGCGCTCCTTGCGCGCTTTCTTGATGTTTACGCACTATCTTATTCCTCCGACTGTTACTCCTGGTTTTTCTTGTTGTTGGTATGATTCATTTATGTAGTGTGAGTGTCACCGCTTTCGGCGACCAAAGGATCGCTGTCAAACCACGGTCAGAGCACAATTGCGGTTGGTACCTCACTAAATAAACATCTCCTAATAAGTACCTCCGGGAGTGCATCATTTCGGTCGGTCGAAATAACACCTAGATCGGGGCACAAGAAGAACAATATATCGAACCAACCCAAGACGAATAGAAAAACAGCTACTATTAATCCAGGTTAGTGGTGATTTTTCATTCTGCACATGTGATCATATTATCAATAGAAAAGAATCCCTGGAATAACAATTTGTCGAAGGAATACTTACAATTCCATCTAAATTGATTTTGATCGCATACGAATCTTCGGTTCAATTTTATCATGTCTACATTGATCAAACTTATATATCAGAATTGATCAAACTTAAATTATCTACTATGCTTACTTAATATTACGCCTATTATACTTACTATTCTAATCATAATGTTAATTCTTAATCACATCATATGTAGTTTTAACACCCCATAGTTTCACAGCTTTCATTCTCCTTTTTACAATTCAATCCAGTTCTCATATTACTACTGTTTATTTTAAATCTTTCCATTATTTAGTCCGTTTTTACTGCCAATTCAAATATGTATGCATCGGTGCAGGGTTGTTCTGCTAAGTTAGCAGGCAACACGTCTGGCAGAATGTTTCGTATCCTATTGAGAAATTGACAAACGACACTTTTTACACACACATAAAGCTCAGCGACGAATCATTTTAATGGTCTTGTATTTTGTTTTATTGCTCAAACAAGCTTAGTAAGCAAGTTGTACAAGTAGGTACATTCGGAATACAATTCTAGTACCTTCAAATATGCCAGTCTCACTGTTGAGATGGGTCCTGGTCAGACTATTGTAATATAACCTCATAACCAACAAGAAATCCAGTTAACTGGCCTAGGATAAATATATATTTTTTCATTTATTTATTTATTTAGAAAGAAATATATCATTGTTAATATAATTATGTACATATGAATATTTATTAAACTATACTTTTTTTATATAATCTCGTGCATAGAGGAAGATAGTTTACAATTTTTAAATACGAGTATTTGTTGTAAAAATACAGTTAAATAATCGTACATCTAAATTTATGAAACCATTTTTAAAATAGAGAAAAAATAGAGCATTTTATAGAAGTATAATGAAAAATTACAGCAAAATGTTACAACAAACCGAAAAAATAGTAAAAAATAAAAATAAATTATGCAAAATGGTGATTAAAATAGAATACTATAATGTAGATCACAAGAATAATCATTATTACATACTAATTAAATGTGTTAATTATAAAGATATACATATAAAATCAATTTGATCAAAAAATATTGTTGTTGCGCTACCAGGATTCGAACCTGGATCTCTTTTCCAATCCGGGGAAGGTGCATTACCAACTACGCTACAGCGACAATATTTTTGAGACAAATTTTCGAACCTGTATTTTACAGTTTTTCAAATTAATACACTTATCGTTCATTATTTTAAAGCCATCTACAACGTTTTCACGGAATCTCAAATACCTTTGAGTAAACCGATAGCAGACGCCAGAATTAACAATTCATTTTTATTAAATTTTGGAAACATTGATACAACTTACATATTTATTATTAAAGAGAAGATATTATTACATAGTATTCAAAGTTTACATATATAAATTGTATAATATATATAGAAACAAGAATATTTGTAAATATTAAATTAAGGATGTTTAAAACTGTCCATAAAATATATATACATATTATATATTGATTTTCATCATATCTAATAGGAATTGCTAGTTCGTTAAAAAATATAACACCCATGTAGCTATAGTGATACTAGTCAGTAATAGTTGTAGGAATAGAACAAAGACATTCATGACTTATTGCTTCTAGACATAATTAACAACTAAGCTAAAAAAAAAAGAAATAAACATTTATAAAATGGCCAATAATCTTCAATAAAAATAAATAAATAATGTATGCGCATATTTTTTAGCACTATGATTCTAATTTATCTTTTTTTTTTGTTATATTTTATCTGTATAGTATTTATTAGTTACTGTAATTTTTTAAGGCAACCCCTTGACAATGGTACGTGTTACCTTGCCGAAACGTCGGCCTTGGTTTCTCCGAGAAAACAATCTACATAAAACGCGATCTTACATAAGAAGAGACATCGGTTTCATAAACATAAACATATGTATATATTTATTTTTAAGGAGAACACATTCGTATTGTGAAGTTGCAAGTTAAATTTCAGAACATAGGTCTATAATATTTAATACAAATTAAATGTACATCATATTAGAAAGATATACAGATAAAAACAATTTATCGAAAAAATATTTATTTCGCTACCGGGATTCGATTGAGATTGTTTGAGATTCCGTAAATATAAAGAAGATTGCTTTGAAATAATGGAACGACAAACGTATCAATTTGAATAGGAAAAGATCCAAATTCGAATATCGGCAGCAACAAAAATATTTTCTCGATAAATTGTTTTTATCTGGATATGTTTGTTATTAATACATTTAATTTGTATATATTGTACTTGCGCGCTAGGAAGACATAACGCAACTGTGAGATACTTGCACAGCGGTGGACACTTCTTTGTTGTTATTATAATATATATACAAGACTAGGGTTATACAAATGTTGATAGATAGACAGGGCGTCAGTCATCTTGGATGATATACAGTGTTATTGCAGGGAAGCTCACATAGAAATTGTGTGTAATAATATTTTTATTTATTTTATATGGTTGTTTTATATACCAAGAGATACACAACGCGTATGCACTCATAATTCAGATCTGCCCAGAACCGATATACAGTATTGTTGCAGCGGTGGTTCCATACCACGTGTGTTTGATTTAACGCCAGCATTTATTTCCACACGATACTACAACCCAATTGAGAGCTTTCGGCACCAGGCGTCTCTATCCTGGGCGTCCCACTCCATTATCAGATCTCTCCGTACATTATCGCTCCATCTCAACCTGAGTTTACCAAGAGTTCGTCGTACATTTAGGCTCACGGCACGATCCATGTGCATGAGCTCTACGTGAGGTGACCGTCTTATCTTTTGCAATTTTACCACGCCGACTAAATCAAGATGTTGATAAAGATCTTTTATCTCTGAACTGTTGCAAATGCAAGACGTGACTGATTATTATTGGATGACATATATTTTTCGGAGAATCTTTCTTTCAAAAGCATTCAGTTTTTTTTTCGAGGATTTCGTAAGATGCCATGTCTTACGAAATGATAATAATAATCATTTATTTTTTTAATTCATATAGTAATATAAAATATTGTTAGTGCTCAACTTTTATTTTTTGGTAAAATCTAGTTTTAATCTAAATCTTGCCCCGTCGTTAAGGCAAGCCGGTGATATGGAGAATACCGTAGTGCCTTACCAGGGAACCCGCGCGTGGCTTTTCTATATGTCGCAATCTACATATATGCGCGGAGAAATGAAAAATTCTAATGGCACAGTAAATCTCTATATTTTCATAGAGGATAGATAACATAGAGTTGGCGATGGCAAGGAGGACGGGTGTAGGAAGAGTGCTGGGGGGTTTCTGGATGGGGGCTAGTAATTTAAAATATTCAACAGCTTAAAAAATTTCTCACAGACCAGCTCCATGGCTGTTTGTGGTTGAAAATCTTTAGAATTTCCTTAGAAGTATCTTCCATTGACATTTTCAGAACAGACAATCATCAAAGAGTATTAATGATGGCGTAGAAGGGAAGAGGATTATTATTTTTTATTTTCGAGTAAAGCTTTTATATAGCAATATAAATAGTGATGTAATCAAGAAATGTTAACGAAGTGAGTTATAACTTGTAATCCTATAATTTTTCACTAATTAATAGATGGGAAATTTACAAAAATTTGTGTTTGTTTTATTTAAAACTTCGTGGGTTAATATTTTATTTTTACACATTGTCATTAAATTTTATTTTTAATAAAACAATTTATTATTCTGATAATATTTAGTTTAAACAATTTTATAAAAACATTTATATTTTAAAATATTTAAAAAAAATTTAATTAAATATCAATGGATACTTTAAACAGAAAAAGAAATTTCTTTAGTAGTAAATTATTAATAAATATCTCCTAAGCATATTTTAACGGAATATATAATCATTATCATTAACCGTTGTTCTTCTTATCCGAGGAAGACCATCCTTCACGATTGTCGGTCCTCTGGTGGCTAAAGAGTCCAATCCTGGATCGACGGATCCAAAACCTGAATAAGTAAACAACAAGACACTTACATACATTTTCAGTACCTCTCAAGTGAAAAAACCTTCGTAAGTAATTTCCCTTGGGAAAAAATATCGAAGTTAAATTGAGTTAATAACATTTTCATATTTTTATTGAAGAGACTAGAAAAGGTGCTTACTATATACAGAAAAAAAAAAAATTTACGTACATATGGCAATAACTTTATTAAAGTGACTCAGGTGGGGTTGATACTTAACCTCTGGAGTGCTCTCGAGAAAGCGTAGATTTTTCAGGTATCCGCGATGTGATTGGATCCACCATGAATGCTTTATTTTTCGAATAATTGAGCATGAACGTTGTTAAACTTTTGTCCATAATAGAACTTTTTGAAAAAATCTGTTATCAATGTTTTTGTAAAACTCTAGACAGGTTAAGAACCCTGATATGTGTCAATCTACGAGACGGAAAGACACGTCGATAATAAAGTGACTCTAATGAACAAGCGATTTTAATGACTCTAATGAACTAACTCTAGGGCGACCCAATGTAATCTCATGTATTCTTTCTCAATGAGATTAATCCTTCTTGAGATTGAGTCAAAACAAATTCTTATCATCAATATACCTACAACTTGTGAAAAATATTTTTTCCATTTCAAGGTTTGAAAGATTTTCTTTCAACCGCATAGTTAAAATTAAATCATATTTATTAATTTTGCACCAATTTCATGTACGTGTATCATAATAAATTTTATAGTAATGCAGCGTTCGAGATACATCCCTTGAGATTTTTGGCGGAAAATAGATATTAGGACGTAAGTTATCTGGTGCACAAAATCTAATTTCATAATAAACTTGCGTAGTATATTCATCACCGTATTTTCATCTGCACATCGTCTACAGGGAATTCTGAAACGATACTCACGTACATTTTATATTGAAATTGTTGGGGTATATTTATATTACTTTGTTTTCTACACAAAATAGAGATGAGAGAAAGTATTATGATTATATAATATTAGTAATATTTTCAAAATTTATTTAATATTACAAAAATGAGGTGACAAAAAATTAAATAACTTATTTCTCGTTTAAATGCTACACAATATTCAAATAAAATAAATTATTTTATTTAAATTATAAATAGGTTTCATCTTATCATGCGAGCACTTTGATTGTTGAAGCATCGAACAGGACCATCTTCCAGTATCTGGTTTACCTGGTCATGCTAGGTCTTCTGTTTCAGGTTTTATTTCCGGTACCATCACCGCTCGCGTTATTTACGCGCCTTGTTACTTCGATTGGCACCACCGAGTTTCCTGATTTATAATAATGTACATGTGTGTATGTGTGTAATGCCGCCCTTTTTTCGAAAGGCTAAGAAGACTGTAACCCACATGCGTCATTATTATTTCATCCCACGCTTTGACCAGTCCAGCGATCCAAATAAACCACCGGATGTGCGCTTCGGTCGGTCGAAATCCAAAGTAGACAACCTAGCTAAAAGAACAACAACATCGGACCAGAAAGATAGCAAAATTAAAGAAATTAGTGCAGTTTATATATAATATGTGTGCTTATTGTTAATCGGAATCCTGGTAACCAGCTATCGAAGGCATTTAAATAAACACGCGATATACATCTTTTTTACCATTCTCTCTTAATTTATTCATTACATGACCATATCACCTAAGTGATCATAATACCCTAATGACATCTTTACATTCCCTCCTAATATATTCCACTTGCGTCATATATCTTTCTAACCATTCTCTTCTCTTTCATCCGTTCCATATGACCAAACAACCTAAGTGATCCTTTCTTAATCTTACTCACTATACTAACATCAGCTTTACATTCTTTCCTTCTTCTTCTACTTATTCTTTACTCTGTCGTAAATAGATTTGGCACATATACGCCTAAGTGTTCTCATTTTCACTGCATCAGTGTACTTTCGTTCCTCTTCTGCTTCTATCAAACATACTTTCCAAATACATAAACTCATCTACTTGTACCAAACATTCATTACCTACAAGTATTTTACACGGTGTCTTGCTTTTCTCCTTCTCGAATACCATCTTTTTCGACTTGTTAATATTCATCATGAGGTCGCTTTCCTTGCATACATCGTACATTGTACGCAGTAGACTCAGTAGTTCTTGTTTATTATTCGCCATTATTACTGCATCATCAGAGTGCAATAAACACCATACAATCAAATCGTCATTGCTTAAGCAGGTTATATTGCATCTATTCTCGTTTAGGCAGACCAGCTAGATTATTATTTTGTAAAGTACAAGCTTATCTAATGTATCTTTTGTGTCGAGTTTTCTGGGCTATTCTGCCGTAACTTCAACCTCTATGGCCTATGTTACGGATCTGCAGGGTCTATCATCAGTGTTGATGCTGCTGATGATAGACCAACTTTAATCGATAGTCGATTTTAGTCAATTTAACGTCGAAGAGGTAGGAGGCACATGGCAGAATAGCTCAGAATCATTACTCTTTAATATTTTACGTATACAAAATGATATGTCACGTTAATATTCTTAATATTTTCAAACTAAACTACGTGGAAGTAGGACTAAGAGCAAACGCACACTGAATCGTACGACAATTTCGTTTGAACATGTCATTATAGAATTTACAAGAACCCTGAATGGGCATAAAATGTTTAATAAAAATTAATTAATTAATTTAATTCCGGCGCCTCCTATCGGATTTTATTCAAAGGTGTTTGAGAGTTTCCATAAATATAAAGTAGATTACTTTCAAATAATGGAATAACAGACGAAAATGCAACATATAAATAAGTTCGAAAATTTGTCGTTAACTTACAACGTTGACGTGGTGTAATAGATCAGTGCACTTCCTTTCTATAGGAAGGGTTCCTGGTTCGAGTCCGGGTGGCAACATAAATATTTTATCGATAAATTGATTTTATCTGTACATCTTTCTTAATGATACATTAAACATGAATTTAAATAATAAATATATTACTATCCTGTCTATATGTATTGAGAGTCTTGATTGTAATGTTCGTTGTATAGATTTCTTCATACTCTTATATTATTTGTAAATCCATAGATATGCCGCAATATTTTTGTTTCGATTTAATAGATTCGCCTCGTAGAAATCGTTAAAAGAAGGAAAAATATGTTTTGAGCCCGAGAACGTTATCTATAAATAAATATTTAACTGAGCCTATTGTTATACCTCACAGCCGAAGTGTGCTGAAGGTGAACGGGCGTATATTTGTGTAACTCCGGGCATTTGTGTTCAAAAAATATGTCTGACAACAGACATTTGAAAAACCCGAACAAAGAACTGTGATCACAGAAATACGGGCGGATGCGAGCTTTGAGTGCAGCGTCGACTCCAAAAATGGTGATTATACTGTAATATGAACACTTCATAATAAGATTCGTGCAATTTATTTCTGATTTATTGATGTTCTTTTAGATGGAATGACTCTTTTACACTATTTCAATACTAAACTAAATTATTTTAATGTATATAAATGTAATAATTCTAGGTCTATAATGATTGCCTGATCTTTTTATTTCATTTAAGAACCTTTCCTATACGATGATGTAAACTGAGTTAACATTGCCTCTAATTATGGAAATATCTCTGTAAATATACTAAATACAGAGTTCACATTTTAGCAACTCCTCCGTAATATATTTATGTATTGGATAAAATAACTACAATATATAAGTATTTATCATACGCAGCAATAAAAAATATTTTCTCAAAAAACCCGACGTTTATGTGTACGTGCGGATTGGTGCTGACGGCGCAGTGCGCTGGGTGTGGGGTACCGGATACCGATCGACAGTGGCAGAGCGTGCGCCGGCCCAGTTAGACGTGCCTTATGCTGTCGTTCGTGATGATCAATGTTTTTTCTCATTTTTAGCACTTTTACACAATAATTTATGTAAATATTCACATATATATGTCAACTATTATTTTAATGATTAATAAGTCATAAATGTAAAATATTGATAATTAACCAATTTTAAAATCGTAAAAGTTGTGTACACTGAGTTTACAGCACCGTAACGCACGTTTTTATTTTAGCATCGTAAGAGAAAGGTTAGGAATATAATAACAAGGCATTTACCCATTAAGTATGAGATTGGGAACTGGATCCCGTAAAGCTTACGGTATTGTTCTATTTTTTAGTTTAAAAAATATTTTGTATGCATTACATTATAATCATTCATCATATTTCTATATGCTAGTAACTAGTTTTTTTACTAATCAAATATTTAATATGATCATTCGTCGATACTGAGTGGGACGCTTGAACTGTTCCAAAAAAGTCTACTTGAGTACGTTCACTCATTTGGTAAAAATATTTGTTGTGAAATAATAATGGATTCACTAGAATTCTAATACAGTATATCTCCTTATTTTTGCGTATATGAAAAAATGTATTTAAATAGTTTATTTACGTACTTTAGTACCATAATTGCGATGAGTCGTACTATCTGTTTTGTGACCGTTTTCCGTTTTATGGATTTAATTTTCACAAAAATAACAAAAAAATTTAAACACACGCAATTGTTGGATAAGAAACAAATAATCGTTGGATAATAAACAAATAATCGTTGGATAAGAAACACAGACACGAAGCTATTTTTTATTATATTTAATGGGAAAATATGGTAGTATGGATAATTACTGGGCTTACGACCTGTCTTTGGGTGGCTTAAGTGATCGCTTTATACAAATATAACGTTTACCATTCTCACCCATTAATCAATCTCCATATCTATCTAATTTTTAGAAAGTGTATATGTGTAACTATGTGGAAACACTTCGGGTACAACTACACTAACGCCATCTATGGACTGAATAATATATATGGAGATTAATTAATGGGT
Source organism: Eubasilissa regina (assembly GCA_022840565.1). Lineage (NCBI taxonomy): Eukaryota > Metazoa > Arthropoda > Insecta > Trichoptera > Phryganeidae > Eubasilissa > Eubasilissa regina. The sequence goes on from JAINEB010000013.1 coordinate 19,209,026, forward strand.
GAGAATGGTGAACGTTACACTTGTATAAAATGATCACTTAAGCCAACCAAAGACAGGTCATAAACCCTGATACTTGTATTTCCATATCTTTCCATTAAATATAATAAAAAATAGCTTTGTCTCTATGGGATATAAAATATTAACTTAGTTGTTTTTTTTTGCTCCCAATTTATCATTTTCTACAAAATTGTATTAAAAACAAATGAGGACGGAGAAGTACGACCATGATCAGATCATCACCTACCTGACACGTACTGCATTATTTTAGTTTTTCAATTACTGTATGCAAAAATTATCTACTGTTGCAAAAAAAGTCTTACTTACTTACCATCACGCCGCAAGGCATGTAGTGCCACAGTTTTCTGTCCTGACACACAATTCTCGCCTCATTCACATTCATACATCTTTCCGTACAAGCTCGACAATTATTAAGGCTTCTAAAAGTACCATCCTCCAGTATCTAGTTTACCTGGTCGTGCCAAGTCTTCCAAGGACGTCGTCTACTTCTGGTGCCATCAACATTTGCATCATATATCTTTCTTACCATTCTTTCCTCATTCATCTGTTCCATATGACCCAATCATCTAAGTGATCCTTTTTTAATCTTACTCACTATACTAACATCAGCTTTACATTCTTTTCTTATTTTTTTCATTCTTTACTCTGTCGTAAATGGATCTGCCACATATATGCCTAAGTGATCTCATTTCCACTGCATTCAGTCTACTTTCGTTCCTTTTCTGCCAGCTCCAGGCTTCACTTCCATACATCAGTGTCGGTACCAGGACTCCATTGTGCACGGCTAGACTTGCCTCGGTTGACAAATTCCCGTTAGATATAATTCTATTCAAAGCGCTATTCACTTTATTCACCGCAGTCACCCTCCTTTCGATATCATTCTCAACCTTTCCGTTTCTATCAAACGTACTTTCCAAATACACAAATTTATCTACTTGTTCCAAACATTCATTACCTGCGCGTTGTCTTGCTTTCCTCCTTCTCGAATACCATCACTTTTGACTAGTTGACATTCATAATAAGATTGCTTTCCTTGCATACAACGTATATTCTACTTACTAGCCTCTGTAATTCTTGTTCATTATTCGCCATTAATATTGCATCATCGGCGTACAGTAAACAGCATACAATCAAATCGCCTATTTTTGCTCCTACATTCACCTTCAAGTCTTCACCTTTTTTAAAAGTATCTTGGTTCATACCCATACATTTTATTATTTTCTCCTTTTATATTATTATGTATGAAAGATTTTCATTTATTTACAAAATACACTCCATTTTTTTTATTTGTACCGTGAGTGGGCTTTTTATCAACATCCAGTGATAGGTAGTTGTATTTTGGCAAAGATTTTTTTTGTCTATTCCAAATTGAATGAAATTTGATCTGATTATAGCATTCTATAACTACGTGAATGCTATTAAATCCGACAAATATAATATCAATATGTATGTATTAAAAATAATTTGTTTATCCTAATACCGATTTTTCTAGCGAGGCGGGCAAAGTACACAATGAATAATTTGTACACATAATTGATCTATATTAATAAAAAATAAATGAAATTATTAGTTTTTATAACCTTATAATAATCGTATAATAAAACCTTCGAAATCATCAAAAATGCTAATAAATTTAATATTTAAATTTCTCTACAAATTTTCGTCCATTTTTAAATTGTGATAGGTAAAAACAATTTAAAAAATTTAATTTTTCATTTTAAATTACTATAATAGATTGTATGCTTTTGTTTAAAAATATTTGTTGATGTATTGTTGTTGTATGATTGTATTGTTACGCGACGTACGCAAACGTAGATAGGCGGAATTACAGGTGTAAAGTAATTTAAGTAATGTAGGATATAGCACATATTCTCTTATAATTTGCAAGGAAATTCGCGGAAGCCGTTAGCGACCATTGCAACGCTTTTGTTTAAAATGTGTTATGTATTTTACACGTGCCATAGTAGAAATGTTATTGGAAATGATTTAATAAATATTTAATCATGTCATTTTGAGCTATATAGTGTACTAAAATTTGACATAAAAATTTATTACTCCAACCAGCGTATCGCCGCTTTATAACTTCAAGCAAAAATCAACATTAAATTACATATTTAATGTATACATTCCCTCGTTATATATTTTGAACATAATGAGATTGACTAAATATGAATTTTACTCATATTTCTCAGATCATATATTTAAATATTCGACAATTCTATGCCTATATGGATGACATCGAAATATATAAAATGCATTCTAAAACAAATACATTGGTTTGGTAATAGATCAACAGATGACCGAATACCGGGTGCCACGTAACTATTCCGATTAAATTTCGAATTAAAATAATGAATCTATAAATGAATGTAATTAAATATAATTCGCTTCTAAACTGAAACGTTTTATCTCAAGTTTTGTAAACAGTTTTATTTCAAAACAGAAACGTAAAACAAGTTTATTACAATAAATTCCTGGCAAGCGTTATATACCCAGGAATTTATTTGAATCAAGGTGACCTGTTTTTCCACTCACAATAAAATGTTCCATTAAATTTTAATTGTAAAATATTTTCAGCAGCTACTGAAAAATCTGTTTCGTTCGACACATTTTTGAGGAATAAATTTTTATATTATAAAATAACCAATGTTTAAAAATTATTTTCTGACATTTCTGACTTACTAACTAACTTTCTTTTCGTCACGTTGTTTCCCTGCAGAGATAGGGAAAAAATACATACGTCAGAGATATACAACGCATTTTTTGTTTCTATAAACGTATTTATAATTACTCCAATATATGAAACATAAAAACGAGAAGATATTGGTTCTTTATTTTAATAGTTCTAACTATAAATCTAAAGATAAAAGGAATACTAATTTATCAGAGAACGTCGAAGGATCACAAAAATCAAAGTGCCACAAATATGTAGTTTATTGCTTTCAACAATATATTTTTTTTAATATTGCCATCTTGGTTATTTATTTATTTAATTCTTAACATAGTGCATACATAAGCACTCCTTATATAAGCTCTAATGTAAACAAGATTAAAGTATTTTCTTTTACTAAAACTTATCTTTTATATATTTATTCAGTTACATTTTAAATATATTCAATTTCTTTTCTTATGTTTTTTGGCATTTCATTAAAATATTTCATCGCACGTCATCATCGATTTCTGAGATTTGACCTTCCTCCTGAATGGCAGTCTCAGTCTATCCCTTCTCCTTATACGATGCTCGTGCTCATGCCGATGTGCATCAATTTTTCGTGTGAATTCGTGTGGTTTATTTAACACTCAGTATAATTCTTAACGTTTCCATATTATGGCTGATGGTGAAATGTTTTTCAAACAAAATTTTCTGCTCAGTAGTATATCCACGAATACCCACCATTACAAATAATATATATGTAATTATATAATTTTTCTTAACGTTTCAAGAATATGTTAAGTTTTTTAAACAAAAACATACTGTGCTCGCATCAATGAAAAAGTCTACATATCTACATCTTGGAAGAATTTAGGTACAGATTGAATATTATGTTCCAGGCTGATATTATATTTGAATAACTAAAAAATGAAACACAATCTTTGAATTTTGTGTTTATTTATCAAATAATTGGTTTATTATAATAATGTACGCAAAATGACATCGGCCAAGTGGCCGCCTCTGGAAGCGGCACAAATGTGTGCTTTTTTAACCATATTCTTCATAACGTTATTTCAGCAATTTCATTTCGAATATTATCCAGTAGAATCGGAATTGTTCTTGACTTATTGGCATAGACCTTTCATTTCAAGTACCCTTACAGAAAATAGTCGGAAACTGTCAAATCAGGCGATCGAGGAGGCCAGTCAATATCAACACTTACTGACATTATGCGACTGAGAAAAATTTCTCGCAAAATTTTAAGCGCTGCTCAGGCTGTGTATGGGGTGATACTATCTTGTTAAAACCACATGTGTTGCAATCCTAACAGACTCAATTTGGCTACCAAGAAATTTTCCAACATGTGACGATAACGATCACCATTAATGGTTACAGCATTGTCATTATTATTTAGATAAAATATTTTATTAACTTGAACACGTTGTTGAAGCAATAGATACTTCATAATAAATTGTAATCAACAATTCTTTTTGATTATTAAATTCAAACTCACAAGTATTTATCAAACCAAAATGGCGGCCAAACAAAATTGGCCTGGAACATAATATTCACTCTGTATTTAAAATCGCGAATACACATCTTTAAAAAAGTTGGTTGCATATTTTTATAATGAAACACTTCGGCACTCGTCTAATTAAACACTAGTATTTTAATAAATAATAAAATTGACAAAATAATAATTTAAGAAGGGTACACCGAATATCGCGAATCGGTCACTAATTGGATATTTCTCTCCTTGTTCTTTCCAGAATTGCTGTCATCAAATTTTTTCTCGGGGTATAGAAACATGAAAAATCAAGCAATTACTTTTTTTTTGAGTCTTGTGATATACGATCCAGACTTATAATCTTTTTGCCGACCGAACCATTTTTCTCGGAAGCCACTGAGGGTACTTACAACCCTCCAACCGGGAAACATTTATTTAGTCATCTGAAACAACAGTAAAGGCCACGACAGATCCTTATTATGCAAATCTTTTGGCCAATGAAATGGAGCAAGGCTGCGTAGACGAGATAAAATATTTTGAAAACAAAAATATTAAAGGTTTCAGAATAACTTACGAAAACATTTAAATGTCATATTGAATAGTATAAATTTAAATATTTTCTCCAAAATTTGACAATTATCCTATATATAATATCCATATATTACGCGTTGATAAATTTGAAAGGAAACTGTTACATTACATTGGAGTATTACCTCTTCTAAAGATACTGTGATGCTATCGCCTCCATTCTCGTTACCTAGAGGCCGCACAGTGAAGCTGAACGCACCCAGCAAGGCGGTACTTGCAACACTACTAACTCTCACTAGTCATAACGACGCAAGGTACCGACTGCCTGTAGCTAGTTGTGCTCGGACGAACAGAGTCACATTGTGTTGCAAATACAACTTTGCTGGGTACGTTCAGCTTTGGTGAGCGGTTTCTAAACGACGAGAGTGGAGGCGATGGCCCTCCATAGAATACTTTTTTTCAATTACAAAATAAGCCAGTAAAATTACATTGTCAGAATTTGAAAATTGGAACATATTTTAACCTTTTTTGATATTTAGTGTTGTGTAAAATATTTATAAATTATGATAAAACTTTACATTATCATAAGATTTACGTTCAAGTTGTAAGATCCAAGGATTCGCCGTATTTCAATTGGAGGCTTAAAATGTAAATCTTATTTGATTTATTTAAATTTAAATTCTCCTTAAATTTCCAACTAAACCTTTTGCATACAATTAAAAATTCCGAAGGCCAAATAATTCTGGATCATCCCATAAATTACGATCACGGTTGCGTCAGATATTTATAATTCACGAAATTTGAAATATACGATTTCAAAATTGAACAAATATTTGTCCCGCGAAACTGCAAAATTTATTAACTATTAATATTCCCATTTCTATGTAACATGAACAAACTTAATGTTCATGTTACGTTGTGCTCGGGCTGACCAGGCATTCCATCCATGCCACGGATGAAACTCCAGGCCCCGAGCTTCACGTCACCAACTAGCTACATCGGCTCTTAAAAGGTACTCATGTTCTCATCGGGTAAAGTCCATGGACCGCTACATGAGTTTCTCTCGTCTGTAAGTAAAATTAGATACACAATAATAACAAATTTTGTTCACCATACAAACTATAATTGATCATTAACAACCCACTCACATTTTTCTTGACATTCACAATTTTACGTCTCGTGTTTCAAGTTTCCACTGCACTTTCTCTTCTTCAAACATCTTTTTCTTTTTTAACTTATTTTGCAGACTAGGGGCTCAGGATATTTGTGCTGCAGGTAGCCAGCGCGGATCACTTCCAGGATTGCCGATACACCGTCCCAGAATATATCCATAATAGCCGAGGGTGCCTGACCTCTCTCTTTCGCCTTTTCTTTCTCATCTCGGCCGATTCTGCCCTTACCTCTCGTCAACCTCCCGTCTCGATCCACTCCAAAAAGTGACAGTTCAACCATATTTTTTCCTCTTTGATCTCATTGGCCGAATTTCTGGCTCTTCATTGGCGGCGGGACTGTGACAGGTCCCACATATGTGGGACTTGTTCTATAACTGACGTTTTTGGTGGGCCCCTACACGTGGACGCATGCATCTTATAACTTCATAATATTTCAAAGCATATGCTCTCATTTATATATTTAAAAAAAAAACATTATTCCATTTTTAATATCTACCATTACTTGTAGACGCATATTATTATTATATTTTGGTTCACTTGAATACTCTCGAATTTTATTTATTCGTTCGAAAATTCTTAGCTACTAAATGCTTCAAAACTGTTTTGGTTACAAATGTTCATTTTCTAAACTTAAAGATATTCAGGAAACTGACTATTCACTAAAATCCAAATGTGATAATTACAGCTCAAACTGATATGGCAAAATTACGAGAAACTGGTAACAGTTTCTCCAATTTTCTCAGAATAGTTGGTAGGTTGTTCCTTTCTGGTAATGAATTAAATTAGTATTAAAGTAGGTACTTACTTACCTGGATTGAATACCAAAAGCTTAGATAATTATTTTATTTTTAAAAATGGAGCGTTCAGAGAGCAGTACCTTTTCATGTCCAGTGTCAAAGCGCCAGATGATTATTGAACTATTTCATTCAGAATGTACGTACACTCGGCTTACACTAGCAAAACATTATTAAAAGTGTAGAATATTATATTTATATAGATTATTTTATTTATAAAACTGAGAGTTAAACGATATGAACAAAAATCATTAGAAAAGTGTAACAAAAATGTAACCAATGACATGTTTTTTCCGAAATAATAATATACTAGACACAGTGTAAGACAATCATTTGAAAAAGACTTATTAAATTCATAAACAGCTTATTAAAACTTTAATAGGAAATGAATTTTACGCTGCATAGAAAACGATTAAGGAATGAGAACTTTCTCCTGTATCGCAGGAATTTTTAAATCAAATATCTTCTCTGACTGAAAATATAAATCCTGTTCGCTGTTCCAAAGAATGTCCTCACATAAGAAGGGAATTCTGAAATCGAGCATCTATTGTATTTTAAATATAGCCCATTGGAAAAGCTTTATTCGATGATCAGGAAGAGAAGCATCTCCATAATACAATCATGATGTGGGAGCTAGTGATGAACTCAAAATCACGAACCATGAGTCAATCACTGATATCTTTGAGTCACACTCACGCTCAGTGATTGAATTATCTGGGTGTATCGCGATTCGTAATTCATTTTTTTGTTATTTATATTTGGTTGTGAATCATGATTCGGCGCATATGCATATGAAACGAAAATATCATGAAGTTACTATTCGTGATAAGGACCATCAAGTAGATTTTTCCAAAAAGTTTCACGCATTTGACCCGAAAAATAAACTCACATTTTTAAGGGTTTTCATTATTTTTTGGATGATATTAAATTAGATGTATATTAATTATATATGTTAGAATATGTTTTTTACACAAATGAAATTAGAATAATATAAGTAAATACGCTCAAAATTATGTGTTATTATTTATTTATTTATTTATTTTGTGTATTTGCGGTGCACGCATGTTAGTAATGAAACTATGATCACAGTCACAGTTTCTAACCAGTTACATATCGAATATCAATCACAATCACACCAGTGAGTCAAGAGTAGCATTTTTTCTCATCACTAGTGGGAACCTATTTGTATGAGAATCTACTGAACAGAAAAAATATATATTTCACATAAAAACACCGTGAAATTCCACCGTTAATTATCTAAAACCTGTATCTAGAGTGCCTTAAGATTAAAGGTTCGATTACTATCAAATACTCTTTTTTACATTGGTGTGAGGTTCGAACATCATTCTAGAAGACCGCTAATTAAGTCAAATTTTAATAGTACAAACATATACCTTTGTCTGATATAGAATATTTTGAGTTTATATATTATAACGTGACGAACCTACCGAACTCACGTAAAACTTTATGGTTGAAGCGGGCCCAGAAAGTGTCGACACCAGCCTGACACGGAAGTTCCATAGATATTTCCGTTTTTGACAAGGAACACGCGATGACGGTGCACGTTGTAAAAACTTATTAGGATGTGATTCCTTTAGCATCGAAAGGGTGAATATAAATTACTACGTGTCTTGTGTGCATCTGTGTTATAATATTTCCCAAATAATAGATTGTGTGTCATTTTGGGATATTTCCTTACAGGTCGAAATAGTCCCTTCCCGATAGGGGTTTCTGATTACTGAGACGATACTTTATGTTATCCATATAACACAATGCCAAAGGATGGGAGGATTACTCTGATTCGTATAAAAATGTAGGAGATCCAAGGAAAATTTCCCTCGGTATGGGGGTTGGCGTGTCAATGGATCACGTGGTAGATTCGTGTCTTCCCCATGAAAGTTTTATTCATTTCTGTGACATCAATTTGTACACGACACCCAAAGGACTACGCTACAGTTGGAACAACTAACATGTAACCTTTCACTTTTGTTGTCGAAACATCCAACTTCACCAAGGTCACCTTCAGGATGCTGGAGCCTTTGGCCATTCACCCGCACAATTGTGTATGGATGACGAGAGTGCATCATGATTGAGTTTGCTACTGCTGAAAAATACAATTTTCTTATCTCTTCACTAGGTCACATTTATTTTGATGTCCAAATTATTAGTTCCATGATTATATTTATTATTGTTCAAAATACCATTTTCTATCCATACAGTGTCTATTGTGTTCTGATGTCTTATTATTTAATTTTTTTTATTACTTATATTTAATTATATTGACATTAAACTAAGTTCATTTATTTCTCATACTAATTTAATTTCCCTTAGAATAACTATTTAAAGCTGGTCGTGTAAGGTAAGTAGCCAAGTCTGGAACGTGCTCACTGTATCTCATGTTCTACTCTGAATTTAGCCGGTGGACGTGCCGACGTATATCGCATACAGCACACAGCAGGATATATATATATATATATATATATATATATATATATATATATATATATTTATCTTTAATAACGTATAAATATATATATATATATATATATATATTTATACGTTATTAAAGAGGTTGTTTAGATTGGTATAGCATAATCGGTTAATGCATGTTCCCCGCATTGGAAGAGATCCAGGGTTGAATCCCAGTAGCGACAGTAATATTATTCGATAAAATTGATTTTATATGTTTATCTTTCTAATAATACATTTAATTAGTATTTTATATTCATAACTGGTATGATTTGGTAAGAAAATTATTTAACGTGTTATAAAATTACCAATTACATGAATGTTATTAGTTCAAACATATCAAATCGAATTTCTGATATTCAAATTTACGTACACGCAATGAACACCATATATATTGGGTGAAGTCATTCCGTTTAATCCCGATAGTCAGTAGAGAGCTTCAACTATCAAAGCCTTAATTATGAAAACTAATCAAACTCAGAGGCATAAAAATATTATCGAGTGAACGATTGGTCAAAAAAATCCCGTGTGTGTACCAGCTTCTGCCATAAGTTCAATTCAATATCACAGTCGAATGAATTTCACCGCTGCGCTGGAAACACATACTAACTGCATAATTATTTTTTTTATCACTAGAAATTCGTACCCAGCATTGCCTGGGATTCAAAAAAGGCTAGGGTCTAAAGTCAAAGTAATAATGTCACAAATGAACAAAATTTGAAACGGATGGCATTAAATATAAGATATATTTATATCAGGCGAAAGTGGTGAGATGGCCACAAGGGTAGGCAATGTGCCTATGATTTGCGCAGGATCCTAAACAGTAATTATGCAAAATTTGGTTAAGATCGACAAAAGGTGTAGGATTGCATAAATAACGAACGGACATTCATTAAGTTATATAAATATTCACGATAACTACTTTCTATTCGTTGACACCTTATTTTCATCAATCCATACCAATCCAATCACATCACTCGATCTATCTTCAAAACAAATTACTTCGGAGATTTTTGTGAAGACAGTTTAAAAATGAAATAGACTATTTTCGTCAAGAAACTTTATTCCTTTTTAAACGGTATTTTAGATTAAAAAGGCAGTTTAGAAATGAAATGTGCATTTCCTAAATGTCTATTGATCTCTTTGGGAGCCCTAAAATAGATTAAAGTGTTTTTAGTGTTAGATTTTTGCTTTAAGTTGTAAAGTTACTTGTTTCTCTCAATAAAAATAATAACAAAAAAGAATATTAACATATTGATAACTGAGTATTAACATATTGATAACTGATAACATTTAATAAGTAAAGATGTCTCAACAAGAGCGGAAAATTTATATTTGGCACTATTTTTCCTTTTGTGCTTTGACAGTCAAACCATTATAACAGTTAGATGATAGACAGTCCGTTATTATTAAAAATGGTCTGGAATTCGATACAACAACGCATTCTTATTATTAAACATTATTTCAAAAATTTACTGGCACGATTCTTAAATTGCGTCCAATTGGTTACGTTTCAAGTCCATCAACTGTGATGAGAATAATCTATAAATTTGAGTAGACTGGATCAATTACCAATGTCAGACCATCGACGCGTGTTTTTCAGGGCGTTCAGCAGAAAACATCAAGGCTGTTTGTCAGAATGTGGTCGATAGTCCGGGAACATCCATTCGGCATCCTGCTGAAGAATTTGTACATTTCTAAAAACTTTTCACGGATGATATGGATCTCGAAGACGTGTGGTTCTAACATAGCGATGCCACTTACCACACATCACGTGAAACAATGGCATTATTGTACGAGATATTCTCTGGACCAGAATTGGCCGTCTAGATCGTGCGATTTATCCCCTTTTGGATTTCTTTCTCTGGAGTTTTTTGAAGTCAAAAGTATATGTCAATAAGCCCACAATCACTCAAGCCTTGATGGAGGAGATTAAATACTGTATCACTGAAACGCCAGCCACAGTTATACCAAACCGTGATTGTAAATTTCGTCAAAAGAAAGCATATGTGGCAGCACAGCCGAGGAGGGCATTTATCAGATGTGTTATTGCATACATAATTCCCACATGTAATGATTATATCAAAATATCGTTTTTTTTTTTTAAAAAACTGTGTTTTATTTTAAATTTAAATTTTCCTCTATTTTTGGGATATTATTTATAATTATTTTTTTTTTTTTTTTTTTTTTCTTTGTTTTATTAACCACTGAATTGAGTTTAAATACATCTACCGGTTTCGAAAAACACAATTTTCTTCTTCAGGATGTCATAACTAACTAAAAACATATATTATTGTTTCTTCACCAGAATCTATTTTTAAAAAAACAATTATTTAAAAAATAAATTTAGTACCTAACTCAAATTATTACTTAATACAGATTTGTCGAATAATTTTTAGGAAAAAATTTTAGAATGGGACTCGTAGTTAAATTTAGTTGGTTGTTCATAATTTTTTGATTAGTTTTACATGCTTTTTTTATCTCCAACGATTCCAAATTATTTAATTTGTGACCAACACCATTTATATGCAAAATTGACAATCCCAATTTTTTTATCAAAACCGTGACTTTTTTCTATCAAATGATTAGAAAATTCTGAAAACCACATTTTAACCACAAAATTAATATTGCTAATTTTAAAAGTATTATCATTTATAACTTTCGTTAAGAAAACAAAAGTATCATAATGAAAAAATAATAATTTACTGGGAAAAATAACACAAAACTTTACTTATTATAATAAACGGATATAATTTACTTTTTATATCATTATGTAATAGCGGTTGTAGTACTTAAAATATTTATAAACTATAAAGTGCTCTTCAAATATTACTTTGTTTTCTCGTTATCTTCTAAACTATTAAAAAACCTAATAGGTTTTTAACACACAGTAAAGAGGTGTTTACAGAAAATTATTTACAGAATTTTGATATAAAAAAATCAATTTTGAGTTTGAGATTTCACATGATACCTTATTTTTCCAAGACCATGGTATGTTAAAAATTATACAATTTATAAAATAGATAACACTTTACTGGTTATGAGTTTATGGTCCATCAGTTTGGTCCATGGTAAAAAAGATTGGATTATATTTTTAAATGTAACAGAACATTTTAATTCAAAAGATTAATTTTTTTTATATCTTTCTAAGTAGTTCATCAAATTTCTTTTACTATAATATGATTTATAAGCATGTTCCACCACTCTTAATAGAAATAGGATAATACATTAATAAATTGGCGTGAAACTGTCACGCAGTTTGGCAAAAAAATAAATTTATAATGTATATATATGTAATAAAGCAGAAATAATAAAAAAATATGGGAATTTAGCCTATTAAAATAATTAGGTTGTTTTTATTACGTCACATAGTATCGGTGGCATAACTAATTGATGCTAAAAGGTAGGCCAACTGGGCTGACTGTTTTTAAAAATGTATAACTTTGGTGGGGTTTATTTTTAATTATTTATTTTTTTGCAGATAATAAAGAATTTATGAATGTTTATAATGCCTACATACCCAGTGCAAAATCGCGTTAAAATTATTGAATTTTTTTATATTTTCGACAATCTATTTTTGGTGACCGGTTAATTTAAAAAAATGCAGAGTTTGCTTGGCCTCCCCGTTCCCCAAATTTGACGGCGCCTGATTTCTTTTTGTGTGGCTACTTAAAAGGACGAGTTTACATGAACAATTCAGGAGCTTAAACAAAATATTCGTGCATAAATAACAAATTTTGAAACAAAAACGTTGCGTAATGTAATGCAAAATACTTTAGAAAAAGCAATTATTTATCAACAAGAAAATGGAGATCATTTAAATGATGTTATTTTCCATTTATAGATTTTAAAAAAGTTAGCAAAGTACACTTTCATATAATGATATATTTTTTTAATAAATGTTAAAATTACAAAAGTTATATGCATTTTACATCAGTCAGTCCGAGTTGGCCCACTCTGTATAAAAGCTGAGAATCTCATGGGAGTATAATTCCTATTTCAGAGATTTCGAGATAAAAATCTCATCCATGGATACAGGCCACAATAATTTAATGAAACTCAATGTGTTTATTTCCACACATGTATTCATATGGAGGTAGTGTGTGTTCTCAGAGAGAATGTTCACAATTGCTTTTTAATTAAAACTCAGAGGGATGGAATGAATAGAATAGTCTACGAGTTGCATGGTCTCCGATATTTATATTTAATTATTTCTGACAATAAATATAATCATTTTCTGTATCGTATCGCATAAACTTGTACCGACTTTTTAAACCTTTCATAATAAAAACATAAAATGAATTTACAAGTTAAAATATTCACTGTGGTAGTATTTTTTTGAACATTTTTTACCCTAAATTAGATTAAAAAGAGCATAGGATTTTTATTTTTATAATGTGTAGAGTAAATAAATAAGTTCACATTAATTTTTACTAAAATGTTTACATCATTAACTAGTAACAAAATATATTCATCATCCAATCTATCGTGATAAAAGATTACGATTTCCACGAACTCACGTTTTCTTAACAATGATCCTCTACTTCTCGGTATCCTGCTGGTCTGAGGGTTGTCACCAAAGGTGCCAATTGCTTTCATCACTCGGTCGGTCCAACGTGTGTAGAATCATCTTCAAAGGCATCAATTCGTCTTCTCTATCTTACCTTTATAGTCCACGATTCCATATCATACAACAATATTGAGTGCACCAGAGTCCTCACAAGTCTAACCTTGGGTATTTTGGATCTACTATTTTTTCAAGTCTTGACGTAGAACAACAAATTACATAGAGCAACAAATTACATAGAGCAACGAAGTACCAATTGCTTTCATCACTTGGTCGGTCCAACGTATGGGGGATCTTCTTCAAAGGCATCAATTCGTCTTCTCTGTCTTACCTGAGAAGTCCACGATTCCATATCTTGTCAAGTCTGAACATAGAACAACAAATCAGCCACTAATTTTCTTCATTAATATTTCAATGTTTTATTTATTAAAACTGATTCACTTAAAAATAATTAAAGACCCTAAATTAAAAATTTCGTGTAATGGATAATAAATAGGTATTGGTTGTCGCAGTCCGGGCTGAATTTTTTTTTAATTAGCTCCAACGTACCTGTCCAAAGAGCTTCAAACATCGTAGAAATCGTTAGAGTAACATTAAAAGTTTTTTCAAATACTGTTAACATGAACTGCTTCTTTACCAAACGAGAAGTAGATAAAAATGCTTAACAGTCAGCTCACTCGCAACTAACTCGATGATCTCCTGGGACGAAGATATAACCCCGATCACAGAGTTACTGTACAAGCGCTAGGAACATAAAAAACTACATATTTTTACTCACAGTACCTCGATAAATCGTGTTTATCTTTTCATTATATTTTCCACTGGGAACTAAGAAATAATACTGTTTTTTTGTAAATAATTTTGATCTTGAGTTCAAAAAATATTAAATATGTGCTATCGCAAATACCTTGTTTGTTAATATGTGTATTTTTGTTTTAACATTTAATTAAGCGCTGGTAGTAGACTAAAAGTGCACGATCTTTACATATGCGAGTATGTATATTTTATAACTATTTAGTTTACTGGGCTCACCGTTCCAATTTCTCTTCCCGTTTTATTATATTGGTGGACTGTATCGATTATAATAATAATTAATTGACGCAATCCGAAGTGGATTTAGGAAAGAAAATAATTGCAGATGAATCTGGCCTACCTTACTCTAAAGTCCTGGGTCGTTTTCACCTCCAGTTGGCTAGCACGTTTTTTGTGAACAGCCGAGATATCACTGCACTTCCGGAGCTGTTGAGAACGCCGCTTCTTCGTGATCCTAGTGTCACGAACGACGCTGCTTTCGGACGGTAGAAAAAGAACACGGATCTTGACAGTTCGATGTCAAAAGACAATCTGTCCCCTCGTCGGTGAAATCTTTAAGCCATTAATTGGCCTGAGCGGGACAGATATATTAAGGTTTATATTGGAAGGACAAATTCACAGGGAGTAGGTACTTGACTTGCGTCAACATTAGCAATTGTACAATTCCTCTAAATGCTAAAAGCACTTATAATAAATTTATAAGTAATATTTCAATCTGTTTGTATTGGCAAATTCAGAACTCCACTGTCTAATTAATATGTTCAAATTGTTGAAATTAAACTTTTTAGTAGCTTTATATATTTTTTAAATCTGATAAGAACATTACAAGTAGTTCGAGAAATGGCGTCCACAAAATGCATTATATTTCAAACAAATTTTTTTTTAAAATTGTGTTGTGTGTAGTAGTAGAAAGTTTAGTGTGATGAATTGCGTCAGTACTGCTGACTGCGCAACTCTGTTGATCTTATGATCCGCCTTATTGTGTTACTCTATAGCATACAACAATACTCGCTTGTCAGGTGACAATCGACACGACTTTATTACAGTAATGTAAGTACAGGTCAAATACAATAAGGTACACGTTATCTAATATAATATCTTGAAGGAGTCTTGAATGGAAGAGACCGCTTCCCGCGATTGCTCTCGCTTATGAGCCTTTATTGTACATATACACACGCATACGCACATATACATAAGACACATGCAATTTACAGACCTCACATTTGCTTTATTTAAATGTTAAAATAGTATTAATTATATTTTTAATTTTTTTCGTTCTTTAT
The DNA here is from genome assembly GCA_022840565.1 of Eubasilissa regina. Taxonomy (NCBI): domain Eukaryota; kingdom Metazoa; phylum Arthropoda; class Insecta; order Trichoptera; family Phryganeidae; genus Eubasilissa; species Eubasilissa regina. Next base: position 19,224,830 of record JAINEB010000013.1, read on the forward strand.
ATAATATATAGAACGAGAGAAGCACTAAAAATTCATTTAGTGTATAATATGTTAAAAAAGCTACGCAGAATATTTCTAACATTTTATATCCTTTAACCAGAGGAAGTAATAAAAAAACTGTTAAATATCTAATGTGTTAATTTTTAAGTCCCATTAAGTATGTGGAAATATTAAATGTTGTGTTCATTTTATATTTTATACCTAGTACAGGAAGTTAACCGAGCTTTACGCTTGCATACATTGTAACAACCGACATATCTAGGTTTCCTCAACTCCTCAAAAACTTTTATCGGTAGAGTTTTATCATTTCCACCCACCGTGCACCCTAACTAGGGTTTCTAAAATTACCGCTATTTGCCAATACGGGTATTACAGAAAAAGTGTATTGGAAGAATAGAAGGGAGGTTTAACAATAGGTTTAAAGAATATCACCAATCTACGTTCTGCTGATGACATCACGTTTGTGGCCAACAGAGCTATCTTACCAATTAAGCACAGTAAGCACTGTACCTAGAGCCTACAAAGGTGTACGAAAGTCCGAAAAAAAAATTTGAAACAAAATTATTGACCAGAATATTCCAATTATATAAAATATAGGCACATAAAAAAATTCAAAATTAAGCTATGATTAATAAATAACAAACATCCCGACACAGTAACAGTCTAGATCGCAGAACCAAAACAACATATTGAATCAGTGCTGCCTCAGTTCTTTTACACAATTATCCATGCTGTTTATTGTACGCCGATGACGCAATATTAATGACGAATAATGAACAGGAATTACAGAGGCTAGTGACTAGAATGTACGATGTATACAAGGAAAGCGACGGTTATGAATGTCAACATGTCAAAAGTGATGATATTCGAGAAGAAGGAAAGCAAGACACTGAGCAAAATACTTGTATGTAATGAATGTTTGGAACAAGTAGATGAGTTTGTGTATTTGGGAAGTATATTTGATAGAACCGGAAAAACAGAAAAATATCTAAAAGAGGGTGACTGCAGGGAATAAAGACCGGCGTTTTGAATAGATTTTTATTTAACGAGAACTTATCGACCGAGGCAAGGCTAGCAGTACACAATGGAGTCCTGGTCCTGGTACGGACGTATGAAAGTAAGGCATGGAGTTGGGAGAAGTGGAACAAAAGTAGACTGAATTCAGTGGAAATGAGAATACGCGGCAAATCCATTTATGACAGAAAAGAATGAAATAAGAAAATAATGTAAAGCTGATCTTAGTATAGTAAGTAATATTAAGAAAGGATCAGGTGGTTTGGTCATATGGAATGGATATGAGGATATAATAATATGAAAGATATATAACGGAAGTATTAATGGCACCAGAAAAAAATAAGACTTGGTACAACCAAGTAAACGAGACACGGGAGAATGGTCCTATTAGAAGCCTCAATAATAATGTATGGAAAGATGTATGAATGTAGTTTAGGCGAGAATTGTATATCAGAACAGAAGAGTGTGGAGCTCTATTCTCTCTGCTTACGAAAACAGCGTGATGGTAAATTAGTTAGTTAATAATTTTCTGATTTTGGCGACTAATTCGTCAATGTAATTTATCAGGTATCATTTTTAAAAGATGCATTTATTATTTTTTCCATACAGATACTAATTTCAATAATATCATCAGAGTCATCATCACCTTCTAAAAGTTTTGTAATTTCAACTGTTTCTTCGTCTTCCAAACGAATAATGTGTATTATGTATAACAGTTAATACATTAACATTGGGGTCTTGAGTTCCACCCAAGATTACGTCAGTTGTGACTTTTAGAGGAGATTATTATTTTTGATATTACCGGTAATTGATTCCTATATAACCGATAATATCGAAAGTAGATTTTGTTGAATTTCCCGGTATTCCGGTAAAGAGAAAACCACTAATAGCATCCCTAATCCTAACACACCATCTAGTGGCCCACACCTACCCTCTCGGACCGGAACTGAAATGTGAGCATCCATGCGAAATGGCTCAACAGCCAAAGCTGAAATAGTGTTGGCAGTTCCACTTCCGTAAAGCACCTCTCCCCATTATTTCCGATCACGGAGTCTTTTGTTTGCCGAATATAGCGAATATCCGGTTTTTTCAAATCATCGATTACAGAACCTTTTGTGGGTGAGACTAACAGCAGATATATAAGACCGACGGCGGCTAGCAAGCTGATGTATAGTACGATATTAAGTAGAAAACATTTTTTGCTGTGAAGTTGCATCTTTAGAATATAGTTTTGTTGTATTTTAATTCAAATTAAATTAATCAATTAGAAAGTAGTGACGAGAAAAAATGCTACTCTTGACTCACTGGTGTGATTGTGAATGATATTCGATAATATCAGTGGTTGAAAACTGTGACTGTGTTAAGTTTCATTACTAGCACGCATGCACCGCACGATATCACAATACATAAAATAAATAAATTAATAATAAAACGTAATTTTGAGCGTATTTACTTATATTATTCAAATTTCATTTGTGTAAAAAACATATTCTAACATATATAATTATTATATATCAAATTCAATACGATCACAAAGATAATGAAAACTCTTCTAAATGTGAGTTTATTTTTCCGGTCAAATGAGCGAAACGTTTTGGCAGAATCTACTAGATGGCCCTTATCACGAATTTTAACGCCACTCCTTTATGAGTATTTTCGTATCATATGCACATGCGCCGAATTTACAACCAATTATAAATAATAAAAAAATGAATGACGAATCACGATATTCAATCACTGAGTGTGAGTGTGATTCAAAGACATCAGTGATTAACTCACGGTTCGTGATTTTGAGCTCATTATTATTAGAAAGATATACAGACAAAATGTACCGAAAAAATATTTAGTTGCTACCGGCAGCAATTAAATATTTTTTTGATAAATAGAATTTTTCTGTATATGTTTCTAATTGACTCATTTTAATTGTATTTAAAAAATATTAATATAATAGTAGAATGTAATTCAATCAGTAAGAATACATGTACGTATTCTTAGAGGTTTCTAGTGAAAGATTATATTATATTATATAATATTATATAAAAAAAAAAAAAAAAAGATTATATTAACTGATCTTTTCAATGTTTTATATCTATGATACATCAATGGAAGTGTTATATATTTACTGATCATTGCAAACAACGTGTGCTTGAATTAATCAGCAGAACGAAGTATGTGAATGATAATAATTCGTTCATGTATATTAGTTTATTCGATAGAAGTATTCATAATAGTAGGGAAGCAATTAAAAAACTTTACTTACGTGAAAGCACTGAGTTTATTGTGTTAAGTTTAAATGATTAATTATATTACGCTGTGGATACTAATGCAGAGTAACGACGTTATAAAGTTCGGTGGCGGGAGAGAAGTTAAGTCCTTGGCGTGCGATCAGTTGTCGGTCGCGTCTGCTGCATTCAGTGGTGTGCGTTGCTCACACAGTCGTCGTTATACCGCTCTGCCGGTACGTTCAGAACTGTGTTCGGATAAACATTTTTAATTACTATTAATGACTAAGTCAAAGATTTAACTGTCTTTGTGTATACTTAAAATTATGACCTTTTAAGAATAATAAAGAGGAGACCGTGCAGACATGCAAAATACTAGAACTTTCATTTTCTTTGAAAATCAAAGTAAGTACACGAAACGCAAACATTCTTTTTCAACCCGATATCGGTAGTATTTTGTGGGAGAGAATAAATAATCGGTGAAATTAATTTTAGTTTTACTTCCCTCTATTTGCTCAAAAAATAATATAATTTTCTATCTTTGTAATATCTTGTGCGATCTCCCATGATTGAAATTAATTTAATATTTACCACCCCTTTTCGGTCTCTGTTTCTTTATGTATCTAGAATAATTAATTAAGCAGCTAGGATCTATCTAACTATAGTTACTAATAATATCCCGGTGACGCAAAAACAATATTTTTCGATAAAATTGATTTTATATGTATATATTTATAATTAATACATTAATTTAGTATTTAAAATATCACAGACCGTCTGTTCTGAATAATTACAACTTCACAATAAGAATGTGTACTCCTTAATAATATCCTTAATAATAAGTTGTATCAATGTATCCAAAATTTAATAAAAATAAATTGATAATTCTGGCGTCTGCAGTCGGTTTACTCAAAGGTATTTGAGATTCCGTAAAAATAATGTAGATGGCTTTCAAATAATGGAACGACAGGTATATTAATTTGAAAAAGTTTAACATATAGGTTCGAAAATTTGTCATGAAAAATACTGGCGTTATAACACAATTGATAGTGTACTTCCCCGGATTATATATTAAATAGAGATCCAGTTTCGTATTTCGGTGACGCAAAAACAATATTTTTCAATAAAATTGATTTTATATGTATATATTTATAATTAATACTTTAATTTAGTATTTAATAATTAACTATTTTTTTCAGATTTCTACTGAATAAAGTGGAGAGAGTGATGCATGATTTTGGTTTAAACGAGATTTTTATTCACAATAAAATTTCGATTTAACTAATTATAACACCAACATAAGGAAAACCCTTGACATATAAACCTTAGTTTTGCATATAGAAAGATCGAAATTAAAGTGGCTTGGACATGTACTGCAAATTCCAGGGAGGGGGGTAGGTCACCCCAGACTAATAAACACAATAAAAGATTCTAAGAAAACAGATTGGATCTTGACTAGTAATTTAATACCGAAGAGGAAAATGGAAGCGCCTTATCAAGTCTTTGGGCCCCTGATCCTCTTAGAATAAAGAGACGAAGATGACGATAATAATAATATACTGTAGCAATGTACAAAAAATTTACATCGAAGTAACGGTGAAAGTTAAAATACAGTTTTTAAAATCATTGAATTATATACATTTTTATTGTTAAACTTTAATTTTATAACATTAAATTATAAATAAAAATGAGCAATTATCAACTAGAGATTTGGGACAATAGCCTCATTATTTAGCAGGGTGAAAAACTTATTAAAATTATTTGGTCAAAGATCTTACCTTACACCATCGTATATCTAATAGCAAGATAAAAATATGACATCCCCAATATTTTTGAATTGAATTGTAGAACTAATTTCACGTTTTACTTTAAATGTTCATTTATTGGGTGGCTTAATGTCTTTGCGGTGTTTTCAAATGTTGTTTTCCCATTATTTTGTTTTTAATGACAAAAAAATTATATACTTCACTAGCATTTTTTCTGTTCTAAACTGTCAATGTCGGTGTTTTCCTCTATCTTAAAGTTTTTCTTAATTTTTGAACTTTAATAATGGTGTCAAGTTGAAAAAAGGTAACATTTTCGACACATATTTCTCTTCGCTTTTAATCAAGGTTAAAATGGTCATCCAGGAGAACTCTACCGAGAATTTATGCCACATTCACCCTACAGTCCAGACCTCGCTCCGTCAGATTATCACCTTTTTTCAGTCAAATGCATGACATTACGTTCAACAACGATGATGATCCTAGAAATTGGCTCGATAACTATTTCGATACCAGACCAGCCGATTTTTATAGAAAATGCATCGACATATTCGTTGAAAGATAGGATAAAGTTCAGAACAATAATGAAGAATACGTCACTGATTGAAACGTTGTAATTTTTAATAAATTAAATTATTGAACGAAATCGCAAAAAAATATTAGACATCCCACTCTGCGTTCGCAGACAAGTTCATCATATATTTCACTACATGCTAAGCTACTCAGATTAACATAAGCCATTTTTCGTAATACGGTCTAAAATTTTTGTTTGTTTTGCTTTTAACAACGCCAATCGTTTTTAACAAATCATCATAGGTATTGGGGATTAACGGATTATTAGCCATTATTCGGCAACAGTAAATAATGAAGTGCTTCCTGAGCGATAATCCTTCATTAATGGTCCATAAATGTTAATAATATAACTTTTTCCGATAGACGAAATCGACGAAAATCAATATAAATTGAAGCTTATTCTCCGCATCTACAAAACAATACTTCTATAATATATCGGGTTAGTACACCAACATTTATTCATTTTTATACAACAGATTATTTTGACAAAATATTTTTTTTAAATGTTTTTTCTAGCAATGTTTTATATAAGTTATATACAATTATATTATATATCAAATTATTCACGCTTTCTCGTGTTACACATAATTGTTTTAGAATACATCTTCAAATATATTTATGAAACAAAATACGCCTAAAACGCAATATCTGAAATTTCAAATAAAATTATAAAAAGTTTTCTTTTGAAAGTTAAATTAGGATTTGACACTTTAATTGTTTTTAAAGTGATAAAAAAAAGATTAAATTAATCGGATTTTATTTTCATTTCATGGAGATTTTAAATGCAAAATTTGTATTTCCTATTGTCAGAACACTTAGCGATTTTAAGCGTTAAAATTCAAATCTTTTGCACTTTATTAAATAGATTATTCATATGAATATCGCGTGTATCTAATATCATACCGTGAAAACTCGTATGGCTCGGGGGAACCATAAAAAAATCTGAAATTTGATTTTATATTTGTTGTATGACGTGTATTTCAACTGATCCATCAATTTTAATTGGAAATGTCAAAATATTTTATACTCTTGAATTATTATTGATACTCATAAAACGCGAAACAATCGCCATAAAACTCAAACCTGAAATATTCAATACAACACGGTTTTTACGTCTATATGCGCGTACTCTGAAACTACATAAACAACTTTCGTTTTTGATTACACGTGAGGATTCAGAAGTACCCCTATACTTATAACGACAAAAATGTAATCGTAACACGCAACCGACAAACATCATGACATTTTATGTAAACAAATAAATATACGAGAAATCAGTTTATACTCGTGTATCGATCCAGAGTCCAAATTTCATTACGAACATAGATTAAACATAGCATGCTTGCTTGAAATAGGTCCAAATCTTAGCAGGGACGCTTACATTTCACGCAGTTTTAACGCTGAGGAGCTGAGGGTTTAATTATTTTTTGCCAACTGTCATAAATCCGGCCTGCCAAAGATCTAATTTAGGAGTATTTAAAGGGTTATTTTATCAAACGGTATCAAAATATAGCTAAAAGTTAAAAATATTTATATATTGTATTTATGAACAATATCCTTGCCAGTGTGGCGTTTTCTATTTGATCCAATATTTAATTGGAACTGACGGTATCTGATGATAAGTCACATTTCTTTATATTATTATTTGGTCAAAAATGTTCTCCGTTCTTTCACTTTATCTTTCTTTTTCCCACAATTTGACCAATCCATTTTCCTCTTCTGTTATTAATAATATTAAAAATAGTTTTTTTCTATTACTATTTCTAGTAATTTCTAATATGTAACTTACTCATCAATCTCAAAATTCGCCCGATAAAATTATGTTAAAATTCCTATTATTGTAGTTAATTTGATATTGGTTATTATTTTCAATAAAAAGGTTTGTTGTGTTAAATTAAAATTAATCATTTTCACTATGCTCTGTTAAGCCTTGTAGAGCCCACTTCTTTTTCCTATAAAAACTGAAAGTATAGTTATGGTCACCTCATGACAATCTTCCTTGTCCTTTGCAAAACTGCCGACTCTCTGCATATTGGTAAATTCGAAACGCTAAACGATTTTAACGGTTCATAGATTGACGTTCCCTCCGGAATTGGGCCAATCACGCCCTAATATTGTAGGCACAAACAATCACATTCAGGAAATGAATCATTTGAAAAGCATTAATTCATTTTGTTTTTACAAGATATTGTTAATAGCAAACGAGGAATCAAATCCATGATATTAATGTATTTTTAACTTTATATTGACTTAATTTAATCTTCAAAACGTTTTTTTTTAATATTTAGTCCCCAATAATGATGCGAATATTATTTTATTAAATTATTATATGAATATTATACTGGCAAACCACCCGAAACAAACGTTTTCAATTCCCCTCAAGATCAGTAGGGAGGAGTATCCTAGATGTCTCAAGTACTAGTATCTTAAATTAAATTGCCAATTAACGGAATATATTTTAATCTAAGTTAGACCGCTAATATGACCAATGTCATACTACGGCGAACCCCAGAAAAAAAGGCGTGTTGAAGCTGTCATCCAAAGTACAAAAATTGTATGTATATATGTCTACCTGACAGCAGCAGTGAAGAAGGAGAAGAAGAAATATGTTGTCTGGTATGCGTCGAGGTCTGGTTTTCTAGTAAATTAATGAAAATTGGGTCCAGTGTATGGATTCTGAAAAATGAGCTCATGAAAAATGCGTTAACTCACTTGAATAGTTGTGAAACTCATGACGATGATTTAAAAGTAATTATAAATTTGTATTTCATAACAATATTATGTATTGTTAGAATGCGAAATTACCCAAAACAATATTTTGTTCAAGGATACAAAAACACTTAAACACGTCGAAGTAAAGGACGGAGGGTAATTAAAACACGGTATTGTTAGACGCAGGTGCATCGACACAGCGTGGGAACGGCGATCAGTAATGTGGCGTACGTGACCAATGTCAGGACGGTAAATGTACCCACGATAGGGAGATGCATTTCTTCATGCGTCAGTCTTCACCAAATCTCGGCCAGGAGTACTCGCTCCACAAAGACGGGATCTAATTTTCAATTAAAAAATAAAATCAATATCGTCTCTGAAATATTAAGCAAGCGCCTTATAAGTTGTGATTCCAGAGAAAATCTAAACTGTCCGCCTCGAGTTTAAGCTTAGACTGTGATGTTCTCTCCGTTTAATCGTTGGTGTGAAAGTATAAAAAGGGTCCCGGTGGATCTATAAAAAAAAGTTGATCAACACAATTTGGTGTAGCGAGAATAAATTGTCGCCATCGGGGCAGACGGTATCCTATAAGGCACGCAAATATTGCATAAAAACATCGCGTCCAGAGTCCTAGTTTTCCTGGATAATTGGGCATCATCTGGTGGTTAATCAACTACAAGCCTGAATTCCGTCACCCTACGCTGGCACCACAAGCATCTGGCCACACTTCACGTCCCGAGAGGTAATCCCTTACATGAGGGACCTGCATAATCTAAATCAGACAAGCATCAACATTGACAATTTGGTAGATATCGTTATGCTAGTATGATGGGCACGCACATATTTAATGTTAATTTAGTTGTAATTATTTTTGAATTGTCTTATTAATAAGTAATCAGGTAAAATGCTCATTTTCAATATCATAAAATATAGATAATAAACTTTGTTGTAAACAATGGCATTTTGTAATTTCATTTCATAACCATTTGACTTGACAATATTTAAAAAAGGACCAGTTAGGCTAGATGCCTCCCCCCTGAATATGAAGCCGAGGCAGAAAGAAGAAATTCTAACAGTATATGTATATTTCTTTTACTTTAAATGCAAAATTGTCATTTCTTTGTTTTTTTGTTTATGTAAAACAGTAGTTTTTGTTTTAGATAGAAAGTTAAGATTTTTTATTTATTTAAAATATGTTGTTTGTTCGAAATTTGTTAATTTAAGTAAATAAAACTTATATTTTAATAATTATGTGGGCCGAAATATATATTAATCCTTTGTCATAACCTACCCCAACCACTGAGACAACTAACCCCCTCAAAGGGGTATGTTGTCTCAGATTTATTTCCGTAAAAAAAAACTATTCTATTTTCTGTTTTTTTATGTTTGACCATTTGGTTATAAACTAAAAAATATGTCAAAAAATCATTTGTTTTATTAAGTCTAAAAATAGGAAACTGTTTTTTTTTGTGACAAGTAATAGGAGTGTTAACTTACTTACGAAAAATAATCAAAAATTTAATTTAATACATAAAAACATTTAACCACCTAAAAAGATCACCAAATATGATTAAAGAGAACAGTTTTTATAATTTTGTCCTCGTATCGCCTTATCCGTTCAAGGGACGTTGGCTGTCATAATTGTTTACTGAAGCCAGGAAAAGCTCTTCAATAGAATGGTCAAACCATTTTTTTAGGTTTTTTAGCCATTTTTATAGTTTTAAATACTTATTTTTCTTTATTTATTCCAACCATAACATTTGCATTCATAATTCTATCCAGCAGATCGAGATCAAGCACTTTCATGCAAGAAAATTTTAATAATAAAGTGTCCCTAATTATAATCAGAAATAATTTCGAATTTTCGATCAAAATGTATTAAAATTTACAGTGATTGATTTTCTCGTTCGGGCTTAAAGATCAACTTTAAATTTAGCCAGAGTCGTTAATGGGTTATGATTGATCTCAAATATGCGGACGGGGGTAATAAATCATGTTTGTTAGTACGCGGACGCCGCGACGCTGGCGATACACGGGCTCCGGGTGCGACGCAGCCGCGGGCTTGACAGCCGTCCTCGGAAGGTGTCATAGTTGATTTATTTGTTTGCTAATGCCCCATTGTGAGGCGGGGTGCGATAGAGGAAGCTGCATGATGGCATTGTGGCCATTTTTATATGGAATCTGTCAACTGACGGACAATACTGTTGACGCCAAAGGAAAAGTTCGTTATAAATACACAGTTTCTACTGCACAGGCTCGACAATGCCATAGTGACTCGAAAAATGTAAGTTAAAGAATTGAATCTGATATTTTTCAATCACATAATCAGCGTGTACCCTCCTAAATGTTTGAAAGTTGTTATATTTATCTAAAAACATCCTTTGATAATGAAATTAATTCTAACACGTTTAATATTTTAAAGCATTAATTTTTCATCCATAATTTTTTTTAACTCGTTGTTTAGAAGTTATGACGTCTCTTAGGGTACGCAGGAGTATTAAAAAAAATAAACAGCTCATAAGCGCAATACGTCATTGTTATGGCCTTCATCCACGGATGAGATTTTTTAGAGATTTTGGAGATAATTTCTGAGTTACGATGTTACTCCTATAATATTTTTTGAAGCAACTTTCAACTTTCACATTCCCGGTGTACACACCATGTTTCATAGACTTGCTGTTTCACGCTTTACTTCACGCTTACTGTAGGTCAAATGTCAATACATTGACCATTGATTCGTTCGTCAGTTAGGTGAATTTAAATCTCTCCAGAACCAGTTAAAACAGAATAAACGCTAATAATGTATTACCTTCTGTTAGAAAAAATAATATTAGATAACTAGAATGATTTAAGGTCTACATATTGAGTCTCGCTATCAATATATGTTCTGTATATAGTGTTCTGCTAATCTGTCGTGTATATCTGACCTTTCTGGCCGTGTATATCTGAACTTTCGGTTAGATATACACGACAGATTAGCCCAGAAAACTATACATAGAAGATTCTGAATAGCCGTGAAAACCTAAGAATATTTTTAGTCGCGTATATGGGTTTGAATGTTTGTCTCTCACTACCAATCTCAAGTTTTCTCCGAGTTGATCTTCAGATTGATATCTCAACAATCAATATAATGTATCATCTAAATCTCTAAGATCTCATCGTATCTCATTCCTTGAACAAATTCCATTACCTTTATAAACGCTATTTTCTCGACTGCGGAAGATGTATGAATTTTAGTTGGTTTGCTACAGACATTTTTACTTCATTTTTTTTACCTTCAAATAAACTCAAAACATCAAGCCAAAGATCAAATATTTGTAATTATTATCTTGAATTGCGTATCACACAGTAGGTACGAACCGATACCTCGATGAATAGACATTTTCATAAAAGACAGAAAAGCACACACTTTCATTATGCAAGCGTTTTACAGCTAAACCAAACAAGCTACCGCCAAACCAATTATTATTTTTTTAACTTCTTTTCAATTTTTACTCTACGTTAACAATTAAAATTACTTCAATACGATAGGAAATTTTATGATATATAATTGAAATATTGGCTCTGTGATAACTATCGAGTCATCAGATATTAATCGCAGATTTGAAAAATTAATCAAATCGAGTTAAATCGGCAACTTCGCAGGATGAAAATTCATATTTTCCATTAACAAAGTCACTCTGTCTAATGAATTGGCTTTGCAGAGATTATTTTTTGATTACTTACTTATTATACATAGATTACTTGTGTTGTATTATGTAAGCAGATCGAAAAGACCAACAGATGCACACCACCGATAAATCTCCGAGACTAGAGAACAAAGTTTGATAATTTTACCAAGTGCATGTTTAGTAAGTTAGCCAGTGGATTATGCGTAATACTGTTCCGTGTTCCTTATAACAGATACTGGTTTATGACAACTACAGGTATTTCCGTAATCAGTTTTGATAGATATAATAATAAAAACCTAAAAAAATATTTTTTAAATTGTTTGTAGTATACTTATATATAGTATAGTATTCTTCATTTCTGTCAAAATTTCCGATTTAAATATTATTTTTAAATTGTATGTATTTTATGAGATGTTTTATATTATTCCATGAATATTTTTTTTCTTGAATATTAGCAATATTATATTATTAACATATTTTTATATATGCTTGTATTTTTAATTTTATACCATATGTATCGAAACATGTTGATTTATCAATGAATAGTGGTTTGAACAAAGTATTATTTTATCTTATTATTTAAATAATTATTTTTATTATTTTATTAAATAAATTCCTTTCAAAACACATATTTTATCTACGAGAAAATAAGCGATATTTCTTGTGTCACTATGAGTTTTATCGAAATATTTTCTCAAGATTTGGCTTTTCAATCTAAAATGCTTCCTGTTCTCTGATAAACTTGGGTTGTTTTGTTAAATTTTAATCTGTTTTATATTTTTATATTTTTACATTAAAATCGTGTCAAGTAAATCAAAAGTCCTGCAAAAAGTGTGAATTTAATTTACTTTTTAATATAGATTAAAACTTCATCTACGTATTTGTTGAAAGTCAAAAAAAGTAATTACACGCGCGAGCTGATATTAAAACCTGTAAGTCACAAAGATTAACGTGTAAATAATATTATATCCACAGCAAATTTGAAAAGGAAAATGTATATTCGAGACTTATCCAATAGATTGTGCGACTTTGTAATGAAATCGTACCAGAGCTCGAAATGTAAAATTTAACGAACCAGAACGGTCAATGATATCCAAATTTTACACTTATTTTAATGTGGACCGAGACTACCTTGGATAATTAAAATCTCGGATAATTCGGATGACATAAAATGTAACATATAAAACAAAAATTCATTAAATATGAATTAAATATATTAATTAGAAAGATATAGAAAGATGTGGCGCAACAACAACATTTTTCGATAAAATCATACCTTTCTAATTAATATATTTAATTCATATTTAAAATATCACAGACCTATGTTCTGAATTATAATTATAAATTCATTAATAAAAAACCTGTAAATATAAAGAAAATGTACAGAAAAAATCTATTAACAAAAACATATTTTATTCCTATAAATCTATTTAGAGATATCTTCGTACATTTTTATATGGAAATTCTTACTCATTTTTAAGTCTCTATCTTGTTTTCTGTTTATTTTCCGAATGTAATTTTATAGAAAACGCTATAAGGGTAAATCGTTATATTAATCAAAAATTTTAACTTTAAAATTGTCACTTGAAAATTCAGACCGATGAAGAGAATTTCATCTACTCAAAGAAAAGAAACTCGAAAATTTGAAGTGCGTACTTTACATTTTTGAAAGTACTTCTTCGACTAATTTGAATTTTTTAACTTTCTTTTCACATAACCAATAAAGACACAGTTTATTTTGTAATGTCGCAAAAGTTTCTCGCATTTATTTGAACATTTTCCAATCACGTATCTTTAATTACTTTAGTCTTCAATTTTTTATTACTTTCGGTAATATAAAAACTTTTATATCTGATTAAATAGACTTATTTCAAAATTATACAGACGATAATAAATTGAAGAGATACGAACGCAATTTTATCATAATTTCTGTAAACTCCAGTTTTTACGTATATTGTTTGAGAGATAATGTTGAAAATTTGTTTTACCATATTACAAATCTAAGAATCACAATATCATTAATTGTCATAAGATGAGATCCATATTTAATCAATGGACGAAAGGAAAATCAACGGTAAATATATGACATAGTAATGGTAAAGTAGTCTCCAAATAATTTCATGGGAGCATAATCCCTGTCTCAGAGATAATCCCGACACAAAAATCTCTGGGCGATAGATATATTTTTTCCCTACCCTACACATCATATATCGTTGTATCGCTATGTTTTCATTAATATTCATACTTGAGCATACTTAATAGTTATATTCATTGAAGACTCAAATACTTTTAGTCACTATATATTTAAAACAAATAAAATAAATAAATAAAAAGTGTGTTTCAAAGTAATAAAATATTAAATTCGAGTTCGAATATTTTTTATTTTCGACTGTATATTCGAGGTATTGCATAATTCAATTTTTAAACCGGGAGTAAAAAATGCTTAATTTTAATAATATTAAAGAATGTAATGTCTTTTAATTTTAAATAAATTCAATAATGGAAAAATTCCAAAAAGTACTTAAAAAAATATTTAATTTATTAAAGAAATATATGTTCTTCAATACAATATGATTTTTTTTATATAAAAAAAACTGAGATACGTACCTCGTCAATATTCTTACTATTTTTAAACTAAGCTGGAAATAGGACTAACTTGTGGAGCGAGGCTCGATCAATAGACTATGACACGTCATATTACTTAACAATATTTTTAACGAGTCGCATATCTGTGCAACTTGCTGGTTCTCTGTTAAAAGCATACTAAAAATATTTACGTTTAAGAATAGCTATGTGTGATAAACTAATAACATTTTTTTATACGTTACAAAAGTAAGGTCACTAATTTATTTTGAATTCGTACCATACTTTTTATATACTATGGTATCACAAATATTACGCCTTGACCAACAGCAACGCAGCGTGTTGTAATATAGCGAATTTTGACGTTAAAGCGTTAAAGGTGGTCGGTGAGCGCCGTGCGCTCTGTACTGTTATAAATAAATCTAAAATTTTGGATCATCCAGCTTTGTATAAAGGGTAAATAAATAAATATATAAATACGAGTACACCTATGTGGGAAATATTCGTGCCTAATCTGCATTGTATAATTCTTTGTTCTAGAAAACGAGCAGTTTCCCTTTATTATTTGACAATGGAGTTACTTTATGATGCATCTTGTTACCGATAGCGTCTTTTATGATAGAGGAATTCTTGGCAATAACATTATATTTATGATGGAAATAATTGTGATGATGGAGTATCTTTTTACATCCGTCATTCTTCAAGATGGCGTATGAAATTTGGATATGGAAAGTTTGTTAAAAGCTACTATCACAGTATCTACTTCAGTGTCAGTCTCGGATGAAATAAACTCATAATAGTAAAGTTATCGCTTCTCAGTTTTGTGAAAATTAGACAAATTGGAAGACGCGCATTTGTTAATTTTAAGGAGGGATTTTTGCCTAATCTAAAAGTATTTTATCTTTCCTTGTATATTATTGTTCCACGCAATTATTATTGCTAGTTTGAATTATTTCCTAATACAAACATCAGAAATCTGACATTACTTGTGCCATTTCTGCATGTTTAATGTTTGCTATTGTATTTATAAATATAAATGATGAGTCATTTTAATATAAATTACATTAATTAAATGTATCATTTCTTTATATTTGAATGCTTTATTTTTATTAATATCATGTTTTTTTCAATGTTAGTAAATTATAATCTATCTATTCCCCATCTTCATAATCACAATATTTATTTGATTGATTGTTTTATTTTTCCGCAAGTGAAGGAAAGAATTTTTGTTGTTTAAAGGTGAGTGAGTGATTCTGGTGTTGGGGACCCATATTGCTCATGTTCTCCGATAAAGCTGTCGGTAAAAATCTGAGACCTCTGTCTCATCTCCTACAACTTATTCGCAATGAAATGCGTACAAAAAGTACAAGACTTGTCACATTAATAAACTAGTCACACCAATATTTTTACTATGTTCAAACAAATGAAAATAAGGTTAAAATATAACTGAGTTATTGGTCTCCCGGTCTCTTGTGTTTATATAAATTTTTAATAAAAAATAAACTCTTCTGAATATGCTAAATGTAATATGGATAAATCTCCACTAATAATTTCCGTAAATAACACTTTTAATAAATCTAGTAATTTAAAGCTCTAAAATATTTAACATGAAGAACTTGGTAAGAAATACGTAATTACAATGTTCACTAATATTACTGAATGAAAATATTGCCATATTACTATGATGCGTGACTTGAAAAAGTTGGTATACTAATTAATCTTTGCGATTTCCATCATAAAATCTCACCGTAATCTCAAGAGAAACTGTTGGTAACCTCACATAATAATGAATGAGATTAAACGGTTCGAACCTGAAACAAAAATATTCGCGAATTTAATGAAAATATATTTTGTGGCATGGAAAAGCTTTTCGCGTTGGGCTTATCCAATAAACGTCTTAGCTAAGTGATTGAAGATTTATTAATTTTTGTTTGTACATCCGTAATAAATTTTTAGCGGCTCTAATAGACGGTTTGAAAAAATATATTTAATTCGTAATATTTTTTTAACCTTGTACGGCATACCGTATACGATGGCATTTTCAGCCTTGTATTATATCTCATCCCAGTATTGAAAAGGTAAGATCTATGATTATTATATTGTATCGAATATTTATAAATTTATTTATTTTAATTTAATCTTAACAGCACGAAAAAAGCCTGACTACTTTAACAGAACGAAGTGTTTGATAAAGATGATTATTATAAACTATTTACAATATTAATAATCTCACCTATTGATAAAAAAGTAACATACAGTATAATTAAAGAAGAGATGATAAATAGTGTAAATATGAATACCGACCCTCACCATAGCTATTCTAACAGATCGTCGTGTCGAACCATGAGAGTACCGATCGCGAACAGAAAACTAGAGAATGTGTTGTACCACGAATATTTAAAACATCATTGAAGACTTATTAAACTACATGAAAAATAAAGAGACCCTTAAATGTGGCCACCCTAACATAAATAGTGAATGAACACATTCTCATCTAATTCTATTATTTGTTTTCTTTATATATTAAATACTGTTAATAACTATGTTAATCCTCGCACAAGACTGTATGTATCAGAGGTGGATGTTTCTGCTGTGTTTAATTACATTTAAATTTTACATTATCATTTACCATTTTTAGTTCCTCACTTGTCCGAGTATTTTTTCTTCTCACGTGCCATCTTAATAGATGAAATAAAACGTGTCACTTGTAACTTGGTATCTCCTATGTAAAATTAATATTTATTCATATATATTAAATACATAAAGTTTACAGTAAAAGTGTGATTAAATTTGAATTCTAAATTCTCTCATATAAAGACTATTATCAATTCTAAATACAGCAGCACGGATAATATACGGAGTTTGTGTATTAAGTGTTTGATGAATATTATTCAAATCTGATGAAAAAAAACGTA
This sequence comes from Eubasilissa regina, assembly GCA_022840565.1. Taxonomy (NCBI): domain Eukaryota; kingdom Metazoa; phylum Arthropoda; class Insecta; order Trichoptera; family Phryganeidae; genus Eubasilissa; species Eubasilissa regina. Next base: position 19,242,283 of record JAINEB010000013.1, read on the forward strand.
TGTCAATAAAGCTTACGGGCTTAACTAGTGTAATTGAGAAATTAATGGCAAAGTTTTGTGCAGACTAATCATTAAATTCAAATAAAAAGAATTTCAGTCACATTACCATACGTTTTTACTTACAAAATTTGTTTTTTTTTTTAAATAAAGATACGTACACGTATCACATCAATATTATCTAGTAGGTATCTATGGTACTAAATGATATTTATTAGTTAAAACGCATTGGTATTTGGTCTCATTTTACCGAACTCAAACAGTGTCCTTAGAGTTTATCCCCAAATAAAAATATCAATATGAATTATTGATTGATTTAGTAGTTACTTCATTTTAATTTTAAAAATATGTAATTTTTATATTGTCTTTGCACTACTTTTTCGACAGTCACGATCTAAAATTACTCCATTCGGTATGGTATATGGGAATAATATTAAATTATCTTGAAATGATAGAAATCCGGAAAAATTTGAATTTGGAATAAACTTTGATGAATAATATCTTCAGACCAGTAAATTAATAAACATAAAATAAAGTGTAGATACATATAGGAGATGGGTTTTGGAACATTAGTTGCGGGACGAGAGGTATTTTACACACATTATTTGTGGAAACATAAATCCGATAGTTTATGACACATTTATGTAACAGTAAAAGTATTTACTCTTCAAAAATTAAATACAGTCGATTCCGCTTAGTTGGGACACATTGGGCCCAAATATTTGTCTCTAATAAGCGAAGTTTATGGTAAAAGTAAAAAATAATATGTACATATTTTTGAACTTTATTAAATTATTGGAAAAAATATTGAATTACAGAAAAATAATATATAATTTTAGGTATATATATAAATATGGAAATATTGATTAATAATGGTGTGAAAAGACTGAGTTTCACTTACAAGGAATTGGGGCCTTAGTAATTAGACAGTAAAGAGAGGATAGAACCCCAAGGGAATCTGGTGGTAATCCAAGAATTATCAGTTAGGATTCAAGGTGTAACACTTACGTAAATTCATAAAAAAAAAAATTTAAAACTTTAAAATCAAAGATCATTACAAGCCCCGCAAGAAACAAGAATTTTTTAAATATATATCCTGAATTTTTTTTTGAGTTGTGTCATTATTCTTGTGCACCAACGATTGTTCAAACGTTTTACAAGTACATACATACATATTTATTTTATGTTTTAATTCGCTGTCCCAATTAAACGGAATGGTGTCCCAGATAACCGAAGTAAATTACTATTTATTATTATTATTTGGTTTCTGTTTCTTGGGATTTGGCCCAAATAACCGATTGTTCCGATAAACCGGTGGTCCAATTAAGCGGAATTAACTGTATTTGTGTAAACAAGATGTATTTTTTTACAGTAATGCATATCATATTGTCAGCATTTAAATTTTCGTTCCAATTAAGATATATATTTTTTTAAATTAGTGGATCTATTTGATTACATAAGCGGTACCCAATTGATTATGTGAGTGACTCCAAAATGAAAATATTGAAACAAAAGAATTTGCATTAGTTCGTGTCTACATATTTGGTAGACATGAACTAACGCAAACTTTCAAACACTTCATCGCTATTATCAATGTTTCCAAGAAACAATAAAGCCACTCCCACCCTTACGGCTCCCATAGCCAACTGTATTTAATTCAGTTCAATTTACACTTGTGGCTGGAACTTCTCTTCCCGAAACTAGTAGTGACATTAACTCAAAAATTGTGTATATGTAGCTGGTACAAAGTCAATATAAAAATAAAATACATTTTAAATCTCAACATGTATACACGGCACCGAGATTTATAATAAATAAATCTCTGAGACTAATCTCAGTAGGGCCATTAGAAAGATTATTTTCAGAAAAGGTGAGAGAATAGAGGCAGATGGAGGGAATATTCAAGGCAACCTTATTTATCCTAACCCTGATTCTTTGTAAGACCGAATAAATTACCCGAGGTTTGAAGGGCCTTGTGGTGAGATCTAGTGTCACTTGAATAATGTTTGCCGATGTGATAATTAATCCCGCTTTAAGGTCGTTGGAAAAATAAGATAACTCATATATATATATATATATATATATATATACAAAATGGATTAAAAGTCACATTGCCATTTAAAAACTAAATAACATTTTTATTTTGTTTTTACTTTATAATTTCATTTTTAATTTCATTTGTTGGTAAAACGGGTAGAAATTTTAATATAAGAGTAAAGGAGCATTTGAGATGTTTGAACAATAGTGGGTTTTCAGAATTTGCTAATCATTTGATAGAAAATAGTCATGGTTTTGATAAAAAATTGGGATTGTCAATTTTGCATATAAACGGTGTAGGTCACAAATTAAATAATTTGGAATCGTTGGAGATAAATAAAACATGTAAAAGTAATCAGGAAATTCTAAACAGCCAACTAAATTTAACTACGAGTCCTATTCTAAATTTTTTTCCTAAAAATTATTCGACTAAATTTGTATTGAGCAGTAATATGAGTTAGGTACTAAATTTTTTTTTTTTTAAATAATTGTTGTTTTTTAAAAAATTTAAAAATAGATTCTGGTGAAGAAACAATGCTATATTTTTAGTTAGTTATGACATCCTGAAGAAGGAAAAGGTGTTTTCCGAAACCGGTAGATGTTTTTTAAACTCAATTGTGGTTAATAAAACTAAGATAATAAATAAAAAATATTTTCATTTATTATTCGTGTGACATTTTACGTGACGTGGAATTTTAATAATTCATTAAAAATAATATCTTGTAGATGATTTACCATTCTCAACTTCACAAATGCGAGCATTATGTATGGGTAAAAAAATATCCTTGCAATGTAGAATATCACGTGAATAATAAATACAAAACTACAAAGTTATTTTAATTTTTAAAAAAATTGATATTTCGTGTAAGTAAAAAAATTCCGTGCTATGTAGAATATTGTAGAGTAGATAGATTGTCGGTCTATTAGTTAAAATATTAACTTTTTCAATATTAGCAAAGTTACTTTGTGGCCTTATTTTATATATAAATAATTAGACAAAATACTTTGTTTAAACCACTATTTATTAATTATTCTACATATTTCGATACCTGTGGTATCTTCTTTAGGAAACAATGTATACTGAAATTAAAAATACAAGCATAGATAAAAACAAAACTATAAAGTGGTGAATAAGTAAGAAATAATATGAAAACAAATTTAAAGGGTGACTATTTGGTTATTTAAAATATTTAGCTTGCTATTAATACTTTTTCTTATTTCTAAAATTTCAAATGTATCTAACTTTAAACCCCCAGTATTTGTATATATAATTTCTAAACCCTTGTTAACATCAAAATAAAGTTTTTTTTCCAAAAGGTGCTTGGAAAATTCTGAATAGTTGTTGCTATTTATTATTGTTTCCTGAAGAAGATACCACGTGTATCGAAACATATAGAATAATCAATAAATAGTGGTTTAAACAAAGTATTTTTTCTAATTATTTATGTTAAGATATTCGCCTAGTGATCTAGTGGTCGGGATTTAAACCTCATTCCAGTATACCACCAAGTTAGTCCTATTTTCATAATGCAAGTATTTTGCATTTTTCACGTTTAATATGTTCAGTATACGTATCTCTATTTATTTATTTTTAAATAAATATAAATGTATGCTATTTCATTTTTAAATGGTAAAGTGACTTTTGGTCCAAACCAATATCTCAAAATAATAAATAAAGGTTTAAACCTTAACAACTAATAAGTTATCATTAGTCAACATGGATAGGTACCAATTTATATAATTCAAATGTAATTACCGAAAAAATAATAATTCAACTAAAAATGAATCAAATTTAAATATTTCACGAGTCCATTTTATTTAAATGATATGTCATTTTTCAGCTTGCTACAAGCCTTATATTGGCGGCTGGGGAGAAAATATTCCTTACCTACCAAAATATTATGAACAACCAACTAAATTTTACCACAACTCCCATTCTAAAAAAATTCCAAAAAATTATTCTAATAATTTAGTATCATCAAGTAACAATTTAAGCTAGGTACTAAATTATTTTTTTTAATTATTATTGTTTTTTAAAAACACATAGTTTTTAAAATTTTATTCTATCAAAGAAACGATATAACAAATGTTTTTGATTAGTTGATGACATCCTGAAGAAGAAAATGATATTTTTCGAAACCAGTAGATGTATTTAATTTATTAAGTGGATAATAAAACAAAGTTAACAATCTAAAATAATGAATTTTAACAACAGAGATGATTTTGCTAATCTTAAAAATGTCTTTGTTATTAATTTAATTTTTTTATAAGTTGCAGATATAATATAAAAGTTACAGATATTTCAAGACTATATTTTATGTACCTTTTAGAATGTCCATATATATCTGTATACATACACGCATGCGATGCCTGGTGCGATGAAAGATTCCAAGGGCTTAATAGAGATATGTTTTCATGGCGGAATATGCATCATTTTCTTCTACTGTTATTTAATACTTTTATTTTAGAAATTATGCATATATATTTATTTATTTTTAATTCTGATATACATCATTCTTCTACCCAGCCTGTTAATGTATACTTCGTTCCAGCGAATTAGCCCCGGGGCGGCAATTAAACGGCAATATGTTCTGACATCCCTATTTTTAATCGTACGGAAGACTTCAAATTCGCTCGCGCGTCCATCATGCCAACTGGTTGACCCATTTCATCGAGGGTACCCTAGTCGCCAGGTACTCATCTCCTTGCTAGGTCTAACCCTCCCACTTTTGAGTTAGCTGCAACGGTATACTGTATGAAGGCACTTAAGTCAATTTCAAACTTGCATACCTTCAAATAAGGTCTCAGGATTTCAAAGTCGTTCAAGGTCTTCTGTATACAGTTTACTAATTTATTGAATCTTATCGTGATATTGAATTGTCTAAAAACACAAATATATAACTCATTTTTTTTAAATTAGATTAATTGCTTAATCAGATACACAGAAAAAATCTATCTATCTAAAAAAATATGGTCAACGCCTGGGCTCGATCCGGAACATTATATTGTCGGTTGAGATCTTTAACCGACTACACTAAGATAACCTATAATGTGGGCACCAAATTACACCTACATTCATTTGCTAAGTGAGATTTTTTTTTTCTGAAAGCAGCCATGTTCTTAATTATTTACAAAGTTTCGCGAAAACCTTTGAGAGGAACTTGCTAGATGGCGCCAGAACTTCTAGTCAATTTTGTTAACAGAATACATTAATTTAATTAATTTAAAAATAACAAAAATAGAGACATGCACACGGAATACGTGTCACTTAAATATTCTTATTATTTTCAAACTAAGCTAAATCCTTGTGCTTTAAAAAAAAAGGACTTACTTACTAGTCTCCTAGAATGAGGCTCGAACCCCTAACCGCTGGATTACTAAACAAGTATTCTTAACCACTAAACCAAAAAGCATGTCTAATTTGTGATGCTGTGGTATTATAAATATAGTTTTGTGATAGTTAAAATTTTCTAGATAAATCATCTTTTTGTACAAAAAAAAAATGTTAGATAAATCATTTGGAACACAATGTACACAAAAAAATCTACCACGGAACCATGTTTTGAAAAATCGTAACTTCACCAATTAAATAATATAAATATAATGATTATAATAAATACGTAAATAAATTATAATATCTAATAAATATATATTAAAATATGATCACATTAACATTGTATTTAATACAAACAAAATTAATACAAATTTTCAAAGAAAGCAAACACGTCGTGACTTGGCATTATAATTAAGTAATAGAATGTTAGTTTTGGACTATACTATATTGTCCTGAAGAAAGTTGGCTCCAACTTAAACTAGTTGACTTTAGTGTATGAACATGATAAAGTGGTTTAAAACTAAACATTATATTATTTAATTATAATAAATACAGTTTTAAAGCAATTAAGAAGGATGCTACAAGATCAATAATATAATGATAATAAAAAGATAGGAATTCCTTTAGGCAGTCCACTTAGATAGGCTTTTGTCTGATTAATCATAAATTGGTTAAAAATGATTGAAATGGTTTGCTTTTTGTTTGAAATTTGTATTTTAGGAGGTCGACATAATGAAAGAAGATAAATTTTCTGTGAATAGAAGAGATTAAAAAACAATGGTAGCAATCAGCAATGGTAGACAGTTCCAGACATGCGACGCTAAAGCGGAACTAGTGATAATCCAAGCGTGATTTTGTGCTTCAATTCAGGCAAGTCTGTTAAATTTGACGCACAAAATTATGACTGGTTCTAACAGAGATCTAGGTATCATATAAGATTTTTAGCGCTCTTTCCAAATGGTTTAAATATAAAATATGAATTAAATATATTAATTAGAAAGATATACATAAAAAATCAATTTTATAGAAAAAAAACTGTTATTGCGCCACAGGGATTCGAACCTGGATCTCTTTCCAAACCGGGGAAGGTGCATTATCCAACTACGCTACAGCGACGATATTTTTAGCTTAACTTTAACTTTATGATATTAGTACATTTAATCGTTCCATTATTTGAATGAACCATCTACCTTATTTTTACGGAATCTCAAATACCTTTGAGTAATCTGATAGCAGACGCCAGAATTATAATTATAATTACAACTTCATAATAAGAATGTGTTCTAATAGAATTCAATATAATGTATATATATCATAATCTGTCGGGTGACTTATGTATTAAGTGTTAATATTTTTTGTTCGTACTTATAATTTAAAATCTAGGTATATTTTGAAAAATATCAGTAACATTTAAGACTTTCTGTCATATCGACAAAGCTTTATTCTTTAATTGATATTTGTGTATTTAACTATTGGATGTAAACGCTATGTAACTATGATTGTCAAAATACATTTCACATACCTTTCTTTGGTACGTAAAAAACTTAAAAGCACACTATTTTCTTTTAGCTAATTTCTATTTTATAACCATCGCAGTGTACAATTGTACTCGTAATTTAGTCAAAAATTTGTGTAGTATCTGGTTGCACAATTATTATTTTAATGTTATTTCTAATACATTTTAGATAATTTTATATCCCGCTGACATTTATCATATGATTAATGTATCAAAAAAAATAAAAAGTAAACTAACCTTGATTTGTTACTCGTTCTTGCAATAAATGACGGGTTCTTTTTAAATAGAGATGGGAACGCGAAATATTCTTACTATTTTCAAACTAAGTTCAACGCTTATGCTATTAAGATAGGACTATCATCGATGCATCCTGTAATTTGGCAGCATCATCAGGAGTGTCTAAAGATTAACAAGCACATCATGTAGATCATTCATGTGATTGTATCACATAAAGCAAAAAACTTTGATTAAATTATTGTCATATATATTTCGTTTTATTTAAATAGAATTTTTTTATACCTTTGGGAAAACAGTATTATATATTAATTACCACGAGGTTTGATCTTCTTCCGAATTAAAAAACTGTGTTCTTTTCGGTGCAATTTTCGCTATGTTTCAATGTTCTGGACAGCCAGAAGTTGTCTGTCATTTATCCTGCTTATTATTTAATAAATATATAATTCTAGCAAGAAAGCAATAGTGGCCGCTGCGCGGTCAGGGTCTCATCTAGGTTGCTGGCCTTGCATGCGGCTATTATGACCGCTACGCGGTAGGGTCTTAATAGAGTATATATTTCAATGATAGAGCTTTCTTCAATACAAACCAGACGTTGATAAAATCTCGATGTAATTAAAATTATTCCACCTGTAAATTAGCTGTCAAATTTAACAAAGATGACATCTAAATGATGTATGTATCGCAAATAGACTATAATAAACAAAAAAAATGCAATTTTATAATGTGCATTTAAGTAAAGATGAATGATTTTCTCACTCAACCTAGAGCATATTAAAATTTTTAGTAATGATAAATTATTCCCGCGCAGATTTTGACAAATATTATGTAACAATTATAACCGATAGCGACGATATTCAGCGCGACCGTATTCTTGAAAAAACTGAAATAATGTTTACGTAAATAATTACTAAAAAACACGCGTAAATGCGTCGTATTATTCTTTGATAGTGCGGCCATAGAATTCACGGCTTCTATAATATGACGCGAAATAATCATAGATAAGAGAGATGACAGCTCAAAATTCATACGATTTCGCAATGTTTTGATTTACAATGTACGTTTCATTTCAAATTGAATGTATATTTACGTACTGTTATTGAATATATAAAAGAGAAAACATTTAACTAATCTTAACCTTACTTAAAAATGCGTTCGTTTTAGCTCTGCTAGTATCTCACAGACCTGGCCATTTAATCAAGCATTATATAGCCATAAACACTATATCCTAGACGTCCAAAAAGTCATAGAAAGAGACAGGGGATGAAATATTATTATGGATAATATTTTATTTGTGACTTCCTCTTTGCCTTCTTCTTTCAATCTTTCCCTCAACCATATTTCTGAGATATGTATCCCATTCACTGGCCCTGTTGTTTTCTATGATGTACTCGTATATTACGGACCTCTTTTTTTACACTTTCTGAGAACCTCCTCATTTGTATTTCTCTCAGTCCACCTTTTTCTTTCCAACCTTCTTCAGCACAATATTTCGAACGTATTTTTCTTTCTCTAGTTATAGTGAATATAATTAATATAGATAATATAATTAACATCACAGGTCACTTCTGTAAAGTTCTGTTCTCCAGGTGTATTGCTTTTTCGTATTTTTGTTTATTAGAATTTTTTTTTCCGTTCAAGTTTGCTTTGCCACAACCAGGCTATCATGAATTAAATTAGATCGTACTGTGTAATACATTCCGGTAATGCGATAATAAAAGTGCCGCATTTCGCGTACGATACCAGCAGCAGGTGATCCGGTTAAGCGGAAAAAATAATTACTACTAGAATTTCTCCTCTCCTGGCACCAGGCAACTTGACCCGACCTGGGCGGCTTCAGAGACTTGATTAACTAACAATTAAATTAAGTCGCAAGTTCTACTATGCTCCTACCGCTCTGATACTCGGCCGACGTAATTCAATTAAGTTGTAAGATGTTGGGAAATATAAAAATTATCACGGTTATGTATTCCCTATACTAATATTCTTCAGTCACCTTGTTATACATTAACTCTATTTTTATAAAATTTCTCACTGCGTACGATTATTTGTAGGGAAGTGCTGTTTATTTATTATTGTGCAGTTATATTGCCTCCACAATCTGCGGGCACCTTGCATATACCTGGATGCAAAACGGTGCTCTCGTCAACCTCAAAAATATACCTGGTACCGACCCCCAACAGACAACAATAATATGCGCTGCAGCCGTTATCCATTACTGTGTTTCAAGCATCAATAAATATCGATCTACTTAAAGTAATCTTCTGTTGTTCATCATGCTCTGGCTAGACACTCGCGTACACATACGCGCATACGTAGTACGCACCCGCAGGCAACACTCGGCGTTATTATTCAAACGAACATGTGAAGAATGGACGAAATATAATGGGGCATTCATTGATTTATGCTAAAACACATCCTTCTGATTCATCAACGTTTTGACTAATACACACATTAAACATTACATATTTTTCCTGTACTATCATTAATGTAGGTATTTACTATACATTTTTTTCAATTTTAATTGTGTATGATTATTTATAAGAATGTGTAGTATATATTGTAGTATATAGTGTAGTAAAAGTTCTAAATAAAAATATATTAATTAACGCAACGATTTGGAAATGACAGAATTAATTATTTAATTAACAATAGAACATTTCGTTTTTTAACGTATTTATAAATACATCTCTCCCAAAAATTTGGTTTTTCGAAGTGTTTTAAAATAAATCTTCACCAAATGAATTTGTTACTGCTCAAAACCGAATTGAATAAAATATTCAAGAGAAGCCACCTGCTCTTGGCATTTGATCATTCAATCTACCAGGAAAAGGCAACATCTGATTCTTCGTTTCCTCATATATTTTACCAGCGATTTCCTTGAATCATATACAATGAAAGCGGACCCACCAGATCCAGGACCGATTTAATAAGTTCAAGTCTTTGATATCGGTCTCACTCTTAAGTCGCCTGTTTGGTATATTTTTAATGCTACAAAGGATGCTGTTCGATAGCGCCCCGCACACAGTGATAGGGCGATACCGCGCGGCCTTCTATACCAAATTTGCACTCATTGCACCCAACCAATGTTGTCTTATTATTATAATAATATATGCAATATATGAATAAAATTATACAAATAAGATCAGACAAATAATAATTAAAAAAGACGGCACAAAAAGAAATACATGTAAAGAAAGGGGACTCACCCCATGCACCAATGCCGGCAGATTTAACCCTAGAAAGCAAAACACCGTGTATCACAATTTAGATTAATTAGACTATATAATTAATAGATAAAGGTTAAATTAGTGACAAAGAAGAAACAATACAAATCATATACAGCAAATACATCCTGGATGGGCCTCTATGCTTAATGAAATTGCGCATATTTTATGATTTCTCCTTATTATTTAGTACAACTCACGCCAACGTTGGCAAACAAAGTTAGCAAAGCCAGAGAACGTGGCAATCATAATGATAGCACTCTGTATGCATATTTTCTGACACCCTTTTGATCTGTTGCAATACTATGCACGATGTATATAATTGTATATAGAAATCTTATTATTACTTACGGAATATTATTATTTTTATTGTGAAGTTGCATTTCCTAAGAATATATAAGTTTTATCAAATTTTATGCAAATTTAATAAAATGAATTAATTAATTTAATTTTGGCGACTTTCCTAGCGTGCTACTTGTAGTGGAATGGTTAATACATTTCCCCGCTCCAGGTTCGAATCCCAGTAACAACTAAATATTTTTTTGATAAATAATTTTTTTCTGTTGATTAATTTGATTTGTATTAATATTATTACTACTTTCGAATAGTATTATGTTTCGCTTATGCTATGAAAATTGGATTTTCTTATTGGTCTTCCAGGATAAGCCTCAAACCCTCAACCACTTGATCACTAGGCGAGTGTCTTATCGCTACACCATCAAGCACATAACTTGCATTCAGGAATGTTAAAATTATCCAAAGTAATATCTAACAATCATAGAACCTCCGTATTTCGTATTGTTTATAATTTTTATCATTTTACGTTTTTCAAATTCCAAAACTAAAATATACCGCAACCCAAAATCACTATACTTATCAAGGTATCAAAATTTTTAACAATCTTCCTATCACAATTATCAAAATTACAGACTACTTTAAATTTATATCTGAAATAAAAAAAAATAGTACACAAACTAACTGAAACATAAACTCTCGTATATACTACTTCTCTATACACGACTCTTACTCTTATAGAGAAGAAAAAATGTTAAAATAAATATATATATCTTACTGATTATTCTAAAAATTTATTATATTTTCTAATATTAAAATAAATAAAAATATCAAAAAATAAATAAACTGAAAATTTGATTCACCTTTTTTTTTTTTGACAAGTTAATCTCAATCTCCGTTATCGTTTACATCTTTAATTAAATATTTTTTGTACAAGTTAATCTCCGTTCTAATTTAATAAAAATTAATAACGCACATTTTATTAGACTAGCGGATAAACCTGACGTTAATAGAGCTTAGAAATTGGCGTGGTAAATTTTTATACACCTTTAGGTTAAGGCGATATTCAGCCGCAAACTGAAACATAATAAATTTAACATAAAATGAAAACATTGAAATGTTTATTGTGAGTTATGTATCGATCTCGTCTACTTGCTCTCATAGACTCTGAAACCGCAAAAGTCTCTCATACATTGTTTTGATACAACTTTCATAGTTTAGCCGCCATATCAAATTTAATGCGCCACATACGCAATTTTTTTCTGACTTATCTAACCAATGTACTCATCTGATGTAGCAAAATTATGATATACAATCTAAAATACTACAGCACAAAATTGTAAATAAATTACGGAATAATATATTTTATTATGCAAATTGATTCCTTAGACGTTTTCCGTTTACCATAATAATTTATGAACGCTGATTTAGCTATTTTTTTCATTTTTGGTATTAAGTTTGGCGTCGACATGCTAGTACCTAATTTATTATTTAATATTCCAGTGTCCTCGATTCATACTTGTGTGTGATTTTAAGAATTATTTCTCCTATGCAGCTCAATAAATAATGGCCATTTGTTTTAATTATGTACCTATAATAAATAATGTTCAGTAAAATCAATAATCGAGAGACATTTAAGCAACCGGATTTTAATCTATCTAGATCCATCGCGTCTATAAATAAATATATTAATTTATATGTTTTTTCATAACACAATAAAATACCATAGGATATCTAGCTGAAAAATCTTAAGATTAAATTGTAATTGCTCGTAAACCATCAGGGTGTGGTAAGTGAGAGGGGTATTGTTCGGCCCGCGTGATTTGCTGATTTGCCAGTGCAATTTAAAGTGCTGTGATTCATTGGTTCGTGGACATCGCTCTTTTTATACTCACCTTAATATTCGATGAGTAAGAGATAGGCCAAGTACGCAACTTATCTGGTGTTGTGTTCAAAAGTTCAGACAAGAAGGGACAATGGTTAACCAAACTCCTCCGGGACCATCGGAGGAGGACCGCTCTACACCCTTTACTTAAAATATAAAAACTGTAATGAATTAATTTAACACTGCTATATACAAAGCACCCCAAAAGTCAACGTCATCAGAATATCAAAATATGACCATTGTAAAAAAAATCGTTAATTTTCGAGATTTTGGCACTTTTATAAATTTTGTGAAAATCGACACCTTGGATTAGTATTTCGAGTGTCACAGCTATAAAATTCTATACACTAAAATTCAAATTTTTGTTAGGCAACCCCGATCATTGATCAACAATGATCATTGTCCAAAATAAAACTAATAGTGTTATTCCTACATAAAACATTTTTACCCGATTCATGGATTAGTTTTTTTTTATCAGCTAACTCAGACTCTTTATACTGTAAAAAAATGTAGCACGCTTAAATTATTTTCATCGAATCACTAGTCATAATAAAAGTCCAAACAATAAAGCAAAACCACTAATTATGAGTACAAAAACAATACGAATGCAAAACGATGCACAGCAAACGTACTATCGTAATATCAAAAACAATAACAGACAGAGGTATGCAGCCCATGGCAAACGGCATTACTATCTATATCACTCTAGCCCATTTAAACAGCGTCAATATTTATCTTAGTCTAATGCACGTCGAATAAATTCGTAATTAACGTGCTATATTTTTATTTTTACAGTCTGTTTTTATTTTCATCTGTATATTATAGTATTTCCCTCCGATATACTCATACAATATACTCTCTGATATACTGATATTTCTCTCTGATACACTCATACGCCCTCGTAAGTAGGGATGAGGTTGCCTTGCACGAGGCGCACAATGAGACGCCCGCAATATTATATTATATTTGAAATATTTGCACGCCTACGACAATACTGGCGGTGGTACCACTGGACCACCTACACAAGTCAAACTTAATGAAATTATTTGTTGAAATTGAATGTTGAAAGGTGAAGAAAATTAATATAAGCGTAACTAATAGTAGTATAATTTATTTAATTATTAGTATTATTATACACGCCCTATTCAGGCATTAACATAATTTGTAAAGTAAATTTAGTCAGAAGTGCAATACACAAAGAAAAAAATTACATAATCTCATGTTTTTTCAGCATGTTTTTTCACAATCAAATTTTAAAAATAAATATAAAATGAGCAGTAAAGCAATTTATCCGTCACCCAATATCCGATCTCCCTAACTGATACCGAGTCAACATCGCTGATAGAGTACGAATAATAACACATATTCAGCTGATAAAAATTTCAATTGTTATGGCAGTATTATAAAGCTTGTGTATTCTTATATAATATAAGTAGGCGTAAGAATATAAATTATATTTCTTTTGACAATGTTTATATTATATTTAAACTATAGTATAAGATTAGTTTTATATTTTTAAAAATAAGTGTTTTTACTCGTACATATTTTTAAACAATAGTCTAGAGTTAATTGATAACTATTAATATGAATTCACGTATTCAAATTTTCAGGAAAGCAATACAGATAATATTGAATGCGAATTGATATTACTCAAACAATAATTCAAACAAAATCAATCTAAGGTGCATAAATGTTCAGCGCATCTTAAATAAAAATTCAGCGCATTTGCTATCTTACATTTATTTAAAGGAAATTTTTTATTTAATAAAAATGCAATTTTTAAAAATGATGATATACTGAACAAAGGTTTAAAATATAGTATTAATTGATTATAATGCGATATATCAGTCATCAGACCTATTTCAAAGTTTGCCAGTTCTGTCAGTTGAAATGAGTGGACAAAAATATAAATAAATAAAAATTACACTAAACCTTTGAACAACTTAAAGGGACTTTATTACCTATGTTTGATATTTTATACACAAATAAAGAGATATTATGTAAGACATAAATAATTATATAAAAAGTATAATTAAGTATTAAGGAAAACACATTCTTATTGTGAAGTTTTAATTATTCAGAACATAAGGTCTGTGATATTTTAAATACTAAATTAATGTATTAATTATAAATATATACATTTAAAATCAATTTTGTCGAAAAATATTGTTTTTGCGTCACCGGGATTCGAACCTGGATCTCTATTTCCAATCCGAGGAAGTGCACTACCATTGTGCTATAACGCCAGTATTTTTCTTGACGGATTGGAAATAGAGATCCAGGCTCAAATCCCGGTATTTTAAACAATATTTTTCGACAAAATTGATTTTATATGTATATATTTATAATTAATACATTAATTTAGTATTTAAAATATCACAGACCTATGTTCTGAATAATTACAACTTCACAATAAGAATGTGTTTTCCTTAATAATATATGTTGTATCAATGTGTCCAAAAAATTTAATAAAAATGAATTGATAATTCTGGCGTCTGCAGTCGGTTTACTCCGAGGTATTTGAGATTCTAATGTATAAAAATAATGTAGATGGCTTTCAAATAATAGAATGACAGGTGTATTAATTTGAAAAATGTAACATATAGGTTCGAAAATTTGTCAAGAAAAATACTGGCGTTATAGCACAATGGTAGTGCACTTCCTCGGATTGGAAATAGAGATCCAGGTTCGAATCCCGGTGATGCAAAAACAATATTTTTTGACAAAATTGATTTTATATGTATATATTTATAATTAACACATTAATTTAGTATGTATAATTAAGTAATAACCTCGGTATATTTTATCAACGATCTAGTAGAGCTGCGTTACAGGATATTAACTCACATCAACCACATTTGTTTTCGTATGTCATCAAGCCAAAAATTTAAAAAAATGTATGTAAAAATTCTACACAGAATTATGACAGTTGTAATGTTAAAAACATAAAACAGAACGATAAAAATGTATATTGTTTAAATTAACAACAATAAAATAAAGCTAACAGAATTATTTTCTATCGATCACCTCATGTACATCAACGTACTATACAATGACTCGTGCTTTTACAAAGGGTCGCCCTTCGTAAAAGGAATGTAAGATACTTAAGTTAGTCACCCTTGTCTCGTGCTAATGAATCAAAGGAAACACACAAAGAGGGTGTCGCCTAACTTGTTATCATCTTCATAGAGATTTATTAAGTTTTTTCCCGAAACATGTCACGTGTTATTTTTATGACATTCTGATACAATGTTGAAACCAGAAGTTATCGAAGAAACGACTCATAAACTATCGACGTTATAAATTTTTTGCTTCTAGTTTATTTTAATTCACAATTTATTTTTTTCAGAGGCTCATAAAAAGTGACATTTTATAGAATAATATGCAATGAATCATACAAAAAAAAATGTATTATATATTTTTTATTTTTCACAAAAGTGAACGTGAAATACAATTTCAATATATGAAGAGACTAACAGAAAATACAATTAAATATATAATAATAATTAGGTGGGGTGGGGTGAACCAAAATAACATATTCTATCCAAATGCTGCCTGTTTTTTTTTTATCTATCTAACAATTTTTACATTACAACTATGTTCAAATTATGTTTTAAATGCATTATAAAAATTTTACTTTTTGTTTCATGACATTAATGTTGACATGTATTTACTTGCACCATACTATATTTGCTTAAGATAAAAAATAATATGGGTTCTTTCCCATACTTAAAACATAAATACAGTAAAAATATTTAGAGAAATAACCGTTTAAACAATTAAATAAAAATTTAAGCACAACGAATATACCACACGTTGGTATAACAGCATTCAAAAATAACATTTATGACTGGATATGATAAATAAACATAAATACGTGTCTTTTCAATAACAAGATGTAGTATCTTAGTCTTAAAACTATGAAAGAATGTTCTTATGCAAGGTACGAAATAATTTACTAATATAAAATTTAATGTTCACTGCATAATAATACTTATTCTGGCACAAGAATGCGAATGCGACAGATAAAATGTAAAGGTATTAAATTCAATACACAAGTCAAATATGTTTGTTGTATACTTAATTTAAACAAGCAAACTTTTAATAAAATTTTGATCTCTTGAAATTATTATCTCTGGTGGTAAAACTCAGGACGACGAACCTGTGATATTTCCTGTCTAAGGTCAACATCTCCTGAAATCGATCGCGAGTTGAATAAACATGTCACCTTACCGAGATCGTATTCACACATCCACACCTCTCTTTATAGTAATCACCTTCTTATAATTTATTAAATAAAAATAATACACGTACATATTTTATTTTATATATTGGGTTGATCCACAAAGTTCGTTTGTTTACTATTAAATTAAAAATTCATTTATTTTAAATAAAATACATAAACTAATCAATAGTATATTATCTTGAATTGTTTACGATTGACTCCTAACGTTCTAGCAGCTTTTCAATTCAATCCGGCGATTTTGAGGTGAAAAAGTCATTTTGAAAAGTAGCGTCAAGATTGTCGGATAGAGACAAGATCAGGATAATAGAGTAGATGCGGTATAACCTCAGAACCGAGCTTTAGAATAGGCGCTTTTGTAACATTAGCAATATGCGGATGAGTATTTTCATGCTGAAAAATCACTTAGTGCCGCCTTTTTAGTCGTTTTCCTTAAATTGCAGTCTCAGACAAAACTAATAGCAACAAACTTCAAAATGATTTCATTTCTCGGAAACGATTCATAATAGTATTCGATTATTGCCGTAACTCCTCAGCTAAACTCGAGCAAAAGGATATTGGAAATATTCTTTATGTACTGATACTATATTTTTATTAATTAACACAAACGTTCTATAAATTAAAAAGTTCATAGTGTAATATCAAAAGCCAGGTATAGAATATGTCTCACTCGTAACTGTCAAGTGTATTAAAAAATCTATCTTTCAGAATATTTGGTTACCATTGGGATACGAACCCGGAACTTTTTCTATCTGGGTAAATTCGTGCCATTGATAGATTTTTCCTGTACATCTTTCGAAGTGATTCATATAACATGTTTTAATATCACAGAATTATGTTCTGAAATTACGTCTTCACAATAAAAATATATTTTTATTAAAATATATATAAAAATGAATATACAAATTCGTAGATATTTTTAAATGGGCAGTTATTTCAGCAAAATAGTTATCCGAGTTATGTTGCATTTAAGTGTATGTATAATAATAAAAAAAAATTTAAGTATGTATATATTAACTTTTGGACCTACGACAGAATAAAAAATATTTTATTGGCATTTATAAAACAAAAACAATTGGGTTTACGAAGTTTTGACAATTCCGTTAACGAAACGAAACAGTGTATTTGACGGCTAAGTGGCCGCCCACCTCCATAGAAAAACTTAACCGAATAAATATTCAAAATAATCCGAATAATTAGAAAAATGAAACCGTCACAGTCGATGTCCAGATTTTACAGTACGGGGGCAGGCTGAAAAATTCGCAACCTCGAAAAAATATACTAGTCGGTTTCAATTTATTTTTGTTATAAATAAATTAATCAAAGTTGTCCCGGCAGTATTTGACATTCACTTTTGACACTCACTTTTGACATTTGTTCTAATTAAGCGTGTTTGAAATTTTTTTCCAGGCTGTGAGATTTTTAGCCGACCCTAGTAGATTTTTAGCACTACTATATAAATAAATGTAAAATAGAAGGCACTGTGGGCAGTGCATGAAATTATTTATATCTATACATGAAATACCTTTTTTATGAATAACTTTTTTCATATAATTATTTTTTACATAACTACATACTTCATACATACTCGCATTTCTGAAAATTAAAATGAGTCATTTTTTGAATTTGTAAAAAAATCTTTATGCTTCGTAAAATATTGTGTATTATAAAAAAGAAAAGAAAATACAAATATTAATTATTAAGGAAAACACATTCTTATTGTGAAGTTGTAATTATTCAGAACATAGGTCTGTGATATTTTAAATACTAAATTAACGTTAATTAATTAAGTGACGCTAAAACAATATTTTTCGACAAAATTGATTTTATATGTATATATTTATAATTAATACATTAATTTAGTATTTAAAATATTAATTAGTTTTTAAATGGTAAAGTGACTTTTGGCCAATCTGTGTTTTGATAATTTTAAAAATATACATTTTTTAAATATTCTAAATCTTAATTTAATTACATGACATCAGTATTTTTTTAATTGTTGCTTTTAAAATTTCACTTTATAACTGCTATTCTTAGTCATAATAGTTGTTCCAATTGATAATTTTAAGATCAGATCGAACTACTTTATATTATTTTATATATTTATTACGAAAAAAATTACAAATATATTAGAAAGAGGAACTTTGTATTTATTCATATAAGAATCATTTTGGAGTATTTTTTTTTTAAATTCTATTTGGTCTCTCAATTAGAATTAGTTTTTTTTTTTTTAATATTTGAAAAATGAAAATATATTGAAAAATTAAAATATATACAAAATTTTAAATGTACCCACGACGATTCTCGATATTTAATGTACTTGTATTTTTTTTCTTATGCAAAAAACAAAAAAAAAATGTACATTTTAACAAATTTTCGGGCAAATAATAAAAATATACATTTTAAAGAATTAATGGTATATCATATCATATTCAGTTTTGGTAAAGTCTAAGTAGTTTATTACTGAAAAATGGTACAGTAAGCATTTTAACGTTTTAATTTTAAATACTAAATTAATGTATTAATTATAAATATATACATATAAAATCAATTTTGTCGAAAAATATTGTTTTCGCGTCACCTGGATACGAACCTGGATCTCTATTTCCAATCCGGGGAATGCACTACCTTTGTGCTATAACGCCAGTATTTTTCTTGACAAATTTTCAAACCTATATTTTTCAAATTAATATACCTGTCGTTCCATTATTTGAAAGCCATCTACATTATTTTAATTAATTAATATGTAGTGTGAACGTTGTGTTTTATTTTATCAATTAATTAAGTTTTCTAAAAATTAATTTTTTAATAGATAATTACAATAGACTTCCACAAAGGTAATCACGAAAATTTTGAAATATTATGAAAATATATAAATTATAATGTTTTCTTTGTTGTCTGCCTTTCTTACATGTTAACCTCACAACAGACAGATTACTCTCCCGAGAGATACTACAGATAAACGCTTCTGAGTGAGTAATTTTCAGGGAGAGTCTGATAAGTAAACAATAACAAGAGAAGCATCCAAATAGCGAATGGCTTGTATTTACATTTTTACCGTTACATCAGAAATGTAACACGTCAACCACATAACGTCGAAGTGATTCGGAGAATATTATTTGTATTCCTGCCTGGATAACTTTTCATTGAAAAAATATTATACACACGTTAGATTTTCAATTAATTAATTGTATCTTGACAATTATTGCTTTATGTTTATTAAAGACATTTTAAGAATTGTGTCGTATATAAATGATTATTTAATATTATGAGAATTATTGTATATAATTTTTATTTCTTCAATATTAGCAAAATTACTTTGTGGCTTCATTTTATGTAAATAATTAGACAAAATACTTTGTTTAAACCACTATTTATTGATTATTCTACATGTTTCGATACCTACAGTATCTTCTTCAGGAAATACTGTATGCTGAAATTAAAAATACAAGCATAGATAAAAACAAAACTATAAAGTGGTGAATAAGTAAGAATTAATATGAAAACAAATTTAAAAAGCGACTACTTGCAAAGATAAATAGTAACAACTATTTAGAATTTTCCAATCAACTTTTGAAAACAAACCATTCTTTTGATATTAAAAAGGGTTTAGAAATTATACATACAAAATAGTCACCTTTTAAATTTGTTTTCATATTAGTTCTTACTTATTCAGCACTTTATAGTTTTGTTTTTAATTATTATTGTATTTTTAATTTCAGTACACATTGTTTCCTGAAGAAGATACCATAGGTATCGAAACATGTAGAATAATCAATAAATAGTGGTTTAAACAAAGTATTTTATTTAATTATTTATATAATTTTTATCTTTCACTTTTCAAACTTGCAGGTTTATCCTGTTCATTTAGCGTAGTATAGTAATTTTTAACAACTACATTATGTTTTTAACTAAAACATCTTTCTTCACGTCAGTCTCTCATGATCAAGGATCGAGATCTTAATGATTTCCCGCCCTCTTAACTTTACTCTTCCACTTTTCTCGGCATCCTAAAGATCTAAGAAGATTGCAATCCTCTAGACTACAATATATTTGTATATAATGTTATCAATATTTTAATTTCGGAAGTACATTTTTATTTAGTTTTCTATTATCTCGTGAAAACTTCAACTGTAAACGCTTTCATAGAGAAAATTTTTTTAAGTAGACTTCTGTGGAAAGACTACCTATTGCAGAGGTTCTTCTATATTCTTCGATCAGGATCAGAAACTATAAGCTTATAACTTATATTAAAAAAATGCTAAGTTCGTTAACCAGCCTGACTCGCCATCTTATTTCATAATGGTTAGCACCGGAAGGGATTTTTTTAAATGCGATTATTTGCAAAAACTAAATTATCATTGACTTGCGTTTTAAAATGGTTCGCTATTTTTATCCTGGCTGTGGTAAAAAACTTGTCATTGAGAGTAATAATTCAAGTCGTTTGAGAATGCTTCCACTGTCATATGTAATGCGATTTTTTTAATATAATATATTATATACCTACATATATTTTAATGGGTGATCTTCAAGTCGAGCTTAATATGTCTGTTATTTTTACATTTTAAATAATGCGCAGCCATTGTTAAAAAATATAGCTCTTTTCATCACCAAAGAAGGCTGTCGTCATACAAGCACTACTAAAGAGTTAATAAATACTAATAAACGAAATTAATTCTGTCCACCATTGTACATTTTTATAATTGCTTGCACAATCAGAACAAATATTTCAGAAACCATTGTTAATAAAAGGACCGCATGTATTCGATTAACTAATAAATATAACCAACCGAATTACCAAATTCCTTCAAAACCCTACAGAATCTTCGAGAGCTTCATCCCTACATATGTAAAAGGCAAAGTCCGTCTGTTACTTTAAAACATGGAAATGGCTGAACCAATTTTCATGCGGTTTTCTTCAATGTATTGAACATGTTCGAAACGTGTTAAGCCATATATCAAAACTGTATAACTTTGGGAGGCACAGGGTAAAGAAATATCTCAGCCAAGTTCATGTTAGCAAGGCGGAAATAATGATATTCGATATGGTGGTTATACTGTAAGAGATATACCGAAATAAAACAGTTATCCCAAAAGTATTTTTCGTATTAGTTCATTCGCTGCACCAGCGCAACGAGCGGGAGAGGGTGGGGGTGGTTATGCCTATCGCTAGCCGCGTCCTTGTGAATTCAGTCACTATGGAGCGTATCCTTACCAGTTGTTCGTGAAATTTTCCCTGAAAAATTAATATCCCGATGAGGTGACATAAATTAGCCTCGACTTGACACCAGTAGAATTTTTCTTATGACGCTACCTAAGATCAAAGGTAAATAGTAACAATCCTCCCACTCTGGACCAATTAAAAGAAAATATCCGAGAAGAAATGGCAGCGATCACGGAGAATACGTGCCGAGCAGTTCTCAGAAATGTTGCCTTCTGTTTAGAAGAGTGCCAGCGAAATAATGGATCACATTTATAAAACATTATTTTAAAAAAATAAATTCTCAGGGACTGTACTTAAATGCAAAATAAATATTTTTTATCAAACCCATCCATTATTTCATAACAAAAAATTTATTATGAAAAAGACTTTTGAGACATCTTGTATACGAGAGACTTTTAAGTTTTAATAACTGTAAATAGTTAATGTTCGAAAGGGCATATATCTCAAATCAATTCAATAGATAGTAACTAAAGATTTAACATAAATTATTTTTGTACATTCGGAAGAGTCCAATTTTCTATTATTTTATACTATTTTATTTATACTGAAAGTCATACACCCCCAAAGGGGGAAAGTAAACGGCATAGTTATGTGTTGAAGTCACGTAATTCGGTTATAGTCTGACAGAAATTCACCCTGTCCTAGTCGCAAGAAGAAGGATATGCGGAATGCTCTGGTACGTTTCTCTAGCTGCCACATTTCCCGGCATCGTTCATCCTAGCATCTCCCACCGGGAGACCCACATCCTAATAAATCCTCAAAAAAAAATCTCACATTTCTTAATAGGTCATCATTCCGGGAGGTCCGATGACCAATTCCTTCTAATCACGCAATCATGATCACACATTCCCAGAGGATGTGCTTCAGAACCTATCTCACCCGAGCGCAAATACACCACAGTTTACAGACAAGTCCTAAGTCGAAGACTACTCAGGAAATGCTCTTACCTCGAGATCATCTGCATTTTGTAGTAAAACGGCGCCGAAAGACCACCCCCATCATCCATTTTTGCCGCCACGGAGGGTAGAAATAATAATAAGTCTATCTTTCTTACGTGCCTGACCTAATAATTAAAATATGAAAACTTTTAAGTACCTCATTAGGAAAACTCCAATTATGGAGACGCAAAATGACGAAATTTATAAAAAAACTCTTTAACATGCTTCTTCAGAGATACTTTAAATTTCCCAGTGCCATTTAATACTTTTAAATTAAATCGGCACATTTTCACACGGTCATTTCATTAGAACCTGCAACACAGAACGCGTAATATAATATAATATTCATACCCTAACCTAACCCTTGTGGACTCTAGCCTACTTTAGTATCTGCAGGCAATGAGCGATATTCATTCCCGTTGGATCTATGTCTACTACACATATCTCTTAAATATACTGTAGATTCATTTCAATGACGACTTTGAAGACTAACGATCATGTTTTATAATTTTCAAAATCCTAGATTTTACGCTAGTTTCTAGACAGTTAAAATTTTACTCAACTATACCATTAAATTAGTGAGAAGATGCTACTCTTGATTCACTAGTGTGATTGCGATTGGTATTCGATAATATCAGTAATTGAAAACTGTGACTATGATTACAGTTTTTGATATAATACACGAAATAAATGAATAAAACATCATTTTTATATTATTAAAACTTTATTAGCTTAAAAAACGTATTCTACATAAATAATTAGAATAATAAGAAAATTACAGCACATTATACACATTCCTACAAAAAAAATACGAACAAAATTAAGTTACATTATTAAGAAAAATAGATTCCAATAGACGGTGTATATCAAATTACGGAAAATTCGGTAGATGGCACTGATTCAAGAGGTAATCAATTTAAACGGCAGCGTCAAAAAATCAATAGAATTTTTAACAAAAAAAAATTGTATGACAATATTCCCAGATATTCAATCATTGATAGTGAGTGTGACTCAAAGATATCAGTGATTGACTCACGGTTCGTGATTTTGAGCTAATCACTACATTAAATATCAATCGAGCTGCTACATTGAATACAGACAACAATTGTGTGTGTATTTTCATACAATTTTCCAGAAGTGAGATCGCAAAAGAATTTTATAAAATTTTTCTTCTTTATGGGGAAGATTTTTTGTCTCTTATTAAAGAAATCCTTTTGATTGTACCTACACAATAATCTATATTGCAATGGTATCCATATATATGATACGAATTTTATAATGATATTGGCCTATGTCGGTCAGCGATATAAAAAGCTCTTGACCAGAATCGACTAGTCAATAGTTCTCTTGTCTGAAAGGCTGCAAAACCATTTCTACCAATACGATACAGATCTCAGCTTGGAAGTACGACCCGATCCTTTTTTTTATTAAATTACTGATTGTTCCTTGGGGGTCGGAGTCCTAAATGAACTAAGTTGAATTATTTAGCATCTTCTCGGTTGAGGTTAATGAATAACTAACATCCACAACGATAATGAATGCCTGTTTCAATGGTATCAGATTTTGCTGATGTGTTAATTTTATGGCAATAATTTTATATGAAGACGATATATGTACATTTGGAATTATCCCATTCGATATTAAACAATTCGGATTGTTATCAATTTCTTAATGTTTATTTATAAATTTATATTGTGTTATATTAACAGAAATGTTATAAAAATAATAAATTCCTTACAGTCAGATTATTGAACAAACGTGTTTAAATAAAATTACATAAAGATATTAAAAACAAAAGTACGTAAAAAATATAGTGTAAATAATCCATTACATAACTGCTATTTTTACATAAAAACTAAAAAATATATAAAAATAACATTTAAGATATGAAAAAATGTAGAAATAGTAAAAGTATTTAGAAAAAGTAAAGAAAAAATATTTATATCATGATATTTAGCGAAAATAAAACATAGATTTCTAAAAAAGAGAGAAAAACAACAAATGTTAAAAGCAACATGTTATGTAATTTGATATTTGTAATGTTTATTAAAGGGCATAATTTATTAAATTTCTGTTCTACATATCAAGAGTAATTCATCTATATTTTCTTTACACATTGTTTACATAATTTACAAAAAAACGCATATTTTATTGAAATATATTGATCGAATTATATATATTATCGTGGTTAATGTTTAAACATTCCCCTTGAATATTGAAATGTATTTTGTAGGCGGCGTGATTCTTCCAATATAAAGATAAGTCATCTCAATCCTCAAAAAATATACGTCTTACATTTTGCCCGCCATTTTTGTACTTTTGACAGAAATGTAATATTTTCGCGTGACATTTGAGCCAAATCAGATATTTACGGAAAAATATATTTATTGAGTTTTGAATGAAGCTGATTGAAATATTACTCGCCATTTTGACATTCCCTAGTGTAAGTTGCTCGGGCGTGTGCAAATTTATCGAGACATTTTGATTTAATTCTAAGATTTTTGATTGACGCGCCAAGTGGAATATAAGTATGCGTACCGCCGTTTTTCTCGCGCCGATCCTACGTTCGTCCGACGGAGTGACTGCGAGTATAACCGTTTCATCGCAAATAACTTCTTGTTTTTGATCCTGTTTAAATAAAATATATAAAGCCACTCTCACTCTTTCGTGCCCCACCGCCCCAATAGCCAACTGTATTTAAATTTAGTCAAATTTGTACCCACCCGTAGACGGGGAGGAGTTCTCTCCCCGAAAGTAATCGTTGACAACTCAAAAAATAGTGTGTGGGTAGTACAAAATAAAAACGAAAATTGTACATTTTTAAAAACAAATTGTTGACATTACTTCATTTTCACGACGTATAATACTCATATTTTATTACTGCAAATCATTTACGTAATACTGCACAAAATCTGTTATTTAGCGATGTATTTAGCAAACGACCATTTTGCTTGGATCACTAGCAAATGTATTAGAAAGGGTTACAGTGTTCATACAAAGCGTAGGCTTAAATCGAAACAATGCCAATGACCCGTTTTTCCGAACGACGATGAAATCAATACAATGGCTGAAAAACTGAAAGAATATACATTCAGACGCTCTACAAGGATTAATCTGTTAAAATTTTATAACACAGAAAGTCAAGAAGAATTGAGAGTTAAAATTGTTTTTTATTTTGTTGATCTTGTCTCAACTCATTCTCTCTCAATTGTCAATTAGTAACGTTTCGTTTATAAGTATTTAAATTTTTTAGCCACACAAATGCATATTGTGTATTTATTTCCCCAATTGTCTTTAAAATTGTATTTTATTTATACTGCAATGTACGTCATGTACAATGTACCTTTGTGACTATCCGTCCGGGTCACTAAAGACCTGTTGATAAAATATCTATTAAAAAGAAAAGAAAATTATAACTGTATAAATAATTAGACGAAATACTTTGTTTAAACCACTATTTATTGACAATTCAACATGTTTCTATACCCATAGTATCTTCTTCAGGAAAAAATATATACTAAAATTAAAAATAAAAGCGTAGATAAAAAAACAAAACTATAAAGTGGTGAATAAAATAAATAGAATATTTTGTTTTTATCTATGCTTGTATTTTTAATTTCAGTATACATTGTTTCCTGAAGAAGATACCATAGATATCGAAACATGTTAAATTGTCAATAAATAGTGGTTTAAACACAGTATTTTGTCTAATTATTTATATATAAAATGAGGCCACAAAGTAATTTTTCGAATATTGAAGAAAAATTTTTGTTATTTTTTACTTCAGTAGAAGTAAAACAAACGTTCCACCGTTATGTGCTAAAATAAATTTAAAAAATTAAATGAATATAAACTTCTACACACGTCAAAATAAATCGTTTCAACTTACGTTATGTTGTTTGTACATTTAACGAATGTTTTCAAAATAAGACACGTCCTTTTTTATACATTTATTAACTACTTACAATTTTTATTTTCAAAAAGAGACAGTGCAGTAATAAAACACAAAATAAAATGTGAAATTGTGTACATTTTGCAATTTCAATCATTTCAAACACGTGTCACGATTTGGAGCGCCTTGATGTCGAGCAATATATCACACACACGAGTTTCAACGATTGCCGTGTTATAAAAGTTGGGAGTTGTTATATTTAAAACTATAATTATTTCAGTCGGTTCTCTGGTTTTAAATCCTTATTATAACGATTAAATTAATATTTTTTTGAAGAATTTACGAATGTCTTACTTTTAATTTTAGTTACATTAAGTTGATTACACGTTTTTCTTTCCGTTCTTCCGTAGACATAGTCAGACAGAAAATATCTCTAGATAAATGTTTCACTTTTTATGCATCCATAAACCCTTTGGCATGAACACGTTTGTTCATAAAACTTCTAAGGTAACCCACCGTTAGAATGTGTATATATATATATATATATATATATGTATATATATATATAAAGTTAGGAAAGACGTAGTACGTTTATATGGTTTTCATCTCCGCTAACATGATGAGTTTTGTAGTCTCTTTGGTACTATCGTGTACACTCTGAAAAATAATAATCATTTAATATTTCGTTGTATTAAGCTTTACCTTATTATATTTTAAATATTTCCCTTAAAACGTCCCGTCCGCGTCTGGTGTACACTTTTATTATAAATACGGTAATTTTGACACATGTCATATTACCGACTGTGGCTAAGTGGATTTAAGTGTCTGACTTTCTTTCTTGGGCCGCATACCCGACTGGCCGCATATTTTCAACGTCTATTTTCACTTTTATATATAGTTAAGACTTAACCATAAAAACCTGGTAACGAAATCCCGAACTTGCCAAATTGCAGATAATTTAATATTATTTTCTTCCTTCTTTCTTATGAATCCCGGAAACACCATCCATGGTGATTTTTTATGTTTTGTTTATCTTGAATTTAATTTAAGTACCCAAATTTTTTTTTTAATAATGATTTTATTTTAAAAAAGCGATTTAAACACTTTTTAATTTTTCCAATTTCAGAACATAGTTCTGGGGTATTTTTAATACAAATTAAATTAATTAATTAGAAAGATAAAGGTTTTGGTTAATATCTCAGTATTCTGTATATCTTTCTACTGTCACTGATTCATTTAATTTTAAACGCAGGATATAGACGTATTTCTTGTTAAAAAAAACTTAAAAGACTGTTTTCATTGCAGTGTACTACTATTTAAAACGTATAAAAGTCTGTGATTTTCTCCAATCTTCTCCAAACGGAGAAATAACAAAGAAATAAATATTTTATAGCTCTTGAGAAAATGTACATACCAAATACATAAAAGTTCAACCGCAAGTCAAAACCTTCTTCATAAACGTCTTTTCTTTTTCCTATTTACTTGGGATCGACTCTTCTTATAAATAAATGCTAAGATGCTCTGACTTGGATGGTCTTCTGATTTATACAGGCGTCCTTTATTTCTTTCTCTATGTTTGACCACCAAATTATTGTCTTCTGTCAGAATCTACTTTAAACGCAGTTTTTATTCCTCATTACTTAGCCATATCACATTACCTCAGCTTCTCCTATCCATTCTGTGATTAATGCAGACCTCAAAAACACGCACGGTATCGACCCCAACAGGGGCCAATACGACGCGCCCGCAGCCTCCCCGAGTAGATCACTAGTTACGCTTCTCATTGTAAACCTCTTACTATATATAAATATATAATACTTCTGTCTGCAATTGTGCAAAGTCTCAATAAAATCGTGACAATTACAAATAATCTTTTTTGTTTCACCTGCTCTACTTCCACGCACTCCGCGTTATCAGATAAACTAACACTCGTCCACTCAAGCTTAAGTACAACCTTCTGATATCTCGACCACATTTTGTATATTTTTACATGCATATAAGTATCGTGACCAAAACCCCAAAATCGTAACACAACTTATACCCATAGAACCTTAAAACTTCCCCAGATGTACTCATTCCGAACTCTAGCAATAGCGTCATATACATAGAATCGCAAGTCATGCGGTTGTTTTATGTTCTCAACCTTTAATTTTTATATTATGTTTGTATTTATGAGTGACATCATTCTCAAATCGTTGAAGTCACACATCATTTATAGGTAGGTACACATTTTAAATTATAAAAAAATAAAACGAGGAACTCTAAACTAGTATGAACAAACTTTACGAAACTTTAAGAAACAAAATGTAACGTTCATTTTTTTATAGTAAAAAGTTTAAAAATTTGAATAAAGTACCTTTGTTCCCGCGATTGCAGCCGACATTCATGACACAAAAATATAAATTCTTGTTAGTGTCCTGTTGTCCAAAACAACAAAACAGCCACAAGATTTCTTTTTCGGATCTGTAGACAGATAATATCACAGTGAAGAAATACCGCGAAACACGAAACAATAGACCTCACAAAATTCCCCTCGAATTTGATATTTGATATTTGAGATGAAGCTTTGGTTTTTTTTCCTTCAAAGAGCTCTCTCTATGAAAATTAAAGTGGAAAAGGATGTACATTATTCTCCTACTTATGCTGAAACATTTCTTTTTAAAATATCTCAACGTCATTTATTTATTTTCAAAACCAATATTTCCATTAAAATAATATACAGCTGAAATATCTGTGAAGCAGTGTCTCTTCAAACAAGGGTAGCGTAGAGAACTATTTAATATTTTATTTATTTGTATCTATGGACTAGGGGTTCGCTAGTTGGGCCACGAAGAGAGAATGTTGAAATAGCAATTATCGAAGTTATTACAGAACACAGAACCAACAGGACGGCTAAAGCTAAGATGAACTGACAACGTCTTCAAAAATATAAAAAAAAGACACCTGCAAGCCGTACATGCGACAAATTCTCACGTTTTTCGTATGTCCTTATACATAATATAAAGACCTATTTGTGTTAATAGCACGTAGGCAGATAGCCTGCCTATATAATATGCCAGTAAATATTTATTAGTAATTATATATATTATAATGACATAATGGCATTATATAATTTTTCTTAACGTTTCAAGAATAAGGTTAGTTTTTTTATACGAAAACATACGGTGCTCACAAAAATGAAAAAGTCTACATATCGTCATCTTGGAAGAATTTAGGTACAGGTGAATATTATGTTCCAGACAAATATTATTTTTGAATAACTAGGAAATGAAACACAATTTTTTAATTTAATTTTTAATGGACTATTATGTCTTCCATAAAATGGACATAGCGCACGGTAAGTTTCGTGAACTGAACCACGATTTTAGAAATAAATTTCCAAGCGTTGTTCTAGCTTAAGTCTATTCACTATGAAATGGCAAACCAAACTGAGCACTAATCAGCTGTCAACTGTCAAATTGGTTGTAAAAGTATTGCCAATTTGAAAAACAAACCTCTAAATTAAACACCTTTTGTGTTTTAATATTACTAATATAATATTTTGTCCAGCGACTTTGATGTTTTGTTTCTGGCGTATGGTAGTGGATTCTAGGTTTCATTGATTTTGTTTTATTGGAGTCCTATTATTATGTAACGCGTGAAAAATTAATTATACTGGGTCATTATATCGTTTTTTAAAAAAGTTGTTTTCCGACCAAGCATACTCAACCTTTTTTTTCTTCGGGCCACATACGTATGTTTGCTAAGTTACGCAGGCCGCAACATTATACTGATATAACGGAAAAAAAATCATATAGGAAAAACAGTATTAGTTGAGGCGTGTTAATAAATCAACATATATATTTTTTAACTAAAACAGAATGATAATAATACTTATCGCTTATCAGCATACCAGCCAATACCAGCTCAAACATTGACAACAGCGCATTTCCCTATTTGAAATTTTTTTTCGTCAAATCTGTATACAAATACAATAATGAAAAAAATAAAACTCAAAACTGACGTGTATCCAAGCGTTTATTATAAATTAGTGTGATTTTTGATACTGAGATAATTTTTGTACTATTTTAAACAAGAGCTATGATTACTCACGCGTATCTCAATATCTTGAAAACTAAGAATGCCACATTTTGTTAAAATCTCGTTCCTGATAATAAATGTGTTTCGGGCCGCACATAAAAGCTCGGCGAGCCGCAGGTTTAGTATGAATGATCGAGACCAGGGATCGGCAGTTCGTCGAATGAGAAAAACCAAATCGTCAAGAAAACAGGATAACAAAAGTATCAGAGAGCCGCATATATGGAATATACATGTGTATATAGATGTGAATTTGTAGTGAAAAAAGTTCCAGCTTTTTTATTGAAAAATTTAATTAGAACGGCGTCCATGCATCGCTTTTGATAGATTCACTATATGTGGCAAATAGCTACTTATTTTTAATTGAATACATAATTGTAAACTTTCATCTGTTACTCCACTTCTAAGTTTATTTTTTATTTGGTTCATAGTTGAGAATGTTTGTTCGCATACATATGTAGATCCAAAAATTGTGAGAATATCAAAAGCTAGTTTTTTTAATGCGTCATGTTTCCATGTATCAAATATTATTTTTTCTATTTTAGGCAGTTGTTTTATAACTGTCCACTTGTGCTGAGAAATTAAATTGGATCTCTCTCTTCCAAGTTCTTCTAAGCGGCTGGTCAGATCTGTAAATTTGTTGCTTCGCAGTTCTTTGCTTTTCAAATCCAAACCAAACCAGCATCTGTATCGAACGGTGGTCGAGAGTATTCTTTACGAGTCTTTTTGTTCGGCGGCTCTATCTCATAAACTCATAAGTTATAAGGCTGCTTGAGATGAGGTGAAATTGGAGTTTAAGTCTGAAGAGTCGCAAGCGTCCACGAAAAGAGCCGCTTGTGGCTCGCGAGCCGCTTCTGCCGATCCCTGATCTAGACCAATAAGATATCACGTTTAGAGAAATATTTCCAACTGTACTTGCTTGTCATTCGATATATTCATTTACATTCTTAAGTATTTTAGTAAGATTATTTTTCATTTTAAAACTAGTTTATCGTATAAATATGAAACGAAGTAAGGATACGATCGAGATTTACGAGGAATACGATCTAGATTTTAGGGATTTTTTTCATCAGACACCATCACATAAAAGTAATTGAGCATTTTCACGAGATTTAAATCAACTTTATTCAAAACAATGTAGAAAATTGATTATTCAAGGTGTACACCTCAATTCGAAACAAAATGTTTTTTTTAAATATTAAATTAATGTATTAATTATAAATATATACATATAAAATCAATTTTGTCGAAAAATATTGTTTTTGCGTCACCGGGATACGAACCTGGATCTCTATTTCCAATCCGGGGAAGTGCACTACCTTTGTGCTATAACGCCAGTATTTTTCTTGACAAATTTTCGAACCTATATGTTATATTTTTCAAATTAATACACCTGTCGTTCCATTATTTGAAAGCCATCTACATTATTTTTACAGAATCTCAAATACCTTTGAGTAAACCGACTGCAGACGCCAGAATTATCAATTCATTTTTATTAAATTTTGGACACATTGATACAACATATATTATTAAGGAAAACACATTCTTATTGTGAATGTGTTTTCCTTAATCACCGGTCCCGGTGACGCAAAAACAATATTTTTCGACAAAATTGATTTTATATGTATATATTTATAATTAATACATTAATTTAGTATTTAAAATATCACAGACCTATGTTCTGAATAATTACAACTTCACAATAAGAATATGTTTTCCTTAATAAAATGGTTTTTATTATTGATAATAAATTGGTTCATTATTATAGTTTCCTTTCTGTGGAGTCTTTCTTTATTATTACCGGCGGTGCCTGTATACATTCTTAGTACTGGACTTTGCGAGTGTATTGTCGAATATTTCAATAAGTAAAAAATGATTTCTGTACGACAATAGTTTATTAATAGTAACAATATTACTACGATGAACTACGAGAGTTGTGCCGAAGGAGTGATCTAAAAAAAGAGACCGCGCTAACTTTTTTCCAATTCCTTAGAGTCTACGATACTCTGAGTACTCTACAAGCGACTAGACTACCTAATTAGCGCTGATCGCTTTGACACTTTTACTACCTTATTGTCAGTGAGGTGCAATAGGTATAGATTTAGATTATTAATGATATTATACAATCATATATAATATATGTAATACAATATACGTTCGTTTAACCAACGTCTTTAGACAAAATAAATTCGTCATTTATTTACCTTACCGTGTATTTATTTTTAGAGTACTATTAACACATACTATGCGGTGGTGGGTCAGATTTGACCCAGGTGTTTTTAAAAATGTGAACTACGCTACAAACATTCGTTTAATGCTGTTTTCCTTATATATAATATTTTCAAATAATTTGAGATACAAATAAATGTTTTCGGACGATATTCAAATGAGTTATTGATAAAAATGTGAAAAACGCTCAAAAACTGATCTAAAACATATATTGTCAATATTTTGAGCGGGTAGACAAAGGATACCAGGTATGCGTCCATGTATTTGTTTTGACTTATTTTCGTCTGGTGCCCCTGGACAATGCCAGTAATATAATTATTTGAGGGATGTTGTGCCTACCCAAAAGTTTTATGACACTACCTGCTCGGGTTCCGACGAGAAAATCACATGCTCAGTGGATGTTTGTATAGCATCTGTTGATGCTTAAGAATATGTACATTATTCGTAATTTTTTTTATTTTTAACTTAATTTTTTTAGCAGAAACATTACGGCACATCATGCCATTGCATTAAATCATATTTTAAATGAAATATCTATAAAAAAAATCCCACAAAACGGTTGAAAAACAAAAAAATTGTGTGTCAAATTACACATTTATTAACAAAACACAATTAATCCCGACATTGGTTGCACGGAAAATATTCTTTAGATCTTCTTTCTTCAGGTCAGCATTCCTCTGAGGGAGGTCGCTATTGTTTATTTTATCTATTTACGGAGTTTAGAAAAGTCATTTATTTTCTAAATACAACGATTTTTAATAAACCTTTATATTAATTTAATTTATTTAAATAAATTAAACAAATCTAGACCATTATTTATATTCTATTCGATTTCTCACTATACAGAGACATTATGATATTTCTTCACTGTTTATTAGGCTATATTAAGCTACTTGATGTTCACGAGAATGCACTATTGTATGATTTTTTTACATCTACTAGTTTGTTACAGCAAAAAATTGTTTTATTCCATTAAATAAAGCAAATATTTTTTGTTCGATATCAAAGAACCGCTCGTGACAAAAATAGTAATACTCATTCATTATAAACCAGAGGCTGTGTACTGTGTATCTACGCTACGTGCCACTTGTCAAATCCTTTGATCAAGAGCTACCATTAAAAAGCCATAAAAAAATTGTCAAAAGACTCTTTAAAATGAATTTTCTGGAGAAAACATCATTGTAATTTTCTTTGACAATCTCGAGTGCGTCTAAATTACATGAACTAGAACACTGAAAGTTTTTTATAGTCACAAAACAGTTTGAGAGACTATTATATTAAGTTGATGTATCCTTCATTTTCTTCACGATGTTTAATTGTTTGAATTTGATATTTAATTAATATTTCTCATAATATAATTCTTTAATAGGGATAGGAAATTAAAACCCGCATCAAAAACCATACATATTTACGCCACATTATCCTGTACCACTTGAAGAATAGTGGAACGCTCCTAGGTCATTTCGCGATTTCTATGATCTTTTCAGCGAAGGAACGATTAGCGAAAGGGCATGCCGAGAGTGGTTTGTTCACTTCAAAGCTGGTGACACCAGCTTAAACATCAAGTCAGGAAAGGGTCTACCTTTGGATTTCCATAACCAAGCTCTTCTAGCGGCTGTGGAAAAGGACGAAAGTTGCACCACTAGGACACTGGCTGAGAACTTCAACGTCGATCAGTCCACGATTGTTTGTCATCAGTAATTGACGTTGATGGTGACTACGCCGCCGAATGATAATTGTATGTAACATATTTAAAGTTTGTTTTCGTTTTTGGTTATGTTACGGTATAATGTACAATATAATAAATAATACAATATAATTTATATTACAATTTTGTTTTTTTAAACTGCGGATAATTATGCATGAACCTATAATATATACGTGATATTTAGAAGATGGGGTACAAATACCCTCGGAATAACCAGACTAATCTAATGTTTTAAAATAACGTGAAATAAAAATAATTAATTAACGTTATAAGACAAATAATCCTTCTAGTTTTCTGAAATTATATAAGTTAAACCATGCACGATAAATAATAGACAAAAAACAGTCCTCAAAGAAAAGCTTATGTACTGTCTCGATAAAATAAACACTTCAAGACTAACATCTGGAAAAATCTAAAAACGCAAAGCAATTCATTTTGAGGGTAAATAATCTATTTTTATCGTATTCTACAAACATGTTTGAAGATCCACCCAGAACATATTTGTACGAAATATATTTATCGCATGTAAATATCCGAAGGACCACATAGTGTTTTAAAATAAATTTTTACCTGAAAAAGTAGGCTTTATGGTTTTAAAATAAACAATTTATTTTACGAATAAATCTGATAACTTGACATATAATTGTGTTATTTTGTATTAACATTGTATGTTTTTTTATTTATTTGTAGTAAACTATTGATTGAAAATTGTTCATGAGACGTGAGACTATAGATTACCGCTGTTAAAAAAAATTTAGATACTTTACTGAACCAGAAAGCAGCATTAAGGATATCTAGCAGACATTGATGAAGTGGGAATAAAAAGAGGGATGTGTTCTCTCATCCACGCTTTTCAATTTATATTCAGAGAAATTTTCAATACAATTCTTCAAGAAGCTACTCAAGGCTTATTATAAATGTAAATACTTTAACAACCTGCGTTATGCTGATGATACGGTACTTCTAGCAAGTAAAATTTAATTCGATTCTCCGAATTTAAATTATTTTGTATTTCAGCTGTATTTACGATGTTGCTGTTAAAGAATTTAAATATGAAGAAAACACTAATTAACAACACAACATTTCCTAACACTTCACCTTTACTGTCCATATTCCCGTTAATGACCAAAACCTCTCCCCTCTTCTCAAACTCTGTCCTGAATAGACTACAACACTGTGTTTAGTTTGGTTATCACCTGATGATAACTTTACGTGTGCATAGTACAAAGTTTAATTGTAAGAAAAATAGCTGAAATGCTATACAAAACTCTGATAAGACCAATACTTACCACCCTTACAAGCAATTGGCAGAAAGCAGCCCTGTGGAGAAACCAATAAATATGCATTAATGAGGAGATAATAATGAGTCACATATTCATACATATAAAAAAATAGCTATCACATAGCGCATTTATCCTTTCAGTTGTTAGTTCAACGATAAATTTTTATTGTATCCGAAATTCAGCAATAGCTGAATCGATCTATAAGTTGCCCATTCAAAACATAAGAATTTCCCCTAGCGTGATACTTATTGTAAATATAAAAATATAAATTGCATATTCTTTTTAAATTCTCTACTATTCCGGTTATAATACGCCAATAGCAATCAATTTCTATTGACATTACATGGCTTGAAATGTAGGCAATTTCAATCCTAATGAAATTTATGTTATCATTTATGTTGTTTTAATTTTCAATAAATTAATAAAACAACGAATAGCAACTCCCACTTTCACATTGTAATATTTTCATTCAATATTCCCAAGGAAATTATTATTTAATATTCTAATTATGTAGCTTTATATAATATTGTAATTTGTTATAAAATAGTCTGTTTTATACAAGCGACTTTTAAATATACAGAAAAAATATTATTTCAAATTCTTAAATTGAAAATAAAATAATAAATAAGGCTTAATAAACAATCTCAAGAAATATTTGATATATTTACAAGAGAGAATTTATAAAACATCATTCCGTACAAAATGAAGTAAATATTCAATTGTTTTAATGATTTTACTTTATTAGTAACTTGGGAATGTCGACTAATAACACAATCCTGTATTTTCAACGCAAGTTTTCAAAACAAAAATAAATTATTATCATGAAAATTAATTTTGAATATTTTATGATTATTCAAATTACAAAATTTTATCTAGTACCTACTAATATTTTTTATACACTTGTTATTTATGATTTTGAAAATTATTGATTTCATCAATTTTTAACTATAAGATTTAATAATCTTATAGTTTGTAACGCCGTGACCTTCATCCGCCAATGGAATCCGGTGCACAACGCCACCAGCTAAGCTCAGTCTGTGGGTACCTTTGGGTTGGTGCCTATCTCAGATGTGTGGGGGAGGTCTCAGACAATAATAACACTATCATCACATTAATTGCATTTTATTTACACAACAGGGTAGAATTGTCTTTCATTACACGCAAAGGGATTCCTAATATTTCTTGGCCGGGCCATAGCATCATCTCGTCATCGGAAGGTTTCCTGGGGACCAATCCTGTCGTCATAGCGCGGACGGTGCTCGTCCCGCTTCCGCATTCGCTCGCAGCCTCTTGAGAGTCCTTGTATTTACATTCACCGGCAGAACTAGGCCCAAATTCCTCTTGTTCCTGCCGGGACTGAACCACTAGGCGAAGAGTCCTTCCTTCCGGTATGCCCACGGACAGAACAAGGCCCAAATACCTCTTGTTCTTCCGTGTTTATTAAAATTCCGTCTTCATCCGCGCCATTGCTCGATCCTTACAACAATCCGCTGAACTCGGCAGGGCGCCGCAGCGCGTCCGCCACCGATACGACCTCTCCCTATCGGCGCTTGTAATGAAGTCCCCTCTCCTTGATGCGACCCCTCTCCACAGGCCGCATCTCCTCGCGTCGGTAGATGTCGCATTAGCTCTGCGCGCGTAATTTCAACTGTTAGATCTTATCTGAATTATATTATGGTTTGTGTCCACGAATGAGATTTTCTCAGATTCGACCACTGCCATTTGACGCTCGCTTCACGCTCGTCGTAAGGTAAAGATTAAATGTCAGTTTATTGACCGTTAATGTTCTGTTCGGGCGTTGTGGGAATTTGAATCTCCACTGCAGCAGTTAAAACACAATAAATATTTGTATTTGAATGCCTTATGTTCGTTTTATGTGTATAGTTCTGGGTGATGTATCGAGTCTCATTGTCAAATCGAATGCCGTCTCAAAGTCGGGTCTCAGTGTTATCTCTGAGTTTACGTCCAGTTATTCTCACATATTTAGATACATGATACTGAGATTTATCTCAACTAAATATCTGAGACTTGCCTCATCGTGTCTCATTCCGTGAATACGGACCTAGGGGTCTGATTCAAATCCGGGACACTAAATACCCTAAAATTATTATTTTTTTTTTAATTTATAATAAATGTTAATGAATTAGAATATAACATTGGAATTTATTTGTTAAACTATCAACAGAATTGCAATTATTTGAATAAACAGCAACTTTAAATAAATATTGAAACAGAAAATTCATGTCCAAGATTTTGTTGCTATATTATGGGAAATTTAGACAATCTCATAAAATATATTTATTCATTAATAATTTAAGTTTCTTAGACTGAACATAATATTTATTTTAATGTCATAAAAACAAAAATTATTTATTTATAATTTGAAGATAAAATGTAACATCAAAACTTTTTTATACCGTTAATAAAATTTTTAAATAGATTTAATTTTAAATATATTTAAATCTACGAAAATAAATGTGAAATAAGTGACAATAATAAAATGTGTTTATAGATTTTATCTTTGTATGGTGTATCTTAATCTGATAACCAGTAATACGGATTTAAAAATATCCTTTACAGTTAATTACATTTAATTTTAAAAATAAACTAACTATTTTAAATGTTTAATTTCTGACAAATATGATGATTTTTAAAACCTATATCGCCACTGCATCAAAATTTCAAAATGTGGCATCGATACATTTTGTTATTTTATCTTAAAACATTTTTCTTATTTATAATGCATTCAATGTTTGAATTTAATTATTGCAATATACATATTATGTACATCTATAGTAATATTAAATGCAATGAACAATACTAATCCATTCTCACACAAAAAAGAAAGTCACAGACTACCAAATATACAGACATTTACTAACGGAAATGCCTTGTTTTAATATTTTCATTTTGGTGCCATTCAAGTGATCACTGTTGTGTCACTTACGCAATCAAATAGTTCTGCAACTTTTTTAAATATATGACTCGATTGAAACGAAAATTTAAACGCTGATAATATATTATGCATTAATGTAAAAAATACGTCTTTTTAACACAAAGATTTTAAGATCGAAGAGTAAATACTTTTATTGTGTGTGTAAAATACCGCTAGTCCCGTAGCAAATATTTCGAGCCCCTTTCCTATATTTACATCTCATTTCATGTATATTTACTGATCTATGCAGTAGGCACAAAATTCTATAATTTTTGCAGTAAATATTGCACAACTTAAGTGCCTATACATTTATACTTACAATATATTCTACGGGAGAACAACTATAGTCGAATGGTTTAGTGAAAATAGTTTTTCCGATTCCTTTGCTAATTCTTACTTAGGAATTCTCGCTCTGACGCTCTCAAAAGTGGTTCGAAACTATTAAATAGATTTTGTTCTAGAAGGTTCCAAGGTTTCATGAAGATTCATGACTGAATTCTAACGCAATTTTCACAATGCAAAGCGCCGAACTAGCAAAGGACAAAATAATATCAACACAATTGAAGTTATAGCGAGACAAAGTGCAAAGCAGAATAAATTAATCATTTTAACAATGATTCACAAATTCTGAATTTATTTTCATTTTGAGAATGATTTATAGATTCTCCTTTTCTGAATAGTTGTGTAGCATTTATAAAGATAGTAAATAGTTAACTTTTCACTTCTTCAATATTATCAAAACTACTTTATTACGAACATGTTGATTTATCAATAAATAATGGTTTAAACAAAGTGTTTTATCTTATTATTTAGTTATTAAGGAGAACACATTCTTATTGTGAAGTTGTAATTATTCAGAACAGACGTCTGTGATATTTTAAATATCATACTAATTAAATGTATCAATTATAAATATATACATATAAAATCAATTTTGCCGAAAAATATTGTTTTTGTGCTACCGGAATTCGAACCTCTATTTCCAATCCGGGGAAGTACACTACCAATTGTGTTATAGCGCCAGTATTTTTCATGACAAATTTTCGAACCTATATGTTACACTTTTTCAAATTAATACATCTGTCGTTCCATTATTTGAAAGCCATCTACATTGTTTTTACGGAACCTCAAATACCTTGAGTAATCTGATAGCAGACGCCAGAATTATCAATTCATTTTTATTAAATTTTGGAAACATTGATACAACTTATATTATTAA
The DNA here is from genome assembly GCA_022840565.1 of Eubasilissa regina. Lineage (NCBI taxonomy): Eukaryota > Metazoa > Arthropoda > Insecta > Trichoptera > Phryganeidae > Eubasilissa > Eubasilissa regina. The sequence goes on from JAINEB010000013.1 coordinate 19,282,555, forward strand.
GGAGAACACATTTTTATTGTGAAGTTGTAATTATTCAGAACAGAACAGACAGATGTTTTAAATACTAAATTAATGCATATATTTATAATTAATACATTAAATTAGTATTTATTATGTTAACTTTTCCACCATGTTCGGTTTGTACATAAAAATATAACCTGCCAATTCATCATTATGATATATTTCACCTCGTTACGTCCATTGCAGAAGGTATTCCTGCTACTGCTCTGTCATCTGACATTGAACATTTTGTATTAAAATATCTTTAATCTTATACTTAATTATCTTTTGCACTCCATGTTAAATATAACCATTGTCGCATGCTAAGACGTGATATATTTGCTTTGGAATAGGACATTGTCTTAGTTAAACATTCATAGAAAGCATTTAATTCGTTAATTAAAATGTAAAATATAAATAAAATATGTTTTAATATGATTTTTATTTGCTTTCTGATAAATAAATATATTATTCATCATGACTTTTTAATCTGCTGCTGAATGAAGACCTCCCGAAGTATACCTGTATTAAATAATTTCACTTACTCAAAATTGAATTATGTGATTAATTATTTAGCAAGCAAAGATATACAAACTGAAGTATTTTACACATTTCTTAAGATATAACAATGCTCAAAGGAAGTCAACCTTAGAGCATCAAAGTCCTGTCCTACCTCACAGGATCAATAGCTGTATTCATTTGAGGTTTGTTATTTTTTTCAATACGTTATCCCCAAAAAGACCGATTTTTTTTAATCAGATTCTTTTCAGCTCAAAATCTTCCGAGTAGAATCTCATTTAAGAGAATCAAAGTATTATATACATTTCTTAGATAAATGAAAGTATTCGTATTCATTCTACAATATGGTAGATTGATATATTTAATTTGTATTAACTGAAAATTTTTTTTTTATAGTTTGTTACCATATTTATTATGATTTAAAAGAGTGTAGAATTAAATTTCCGGAAATCGCGTTATGAGATCGTGTGTTTGGTTATTGTGAAATCTACCAAAAAAGTACGAAAAATAATTTATGGGTTCCTTTTTTAATGAAGTAGTTAGAAAATCAACAGATTTTTTAATAACTGAATTTATTAATTAAATTGTTAAACAAAGACTGTGAGTTATAAACGTGTAAATTCTTAATTTGGTTTTTAATTCTCTAAATCTATTCTGCACTGCATAATTATTATATTATAATAATTTTAAACATATTTCGCATTTCTAAATAAATTTTTTAGCATTATAGTAAAGTCAAAATATTTTTACAAGGCAGGGTTTGTCAGTTATAAATTTACGAGTAGCCCCAAGAGAGACTAATTTATGTTTTTAAACCAAATAACATTGGTCAGTTTGTTACATGTGTTACAACGGGCAGAAATGGCTTCGAGCATAAAAATTTAATTTAAAAAAAAACGTGAAATGTATTTTCGGAAATTCCATTAATTCAGAAAATTTTAATTTGTAAAATTATACCTTCCACTATTTAAAACTTTTATTAGTATATCGAGGTCTATCGCTTCCACAATCTACACGCACCATGCATGTATCTGGGTGCATAACGGGGTTTTCATTAATCTTAAAAACATGCCTAGTACCGACCCCCAATAAACAATAATAATAAGCGCAGCAACCGCCCAGGGGGTCAGCCCTAGCGTGTTATTTCTCTCGCAACCATCTCCTCGACTTGTTCGCTAACAAGTGCTTGACGGTGTGGACGGTATTACTGCTTATACTTTACTTATATCCGTAACAGTGTTTCAAGCATTAATAAACATATAGCTATTGCAAGTCTTTTATTGTTTATCCTGCTCCTGTCACACACTCGCACACGCATACACCGCGTCATATTTCAAACGAACATACAAGTGAGAAGGTGCTGAATGAAGGTATAGAATGCACATTGAAGTTTTCAAGTGACGAATTGTCTGGAAAGATGAAATTTTCTGAAAAACAAACAAGAAGCTGTGAAATTTGAAGGACAACAAACACAACGGCAGAAGTTGTCGGATGAGCAAGGAACCCAATTAAGGAAGCAAGCAAAGATCTCGGAAGGTAGAAAATTATCATAAAGAAACTAGACCTGAATCATAACAAGTACTTAGTTATTCATCCCTAAATACCTCGAACACATCCTTAAACGAGCTTTTCAGCTAGTTTAAAAATAAAAAAGCACTCTTATTAAACAAATATCAGATATCTCATAGATATAAAGCTATTTTTTATTGTATTTAAAAAAAAAAAGTTGTATATATGTCAGTATATGGACTTGCTTCGAGTATCACTACACCATCGCCATCTATAGACCAAATTTGATCATTCATTTTTCCTTTTTTTTTAAACAGCATATATGTCATCACTATGGAAATCTGATTTTTTGAAATTATTTTAAAGCAATATTCTTTATCTGTAAAATGATTTTAACGTATTACTATTATTATTAGATTACGCTTGAAAAATCAATATTTTTCAATTTTTTATATATTTTCTTATTTTGACCGGTATTACTGGATAATAATTGTGTGTTCTTGGATATTTCAAAATATTGCTAAGTTAAGAAATATTTTAACAGTTGGTTTTACTGAGTGATTTAGTTTTAAAAAATATTGTTGTTAATGGAATAGCAGTTAATTCAGACTTTGTCGCCTTGACCCAGGTATATTACCTAGTTACGTGACCGTAGTCGTAGTTCATATCTAGTTGGATGACCGCACGACATATCGTAATTCATAACTACAATTGATAGATGGCAGCCCGCGCATGAGATTCCGTGGTGTTTCGTTATTGTGTCCTGTACCAACCTCTAAATATAGTAGATGGGTAGGTAGGTACCTAGTAGGTAGAAAAATGTAAGAAGGATAGTGGTATAGAAGATGTAATTAAAGAGGTAAAATATAATGGGGCATTTATTTACTTACGCTAAAACACATCCCAATCAAAATAATTCAATATTTGAAATAATATTCTATTACTAGAAATTATCTCAGCATATTCATTATCGCAAAGTTATCCCAATGAAAATGCCGCAGAATGAAGTACCTATTTATTGCTTATAATGTTTTTCCATTTATATACGAGTATGTTACAGTGGATGTGTATTGCCAGTGAGAATATATTTTCACTGACGTTTCAGTGAAATCATATCCGAATACGTTTCCACCAGCGAAAATATATTTCTACTGGTGGAAATATAACTTCACTAGCAGGTTTTAACTAATGTATTTTCTACCTAAACCTATAATTGAACCTAATCTAACCTACGTGTTGAAAACGAAATAAAAATGGCTGACAATATAAATAATTTTATTTAATATAAATGAAAATACTATAAGCGAATAAAAGTGACAGTTGTAAACGCCACCCACTCCACCAAACTATTTGTTGCCATACTGTAGGGCGACACATCGAAACTTAGGCCAAATATTCCCGCGCGGCGTAATCTTCGTATCGCTTATCAACGGATACAAGCTCACTAAATGTAACTAGTAAATTTGAATCTTCATTGTTAGATAAACATCTACTGACCGGCTTAGCGAAAATATACTTTAACCAGTGAAAATATATTCTCACTGGTAATACAGATTCACTGTAACATATATAATATGACCAATGTACAACAAGTATACGAGTAAATCACACATGATTTTAAATATCTAAATGTTTTATTTTATTTAAATACATATAAATACATACGAAGATAGTTTATACTCAGGATAAATATTTTTTAATTAACAGATTTTATCGGTTATTAAATAAAATAAATTTCACAAAAAAATAATGCATTGTTTAATCATTAATCGCGGTGTATAGATAAACTCACACTTGTTCAGGCAACGAATCCTGTCTCCATAAAAATAGAAAGGAACGAGTATCCCCGGGAAGACGGACATAAAAAAAAATATATTAGGGTACCTGACAATAAAATACGCGTGAAATTTTGTAGGTTAGAAAATAATCCTTATAGAAACAGTCTACCCTCGGGATTGTTCTCTGATTATATTTCCAGAGGAATATCAACCAGAATACTGGACATAAAAAATAATATATTCTGGATTCTTTCCATCGTAGACCTTGAACAAAAATACATTATTAAGAAGAACACATTCTTATTGTGAAGTTGTAATTATTCAGAATATAGGTCTGTGATGTTTTTAATAGAAAGTAAATGTATTAATTAGAAAGATATACATATAAAATCAAATTTATCGAAAAATATTGTTATTGCTACCGGGATTCGAATCTGGATCTCTTTCAATCCGGGGAACGTGCATTAACCGATTATACCAAGTGCAATGACAACAAATTTTCGAACATTATGTTACACTTTTCAAATTAATACATCACTCGTTCCATTATTTGAAAGCCATTTTATTTATTTTTACGAAATCTCAAATACCTTTGAGTAATCCGATAAGAGACACCAGAATTAACAATTCATTTATATTACATTTTGGACACATTGATACAACTTATATATTATAAGAAGAACACATTCTTATTGTGAAGTTGTAATGGCTTTAAATATATCACGATATATATGGATTTGATTTTGAAGCAGTTTTGGTTTATTTTAGCTATTCTAAAACAATGTGTAGATGAAATAATCAAATAACATTATTTTCCTGTTTGTATAATATGTTTATTCTATTTTCGTTCTCTATATTATATTAATTCCACTATATATGGCAGTATTAATCAAATATAAGTACAGCACCTGTACATAGCTGATATCAATCGTATGGGAACAGATCGTGACGTGGAACGGTTTGTTGATATTTATCTGAAAAAAGACAACTGATATTTTAAATTTTTCAAAAATTTTGTTTTATCATTTGGTAATATTATTTTATTTTTAATATTTCCTGCGGAAAAAATTTTCCAAAGAAAACATAAATTTGACGTTTGGTTTTAGTTTTTATCGCCCCGGAGAAAAATTATTTTTTCGAAACGATCGGTTCATATATTACAATATATAAAACTCGCGTGGTTAAAAACAATGTTATTGTCATATACGATAAATGAATAGACATGATTTGAAGTGGATATATATATATATATATATATATATCCACTTCATATATAGGAGAAGGATTTGGAACATTATTTGCGGAACGAGGAGCATTCTACACACATTCTTGGTGGAAACATACATAGATCACATTTATGCAACAGTAAATGTATTTAAAGTTCGAAAAAGTAAATCTTTGTGTAAACAAAAATTATTTTTTACATTAATGTATATTATAATGTTAGTGTTTACATTTTCATTGCAATCAACTCGTATTCATAGTGGAGTTCTTTGATCACGTGGGTGCCACCAAAATGAACATTTTGAGACAAGAAATTTGCCTTTAAAATCTATTTATCTGTCAAGATGGTGCATATATTATTTCATCTACTTCTTAAATGTCTGGAACTCTTTGAATCTTATTTTCACATCATATTTTATGTACAGGTTTATATGAATCTTATTAACCTACATGTGGTAAATGTAGGCAGTGACGTGTTCAACCCTTTGGAAAGCTGCCAACACACTTAGCCTTCTACAAAAATCACGACCAATAAAGCATTACGTGCCAAAAGCCATATTTCTACCTCATAAAATTGTATGTTCACATTATGGTGCTCAAAGTGTAATTATAAATTTTTAATAACTAATTAATCTTGTTTAGAAGTTAAATTTAAAAAATGATTGATTAATGAATTGTGTTTAAAGTGTTTATTTAAAGGTTTCCTTAAGCGCTCCGGTAAAATTATTCTCTTCTATTAAATAATTGTCGAAATCTCATTAAATCGATGGTAAATGAGGTTTTTAGGGAACATTTTAAATGCTAAACCATTTTTTTTTAAGACACTTTTCAAGTGACACCAGTGAATCGTGTTTTATGAAGTCGGATGCGATATTACCATTTAATTATCAAAATACCTAAACAATGTATTGTACATATTTGTTTAATTTTTTTTTAATAATTCAATTTATCCTATTTATCCAGTTTATCGGCGTCTACGGCATGAAAAGGATCTGTTGGTAAAATTTTATGATTCCTAGGATGCATGGCGAAGAGCTTTTCGACGTCTTTATTATATTTGGTTTCCAAGGGTTAAGTCCACAGAATTACAACGAATATTAAAAAGCTCTTTATAACCCGTTTTGTGTACACAATAGGCTCACCCCCAGCGGATTACAAATAAGGAGGATAATTAATTTAATACGAAACAAAACTTAATATTGTAAAATAAAATATTTATTCAAAGTAAAATAAACAATATCGCAATATTAAAATCACATCATGAAAAGATCTCCTTCGCTTTTGAGATCATCTTCAGCTTCACGGCCTTTCTGGTTCTCCATAAGGATTAAGAATTATATTTTCTGTTTCCGGGGTAAGTTTATAGAATTGACAATTGAATTAATGACATATGTGAAAATAAATTTTTATTCTACTAGTTTAATTTATTTACTTAAGACGCGTTTCGCATTGATGTTAAAATATCATTAGTTTTGAAACAGAGTGATTACTCAGAATAATTAGAAGCATTCAATAATTTGTGGAAATCCTCAAAATGCCAATGAATAATGTTGTCTCTTTTCATCTCATGCAAATAAAATTGTGTAGCTGTCCCCCACAATAGATATAAATACCAGTTGTTGAGTAAAACTATTAGATTACAAAGCGAAACCCGTCTTAAGTGAATTAAATGAGTTGAATCAAAAAACAAGCATTTTATTTTCACATATGTGATAAAATATTGTCAATGGATCAAGATTTGGAATCAGAATAGTCACGTTGATGACGTCTTTGGATTTCTAGGATTTTGTCCATAATTGCAATTATCACATTCAAATGGTGGTTCACCATCGTGGCTCATCAAACGCTGAGAAAAATAGTTTGACGTCCTAACTTTGAAAATAGTACGAAATAATGATTACCTACAAACACAAAATTCGTATCATAAATATTACTGTTAATTTAAATAAGTACTTATCTACAGTGCAGCAGCATTATTTTCAAAGTTTCTGAAGAGTAGATACGTTTAGAATTTTGAAAAATGTGCCTTCAGAATAAAAAGGTCACATATCCGCATTGCAAAAAAAAATGACATTTCACTTCAATAAAAAGATCAATTATCCCGTGTGATAGATACGTAGAAAAATATTGGGATTTTATGTATATTGTGACGTTACGCAAGAACTGTCACTTATTATTTTTAGTGTGCGCCATCCGTTCTATATAATGGTATCTCTAGCCTCAACCAATAAGAGCGGGGAGAGAGTAAGATAGCGGAATTTGAAATTTCCAGATCAGGCGGTGTCCGTATTCGCGCGTTCCGTTCTAGTATTAAAATATAAATCTTTTATCATCCGGCCTTGTAAAAAGGAAACGTGTAGTTTCCTTTTTTACTGAAGGCATTATTGGTTATGTCTTAGGGAGTTGGACTTTTATTCGGATCCATTTTAGGCTATGACGTTAATCAGATGTTTGAGGATTCCAGCAACTACGCTCTCAATCTTGGGACCAGCGCCTTGCTCGGAGACATGATAAACTAAATGTTCAAGCCCGCTGTTCTGGTATGCATAACTCTCCATGGCCATGGTGACCAGACTATTCCTTACATTACATATCCATACAGCGTTAGAAATGAAGTATCTCCACTTAGATACTTCATTTTATAATTGATTATACATTAATTTTACTTTTATATTCTAAACCAAGGGTGCCGTTTTAACACAGGGATGACAATATTGTATATCAAAACATTTGAAGTACAACGGTATATAAAAAATATCTAACTTTAGTGTATAATAGAATCAAGCAAATCATATATAAAAATGTTACCTACATTTTTCGTAGGTTGATTCTTAAAACAAACTTATATTTTAAGACTGCTTAATTCAAAAAATAGAATTTTTATGGTGGATTGAGTAGTCATAAAGATTTAATAGTTATATGATTATGTAATTTTAAATATTTCAACTTCGTTGTAATATTATTTCGTTATATTATATACAAATTTTGGTAAAATCTTAATTTCTTTCAAGTTAGTTATTGTAACCTATCTTTCCATTTACACACATTCGATAAAAAAAAATATTTTCTAAAACTAATGGAGATAAAATATTATTGACAAAAGGTGGGTAAGCAGTTCGGAGTTAAGTGACCCACAAATCTCATGCTCACGACTGAAGCTATCGATGGAGATGTGAGATCTTCCTCTCATCGCTCGCAATATATAATAATTAAAATCTGATATGAACTATCTATGAAATATTTATTGTCGAAAGTAAAATTAATTATCATCTCGATAAATCGTAAGTCATATAAATTGGGAGATCAAATAAAAAATTCTCAGAGAAAAGTTTCCCGATCGGGCAACAGAAAGAGCAATCTGCTGTAATACCTATTTATGGAAACTTGGCAAATACCGAGGTGACGCTCGGGTATCGATTCCCTAGCGTACGGCTAGGTCATTGGTTGTCGTCACTTAAACGTTCAAGGGCTTCTCAGATAATATCCTTACAGCACTTATTTATGTATACTCATAGTACTACCTGTGTCTCTGATAGGAAATTATGAAGAAGAATTATAATAATCAAAAAAACTAATTTAAATTTACAATTTGAAACGAAGATGGACTAAAGTAATATACAGATCTATAAATGTTGTTCAAAAAAATACACTCCAAATAAAATAACTAATATACAAAGCGCGTTTTTTAAATAAGTACCGGAATTTTTTTTTTAATGAAACATCATTTTTCAACACTTTACTTTCATCGGACGCTACACACTACTTCTTAACATATTATTAAGGCTATTATTAAGGCTCTTATCTTAACGGGGCACCAATTTTTGTATACCATGTCTGTACTCCGTCTTTGAGTTCAGCATCGTCATCAAAACGCTTGCCACCAAGGCGCCAAATCAGAACAAAACAGGTGATGAATGTCAACTGGTCTCATATTTCGTACATTCAAGAAACGAATCACGGACCGAATCTCACAGTCGGCGGGCGGACTGATCTATTGTCTCTAATATTTCAATCACTCACTACAAGATGACCACACTGTGTGAATGTCTCTAACGTTGCGTGTGGTGAGTCAACAGACGAAGGAAACCATTGAACATGCGCAACCGCAGTGCTACACCGATAATATTCGGCAACGGTACTTACTTAAAAATCACGCCTCGTATAAATATACCCACGTCAAAAGGAAAAAGCGATCTGGGTGTATTTGACCGTAAGATATGCGATCCGGAAATTGGTAAAGTTCAACTCTCTCGATCAAGCAAATTCAATTTACGTAACACCCGTACTTTGAGCAGCTTTTTCACTGAAGTCCTTTTTTTGTCGTGGTGTATTATACTAGAATTATTTGCAAAGTAATTACAAACACGTTTATTTCATCGTTAACTTTAAAACAATTACTTTTGTAACGTACACAGAAATAGTCATCATCTTACATCAAGAAGCGATCTACTACATACGTTAAATATGTTGTGAGGAAAGAATGAAAGAATAAATAAATCTAGGAAAGGGGATACACCCTGGCTCACCAAATTTGGCCACTAATGTAGTGAAATTACTTTGATTTTCGACTCGAGAAAAACTTTCGGATTCGGATTTAGCTTCCGTGAGATAATTCAAAAACAGTTCTCAGTTTTCGTAATTCCCGTATACGCACCACGACTCGGAGATTCGTTATCTTGCATCGTTTGTTGTATGTCAAACGCCAAATGTTAGTCCATTGAGCATTTAAATGCCGTTGGTCAATTCAGTGAATTTAAAAACTCCCCAGCATCAGTTAAAATGGAATAAATGTTTGTTATTTATTAGATACTGTTTGTTTAATTTTTCAAAATAAATAGTTGTATGTATTAACGGTTTTAATTGTCAGAAGAATTAATCTCGTTATCAAATCAAATGTCTTGAACCTAAGGTTGAGTTATGTCTCTTTCTACCATTTTCAAGCTGATCTCCGAGTTCATCTTCAGATCAAAATCTCAATATCTGTGCATAGTACTGAGATCTATCTAAACTAAATATTATCTAATTCCATGGACACCGGCCAACAGTCCCGAATAATAGTAGTCTCACGCTAAGACGATAGAACGTACGTAGAATTTACACATTTACATGGTATCTATTTAGTTACCGATTCAAGATCGTTATATTCAAATGTTGTATAGCGAACCGTTCGATTAAACCCGCTGTCAACTATATTATTAAGCAACATATTGCTTTTGAACAACATAATTAATTCCTTTGATGTGACAATTAATTACATAACCTCCAACAACACAATTCAAATGTTACGGAACGCCGACTTGATGCGGAACTACAGAAACACATGTAGTTTCTATGGTATGTTTGTGTGACCATACTTCATCCAGATACACGTGATTTCAGGATCGTATTGAAATCTCTGATAAATATTATGTTAGACCAGGTATCAAACACCTTTTAAAATCAGTGTAAATTCCCATTTTATTTATGAAGTTGCAATTCTTCATAATATAGCATTCCTTGACACAGCGCCGGCGTTACGCACAGGCGGAGCAGGCGCCTGTCAATGGCGGTCAAATAATAAAATATATAAAAATTGAAAAACAAAATCCTAAGTTACAAAACGATAACAATGTGTAATAAAAATAATCTAAGTATAAACAATCCAAGAAAGCAAATCCAATAAATAACATTATAGTTATTTCTTAATAAAGCAGTAATTTGTAGTCGACGCTAGTGTCCAAAACGTCTTTTGGTAAAAGACGTCTTGGGCAAGTTTCAAAATGCCGGCCTAACAAAATACCGCATTTAATGGGTCTTACAAAAATGTTAACATCGTCTTCACTTAAGTTACTAGGGTGGAAAAAAACCGCCGTCTAGCACCGGCGCTGATAATTGCTTGATAATTCAACCAATGTAAATAGGTATATTACTTAAAAAATACAATACACAAATTTTAGCATCTGAATAAAAACGAAAAATACATCTCTCCAGTCACCTTTGTACTCGTTTTGTTGTTATCCCCACTCTTTTATTCTTATTCTTATATGGATAATTCATAATTTATACACTCATTTGAGTTCGGTAGTCATATGGTTAGATTTGTATATATTTTTTTCGTATATTTCTTAAACAGTTTCAAAATGTATTAAAAATATGAAAAAATAAATTATTTCCTATGTCATTTTATATACCAATCAGAATCCAGCAACTAGAGGCAGGAAGATGACAAGAAAGATTTTTTTCTTTATTATTGCTATTTACTGGAGGATAATAACAGATTTGGAAATAGTCATAGATTTTCGATACCTAGACGCAGAGGTATGCACTGTACGTCCTCCGTGGCACCCTTTGTCATGACAGTTTGCCTTTGTCACATTCCTCTTAGGATTTTCTCTTGGATAATAAATTCAACAGACGTTATTTAGCATCATCACAAATAGAGGCTATCCTATTTAATGTTATGAATAGATTTGGACTGATTTATCTCTGAGAAACCTAGACGAGAAATGCGTACTCCGCCCATATGGTAAATAAGATTTCTTTCTTTTTAAATATTCACGTTTTTTCTAAGAATATAAGCAACTTTATAGAAATACAAATATGGGAACATGTCATATCAACATTCTTACCATTTTATAAATAATCTAAAAGGTTGAGAATGAAATCTCAGACATTTTTATCATTAGAAGAGCGTCTGAATTAATTTGAATTTGTCTGGCCTCATGAAAAAATATTCCCTTCAAAATGGGTAACAAATAATATAACCTGAAGTGGTTAAATATAAATATATTTTGGTTTAATTAAAATTTAAAGTTATTTAAGTATTTCAATTTAGTTTGTTTTTCAATGGAACAACGAAACTGTATTGTTTTAAACGAAATTATACATGCAGAAGAGATAGAGAACTCCTGTTTATTTTTTTTATTTATTTATATATATTATTACGTTGCCAGAGGTAAATTTAGTAGGTTTGTTTAATACAAAATAAATATCAAGTAATCGATCTCTCCATTCTGGCATCTGTTCACAAATACTTGACAAGCTTGTGGAACAATAATACTTCCGAAGCATCGTTGATTCGATTCCTGTGGCAAGCCTCTCGGATATGTAGCAACTCAAGTCATCACTGTAAGATTAAGCCCACCTCCATAGTGGTGAACGGTCGTTCCCGCTTAACATAACAATTAAGTAAAAATGATGGTCACGTGACCTCGAAATCCATGCGTCATGACTACCGCACACACTCGATTCTCCTTATTATGGGAACGTAGCCGTTACGCTAGGTGTACCGATAATTGCTCCATACCAAATGGAGACTACCTTCCACCGCACATCCCAGCTACCCGTAACGCCAACTTCAGATTAGAACTAGGTGCCCTTAGCCCGGGGCCCGAACAAGGAAATTGTCATTTCCTGCGTAGGAAGAATGTACAATGCGAATTAGATACTACAATATTCTACAGATGGTGCACTAGTACCAACAAGATAATATTCTTACCCTGATATTCCTCGTATCGTGTTCGAATGGATTTGCTACCGCGGCCGCGCAATGCCGACCTACTCGCGCCCGCTCAGTTCGCTTCCTCGAGAAGTAGTAGCGCCGAGCGGTGTCGTCTCTAGGTACGAATCATAGATCTACTCACGCGCGGCGGGGTATTTAAAAGGATCCGAACTCGAGGAAATAAACTCTAACATTACAATATATACATTCGACAACACAATACAACAATAGAGTTATGCAACCCAAAAAAAGAAAGATCTTGAATTATGGGGTTGCCAACGACATTAATATAAAACAAGATCTAGATCTATAATAATACAATGTGAAAATTAATAACAAAATATAAAAAATGTTGAGAAATTGATCAAATTAATCTATTTGTACAAAATATTGTCATTTTTGTGAGACGCGATATGATTTATAATATTTGATTATGAGAATTTAAGAAACATAATGCCGACTTATCACGCAATAATCTGTCAGTTATATAGATATACGAAAATTAGTATTTGTATTCTAGCGATGAACACAAGCTATAGTGCTTTCTGATTACCCTATACCGACGATTCCTTGTTAGCATACTTTATTTATTTACATTAAACACAATACGGCGCTTTTGTATCTTCAAGAGCTCGGCATTCCAAACAACTTGAATGGTAGATGTCAAATTTTCAAATCAGCCTATATTTTAGCCGCAAGAAGGATTTTAGAACCGACCAGCCGTTGTCAGAAGTCCAAGTTTCGTGAACGAGCATTTGCGATGGCAGGCCCAAAAGCGTGGAACTCCTCCGTCATAAGAAACGGTGCTTCAGAGAATTTTTGTGTACCTACAGTTTTCTGGACTAATATGCCGTGTATGTCTAACCTTTCTGGCAGATGTTTCAGATCCCATTGAAGGGTCCATCATCGGAGCTGATGTGAATGGATATGTATTGATATGGATAAGCCGTTAAAACTTAAGACCATTTTTTAATAAGAGAATTATTTGAAAAAATTACAAAAATGCGTATTTTTACAAAATCATATCCATAAATTCAAATAACATTTTTTCATTTTAAATACAAATCTCTTTTACGGTGAATTTTTTTTAGTAAAATAAACCATTTCTTATATAATCTATAGGATTAAAAAATCTACTGCAAGTTCGAAGTTGCGTAGATCAATAAGGGCGAATCCACCACATACCTAGGACCAATGCAATAGGCTTGAGGCCCCTACTACTACTCATTCGCCTACTACTACTTCGGTCCTACTCATTTGTAATTTTTTAATGCTACTAGGCCGCCTGATTGTAATTTTTTAATGCTACTAGGCAGCTGTTCAGGGCGATATCGCTCAGCTACCAAAAAAAAATTTGCGTCGGTCAAATTCAAAACAATTCATCATTTCTTTTTCTCTTTTTCCAGGTGATTCTGGTGCTCAAAAGCCTGGGCATGTACGAGATATCGCGCGCCACCGTCGCCGCCCAGATCGCCGCCCACGTGCTGGCCTACACCAGCAGCTGCATCAACCCCCTGCTGTACGCCTTCCTCAGCGATCACTTCCGCAGGGCCTTCCACCGCGCGGCATGCTGCAGCCCGCCGCCCATGCCGCCCCAGGGGTCGCGCCCACCGGCCTCCAAGATCACTAGAACCACGGCCAACGCCAACGGAACGTGCACTGATGTCGTCTAGGTTATTTTGATTTCTTTTATCGTCGTTATATAACAGTATTGTCAATGCTCTGGCAAAATTGCGACTGTTGTGTTTTTGAAATTTTAGTATCAGTACACACTCTGGAAAGTTTTAAGTCTGTTTTGATTGGTCACCGAGTATATTTTTATACTTTTACCAAGCTACTTTTACAAGTCTTGTATTTCCAAACGTTTTTTTATTAATCAAAAAATATCTGGACGTTTTGGACAGCGGACCAACGTCCCGGAACATTAATATTTTTATATATTGTAATATTGACACTCCCACCAAATATTTTAAATAGTATGAAGCAAATGAACAAATAGATGCAATTAATGCAACACGATAATTAAAAGAATCTAAAAAATAATAGAAGATATCAGAGTATAAGATTTTAGATCTACGCATCTGGTAGAGACCATTAGACGTTTGGCTTACGATAATAAAATAATTAATCTTCTCTAAAATAAAACAGTCGATGATGTGCTTCTTAATACTATGCAATAATCATACCAGACATTGTATCTTTTCTTTCTACTTTCTTCGTTGTTTTCTGTACTGAAACAAAAAACTGTAACATAAAACTGAGTTTTAAATTCGAACTTATTAATTTAAAAATTTATGACAGTGGTGTAGCAATAGCGAAAATTAGAACATAATCACTCGCAAATAGTTAGTATACTATTATGAAAGCTTCGCAACTATCCAAAAAGCATAATAAATATTTTTCATATAGATTGTACCATAGAAGAAGTGTGCTTTGCGTTTTCTAAAAATATGACAAAATGTGGTTTTTAACTTTACCATAATATCGACTGTATGCCTGAACCAAGAAGTACTACAAAATAATTTATTTATTACGTAATAAAAAGGTCAATTGTTATACTTTTAGATTGTCATTTTCTGGTTGTTATGCCGTTAATATTAGATTTTTTGACACGCAGTTCGTGAACCAGTTTCTTTCATCGGGATCAGGCGACATGCAAGGTACGCCAGCACTGATGAATAACGGATTGAAACCTTATCGTCAGCAACAATACAGAAATCTAAATTTGGAGCAGCAATGCAGAAAACATCAAAAATAATATTTTACAACACGAGACGTTAATTTACAGATTAACTAAAATTACCTAAATACGTTTATAAAATGATTTTACTATTTTATAATCTCTTGGCAAATTTGAATATAAACTGTTTTAACTGTGTATACATTATAAAAATTTTATTTCATATGAAAGCGATTGAATCGTTCCTTTTTTATATTATGCAATAGAACTGATATATTGTAACATGCTATTTTTTTCCTCCTTAAAGAAGGCAGGTATACTCTAGAATACTTTAATATTATTCATATAATAAAAAAAAATCTTTCTGTGTTAATTACATTAATTTTTTTCTTCAATGTACAAACCGTACATTAACAATGGTATTTAAAAATATGTTTATGTCAAATTAATAATTATTTCAGTCATGAACTTAATAGAAAATAATGCATTTATCGATAATATTTGTATTATCACTTTAAATTAAAATGTAAGGATTAAAGAATTTTGAACAGCTTACAACATCAAACTATAAAATATCGCTAGCCATTGTATGATTTTTGTACCTATTTATTGTGACTACTTTTATAAAGTACCTTAATTAATTTTATAAGCATGATTTTATACTACTAATATTTCGATTATCAGTAAAAACAAAACAGGGATTTATTTAATAACTCAAAAAAAAATAACCCCAAAACATTATATTCTCCTTCACACCATGGTTCTTTAATAATTAAAAAAACAGAAATTTTTTTAATGAATTTATATGCTTACATTGCAAAACTGTTAACGCTTAATATTCTTGGGATTTTTTTAGTTTTACTAAACGGTGATACTTTATAAACTCTACAGCTGAAATATGATAAAACATATGCAAAGAGTAACGATACTCTCAAATGTATTCAAATATACTACAATATACAATACAATATAATTACAAAAATATTATATATATATGTTACAGTAGATGTGTATTACCAGTGAGAATATATTTTCACTGACGTTTCAGTGAAATCATATCCTAATACGTTTCCACCAGCGGAAATATATTTCTACTGGTGGAAATATAACTTCACTAGCAGGTTTTAGCAAATATATATTCATCCTAACCTATAATTGAACCTAACCTAAGGGTTGAAAAGGAGATAAAAATGTCTGAGTTTATAAACACAGTAGTTTATGCAGTAAATAATTTAATTTAATATAAATGAAAATACTATAAGCGAATAAAAGTGACAGTTGTAAACGCCACCAAACTATTTGTTGCCACGATGTAGGGCGACACATTGACGCTTAAGGCCAAATATTCCCGCGCGGCGTATTCTCGCTTATCAACGAATACAAACTCACTAAATGTAACCAGTGAATTTGTATCTTCATTGTTAGATATACATCCAATGACCGGCTTAGCGTAAATATACTTTCACCATTGAAAATATATTCTCACTGGTAATACAGATTCGCTGTAACATATACACATAATAAAGAAACTTGAATGTTCTCTCTTAAATTATGTATTCTAAAAATATTTGTTAAATGTAATCAATTTTTAGAATTTTATTTTTTTATAGCATTTGTATATTTTTCAGTAATGCATAATTTATATATTTTTTATCTTTCTAAAAATAACATAAAAAATTGCGAGATACAACGGCGATAATCTAAAATAAAGCGAATTAGCATTATTTTTGATTTTGATTAGAAAAGTGTTTTTACAAATTTACAAAATTAAATTAGTTTTTTATTCTCATTTTTTTTTTTCCTAAATACGATATTCGATAAATTAAAGTTTATATTTTGATTCTTCTATTTAAAATCACTTTGTTCATTTACGAATTCAAGTTAAGCTGCGTAAATTTCATCACCATAAATGATGATTTAAAACAGGAATTCCGAGCGTATTCGTAAATATATTAACATGATTGAATATCAAATATCCTTTGACTCCTGGAAGTAAATAAAACTGGTTGGATGTTCTATTGAAGTGCGTAAAATTATTTCTGGAACAGAATAATGATTCAATGGTCAATGATTCAAATTGAAATGATAGCGTGTTAAAAAATATTTTACTGTTAAGTCAACCGACTGACCGAATATCAAAAGAGTTTGCCGGTCTCGTATAAATAAAATATTATTTGCATGACATGTAATTTGGTATTTCGGTTATTCAGAAAAATCGGTTCTTTTATGAGGTTTTGGAAATTTATCTTGATATTGAAATATAGAAGACAAAAATGGTTAGTAAAACACCTTTTTAAATTGATTAGTCAATGGATGTAATGTGTTAATGAATGACGTGTGACGTGAATCGTCACCCATCTTTCAAAAACGCGTATTTTGTTTTATATTAAAATTGAGCTACCAATCCATTCAAAGAGGCATATCTGAATTCTGTTCCAATGAAGTAATACATACATAAAAATATTTTGACGTAACCACTCTTATTTCGATGTGTCATTCTTACAAATGATAGTAATAAGTTATATTTATGGAATAAATACACCTAATCTTTCTTTAAATCAAAATAGATATACAAATAATAGTATGGGAAATTTACCCATAAATTCAAAAGACAAAGATGATAAATTTAACAATTCTGTTGTCTATAAACTTAGTTACAAGGATTGGGCTGCATTTTATATTGTTAAAACTAGTAGAAATTTTAATATAAGAGTAAGGGAGCATTTGAGATGTTTGAACAATAGTGGTTTTTCAGAAATCGCTAATCATTTGATAGAAAATGGTCATGGTATTGATAAAAAATTGGGATTGTCAATTTTGCATATAAACGGTGTTGGTCACAAATTAAACAATTTTAAATCGTTGGAGATAAATGAAGCATATAAAACTAATCAAAAAAATATAAACAACCAATTAAATTAAACTACGAGTGAATATTTACAACTTCACAATAAGAATGTGTTCTGAAAACATTCATATTTTTTATGCGTGGGTTCATTTAGTACAAAAAATAATTTCAAAACGCGTTGATTTGAAAAGTGCATGTTTGGCACTGAACCCTTCAATTTAATTAATACAATTATTTATGACTTTGTAGGATTTTTACACCGTGTCGATGGTTGTAATACCTTTAATTACGAAGGCAATTAAAAATGAAACAGTATTAATACATCAGTAGATGTAGCGTGTATTTGTGTATTTAATTTATTCCATAAATATCTATATAGCAGCCGTACACAGTTTAAATTCAATACAGTATGTAACAAATTGTTTATAAAAAAAAATTATAATAAAATTCTGACAATTTTTTATTTTAGTTAAACACAGAAAGGCTTAAATACCTCAATCAGTTATATGATACTAACTATTGTCTCAATACAACATCACAAACATTACGTTTATATTTAAGCTTTGAACAAAATAAAATATCGCCTAGACTGAATTCCGAATTTCCGAACCTGTGAAGTCTTTGTATAGGTGTGTAATTTGTTCTTGAAATTTTTACATGGTACACCCTAGTAGTGTAGGAACATGGTACGAAATCAATACAGTCAAATTAAGCACGTCCAGCTTGCCGTTTACTATTTTATATGAAAACATTAAAAGGCACCCACCTCTGACTACCACTCCCCACAATATATAATGCTATCCGTTCAAAATTTTGCGTACTTACTCTTTTGGATCCTTCGCGAAAAGCGAATCCCTCCACTATCCCTTTGATCTCCTATTTTAAATTATAACTAAATCTAAAAGCTGGGTGAGATCTGCTCGAACGTGATAGTATCAGGGTTCATATTTTGAACTTACAAGCGAATCACATTCCGCAGCGCAAGACGGTCGTCAACTTTCATAGTTGTGCGCGCGTGTCGCGTTCATTTAGTCTACAGTTTATTTTTTATTTTATTATTCGTACGTGTCGGAACGTAGGTACCGGGGGCATTACTGTCGCATTGCTCACACCACTAGCGAATCGGGTTTCCTGCACGAGAAGGAAAGCGGTGTGGCTATCCGACCCGAGCAGTGTTGCTATTATATCTGTCATAGTATGAACGAAAAGCAAATGAAGATATATTTGAATTTCATTTATTGCGTGTTCTCAATGGTTCAGTTCCAGAAGACCAGGTAATTTTCTAGTATTTTTATAGCATAGCATATAGAGCTCTGGTCGAAATACAAGCAAGTGACGTATAACCGTCTCCGAATTCAGTACGTCAACTCATACAGAATACTGTTCAGATTGGTGCGTTATTGTAGCGCATCTACAATGTTTGCCGAAGGTCGTATGCATGGATTCATTCCGCTTCTAAGACATCGAGTTGCTGGCATAAAGCGGCGGCTGGAGCTCAGCACCAACTCCCTGGTGCAAGCGGCGTTCTCATGAAAAGCTGGTTCCCTGACCAGAGAATGGCAGCGCTTACAAAATAGCTACATGTACAACAATGGCCGTGACTGAAGTAGTTATATATGTAATAATTATATTTTGTGTGTATATACGTGTGAACTTTTTACTTTTTATTAACTTTTAAAAAAAAAATTTCTGTATTTATTAATATTTTCCTTGGTTTTCTTTTTCACAGCATATTTATTTCATAACATTACATAATATGTATTATCTTTATGGCGAATTAGGTTTAAAAAAAAAACCTGATCACGCTGGAATAAACACATTATTATTATTATTATTATTATATACATAGCTGCATCAGTGACATGTTTTACATTACATTTCCAAAAAAACCATTATGGTGTTCCTACTACATTTTATACTGAATTTAATTAACAGTAGTATTATATTATATAACGCTATCAGGCGAATACCAAATTGACAAAAAAATATTTTATTTTCATCTTCGCGCTATCAAATCCCGGTTATATTATCGGGGGCGTAGCTGATGACATAACAAACCCCTATTTCATTGTCATAATCATCGTCAGTGTCAAAAATTGTTAACATTCATATAATACTCCAAAGTTGATAGTCATCAAACCAAAGAGATGCGATCTCATTAGGAGATCTGCTCTGTAGATACGTCGTCTATTGAACTACTTCACTAGGTACTTGACGTCATGTCATTTGCGTACAATTCTTCGACATCTATCTTTATTTGATTTTCTTCTACCTTTTCTTCGCACTACTCCAGGTTTTATGATTTCCAAGATAGGAATTATTTTATTCTTGACATTTATAGATTTTCCATTCCCAACATGGAAAACTCTAAATTGTGAATATTGAAAAATGTCGGGTAAAAATACGTAAATAACAGGGTTATTTGTCTTGAATAACATCCTTTAGATCTGATGAAAAAAGACTATCACTAAAAGAATAACGTTCATAGATTCTTGTGGTTATTTAATGAATGCAATACATTTTATGTGTATTTTTAGATCATGCTGTGGTAAATTACTAAAAATTTAAAAAAACACATTATATATAGACTTTTAAAAACATTATTTTGTGTTCTATTTATCCACCTTAAAACGATCAATCGTGATACAATATTCTCAAAATTTCTTAAGAGGGCTTAAGTTAACGCCATCGCAAATCAATCAAAGTGCCATCTTGTCCCAGATTAAATGACACCTTCGCCTTTTGTCTCTTTAAAAATCGGAAATAATTTACTGTTACAACTGATTACAATTATTTTAAGCTAAATCATCAAAAAACCGCACCAATAGTTGATTTATCTAAATTAGTTTTATATTTTAAAAATAAGAATATATCTAAAACTAATTTAAATAAATCACTTTGAAAGATACACAGAAAAAATCTAACTATCGACAAAATATAGTCATAACCGGGACTCAAACCTGAAACCTCTTATTTCCAATTCCCAGCAGAGAGCTATGACCGATTTAACTTTGATGACTTATACAGAATTCTACAAACTTCATCTTCGTGAGACATCTACTTTTTACCGTTAAATACGTCCTTCTTTTCTATTACAATGTTTGAAACTTTAAGTAGAATCTGATACATTTTTCTACCAGCAATGGATCGTTCCCGGTGATAACCATATTTTTGTCGATAGATGGATTTTTTTTTTCTAAACAATTTATCTAAATTAGTTTCAATTGTCACAAAACTTTATTTTGAAAAAATATAACTTCACAAATATAAGAAATATTCCCTACCCTATTTGTAATTTACATGCTCGCTGTTTTACAAATAATGCTCGACATATTTAAAAATATCGGATATGTATAGCAGAAGGGCCTTAAAGTATCAGACCTTTCTTAACCGAATTTCAATAAATTGATTCGATTAATGATTTGACAGGAGCCTCAACAGCATGATTTATGTAGAGGTAAGGACGAACACCAGGATGACAGTATGAACCTTGATCAGGAGATTTATGAAAGGCAAGGGTTAAACGTCAAGATAGCTATGTGGAATCATTTATCCGATTTTATATTTCTATTCAATTCTCTCCATATAATTTACGAATAATATAAGAGTGATACTGTCTATGTATGGCGTTAATTTATGAAACCAGTTAAGCGTGATGTTAAAGAAAGATTCATCTAGATAACTTAAGCACATGGGATTATTATGGCGTTAAAAAAAGTATAGATGAGTACCAGGACAAGAATAAATAAGTATTGGTATTTTATTTTGCCTACCCCTTTGTAAAATGGTTCATACGACGCTACATCTGTATAAAAAGCAGCACTCAATCATAATTACCATGCAACATTGCTAATGTTATTAAATTTTGATTTAAGTATATTGAATATAACTAAATCGAAATATATATAATATTTTATTTAAATCAATATATAATGAGAATGTTAGCCGAAAGCCATCTAACTAAAGTAGAAGGTAGATATTATAATATTATAAATATCGAATCAATGTGGATACTATACCGTCGAAGATGATATGATACCATTATTTAGATGATATGATTCGTTAATACGAAGTGATGGTAAACCTGAATGGTATCATATCATGTTTGCTTTACGGTTTAAACACAGCACCATGAAATGTTCTTGATAAGTGTATATATATTCACGATTCTTTGACATCGTTATTACCAATGGTCACGAGTAACGAGTTTCGAGAAGTCCTTAGCAAATGACTTAATAAGTGATTTTTAGTAAAAACGAAAGATAAATCTGGAGCACCGGGGTTACTCTTAATTGGCATTTTTTATCTGAGCTAGCGAAGTAATGAAATAATCTAATCCTATCCGATCCGAATTAAAAAGTTTTAATCACGAACTTGTCGTAACTAAAAAGTTTGTTGGACAAATAACATTATAAACTTTCTCGTTCTCAAATAGGGCCAGCAATTAACATGGCGGTTTTGTTCAACTTTTCACTTTATTTTTATTACAACACCAGTCATGTAAATAGTAACGCGTAAAGAACGATGAAGCCATTACAAAGTTGTTTCATAGAATTACGCAGGAAGTATAGAATATATTTTCATTCGCTTCTTATGTATTCATTCATTAAAATACCCTTGGCATTATATTAGTATTTTTTTTAAGAAGAACACATTATTATTATTGTGAAGTTGCAGTTTTTTCAAAATATAGTTCAGTGATATTTTTAATACAATTTAAATGTATTAATAGAAAGATACGCAGATAAAATCAATTTATTCGGAATTCGAACCAGAAACAAATTTTCTAATCTATTTACTGCATTTTCAAATTGATACACTTGTTATTTCATTTTTAAAAGCAATCCACTTATACATATTACATAGAATCTCAAATACTTTTGAGTAAAACCTGATAGAAGACGCTAGAATTAAATTAATTATATGATTTTAATAAAATAGTGTTAATCAAAATCATGATGATCTGCCATTAAAGCCATAAAGTACATGGATTTAAGTAGTCAAAAGTTTAACAGATGAATTGTTAAAAACATTTTTTATAGATTAATATCTTAAAACATCTTTCGAAATAAAATTTTCATTTAACATTTTTTTTTTGGTGACGCTTAAAATTTTTAATTTTTCATTATTCAACGATCATGTCGATATCTTTTATAACCTCAAAATTTGAAAATGAGCTGTTGACAACTAAATTCGCAATTTACAAACCTTCATTTAAAATATTTTATTCAGTGATGACGCATCAGTGATTTTTTCTATATTTACACAACAGCGACATTATTTGACATGTTTACATTATTGAAATTTAACACTTTAACTGTAACATATATATTTACGAATTTGTGATGTCTCATACACTTGAAATAATATTTTTATTTTATATTATAAATAGCATACTCAGTTTAATGATACAACATATGTTAGAATAAGTGAGTAGCATTAACAATATGGTCGTTATAAAAATGCTCATCACATGCCTTCACTGTGACGTGACTTCCCACCATAGCCTATCGATACTACTGCTAATAATACCATACATTTTTGTCTTACATTCACTGTTGAATAAATTTACACATTTTTTGTTGAATAACATCACATATTTTTCACTGTTACACATTTTTTGTCTTTCATTCGCTGTTGAATAGTACCACTTTTTTTGTCTAAAATTGTTGTCGACGTTATTATTTGAAATGTAATCAAAATTTGGAAGTAAAAAAAAAAATTTCGCAGCCATCACTTTCCGATTGCGGCAAGCACTATTGGCATTTTTACCTTCCCCCTCCTGGGAATTAAGGTAGTTGAGACAAGTTTACATCATAACAAAAACATTTCTATAAAATGATAACTCCAATTCAAAATGAGACTAGGATGAGAAACAAAATTTGAATAATATTTTTTAACTCGAAACTCACAATAGTCCCCTAGGGAAACTTAGAAAAAGTTTGAGCAAACATTTCGAATAGAATTTTGAAAAAAAATAACGTTGAAAGATGACTTCCATTTGGCCCAAAAGTTGATATCTTTAAAACTAACCGCTGACAATAATTTTTTAGCACTTATCATTTTAAAAAATATCTATCGAACACTTTATGGTATTTTTATGGAATTTGAAACATCATACTTTCATAAATGAATTCATTTTTTGTATTCAAGACGTGTATACAGGCTTAAGTAATTTGTTCAGGATATTTTTTTGAATACTTATTTTTTTAGAAATAATTATATAAATTTACGATAATCTGTGGATAGAATGATACAACTTTTGAATGATTGTAGTTAACAATTATAGTATTAATCAGAGTTGATGATACTGATCTACGACATTAACCCAGATCCAAAACGTCGGCACACGGCAGAATAGCTCTGTAAAAAACCCTGTACAGAAGATTCTGAATGGCTGTAAAACTATGTTATACGATATTATATTATTATGGATGTTACACGTTTAGAAAATTTTCAACTTGTCCGTTATTATTTAATATATCGATCAAAGTAAAAAAAATAATTTTGCTCCTTATTGGTTTAGTTTTATTTAACCTCCCATTTGATTTTATTAAATATTATTCAAATTTGCTAAGAGATTCAACTTCAATAAATCAAATTATATATTTTTTTAAGTTTTTCGTTATTATGTGAAATAAAAATTATAATTGAAATTTGTTTCAAAAAAGTAAAAATATATTAAAGAGTGCGTAATTGTTATTACGTATACCAAAGGGCCATACGAGGTTTATTGTTTAAAGATTTTTTAAATCTTGATACAAATTGCTTTAATAATGATATCGTAAACTTTTAAATGATGATGATAATGATAGATTAAAAAAATAACTTTTCTGTGTGAATATTAATTATGTAAATAAATGTCTGTAAAAGTTAATATTGTTCACATCGCTGCGGAAGTTAAGCCATGAGTTGAGTTTTTATTTGAACAATTTATACTATCACTAAATATATTTAAAATGTTACATATAATAAAAAATGTGTAGACGAATGTACGAAATGATACTTGTAATACAAAATCTGTCAACGAATGTATGAACTAATACTTATCATACAAAATCAGTTGACGGATGTTTGAAATGATTCTTGAAATTTAATCTGTCGACGAATTTATGAAATGACTTGTAATATAGAATCTGTTTAAAATGTATGAAATGATACTTGTAATATAGAATCTATTTAAAATGTATGAAATGATACTTATAATTAAAATTCTGTATCCCTGACTCAATTTTTTTGATTGCTTTAAACTTGTTTGAAAGTTATTTAATATTTAAAAATTGCTTTGTATATGATTAATGTACTGATATAATTATTAATGATTAGACCGTAGTTTCGATGTGATATAGATGTATATAAATTACAGTAGAAATTTTTAAATACACCTGTAAATAATTAGTATTGGGTCAGTAGTTTTTATACATTAATAAATAAGTAAAAACTATTTTCTCTATGCTTCGAGCCCGGCGTAGAGAATTTTGTTTTTAGGATTATTTATGTCCTTTTATATTTGTTAAATATCTGTTGTAAATAATATATGTAAAAACACTGTTCTACTTCGACCACCATAAGTAAAGAAATATATCATTAATAATTTTTTAAGATTAGAATTACTGATATAAATTTATTAAAAATACTATTTTATCTGTTTTAAGTAAATAAAAAATTATTGATATTACTTTCTATATATATATATATATATATATATATATATATATTTATTTATTTATTTATTTATTTATATAAATATGTATTCAAAAAAATCATTTGTAGATTTATTCGTTTAGCATAAGTAAAACAGATTTTAATATTCTCGTATCCATATACTAAACATATAAGAAATTTCATTTAAATAAGATTTAAAGCTTCATTATAGACCATATCCAATTGTTAAGTGTTTCTCAGAATTATACATAAATTATGTAAATGATTTGTACAGTAGAAAAACGTTAATATTAATCTCTTAGATTAAACATTCAGTGTCGTGAAAAAGTAACAAAATTAAGTTTTTTTTTTTCTTTTTGTACATATGTAGTAAGACACGCATTTTAATATTAAGCTAAAAAAATGGAAATATATATATATACGGCATTTTTAAACATAATTTGTTATACTTTTTTTTTTTTTTAATTCATATTTTGTACGAAAAATCGTAATTCAGCAGCACGTAACTAATTCTGTACTTGTTTTTTTTTTTAAATCTAGTAATGTTATTATTTTATTATGAACTTTAGTAAAAAATATTTATTGTATTTTATTATTAATTGAAAAATATAATTTTAATTATTTATAAAATTATTCGTTAGATGAAACGTAAACAAAAAAGTTTAACAATGGAACTTTTTTTTTAACATTACAAAAGATACTTATAACATCTGTTTTTCTTGGAAATTATTATAAAAGTTATCTATTTAAATATTTTTTATGTATTTAAAATTTATATAAACGTTTTAATAAAATATTTAATATTTCATTAATTGTTTTATTTATCAATTAGTTATTTATATGTAATTAGTATCTCTCTTACTACTCAATGGTCTATTAATGGTTAGGAATGTGATATTTCTCACCCCAATACTACCTCTTTCTTATTTCATTCATTTCAATAAAATTTTCTTGGAGTCCTCGTGAAAGTATAACAATAATATTTCATAGCATATAAATTTCAGTATGGAACGAGATTAGTATTGGAGAGCAATCTACTGGATAAAAAAAATGTAATTGGTCTCAAGACACCACCAATAAATGTGAGAATTTGGTCCTGTTAGGACATTAAATAACATGGTAGGAAAATAATGTTTATTTATTTGTGTGTACGAAGAAACATAAACATTAAAGTAAATATCTCTAATTACTGTCGATAAATTAAAAAATATAACTAAAGTTCATTTGGTCAACACGTAATAACACAAGTTATTACTGTCAATCATTTTGACTTACTAAGTATTACTATATAAATGGACAAACCAAAAATATCGATGTGTATTTATTTGATCAGATATTCTGACACGCCCATCACCATTATGATCGTGTAATTCGCCATTATTACTATGTTCCTGTCGCCATTATTATCGTGTAATTCGCATTTTTATATATTACCATGCGGGTTAGCGGCTGTATTGGTCACTTTGTGGCAAAGTTTAGTATCTGTTAACCGGGTCGGTATCCCGGTCAGTTAAAAGTTTAGCATTATGAATTCTGTTACTGAATTCGAGTCATTACCGAATTCTGTGATGGTACATTTTGGAACTTACGAGTCTAACCACACAGTTGATATCCAAAAAGTATCTATGTATAGATTAAATGGATGGATTTTTAAAACTTTTAGTATACAAAAGAACGAAATGTTTGTATAAAGATGATGATAGTAAATTATTTACAATATGCAAAATCTTACCAGTTGACAAAAAAGTAACATGTGCTATACTCGTAATATTCGAAGAATTGATAAATAATGGAAATATAAGTACTGATTCTCACCATAGCTATTCAACCAGATCGTCGGATCGAACCATGAGAGTACCGATCGCGAACAACAAATAAACAGATAAACGTTTAGTAAGACGTTTTTTGTGTCTAGTTTTAATTAAAAAATATAAAAAAAGAATATTATAATTTAAAAGATGTGACGTGTGTGTCCTTAATTTCTTTGAAAAAAATTAAAGTTTATAAAAATATATAATAAAATATTATTTAAACATAGTTTTTCTACCTTGAAAATGAAAAAGCATTAAACAAAGAATTAGCTCGAAAAATAGGACAATATTGGAAATATTTTTTATTTATTATCTTAGTTTTATTAACCACAATTGAGTTTAAAAAACATCTACCGGTTTCGGAAAACACTTTTCCTTCTTCAGGATGTCATAACTAACCTTAGATAACTTAGTTATGACATCCTGAAGAAGGAAAAGTGTTTTCCGAAACCGGTAGATGTTTTTTAAACTCAATTGTGGTTAATAAAACTAAGATAATAAATAAAAAATATGAATCTTAACCACCAAGTTAATATTGCTAATTTTAAAAGTAATATTGGAAATATCTATCGAGTCGACAAAGCGTCGTGCGCGAGCTTCATACCTATACAAAAATATCAGAATAAAATGGTGTGCTGTATAATTTATCGAAGCCGTTACCGTGGGCCTACTATGCATAATTGGATCATAATTGACAGTTTGTTTATTCAATGATGAAACCCGCGGTAAAACACCAAATTGTTGCGCCCCGTAATTGGGCTCCCGATTATGGCTGACAGTAATGTGTTCAACATGTATTATTAACCATCAAGCTTTGTGAATGTAAATATTGATAAAAATCAGTTTTTAAATAATATTTATAAACCACACTTAAATAAAATATTATACAATACAATTTCTAACAATATTTGAGAAAAGGAATGCAAAATATAACACGTAATGTTTAATGTCTTCGAAAAATATTAATAATTCATTATTATTAATATATGTTGTTATTCTCAATAATATTGTTATTATTATACTACGTCGTTTTACCATTCTGTATTGGTTACCAAATGATGGACCCTGCAACGGCATCCAAAACATAAGCCAGAAAGGTCAGATATACATGACATATTAGCTCAGAAAACTGTACACAAAAGATTCTGAACGGCCGTAAAAACCCAAGAACATATTTCAAGATATTAATGTTAACCTGAGTTAACAGGAATAAGTTATCCTATTGATAATAAATTTACTTTATCCACAGAAAATATCCCTCCGAGTGTTTTTTGTATATTTCATTAACCAAAGAAAAGTGTTTACTAGATTTAATTACCAAAATATAAGAGTATAATGATCGAATAAAAAATAAAGTCGATTTAAATCGAGTAAAGAGTATTGCGTCTCTCTCTATTTATTTTATAGTACAAATATGTACCATTGCATTTGAAACGATATAGTTTTCAATTTAGTGCAAGTGACAAGGAAAAAAATAATGGAAATAGAAAAGTTTATTCAACTAAATACAAATTAGAACAGTAGAAGAGAAGAATGTTAACCTTTCCCTTGCGATGTACATGTAGATTTTTGCGATTTTTAAGTCGGATAAATATAAATATTTTACATTTATTACTTATATCAATCATTAAAATAATAGTTAATTTATATCAATTATTATATAAAAGTGCTAAAAATTAGAAAAAACATTGGTCATCACGAACGACAGCATAAAGACGCATAAGACACGTTTAACTCGACCAGCGCACGCTCTCCCACTAACCAAAGTGACGATTGACATCCGGCACCCCGCGCCTCGCACACTGCACCTTCCGCACCCCTCCGCACGTACATACATGTATGTATTGACAAATTCACCTTAGATTCTTCTAAAAAACATTTTTTATTGTTACGTATGGTAAATACTTATATATTGTAATTATTTTATCCGATACATAAATATATTACGGAGGAATACCTAAAATATGAACTCTGTATTTAGTATGTTTACAGAGATATTCACATAATTTAGAGGTAATGTCAACTCGGTTTACATCATCAAAGAAGAAAGGTTAACAAGAAAAAATAATAATCAATAAACATTAAGTCTCTGGCCCCCATTATCAATACTGAAGTGTCTGTCCTAATTAAGGCGGGATTCGCGGTGATCCTAATAAACATTCGCGGCACTAGTGGATTCTTAGGTCCTTGCCGGAGAGAATTTAACGACAATAACGATAAATTTCGCCAGCTTCCCGCGTTCCTTCTGATTACTATACTCCCCGCAAATGGTACAGCTGCAGGCGGCGTCTCATCGCTGCTTCAACTCGAGCTTCAGCCAAGCTTGGTGCAACTCGAACACTACGCAAGTATAGCGCAGTACCTTTCTAAGTACTAATCCGGTTCAGTCAGGTTCGCTAGATCTGCCGGAAATACCTCCTTGATAGACAAATCTCCTAGAGCTGAGAGGTCTACCGGGAATGTCTCCCGGACAGATAAGCCAAGAGGTTTTTTTTCCAATTCTTTAGAGTCTACGATACTCTACATGCGGCTAGATCGCCTAATCTACAAGTGACACTTTGACACAATGACTTTGACACTTTTACTAACTACCTTATGGTAATAAACATCACATGTGTTTCAACCAGCCACCTCGAGGGTCTCTGGGTACGGCTTGTACCCTCGATGTTGTGGCGGGAGTAGATAGGTGTTGTCATGTATAAATATAATAAAGTTGCTTTCTAAAAGTTTGCAGGTGTAAGACAGAGATAGTTATCAAGTGATGTGCCTATCAATATATTTTCTGAAAGAGGCGTCGACTAAAACCAAAGACATTCGATTATACTTTATAGTTCCGAGTAGTGACACTAGCACGGATCACATCACATCTTACAAAAAAATCTCAAAAAATCTATATAAATTTGAGAAATCACCTGTAATGATCACGTTAGTTGATGCTACGTTACTATAATTTCAAAGTGTCCTGCGTAATAAAACCCTCCATAAAAATGTATTCATAAAGTTAGCTTTGAGTTGTGCTGTTATCCTTATAGCTATTTTAATTAGAATCGGACTTTCAAATTCAATTAATAAAGTTTTCTTTCCCTCGAGAATACACCGAGAGATAGAGAGTTATGGAGTTAGTAAACTAGAGAGTGATTTTTTGTAACCGAGATAAATTTTTAATTATGTACTAAAATTATAATAGTATTTATATAATATTTAATAGCATCTCAAAAATTAATACAAATCTTCTTATTTGTCTTCTCTAATTCTTCCAACAATTTAATTAAGGTAAAAGATATTGATCGCCGCCATATTGTCAACCGGATAGATCAGGTTTGAAAGAGTTGCCATAAACATATTTTTTAAACTAACGAAACAACGTTCCCCAGGCTCATGATTTTAAGCAAAAGAATACATTAATTTAAAATCGGAATAAGTCTAAATACAGTAAAAAAATCAACTATTTTTTTAATTATCACTACGGGTATTTTTTTAAGTTGTCACTCACCCGGTATTAACATTGCATTGTTTAATATATATATTCATATATATATATTAAACAATGCAATGTATATATATATGTGTGTGTGCATTCTGTATAAGGTACGTAGTTTGTCCATAATTTGTCCAGTGTCCATTTGTACGTAATAAGAAAAAGAAAACAGTCATTTTTTTATCTGTCCACAAAAACATTCCTAGTACGATTTTCGTCTCCATTTAGGACTTCGTCGACGAAATTAAAACTAGACTAGACGATCGTTTTTTCTATATAAATAGAGCTTACCTCGATAGATATATTGTATTGAAAAATTAATTTAATTCCAACAATTTGCTATTGCCAGGAACAGTTAGAAATAATATTGATAAATAATACACTTAACACAAAAATATTTTTATAATAATAATAGATGTATCAATTATAAAATACAATAAAATATAAGCTCAAAATTCGTTGAATAGTAGCTTGTTTATATAATGAAAATAGATAACGCATTTCCCTGGATAGAAAATATCCGGGTTTGAATCCCAGTTATAACTATATATATTTCAAATTGATTTATTTTATTTGAATAATACATATAGATTATCTTTTAAATATGTGAAAGTAGGGAATCTAGACTATCAAAATAGAGTACTTTTCTTAATTCTCCAAGATTAACAATCTTTGAATCATATCCCAATAACGGTTCGGTAAGTGATCGTGTGTCGTGGCTTTACTCTGCGTTACGTGATTTAAATTCTGAGCGGGTTTTTCATCATTGTTCTTAGAAACACGATCGCACTCGGCTAGAAATTGCGAATCGTTTATCTTGTTCACATTATTTACTGTTTTT
Source organism: Eubasilissa regina (assembly GCA_022840565.1). NCBI lineage: Eukaryota > Metazoa > Arthropoda > Insecta > Trichoptera > Phryganeidae > Eubasilissa > Eubasilissa regina. Next base: position 19,314,388 of record JAINEB010000013.1, read on the forward strand.
GTCTATTTTCTATGGCGTTATATACAGCTACATAAATGCAATTATATCAAAATACGATTACTTACTGGAGGTGAGCTGGAAAAATCCTATCTATAATGTATAATCATTACCTAGTACGTGTCCGGCCTTGGTAATAGTGGAAGAGCTGCTGTCTGTTTAATTTAAATTATTAATTTATTTTTAAATCTACGATTTTTTTTCATATTTTATGAAAATTAAATAAATAACACTAAATAGTAGCTATGTTACATCTTTATGTTAATTTTTTTGACAACCAAGGTCCAAGATTTTTTGATTGCAAAACATGACTGATGAGTGATTTGTGGAGAGAAATGATAGTTTGGTATGGTATAGAAAAGGTCTGTTGATTGTATTTTTTTTTAAATGCTACATCTTTACAACTTTTCCCATTTTTCGTCAGGTTAGTCGACAATTTTATTTTACCACCAAGGTTCGCCAAAGACGAAGCTTGATACTTCAGTCACAATCGTCAAAATGAAACTTCTTAAATCAGCGTTGACTTTCAGTTTGCTTTTCAAAACAGTACTTGCCAAAACCACATCACACGTATTTTAGCACAAGTCACCACCCACATTATCACACATCATGTTTCATCTCTATAAAAACGTTCCCTAAACTGAAAATAACAAAAATTATATGACATTGCAAAAAAAACGTTATTATTTTCCCAGTAAGCCAGTGTATTAAAAGATAATATTGTCATTAAATATATGTCTTATTAGGAGAACATATTTTTATTGTGAAGTTGTAATTATTCAGAACATAGGGCTGGGATATCTTAAATATGATTTAAATATATTAATTAGAAAGACATATATATAAAATCAATTTTATCGAAAAATATTGTTATTGCTACAGGGATCGAACCTGTATTTCTTTCCAATCCGGAGAAGATGCACTTTATATCTTTCGAATTAATACATTTAATTGTTTATGCCTAAGTTTTTTCAGTAATAATGAATCAAGTTTTATTTTTCGCATTAACCCCTAGAACACTGAAAGCGTAATACTTATATTGGAGATACGTTATTGCCATAATACATACTTTGAGAATTTGTAAATTTTGTTTACCCTTCCAATTTATTCAATTTTTTTTAAAAATACTTAACATAGTTGTAGCAAGAAAGAAACAATGTTTGTAGAATTATTTTTCAGTGATAAATATAGCTACAAGGATAATGGCCCGTGTCGACGGAATGAGACACGAAATTGAGATAATATCATTTGACGCTTGATGTACAACAAGCGAGAAGTGAAATAAAATGACCATCTGAGAATTAGAATATACACAGCGGACTAAGCCAATAGTTGAATCAAAAAATATACCGAGCCATAATACTCGAAATATCGACGGCTCTACGAAAAACAAATAAAAATTTGAGTACATCACTTCAGTTCACATGATGTCAGCTTAAATATAATCTAAAACTTCAGCGATGAAGAAAACCAACCCATAACAGACTTAGCTAAACAAAATTATACTATATTCTGACGGTCGTAAAATTGTGTGATATTATTTCAATACTTTTTAAAGAGGACACATCTTACATCGTCGCAGAAAGGATACAAAGCAAATTACTGATCGTTTATTAAACTAACAATACACCCTACAATAGAAGACGATTGGAGAAGGTTGCTGAAATTGTAACAATATCATTATTTAATAATAGTACGGCCCTTTGTAACAAACTTCGCGGTAATTGTAATGTTGAAATGTAATTTACATGTGTTAAACATTATCAAAAGCTTTGAAGTACGCAGGCATTGAGTTGTATATTAATATTAATAGACTACCATATAATTGTTTTGCTTGCTGGCTTTATTAATTCAAAGAAATTCATTTGCCACTGAAATATAGTTTCTTAATTTGACAACATTCATTGTGAATTTAATATCAGGTTTTTTTTCACATCATTTTCAGTTTTTATTTTTCAATCCATAACTGGAATACTTCTGTCCAATATTAAATAATGTATAAAAAATATATAAATATATTTATGTAAATCACTTTAAAAGATACACTGAAAATATATTATTTAATAACTAAAATAACTTTCAATATACTTTATCCATTTTAATTTGTTTAACGACTAATGCTTATTCGCGTATTTCAATTAAGTGAAAATATTAACATATTTTCACACCTTACTTCGCAATATTGTTAATAGGACAGCCCGATTACAAAATTTTGCCAATTTATAATTCGGCTGGTCTTTCCGGGCATATGAAAGCCTAATAAATTATTTAATAATATTTTTAACATTTACATTTCTCGTTTAATTCTCGCCGGAGACTTTAATTGGAATAATTTTCCAAGTATCAGTAAGTACACAGGATGATTTATAAGAATATAACTTATTTAAACGATGGTGTAGTTAATATTGTTAGTATTTTATATTATATAAATAAATATTTCGTACAGTAGAAATCATCAACTTACGATCGCAACCGTTTAACAAAAATAATTGCAATAATTTCTAAATAGAGATATATAAGCAGAGATATATTATTTATTTATATCTACACACTTATGGGCTATTCTAACATGAATGCCTACATACGTATAACATTTTAGGATTAATCTGACAAACAGTTATCTTATATCCAAAACTTAAAAGGATTAAAAAACTTCTTCAAAGTTATATCTAAACGGCCTCTTGTTTATCACTTTAATGACCCATTTTTGACCCTTAATTAGAGAATCCATTGCACCGCCCCATGCACATATTGCGTAACAGATGAGACTTTGACAAAGTGTTTAGTAAATCTTTTTTAATAAAGTGATGTTCATGAAGCTGCATAAAATTTTGTAAATATAAATTAATTTTCTCACTTTGGAGCTAACTCGATCGATATGAGAAGTCCATGGTAAATTTTTATTAGGTATTAATCCAAGATAAATTATCTCACTCATTTTTTCAATTATGTCACAATTACATATTTGATTTGAGTCCGAAATCCATGTATGTATTTTAATAGTCTTTGGGATGAAACGGTGTTGTTAGTAGGTGATTGTCTACAATAGATCCGAACCGAAGCATCGATAGGCAGCCAGATAGCATGTAATACTATCTTTCTGGCTTTTGCTGTTTTTGAAGGTGGCTCCGATGCCGAGCAAGTCTAAATCTCTGCAACCGCCCCAAAACGACGCGAGCGCTCATGAATAAAGACAAATTTATCCAAATTGTGGTTTGCCTCAGGTGTCTAGATAGGTGCACTGTTATTCGAAATCGGGAGGAACATTGGTCATCACCAGGACTCAAACCCGAAACATTCTATAATCAGTAAACAGCTTTACCAATTAAGCTACAATTAATCATATAAAAGTCGGCATTTTTCATCAACATTATTTATCATATTAGTTGGAAGTGACCATCTTTTAAATTACTTTGAGCCTTTGAGTAGAACACCCTAGATAGTACCAGGATTCTCAGCCTATTTTATTATATCTCTTAGTGATGACTATATTTTTATGATTAATAGATTTTTGTGAGTATCTTTCTAAGTGATTTTTCTAAATTTGTTTCTTTATTATAGTTTATATAAAAACTACACCGTTTAGATTTTTTTGTGAACAAACCAAGGGCAGGCCGTGTAGCGACTCGAATAAAATAGCGGCAAAAACAAGAGTGAACCTTACTGTAATAGCCTTTACACCGACTGAATTCTGGCTGCGTCAAATTAAGATATCTTTTCACTGCTTGGGGGCTTTTCTTGCGTGCAGGATTGAGATAGCACAAAATAACCTGATGTGGTAACAATATACTTTGATAAACAGAGCTTACAGTTATAAGTACAATGCAAGTTATTTGTTTCGAGCTACGGCTCAGATGCGAGATAGCGCGCCCAAGAGCCCGGCGATCTTTTATCCATTTCACTCGCATCAGACGTGCCAGCATGCGCGCGTCACGCATTTGCTACATTACATTTACATAAATTTGCTATATATTTGTATTTTAAATAACATTTTCTTGAAATTTATGTTTCACGATGTAGTTTATAAAACAAGAGATTTCCGTTTCACATTTTTGTATTTCAATTATTATTGTATGTTATAGATCGTCATTACTTTTACAAATAAAATAAAAATATAAAAATAAAAAAAAATTCTAATAAACTGATGTTCTGGTGCAATATTCAAACTCTCATTACGAAATTCACGATACGTTTGCTACGATAATTTGATTGTTTGAGCAATATACACAACAAATATTTGAACAAATAAATTCTCTGGCTATTTTAATAGCTATGACTATTACAATTCCTTATACAAAATGCTTAATTTACTGCGAGTTATCAGGGATATGACACACCCTGCTGACCGTCATGTAAAGCACCGCGACCCTCTGGCGGTGGCTACCGCAAGGTCGCCGTGACCCGATATTAGGTGTGTTACTGCGCCTCGGCTAACCGCCGTAAGGTGGCACTGTCAGTCCGCCTTAAACTATTAAAAATTCATAATGAACATAGAACGTTTTAATAAATTGTTATGATAATTAAAACATTTTATCAAAATGAATCATCCATTGTCAATACTCAAAGAAAATTTCACGAATTTTTACTGGTTTAAATGTTGTATGTGTCTCGAGCTCCTCAATACAACATATAATCAAAAAAAATAGAAACGGATTATATAGTGTAAGATTTGGCAAAGTCTGACCAGAGCTTGAACTGCACTTGATTTAACTACACCTGATTTTTTCTTTGGAGCTATATGCATAGAAAAGTATCTACAACAGCAACATCATCAAGAAATCGAACAAATTATCCCCGAAATGTGTCAAAATATAAAGAAAAACGAGATTCAAAGAGCTCATATTTTTGCAGCATCTAAATGTAGCCCTTTGCTTGGTGTTATTTTATGAAACAAATCGTTAAAAGTTAAATAAACGATCTATGAATAATTGATTAAAATTGTTTAATTTAAAAAGTTATTCAAAAGCAACATCAGCCCTTTATTGTATTTACATTTCTTATATTTCCTATTTTAATCGTTTGTATTTTATCGTATTTCTTTTCTTATTTAAGTAGGGGCATCGATTTAAATCTACTGCCAGCAAAGCCGCTACTATCCGACGAACAACAAGCAGCCAACTCAGTCTGGCCCGATTGCTCTCCGACGACGCGCATTCCGTTTTGCTGCATGCCACAAGTCTCGCCCGGTGTTCGAAAGCCAAACGCCGTTGATTCGCTCCTCTATTCTTCCTGTTTTATTCTCTAATCAAAAAATGACTCTACATCATTACCATTCCCCACAAAGTACATACATACATATTTTGTTACTTTATTATAATTTGTATTATTCATATGGCGAATCGGACCTTGCGCAAACAACCCTAGTACGCTGGAACAAACTTATTATTATTATATAAAAAAAAGACCCAATATGTGTGTGCCAAAAAACGAAAATATACTCGGTACAAAATTTAGTAAAATAATTTTAAAGTGTCAAATGTTCACGATCCTCGAGACATGTCAAATAGTGAAAAAGATCGTATAATTTTATCTACATAGTATAAAGCAAAGATAACTTAAATGAATAAGTATGTACTAATCTCTACCAACGCGTTCGTCTTGCACGAAAATATTCATTAAACTGGCTTTCTTGTCAGCAAATACTTTTTCTAGACTGTCAATTTATTTTAATTTAGTTTTTCTAGAACTTTTAAATTGCTATTATTTCAACTTTCTAATTTGTAAACAATATAACTCTACATAAACACAAAGTTAACCACAGAGTAAATCTGATAAATTTTATTTCCTCCTACGAAATATAATATATAAATTTGATATATTTTGACGTCACAGATATTCAGATTTTATACATTTAAGAAAATGTATATTTAAATGAGAGTACGAAAATTATTTTTATATCGTTTTATCCACTTTTAAATAGATTTTAATATACAAAAATAATTACTAGAAACCGACTATCATAGTTGACCTGTTGGCTGTAGTCTATGGTGACCAATATCTCGGAAAATAACCTCTTTAACGTTTTCAACTCGTAAGTCTACCCTCAGAAGACATTGCAAACCCGACCAACAACTCGCAAGTCTATTTATTATGAGACACCAACATATATTGTTCATTAAAATGTGAAAAACTCTTAAATGGTGGCGTAAATTGTTTTTCTGGGGTTTAAAAGTAAATGTAATAAATGCGTATATTTTGTACAAGAAAACAAAAAAAAAATAGAAAAATGAGATTCCGATAACCCATTTGCGGTTCCAGAGGATACTTTCAAATCAATTAGTAAGTGATCATCGCGGAGGCACAGCCAATATTAGAGGGCGGCCAACGGCCATAGATCAGGAGCAACGGTTAAACGGCAAACTACAGATTCCAGTCCTAAATGAACGCTCCCAAGACTGTGCAATGTGTTCGAATCGAGGTGTTAAGGGCAAGCGAAAACAAACCAAATATATTTTCGAAACTTATGAACGCAATTCAGGACTTTATGTTGGTGATTGTCTTAAACAATATCATACCATGTCAAATTTTAGACTCATATATTGTTGATAGAATGCCAGCGCACCACGCCACCAGCTAGACTCAGTCTGTGGGTTGATAAAGAGTGGCGTCAGAATACCTGTCTCAGATGGATACGGGTGGTCTGAATAATACAAAACACTTTTTAACACTAAGAACAATTTAATCACATAGTATAAACAAAACCCGACATTGTGAGCACGAGCAGAGTCTTTCATCTTTTTTACGCGCCTTAGTTCCATCCACTGAGTGTGGATGCTATTGGTTACGAAACTGACACTAGGTTCGAGGTTGAAATGTTACTCGAATCACACTTGGCTGCCATTGTGTCGAGGTAACCGGGATCTCGGATCGCTACGGGGCCTGATCAAAGCATCTCTCGACTTCTGGAGGCTTCCAAAAGGCTCTATCTTGACGTTACGGCGTGGACAGTGCTCGCCTCGCTTTCATTGCACGCTCGCAGCCTGTCGCTCGTTCCCGCGGAGAGTCCTTCCTTCCTTGACTTTCACGGGTAAAACAAGGCCCAATTATCTCTTGCAATTATTTCTGCCGTGAAAATAATACTTCAACTTTGTCGCTATCCGTCGCCATTTCCCTATTCTTCGGCGGAGCGCCGCCCGGCGCTCGCTTCACGCACCTCTCAGCCCGCGCGCTCGCACTGAAGTCCCCTCTTCTTTCTCGAACTTGCTTCACCGACCGGGCCTACTAGGCTCGGTATGTGGCTTCGTGCATTTATTCGAAATGTCACAATATATATTTTTTTTAATTAAGTGTTTGTTATAAAGAATCTAATTTTAAACTTTAAATATTAATGTGATTAGTAAAATGTACTTATGCACTCTCCAGCTATACTGCGTCCCGGAAAAATGCAGAGAAAATAAAAGATAAAATACAAATAATTCAAGTACATTATTCGACAATTTTAATAATTCAAGTACATTATTTCGAGTAGGCTGCATGGAAAAGAGCAAACAATTTTGAGTGCAAACGGTTAAGTATCTATCAATCAACGGCACGTACTAGGCATGGACTTACCTAAGTATATTGCTAATAACGATGCTTCAGATGTACGATGGTCGGTATTATAACTAGAGATTATATTCACCTAAACTGATGTAGCTTTGGCCTGACAGAAAATAAATTTTTTTTTTTTTTAAATGTTTTGATGTTAAAAGAAGAAGATTGTATAACAGTACGTGCTATTATACTTTCTTATTATTTATATTATTCTTCAAGTTAAAAATATTATAATATAAAGTTATACCATGTGTAAATGTAATAGAATGCGTACATTCATGTTCGCTTCAAATTCAGATGTACACTTAGTAGTTGAAAATATTTTAATATGCGTATTCAAAATTCCGCGCGGTGCGAGCGAGATCAGGAATGCGTTTAATTCGCAGTTTGGGATAGATAAAAATATGCGAACCACATGCGCATTCTTTATTTGTTTTATTAAATTTTCTGCTAGATAGTTCTACAAAGGTTATCACATTACCATGAGAACTTTTAATTATTTGTGCTTGAATATACCCAGTTAATTATAGAAAAGCACAGCTTTTTTAATTGGTATGTTTAAATATGGGTTCACGCACATGGGCGCCGCGGCTGGCTTGAATAAATCGCAATCTGGAAGTCCAATTTTCGACCACTTTTTGGAACAGCTGGGACCGCGTATCGGCAATAACGCGACGAATGTTGGCTTTCAAGTCATATATCATCTCTGGTCTATCGGCGTATACTAGCGACTTCGCATATCCTTACAGAAAATAATCCAAAGGTGTTAAATCACGCGATCTTGAAGGCCAATTGACAAGTCCATTACGCTATGCGCTCATTGAATGTTGCCTTCAATGAATATATTGTGGCGCGCGCTGTGTGGCATATTGCAAAACCACAATTATTCTACATTAATGCCATTCAATTAGGGAACGAAAAAGTTAGTAATTATGGATCGATGTCACTCTCCGTTGACTGATGTTCTAGCCGGCATTATTTTTGAAAAAACAACAGCTTCTTCGGTGCGCACTGTACGACGTATCTACGGATGCGTATTATCAATGAGAGTATGCGTGGTGCGAAAACGATCTATGGTTATTCGAATTACTTGCTCGGATGGACGATTATGTCAACCGTAAAATGGACGAAGCGCGCGATAAGTTCGAACGAACTGAACCACGATTTTCAAAATAAATTTGCACAATTTGTAAGTCTATTCATGGCGAAATGACAATCCGAACTGAGCACAAATCAGCTGTCAGCTGTCAAATTGGCTGTCGCTGAAAAAAGTGTTGCCAATTTGAAAAACAAACCTCTAAAAAGACATCCTTTATTTATCGGACGAACAATTGTTTATCTATATAACTATTCACTGTTTAATTCATTTCAATTCAACATCCACATAACTAAAAAAAAAAATCCGTGAGGTAATTAAAATTATAATATTTTCGTAGAAAGCAATCACTTTGTGGTTTTACATATTATATTAAATAAAATAACAATAACTTTGTATGAAACCACGAAATTTATTATACGTCGACCGATATAATATAAAACCAGTAATGTTTTTTCATTATTTTCTTCACAAATCACTGTATCTTAGTGATTTGTTTCATACCGCACTGGGACTATTGAAGAATTTTTGATAATCTGTATATTGTGTAAGTGATTAATGAATTTAAGCCAAAATTAACAAAGTGGTTGCTTAATGTGGGTAGAAAACATGATGAAAGTATTTTGTCATTTGTGTTAATCTAGCTACCTACATATTTTTGTCTCCAACTATATTATAGATAAAAGTCTTTTTGTATAACCTATGATTTAATTTCACAATATACAACATGAAAAACTGTATAGGTAATAGCTTTGGAACAGACCTGTCTAGTAAAGCAATTACCGTTATTTTAAATGTATTCTTTTTATACTAAAAAAACAATTAATTAAATTAAATATTATAAAATCCATCACAGTACAGAGACACGTAAACGGCGTTTTGATCCAATGAAAACTGTGGTTATGACCAATTAATGCAATTAACCAATGCTAATTCATTTTCTTTTCTACCGGAAACAACATTTTTATAAATAATGTTGCTTTCATTATTAGGAATTATGTTGTATTATTGTTTTCATTAATAGGAATGTTGTATTATTTTTTTTATTATTAGGAATAATGTTGTATTATTGTTTTCATTATTAGGAATAATGTTGTATTGTTGTATGTTAAATATATGTTGTATTATTGTTTTCAGTTTTACTGAAATAAAGTTCCTAAATAAGACTAATCAACAAACGTTTCGAAAAAATATATATATCATATTACAAAATGCTGTTGATATTGCACTGGGTAACTGTTGATGTTGCACTAATAACTTGGGATTCTCAGCTTACATTAAATTCTTTATTATAGTTAAAAATCGTATGTATGATAAATAAAACTCGAGCGTTATATTTGACGTTCTATTTTTTTCATAAACTGTTAAGGAAACTTACACATTCACTCGGAATTAATGTCTTTAAAATAGATTGAAACCTCCCTCTCACTAAAAATATTACGAAGCTTCTAGAGACTCCTAGAAGCACATATTGTATTTTCAATAAACATCTCCTTCCACGCGACCTCCCCCACACCACCATCCCCGGGACAAAATTTTATTATCATAATCTACACTAGTAGTCAGAATCTGTTTGTATGTCAGTAATGAGTTTTCCAAATAGTTCTCTTCCCTAACGGAAATCCTAGAATTTTGAACACGGCAATAGTCGTTCATTAAAAAAAATCGGCAACCCATAAATTTGAATCCATAGCAAAAATTTGTGCGTAATATGTGCATAAGCTCATGTTATCCGCAGTGAAAATATAAATAAACCCTTTACTGCATCCTTAGAACATTTAATTTTGCCAGGCAACGCGTGCATATATGTTTAATTGAAGATTCTTATGAGCACTAGTTTATGGAGCTGGTATCTTTTTTATATGTGATATCCTTGAAAAAAATATTTATTATCTAACCTAGCAATATTTTTAAGTGTTCAAGAACACACAATTACTGGATTTTTACCTATAAAGGCACTGTTATTAAATAAATAGCAGGTATCTCATAGAGACGAAGCTATTTTATTATATTTTTTAAAGGAATGATATATATAAATATGGGGGGTAATTACGGGGCTTACGACCTGTCGATAGATGGCGATATTGTAGTGGTACTCAAAGCAAGTCCATGTAATAACATGTACAGAATTTTCAAAAATTTGATAAATATGGAGATTGAGGGGTGAGAATTGTTGAACGTTATATATATGCATAAAGTGATCACTTAAGTCAGCCGAAGGCAGGTCGTAAGCCCTGTAATTATCCCCCATTTTTCTATATATCATTCAATTAAAAAATATAATAAAATAGCTTCGTCTCTATGAGATATCTGATATTTACTTAATAGCAATCTAATCTAACTAAAAGAACTAGACGAGGTGGTGTCTTCTAGATAAACAGACATTGTATATCATAAAATATTATATATATATATAATATTTATATATATTGGAAAGCTGATATAGTGATATAGCTTAGTATAGTGAGTAAGATTAAGAAAAGGTCACATAGGTGATTTGATCATATGGAACAGATAAATGAGAAGAGAATGTTAAGAAAGATATATGACACAAGTGTTGATGGCACCAGAAAACTTGGCAGAATCAGATAAACCAGATACTGAAGGATGATCATGTTAGAAGCCTCAATAATCGACGAGCTTATGTGGGATGGATGTATGAATATGGATAAGGTGAGAATTGTGTCAGAACAGAAGAGTGCGGCGCTCAATCCTGTCTGCCTACCCCCGCAGGGAAACTGCGTGATATATACATATACATATTTCATATTTTGACCGAATCAAGGTTTAAGTTACTTAGCTCTAGAAATTATGCGATTTCATTATAAATATGGATCTGAACAAAAAATAATTTTATATACTTACTATAATATTATACAAATGACATTTATTCTCATTAGGACTTAAGTAAACATAGGCGCGTCGTATTTCCACTCCAAAATACGAGTAATCACGGCTTTACATACTGCGTCCGCGTACATTGCTGCAAAGTACACAATATAAAACGAACATTAGTTCGTCTCTTATCACTGATAATGTAAGCCGAGCGAAACCACGGAACTCGGTGTGAATAATGGCTGTTAAAACAACATACACTGGTAGTTGCACAGGTTGCATAGCCAACGAACAATAAATATTAACATTTAACAAAGGTAGTCAGTACAACCGGGATTGTGCACCAAAGTTAACCGCCGCGCTGCGTGACAGCATATAATTTGTATAACGATACTAAATATTCAAATATCTACATTGGTATCATACCGCATGTTCGTAATTTTCATTGTTCATATTTTTTTCACGAGACTCTGTGGCTATTTGAACTGAACTAAATCGTTAGCTTCTGTCACTTTTTGGCGCTGAAGTCAGATTTATAATTTTTGGATAATTTTGGGAAAAATAATGTTAATGTATCAACACATGATCTAATTTGCCAGCCTGGATAAACTTTTTTTTTCTGAAAAAGTGGTTATTAGATGTTGGCAGAAAAGAAACTGGTTTGAAAATATTTATGGAAATTTTTATGTGAACCGAACAACATTTCTTTTTTTAATTTTTTTTTCTCTTTTTCATTTCTTTTCTACTCGCTTCTCTTTATTGTTTTTTTTTTTAACAGAAAAACCATAATATTTTCGTTATTTAAATTATATGATATTTTTGATTTTATGTACATTATTTTGTATGTAAGAGGGTATTGAATATTCCGTATATATATTTTTATTTATTTTTTAATCTGAATTTTTTTTTTCACGCTACATTTCTCTTGAAAACATATGCTTGTGTAGAGATGTGAAGTGTATATTAATAAAATAAAAATTATTATTTACAATAACTCGCATATAATAAAATAAAATTAGCGATATACAAATATTATAAGTTTCTTTTTGGTGTTTTTAATTGCATGTATTATCTTTAATTTTCCTGATGTTTTCGGATAAGCTGTTAAATATTATTTTCCCTAGGTGCGTATAGTGGTGTTGTGCAAAAGATGTGTTGATTTTTGAGCACGAAAATACAAATTTAAACCTAGAATGATTTTTAGTAATAAAATATTTTTTTTTGTTTTTCTTTTAATAGATCTCAAAATGTTGGTACTTGAAATTCTTTAAAAATAAATTTTGTCAAATAATCTTTTGGTTTTTTAATTTTATTTTTATGATAAGTTTGTGTACATTTTTTACTGGAATCAGGCTAGTGTTATATGCTGATCCCCAACTCACGATGGCATATTGTAATATGGATTGAATAAATGCATTTTCTTATATATTATGTTAAAAATACGTATATTCATTTTCTAATCTTTTTAACTACTTGAAAATTTGGATTTTTTTATTAAAGATTTTTATCGATGATTACTACAAAATATTTGATTTTATTAGTTGTTTTTTTAAATTGATCAGTTAGAGAGACAATAATTTGGATTGTGAGTTGCATTTTGTGTGGAGTGTTTACGAATTATGATGTCGATTTTTTTCGGAAAATCATTTAATTTTATTGCAAACGGAATAACGAAGGTTTTTTCACTATTAATGATTAATGATAGTAAATTAATATCTAAAAAGTTTTTAGTTGTGTTTATATCTCCGGTGGCTTTTAATTTTACACTTTCCCAATTAATTTCACTTATTAGGATCGTGTCATCAGAATATGAAGTATTTTTTAGATAGTTTCTAATCCACAATAAAACGATATCTTTTAAATCAATATTATTTAATTTCTTCAATAGTTTCTGATGTGAAATTCCGTCGAACGCCTTTTTGAGGTCAATTAGTATTCCGGCACATTTTTTCCATGTCTCGTATATGGTTGAAGTTTCATTAGTTATTGCATCTTGTGTGCTAAGTGATTTTCAAAAACCGAACTGATTACTATTCAATATTGTATTATTTTCTAGAAATTCTACTATTTGCTTTTTAACAATTTTCTCAGAATTTTACCTTTGTTAGAAATTAGAGAGATGGGCATATAATTGCAGACTTATAATGGGTTACCAGATTTCAAAATAGGTGAGATGTTGTTGTTTTCTTGTTGTTCGATGGAAACAGTCCCTTTCGCAAACTTGGATTGATCGAATATATTAGAGGTTTTATCAAGTGAAGTTATATAGATTTTAGCATTTGTATTGTAATATTATCGAAGTCTGGAGACGAACCTTCTTTCATATTTTTTGTTATTTTTAGAATTTCTATTTCTGTAGTTGTATCAAAATTAGATAATGTATTTTAATCCGGAATATTTTCAATTATATGATTTTTCGGGTTAGTTGGTTTACGAATACAGTTCGCTAGATTATTTCTGACATTAGCTAAAAATTAATAAAAAATATTTGCACGTTGTTTAGGTTGCAATTTTACATTTATAATATTATTATCATATTCGATATACTTTATGTTATCTTTTTTTTAATTTTTTGCATAGCTTAATTTACCGTTATCTATATTAGCTTAGGATTGTTTTCAGCAAATAGTATTTTATTTCAGATTTTTTTTTTTACTTTTTTTAATAGTGGTAGTTAATTTGTTTTTATATTTCATGTAAATCTTTGCTTTTTCATCTTCAGAATATTTTAATGTAGTTTTATAAAGTTTTTCTGTGTTTCTAATAGATTTAACGAGCCCTTGTTATAATCCATGGTTATAAATGACGAAATTTTGAATTTGAGTGGAAGATAGTTTCTTTGAATAATTTTTTTATGTGTCCTGCCAAGATATTTTCAAAATTATTCGAACTTTTCATCGCTTTTTAAAACAGCGTGCCAGTGTTCGTTTTTTAATTTTTCTTCTAGCGTACTCATACTTAAAGTTGTTTTTTTGGTTACTAATTAATTATAATTAATTTTGTTACCGTACAGAAATATACATGTGTTGTGATCGGTTACATTTGTTTTCCAAATTATTCATATTTGGGGATCATGTTTGTCTAAATATGATCTAAACAAGAAAGGATTCGACCGTTCATTTCTCCAGTACTTTTGTTTATGCAAGATGTGAAGTTTATTTCCGCCATACAATTTAAATATTCACTTTTAATATCATTTCTATGTTTTCATTAATGTTTATATTAAAGTCTCTTGCAATTATACACAAGTTGTTTTTTAATTTTATCAGAATGGATTAGAATTCAATAAAAAAATGAATGAATACTTGCCCCGTGGGTTGTATAAATTACTAGTAGGTAGTACATCTTTTATCTCACGTTTGAATTGAATTTCAATGCAGTTTGTAAGATATAGTTGATGCTCAGTAATTTAACAATACTCAATTCATTACGAATAAAGATTACGATACCATAATTTTTATTTATATCTATTTTAGTTGTAATTTATAATAATTATATTCCGGTAAATGGTATTGTGGCAATTCGTTATTTGTGAATTTTTCTGTTAAAACTATGCAGTTGTTATGTTTTCTTCTGAAGCAACTGAACTGGACGTGTCGATGGTGCGACATCAGTAATCGACCCAGTCTTTTCGAATTTTTCGATTATTTTCTTCACAGTTGATGCACTTGGAACATTTTGATTACTAAATATTTCATTATTTTTAAAATTATGTTTAACAATAAGAATGCGTTGTTGTATCGAATAACCATCCGTTTTTAATAATGGCGAATTATCGACCATCGAACTGTCATAATGGTTTGACTGTCAAAGTACAACAGCAAAAATGACGTCAAATTAAAATTTTTCGCTCTTGTTGGGACACCCTTTACATCTAGTGTTGGTTTATCTCTCTTAGAGCCTAGATTTCTGACGCGTAGATAAGCACTGTTTTATAAAAGTTTTATACGATAGTATCTTTATTCTTCTGAACATCGTGTTCAATTTCAGCTGTTTTTGTACACCAAAGTAGCAACGATTAACCCTCACAATGGTTTTTATATCTACGTCAGTTTTTTTTGTATATATTAATAGTACTTCATACCTCAATACTTCAAAGAAGTATATTCCGGCAGTAAATAAAAACATTCGATCAATTTACGTGTAATTTTAATTATTTAAGTAAATTAATTTAATACAAATTATATTGTACATACATCTGTCGTTCCATTATTTTAAAGCCATCTTCTTTATATTTAAGGTATTTCAAATACCTTTTAGTAATCCGATAGGAGATTCCAGAATTTATTATGAATTAATTAAAAATTAATTATCAATTAATTCTGAAAAATTGCAACTTCACAATAAGGATGTGTTCTTCAAAATAATTTTTACTATAAGCTTACAATAAAAGTACGTTAATAATTTATGTAACAAAAATAATGTCAATCGTCGAATAACTGAATAATAAGTGATAAAGGACGGAAAAGCCTTCTCAAAGTTTGACTTCTTTGAATCTTAATATCTACAAACTTTACAGGATTTATAAGCTCTTAATACAATACCACATAAAAATTTGAATAAGTAAATCTCACCATTCTTTTCTTGTCCATAACAAATTTTTATTTTAAACGGAAATTATGTTTTTAGACATTTTTAAATAAATACAATACTATAAATAAAAAAACTAACTTTGTTTTAATCACTAGTTAGAGTTTATTTTAAATAAATACAATAATTTTTGTAACTAATTTTTGAACTTCACTCTTCATCAGGATATGGTTTTGCCATTAACCGAGCGACGGAAATGAGCCTGCGGTTGCCGACGATGGCGTTACCTAAATTCGATACAATCGCTGGGTAGAACTTTATGACGCCTTTCGGTCGCTTACCCAGTAAGATCCTGCCTGGATCTGTTCTGAATCCTGATTGAATTGAATTGGATGTCTTCTCTCTGACCACTTTATTGCTACTGATGGTAGGTACTATGGTAGAGAGGATACCCCAACATAAATAATGCCCGATAGGTGTCGCCTTAATATACATTGTATGTATTCAGCTGCTTTAATAAAATAAAAAAATTATTGAACATATTAAATAAAATTAGAATGTATTATTAAGGAGAACATATTCTTATTGTGAAGTTATATTATTATAGACCTATGTTCTGAATAATTAATTACAAGTCTCCTCAATAATATAAGTTGTATCAATGTGTCCAAAATTTAATAAAAATGAATTGATAATTCTGGCGTCTGCTATCAGATTACTCAAGGTATTTGAGGTTCCGTAAAAACAATGTTGATGGCTTTCAAATAATGGAATGACAGATGTATTAATTTGAAAAAGTGTAACATATAGGTTCGAAAATTTGTCATGAAAAATACTGACCCTATGGCACAATCGGTAGTGTACTTCCCCGGATTGGAAATAGAGATCCAGATTCGAATCCCGGCAGCGCAAAAACAATATTTTTTGACAAAATTGATTTATAATTAATACATTAAATTAGTATTTAAAATAAGAATGTTTTCACAACCATATTGATCTCTCTATACGACGTTTCCGATACTGACGTCGAATACATATGGCAGAATAACTCAGAAAACTCTACACAGAAGAAAAAATAATAGAAATGTTATGCTTTTACCACGTATTTCAAATGATAATATATTTATTGTTAAAATTGACAGTATTTTAATCCTGATCTTCTGTCGAATTAAGCTTCAAACAGAAACGAGGTTAAATAAGAACGGAACTGTTTGAGAATTAAGCCACGAATTTATGCTAGAAATATGAATTCAAACTCTGACATTCTCCTAGAATAATTTATTACGTAGGTATGTTAGATAGCGTTCTCTAACCAAGAGTAGTTTCGCTGAGAGACTAATAAATTGTAATCATATGACACGATATTTTAATAAGTAATGCTATTATATTGAAAACGAGCTGAACAAAACTATCTTGGCGTTATATTTTCATGTCTAAATTATTATTTTATGAATTTGTGCTACTTCAAAATATACATACAACACTCGGAATGAAACTAACAGGTGTCTACGCTCAATTACTTCATTCCGAAAATTAATAAAATATACGCGTATAAGAAAATAAAAAACATAATTTATTCTAAAGCGAGATATAGTAGGTACTACAAAAAATAATCTAATAGAACATAACTTAATAACGTAGATTATGAGAGTGTTTGGTACTCATTCTCATAAGGTAAAATTTTATAAATGTGAATAAAAATTCATATTTACAATATTTTAGTTATGGATACAACAATTCATCTTCTTTAGATTCATGTTATTTATAGTATAAAATACTAGCTTATTATGCTGGCTGTGAAGAGCTGTAAACAAGCTGTACTGCAGCTTATAAAAAACAACATAATATACAGAGAGCATACGTACGTTATTTTCATCAAAAGAGTTCTCCTTCATGACCAGCAATATTGACCTTGGTGTGGTGTTTCCAAGTACATTTTAAAAAACCACCCCACCCCACTCATATAAAATTTTATTTAAAAGAAAACATAAATTCTGATTTTTATTGACCAGTGCATTTCCATTATCTCACAGAATACTCCAGAACTCTTGTAAGGTATGTTTAAAAGAACAAGTACTTGTCAATATGTCTCAATTTCTTCTTGAGCTGAAGATAATTTTTTATGGAGAAATCTGAGAAAAAAAGCCAGGCATTCTGCATTCACTTAGGTAACATTGAAAAAGCTCGCATTTATAAAAGTAAAAATGGAGTTCATATACAAGTTTTTATTTGTATCTAGTGTATAATTTTTTTTTTTATTTATATTACGAAAAACATTGTTAAAGAAAAATAAAAATTATAAAATTATTTTATGTAACTTATGGCCCACTTGTACAATTGGTGGTTGATTATTTTAAAACAGAAATTATCTATTAAAATTGCATTGTTCTGTTTGTTATATTACCTGCTATCTCTTTATATCATCAACACATTATTACTAATGAGATCTATTTGCAGTGCGTAGTTTCCAATAAAGTGATTCATTGACCTACCTGTCGTTGTGTATTTGACCGGCAACGTGATCGGCTTTAGTCAATTTTGAATCAGAGACAACCTCTGTGATTTAACATGGTTTAGTAATCTATTTGTCTTGTGCACGTTCACATAATCTAATACCCAATATATAGACCGTTACACCACTCGAAGCCTGTTTGCGGAGAGCTTAGCTTAGCTTAACAAGCGTATCTGGTAGAATGCATCCGTTAACACTTGATACTTCAGGCCAATTGAGGTAGGACTAAATAATGTTGAATAACTTCCCCAAACTAGAACTCTTAGTACATATCCCAATTTACGCGATGGGTAGAATCACAAATTGAACGCCACAATCACTTTTTAATATCCAAAGTCAAATTAAATGTCATGGATGTGAAATAATCATAATAATATATTATTATTACCTAGGTTTTATCACCTACATAAAAATCAAATCCTCTTGTGAAAGTCTACCGCCTCTACAATCATCAACACCGCTGAAGACTCCTGAACGCACCTTGCAGATACCTGGGCGTAAAATAGAGTACACAAGCGCCTCAAAAACACGCCCGGTACTGACGACAATATGTGCCAATAACATGCGCCTACAACCAAAGAAAACCGGCTCTTGGGTGTTACTCCTCTCCCCGCTATCTTTCCGACCACAAGTTTTATTAACTACACATATCTTTAATGTACGATCTCATTTCTTCACAATTCTGTATAACTGTGCTCAATAAACTTATGTTAACTGTAAGTAGTCTTCCTCTTCTCCAACTTACTCTAGTTTAACTATACATACGCAATACATTTCCGTGACTATCATTAAACGAACTCGTGTAAGATGGGTGATTACTGGGACACTCAACATTCACACCACAACAAATCCTTCTTATTAAGCTGCCGTACTTCTTCACCATCTTTAAACATCAATCCACACAAAGCATATATCTCATAATGTTTAATACATCTTACCGGTGATCGTTACTCATATCCCCATAATCTTATTATTTTAAATCCACATTAATTTAAATTACCTTACAGCAGAATTGCAACGTTTCAATTTTGTCAAATACCTGAAAGTTGATTTCTTTATTAATTTTTGAGAGAAAAACCTTCAGAATCAAAAGGTGATATAATATATACACTCTTGAGAGGATTTGACACTTCTCTTCATTGATATATGTATGAATTTCCTATTTAACTTTCATTTGTGACGGATGGACATTGAAATTAGAGTTTTATTTATAAGAACTTTAACGCTTTATAATTAGCAGATCATTTAAATGGTGCAAAAAAATGTTTCCAAATATACACAGGGCTGTCCATAATTTCTCATATCCTACTTTGTTATGGCTCATTTTGCAAAATAAGTACTCTTAATAACGGGTTCTGCCTTAATTCTAAATTTCTACGTAAATATTCATAAAATATTTTAAAGATAGGACAAAAATGAACGTAGATATCGATCGACTCAGTATAAATGCCACCTTTTACACTTTTTGTTTGTGAGTGGCGGATATTCAACTTCCGGAGCAGGATAAAATAATTAATATTTGAATATTATTTAAAAACTTCTTCGTCCTTCCACACCCCACCATTCTACTCGAATAAGTTAGCAACAAACTATAATTAACTTAGTTACCATTTACAGCCGATGATGAGAGAGATCCGAAACTATAGTGGTTACTAAATTTAAATAATCATGTTATATCATAAAATAACTAATAACAATTATATAAAAATAAATAATTATTAGATCTGTATTAAATAAGAACAGTTCAAAATTGGATTAAAAAATTTAAAGGTGGATAACGCGGTATAATCTACGCGTTCCTTTTTGTTCCGGTTTTTGTTAAATTTGACAACAATATTCTGAATAATCTTGTAGATTAGCCAGAACTAATGGTGGATCAGATTTTAAAGAGACTGAATTCATGACATGAAACTGTTTTTAAGACTTAAGACTAAGGCGAAAACTTTACTAAAATTAACATGAATACTGTCCATGTTTTTAAAGTAGGTACCACGCGAACCACTGGAAACAAATCGCTAATAACAAATAAAAATTTGTGAAATATTTATTATAATAGAAGATAAAAAGAAAAGAACAAGTAGTTTTTAGCAACAGCAAGATGTGGATTACATACAAAACTCTTGTTTAGTTACTCGTTTGATGGAGAACGTACATTGTAATATAATCGACAACTATCACCAGAAAACTGGGAATTAGTAAAAAAATTCCGTTAGTGAATATTTAAAAGGTTTGGTTTCCAAAATAACGTTAGACTGGATACGGGCAACGTTACAGAAAATTAAAGCCTTTAACTGGAAACATCTTTAATCTCCAGATATTGCCCGAGTAACTAACTAGCACTTATTTTTAGATATTTAGAATTTTTATATGAAAAAATAAAACATTCAGTGTAATGTCGAAAGCACTATCAAACTTTTGTGCTTCGAAACTGATTTTTTTTATATTAACCTGTGTACACATTACGTCGAAGAGTGTTTTCAATGAAAAGTTAGTTTTATTATTAGTAGGTATAGTTTTTAAATCTAAAATTAAACAACTATTTCTTTAAACAAAATGTTCGTACATAAACGGCTATTTTTTATTTTTTTATATATTTTTGTTACTTATACGTTACTTCATCTTCTTTATCTAGAAAACCCGATTATATGAATAATTTATTTTTTCATGAGTATAAATGACTTTCGCAATCTACATAACTCTGAATTGTCTTCCATGGGTGCACTGTTTATAATTTGATTTAAAGGTGTTAAACCGCAGAACCAATATGATTTGTACGATTGTATCTGTGAGTTTAAGAAATATTTATGTTAAAAGTGTCGGATATTTTACTTTTCTATCTTAATTTTCATATTTTATTGCATTTAATTACAACATTTTGTATTATTTAATTTAGGTAAAAGCCGGAGTCCAACAGGGTTCTATTCTAAGCCCATTACTATTTAACCTAGCTATAGATTACCCGATAAAAAATATTTCGAAACCGGCTCTAAGGAATATTATTGTTTACTCTGACTACATTATTTTAATCAATGTTAACTAGCGATTCCTTCTACACAACTGGGATTAAAAGTTCACCAATAAGATGGCAAAGATAATGAAATAAAATATATCGCTGATTAAAATAGTACATTGTATTTTATTTACCTTTACCTAGTATGAAAAAAACATGCAAGAATTTATATACCGACCTGAAAGCCTCCCAATTTGTAAAGACCAATCGCGATTTGCCAACAATTTCGCAACTAAATATGTTTCCTACAATTAATTGTCGTTTGACAATGTTATCATTTTTGGGATGTTTTATTTGTATTGTACAGTACACCCCCACATCAAATGAGATAAATTGTTCATCACCCCCCACCCTGCTTCCACTGATATCAAACAAACAAACGGGTATAGATAAATACACACTAAAATCATGAATGGTAAGAATTCATAATAAATAAACGAACTGTTTACTGGATATTTCAAAATGAGAAACATCGACCATGAGCTGTTTCTGAAGTACAAATAAACAATATAATACGAGATAGCTGGAGCTATCTCTAAACAAACAAATAATTAATGTTTTTTTGTCATGTTTGATTCCTTTGTTTGTTTCATATATATTTAATATCAATTAAAAGAGATTTCATAAAAATTATTGTAAAAAATATTATCATTACATATAACACAAACAACTCACGGAACGTTTTTCCCAATGAAAAAAATATGATTTATTTGTATCGACTGTGTTTTTCATGATTTTATATATTTTTTAATCTGTTCATATATTGTATTGAATTTGGATTGTTCCAATTTATTGCTCAGTAATAATATCATAACTATATATTGGGTGTACAATATTTTAAGGGTTGATACATATTACAAATATAAGTTGAAAATATTTAAACTGCATATGCCTAATCTCAATCATGTCGTCAGAGATAAGTTTAAGGGATCGATTGTAATATGTTGTTGATTCCAAATTATTTATTTAACACAAAAAATAGAAGGTCATCGAAAATCGAGAGACCGAACTATTAGATTTGTTAGATGATTTACACTTGAATAAAAAATGTTGAATAATAATTGGTTAATTACGCAACAACAAAAATTTTCGAAGTACGTATACTAAAAGTTTAACATGATGTTGTATAAATCTCATACAATAAGATTTTCTGTAACGGTACAAAATTTGTACATATTTCTTGAACATTTTCGATTCGTAATTTAGTCAGGTTTCCACCCATAAAATATTATGGACTGAACCTTTTACACCCTGTATAGTACTTAAATAAAAAATATATGAAAATAGTAAAAAAAAAAAATTTCTTCATGAATATTATTATACTTACAAATTATTTTCATTAAAATGAAAACACGTTTTTATTTGATATTTTAATTTCTGAATACGTTCTGTTATATTTTAAAATAAATCAAATTAATCAATTAGAATGACGCACAGAAAAAAAAATTAGGAAAAATATTTGGTTTCCACCGAGATACGATCCCGGTACTTTTCCCATCTGGAATCAGGCGTTACTATATATTCGTATAACGTATATTCCGTAGTCTTTACAAATATATACATCTTTTATTCCATTTTTAAAAGCAATTATTCATTTCAATATTAAATTGATTGATTTTAAAGGTATCATTTATAAAGACTACAGAAAATAAGTTCCAAACTTTTTCAATATTATAATTTTTTCTGTATTTTTTTTTTACCTGATTCGTTTGAGTTATTTTCAGTTTTATAATATGTGTATATGTTGTATATTATGTACCGTATTTCCTTGATTATAAGAAGCGTGTTTTTTTTTCCTATTTTGCTGTCAGGGAATTCAAAGTGCGTCTTATAATCGCTTTAAAATTCTTCAGTCGTGATGAATCATCACTCATTACCAGTAGTGGGAGATATCTGTTAGCCAGGCCCAGTAGACCAGGTAATAACTACCGTTAAATATGTTAGCAGAAGACTACATTATGATACTGCATTGAAAACAAAAGTGTTTCGGAAAAATCGGACACTGAATCTGAAGAAATTTCAGACTCTGATGGTGATAGTACATATGTAATATGCCTATTTTTAAATCCTTTCTATTTTAATTGTATAACTGTCTGTTATAATAAAGTTTACATAATTTGTAATTACTTAATTAATCAATTACTTAAAGATAATAATATTTTTTATTTATTATCTTTGTTTTATTAACCACAAAGGTAATAATGCTAATTTTAAAAGTATTAAAGAAAATAACTGTAAAATTTTAAACAAGCACATCATTAAGACTTAAAAACAATTTTAAAATCTCTAAATGTAACATCAAACACTATCAGCAAAATTTTATATACTTAAAGATAAAAAACTTAAATAGACCCCCTAAACAAATTAAACAGATAAAGGACATAAAAGAACTAAAAAAATAAATTAAAGGAACACTTCGGAAGCACACAATTAGATAATAAAAAATATTATAGATTACAAATGTACAACTCTCTATATAAATTATTACAGTGTAAGTCCCTCTCCAAGCACAAGAGCTAGTCTCTTTTTTGGAAAGGTAAGCGATTAAAAACTATGTAATTTTAGTAATGTACAATACTCAATTAACTCATATTGTAAAAAATTTCAAAATAATAAAAAAATAATGTTTTTATTTTTTATTATTGATATATAAAAATAAGGGTGCGTTTTATAATCGAGGAAATACGGTCTATATATTTACATCCTATTCGAATAACCTTTCCTATGTGCACTAATTATATGCACTATTAATATCAACTAGTGGAAACTCAAAGGATATATCGATGGCGGCAGATGCTGCAAAGGGGAAAAGTTTCCTACCATAACAAATGGTTTGGCTTTAATATGAAGATGAAGCGATGGCGAGCGAAGCAGTCTGCAGGAAACTTCAGCTCATGTAAACTCCTTCCATGATCATTTCTTGTTCTGCTAATGACTTATCGTTTGTTTGAATCTGGTCTGAGGAGCTAGGTTTTAGATTCAAGTAAAAAGAGACACTTTGTCTTTGACCTTCAGAGAGGGCGCCAGGTGTTGCCAAATATAAATAACATCATCAATAGGGCGATATCCGCTAGATTTGTCATATTTTTTTAAAGTATCGAAAAATACTCAAAAATTATAAATCATTTTCTCTTATGGTCAATTTAAATAATAATGTTTAATTATTTTTTTTAAATACGTTTAATGGCGTCTTGTGAAAATTTGTTAAAACATTTAATATATATGTATAAATATTATGGCCAGTGATACTTTGATCTCTGAGAATCAGTAAAGGCACGTATGTACAGCAAACCACACGAAACAATGATTATAGATTGCTTTGTGCCTACCTCCGCACTGCTTTAAGCACTCTAGAGTCGAATCTCCGAGAGAAATCTTATCCGTCGACACGGGCCATTATACGAGATATTGTGAAAACTGTGTGCTATTGAGATAAAATATGAAACATTAAATAAAATAGGTTTGTTTAAACCTATTGAATGCATGCGATTTTATTTTTTTATCAAATTTGGAAATATTCCATCTATTATGGCCCGTATTTATGGAAGAGATTAATATAAAATTTTCAACTCATGGGATTTTAGTCCCATAAGATTCTTTAAAAACAATCTTGGCTTTCATATCCCCCCATGTACACACCATGTCTCGGAGATCCGAGAGATCCTAATGTCAAATGTTATTTGTTAGTTGAATATTTTTAAATCTCCCGGCAGCAGTCAAAACGAAATAAATAAACAACTTATATTTATGATAATGTTTAACTTTTCTACATAGGTAGTTTGGAAAGATCTGTGGTGATTTTAAGTGACCTTTGTGTACACGTATCTTACCTCGCCTTAATTAACCTTATCTATCTGGTATTGGGATGTATCCCAACTTTCTATTCTCTCTGAGATTATCTCATCGTTTTTCCTTCCGTGGACACGGGTCTTTAAACATATTCTTCGCAGCAGGTATTATATATGGTGTGTATATCTAACCTTTCTGGCCGACGTTTAGAATCCCATTGCAGGATCCATCATTAGGGATTAGCCCAAAAAACTGTACACAGAAGATTCTAATCGAGCGTAAAAACCCAAGAACATTTTTTTCAACTTTTTACATACATATTACATTTCAATTTTTAATATTTGCCAAACTGCAGAACAGTTTTACGCCAATAATTGCGCTTTGGTTAGTAATTTCGGAGTTTTTATGAACAATCAATTTTTTTTTAATGAAATACAACAAAATAAACAAATAATTAGATGAGAATGTATTCATTCACTTTATATTTTAGGGTTCTTACTGGGGTATGATGATAATACATGTTTTAAGTTTAAAGTTCCATCACTCTAAAACTTTTGAGTTATTCTGTTAGCGTACACACTTGTTATTGAAATATTTCAATTTTCTTTACAAAATGTTTCTCTTTAGAAAAAAAATTCAGACAAGATAAAACAAATCGTCTCTCGGTATTGTGAGTTATAAAATTATTTTCTAAATTAAGACTTATCTTTAAATATCGACAGCTGCTCACAGTCTGTACAGCTGCGGAATCTTAAGAAATAATAAATAATAGAACTTCGAAATCACTTTCCTTCGAAAACGTTCGTTCTCAAATATCTTAGCACATTGTAACAGGAGAATAGGCATTCTGTTATATAAACTATTTCGTTTTATTACAGTGTAGCAAACAAATAATAATATCGACAAGACAAGACAAGAGGATTCCAAAAAAATTGGGCCGCAATGCAAAATTGTAATAACCCACTAGGCCCCAGTACTAATACATAATGTATACAGTGACGTGCAGTAGGCACAAACTGAGGTTATGCTGTTTCCAACGATGCTAACTAAGTACACAATAAGTAGGTTTACTAGGTATCAAAAAAAAAAAAATATTTTAAGAACTATTCAATTCAACAAAAAACAGATCAATTTAAATTTAGAATACAATTAAATACAAACTAAATGTATTAATTAGAAAATACACATATAAAATCAATTTTATCGAAAAATATTATTATTAATACAGGGATTCGAACCTAGATGGAACGTGCATTAAATTATAATATTATATTATAATTTGTTTCGATAAAATTGATTTTATATGTATATCTTTATAATTAATACATTTAATTTGTATTTAAAATATCACAGATCTATGTTCTGAATAATTACAACTTCACAATAAGAATGTATTCTCCTTAATAGAATACAATTGTAAATTTACCGCTTTAAAAGGGCAAGTTTTTTTATTGCTCGGTACCATCGTACTCTGTTTCCGATTTGGCTTAAAATATTTTCTACGATTTCTCTTTGGACAATGGATTTACAATGTTTCAATAACAGTGTCCAAATACATCTATTTAAATAACTAGCCTTAAAATTAGCATAGCTGAAACTCATACTCGAAATATGGAATCATATGTTGGAATACACTAAGAGCATGAGAGAACGTATAGTCAGGCAAGTGAAACAAAGAAGTAGTAATGTCATTCTACGCAGTTTTCAATAAGGATTAATCCCTTTCGAAAAAAGCAGGCTTAAACACAAATTGTTTTTAAAATGCAGAAAATCCGCAGACGTCAAGATGCCGACATGGATTCAGTAAGAAAATATTCAATTCAGTACAATTATTATAATGATTGAAAAAAATGAGTGGTAGAAAATTGCGGACTAGAATGCACATGAAGTTGTTATAAATAGTTTGCAAATAACCCACGGCTAGAATAAAAGTCGTGGGTACGTATAGACAAGGTTACGCTAATCAGGTTAATAGTGGCTTAAATTGTATATGGTATTTTCATAATATAAAAATTTATTTATTTATGTATATTTCCCATAACTTTTAGTAATGCACAGTTTTTTTGCTTGTATACAGTTCACGCTCCTGTATATAAAAATATTAAGTATTACACGTTTTTTTCATTAAATACTAAGAACAAAATTAGTCTCGCATTTTATAATATTCACACTTTACTACAAATAAGTAAAATATGTTTTTTAACATATGTGTGCATGTACTCGCAACTGAAAGAAAACTTGTTTCATTTTCAAATCTCAATACCGTATTGCTACACGTGTTGAATTTTCAATGTTGAGATATAATCTTGGATTAACTTGAATCAAAACTCAAGCACACGTATACACGACTTTCGATTTGACTAGAAACATAGTTGTTTGTTTTTCTAATACAACTAATACTGCTAGAATATTATAAGCCGTATATTATTCTTCTTATCAAATAAATATAGATGTCAATATATACTTACCATTTTCATAGCTTGATTTATAAAAATAAGATAATCTTAAATATGAATTAAATATCACAGACCTATGTCCTAAATAATTACAACTTTCACACGTATTCTCCTAATAAGATCATTTTAGTAGTATTCCGACATATGGCTAGAATCTCGAATCACTTGATAACTAAGCGAATTTTTGTATTTAAATCTAATTTTATTTTTCTAATAAGTTGTTTTTCCGCGTAGTTTTTAATGAACCACATTATATTCACATTACCTCGCGTGTAATATTAGTAAAATTTTATTTGAAAATCAAATAATCAAGATTATGTATTGAATTCTCAAATTTTATTTTATTCATTAACATATTTTTAAGGTCGACGATTTAATCATTACGACTTTTCCATCATAATGCTTAAATTTGATTTTTAATTTGTTTTCACCTCCTAAGAATAAAACAAATAAAATTTCTTGATTTAATGCTTAGCCAAGGATTATAATTTAGTATTTTGATCCGAGTTGGTTGATTTACTGGGGTTAATTTTTTTTATAGGGGTACTTAAAAATGTCATATTTTGAGACGATCTTTTTTAGAAAATTGTAAGTCTAAATGTATAACGGGGATATTGTGTGCGGATAGAATTCTAATATTTCAGCAAGTTAAGTGAGTAAATTAATATTTCAGTATACGGTAAATTTCATTTTACCTGTATAAGACTCAGCTTAAAATAAGTTTTATTCTTGCAGGTATGTACTCTCTCAAGCAATTCAATAACTAAATTATCTCTCTTCACTGATTATGATAGATAATACCATTCATAATTATTATACACGTGTATGCAGTAAATTATGTTTCACTATACTGAGTGCTTCTGTATCCAAAGATGTATTATTTAAATTACTTTTTAAACTACATATGTATTACAAATATCTATCTAGTATAATATAACAACCAAAACTATACCCCTTCCTAAATCTCTACAGTTCACTATCCCTACAAAACAAATTACTCTTGTACAAAGCAATCATCCGTCCTATACTCACATACGCAAGCCCCGTCTGGGGTTCAAGTAACACAAAAATTTTAGAATCCAAACAAAACTACATCCTTAGGAGAATCACAAACTCACCCTGGTTTGTCAGAAACACAATCATTCACAGAGATTCAAACATACCCTCACTCAAACGACACATACACGATTTATCGTCTAAATTTTATTCTAAATTAATTTCCATTTCAAACCCTTCCATAAACTCCCTCGGCCTGTATGATCGCTCATCCAATCCTCATCATCTTCGTTACATTTCACTTTTTCACCCTGTTTTTGACCCTATTGAAGAAAATTTATAAAAATATTCTATAAAAACACTCACTTAAAATATAAAAATTTCAACAAATAAAGAATTAACAAAAAATAAAAATAAATTATATTAAAAAACTTTACCCATTTTTGCTACTACTTTGTACAATTATATATAAAGTTAAAATTACCTGATATAAAAAAAAAAACAATTTCATCATGTTCCCCGCATAGGGCTCAGCCCTTATCTCTCTCCCCTTCAACAATCGAATCAGAGAGTATAATACAGTATTGCTTAAAAAAAAAATCTACTCATAACAGTACTGTACTGAAATAACGACTTACCGCACGCTCCGCTCTTTGCTTGCTATATATCCACCAGGGGCGTGTAATGCATCATTTAAAAAAATCCTTTCCGACAATGGCCAAAATAATTAAGTAAATTTCGTCTGTGTCTGTAAGTTTTCAGGTCCAATATTAACAAAGTTGCGCTGTAGTTACAAAGCTTTTAAGTTTTTGACCAGCTACCACTTTGCAACTAGGTAGCAAATCAAACTAGTTATCGAATTTGGACAAAATACTTACCAGGACCATTTTTTAGAAGTGGTTGATCGAAATCTGATAAGAACTATGGGATTTATCGTGTCTACAAAAACCGTCATATCGTGACCCACATGACGGCACCCATGTGATCACTTTGGTACCATTTACGCAATCAAAGAGCTCCACGACTTTTTTTTTAAATATTATTCGATTGGAACGAAAATTTAAACGCTGACAATATAATATCCAATATTTAATATTTAATTTTACTAAAATACTTTCACTGTTGCTTATGTGTCGTAATCTGTTGGATTTATGTTTCATTGGATATATATATGTAGAATACCCCTTGCCCCGCAAATAATGTTCCAAACCCCTCTCTTATATATACACTTCATATCATGTATATTCATTTATTAATTTGTGGTAATATCCCATATAAATATTAAGATTATCATTTTAAAGGAGGATAGTTTTAAAGTCTCCTGATCATGATCGAAATAAGTGCTTTAAAATATTGCGTCCTAAGACCATCTGAAGTTAATAATATTTATATTTTTTATTTATTATCTTTGTTTTATTAACCACTAGAATTGAGTTTAAATACATCTACCGGTTTCGAAAAATACCATTTTCTTCTTCAGGATGTCATAACTAACTAAAAATATATAGCATTGTTTCTTCATCAGAATCTATTTTTAAATTTTTTTTTTTAATTTTAACAAAGATAATAAATTAAAAATATGAATTTTAACCACAAAGTTAATGTTGCTAATTTTAAAAGTATTCATAATATTTGTATTGAAATTTATCTAAAAGCTGTGTATAAATATGTTTCTAGGACATTGCGATAGACCTTTAATATTTTTCAAAATTCAAGGTATGTCATATTTATTTTTTCCATAAATCTATTTTTTGTTGTGTTTTATTTTTTACAAACTTTACAGTTTACACAAAAGCGCATGCAAAGTTTTCTCTCTTGCAATATATTTATATGAATAAACTTATTTGTTAAATAAGAATTATATGTACGATATGCACAGCTTCTGAAGTGAAACATCTTTAGCCGTGGTGTCATAACTTCAATTGCCATTCAAGGCCATTATCAAAAGTGTTTAAATCGAAAATGGAATCATTTCGATTAGAAATATATCATAAATATTTTATAGAAAAACTGTTTTACTTTGTTTATTGCGATTCAATTCAAACTTATCTACTTAAGCGCGAGCTTTCATTTTTCCCGTTTGAAATTCGAGATATTATACACGAATTAGATATATATTTTTTTTAAATTTATTAATAATATAAATAAAATACAATTTCAATAATCAGTGGACATATATACATATATATTTTAACATTTGTTTCTTCTCTATGAGAGTAAGACTCGTGTATAGAGAAGGAGTATATTCGAGTTAATTTATGTTTCAGTTAGTCTGTGTACATATTTTTTTTTACTTCAGTTACAAATTTATGATAGTCCGTAATTTTTCTAATTGTGATGGGGAGATTGTTAAAAAATTTTATACCTTGATAAATATATTGATTTTGAGTTGCGGTATATTTTAGTTTTGGGATATCAATTTGATCTCCATATCTTGTAGATCGGAATTCGCTTCTAAAATTTATATGGTTTCAAGATGACGCTAATAGTTAAATTATTTAAAGTATCAGATATTAATTAATTAATAATTAATGATGTTATTTGTAACGTAAATCAAGCGAGAGAGGATGGCTTGAATAGAAAGAGACAACAATAAAATTGTTGATTTTCTCGCATTCGATACAAGTGTCAAACATAAACTTGTGTCTAGAGCCTTATCATGGCCTTATCCAAGTTTTTCATATTAATATATAGATAGAAATAAAGATGCGTGTTGTCATTTGAATTAATCGATAGAAAATTAAAGTATTTATTAAGTACTTAATTAATATATATGAATATGTTTTGAAATCAGACAAAGTACCTACATATATTAATGCTCTAAATTTTGTGAAAGTTTCGATTTATTATTTTATTTAAAATTATCAATTTAAAATGCCCCATGCCATTCTTGTGATATGTCTGTTTCATATACTATTTATGAAACAGACAATTTAAATATAAACGAAATACTTAATTCTGACTTACATAAAAATAACATACATAAAATGTTTACTTTGTTCAATAAAATGTTGTTTTTCCTTAAAATCAGTAAAAAGATATCTAATATATAAAATTTGCTACAAATATTGTGAATAAATTGAATATTAATTCATACCGTGGGTAAAATGTATATTAATTGCGTGAAAATATTTTTTTTCAGCATTTTTTAACGAAAATTATAAGAGGGCGAACTAGACGTCATTACGGCCGATGTCGATCGGCGATCTGAAGTTAATAAAAAAAATAAAAAATACACATTGTTAGGATCGATATAAATATTATTTAGTAAAAAATTATTACGTTTTTGATATTAAACTTGATTTTAAATAGTAGCTGAAGCCTCAAAGCATGTGAGTAAATACAATATTTTATTTAAAAACGTATTTTTTCACTAAATCAAAGTATTTTAAAAACGTCAAAAATTGATCATATGTACTGCAAATTGAATGGTTCATAACTATTGATTTTCAATATTTTGCTAATTTTTTTTAACTAATTTGTCTCCGTAATCTTGGCTTTAAGATTATAAGAAAATATATTTCGTTGATGCAATAATTTATCAAATTAACACAATTTTATAGCACGCGAAATATGGTCGCGGTCTTTCTTATAATGCTTGGTAATGTCTTAATTACGGCATATAACATTCAGTTTTTTAGTTTAAAATGAGTATAAAGGTCGTATCTAATTAATAGTTTTAAAAAAAGGCAAATCTAGTGCATAACTTTTGATATAAATTAATAATAAAAACCCAAATTTTGATTAAAAAAAAAGCGAAAAATTGAATTATCATTGAAAGTAGCCCTTTAATTCTTAAATCGTGAAATCAAATTGAACCGCTATTTTCATGGGAAAAACGAACATTTTTACTTAAGTATCTTAATGCGCTTGTTATGTTTTTTATTAGACTTCTTCACATAATTCAAAGAAGTATCTATTTGGAGATAAACATATGGGTCGTCTAAATGCATATAAAGTATTTTTAGTTATTAGTTAGTCTTTGATTTTCAATACCCGCTTTAATACGTTTTCATAATTTCGAAAAAATTAAGCTTAATTTGACAGGCATTATTACTGTTTTAGAAAATGTATTAACTACTTTCATCTAAAATAAAATTATTATGTATTTACTTTTATTATTGTATTAATTTTGAACCTAAATATTGTGATGATCCACATATAACCAACTGATAAAAAAATATGAATTCCGAGAAATTCCTAGAGCATATGCGGAGCAGGGGTCGCGGAAGCCTCTCCACAGAGGGGGTGGGGCTCGGAAAGGCGAAGGGGTCGCGTGGAAGACAGTCGGGTCCGAGCGGGCGAGGAGTCGGGTTCGAGCTTTCGGGATCGGCAGTTGGGGTCGGTCGGTACGGAGTTTTACGCGGCCGCGAGGGTTGTTAGAATTAATCTAATGTGTTAAAGTGATAATCGATTACCTTAGGGGAGTCAGTTTCGTGATCGCACGGGAGAGGGTCGCTTTTGAAGCTCTTCTTTTCGAGGTTTACGCCGCGAGTGTTTTAGGGGTGATCGTGTTGTTTTTCGGGTCCGCGAAGGTCGTGTTGAAATTCCGAAATCGCGAGTGTGGTGACAGAAGGCAGACCGGGGTTGGCGCAGACGCTGTGGACCGTAGCAGAGGACCCAAAATACTAAGCTTACCTTTTAGCATGCTTGTATACATAATTAAAACCGCTAACAAATACTGTAGTGTGATTCGGATCATCATGTAATTACTCATTCATAGAAAGGGACTGGCGTAACCGCTAGGCCACTTGATATTTCATTTTATTTAATTACTGTCCGTTTTATAAATTGGGAACACCCACCTACAAGTTTCAGTTACATGTATCTCATTGTTTAGGACCAATTATATACTACTATTGGCCGTGTAGATAATCATGTAACTATGTACGTAATTATGTGTATATTTACTTATCCGCGGAAATCTAAACCTAAAAACCTCATAAATCCTGTCGCGGCTCACGCTGCTGGCGCCATGGTGGGGGATGGTGCACATTCTATAGATTACATTTCTGATCCGAAGAAATGGCTTGCAGGTTGAAATGATAGAATTTATCAGAGAGCCTTTGTATGTTCATTTTACCTTGAAATCGCACGTTTGCATGGGTAGGAAATCATACTACGTTTGTTGTTACTACTATTTGATTACTAGTACTAACATCCCCCCCCCCCCCCCCCCAAACTGAAATTATTCGAGGGCCTCGCTGCCTTGTGATCATATCAGGTTGGTGTCATACGTACAATTTCACCCGCACTTTACATTTTAGCTCCGAATAATGCGTACATATGTATAATTTCTTCCACACTCTTACATTCTATCTCTGAATAACACGTGCATAATTAATGCTATAACGGGCGCGCTCGAATATCATACCGCTTGACGGGAAGTTTTCTGTTACTTAGTCGAATACTATAAGATAATCGGTATATTTATTTTAATAATTGCTCTATAGGTATTTGAACGGCTATAATATTTGGATATTTGTAAACTTCAGACATTTTGATAATTGAAAACGCGGGTTAAAAGAACTAGGATCATTACGGACATAACATGGGGAATATTCTTAACCACTAGAACGATCACGTTGGCCAAATTTAGATATTAAGCGAATAGACTAGCATTAAGCATAAAAATTAGTATTAAGTAAGGTAGAAAGCTAGATCTCCACACTGGCGACCGGGAGAGCTCGCACGTAGGAGAATACCGAATCCATAACAGAGGCGTGTCTTGCGAGCAGGACGCCCGCACAGGGAAATTGAAGATTCCGCATTAATTTAGAAATAGTAATACTAAAATTATATTTAGTTAGACATAGGGAAATACGGAATTCATCTCAATATGTATTTTATCATGATAAAAAAAACATGGCAGGTTTTGAGAGCCCGGATTTGCTCACCCTAACTAATATTGTTAGCTAACATAGCATATTTTGAAAATGAAATATACATTTTTAAATATAAAAATTAATTCCGAATCCAATGATATATATAACTCTAATTCGTTAAAAAAGTGTTATAACGAATTTTTAAGTTCAGTGATACTTTTTTCTCATTTCAACATATTGTAAATTTCATAAGTTTGTCATTTTTTACGTGTTTTTTAATGCTTGAACTGAACTCTCTTAAATTTTTCCTCCGCAATAATTCATTGTTTTTGTTAATGCATATGCGGATGTCTTTTGCATCGTGTGTATTTTGTAATTTATGATTAATTAATAGTAATTTTTTATTTTTTAATTGTAAATATAT
The DNA here is from genome assembly GCA_022840565.1 of Eubasilissa regina. NCBI lineage: Eukaryota > Metazoa > Arthropoda > Insecta > Trichoptera > Phryganeidae > Eubasilissa > Eubasilissa regina. Next base: position 19,349,391 of record JAINEB010000013.1, read on the forward strand.
CATTACATTTTCTGGGAAATAATTTCGTCTAATTTTTCATTAGGAGAACACATTCTTATTGTGAAGTTGTAATTATTCAGAACAGACGGTCTGTAATATTTTAAATATAAATTAAATATATTAATTTGAAAGATATACATATAAAAGCAATTTTATCGAAAAATATTGTTATTGCTACAGAGATCGAACCTGGATTTCTTTCCAATCCGGAGAAGATTCACTTTATATCTTTCGAATTAATACATTTAATTGTTTATGCCTAAGTTTTTTCAGTAATAATGAATCAAGCTTTATTTTGCGCATTAACCCTCTAGAACACTGAAAGCATAAAACGTATACTGGAGATACGTTATTGCCATAATGCATACTTTGAGAATTTGTAAATTTTGTTTACCCTTCCAATTTATTCAATTTTTTAAAAAAATACTTAACATAGTTGTAGCGAGAAAGAAACAATGTTTGTAGAATTATTTTTTAGTCTGGGTCTGTAATATTTTAAATATGAATTAAATATATTAATTTTAAAGATATACACATAAAAGCAATTTTATCAAAAAATATTGTTGTTGCGCCACCGGGATTCGAACCTGGATCTCTTTCCAAACCGGGGAAGGTGCATTATTCAACTATGAACTACAGCGAAGATATTTTTAGCAACAAATTTTCGAACCTATATGTTACCTTTTTAAAAAAGCCATCTACCTAATTTTTACGGAATCTCAAATACCTTTGAGTAATCTGTGGCGCAAAAACAATGTTTTTCGATAAAATTTATTTTATATGAATATCTTTCTAATAAATATATTTAGTTCATATTTAAAATCCTTTGTCATTTGGAAAACTTTATTTCCATAGATTTGTCAAAAGTAAAATGAAATAAGATAATAAAATAGCCCACTCGATTACGAAGTTGTCTCGGTCGGCTGGTTGGGTTAGCTACATTTCAAATATGGTTTATGAATAAACCTATGAGATTGGTAATTTAAATTTGCAAACTACTTATTTTAAATTAGTATTTTAATCATTAGTATGAATAACTACTGGCATTTCCAGTAAAAGTATTGATATTTCAAATAACAAAATTTCTTCAACGTTGATTGATATCACTAATTCTTCATCTAATATATTATAGTATTACTTTTTAGATCAATGATGACTGTATAAAATGTTTGTTGAGATTTCACTACTGAATTTTTACCACTGAACCAATGCAGTATGAGATGAATATGATGGTTCGCCCCATTTGTATATAAATACATAACAAAATATATAAATACATTTATGTATCTCATGTATTATATATTTTTTTAATATTGATACTGATACAGGGTGAATATTATGTTCCAGGCCGATATTGTTTTTGAATAACTAGGAAATGAAACATAATTTTTAATTTGGTTTTTATTTGTCGATTATTTGATTAATTAAAATTATGTATAAAATGTGATATCGATCAAGTGACTGCTTCCGGCAGTGACACAAATGCGTGCCTTTCAATCATATTTTTTATAATATTTTTGCACACTCAACGTGTTATTTCAGCAATTCCATTTCTGATATTATCCTGTAGCATCAGAATTGATGTTGGCCTATTAGCGTAGACCTTTCCTTTCAAGTACCCCCTACATAAAATAGTCGAAAGCCGTTAAATCAGATGATAGAGCAGGCCAGTCGATATCACCACCTTTTGACATTATGCGGCTGGAAAAAATTTCAAGCGTAGCTCGGGCTGTGTGTGAGGTTGCACCGTTCTGTTGAAAGCACATGTGTTGCAGGCCCAATCGACCCAATTCGACCGCCAAAAAGTTTTCCAACATATGACGATAGCGATTACATTATTATTTAGGAAAAATATTTTAATGACTTCAACAGGTTGTTGAGGTGTTAAATGCTCCGTAATAAATTGTAGAAACTACTCTCTACGACTACCAAATGCGATTTGACAAATTCCTGCCAAACCAAAATAGCGTCCAAACAAAATCGCCATAGAACACTATATTCACCCTGTACTGAAAATATTATAACATGCCTAATGATCACATGTATTTTTCAAATTAAAACCTTAAACAGTGGGCTAAAAGTCACGAAGGGGTTGCAATATTTAAATTATTTTTAAATTAGTTACAGATTTTTATATAGAAGGCCTTGGAGATTGACCATGGATTCCATGGTTCAATTTCCATGCTATGGAAAGGTACTCAAAAATCAATTACGTTGTAAAAACTTAAACGACGTATTTAGAGTACTATCAGATAGATTTATCGACTTTTAATTCCATTATACAGCGGCCCATAAGTTTGTTCAAATGTTGTTTTTTGCAAAAAAAATAAACATAAAATAAATTTTGATAATAACTTAATAAACTTTAATATTACGAAGTTTTGATAACATATTTTGAATGATGGCCTTGAGGACGCTCTAAACCTGAGCTCTTCTGACAATCATTCTCCACGACTTTTCATTTCAAAAATTTCTGTACGAATAAATCCACGTAAACTTTATCTTTTGGATAAACCTCGAGAAAGAAGTCTGGAGTCGTTAGCCGTCACCATTTTTTGATATCGTGCTATTTGGGAAGTGGTTTCTGATTAGGTTCATTGTGGCTCTCATTGTAGTGGCGCCATCTTATTGAAACCAAGAATACTCAACTTATTTTCTTAATTCTGTAAATAATTATGAATCATTTCCACATATCGGGTGCTACTGACTATGACCTGTTGACCTTCCTGATGCAAGACAACGTATAAACAGAATTATGGGCCACATAGTACATATTACAAGGTTAATAAAGAATTGAATTATTTTCTAATTTACACAGATTGGTAGGTCTGGTAGCGAATTGAATTATTAAAATTTTAACATTATGAAAAAATTAATTAATTATTCAAATAAAATACAACGTTGTTTACTTCACACTACACTGTAATTAAAAATTAAAACGTTTTTGACGCTTAATGCGTCAGCTTCAGTACTAAACTAAATCTTAAAACTATATGATAAGACTATCGACTACATGGGTGTAGGGGGCGGTATGATAGCAGTGTTGAGGAGAGGTGGGTTTCGGTGAAGAGTGGTCGTGAGCGGAGTTAATATGGACAGGATTGGATATGGAATAAGAGGTGTTTGTATGTTAAGTACATTTTTATTATTAATATTAATCTCTATACTCATATCATACTATTATTCGTATTAACAATTCATTAAATTTTAGTATTGAAAAACTCACTTAAGCTGAGCGTCACTTTATGTAACACTTTTTCATATGTAATAAAGACAATCATAATACTGTAGTTCTATGGCAATTGATATTTGGTATGTTACATTTGCTACACAAACCTCCTTAATTTCAGATATGGAGAAAACTCGTATCATGTACACATCACAAATTAACAAATAACCCCTCACCACCACCAAGTCGGCTGTACTTTTTTTGTGTCTGGCAATGTTTCACATGGAGTAACTTGCCTACATTACTTTATTTTCTCAAATAACGAGACAGAAATTGACAATTTATTCGAAATGTTTAATGATCTTTATCTACCATAATGGTATGTATGTATTTATACTCTGAATCGTCATTCCTATATTTTAGTTTATTAACTTTAATCTTTCGTAATTTAAAAAAGTTTTGACTTTGAACCAATTAATTATTTTTATGATTTAAAGTGTACCCAATTATTTTTAATATTGTTTATTTATGTTTTCTGTGAATGGATGTGCATCGAAATTGCTTGTTTGATATCATTGAATTTATTACTTTGTTTCTGTTGAATTAACCTTATCTACTTATTATTCCCAGAGGAGCATTATCTCCAGAATTTAGTTTATAAACTGCTGCAAGACCTTTCAGTTGTCAGATCGTATCTAAAATTCAAACGAGAAAGAACTGAAAGTCTTTTCGTTTGAATACTTCTCCGTGGACACGCTATCTTATGCATGTTTGCATCTTTATTGTATCAATAAACGAACTCTTCACAAGTACTGAGTCGTGATTTCAATATCTTTATATTGGAACATAAAAATAAATTAGTAGTTTTTCTGAAATGAAATTTTAAAAAATTATCCATGTATATTTTTTTATTGCAATAGACATTTTTAAAATAATACATGGTTTTTGTAGCCAAGGCGTACGCATTTTTTTATCAATAAAAGTCGCCCATTGAACCTATGATTCTTGGTTCAGATAGCCTAACTTTACATCTATATCAGAAAGGTCTATGTAAATTTAATAAAGTCATTTTAATGCGTTTTCTGAGTTTCACAACCGTTCTGAAATTTATATGATAAGTACAATTTGTTATACTCGAATTAATTTATTTTATTACTGCGTTATACGATTGCGTATCTCCGGCATCCTTGTTGATCGACGTTTCGGAGTCCATTGCACGATCTATTATCATATGTCGAACATAATATTAATTAATTTATAATAACGTTACCATAATTTAATTAAAATGCTAGATTTATTATTGTATAAGGAATATTAATTGAAATAAATGATAGTTTATTTTAATATTCTGAATGTTAATTAAGTGATGAAAATCTTTTTTTTATATTTTATATCATATTTATTAATAACTTGCAACACGATTGGCATGTTTAATGAATGAGAATTTTATAACAAAAAATTCAAACCTTACTTAAAAGCATAAAATATTTTTATGTACGGACTATTTCATTTATAGTAGATAAAAAACTTACGTCGACTTAATGAAATGCTTCGAACCAAAAAATGATCGAAGAACGATATAATGCCGAGATTCCATTTTATTGAGATTTCATGAACCAGGGAAATTTTAAATTCAATTTTTTTACGAATTTGAACAATAATTATTCATTTAAATACCTTTGATCAAATCGAATACTACGTGGCTTCTCCATTAATGTTTCGCAGAACTGGAAAGTTAAAATACATTATATTTTTTAACAACTCTTAATAATATGGTTAAATCGTTATTTTCATTAAAACGAATGACTTTCAACCGCCCTCCATATTAAATATTTAAAAATTATGATTATGTGGCTTTACGGCGTAACGATCCAATTTCTCTTTTTTTAGTATTGTGCCAGAATCCACTTTCCAATCTGAATTTACTAACTCGCATTAATCCACCGGCCCAAATTAACATTTATTTTCAAATCCCTCACGGATCCACTTATTTCTACTGAGGAAGTGAATTAATTAAAAACATATATATACTTTAGATCAACTTATAATATAAAAATTTTATGAATCGACAAATATTTTCCCAAAACTATATATCTATAGCGTATATTATGCTGCTTCTGCATTTATTATTTTATAGCAGTAACAGCACTAATTCGACAGAAGTAATTGATTTTTATGTATTAAGGTACGAGTGCACATGGAATATTTTAACTGGTTTTTGCACTATGTGCAATACTATCATTTTACCGCCTATCACAAGTCACCAGTCTGCTTCCTGAGTGTTATTTATGTGAAGGTACATCGCCTTTATAATCAGTATTATCACCGACGACCTACGAATGCTCCTCACAGTTACCTGAGGGTAAAGCAGAGCTCCTAACAGTCACAAAAAGTTCTGATAACGACGATGCGACGTGCCACAACTATCATCAACCAGAGCCGTCCGTTAGGCCAGCTCCCGAGCGCCACTTTTCTCGTAGCTGCCTTCCCGTCAAGATCGTTAGCAAACGTTCCTCAGTGTAGACTTTTTATTGCATATTTTTCAACTGCAACAGTGACTGCGCTCGAGCAACAATAAACTTATATCAACTGTAAGTAGTTTCTACTACTCAACCTTTTCTGGTCACACACACACACACATACACACAAACACACATACACACACACACATACACACAAATACACACATAATACATCACCGCGATCATAATCAGATGAACATGTGAATTATGGGTGGTTAGAGCACTTATCATTCATTCAGCCACATTTTGACATATACATTCATTCCCGTACATATCTCATAATTACTCAATACCCCATATTTATATATGGATACACTGAATGTACCCAATCCCACCACTAGCCGCACAGGTACCCGAGTATCACAATATTTTATAAATTTGTGATTATAACAAATGAAATTATAAAGATACGATAAATCTTTTTTATTAACCATAACACTGGATAGCAAAATGAATTACAATTTTTTTTTATGCCGGAAAAGTAAGTACTGTTTTTTGGATATTTTTGATGTGCTGATTCCAAAAATACCTGGCTTTTTTTATATGGCCTATTTTGGCGTCCATTTGGGAGATCAGGATAAATCTTGGACTTCACATTTCTTATGCAAAGTATGCATTGAACATTTCCGATAGCGGACAATTGAATAGCGAAAGTGCCTAAAGTTTAGAGTACTCAATAGTTTGAAAAATGGTTTAGAAAAATTGAGTTTATCATAATACACACCGGACAAATGGCGCCTTTTCAAAACGCAGTTTGAAATATGTATTTTTATACAACAGTAACAAATATGGCTCAATACCCATTGATCATTCCACCAGCATGAAAGAGTAATATAAAACAATATCACTTGTCTTGAAAAAATTTAATATAAAGAACACCAGTGGGTGATTTGTGTCGATCTAAAAATAGTCAACTTTATCCTTAGACAGCAAAGTGGATATACATTAGGTTAACAGAAATTGACCATTGAGAAATGTCATAATTGAAGGAAAAGAAAACTTAATCAGCGAAGCTTTGGTTGCGAAAGAGAAAATCATATTTCCACCCTTGTATTTCAAGTTGGGACTTATGAAGCAATTTATGAAGGCTTTTAATCGACATGGACTTTGTTTTAGTTACTTGATACAAAAATTTTCTGGGATTAGCACAGTAAAACTAAAAGCCGGAATATTTGACGGTCCTCAGATAAGGCACCTTATTAAAGATCCACAAATTACCGCATCAATGAACAAGATTGAATCTAATGCTTGGTATTAAAAACAAATCTTGGAAATTATAAAGCAGAAAATTACGTAAAATGAGTGGAAAATACGTTTTTCAACTTTAATATTCTCGGTTGTAACATGAGCATAAATGTTCACTACCTCTACAACCTCTTTAATCGGTTTTCAGAAAACCTAGGTGATTTTAGTGATAAATAGGAGAAAGGACATTAAAACTATAGAAGATCGATATCTGTAAGAAAATGGGATAGCCACGTGATGGTCGATTACTTTCGGAATCTTCAGTGAGACTGTCCCGGTAAAGTCCATGCTAGAAAGTCGTAGAAATGAAAAATTGTAAGTGAAAAGTGATATTTATGTACTGTGTGAATTAAATACCTTTCTTTGTATTTTTTGTTTTTTTAACTACCAGCTGCAGCAAATAGTAATAGTAATAAATTGAAATGTACATAAGTTAAAAAGGCCAATTTAGCGTATCACAAAAACTAGATCTGATAGACCAAATCTGACGACTGTTTTGGATTCTGCATCCAAAAATTATACAGAAACAGTTAAAAAATCGCTGGCACCAAAATGTGTGTTGCCTAATGTAACCATGCCCATGTACGACACTACTAATATTTCAGTAAGCTCTTGGCACGGCTTCCATAGATAGAAGACAAATTCTCATTAATACAGAGAATTTAAATATGTAAAAAAAACTCCAATGAAGGCTTTACGCTAAGGAATAGGTATAACGAAGATAAATTATTGACTTATTATTATTATTAAAAATATGTGTAATGTAATGTAATTTATTTTCAATCAAATTCCGCTTGTTCCCCTCCCCCCTTACATCAGCGCTCCTTAAATCTACCACTGAAAAAAAAAATACTATTTCAAAATCCATTTCGAATTATCATATAATGGTATTATTTAAAAATACCTCAATAATTGTAAGTATTCACTTAATCAATAAACAATAATTGTAAGTATTCACACATTTACAGTTCAATACAACAGAAAGGAATTAATTTTTATTCCGTGATTTTACCCTAATTTATGAATAAAATATTACTTCAGACTTTCAAAACGAGCATATTTATTTAAGCTTTGAGCTGTCATCCTGTCCGAGTTCTTTGTGGTATTTAGTGTATTTTCCAATACAATCCCCTACTATTACACCCCTGCCTGGGGTTTTACCTACCCCATGTGGCGGGGTGTTAGTCTTTTACTCCAGCGCCTGGAGGGTATAATCGTAGGTCAAAATGACAAAAAATCATCGAACTCTATGCGGGGAGGGGGGTACGTTATCGGGCTTCGCAACACAAGTCAACACTGCTCCATCATAAAAGGAAACTTAAAATGTATTTCAATCGATGTCTGCAAAAGGCGGTACGCACTTTGTAAGAGTTTTTACAAAGGTAAAAAACACAATATACTGATTTTTTAATATTTTCATCAACCGAAGAAGCTGAACCTGCATTAGAGTAGTGTCTATGTCATAGGGAAAGAATGGCATTAAAGAGGCCAGTTTTATAGGAGTGTCAAAAAGCCATTTAAAAAAATTAAATACTACGTTTATTACTTTCAATTAATCCCATTGAGATCTTGTGGTCCATATGCAAGGCTAGATTGCTTAAAATGTATAAAGGCTAAGATGACTGAAGCTGTCATTCAGGTGTGGTTCCGAGATGATTAAAACAAAGAGAATTGCATAAAATTAATTAACTCTATGCCAAAACGAGTTAAAGCCGTAATACAATCCAGAGGGAGACATATTCCCTATTGAAAAACACTCGTAAACTAGTACTGTATATATTTTTTCTTTCCATATACGATATTTAACATAAATCTTTGTGTTCACATTAATTCACATAATACTGTATGTAATGAACCAAATAAAAGGAAAGAAATCAACAAGATTAGCTAGCGGTCATATTTCCATTTAAAAAAAAAAATCGGCTCTTTCGTAACATGGTGGCATTCAAAAAGCTATTAAATGTGATGAAAGGGCCGATTCCATACAACGACGGACGTTGATTTTTAATAAACAATCTTTATAAAAGTAACAAAGCAAAATCAACGTGAATTCTTTACATAATTTCACTTAAAAAGAAATTTTTATTTTGACTTCATTAGTATTATGAAAAAATCAACACAAATTGTTCATATAATTGGATAATTATAGTTAGGATTTATACATAGTTAAGAATAATTATGTTTTTAGGTATATATCAAAAGCAATTTTTCAATAAATAAAAAATGTATAATAATAAGAATAATTTTGGAATAAATAATAATACTAAATTAATGTATTAATTATAAATATATACATATAAAATCAATTTTGTCGATAAATATTGTTTTAGCGTCACCGGGATTCGAACCTGGATCTTCATTTCCAATCCGGGGAAGTGCACTACCTTTGTGCTATAACGCCAGTATTTTTCTTGACAAATTTTCGAAACTATATGTTACATTTTTCAAATTAATACACCTGTCGTTCCATTATTTGAAAGCCATCTACATTATTTTTACAGAATCTCAAATACCTTTGAGTAAACCGATTTGCAGACGCCAGAATTATCAATTCATTGATAATTGATTTTGATTATATGTATATATTTATAATTAATACATTCATTTAGTATTTAAAATATCACAGACCTATGTTCTGAATAATTACAACTTCACAATAAGAATGTGTTTTCCTTAATAAATAATAATGAATGCTTCTTTTATACCATATTATAGCTGTTTCAAATACATTCCAAAAACCATGGTATTATCATTTTGGCATTACTTCGTTACACGAGAATATTAAAAAACAATGAAAAACACTCAAAAACTTCACTGACGCAATTTGTTTTCGGTATCAAATGTTTGTGGGTGACAGACGTCTAGTATAATCGTATAAAAACTAAAAACCCCATGAGATTTTTCAGAAACTGCCGAATAAATGAAGATTGATCTTTCAAAGCATAGCTCTTTCGTGCTACTTTTCCCCCACGTGTAAATTATATCGTGTAGGATGCAGAATAATATATTTATTTATAAATATCTACAAACGGTTTTTAATGCCATTGAAAAAAAAATTATAAAGAAACACTGTGAAAGAAGAAATAGAAAAAAACGCCAGAAGCACAGGCCATATACACAATATAAAAATATTATTATTATGTTTCAAATTAGTTCTGCCAGTTACAAACAAATCTGTTAGATTTTTTGGTGTTTATGTACGACGTCATATACATCATCAATATCTTCGCACCTGTTACCCAAGTTTTTTATTGTGTGTAACGAATGGAGATTTAAACTGAACAACCATCCTAGTATTGTTACAATAGTATAGTAATATAATTCTAGTGTTTCTTGAAGGTACATGGAAATCATAAATTACAAATTTATTATACAAAACAGTCATACTAGATTTAAAATAAGTTGTAATAAATTCATTAAACATAAGATAAAATCATAATTTATTTGCTTTCATCGTCATTTGGTTTATAATTATTAAAAGAATTTGGTAGTCTTTCAATTGTATGAGAATTCAAATATTTATTACAAAAAAAACAAGAATCACATGGTGGTGAAATTTAATGGTTAACTGAGACAACACAACTTAAATTTCAAAGAACAAATATAAAATAAATTACATTAGATACTCGTTCCACACTCGATGTTGGTGCATAAACTGCTTCTTTTACGAACCCCATCAAAAAAAAGTCACAGGGTGTTAGATCAGGAGGTTTTCGGGGGCCAGAACTGAAGAGCCAGGTATTCCTAATTCGACCTATCCATCGTTGAGGTAGAGATTCATTTAAAAAACCTTTAACCCCGGAGCCAATAAGCGATCTAGCGGTGGGATTCTACATTTTCGGACCTCTTCTATCAATTGCTATGTAGATCATTCACATGCAACGTATAATTCAGGAAATATTTATTTACTTACTTCATTCTTAACGTAGTGCATATATATGCACTCCTATATATGCTCTAAGATGAAAGTCTTTTCTTTTACTAAAACTTATCTTTTACATATCTGGCCGGTTTCACTTTAAATCATTCAATTTCTCCTCTTTTCTTAAGTTTTCTGGCATTACATTAAATATCTTCATCGCACGATTTCTGAGATTTGTCCTCTTTCCTGAAAGACAGTCTGTCTATCCTCTCCTGTTGTACAATATTGATTTGCTTAAATTTTTCGTACAAATTCCGCCGATATTTTCTATATATAGTAGTATGAAATTGAGTCCATTATTTTAAATAAGCCTAATATATTTGTGGAACCGATCCTCTTAAAAAGAATAAGAACAATACTTTAAAAAATATTACGCTGATTTGAAACAACCATTATTATACTTTTAATACTACACAATACTACTCATCTCGGTCTCCACATTCAATCAATCTAAATCAGCTCAAATTGCTGATCCACGCAAAAGTAGGGTACAACTGGGATCAAAAAAGGTCGGTGTTCTTTATAGAGCACGCGCGTGATTCAGTAGAACTCAACTGCTGATTCTGTATAAATCACACTTGAACAAGCTTATCGGGTTAGCCACCCGATCTGGACCTCAACGCTGCCTGACTCTATAAAGGAGGGATATTCATCTTGTCGATGACCGCGACCCCTCGTTAACGCATCAATCTACATATTATATTGAAGAAAAAGGGTTGTTCCACGTCTTTTCTTTCACTACTTCCATGTCAAAATGGAAGGTTTTCATAAATATTCAGGTTATTTTTCCATATGTGCGTTGTTCTTTGATTTCATTATTTAATTTCATATTACTTATAAAATTATTTGTTTTTACTCGTATTTTATGTAACTTTTTCTCTGAAAAGCCTTTTGCCATCCGCAAAAAAGTCTGCCAACTCGGTATCTGTATTTAAAAACCAATAATTTTGCTGCCGTAATAAACGATGGGGGTTGTTGTTAATATATTTCTATCGATTTTATATAATCCTTTTAACTATATTGTACTCAGGTCTAGGAACCTGTATTACTCGGTACTGAATCGGGATTGAAACAGAAGTTAAGCTCACTGAGAAATGAAAGGTTAAAATTTATTCATAATACCTGTTATTTATTCACATTTAATTTAATTGAAAGTTGAGAACAGTACATGGCGGGTATTGTACGAGGTAGAGAATTTATTACGATCGAATACGGCTGGTCGCGCATCCAGTCCCCAAGAGTAGTGCGGTAGAAAAGCACAGCATCTGCAGCCGGCTGCATCTAGGAACCACGACCCCCCACGGTGCTCCGCTGACAATAGAAATCCTGTTGCCCAAGAGAGCAATTCTATGATCACATTTTTGTCGCAAGACTGGCGGTAAAGATCATTTATCTATATATATTTATTTATCTAAAAATATAAATTGACAGAATATACATATATAGCTTTAAAAAATAAATTGAAAATTGAAAAATAAGCAAAACGAACTATAAAAATTAAGGTTCAAGACAGAAAAACATTAAAATTTTGGGTTTAACACAGAATGACTGAGGATCAAAATCAATTGTATCTTTGACTCAGAACAACATCGGAATATCGGAATATATGTATCTAAAAGACTTAACACAGACTTTAGTCTAGCAAAGTAGCCAGGACAACGCTGTATATAGCAGAGGTGAAGTCTACTCCATCCCACACAACAAACTATGTATTATGTATGTTTATTATGTATCCACCTCTGTTAGTACAAAAATATGGATGTCAAAATATATATAAATAAATAAATATATAAATAAAAGACCAAAATCGTTCCCAAGCCTGTGAAGTCTTTGTGCTGGTGTATTCCTATAAAAATTAACAATTAAATATTTATAATTTATGGTAATGAATAATTTTATGTCCTCGAGAAATTAATATTGTCTTATGACTTGTCTCGAATGCGAGAAAAAACACAATCTCTTCCTTATTCCTTACCTTTGTAATTTTTCTCTCTAGCAATATTAACGTGATAAAATAATGTACTTTAATATTTAAATAATAATGTAAATTAATTAACAATAAGTATTGCCTTAAAAAAATATAAAATATGTATAGAACATCTCGAATTTCAAAAAGTAAAGGAATGTCATTTAAGATAAACATACTTTTAAGAAATAACCACATATAGTGTACTTAGATATTGAATAGTCAACTCCACAAATTGTTTATATTATACATGTAAAAACGTAGTAAATATTCTTCTTGACTTTTTTTTTCTTTTTTTTTTAAAAAAAAAACAGAGATGCGTACACGTCACATCAATATTATTACTATTTTCAAACTAAGCAAAATGCTTGTGCTATGAAAATAGGACTAACTTGCTGGTGTCCTGCAACGAGGCGCGAACCCCCGACCACTAGATCACTAGGCCAACGTCTTGACCACTTAACCAACAAGCTACTCAAAACGGTACATTTTCGATAATATTTTAAAGGTACCGAAAAGTCTACGCAATCGATATTCAAATGACTCTTAAATATTTATCACTGGAACCGCTAAGCTTTTAAAATAGTAAAGTAGAAAACTTTTCAGAGGGAAAACCAAAATAAACATTGTTTTTACACTGCTTGTTAAGTTTTCATAGAAATGTCACGATGTTAAAAAAAAAGATTATTCTCCGTGCAATGATTTACATATCAATTTGTTTATATAATTTTTATTACAAGACAAATAAAACTACCAATTATTATAATATTTTTTTCAATTCATGCTCGAAATCACCATTGCCACACATAACGATCGTTTCTTAAAATAACTAAAAAAAATCTAGTTTTAAAATTAGCAATATTAACTTTGTGGTTAAAATTCATATTTTTTATTTATTATCTTTGTTTTATTAACCACTTAATTGAGTTTAAATACATCTCCCGGGTTCGAAAAATACCATTTTCTTCTTCATGGTGTCATAACTAACTAAAAATATATATTATTGTTTCTTCACCAGAATCTATTTTTAAAAAAACAACAATTATTTAAAAAATAAATTTAGTACCTAACTCAAATTGTTAATTAATACAAATTTTGTTGAATAATTTTTAGGAAAAAATTTTAGAATAGAACTCATAGTTAAATTTAGTTGGTTGTTTATAATTTTTTGATTAGTTTTACATGCTTTATTTATCTCCAACGATTCCAAATTATTTAATTTGTAACCAACAACGTTTATATGCAAAATTGACAATCCCAATTTTTTATCAAAACCGTGACCATTTTCTATCAAATGATTAATTAGAAAATACTGAAAACCCACTATTGTTCAAACATCTCAAATGCTCCCTTACTCTTATATTAAAATTTCTACCCATTTTACCAATATAAAATGCAGCACAATCCTTGCAACTAAGTTTATAGACACCAGAATTGTTAAATTTATTATCTTTGTCTTTAGAATTTATGAGTAAATTTCCTATACTATAATTTGTATAATATGCCGGTCTAATATTTCGTGGTAGGTGTGTAGATATTTGTTTCGAAAAGTTATGTATAAAATCCTACGCCAATTTTATGTTTTATCTGTGATTTATATAAAAATTGATTATTATATTATTTTAATTTTTTTTTTAAATAGTTTCACTATTCAGTTCAGTGGTTAATAAAACAAAGATATTAAATAACAAATAAAAATAAAGAAATTCTGTTTGATTTATTTTTTCTTGTAAAATATTAACATTGTCAATAATGATCAAGTGTCATTTCGAGACACTACCGAGTTTAGCATTAGCTCTTAGTTTAGTTTGAAAAATAGCAAGAAATTTGGCATATAACCAAATCGAAAGTGCCCTATAAAGCGATTTGTCTTAGACAACTAACGAAAGGAATAAGGGATTTTTATATTGCCCAATAAGCTGGTGGTTTTTGGGCATCTGATAATTGTAGGAGCAATCAATTAAAAATAAATTTGTAATAAAAATAGTAAACAAATATTTAAATTATATATTTTTTATTTTATTATATAATACAATTTTGTATACGTATTTATATTGTTTAAAAAATAACAGCCTTCACCAACTTTAATTATTGACATTTATTTACTCTACTGTTGCTTAAAAAATGTTTTTACTGGAATGTTTTATTTCGTGTTTTAGTAATAAATTATATTTTTTAATATTAAATTAAATTATTAGCCTTTCCCTACATTATCTTGAAGGGTTGTGTAGTTTTTATATTTTTTATCGTATAGAATAGGATGGTTAAATATTTGATTCTTCCTAGCAGCAAAAACGAGTAGTCAGTAAATAAACTCAGAGTAACCAACTCGATAGTAAATATCCGTTGACAGATAGCTCTCTCTCTCTCGAAGATATTTCTTACATTTGTATTTATCTAGTACAACCATTTTCCATGTTTTCTTCAGAAAATTGAGCAAAATATATTTTTACACCACAATGTATAATAAATTTAATAAAAATATATACAAGAATGAATACCTATGAATACAAATATTACATTACAGTAGGTCCATGAAAATTTATTGAAAAAATTTCGACGATCGATAACGAAGAGAATGAAGTGAAGAAATCCACTGAAGAATAGTATACGTATTAAAATAGTCTGAGTTAATTTGCCAACTCGTCTTTTGACCACGGACGTCTCACACCCCCGCAGTCTGTTCGGGGTAGAAAACTACTTTCGTCACTTTGATAAGTTGTAGCAAAAACATTTATCCAAGTCGTTCCGAATGAAACAAAAGATTGAGTGATAAAATAACTTTTTAATTAAACACCCCATCGAGCCGTGTAAAAACAATGAGGAATTAGCAGGAAAAGGTTACTAAAGGATCAAATCCCGAAACGGTCGACACTTATTGGAAAACTTTCAAAGGAACTGAATTAAATATTTGTTAAAACGACGTAAGTCAATTAAGATTAATTATTTTTAGCCTTACGCTTCTATTTTCTTTTAATTAATTAAGACAGTAGATTATTTTTCCCTTTGCTGTTTACACTTAACCATTTAACAAAGTAGTTAGTTGGTCTAGTGGTGAAGATGCTGGCCTAGTGATATAATGGTTTGGGGATCGCACTTCGTTCCAGGAGATCAGCAAGTTGGTCTTATTTTCATACCACAAAGGTTTAGCTTAGTTTGGAAATATGGAGTGTTCAACAGAATAATTTAAAGATTAAATTGTTATTGCTCATAAACCATCAGGACGAAGTAAGTAGGAGGGATATTGTTTGACGCGCGTGACTAGGCACTAGATCACTAGGCCAGCGTCTTAACCACTAGACTAACAAGCTACTCAACTACTATTCGTGGGGCAATCGATTCTCTATGAGATAAGCAATAGTTCAATTTTCATTATCCTTAAAAAGTAAAAAGAAATATTTTATTTCGAAATTTTTTATTTGTTTACATATATCCTCCAGACTTATCTAACTATATAGACTTGGGCAATAATGATGATTTCTCTTTTTCAATTTACTAATTATTCATTCTAATCCCGATATACATAAAACTTATGTGTTACTTAGTGCAATTATGTGTAAAAAAAATCTAACAGTTAAAATATATAATAGATTAGTAGAATACCTTTTAAGTCGTGATTTGTGATCGTGAGTTATTTCCGCCAATAGATTGGTTCCCGATTTTGGATAATATAATTAAAAGTTTAGTTTTTTCTCTTGGATTAATTACCCACTGGCCTTAAAAAGCTAAGGACAGATGATTAAATTTATACAAGTGCGACTCAAACCAAAATTGTAGTGTTTTCGTATAAAGTTTTGTTTAATTCTAATTTGTGGACTTCTCGGGAATTCGAATGGAATTTAATTCTGTCGATAACTACTAATACCGCTCCCAACTTGTTTTAAATTTCGAGCATCCAGACGGTTTACGAGTCGCATTTCTCAGATATTCCCACAGATCACCGTTTAACATTTAGTTCATTTAGAATTTCTCGAGATTCCGTAACTGAATACAAAATATTCACTTTGTATAACAAAATATTCACAATCATAACAAAATATACAGTACATCCGCTTTGCCTAGCAGGTAAATTTCGTAAATTGAAAATATATTTGAGGACTCGTTACACTTAGTAATTTAAATTCTATTAAAAAAAAATTACACCGATTGTTTCGAATTCGTAAAACATACTTTTGGCACGTCTTTTCGAATGTTATTGACAAATTTCCGCGTCCAAATTCCTATCCATATATTTTGACTTTGACGCCAGCAGATGGCAACTTGACCGATATTTGTTCGATAGCATTCGCGATGTGGACTTTTCAGCTCCAGTGCACCAGCACTGTATTTTGAGATATTATGTTTTGATCACGTATTGTTTGTTGTTTGTATGCCGTGGGTGAACTTGCGACATCACCGTATTCAATTGGGATCGGAAATTGGCTCATCCGCGTGCCATTGTGTGGTCTCGGATGGCGAAGGCAGGGATTACGGAGGCGTCATATACAAGATAAGGCGAGCAGTCCTTCCGAATCCCAGTTCCCTGAAATTCACTGGTTCTTCAACTAAATTCTTATCCCCTCACCGACCTCTCCTGTATCAATCAAGGTTTTCCTACTTCCCTCCCATACCTTGCAGTGATTCCAATTTACGACCGAAATTGTCGTATTCCATTCCACGGGACGTGCGACTCGGAGATACGCGCAATTTGTTCATTTAGATCTTATCGATCCGAATTTACAATTCGAATTCACTGTTCGTATGTTAATCTATTTTACATATTTTTAGCGATTACGTCCTTGTATGATGTAAGTAATTAAAAATGATTTATCTCTGGTCTAACACGCCTTTCCTATTTTTTAAACATAAACTAAACATCTTCTTCTTGTTCAACCTCTTTGTCCTAATCGGGTCGGGGGCCTTGGGGCGACTTGGCAGCATTCTTCTACCGCTCACTGTCCTGCGCTGTGTTGATTACTTGGAGCAACTTATAGTTTCATCTTTCTTCTCTCTATTTACATCGTCCATGTACTCCTGGATCATTCTACAGGTCTTCTTCCCTCTGACACTGATGAGAATATCTATTTAGGTAGTCATTCGTTTTCCATGCGGAAGATATATCTAAGCCGGAGATGAGATTATTCTATTTGGAGCTGCAGCGTATTCATCCCAAGATCCTCTCGAATGATATCGTTCCCGATGTGATTTCATAACATCACTCTCGCTACTCCTCTTAAGTATCTCGTCTCTGCAGATTAGATTCTCAACCAGTTACTCTCAGTAATTATCCAAAGTTGATACCCATAGGTCAGGGTGGAGGCATAAACTGACTTAAAAATAGCCCGTTTTGTATTATTGTTAAGCTCTGCTTTCTATATTACTGAACATATAGTAACCGTAAAACGCTGCTAGGTGAGCCAATTCTATTATCAATTTCTTCAGTCTGTCGCGAGTCATTTAAAACCAGCTTGAAGATGTTAATTTGTATCAGTTTAGTTTTAACTGAACTATTTACTCGTAATTTGTCACGAATTTTAGAAAACAGACAGAAGGAAATTTTAACTACATTATTTTTGCTTGAACATTCAAAAACAATAAATAAATTTCGTAAGTTCACCTCAATGTATGAAGCATTATAGACCTCAATAAATAAATTGCCAATGTTTATTTTTGATAGCCGCGTAGGTGCCTACATATTACGTGTTGAATGAAATGTATTACGTAATATTTAAATAAAGAGGGATAAGTACACAGAATACGGTTAATATATTAATTATATTATTACTACATCAATCCTGTCATGACACTACATCTCAGGTTATAATATCATAGTTAGTCGCTTCATAAAGATCATCTCTGCTGGTCTTGCCAGTCATCGACCAATAGAACATCAAAGTTCCTCCGGATCCCGTCCAGTTTTCAGATAATTTTCAAAAATTAGCGCTCAAATTCCGCCAATTGCTACAGACTACCAAATATATAGACGTGAACTAACGCAAATTCCTTGTTTCAATATTTTAATTTTGGTGTCACTTATGCAATCAAATAGCTCCGCGACTTTTTTTAAATGTATAACGCGATTGAAACGAAAATTTAAACGCTGACAATATATTAAGCATTAATGTAAAAAATACGTCTTTTTTACACAAAGATTTAATTTTCGAAGCGTAAATACTTTTACTGTTGCATAAATGTGTCATACGTAAACAATTGGATTTATGTTTTCACAAAGAATCATCTCATCTAGTGTTCCAAACCCCTCTCTTGCATGCACACTTAATTTCATGTATACTTATTTACTGGTCCAATTGCATAATCAAGAGTTCAGGTTTCTGATCCATATTTTAATACCGTATAGAACAATATTCGTTTATACAATAAGAGTTTTGTGTAGGCGAATGTTGACTTTACATGATACAGGCCGACTTTAATGCTTTTTAGAGAGCAATATAGCATATGTTGGCTGTTAGCATCCATACTGTTAGCATCCATACTGTTATTTCATTACTGAGTTTGATGTTATTATTTATCATAAGTCCTAGATACACAAACTCTAATACAATATATATGTATACCGGATATTAGTTACACCCAGCGGTTGAGCTATTACAAATTTTTATTACTGAATAAATTCTATGAAAATTGTTATTACTTGATGTTCTCCCAGGACAAAACTCAAACCGCTACTGTTCATTAGACAAATGTCTTACAGCTGGACCGAAATGCATGTCAAGGTTTATTTTCTGTTGTCTCGATAATTCCGTAATTTCCCGTTTGAAAACATTTTTTTTCGTTTTTCATCTCTCAGTGCGGAAGCTCAATCCCTCCGACTGTCCCCGAGGAATTTTACAGGGGTCGTATACTTTATACTTTCCACCTACAAATGATATGACATTACCCGAATACTTGATTTTGTCTTCCCGGGCAATTTCCGTTTTCGGCTCGTCCTCGAAGCCGTACACTTGTTTCACAGCACAATTTTCATCTCGCTTTTTGTATTCCATTCCCATTCGCAATTGAATATGCGATATTTCGCTGTATTTTTTAACAATCCTGTAGAGAAGCACTCGCAATTTTGTGTTTATTAAAACATGAGGCTATACGGGATAACCATTACATGAAATAATGCCTACTTTCCCGCATATATATTATCGAGAGATATAACATTTGTGGTTCGTTTGACATAAGTAGATTTACCCATCAAGTTTCAATGTTTGAAAATCAGATATTCGTACCACCTTATGTAAAAACAGCTGCTCTTTTTTGCGTATATTACTCATGTTTCTTAGGTAAAAGGTCTATATTCAAGTCATGAAATCTTATGGCGTAAAATATATTATCAATTTATATGCATAATATCATAATTCAAAATAATCGAAGGAATGTAAGCGAACTCAGCTAATTTAAAAGAAAAAATATCGATAAACTTTTAAATCATTAAAAAATTATAATGTAAATATTTCATCAGCCATTTATCTCAGGTTTAATAAACTGACAAAAAGTTTTAATAAAATCATAGTAAAATAATAAATTTATGGAAAAATAACGAATACCGTGTAAAATCAATCAATATGATGTGAAAACAATAAATATTATACATAGGAAAGAGGGTAAAAAATAAAGAAAATAACATAATACAAAATTAATACAAATTGAATTAATCAACTAGAAAGATATAGAGAATAAATCAATATTTCGAAAAAATATTTGATTGCTACTGAGATTCGAACCTTTTACTATACGGGGAAATTAACCGATTTTGTTATTCCAAGGAATTACGTTTTCAACAAATTTTGAACTTATATTCTGTAGTTATTTTATAATTGATAGATCTATTATTTAATTTTTAAAAGCAATCAACTTTACATTGCGATGAATCTCAAATACTTTTAAGTGTTACATGCTAGGAGAATTCCGATAGCACACAAATATTTTTTCGGTAAATACATTTTTTCTGTATATCTTTCTAGTTGATTCATTTAAAAATACCACAGAACTATGTTCTGAAATTGCAACATAGAAATGCAATACTGACAGATTGGGATAGAGACAGTATATTAAAGGACCACCTACACTTATTCCACTAATGACGTCATCACTCCTCTGCATGCACTCTAGGCATTGTTAAATGGAGACTATAAATAGAAGCTTGATTGTCCATTTAGAATGGAGTTTGAAGCCGAGTTTTCCCTAATGAAATATGAATATTTATGTGTTCTAGTAAATCTTTACAGTCGACTATGTGGTTGAACTTTTTTTATATGTGTATAATTATTTATCAAATCCACTTTATGCTGTACTATATCTCGCTAGAGTGGTACTGCATGAAATGGTCAAAGAAAAATTTTTAAATAATATGCACAGCGTAAATATTATAATAGCACAGAGGTTCCCTGCTTTTTTCTCTCCATACCCCTTGATTAAACTTATTTACGAGTACCCCCTCTCTTCATTACACTCACTCAGTGCAGCACATTAGTTTAAATGCGATCCTTGAGATTCTTTTACGGATCCGCGTTTTTTTTTAATCAGGTTCAACTGAAGGTAGATATAGCCTCAAATCAAGAGTTGTGCCAAGCTTACTGCGATATTTATTCTTAATGTGTGCATAAGAAGAAAATGCTCTTTCGACAAACTATGTGCTAGTGAAAGGTAATGAATATTTTATTGCTTTATTACTAAATTCTTGGTACCCTTGTTTCACTACTGTCCAGATGTCATTAAGATTTATTTTTTTGTAAGTTCTAAAAAAAATCGGCTGAAAGGTCTATCAATTTTTCAACATTCACGTATTTCTTTGTAAATCTAAACTCTATGACCTATTTTATTGTTTTTATTTAAACTCCTTTTTTTATGTTTTCCCCCATTATCAATATTATTTTCGCGTACCCCTAATCGATCCACCACGTACCCCCAGGGTATGCGTACCACGGGTTGGAAACCGCCGATCTAGCACACAGACCAGTAACCGCGAACGATTGATAAATGAACCGCAAGATTGGGCGATTGATAAGTGAAAGCCGTGTACTGTAAAATTCAAAAGTGTACTGAGAAGACTATTCTGCTTATTTAAAAAGTGTATTATTTATGTTTCAAAAATAAAATGGTAATAAGTATTATTACCATTACGCTATTAACACTATTTGAAATACTATGAAATATGCTTATTGACGTACTATTTTTAACGTTTGTATGATTGTTATTTAATATTATCTTACAAAAAAATCTTTATTACAAAGAATTACATGTGGTTATACAATATTTTCAAGAGAAGTACGCAAAAAATGGTAATTTAAGTGTTTGAAAAATGAGATAGGTACATAAGTATTCTTATGGCTTGTGTCCACGGAATGAGAAAAATTTCAAAGATTTAGTTGAGATCAACTTAAGATTTAAAATTGCTTGCTTTAGTTGTCAAAAATGTGCATCTTATGTGATTCATAATTGAACAGACGAGTACTAATAACACACTTGTATCTATCCCTTCTGCGAGTAAATAGTAAAATAGCAAAAGTATATTGGGCTTCAATGCAAAATGCAATGTATTTTATATAAAATATTCATCAGAAATGTAGCTTACAATCAGGCGAAGAAACCAAAGGGAAACATCTCGTTTCCTGTAAAGATTATTCAACATGCGATTGGATTTACAAATTATAGCAAACTATGCACTTGTGATTGAATAACATAAAATATTTACCCTTTGGTTACGCTGGATCGTACATCGTTACATGTTAGAAACGCTAGTCGTGGCTATTGAACCTCGCTAATCTGACACAGCTCTGCTCGATGATTTGAAAAAGAACCATAGACGGTGACCGTTTTTATAACCTTGAAAACGGATTGCGATACCTGCGTAAAGGCTATTATTTGTGATTTCAAGGTGCTCGACGATAAAATAAGATACGGAGCAATTTCGAACGTGACCTAATTTATAATGTCACATTACGTGTTAAATATTTTTATTTTATTGTATAAGTAATACTTTAGTTGAACTGTAAACAAATGTGAAATGTGAGTTAATCTAATAAAAATAAAATCATATTTCTTGCTGTCTATATAAAAAAATATCCGTCCATATTAGCGCTGGAATTGTTTCGTACCAAATATATTGCATAGTGTGAACCTTTTAAACCGCTGTCAAACCTGAGAATCCACTGCAGTGCACTGGCTGTATTGGATCTGCAAAGTTCTGCTAAATTTGCCGAAGCTTATTATTTAACCCTAGCTATGCTGAATCTCTGGCACTCGAACTGGTTCAGAATAATAATACAGATATTTCCCAATCCATTTAACATTTTATAGTTAAACAGCTCTTTAAAAATTCTAACATTAATTACTGTAAACAAACGCACACGGTTTTTATTATATTTATATGTCCATGTCAACCACCGACATTAATATTCATCAATATTTTTCAGTTCACTGATCTCTATGTATAAATTATGACTTCCAGCGATGAAAGTAGAATAAATTAGAATTATATTAAAATGTTATTCTTGTAGGAAATTAATGAAAAACATTTTCTAACCGATTTTATTATAATTTCTTAGAAAGACAAAATGAAACGAGACATGAAACAAGTGAACCTCATTTTCATTTTTGTTGGTTTTATGTATCCACTTGTTTTTAATATAATTAATTAATACAGGCTATATAATTTGATAATGAGTATACCATTTATTAATATGGCGGTTATTTTGTGGGGCAAAATGATTTAATTTTTTTTAAAGCATACATTATATTACACACATGTTAGGTTATTACATCACGTGCAGTCCCTCTTCATCACAGTTTCATGTGACCTTTTTAGGTAGAGGAGCAGGGCGTAGAAGGGGTGGGAGGTTCAGTGGTCAATTGGAATATGGATAGTAGGGGGTGAAGAGAACATGATATAATATTATTCACTAGTGTTTTCTCGGAATTTCAATTCTTTTATATTTCGTATGTTTCCTTTTACCCGGTGATGAGATTGACTGCGTCTCTTGAAAGTATAGTTTGAAACGAAATAACCCGATATGTATATTTCAAAGTATGGTTTATTATAAAAAAATGATTAAGATAACGCTATGTAATATATATACTCACCTTTGTGGCGCGGACGGACAATCGCCAGATGAGTAGTCACCCAGTAAAACACGCTAGTTATCAAGAAGACGACAAGCCACCCAATATACCCTCTTCTCTTCAAACTACTGCAAGGCCATATTGATTGTCCCAACCGATTGGAATTAATATCTCTCCACGTGCCATCTAGATCAACCCGGCAATCCGTACTCTTCCACATTCCCAGAAGTAGAACATCTTACATACAAAATTCATTCATTCACCGGTTATGCAAATACCATAATGAGAAATTTACAGAAATTGACTTGTTTAATATTAGCCTTACTGCGCTTAAAGGGTTCTTTTTATGAACCACCCCAATCTCAATTTTGTCTAATCATTCTACCTACAAACAAGTCTTGTTCTCTCTTTATCGCAACAATAATTGCAACCTCAACACCCTTTCTCCCTCTTTTTTATCTTTTTATTTATCTTCTGCACCTAAACATACTTATGCACATAGACATTTCTGTGGATTTTCATAAATAGTATCACATGTTCAAAATGTATTATGTTAATTATAATAAATTTATACACTGTCAAAATCCTTCAATACAATAAAATAAAATTAAAATAACCCGTTGAACTAATGAAATCATCAAATTCTGTAAAAATACATGGCAGAAAATAACAATAGGAGTGAGAATGAGAGTAAGGGTGAGAGTGGGAGTGAGAACAACAAAAGTTGGAGATGTTTAGAGAGGTTTTTATCGTACAGTGAATATAAATCATCATAACGACTGATGATGATATTTATGACAGTGATTAAAATACGAAATAACGCTGATATTTGTACAAATGGCGAGCATTTAATCCACTAAGTTTTTCAGATATTTAACAATTAACTATCCAAACGACGTTGGAACAGGACACAAGAATTATCAGAAGTCAGTGACAGGAAAGGATTTAAAATAAAACCTCTTTGCTGACACGAAAATCGTTCCCGTTAATGGAACCCAGATTGAACAAATACGTCTACCTAATACAGAAGGCAGCAAACTTCTGAGACAAAAGAGCCAAATGTGTACAGTACAATGGTCTATGAGTCTACAAAGAGCCATGAATATTTTTACAATTGAATCGATATTAAAATTATCTCAAACTGAGAACGGTTTTTAATTATTTTGATATTAATTGAAAAAGTATTATTGTATTTCAATTAACTAAAGTAATTGGTAGTATTCGCGTTTCATAGCTTTGCACTTTTTAATACACTGATACGTTTGTGTGTAACACGCAGAGTGTATCAGTGTATTATACACAATCCGCAGTTACCCTTGCTGTGATTGATTGACGGCGTGGGTCAGTACGCAACTGACTTTCAAGGTGGATGCACGCTTATTTGTTTATATGTCTGTATTATTGAAATAATGTAATTAATAGCGTATACCTTAAACAGACATTTGAGCATTACTATTAGCCTATATAATTCATTTTTGAAAATTAAATGGTTAAGCCAGAATTATATCGAATAATCGTATCTAATCCACAAAGGTGTGTTCAAAAAATACACTATTGATGAATTACGACTTCCACCGTACCATCCAGATCTTAACCCGATAGAAAAAAATTGAGCTACTATTAAGAAATATGTGCGTTTTATGAATACTGATATGACATTGAATTCTGTCGAAAGGTCGGTCAATGATCTTTAATTACGAGTAATGAGTAGATTAACGTTTGTTGACACACACACACACACACACACACACATAACGGAATCACAATAATTTATTTTATTTCCATTAACGCCCTTGTGCGTTTTTACATAAGAATAAAAAATTTAATATAACAGTACATTTTTAATTAACATTTCAATATAACATAAAAAATAAAAACTAATAGTAAAATTTATAAATACTGGAAAAAAGAAGTCATTGTTGATGATATAAGTGATACGGTTTCCTAATGAGCGTCGATTAATTTATATTTAATAATGTTAATAATTTCTTATGTTTAATAAATCACTTTTTTTTAAATATCGAAACATAAATGTAATAAATTTTATACATTTACGATCCAACCATTTTTTTTTTTTGAAAACATGTATTTTGCAAAAATCTGAGCATATACCGTATTAGCCAGTTTAAACATGAAATTTTTATGAAACTGAACAATTGTTATAAAATATTAAAACTTACCCCAATCAAAAATGTATCAATAAACAGTCACAAATAAATTGTTTAAGTGGACGTATTACTTCACTGAGTTCACGGTTTAAACACCTTAATGTATATTTTTGGATGTCTGTATAAAGATATGTGCACGCGATGCCTGGTGACATGAAAGGTTCTAAGGACACAGTTAAAGTTATCTTTTCACGGCATACTACATAGGTTTAGGAACGTAGACTGATAGGCGGAGTTTAGGAATATTATATTAAATCTACCGAGTGAAGATTCAATAGCTCTGTAACTAGATACGTAAAAAAAAACGTAGAGACTTTATTACAGGAAAGACAGAAATTCTTCAATTAGATTTAATTATACAAACGTAAATATGTACGCTTTAATTACAGAAAATTATTTCTAGGCGATGTGAAAAAGGGACCGTCTCTTTTAATTATAACAATTTTCCAAATTGATTCGTTCACTTGTGTAAAAACATTTTTAGAACACTCAAAGCGACATCGAGCGCGCGGGGCCTCGCCAGAAATTATTTCGCAATATTTATGAAATTGCCTCAAGGGTACGCGTCGCTTCTGTCGGATCATAGAGGTTAATTTAAAATATTCTAAGTATAAAGGGGGGCACACACCTTCTACCGCGAGTGACAAATGGATGAGAAGACTAATCGTTTTCTGCTGGACGGCGCTGCTTGATAGGGTTTCACAATTGCGACGATTTGAGCGATTATCCGTTTGTTTTGTGAAATAACGGTATTAAAATAAAGAGGCAAACATGAATTGAAAAATTAATTATTTTTACGTTTTATTTATTTATCAACCGTTTTTAAACGTTTTTCTGTATGAAACTGTTTGCTATCGACCCGTGTACACGGAATGAAATACTATGAAAAAAATCTCAGAGCTTCAGTTGAGTTAAATCTCAATACCGCGGACGCGCGTTGAAATTTTAATCTGTAGATAAAGTTAGATTAGCTTGAGATCTGTAGAAGAAGACAAAACTTAAACCATTGTGTGCGACAATGTCAATTAGAATCGGGACATCGACAAGTATGTATTCTGAAAATTTAAACAAACAAAATGTATTAAATTACAAACATTTATTTCGTTTTAATTGCTGCTGGGGAATTCAAATTTACCCAACTGAAGATCGGAACATCAACGATCATTGAACTGATATTTTACGTTTGGACATACAACAAGCGTGAAGTGAGTCGCGAGATGACGAATCTCTGAAAATTATTATATACGCGGTGAACTGCGAAAGCCGAGAGCTGTGGGCTTACGGGAGCATAATTCATGTCTGAAATTTCATCCGTGGATATGGGTCATTACGTACCTGCTCAAAAATTATGAGTAAAAAAAATTATTTAAAAATACATCATGGAAAATTGATAAAAAAAATCTGCAGCATTTATTAATTTGTTAATTATCTCTACTATTTTACTTTACAAATTTAGTCATTCAATATGTATTTTTCAAATAATATTTATTAAATTAAAAACAACATTATTTTTTACGTGCAATAGAGCTACGGTAATTTCAAATCTGGTCTACCATAAGAGTATCTACATTAATTACATTCTTCTCTTGCATAATGTTTAATTTTCTCTATGATTTTGATTTATTGTTTCCTTATTTCTCTATGATCTATGATCCGTGTGTCAATCGTGAAAGTGTCATTAGGAGAAGTAACGCGTTGTTAGACAATCATTCTCAGATTTCAGATATCAGTGATTAATCATATTTGTTTGTCATTTAGAAATTTCGTATGTGCAAGAACAAAACTTCTAAAGGTAAATAAATATGTATAATAAGGTTTTGGAAGACGGTGAAAATATTTTTTCATTTTTTACAACAAACGGTATCCCGAAACATAATACCGTTTGTTTTATAGTATATCACACACTAATCTAATATTACACCTGCCTTATTATACCTAATACAAAATATACAATGAATAATATTTTTCTTTTTTTTTTTAATCTGAAATATTATTTCTTTAAAAGATGAAACAATTTAGTAAAAGTAAATACAGAGAATTATTTTATTTGTGAATTCTTTTCTCATAATACAGGTATCAAAAACATATTTATTTTTTCTCGGCGGTGCTTGTTATATTATCTGAAATTATGTGTAGAAATCAGCAAAAAAATTCTTGTGTTTATGACACTTCGTCAAAGTTCAACAAAGTATTGTTCTACAAATATCCAACGTTTAAAACTAGCTGTAATTTATTGGTAAAAAGTTGACACGGGGATGAATAGATGGAACTAAAACTACACAAATAGAAATGATCACTTAGCTAGAAAATGTAAAATACAATTTTTTTAAATATATCTTATCAATGTTAAAAACTTGTCTAAATGTTTCGCGTCACATTTTGATTTATACATACCTATAATCTGTAACAAAGAATTTTTAATTACAAGGATGATTAGATCTGCATGCGCCGAATAATTATTACCTCAAACATCTAAAATATATTATGTAAATTGTTATATTTTTCGACATACAAATGAAAAAAAAGTATATTTGAATGCAGTTTTACTAGGAAAAAATGATACTTGCGGTTGATTTAAATACTTTACCACAAATAATAATATAAGTAATAGAAAAAACAAGTTTAAGTTTCTTGTCAAACCCCTCTATAATTGAGTACTTAACTTCTAAATGGCTCAAAAATGAAATTGGCCAATAGTATATAGTGGTACGCCACTGACTTGCACCAAATAAAATCAAATAATGTGAGTGACAAATACCTCTAAAATATGCGTCTTGAGTTTCAAACACCTCTATAAATGGTATAGAATGACAAATTCTTCAATAAAAATTATAAATTACATAATTTCTAAAATTCGACAACATATTTGTGATTTGTTTTTTTGATGTTTTATAGTATTGATAGTACCATCTCTTCAAAATATCTATTGGTATATTTATAATGAATATATAATGATATATTTATAGCATTTAGATGAAAATTAAATTTTTAAACGTTTTTTGAGATTTCTGGGTTTTGTTAAAAATCCTTTATTGAAGGGTTTGGAAATAAACGACTCATATGCAGTGTAACCCAAAAGTTTTTTTTCATTTTGGTTCATTCGCTGTACCTTCGCAACGAGCGGGAGAGGGCTAGTCGCGTCCTTGGGAATTAAGTCGCTATGGAGCGTGTCCTTTCCAGTTCGTGAAATTTTCCCTGGAAAATTGATATCCCAACGAGATAACATAAACTGGCATCCACGTAACCCCGACTTGATACTAATGAATTTTTTCCTATGGGGCTACCTTAAATCAAAGGTATACACTAACCAATTAAAGGTATACTCTAAAGGTAACTCTAGACCAATTAAAATAAAATATCCAAAAAGAAATAGCTGCGATCACGGAGAATACGTCCCGAGAAGTTCTCATAAATTTTGCCTCCCGTTTATAAAAGTGCAAGCGAAATAACAGATAACATTTAAAAAACATAATTTTTAAGAAATGAATTCTTAGTGTCCTTAAATGCGAAATAAACATTTTTTTTATTAAATCCATCCATTATTTTATTACAGAATTTTATTATGAAATAAACTTTTTGGACTTGTGTATATATATATATATATATATATATATATATATATATGTATGGGTGGCAAAATAAAATGTTCTAAGAGCACAGCAAAGGGCGTACGGTTGGTGGTAATATGGTGCTAGAAGGTAAGTTGCAGAGGTAGGGGTGCAGTAGGGAGCAGCCGGCTCTAGTAGGTGAGGGGCGTTGATGGGAAAGTTGCTATCCGTGCTTAGACACTCGTATTCCTGTAAATGTTCTATTTAAATATGATTCTGTTATAGAATGCTCCGGTTGAAAAACTTGTATAGCGGCTGAATTCATTCATTCATTATAGTATTTCAATTTATTTTGTTATTTTTCCTGGAACTTTAATATGAAATCAATTTCTGTTAAGTCTTTTTCTTTTTATACTTTTAATGTTTACCGAATTAATTTTGTTGTCGGACATAATGACTAATTTACACATATAACTTTGTATTAACCACGTTGATTACTTGAACGTCCGGTCTTGGTGCCACCGTATCTTAATCAGAACAAATGTATACTAACTAATCCGTAAAATAAACACGAAAAGAAATTATCTATCAAACGGGAGCGTGACTACTGTCATGGGAGATAAACACACAGATAAAAACATTGAATCAGATAGTGTATTAAATATTGGGTCATTTGTTAGGTTTAATTGATAATGAATTATATTTGCTTTAGTGTTTTATAGCTAATAATAACGATATTAGTTTCATATATTTTTGTGTAAATACCTGACAGATATTAAAACTACTGCCGAACGTCCCGGGAGCCCTTAAAATGGGGAAAAATTCAGTCGTCTGATAACTCTCAGTGTACGTTTTAATACTTAATATGTATATTTAAGTTTTCGGCTTTTAATAAACGTTTTTAGGAATTAAGTAAAAGTATGCATCGAGTTAGAAAGACGTATCAGCGGTTCCCAAAATTCCACAAAGTGTGATCCAAAAGGGACGCGTGTCGCCCAAAACACTGTGGTGAATCGCCCTTGGCACGCATGTCGTAGATTCGCTATCACTGTCCTAGATGCTTTATGATTTTTCCATTTGTCCCCCAGCGAATGTGTGTCGATATGATCTCCTTAGAAGTATTTTTTAAATCAATTTACTTCCAAAACAAATTTAAGTCGCGACGAAATGAAATCAACTTCATTTACAATTACAAACTGCTGCAACTATAGGAAATAATATTTATTACCGTCGTCATTAACTTTTCCTACTTCATAGTTGTAATTTTTTTCTAAAATTTAAAATCTTCACGATTGATTTTAAAAGATGTAAGCCAGTTATGAAATAATTCTTATGACTGTATTATAACTTTTAATGTTAAACAAATAATAGGTATCTCATAGATCTCTATGAGATACCTATTATTTGTTTAACATTAATTAGATGAAGCTATTTTGAATTATATTTAATGGAAATATAAGAAATTATCGGTAATTACAGGGCTTACGATCTGTTTTCTACTGGTTTAAGTGATCACCTTATAGATGAAGCTATTTTGAATTATATTTAATGGAAATATAAGAAATTATCGGTAATTACAGGGCTTACGATCTGTTTTCTACTGGTTTAAGTGATCACCTTATAGATGAAGCTATTTTGAATTATATTTAATGGAAATATAAGAAATTATCGGTAATTACAGGGCTTACGATCTGTTTTCTACTGGTTTAAGTGATCACCTTATAGATGAAGCTATTTTGAATTATATTTAATGGAAATATAAGAAATTATCGGTAATTACAGGGCTTACGATCTGTTTTCTACTGGTTTAAGTGATCACTTTATACAAATATAACGTTCACCATTCTCACCCATTAAACAATCTCCATATCGATCGAATTTTTTGAAAGTTGTACATATGTTAATATGTGAAAACACTTCGAGTACCACTGCACTATCGCCATCTATGGACTAAATTAGATATTCATTTCTTGAAACAGCATATATGTCACAAATGAGAATCTAATTATTTTATAAATTATTTAAAGCAGTATTCTTTATCTATAAAAATTTTTTAACGCATTATACTAGAATACGCATAAAAAGTCAATACTTTTCAATTTTATATATTTTCGTATTTTGGACCAGTATATATTTGAATATGTTCAAGAAAACACAATTACTGAATTTTCACTGAAAAAAGCACATTACCATACTTCCATATATTCTAATTAAATATAATTTAAGAAATTCTGTTTTGATAACAGTGCCTTTATAGGTGAAAATTTAGTAATTGTGTGTTCTTGGACATATTCAAATATTGTTTATATATTTTCCTTTACCTTGTATGTACTTACATTCTATTTATACATATTGTATCGCATATTAATATTTGTATTCTCTCATTTTATATTTAATTGTGTTTAATAATAAGATATATTGATTTGTGAAATATGACTTATTTGCTAATTTGCCTTAACACGGGCTTGCCTTGTTGGACAAGGCATTTTAAAAATTTGTTTTAAAAAATATATGTAACAACC
This sequence comes from Eubasilissa regina, assembly GCA_022840565.1. Classification (NCBI taxonomy): domain Eukaryota; kingdom Metazoa; phylum Arthropoda; class Insecta; order Trichoptera; family Phryganeidae; genus Eubasilissa; species Eubasilissa regina. The sequence continues at coordinate 19,381,499 of JAINEB010000013.1, forward strand.
TTTTTTTTTAGCTGAACAAAATATATATTACACGAATCTGAAATTAAATAAATAAATTAGTTATGGCGCTCATTTTAGTAACGATGATTAATATCATTATCAAACAATTCGGTGGTGAATTCTTTGTTAGAAAACAATATTTAATTAGAACGGCATACTAGCTAACAAATCGGTACATTAAAATGCGAATAAATAATTCAAGCATTAACAGATGTTGTAGGGTTGCGAGATAATATGCTTGTACTGCTAATGAATCTCGTCGACAAACAATTTAGTAAATCCAAGATAATCGTTCCCAAAGAATGACGACAGTTGGGAAATTTGCTCTGGCTTAAAGCAGCATAATAGAAATTCAACTAATTTGATGCCAAGCTCTGAAACAGCTTGTTAACAATGACTGAAAAATTCACTAATATTATATTACAGAGCGTAAATCATAAGAGATTTAAATCATGATAAAAAATAACGTACCTAGTCCGCAATATTTTATGGGTGGATACCTGACGAGTCGAAAATATTCAAGGAATATGTACAAATTCTACACCGTTAAGAAAAAAAAATTACAAGATCATGATAAGCTTTAAGTAAACGTATTTCGAAATTAATATTTTCAAAATTTATCCATTATTAATCTGTATCTTTGCATCTGGACCTAAGTCGTCTAACAAAAAATAGTCTGGCCACTCGAAATTGGATGACCTTTATTATATAAAGGTCATCCAATTTCATTCAATCCAATGATATTCAATAAACATTTTTTTAAAAATAAAATATTTCAAATAATCTAAATAATTGCATAATTATGATTTTCTTTTAAAACGTTTATATCTTTGACATTGTTAAGTTTAGGCACATATTCCATGAACATTTTCGACTAGTAATTTAATCAGGTATCCAAGCATAAAATATTGTGGTCTAGGTCGGTTACACCCTATATATTTTATTTTATTTATTTTTTATTTTACAGAATATTAACAGTTTCCCGCCGATACTGCCCGAATATTATCTCAATAATATGCGCGAGAAGCCGCCCAGCAAGCCGGTCTTTTAGCTTCACTTCTCTCTCAGTCGGCTCCCCATCATTTATTTAGCAGACGTTTCACGTTTTCACGTAGTCTTATAAACTAACCTACTCTAGCAACGTATACGCACACATCCACATACACATATTCCCCCCATATCATCCTCAAACACACACAATAGAGTGCTGGGAGAAATAGTTTCCCAGTTTCTACACATACAACTTTCTGATCAACACTCTTTCCCTAATAAACAATTACACATGGTCACCCCATAATTGGTAACCCTGTAGTGTCATCTAATAGCTTTTTGTAACTTATTAATGAATTTGTAGAATATATCATAATATATTCAATATATCATAATATATCATAAATATGTCATTATGCAATCCACAATGCGTGAAACACAGACCACCAAATATATATACATGAAATAACTCAAATTCTTTGTCCCATTATTTTCATTTTGGTGTCACCCACATGATCACTTTGGTACCACTTACGCAATCAAATAGCTCGGAAACTTTTTTTGTAAAAATTACTTGATTAGAACGAAAATTTTAATGTTGACAATATAATATGCATTAATCTAAAAAATACGTCTTGTTTAAATAAAGATTTAATTTTCGAAGAGTAAATACTTTAACTGTTGTATAAATATGTCATATTCCATCAGATTTATGTTTCCACCAAGAATATGTGTAGAATACCCCTCGTCCTGCAATTAATCTTCCAAACCCCTCTCCTATATATACACATTATTTTATGTCTATCCATTTACTGCTCTGTGGTGAAATCAGATTGTAATATTGCTGTTTATATATTTAGTTTGAATGTGTCATACTTCCTTAATGATCTGCTACTTGCTACTTTACTTTAGAGATCAGTGTCTTGTCATCAAACAGCCTCACGTTGAGATACTTTAGTCTATTGTTTATCAATGATTCGCTATATGTTTCAATATTTCTCCTTAGACCTGCTGTGAATGATAATGTTATATACACATAATATCTGAATATCACGCGTTAGGAAATTTGAAAGAAAATTGATGTATTTGAAGATTTTGGAGTAATGTATTAAGTATTTTTTGTCCATTGCGTGCATAACTTTTTTGTTCTGAAGGTATATTTTTTTAAAAGGTAATCATTCAAATATTACATTTAGTTATATCGTACAGTCTTATTGCATTTATATTTTCAGAAATTTTTGAATTGCAGGTGGAAAATAGTTTTAATTATGTAAACGGAAAATTTGAAATACTAAATTAATGTATTAATTATAAATATATACATATAAAATCAATTTTGTCGAAAAATATTGTTTTTGCGTCACCGGGATTCGAACCTGGATCTCTATTTCCAATCCGGGGAAGTGCACTACCATTGTGCTATAACGCCAGTATTTTTCTTGACAAATTTTCGAACTTATATGTTACATTTTTCAAATTAATACACCTGTCGTTCCATTATTTGAAAGCCATCTACATTATTTTTACAGAATCTCAAATACCTCTGAGTAAACCGACTGCAGACGCCAGAATTATCAATTAATTTTTATTAAATTTTTGGACACATTGATACAACATATATTATTAAGGAAAACACATTCTTATTGTGAAGTTGTAATTATTCAGAACATAGGTCTGTGATATTTTAAATATCACAGACCTATGTTCTGAATAATTACAACTTCACAATAAGAATGTGTTTTCCTTAATAAACAGAAAATTATTATTCAATACTTATAGGATCACAAATAAACTTGCTATTTTTAGAAGTGTCCTATTCATAATGATCTTTTTTCAAAGTTAAACATCGAACTATTGTTTTAAACGTTTCAAGCATTTAGTTAATAAAACGTGTTTATGTTTAGTTTGTGGCGTTATGATATAAAATTAATAGGGTAAAGTTCAGAAAAATCGATGCTTAAATGACGTTATATATGATAATATTTTTGTGTAATTTAAAATATCAAATTTTCTGTTTTACAAAAATTCCGTTTAACTATGACCTCCATTTCTCCGAAGTCACGTGACTCATAGTCTCCTAATATTCACCATAGCCGTCATCACTTGGCCATAATTTTAAAAAGGTTCCAGGCGAAGGTTTAAAGCATTCTTTCGTCCATAAAACAAGAAAATGATGCTGCAGGGAAATGCCTACTTTGTAAATATTTTCAGAGTGAGTCGTAATCGCCACGGTGGGTTTTGTTAATGAATTTACGCACAAAATTCAGGCTAATTATTTCCCAGAGGCAACCTTAAAACATTAAATGGTGCTCCGTTATATTAAACCGCGGGAAATAAATAGGTCATACATATAAATTCATGTTAATATAAAATATCATATAATGACTTTCTATAGACTGCGCTGATTCGGAAGACCAAGGGATGCGGATTATTATATCTCGCTAATGTAAATCGATTGTGAAGGATAATTGAACAAATATTTTTAGTCACGACTGGATCGTGACCATGTCCAGCTATTTGCTTATATATATATTTAATTACTTTCCAATTCAATATCACGATCACAATCTGAGGAACGTTCAACATTGAGGATTGATTTCGCAGCTCTGACCGAACATCCCTTCAATATCACATATTAATATGTAAAATGCAAAGGCCCCCTGTTCATGTATTGTGTGTAGGAGGAATATAAAATACAAGAATATTAAATACTGTATGTATAGCAAGGACAACGTTAGTTTCTTGTACCCTATAATATTCAAAAATTAATGGAGGAAACAATATTTATATGCACTCAGAATTGAAAAAGTCATTACTTAACTTTATGACGAAAGTCTGATCCCTAAAATAACATATTAGCGAGGTACCACTGTATACAACGATATTTTTTTCACATTTTTTTATCTATATATAATATAAAGCACTGTTAATTGTATGTTAATGAAGTTTAGATTTTATAAGGTAGATGGCGCTTTTTTTGGTTTTTGCCTTATGAAAATAGCTGATTTATATACTTAATTTAAATAGAAAAAAACGCCTTGAAATTGTATCGTTGTTTTTATGTTTTGTAGTAACAGGGACATAATTAATATTTTATCATCACCATCGGGTTACACCTATATCTTAAATATCTTAGTCTACATTAACGCTGGGAACTGTATCGATATTTTCTAAAGTACTGTAGAGTGCGAACTTGTTGGTCCCCTATCTAACGTAGGCCTTAATACTGTACGTGGAGCCAACCTTTGTTAAGAGTGCACGGTACGCCACTGCGTGCAATTAAAAAATAGTCATAAACAACAGTTTTTAAAAATCTTATCCCCTGGCAGCTTATGTTCGTGAAATAATAAAACAGAAGAACGTTGACTCTAGATACCAGTTACTCCAGTTGTGAATTATATTATATTTTCCAATCCATAACGAATGTTAAAATATTTACACAGCGGAGGCTCTCGGTTCGTAGGATTCAAACAACGAAGAATTGAAATATGTTTCACAGATTATTCAGAAGAGCTTTGAGATATTTCATTTTCCCTAAGAAATGATGGCAGTGTAGATAGATCCATACCTCAAAATTGTATTTATATTTAACTTAGTTCAAACCATCGTGTTATTTTTACGTCAACCGGTTTCGATACTAACGTATACCTTATCATATCAATGTATAAAATTTTACTCATTAATAATTAATTAATTGGATAATTTATAAATCAAAAAATCACTCAACGCTAAGTCCAATTTAATTAATAACCCATTAAACCTTACAAACAATCCGCTAATTATTAATATTAATTATTAATATTTTCTCGATTTCAATATCTTGCTGTCAATTTCCTCCCCACTCTTACCAAAACTCCGTCTATACTCCATAATGGATGTCGTTTAAATTTTATGGAATAGTTCAGTTGTACGCCAATCCTGACGAAGATAAGTTAGTATCGAAACAGGCTGACGTAAAAATAACACAGTGGTTTAAAAAAAGTTAAATATAAATACAATTTTAAATTACGCCTAACCACAAAGTTAACGCTACAAATATTAACAAGATCCATACCTTGCTGGCAAGTTCTCGCCTCCCCCCCACATTATCACGCCGTGTCCAGAGGATTGACAGTTGCTTATTGATAATGTACAGCCAACTGTCATTCTTGGTTTTGAATATACTCATATATTAGATATTTCGGAAAATCCTTTTTGACCATCTGTCATGTTTGTTTTCTATTAGTTAATGGACATTAGTAGGAACAGCTGTCAAAATATTTTTTTTAGACTGTGATTTAAGTGGAGAGTATACGTTTTGTATAAAAAGTAATAATATATATATATATATATATATATATATATATAAATAATAATAATCACATGAGATCGTTCAGTGGCTAGCTATGTTTGTTTTCTATTAGTTAATGGACATTAGTAGGAACAGCTGTCAAAATATTTTTTTTAGACTGTGATTTAAGTGGAGAGTATATGTTTTGTATAAAAAGTAATAATATATATATATATATATATATATATATATATATATATATATATATATATATATATAATAATAATAATAATAACATGAGATCGTTCAGTGGCTAGCTATGTTTGTTTTCTATTAGTTAATGGACATTAGTAGGAACAGCTGTCAAAATATTTTTTTTAGACTGTGATTTCAGTGGAGAGTATACGTTTTGTATAAAAAGTAATAATATATATATATATATATATATATATATATATATATATATATATATATATAATAATAACATGAGATCGTTCAGTGGCTGGCTATGTTTGTTTTCTCACAGCTTGAGTAGTTAACTATAATAAACTTTAAGTCTTGTCATATATTTCTTAACAAAACCTTTAATACTAATTTAATGTATTAATTATAAATATATACATATAAAATCAATTTTGTCGAAAAATATTGTTTTTGCGCTACCGGGATTCGAACCTGGATCTCTATTTCCAATCCGGGAAAGTACACTACCAATTGTGTTTATAGCGCCAGTATTTTTTATAACTAATTTTCGAACCTATATGTTTCACTTTTTCAAATTAATACATCTGTCGTTCCATTATTTGAAAGCCATGTACATTATTTTTACGGATTCTCAAATACCTTTGAGTAAACTGACTGCAGACGCTAGAAATATCAATTCATTTTTATTAAATTTTGGACACATTGATGCAACTTATATTATTAAGGATAACACATTCTTATTATGAAGTTATAATTATTCAGAACATAGGTCTCAACAGAATATCACAGAAATTATAACTTCTGTTAATGATGATCTGTGATGTTCTGTTGAGACCTATGTTCTGAATAATTATAACTTCACAATAAGAATGTGTTCTCCTTAATAAAACCTTTAATGTTTTGTATTATTAAATTATTTAAATTGCATTCATTTATGCAATCGATTACTCCAATAATACTTTTCTAGGGGTTGAAAGATTTAGGCTGAGAACCTAACATAAATAAATAAACGTCCAGAGTTCTGAATCTAACGCTTTCTTTATGTAAATTATATTTTAAGTGATCTTTCTAAGTTAATATGATTTGTTATATTTTCAAAAAATTTATACCCGGAAAAGATATTTGTGCCATTAACTATCTCTATATAAAAAATTGCCATCTAAAGCAAAAAACCCATGAAATATTACACATGTACATACATAAAACGTACTTGCGTACAGTCGAATCCTTTGGTGAAGGCTATTGTCACACGCAACCCTCCTACAACGTCTTCATGCTCGATGGGTCGTCCCAGGGTCACAAAAACGTTACAGGAAAAATCCTTTTCAATCTCATTCGGTTTGTCCGACATTGATAAATTGGTCCCCATATTAAATCCTGCGAAGTGTTTCGAGTACACTTGTGAACCCTCTCCCTTCTAATAAAAATTTTGCAAAAAATAAAAAAAAAGATTTACTGAATCACGTTTACATATACATTAGTTTATATTAAGATGTAATTAGACATTTAAGCTATATAATAGCACTTTTAAAATTAGCAATATTAACTTTGTGGTTAAAATTCTTATTTTTTATTTATTATCTTTGTTTTATTAACCACTGAATTGAGTTTAAGTACATCTACCGGTTTCGAAAAATACCATTTTCTTCTTCAGGATGTCATAACTAACTAAAAATATATGTCATTGTTTCTTCACCAGAATCTATTTTTAAAAAAACAATTATTTAAAAATTTTAAGTATTAAAGTATTACGCAACAATTTTAGTTAGGTACTAAATTTATTTTATAATAATTGTTGTTTTTTTTTAATTAGATTCTGGTGAAGAAACAATGATAAATATTTTTGGTTAGTTATGACATCCTGAAGAAGAAAATGGTATTTTTCGAAACCGGTAGATGTATTTAAACTCAATTCAGTGGTTAATAAAACAAAGATAATAAATAAAAATATATAATAGCATTAAGGAGAACACATTCTTATTGTGAAGTTGTAATTATTCAGAACAGATGGTCTGTGATATTTTAAATACTAATTAAATGTATTAATTAAAAGATATGATATAAAATCAATTTATAATGATTTTAAAATACTAATTTGTAGATGGCTTTCAAATAATGGAACGACAGATGTATTAATTTGAAAAAATGTAACATATAGGTTCGAAAATTTGTCATGAAAAATACTTGCGATATAACACAATTGGTAGTGTAGTTCCCCAGATTGGAAATAGAGATCCATGTTCGAATTCCAATAGCGCAAAAATAATATTTTTCGTCAAAATTGATTTTATATGTATATATTTATAATTAATACATTTAATTAGTATTTTAGTATTTATATAACAGCAAATTTTTTGAACGACAATGGTATTGACTTGTAATATAATATTTCCTATTCTGTAATATTATTATTGCTCTATCCGCTTTTGAACGCAACAGTTGCATGTCACGTGTATTTGTGAGGTAGTTTTAATATGTTATGAATTCTCCTAAATTGTTCATTTTCAACATAATTTGTTCCAATTTCTCAACCATAAAAAAATGTATTTTATAACATGTTCATTCCCTTAATTATCTCAAAATATTTTTAGATTAAACCTTAAAGTTACTCAAGGACTTTATATATAGTATTTTTTTTTTTTAACTTTTTTTTCATTAACCACTTATTGAGTTTAAATATATCTACCGGTTTCGAAAAATACCATTTTCTTCTTTAGGATGTCAACACTAACTAAAAACATGTGTTGTTGTTTCTTTGCCAGAATCTATTAATTAGTCTGTATTTAAACTCAATAAGTGATTATCATGTGTTTAAACTCAATAAGTGTTTGTCATGTATTTAAACTCAATAAGTGGTTGATGAAACAAAGTTAAAAAATAATTAATTTTAACCACAATGTTAATTTTGCTAACTTCAAAAGTATTATATATAGTACTTACCATCACGCCGTCTCCGCGGGGGTAGGCAGAGAGGATAGAGCGCCACACTCTTCTCTTCATTGAATGATATTAACGATCTGCTGATAATCATTATATTAAAAATAAGTGAAGCTTTCTTTTTTCTACGTTGATTCGAAAGAAACTTGATTCATTACATTGCGAAGCGAAACCATCGACTGATGTACAATTCGGCGCCAGGCCTCTCTGTTCTGAGCCACCCTACTCCACTCGGAGACCGGAATGTCCATGAGGTCATGGAATCACTCCTCACATTGTCAATCTACTATCTCAACCAGTTTCTGGTCTCTATCATTTGGGATTCCTCAATGAATACAGTTCACAGCACGTTCTGCATCCTGCCCATAGTACTGTTAGTGACTTTACCACACCGACTATTTAAAATTTTGATAAAAAAAAAATAATGAGGAATAAATATATAGAAAAAATTATGATCTATGCAGTAGTTGTGTGATAAGTGTGTCTGAGATATGTAATACATCTTTTTTAACAGCTTTAGTACGTCTCCCTTACCAAATTTAACTATCTTGCCTGATGTTGCCTGTCTTAGGACGCATGGTAAGATAACACCAGGCAACATGAAGATAGTGAGAAAACTGGAACTCATGGAAAGTAAGAAACGGTAGACTTGTATTCAACACTGTAAATAAATTGGAAGGAGATTTAAAAGTAAAAAGATTCAAGATTGATGTTTACCCAATTTGTCTGATAAATCTAACTGTCGGGTCTTATACTGTCTTTACATTTACTTATATTACATATAAATATTATACTTATCATAATACTTTACAGATGTTAACGTTGATTTAATATCAATCTTAAATTATAAAACCATTACTTGTTAACACAATTTAAAAGTACATAGTATATGAACAAATTTCAGGTTATATATATATATATTTCCAAATAAACATTACAGACCTATGTTTTGAATAATTACAATTTCACAATAAGAATGTGTTCTCCTTAATAATATATATTTTCCATATATTTTATAAAAATATTTATTTTTTCATTAATCTCAAATATGTAAAAAGTTTACAAAAATAAATTTAAAGTTTTAATAAGTAACCGGGACGGACTGCAAGGCAGTATTTAAAAAAATTAAACTACGTATTATGAAATAATACTTTTAATATTTTAATAATATTTTTAAATCAAGAAAAAATTCATTATTATTCTTAGATAAGAAAAAAATATTGTACTCCTTTTTTTATCAGTATTGATTTTTTCAATATTAACTTCATAAAAATGGTATTACATGCGCTACTTCTTTTTAGTATTCAAATTAATTTCCACACATTAAATTATATCTGGAAATTAAGTCCGCGTACAATTTATAAATTCGTGAGACCGCTCTGACTGTCAACCTCTCTGGTCGATTTGGAATTATAAAATTTCGTTCGTGAATTTTTAACATGTATGGAATAAATTATCATAGTTTTAAAGTAGTTAAACTTTTAAAAGCGCTGACTTTAATGATAATCGAACCATTTAAAAAAAATTATTTACCCAAGTAATTAAAATAAATTGTTACACCAGTTGTTACCGCACATAAATTTAATGTAATTTTAAAGAAAACTCGTAAAGTGTAAAGCCATAAAGTGGTCATTTATTTTCATAACCTGCTTTGTTGAATGAACACGGGATCTTATATCGGGTTTATTGTAAAGCCGCTATTCGTTACAATGTCCGTTACCCGTGAACAGTTGGCTTTATACGTAAACTTAGGTTATGTTGTTACCGACGATGCAATTATGCATTGATGTACCAGGATTTATAAAAATGAAAAATTCTAATAATATATATATATAGAAAATAATTGTAATTTCATATTTTTTATTTATTATCTTTGTTTTATTAACCACTGAATTAAGTTTAAATACATCTATCGGTTTCGAAAAATACTATTTTCTTCTTCAGGATGTCATAACTAACTAAAAAATATATATCATTATTTCTTCACCAGAATCTATTTTTAAAAATTTTAAAAAAAAAAACAACAATTATTTAAAAAATAAATTTAGTACCTAACTCAAATTTTTGCTTAATACAAATTTAGTCGAAAAATTTTTAGGAAAAAATTTTAGAATGGGACACGTTTTTAAATTATTGTTGTTTTTTTTTTTTTTTAATTTTTAAAAATAGATTCTGGTGAAGAAACAATGTTTTATATTTTTAGTTAGTTATGACATCCTGAAGAAGAAAATAGTATTTTTCGAAACCGGTAGATGTATTTAAACTCGATTAAGTGGTTAATAAAACAAAGATAATAAATAAAAAATTTGAATTTTAACCACAAAGTTAATATTGCTAATTTTAAAAGTAATTGTAATTTCATTACTAAGTTCTTTGATTGATTTTCAGCTATCGATTTCGCATAAAACATTATCTTCGATTTCCCATTCAGCGGTTATATAAAATACTTCATTATGATATTTAGTGGTCTTTAACTTATATTTAAATAACTTTTTTTACGATTTGCCATAAATTCATAACAGAAAGAAATATACTTTAATATTATTGCTATTAACCGGAGAAAAAAATGCAAACTCGCTCGCTTGACAAATAATTGACAATTACCACACGTACTACGAAATGGTAGTGGAATACGCTATATAAATAATTAATAATTAAAAATTAATAAAAGGAGTCATTGCACGCAGTTTTCAATCAAGATATCAAGATCCTTTTAAAAAATACAGTAAGAAAACATTGTTTGAAAACTGAAGAAAGGCAGAGGTAAATAAAGAACTCCGTTTTATTTAATTGCATTTTATGCAATTGAGTTCGCAGATAATGGAGGACGGTTCTGTTAGAAGCCTCAACAATCGGCAAGCTTGTATGAGAAGATGTATGAATGTGGATGAGGCGAGAATTGTGTGTCAGGACAGAATAGTGTGGTGCTCTATTCTCTCTGCCTACCCCCACGGAAACGGCGTGATGGTAAGTAAGTAAGTGATTTCGCAGTGAATGATAACAACACCTTTCTTTATTAAGATACTTTGAAGAACGACGGATTAAACATTATTGTATTACACAAAATTGGCGAAAGCTTTTGAGTTATATAGTATCCTACTGATTTATTAAGTATGCTATTTGTTGTATAAACTGTACCAGTATTGAAGAATAATCAACGCCATTGTGAATTTAAAATTGGATTTGTTCCTTAATTGAAAGGTACGATTATTTCATTTATTTTTAAATAATTCAATAATATATTTTTGCTCGACTTTGCTGGTCGCGGCAATATATTCAAATAAATTCCATAATAAAATGAAATGAAAAGACTACCCGTAATTTTTCAACAAAAATTTATATTATTCGGAAAACTTATTTTTTTTCATTTTTGTGGATTCTGCTGTGGGAATTTTCTCAGTTATGAAAGGGTGAAAGTGAAACGTGAAGAGGATTTATGAGTGGTAATAGATTTAAGGTAGATTTCGAGTGGGAGTTTATCTTGAATAGTCTTTGAGGTATTTGAATATTGAATATATTTCGTTAGCGGATTTGATTCTCAGAACTATCTTTAGAGATATTTTGTGGATGAGTCTTATACATTACCATTATCCCGTGCAACTTATTTCCCTGTTGCAAGATCGCCATTCAATATCGAGAATTGGATAACAGCATTACTGTAATCGGTGACAAGATCTTCTTCTTCTTTTAAATAGGAAATCCACCCCTCGAGGGTGATTTGTGCCATTTATTAAGTTAAAGCTCCATTTTATAGAAAAAAGTACTATAATATTATAGAATAGAAAATTTACTATTATACAGATTAAATGTGGCTAGTTAAGGGAAAGAAGATGACACAAGTTAACCAGGAGTTGAAAATTATCACGGACGAGATTACTCTAAAAAAAACCTGTTATCCGCAATGGACAGACAAAAAAGATATGGTCAAGGGTTTCCTCCTCGCCACCACACTCACACATTGGAGAATCTATCAAGTTCAATCTGAACAAATGCTACCTAACAACACCCAATTCTCATTTTATAGATATTTGATATTGTTCTTTTGGAGACTTTCCTTTTGGAGAACTAGGGGGTGCGGGGAATAGATCTTTGGATTATTGTAAGTAGATTACCTTTATGATTATTTGGATCCATCCATTGTGCAGTCCAGATAGAATTTGTACGTTTTTTTTTACCATATTGAGTCTGTCATACATCAGGATATGGAATTGATGGAGGAAAACTTCGGAAGGAGTGGTCTCCTTGGTCAGTTTATCAGCACATTCATTTCCATGAATTCCTTTATGGGCAGGAATCCAAACGAATGACACCTGTTTATTCTTGCTGTCCAAATTAAATAGATATCTTCTGATGGAACATATTACCTCATTGTCTAGCCAAACTTTCATATTAGCAGAGAGGGATTCAAGAGTTGCTTGCGAGTCAGAGAATATAACAGCCTTATCGACGTTCCAGAGTACGCAGATGTCTAAGGGCTCTTTAAGACAAGATCTTATCATCCTCCAATTTCATAGCCTTTCATACTAATTAATTAGTCATCTCTAGCGCATGATCTAGAGATTTCAAATTAATAGATAATTATATTTTTATTTATTATCTTTGTTTTATTAACCACTTAATTAAACCGGTAGATGTATTTAAACTCAATTAAGCGGTTAATAAAACGAAGATAATAAATAAAAATATGAATTTTAATCACAAAGTTAATATTGCTAATTTTAAAAGTATTAATAGATAATTTTAATGTATAGCTGTGATTGTTGTGATTGTAATGTGTTGTGTATTACCTTTGCGCTCACACCTATAGACCAGCCTACGGTATGGGCCATGGAGAACAGTGTTTTTCCTCGTTTTCGTATTCTTTTTGAGGTGCAAGTTGTTTCAACCATCATATAATTTTAACTAACTGATAATATTTGTAGAGAAATACGTGAAGATTATGTACTAAGATTTCAGGATGTATTCCGTTAATAAAAACTCAGTAGGCTGTTACACATTAGATTTATTCCAGAGAACTAATTAAAAAATATACCTTACGTCTTATATAGGCACCCTAAGTGCTATTTACTCATGTGCTTTATGTGGCGGACTTGACATAAATAGACCATTATATAATACTATACCTAAGAACACGTGTACATTATAACGTGGGATTCTATCGCGAGAATCTCGTAGCCTCGTACAAAAACTTTGTACATGATGCACCATGCAGTAATTATTTTGTAGGTAGATACACCATGTTTGCTGGACTCTCTTTTTACACGGTGAATTCGTTCCATACAATACCATGAAAAAAAATGTGTAAAAAAATATACTAAAATAAAAAATAATTGTGGATAAGTTTTCTTGTCAATCATTTGTTATAAAATGATTTCCAAGTTTACTAGCCAGTTGGAGGCCTTCAAGGATTGAAAACGCTGTTATTCGTTATCGTCACTACTTTTCATGGGGCCGGTGTGCTCCTCGATACGTTACACGACGTTACGATAACGATTACGACGTAACAGTTACGATATTTCTTCCTCATTGAGAACTTCATCGCCAGTCAATTCAGCGATACGTTCAATCGTAAGCTCTTCAAAACCTTCTCGATCGATTGCATGTGCCACAGTTATGATATCTGAATGCAGTTCAGTTGTGTACGGTCTAATATGGTTAATAATATTCTGGCCAAATTGGTCCCCCCGCTTTATTCTAACCCCCTTCCGCTTAGTACTGAGTATTGCGTATAAGCAAGGGATGTAGCACCGTGTTATTTCGAAACCGTGTAAATAGAGAGTCCAGTGTATATGAATCCTTGCATAATTGTTGTGTAATGGGCCATTTTTTTCAAATTTAATAATATTGGTCAGTTCAAAAACAGGATTCGGAATTAGATTGGCAAGTAAGGCAAATAAATATTTACAATTTTCTCCAGGCCCAAAGTAAATGACTGAGTTAAAATATTTATCAGAACTGCGTAAATAAAACGCTTCTATTTGGTGTAGATGGGGACTGAAAATTGCAAGGCGCGTCTGACTGGTCCGTGAGTTCTGGTCTCCTCTCCATGCGGGATCGCACACCACTTCACCGCCATCCACTTCAAGACAGCGGTTGGAATCACGTGGTATTGCTAAGTAGTAGCATCTACCATAAATACGATATAAATTTATAAAGTAAGATCTCATCTTACCGATTCCATGTGATTTGATAGGTTATTTACTGTTTTGATTAGTTGGGTATTAAACAATTAGTTGATTAATGAATAAATAATAAACACACATGAAGACGTTAACAATTTATTTTCCAACAAAAATTAATTCTCCTAATGATCTATTCAAACATGAAAATTTTTCACAATATTCAACGTGGATTCATGGGGTTTCAATTTTAAAATACTTTTGGTTATGTATACATTAATTGAATATACACATGAAATCATTTTTATTTTATTATGCATTATGGGACTTAACAAGGAAAAATTTAATAATATACCGTGCAAAATAAAAGTATATATAAACACAACAAAATATATGTTAGGTACTGTTTCAAATATGTAATATAGGTACACATGTAATATAATACAGGTACACATGTAAAAAAAAATTGAAATGAAATCTAAAGTCTACGTGAGGTATGAAATTTAAAATGCAAGTGACCGGGGAGAAAAAGTTGGAGAAGTTAAAGTCAGGGTAAAAGGCAGTGAATATTTAATGAGACGTGTAAGTATAATAATTAGTTAAAATAGACTAAATGTTGATTACGCACAAAGATTTTTAATAAAATTTTTGAAGAGGAATTATGCGACAACATTTTAAGAAGTGATGATATTTGTAGCGTTAATTTTGTACGAGTTAGTTAGACATAAGTAAAAATTTATCTTTGTATAAACCACTGTTTGTTATTTCTACATCAACCGGTTTTGATACTAACGTATCTTCTTCAGGACTGGCATACAACTGAACTATTCCATAAAAATAAAATATTAAAACGACATCAATTACGCGGCGGGATAAAACGGAATCTTACAATTGTTTCTTGCTCAATCAAATTTTCGAGCTTATGATTCATTTTTATTCTGTACGTTCTATTTTCTAGTGTAGATTCATGAATTTTTCTTAATATTTTACGCTCAAAGATTGCTAACTTGTATTATTCGATTTGGGTTAGGCACCACGTTTCACAACCATGAGTAACTGCTGGTGTTACTATAGTTTTGTGTATCACCAGTTTCCCTTGAATAGTCAGTATTTTCGATTCGATGAAGTTGAAACTCATATTTCCAGCTAAAATTCGAATCTTTAATTCATCAAATGTCCTATTTACCGCGTATAAATTAGATCCCAGATACATAAAATTATCAACCCCATTCGTCTAAATCAAAAGAATTTCATTTTTTGCATGTTGGTTGGCCGACTGGCATGTTTGCTGATCTGTTTCGAGACACCATTACGCACAACTAACTTAACTAGTCAGAACTCCCTCGTGACGTTCTTATTTCCAGTTATGAAGTACACGCTATTAGTTACCTTCCAGCAGGCGCTCATCACTCAGTGTGTTCTTGATTACCTCAAGTCACTAAATCCATTTAACTTGTTTGACAATCTGTCCATCAATATTCATAGAAATACGTAAATATTGTATTTTGTATAATATAGAAATAAACAAATATTGTACATGGATTAAATAAGACAATTTACAATTCAATCATTTAAGGATCTTCCGCTTTAATAACTGTAATTTAAAAAACATGTGTTTGACAAATGAAACATCGGATATACTGTCACCCTTTTCGAATTACCATATAACCTCAAAAGGGTCACACTCCAAGTATTTAAATCATTGTTTTAATCAGAGCGCTGAAGAGAACTTTGCCACTTCTGTCAAGAATTCTGCCTGACAGAAATTTCGGCCACAGAAACTTACTTGTGTTTGATATTCTCAACTCAATGAGTATTATCAACAATTTCCGTCAGAACGAATGACTATGCTTTAAATTTACAAAGTTTATTTTGTTGGAATGGTTCGATTGTATCCGGAAATATAATTTAAGGCGTGTTTAAACTATGATTTGAAATATAAATAAAAGTTTAGGAATATGATAAAATGTTTATATAGACAGTGTAAAAGAAGGTCAAATTAATTAAAAATGATGTTGAATATTATTTGTTGATGAAAACAGTAAAATGTTTTAGTTTACCGAGTTAAACAATGTCGGGAGGGAATTATGTCGACTGACGGAGACGGTAGGAAAAAAGCGTTTGTCTTTGCAAAATGGCACGTTGCACTTTACAATTCTGATTGAACAATCAAGAAAATGTTTTTTTATTCTTGTGGGAAAATAAATTGTTGGCAACTAATCTAACCTAATACTTCTAAAATTAGCAATATTAACTTTGTGGTTAAAATTCATATTTTTTATTTATTATCTTTCTTTTATTAACCACTGAATTGAGTTTAAATACATCTACCGGTTTCGAAAAATACCATTTTTTTCTTCAGGATATCATAACTAACTAAAAACATTGTTAGCGCCATTTAATGTACACATATATGCGCACACCGTATTGGATTATAGAAATATATCCTTCCCTTTTCTCTTGCCCATCGTATTCCCTAGGCACGAATGAGAAAGAAGATATCCCTGCAGTTTAATACGCTCGAACGAACTCACTACGCTTTTGGAACCGAACACCTGCCGTCGCTTTACTACCGTTAATACTAAATAAATAAAAATAATCAATTTTAATCCCGCTAATAATATATTAAAACAATTCCTTTAACGCGAGTGTCAACAAGTGTTTGTGACATAATTCTGCGTCACTAGTGAATTAGTGGACCCAGGGAGACAACCAGAACCAGCTTCCAGAGATAGCAGATAGCAGATCATCAAGTAAGTGCCATCCTTTCTTTATCTCCCGACAATCCGCCATCTTTCCAAACATATATTATTGTTTCTTTACCAGAATCTATTTAAAAAAAATAAAAAATCTAACCTTACCTATCTAAATCATAGTCGATGAAAAGATTTTTCCAATAATTAAAATCAGTAATAATTTTTTCTTTAATTCGTTGTAAAATAAAAATTTCATATATGGGTGACACTCCGTGTATATTTATTGTTCGTAAAAAATATTTTGAAACTTAATAATAATAGATATTGCGACCATAATCATAATATTTACAAATATTTGGAATACAATATAAATAATTAATATTCATAAAAAACTTAATGGAAGAATATGAAGGAATTAATTTTAATTACCTGCATTCTTAAGTAAAATGTGAAAAATGACCCATATTTTAACCACCGTGCATGATTATTGTTCATAAACATTAACAACGTCGGCTATGATGACCTCATTAAAAAAAACAACGCACGTGTAAAGATAGAAGAAAGAAATTTAATGATCCAATGATTGTCAAACGGTGTTTTCTAAATATTTCACAAGAAACAAACGTGAGAAAATATTTTTTTGAATAGAAAATGCTTCCAGAATAATGATTGTGGGTGGGGATTCCGACAAAGATCTTAGCATTAGAGTGCGACTAAACTTTAAATGTACTTAGTGAAATAATACATACAGAGAAAATAAAAGAATATATTCAAACAATGCCGCATCTTTTATTCTGCTATTCACTTATTTTACGAATAATGTTTGGTCTATGTAATATTTTTCACTAGTCATGGTTACCTAAAAAGTATTTTAAATTTAACAAAATTGTTTTTTTTTAAATAATTATAAGTAAGAAAGTTTATCGTATTTCATAATAAATTTATTCTCTATTTAGTCAATATTATCTTACGAATATATAATAGTTTACTGTGCGGATTTACATTGTAAAACTCGACGAGGAATTCGTGCAATGAAATATGTATTAAAACAAACAATTATTCTTTAATTTTTGATTAAGTAATATTAATCTGCAGGTATACTACCCTTAAAATAAAGGGTGAAAGAGATATAAATTATTATTTTATGTATGATAAATATAATAGATAAAGATACTTTCGAAATATGGTGCAGGAAGAGAATAATGAAAATTATTTTAAAGAAATGAAAACAGATGACATTTTGGAAGAAGAAGAGAAAAATACATTTATATTAAAGATGGTAGTGAATTGATGCGGAAAATATTTGGATCATATCTTCCATCATGACACACTGATAACCAAAGTGATAAAAGGAAAGACATTAAAAGAAGTCAAAGAAAAGGACGTCCGAAGATAACGTTCATGATTGCTAGATTAGAGACCAAATAAAAATAAACATTGATGACAACACATGATGGACTGACACAAAATGATAACATCTGAAGTAAATATGGAATTGATTCCTTTGTCTTAAATATACTAAACATGTCATTATTTTAATATAAAAATAAAAATATTTCTGCTAAAATTTCAGAAAAATTTATTCAATTTAAAGTTTCCAATCATTTATTTATTTATGAATTATTTAAGCACATCACGAACCATCCCTGGTTTTCCCGTTATCAATGACCCATTATCTACGTATAATCCTAATAAAACTTATAGTGTTTCCACGAAATGTTTTCAACGACTCGATATTGGTGAATTTATTTCCGTTAAGTTTGTTCCATTTCTGGCAATCAATTGACATTTGGACATATCAGTTTCGAAAAATCGGAAAACATGTGGAAAGTTTGGAGTGATGTGATATGGCTGACAATAAATTCTTTGCATGGGTGGCTCCAGGGGAGCTTGTTGTATATAAATCTAACTTTGACTTGATTTACATCTTAAAACGTTCTTTCTTTTTCGAACGATAGTTTATTTTAAATGACAATTGAAATAAAAACTTTTTAATAATCGTAAAAATTGTGAGAAAATATTGTCATTGTTTACGTGATAGCTGGTTTCCAGGTTTTTGATTGACAATAAGGGCACATATGACACATTAACACTGCACTAACCTTTTATTGTACGTGCTGATTTTTTGGTCCGATGTTGATGTTCTTTTGGGTGGGTAGATTTCGACCGACCGAAGCGCGCACTCCTGACGATCAAATTATTTGGGCGAAAAAAGGCGGCAGTACCCACACACACACATGCACAATATTATTAACCAGGAAACCGATCCGAGTAATAAAGCCCGTAAACAGTTATCGTCGTCATTTTCTTACCCTTATTCTAGAACAGTCGGGAGCCCAAATTCTTGATAAAGTGCTTCCATATTTCCTTTCTTGCGCTGTTTCAGTACTTGATAACCAATCAAAACGCTTCATAAGTAAGTTCACTTTAACTTTGCTTAAAGCGACACACCGGTCATTCGTCTAGTCCACTTTCGCCGTGCCTCGGCGAGAGGAGCCCTGCACGAGAATGTACTGCAGCTGTCGGCTTGCATCGCCTATTCTCGTGACGACACGAGTCATCTCGTGCCATCTCGCACGCCATGTACGCCTCGCCTCGCCTCGAAAACGCTTCGTTCCATATATATTCCGAAAATTTCCTCAGTATAATAAAATATCTGTAGATTAAAGGTGAAAGTTGATTGATTCAATACTTTATATCAACTAAAATATTATTTTCGATAAATAGATTTCATTTTCATTTAATTTGTTTCAAAAACAACACAGAACTATGATCTGAAAATGAAACATTACAACAAATATGTATACCCCTTAAAAAAAAGCCCTAATATGTCGAAACGCTTTCAAATAATTTAAAACGAGTAGCAAAATAAGTATGTACGAAAAGCTATTATTTTTCGTATAATTAATTTGTTCTTTACATAATATACTAAAAATATTTTTTTAGAATGGTACATAGGCATGCAGGAGGTACACAAGATATTTTTGTAAAATATTCATTTATAAATAATAATATCCTTGTAAATATGGAATACTTCTAACGAATACTTTTCAAGTGTTTTTTTTTTATATTTGAGTACAATTTTGAGATTTGTATCGAAAAATTGGCTTTATTGACAACATAGGTTTTAATGTAAGTAAGTGACCTCTGATACCGCTTTCTCTCTCTTGAATCCATGCCGAGCTGCTTGGTAATAAATGTTGCTGAAAACTCTCCTAGAAATACATACATTAAATACGTAAATTATACGGGAACACTAACTTTAAGTTGCGTAACTAGATTACGCTACTTGACACTTTATCGTATACCTAAGGTATTAGCAGTTTTGAACTCAACAATATGAAACTCTACAGATAATAACTGGATTCGTGTTTAAATCTTTAAGCGGAATTATTGTGATCTACCAGGTACTCGTTCATAATTTCCTCTGGGAGTTATGTCATTATTTGCGTTAATAGTTGCTTTAACTCGTAGGGATAGCAAATGTACCAATAATGGTAGTAACAATTTTCTTCCCCACAAATTATGTTAATAAATCTTCATTACTATTCCGGACGTAAATATTTTTACAATATAAAGTTAATATAAATAAATAACATTTTACCTCACTGTTTTTTCTGGCCGATTTCCAAAAATCGTATTTTACTTCCGTCAAGCTAAGGGCCGATTGTGTGATCATTAGTATTTTTTTACTATGGTAACTTTTTACTAACGCCCGTGGTTAAAATCGTTTGTAGGTTGTTTGAATATCAAATGTACTATTGTCAAAGCATAGATGGAGATGTCTATAGGTGTGACAAATAATCATGAAATATGCTTTATTTTATGTATTATTTATGGATTTTTCGCCTAGGCGTTTGATATATGTCACTTTGATGGTGACATATTTTGTGTAATAATGTATATTAAACAACGGAATCTTCATCGGACGAACTGTTATCACTAAAATAGCGCGATATTGAATGATTAATTGTCGTATACTGTAACTTTCAAAGTATCATGTGTCAGATAACCTGTGAAAAGTCCGCCGTATTTAACTATCGATTCTCGTTTTTACTCGCAGAGTAAAATGAGTTTATTGCGGGATGTACTTTCTAGAAGTAAATATTTTTTACTAACGATCAAACAAGACGTTTTTGCAAACTTCTTACTTTAGTAACTTTATTTTCTATAGTAAAACGATACTATTGATTACACGACCGGCCCTAGGTAAGACTTTAAGCTATTAATTATATCGAAGACATTTTGGAAAAAATTTACATCCATCGGGACCAATAAATACTGAATAAATGTAATATATATTTTTTTATGTTTTTTTAAAAGAATAACATAAACAGCGTACATGTAACATCAATATTCTTATTATTTTTCAAACGTTTTAGCTAAGAGCTTGTGCTATTAAAAATAAGAATAACTTGAGCGGGCTCGAATCACCGTCCACTTTTTGGCGAATTTTTCACCGCTATACCAAATAAATATTACAAAATTTATTTTTAAATTTTTTATGAAGTCGCTTTTTCAGAACATACTTAACAGAACAATAATTGCACATAGCATAAGAGAACAATTCTGAAATTGCAACTTCACAAAAAAATTAGTTGTTTAAATATATAAATTGTATCAAAGGTCATACAAATCTAATAAAATGAGTTGATTTAATTCTGGCATTTCCTAACGTGTATTTCTCTAAGATATTTGGAATTCATCGCAGTATAAAATAGATGGCTTTTAGAAAACTTATAAATTATAAAAATATACAGAATGTTAGTTCTAAATTTATCGAAAAAGTAATGCTGTAGTGGAATGGTAACACGTTTCCCCGGATAGGAAGAGGTCCAAGTTCGAAACCCGGTAGAAAGTAAATATTTTATCGACACATTCTTTAAGATGAATATATTATTTTCTGAATATCTTTCTAATTGATTCATTTCAAATCAATTAAATTTTAGAAGCAAATTCCGATCTACAAGATATAGAGTTCAAATTGATATCGCAAAATTTAAATATACCGCAACTCAAAATCAATATATTTATTGGCATCAAATTTTTTAACAATCTCCCCATCACAATTAGAAAAATTACGGACTATCATAAATTTGTAACTGAAGTAAAAAAAAATATGTACACAGACTAACTGAAACATAAATTAACTCGTATATACTCCTCTATACACGAATCTTACTTTCATAGAGAAGAAACAAATGTTAAAATATATATATATATATATATATATATATATATATATATATATCCATTGATTATTCAAATTGTATTATATTTTTAATATTAATAAAAAAATAATAAGTAATCTAGTGATCGTGGCTTTGAACCTCGTTTCAGGAGACCATCAATTTTGTCCTATTTTCATAGCACAAGCGTTTAGCTTAGTTTGAAAATATTACAAGTGGTTTTTTTTAAATTAAATTGTACCATAAATTACATTGTATTATTTTATTGTAACATAACCAAAAAAATAAAACATACTATGTACATTCATCATTCGGAGATGTAGTCACCATCAACGTCAATTACTGCTTCCCATTTACTTGGAAGATTTTTTTTGAAGCAATCCACGATTTGACATCTTACATCAATCAACTCCTCCAAATCGTCCTAAACTTTGCGAACCTGCCAATTTTTCAGAAAGCGGTTAATGTGGTATGTGGTAGTCCGTTGGGGCCTCGGTGGGAGAGTAGGGCAGTTGGGGGGGCAAATCCCATCTCTTGCTAGCGATGGATTCGATCACATGGCGTTCGACATGAGGGCGAGCGTTATCATGATGGAAAACTATATGGCATTATAAAGGCGATCAGGCTAGACCAGGTACACGTTGCTGTTGACATTGTACTGTCTTTGGGCAATTCTGTTCGGGGTTCGCCACTCCTGACGCTCGTCATTCGAATTCCAATCAAATTCAAAAAACATAACGTCCCGAAAAAAATGGCGGATAATTATGCATCAACCCAATAGTAAGAATATTGATGTGACTCATATTCCGTATCCGCATTTCTATTTTATTATTATTAAGGAGAACACATTCTTATTGTGAAGTTGTAATTATTCAGAACATAGATCTGTGATTTGTCGTCAAAAGTACTGTCGCTGTAGCATAGTTGGTAATGCACCTTCCTTGGATTGGAAAAAAGATCCAAGTTCGAATCCCGGTAGCACAACAGCAATATTTTTTGATAAAATTGATTTTATATGTACATCTTTCTAATTAATACATTCAATTCCTTTTTTTGTTTTCTTCAAATGCAGATGAGTATTCTTATTATTGTTGTGCTATGAAAATAAGACTAACTTAAAGGTTTCCATGGATTCCTTGACCACTTGGCTGTAAGTCTTTCTATTAGGGCAAATAAGCACGAAATTAATAACGCATGTTTAATTTCGTATCTTTCGAAAATGTTCGGTATTATTTCTTATTTGTCGAAATTCCCGAGGATACATATTGCAAAATGAGAAATACCAAATTATGGCGAGCGGAAAAAAGTTCAGAAAAACTGTCTCGCTACTGTGTCATGAAAATGTGTCCCGACAGTTAGTGGCATTATCGATGCCCCTCTCAAAGCACCGTCCTCACGTCTCCATAATCCAATTACTTTCTTGACCTCAGTTAAGAGGTGCCACGTACGACAAGACGACCAGGTGGGCGCGTACAAAATATTCGCGTCAAATTGGATTTATCGACAGGCGTCTGATAAATAATAGATGTCCCGTTTAACAATCTTTTGTGCCGTAAGATCAGTTAGGATTATTTAAAATTAATAACAAATGTGTCACTGAAAAATGCGAATGACAAATCTATCTTTAAAAAAAAAATCATATCCCGATAGGCAGCTCAGTTTTTTTTTTCAGTAATATATTTAATTAATTAATCAATTATCAAGTGACGATATTTTCTTAAGATTCGTAAATTCACTAATAAAATGTGAATTTTTAAGTTAATTTAAAGATAATTTATTATTGTGATTATGTAAACAAAGTTAAGTCACAACTTATCATAGTTTTCATAAAGTGCTTGTTTGCTAATTTAGTTTTTTTTTTAAAGGTGACCAAAAGTACTCTTTTAGGGAATTTTGTACTCTTTTTTTGTGAACCGTACTTCTTTTAAAACCAGTACTCCTAAAAAACTCATTTGCATTCCTTTGTACTCCTAAAAGCATAAAAACTATAACGATTATTGCGTACAACCTTTTATTCATTTGTGTGCATAAAGTTGTCTATGATACGTATCAGTACGTTCCAGACTGTGTGCATACTTTAAAGTCAAACTGTTAGCATAAGAGGTCACTACAGTATTTCTTGTTGGGTCTGTGCAAGCAGTATATGATTATCGAGACTGTTCTCTGTAACGTTGATACAGAGTGCACCTTTGCTGTTTACCGAACGAGAATTAGGGGATTCCCCTTAAAGCAAACAAAAATATTTCGGCATAAATTTGACGAGTAACTACTTTCGAAAGAATATTAATTATTATTGTTAAATGAAATGTTGAGTTTTTTGTGTTTCTATTATTTTTAAATCAATATTATTCCTTCAAACATACTTGACATTTATTAATTTAACTTTAATCTTTTCTTAATTAATATTAATAGACACGAAACTAAAAGATCTACTCAAGAGAAATATTTTGGGAATTGGGTATCAAAAATAGTTGGTCATCTTATTTAAAGAGAAATGTGAAATCGGTATAAGAATCACATGGTACTTAGCGTTTGTGCTATCAAAATAAAACTTACTTGGTGATTTTCTTAAACGGGTATCCAACCTTCAACTAATGTATATCTTGCCTCCAAGTTATGCATTGACATTGCGTCAGTTGATTTTGAAAATGTTTTAAAATCCAAACAGTCATAATTTAGAGCTCATATTTTATATATTTACTTATTTATTCTTCATTTCTCATTTCATTAACTCGGAGATAATTATTTGAGTGCCTAAGTGTAATAGATATTTTTTTAATCTTTTTGTTCTATCTATCCGAGGTATGACGCTTGGATCAACTTGCCGACGCAGCGAACTATGCCAAAGTCGTATTCAATGTATAATTCGAAACATTAAAAACTTGCAAAAACTTTATCTCGCTAATTAAACAGCTTATTTATTTTTATTATTAATTTATTGTTATAAGTATTTTATATTAGTAATAAAAATTAAATGTATCAATTAGAAAGGTATACATATAAAATCAAATTATCTAAAAAATATTTTTGTTGCTACCGAGATACGAACCTGGATTTTTTCTTACCCGGGGAAATACGTTAACCGATTACACTACACCAACATAGTAAGTTGACGACAAATTTTCAAATATATATAAATAAAATCAATTTATATGGCTTTCAAATAATGTGTGACGATAGATTTATCAATTTGAAAGTGCATGTAAAAACATATAAGTTCGAAAATTTGTCGTCAACTTACTATGTTGGTGTAGTGTAATCGGTTAATGTATTTCTCAGAATAAGATATATATATATATATATATCTTTCAAATCGATACATTTAATTTGTATTAAAAATATCACAGGCCTACTTTCTGAAAAATTGCAACTTCACAATAAGAATGTGTTCTCTTTAAAAATATTTTATATCAACATACCTAAATTGGTCAATCACAAGTGTACTAACACTCTCAAATACTACAATGTTTCTATGACATTATGACTTTCAGAAAAAAGTCCAGAGAAATATTTTAATTGACTTATAAAATACTCTATTAGTCTCAAATATTTCGTGGAAATAATATATTTACATACGTAAGTTCTTTATTTAATTCTACATTCTATGACCGATCTAAATTAAATAACTAAATATTTCATAGTAACTTTTTAAGACCCTGCACAAAACACAGATACTTTCCCCTCCTCCTGACTACCACGTCTCCTTCGTTCGATATAAATGTGTATTGTACTGAACGTCATTCATTATTATAAAATAATCCATATTTTTACTCAGTTAAAAAGCTTATAAACTAATACTTCATCTATCTATGAGGTGTCCAGTGGAAAAATTTCAAGATTAAATTGTAATTGCTCATAAACCATCAGGGTGAGGTAAGTAGGAGGGGTATTGTTCGACGCGCGTGATTTGCTGATTTGCTAGTCGCAATGAGTCACTGGTCGGGAACGCACCGCACGTTCGTGGTTGAGCTATATTTAAAGTGCGGTGATTCATTGGTTCGTACGCATCACGCTTTTATCACTCACTTTAATATTCGACGAGTAAGTGATGGGCCAAGCACGCAACTTATCTGGTGTTGGGTTCAAAACTTCAGACAAGAAGAGACAGTAGTTAACCAAACTCCTCCGGAGCCATCACCGTCACCAGCGACGCCAAAGCGTGTTGCTCAAGTTCGACATGAAATTATGTGCAATCCGCGTAAATCGATAAGAAAGATTGCAGCCTGTACTGAAATAAAAAAATTAACAGTGCACGTTATTTTGACAAAGAAACTACAGTTTCACCCGTACAAACTGCAAATCGTGCAGTTTCTCAACGAAAATGACTATTCTTTACGTGAAATGATGCTGGAAGATGTGGCCACTCCACACACAACTCGAGTTTGAATGGAGAAACTGAAGGGAATTTTTCCCAGTAAATTAATCACCAAGTACGGAGACATACACCGGGCACCTCGGTCACCGGACCTTACACCGTGCGATTTTTTTTGTGGGGATACTTTAAGTCGAGAGTTTACAGCAACAATCCTCGAACAATTCAGGCCCTACAAGAAAATATCCGCCGTGAAGTTGCTGCTATTGAACCAACGCTTTGCTCTCGCGTCTTCGCAAAGAGTTCGATTGCGAGAGTGTCTTGAAAGAAATTGACGGCATTTAGACGATATTTTTTATAAAACGTAAAACCCGCATCGTTAAACTCAATTTTTCATAAATAAAATATGAGAATAACATTGCACTTTTTTTTTATTTATTATTAAACTTGAACATTTTCCGCCAGACACCCTTTATTTAAAATTTTAACAAAGTCTGTATCCCGGGCACGGATTGCTAGCTCTTTATAACTTTGAATCTTTTAATAACATAATATTATGATATTTTCTCCTCTCGTTATTTCTCTTTGATTTTCGAAGTCTTCGTTTTCATTGTGTTTAATTTATATAATACTTTCTTTACAGGTTCCAAGTTTATTTAAATATTAAAATCCAGCAATTCTGTCATTAATATTTAAGTGATATTTTATTTGCTCATTTTACTTTGTGAAACTGGACTGAAATTCTAACACATACTATTTTGACAACAAGCAGCAAAAACATTATTAACGGTGATAAAAAAAAATTATTTGCATACATATATACTGTGAAGTGCGTTATGCATATATAAGACAAAATGTTACCTTAATTTCTCAGAATTGGGTGCTAGCTAGTTGTTATTAATAGAGCTGTCTCTTTTAGTCTAAGTATTGGTGGTTACCTCTAAGGATTTTTGCTAATTGATACAATACACCAGGAATGTAAGATGATAAATAATAAGAATATATTGACTGGAAATAATATAATGTATAATTTTAAATTGGTGACGTTTTACATACAAGCAATAAATAGATTATTTGTATTACTGCTGATACCATTTTAATAAAATATATACCAACTTTAAATAACGGTTCAAGAAATTGGCATACTCAAAAAAGTCATACAATATGTTTAAAATATATATAAATCGAAGACAATTAAAAGCTGGACGCAAAATACCTAGCCTTATGATGGCTCAATAAAGTATGAATTTCCAATATATAACTGTAATGAATCGTGATGTAGCGAATTCGTGACGCGCGCGTGTTGGCAAGATTGGGAGCGTGGAAGGGATAAAAGATCGCCGCGCTCGGGCGTGCGCTCTCTCGCACCGGAGTCGTGGCTCCAAACACATCTATTATATACGTAAGCTCTATAATAAACTATATTCTTGCCACAACGAGTTATATTGTACTACCTCAATCCCGCACACACACTAGCAAGCAGTTCAAGAACACATCATCTTATTGCAGCCGTAATAAACCGGGGCTAGGACTTTATAATAATCGATGAACAATATTTATATGAGAAGTTCTATAATAAGTAACCTGATAAATATTAACTTAGAGCAATGATTAATTTAACTACATAATCGTTCACATATTCATAGTAAAATTATCCTGACGCTATTAAAGATAGCGAGTATCTGGAAGATTAATTATACTTATTTCTTCTTCTTCTCTTCTTCCACGGTACTACATCGAAGGGTGTGATTTAGTATCGCATGATTCACCATAGCTAACTGGACAGACCCGATAATTCTGTGAAAAAGCAGTGATTGAATCGTCCTTACTTCCTCGAATGGATGACGAAGCTGATCTCTCCGAGAATGGAAATAACAGGAATAGTCCCTCAGTAGTTGTGATGATACAGAGTATCCAATAAAAATTGAAATGTATGGGTAGCTAGGAGGTAGTAATATAAATTCGACCATCGATAGATTGTAACAGGTATCAAAACTCAGAAGATCGAAAAATTTATAATAAAAGATTGTGCAGTTGGCGATAAATGAACAACACAACACTTTCAATAAATAACGCCTCGTCAGAACTATCACTTGAAGGGAGGTTATTTAAAACTTTATAAATAAAATTTCTCCGGCAATACTATAGAGCGAACGCTTTAGACACAAACGTGTAATCTAGACCAGTTCTCGAATGGCAATAAGCAGGGATACTATTCTGCAAGACATTCTGCGTCTGTCGCACGGCGCAGTAATTTCATGAGTGATAGATATAAAGTTATATAGAAGAGAGAGATGAAGATGAGAGATGTAATCAGAATATACTTACGTTACCTTCAAAAGGGATCAAAACTACCTGTGATCTTGTGTCACGGAAATATACGGAAAAGAGACGATTGCTGTTCTTCAATACGATAAGAAAAGAAACAGCATAAAATGGGGAAGCGTCGTTACTTTTTTGCGATCAAATTACTACATATAATCTATTGCAGAAGCAGGCTTATGTTTTCCAATGCGGCCTCAAGGTCGTTCAAGACGTAATGCTTCATTATAATACCTACTAACCTTTTTTTCCTTTAACACTTCTCACGTTGTTTCCATACTTTAAGTATAATATATTTTTGTTTAAAAATAGAGACTAATGTGTTCGATAAATGAACTGTAGGTCGAGTCTAATTTTAATGGTATAGATTTGTGTAGCGTAATTGGTTAAAGCATTCTACTATCAAATGAAAGCTCTATGTTCAAGTTTCGGCGGTGTATTTTTTCGAAAGGGGTATATCTAATATGTTTCAGATAATGTTATATCTATTTTCTTTTATTCACATTCTCATCCATTATCTAATATTTTACAGTCATTTCGGATACTATTTTAATTTAATATAACATTGGACAAAAACTTTTTTTTTCTTTTGTCTTGTGATAGGCCACTTTCTGGAAATTGATATCAATAACCAACCCGAATAAGCTGCCATCTATAGTTAACAGAAAAAATACCTTTAATCTATCGAACTATTATATAATGAAAGTTATTTTCAATTCATCATCTAGTATATTTCCAGTGTCCCAATATGGTAAATATTGTTCAAAACCATAATTATAAACTTCACACTTGGCTTACAAGTAAAAATATTATTCAATTATGGTGTTCTAAAGTAAAAAAACTTATTTAATTGAGACCTGAATGAGGTCTTATTTTTAATAAGATCTCATTCAGGGTAACGTTGGACAAGTCCAAAATCACCGGAAAATTTGTAATTTATAAGTTTTTGGTTATTCTGGATGTTTATGTAAATGCCTTCGATATCTTGTTCCAAGGTTTCCGATTAACAATTAGCGCACATATGATATATGAACTGCACTAACCTTTTTAGTTTTCCTATCTTTCTGATCCGGTGTTATTATTCTTTTAGCTGGGTTTCTTCTTTATATTTCGACCGACCGAAGCGCGCACTGGTGGTTTATTAGGACTTCTGGACTGGTCGAAACACGGGATGTAATAAAAACCGCCTGTCATTTACCGTCTTCCTAGCTTTTCGAAAAAAGGGCGGCAATACTCACACACATACGTACATTATTATAAACCAGGAAACCCAGTTGTGCCAATCGAAGTAACAAGGCGCGTAAACACTTGATATGTTTAGATTTTACAATTAAAGCTATTTATCATTCAAGAACAAAATAAACTCTTGTTTCTTAAAAATCAGAATCTTGTGTTAAAAATACTGTTTTCAAGATTTCAATATGACAAAAAATCTTTATTGTGTTTTACCGGAATAAGAAAATATGACATTAAAAACAACTACACTCAGTATAATTATTTCAAGAAGCCCTGGATAAAATTTTATTGACTTCACCCATCTATATTCCTCTGACTAATAACCCTGTTGTGATCATGGACTCGAAAATTGTGGACTTGAAACTGCCCTCAAGTTATTTTTTTACAAATGAGTTAAATCAAAACTTGTTATTCATTTTGCCTGAAAAATAGTTTGCCCACCCTGAAATAGTTTAGGAATTTATTATAGTCAGTAATGGAGACCTTGTAGAAACACATTTAAACATGCTCAGACTCAAACTCTCTATACGTCAATTGTATATATGTAAATAAAGGCATCGTAACTTTGAATATCTTCAAGTGTGAATGGATGAGACAACATATCTCATTGAAAATGATTTCTTGTGTACATAGTCGGGGAGCATTTTTTATTAATATTATAAATAGAATGTGGAAAATATTTTTTACTTAGTCTTCGATGACCGATTATTTTATTAAATAATTTAAAAAAACATCGAATAAACAAGTTTTTGATTTGTTCGAACCTGGTGTATTAGCTTTAATCAGATGATTTCATATATGAGAAGGGTACCAAATTATGACTTTTTTTAAATTATTAATCAGTGGAGTCTTTTATAACAAAAAAAGTATTATATAATTAAAAACGAAGTTATTTGGTAACCAAAAATATTGACGTTCAATGTTACCCAACTATCAATATAACATTGACCACAGAGTTTTAATATTTTTTTCCTATATTTTTAAAAAATTTTGTGGCCAAAATTATTTAAATAAAGTTTAAGAATGCTTATAATTAAATAATTGCAGCTGATGATTTCCGAAAGCAAAAAATCTCACTAAGAACGTCTCAAAATGGTTCAATGTCCACATTTAGAAATATTAACAACGATCATTAATTCTTTTCAAATTGTATCTGTATTTAACTTTATATAAACTACTGTGAGTTATTTTAACGTCAACCGGTTTCGATACTAACATATACAATACGGTATTGAAATTTTATATACCTATTAACAATAAAGGCCTTAGTTTAGTTAATTTAGAAATTCTAGACATTAAAAAAATCCTCCAAAACGAAGTCTAACACAATAGATAACCAATTGAATTAACAAACAACCCGCCAATGCCTCCCTGTCAGTCACCTTTCCACTCTTCCCAAGACTTCGCTTCCACCCGTAATTGATGTTTTAATATTTTATTTTTATGGAATAGTTCAGTTGTACGCCAGTCCTGACGAAGATACGTTAGTATCGCGATTGACATAAAAATAACTCACAGTGATTTATACAAAGTTAAATATAGATACAATTTTTAATTATGTCTAACTACAAATTTAACCCTACATACATCAACAATATTACAAGTTTGAACCATATGTGAAAAATACTATACAAACATTAAACCTTTCAAAATTATCGTTAACATAGTAATAACTCAAAAGAGCGAAATACAAAAGTTACATATTACATCTTCCATAAAACGCGTAGATTTTCTACATAAAACATTTTTCATAGGCCTTATCGTTTCTGGGTTATGGGGTGATTTAATTATCGTGTAATTTAAGTACGCCCGTGAATTTTATACCGTTTTTCAACTACATAAAAATTGCATATTGATGTAGGTACTTACATATTTATTACATTACGACTTCTTTTAAGAAAGTGTGCTCCTCCGTTATACATACAAAAGTTATTAAAATCGTTTATTGATTTTTAAATATATATTTTTGGGTAAATTACGAATAGACTGAGAAAGATATCGAAAGGAGGGCTACAGCAGAGAATAAAGTGAACAGGGCTTTGAATGGAATTATAGCTAATGTGAGTCAAAATTAGCGGTTCACAATGGAATCCTGGTACCATCACTGATGTGTAGAAGTGAGGCCTGGAACTGACAGAAGTGGAACGAAAGTAGACTGAATGCTGTGGAAATGAGATCACTAATGCGTATATGTGGAAGATCCATTTATGACACAGTAAAGAATGAAGAAATAATAAAATAATGTAAAGCTGATCTCAGTATAGTGAATAAGATTGAGAAAGGGCCACTTAGGTGGTTTGGTCATTTGGAACGGATAAATATATGACACAAGTGTCGATGGCACTAAAAGTATAGGACGTCCGCGGAAGACTTAGCACGATCAGCTAAACCAGATACTAAAGGATGGTCCAGTTAGAAGTCTCAATAATAGGCGAGCTTATATGAGAAGGTGTATGAATGTGGATGAGACAAGAAATACGTGTCAGGACAAAAGAGTGTGGCACTCTACCCTCTCTGCCTACCCCTGCGGGGAAACGGCGTGATGGTGAGTAAGTAATTCCGAATATGTCCATTCTTTGGTTTAAAACGTTTACACAATGTTTGGTTGTCAAATATTGAGAATTAATGATTTATTGTATTAGTTTTGACTACTTTCCTTCTATGCATATAGCATATATTGTATATATGTAAATATAATAAATGTATATAATCATATACTTATATTTTATCTCATTACTTACAGTATTTTCTACACATTCTCTTACAAATGTAATAAGTTTTCTTAGTATTTTTGAAAATGTATTTATTATTTTTTTTTTATAATTTCATGACATTTTGGAATTTTTGACAAGTTTTTAATCAGTCTACAACTATCAGAAATCTGTATTTGTCAAATAAATTAATGCCATCGTTTAGAAACGTCAAATATTTCGTGTGAGTATAAAATTCTATATCGCATTTTTATTAAATTATCGAGATTTACAGCATAAAAATTTTACACGATGTTCTAACTTCATTTTTTTTTTTTTCAACAAAAACTGGAAGTAATCTCATTAGTTGGGGTATCCACCCCCTTCCCTTCCACCCCCTTCCCTTCCACCCCCTTCCCAACCACCTCCCACATACCCAACGAAAAGCATGTCGAGTATTAGAAATAAGGAGAATAAGGATTAAGTGTAATAAATCCTAAAGTAGTACGTGAATGTGATGATTTACGGACTAAATATAAGAAAAATAAATAAGCTCGGGCGGGATTTATGACTATGGAATTAATAAACTCTTGTTTGAGCAATTTTGGGTATCAAGAAATGAAAAAACTTAACCTAATTACGTACACATATCTATAGGCTATGTAAAGCTCTACCGTCTGAAACTGTTACATTTTATATTAAATTTTGTCAACGTTTTTGATACAACTCTATCCACAAATAGTTTATGTTTTATATAAAACACTTATTTTAGAATTTTTCTATTTAAGAAAAGTATTATTCTTGCTGGTGCCATTTACTACATATTAAATTCAGTTCAAAATATATTATTATAATTACTCAAATATAGATATGTACATTGTTAACGATTTTGTAAATATTAAAAGTGTACAATAATTATTGCTGGTCATGCTATATTTTAGATATTTTAATACAAGATGTCCCAAAAGTCTTTTTCATAATAAAAATTCTTTATTAAAATAATGGATGGGTTTAATAAAAAAATGTTTATTTTGCATTTAAATACAGTTCCTGGAAATTTATTTCTTAAAAAATATGTTTTTTCAGTGTGGTCCGTTATTTCGCTGACACTTTTCTAAGCGGGAGGCAAAATTTATGAGAACTGCTCGGCACGTGATCTCCGCTGCCATGTCTTCTCGGATATTTTCTTTTAATTGGTTCAGAGAGGGAGGATTGTTACTGTATACCTTTAATCTAAGGTAGCCCCATAGGAAAAAGACCATTGGTATCAAGTCGGGACTACGTGGAGGTCAGTTTATGTAGTCTCGCCGAACAGCTGGTAAGGACGCTCCATAGCGACTGAATTCCCAATGACCGACTAGCGATCGGCATATACTCCACCCCTCATTGCATTGGTGCAACGAATGAATCAAAAATGAAAAAGACTTTTGGGACACACTGAATTATAACTATGATTAAAAATAATTTAATATTTCCGTTTGGTGACGAGGTATTTATTATATTAACACAAATATATCTTTCAAACAGGATCTTTCAAATTCATCTATATCTTGTATGCACCTGATAGAATGCAATTAATATTTAATTATTAATCACTTTGATACACCAAGCGGTTTCGGAAAATACATTTTTCTTCATAAGGATTTACATGCTTTACTTATTTCTAATGACTCTAAATTATTCAATTTAAGACAAAGAATGTAAAGTTTGCGTTAAATATTAAAAATAGAATCCAATTAATTCCACTTCATAAAATCAGGCATCTAGATTGTTCATTCTTCTGTATTCATGATTCAATCACGTATTTCATCAGTTTGGCAAGCGTTATTTCAATCAGCCTATTAAACGGACCTCCGTCTTTTTTCCAAATTTCACACATTCTGATGCCTTCTCATGAAATAATTGTTATTCCGTATTAGTTTTTTTTTTTTTTATTGACAAGTGATGAAATAATTTCTTCATATATTCAATGACTTGAAACAAAATTATTATTGTTGAAATTCAGTGTTATTGTCACCAGTTTTAGTTTTATTCCTACCCCTTAGCCCCCTCCCAACCAATACACATTATTACTTTGGCTCTGCTGGTATGTTTTTGAATTCATCAAATTCGTCGAGATTTGGGGAGAAAGTTTTTTCGTGTAATCATTTTCGTTTGGATCACTAGTAAAGTATACATTTGTCCCTCAGCTTAACTTGTTTGCTTTTTGCGCTTGTGAACCTCGTCGAGAATCGGCGTGGTGGTGTCATACCGCTGTGATTTTGGTATTTTGTGGACGATGATTTTCAACATACGGTAACCCGGTGACGGCGTCAACAGCAGGTGAGTTGAGCTATCTTCCTTGTCCCGTAAGCCACCCTGTTCTGCTATCGAAGGATTCCCTCATCTTTCATCATTCCCTATTCCGTTCCCTACTCTTTCCAACTATTCATCTACCCATTTCCTCTTTCTAATCCATCCCGTCCGATTCCATCATCACCCCCAATTTGTTACAATTGTCTTGAATATTAAAAATATCTGAAAAACAATGAGAGTAGTTTTATATGGCAATGAAAATGATATGAATATAATGAATTCGATCAATCTTAATATCGATTTTTTCGAGCATTTTCTTAAATGGTCTTATCTTTACTTTAAATTAAACTGAACAATAAAAAACTAGACTCAGTGAGTTCAAATTTTTTATTCCGTATATTCATTTGACCTCATAATAGACACGTGACATCCTGATCGCAACTGATATCTCTAAGATCATTTATAAAATGTGTTTTATAAATTTAAATATCTTGGGATACCTCACTATTAATTTCTTTCAATTGATCCGGGGTACATTCCTTACTCCCGCCTTCCCATGTAAGTCTTTATGTCCTTAACAACTATCTTCGGGAATGTCAGTATTATTTATTGTATAGGATCAATCTACTAATAGTCATACTCAGTGGAAGAGCCATTGTCCGGTTGAACCATTTTGGAGACGGATATTTTCCGGACGTCAGTGAGACAGTTTAGAACTGAACTTATGATAGTCATATCCTAACTGTCTGGTGACTTTTATGAGTTACAGTTTGTTTTAAAAAATATGTTTGTGTGCTCATTGTAGTGTACATATTTTAAAACTGTGTTTTTAAAATACATATTTCTGCATTGCCCGGGATTCAGATTCAATTATAAATTAAAATATCTATTAAAGAGGAGAGGGGTGCCTTTACTTGTAAATATTTAATTACTATGTCTGCAATATTTTATCATGACAGGAGGACGGTAAGATGTCCGGAGGAGTGGTGGAGTGGTATAAGAGTGGACTATATTTTCTGCAGTATTCTAAAGTGCAAGTAAACAAAATTTGGATGGTATTCCATATAATACACGTTTCAGACCACGCCTGCAACAACACTGTATACGGTTTTGTGCATATCTGAGTTATAAATGCCACAACGTTGTATATCTTCTTAGCCATCGAATAGTACATTAAACAATCATATAAGATAATCTAAAATACTATTAAACACAATTTCTAAGAGATTTTTCTTGCAAAAACACTGTATATCATTTAAGATGTTCTATGCTCCGTCTATCTGTTAACATTTGTAAAAACCGATATACCTACAGTTTTGTTACAGAGGGAAGTCTATCATTTATATCGCAGGTGATGGCCAGAGAGGGGGTGCTTATTATGTATATAGGGTCCTAAAGAGTAACGTTGCAAAATTTGGAACGGATGGCATTCAATATAATTTAAAACACATTTATAATGATGGAAGTAATTATGGTGGACAGGGTGATAGGGTGCTTATATTTTGCACGCACTCCTCAAGAATAACTAAACAAAATTATGGAGTGGCCGGTTCTGAACAAGCTTTCGGGAGTTGTGCTGTAGTTCCAGCCGACTTACACTTCTAGGCGACGAAGCCGACCTCATTTCTGCTTCAACGAGTATTCTCAACGTGTCGAGTTTTACTCAATGCCACAAAAGGTTTGGTGATTAGTCAAAAGCTTCGATCGAAAAATCTAGTAATTCTCGGTGGTCTAGTAATTTCTCATAAATAATACTAATAATCATTGAGACTTACTGATTGGTACACTATATTATTAACTATTATTAAACTATTTAAAATGCGAATAATAGTGAAAATAAGTATTACGACTAATTTTATATTTTATTAACTGAGAAACACACACCATGAAACAAAACATACAGTAGAACAAACATTAAAAATATATTTAACAGTCGTCGAAATTAATTATTTTTCTTTTGCTTCGAGCCTGGTATCTGATGTTAACAATGTCAAGCGTGAATAGAAACTACGCGGGCACCAAGCAATCACTCACGCCCTGCTTGAGGCACATTCTACCGGGTGTATTATATTTACCTACCAACAGTTATACGAATATATTGGTCTACAAGAGTTATCATCTGTATGTCCATTTATCTCAATTACTTAAACTAATCCGCTCTGTTACCTTATATCTAAAGGTATACGAATATATTAGTTTATAAGAGATATCTTCTGTACGTCTCAATTACTCTCAATTAATCTCAATTACTTAACCAAAATATTATGATAAATCAGTAATTAATTATATCTAATATTGAAAGCAATCATCGAGTCTTATTTGTATAATTTTTATTAAATTAACTTATTTGAAAAATTAACAAAATTCAATAGCAATAGCTTTGACGAAATAACCACCCACTTTAATGTGAATTATGTGGAATTTGATCTGGATCGTTTTATGTTGATATGCGATACAAACACCAGTTTGTTTAGAATTACTTATAATTACGGTATTTTACCTAATTCACATTATAAGCCATATCTTTAGCGGACTTCCTCTGCCCTTATTGTCTACAAAATTCAGTTCAGATATTCTCTATTACGTTTCTCATGTTCCATCTTAGTGAAACCTTTTTTTAAATCTATCGATTACGCTACAATAAGATCTACATTCGATCCAAATTTTTTATTAGTCATGTTATCGTGAACAACACGCCCGAATGACTGCATTTCCACTGCTTCTATTTTTCTTCGGCCAATTTTTTTCTCCCTAATTGCAACAATTCATTTCTTTACTCTTTTAATATGTTTTACCACAACTTGGCTCTTGTATGCTTCACTTTCTTCTCTCTATATACTTACTACTTTACCACTCAGTTCTTAGTACTTTAATGTTTTTTAGGACTACCGTAAGGGTCATTAGGAGACCTGTAAATAATAATCTGTTTCATTAAATTAAATTAATTAAGGTCTGGCTTCCAGTGCGCACGAGTACGCGGATGAAACATTGTTCTCGACAAAGGACGGTACAGAATTATAGAATTGTATTTCATACCAACCTTTTTTACCTCCATGTCTCCAAAATTCAAGGGCAAAGTTCAATCCGTGATAATTAATAATTTTATTTAATCAAAAGTGAACCAGAAATACTGAAATAGCTCCCAATAAAACGATATATGATTTCTCCAAAAACAAAACTTTATCTAATTTATAATAATACGATTAGGTATAATAACAATAAAAAATCTTTTTTTAGATAATATCAAGAACTATAAGTAATTAAGTACTATAAGATAACGGTGGTTAACATTTTTGTATGACAGTGTGTTTTAACCTGCTGTCATCAAGTAACCGGGACACCTAATTACTCGATAACGAAATAACCGGTTCCACAGAATCGGTCAAGTATCGCAGGGTACGAGAAATATTTTTTGATATCACCGGTCAAAATATCGTTTCACCTATTTTATCGTTAAAAAATAGGAAAGAACTAAACTTTTGTAACTAAAACTCTGTAAGTTCTTATCGATGATGACGAATCATTTAATTGGTTCCTTTTGGAACCTGTTCCGTCGATAATAGTTCGGTATTTGATAAATGAGTTAAGTTAAAAATAGTAATATTCGGTATTTGATAAATTAGTGAAGTTAAAAATAATGCGTTCTTTTGGCTATTTATAATCCGTGGCGATGGGGAAAGATATCTTATGATTTTTTTAGTTACTTTGAGTGCTGAGAGATTCCGACCAAACAAGTGATTTGATATTCATCTAGAACTTGTGTTCCAGCTGATCGACGATATCAACCATCACTAATATCTAAAAGAAATACAAGTAATTTGTACAAAAATGAATAGTTAAATAATATATTTATAAGTAACACTCTCTAAAAGAACAACATTAAATATCTCTAGACTGAGAATTGGGCATTGCCGGGTGGCCTCATGCAATGGGCCGGGTGTTTAGATTGAACATAATAGACTCCCAAATGTGTGAGTGTGGTACCGAGGAGGAGACCCTTGACCATGTCTTTTTTGCCTGTCCATTGCGGATCACAGGTTTTTTTTACAACAATCTTATCAGTGGTAGTTTTCAACTCCCGGTTAACTTGTGTCATCTTCTCTCCCTTAACTCGCCACATTTAAGCTATATGATAGCAAATTTCTTGAATGACAATGATATTAACTTGTAGCGTAATATTCCCTATTCTATAATATCGTTGTACTGCTTTCTATGAAATAATGTTTTGACTTATTTAATGGCACAAGTTACTCTTGAATGGTCGATTGCCTGTTTAAAAGAAGAGGAAGTAACACTTATATACTATTATTAGCACTAGAAAATCCATTATTTACCGCTCCGAATGAAAAATTCTTATTAGAGATGACTGGAATTAGAACACCATAAATTCACTTTATTTTTATGTTGTAGTTACACGAATACATTCGCTCATTCTAAGTATTCATAGCGTTTATATATTATTATTAAAATTGGCAAAAATTAAGTATGTCGTTAAAATTCATTATTCTTATTTTTTACTTTGTTTTATTAACACTTATTGAGTAAAAACATATCTACCAGCTTCGAAAAATACCATTTTCTTCTTCAGGATGTCAATAAGTAATGAAGAACATATATTATTGTTTCTTTAATAGAATCTATTTTTTAAAAGCAATAATTATTTAAAAAATCTAATTTAGAATCTAACTCAAATTGTTACTTGATACAAAATTACTAGAATAATTTTTAGAAAAAAAATTTAGAATGCGACATGTAATTAAATTTAGTTGGTTGTTTATAATTTTTTGATTAATTTTACACGCTTTATTTACCTCCAACGATTCCAAATTATTTAATTTATGACCAACATTTTTACATGCAAAATTGACAATCCCAACTAAATTAAAAGTCCTATTTTAAATTTTTTCCTAAAAATAATTTTAGTAATTTTGTATCGAGTAACAATTTGAATTAGGTACTAAATTTATTTTTTTTAAATATATTCTGTTAAAGGAACAATAACATGTGTTTTTCATTAGTCATCGACATCCTGAAAAAGAAAATGATATTTTTCGAAACCGGTAGATGTATTTTTACTCAATAAGTGGTTAATAAAACAAAGTTTAAAATAAAAATAATAATTTGTATATTACACTATAAAATAATAGTTTTATAATAATAATAATTAAAATAAAACAAAAATGTTTCAATAATATAAATAACATTTATTTTTTAGAATTCTTGGTTTATTCATTTACCAAAAATACATATTGAAATATAACAATTAATGTAGTAATTAATTAATCAATTTCATATTTTTCAAGTACGTTTTAATATATTCAAAATGGTTGCGCCAATTTCAAATCAATAGTTTGAATATTTAATTTCAAAATTGAGCATAAAGCCTTGTTAACGTCATTTGCTTTAAATACGCTCACCGATGTTTTATTTAAAGTTAATAAGATTTTCACAATTTTTTCGCGGTGGGATATGTACTTTTACATATGTACATATCCGCTAGTATGTACTTTTACTGTAACTTAAGTTTGCGCCGATTTGATCAGGTGACGAAATCAACATGCGAAAATATGTTACAGAAAATATGAGATGTTTATTGAAAATATATATTACACGTGGAAAGAATTTACCTGGATTTCTCAAAAAACTTAGTTTATTATTAATTTGTGAATTTCAAATTGTTTTCGGATGCTTAATTTACAGTCAGGAAATTCTCTTTTTACTGATATAAATTCGAAATTTTTGTATTTATGCGAATATTTTCTCATATTTTTTTGGTGCCAACTTTTTAGAATTCTCTAAATTTTCAGTATTATACCTATATTATATTTTGTAAATTAGACAAGATTCAATTTTGATTTCTTATTTTATTATTTGTTTTTTATCTGTATCAATTAAATACTTATATATCATGATCATCAGCAATATAAAACATATATATATATATATAATGTACATACAATTTAGTAAGAGTTTGTTTCTAAATATCAATTTTAAAATCAAATAATATTTTATTATACATTATACATAATAGTAATCAATCTTAAAATTAAATTGTTTTAATATTCAATATCATAAATATTCGTTTTTGGTGATTTTAAATACATAATTTAATTTTTCACTATATTAACAATTATTGAGTGAATTTTACGTACGAACGCTGTCTCTATGTAACCAATTTATATTTTTTTAAATTTAGAGTGGGTGGATTTTCTTTTTTTCAATCAGTGTCCCAAACACGAACTTCGAATTATTTTCCAAAATATTATAATATAAAGCCGCCCACTCAAAAGTCTGCGATCACATTACCGAAGATTTAATTTAATTTGCGAAAGCATTATATTATTTTTAATAATTTATTCCGCGAAGACGTTTAATATAAACTGAAGATACTGTTTTCTATATCTACCTGTACCTATATTATAAATAATGAGGACTGTGTTTCTAAACAAAGCTTTATTCTAATTTAATCTTATTAATACAGTTTGTATTTAATAAGTATATATATATATATATATATATATATATATATATATATATATATATATGTATTCTGGTTACATGTTACCGATTAACAAAAGTTGACCAACTCACAAGTTTCTTCAAAAATATCGGAAATAATAAAATATCTAAATACATTCAAAATATTAATAGGTACTTATATAATAAAACCTCAGAAATGTATGTCTGTCACGTGAAAGTACCTGTGCTCAATGGTTGAGGTGTTAGGTTGCGCAGAATATTTTACTTTTGTATTTTTCAATTTGAAGTTATTAACTTTTTCTTTTGGACTGTTCAATTCAAAGTTTTTATTAAATGCAAAAAATAGACATGGTATAATATAATATTTTATAGCATGAAATGTATGTCGTGGTATTTTCAAATTAAAATACGCTTTTCTTCATTTTAAAATACAATGTACCACATGATTTATAATGTTCCCAAATAAAACAATTTAGGCAACAATAAAAAAATTAACGAAATAAGTGTTTAAAAGGATATCTTTATATACTACTTCGTATTTCGTTTTATAAAAACTTTAATAATTAATAATTTTTCTTGAAATGAAAGAACTTTTCACGATCGTTCAGAATCTTTGCTGTAGTGTTCTAGACTATTCTACTCTATATATCCGACCTTTCTGACTAATGTTTTAAATTGGAGGATTCATCACCAGGGTTGTTGTCGCTGATGTATTAACGACAACGGACCTGATTATTTGAGATAAACAAGTTGTATTTTTTAATATTGTTACAAAACAGTAAATATTTACTAACAGATGTAGAATTGAGTCTAAGGACCGGTTGATTGATCAGTGGTTATTTTTTATTATAGTTAAAAAAGTTATTATTGTAATAAGAATTGCGATAACGGGTTGTCCGATCGTTGATAAAAAAAATTCATCAAAAGTACATTCAATAGTAAACTACTTAATATCACCCTCTAATATTTATTTATTTATTTAGACTTTATTGACCTACATATGTTTGTTGTAATAGAGATGAATATATTATAATATAACA
This sequence comes from Eubasilissa regina, assembly GCA_022840565.1. Lineage (NCBI taxonomy): Eukaryota > Metazoa > Arthropoda > Insecta > Trichoptera > Phryganeidae > Eubasilissa > Eubasilissa regina. The sequence continues at coordinate 19,424,279 of JAINEB010000013.1, forward strand.
TGATAAACATAAGATATAATTATATTGCAATTAAATACTTGTAGTTTATTGTATGGGATGGAGTAAACTTCACCTCTGATATATACAGAGTTGTCCTGGCTACTTTGCTAGACTGAAGTCTTTGTTAAAGTAGTCAGTTTTTTTCGTGCTGTCGTGGTGTTATTTAATAAAGATTCGACAGAAATAAAAATAGATAATATAGAATGGTAAAATCGTAAATCGTTCGTTGAAAACGGCGAACTTTTCACGGCTGTTTAAAAGTCATCTGTTATATTAGTATTTTGAAAATTGCAGTGTATTACAATGAATCATTCAATATCCCGCTATTTTAGTAACGAGAGTTCGTCCGATGTTGATATCGCTGTTGAATTTATATTAGCACAAAGCCCGAAGATTTTTTGCCAGCAAAGTGAAATATTTTAGATGGGATTAACATTGACAATGTAAGCTTAACGCTCGAACAACTCGCAAATGTTTTTTTATTACGGGCAATGATAAAAAGTAAAAATGTACTTGGGTATAATTTTACTACTGATCAAACAACCGTAAGTAAACAAACTGATATAAAATACATAATAATTATGCATAAATTACGATATTACACATTTATTTAACATGCTTATTATTCACTTGTAGGTATACATGGCATTATAACAAAATGTTAAATAATTTAAACTTTCTATAAAATGTGTGATTGATTGACAAAATACCACAGCTAGACAGTTAGATCAGATTGCGTTGTTCGTGTAGCAGTTTTCCCAAACAAATCACAATGGATGGTGAACAGCTATCTGTTTCATATACAACTCGACGTAGAGTTGTAAAATAATGCCCTGTTCCGGATATATTTTTGAAAAGGAAAGAAGGGAGTGAAAGAAAATTGGTTGTGATTTATTTTGATCGGTAACCACTAATAAATTCCAATATTTCTATTTTTCACAAGAGCAAACGAAATAAAATGATTTCTATACTCAAGTACTTACCGAGAGGAATTTATTGAGACCCTAAAGAGGTTTAGTATTAGTTCAGGTGTGTATGCGTATTATGAGCTTTGTTAGTTTGTACTTTCGTTAATACCCTCGCACCACGCATTCTCCACGTACATCGATAACGTCATAAAATGGTCTGGCGAAGTAATTTATTTATCCCATAAAAAATGGTTTAACTTTGGCCTTAAATGAAAAATCCCTTTTGACCCAAATAAGTTCTTCATTACCTTTGCCCGTGAGCCGCCAGTAAAAGTTTATGTATCGTTAAACACATGTGTAAAATTGCTTTAATATTAGATATTTTTAACATAACTAGATGGCGTTTGGCTCACATGGCACCGCGTGTTTTAGCAATCATTGCTACTATAACAAAAACATATTTTTATAAGTAAATAAATAAACTACAAAAGCAAACGGCACCCCGACAATTGCGCGCAAGACAAGTGCGCACCGACAATCACGCGCAGACAACTGCGCGCAAGGCCGAAGCGCAGAACAAAACTTGAAAATTAAAAAATTCGTAAGCGGGTTTTGAACGCTAGAATTAAAATAAATGAGAACGTTTATTCCTTTGTTTTGTAGTTTATATAAAAATAAATAAAACATACTTATAATATGAACAAATTCATGAATTATATAAACCAAAAATTTATACTAAAAAAATTAAAACATAATAGACAGTTTAAATTTTACCTTGACCTAACCTAACCTAACCTAAATGAATAAATATTTTTTTTTTTTAATTTCATTTAATTATTTAGTTTAATTTAAAAAACTAGCTTTCTTTCCGAACGATCTTAGTTAAAATACTTTTTAAAATGAAATACATGAGAATAAATGTCCTCATTTACTTTTGTATTGGGCTCTATCGTCGACACGCAGTTGTCTTGTGCGCAATTGTCGGGACACCAAAGCAAACAAATAACTATATATCATACAAAACTTGTGATGTTATGCCCCGTGTCTACAGTTAGACTTCTCTCCGAGATTCGTCTCGAAAGCGGGTAAAGGTCCGAAGCATTCTATGACTCATTATCGCATGTTTTTCGCTCCCAGATTAGAATGATACATCCAGTACTTACGTACCTTTAGTGATTCTCGGATATTAAAGTTTCGAAACTTCTCGAAAGTCTCAAACCCGGAACTTTTCCTACCCGGGGAAACGCGTTACCATTTCGCCATCAATAGATTTCATTTTCGACAAATTTTGATTTTACATTCTGTAGTCTTTTTTATAATTCATTTTATTATTAATTTTTTTTTAAATAAAGTTTTTTAAAGATCTGGGTTCGTATCACGGCAGCAACCAAAAATTATTTTGATAAATAGATTAATTTCGTTTTTTTTCTAGTTGATTAAATTAATTAGTATATATTTATATCATAATAATAATATTAACGTTCTTAGAATAAAATATCAGTAAATGATCAAATTTAATCATCAAAAAAAAATCAATGACCATTATCACGTAATCGTGTCGATAAACCGATTAGACCACAGATTTCACAACCGCATTCAGTGGACAACTGAGATAAAAGTTTTAGGTTCATTTTAAATTAAACTGTTCATTTAATACCAACTTAATACAATTGCATCACCACCTGATGCAATGTTGTGGATTCTAATTTAACAATGTTAATTATTTAGCAAGCAAAAATTTTACATAAGATATTATATAAATATAATGACGTATTTGCTTTACAATAGACAATGTACAACTACTCATCTCGGACAACGCCTCATTTCGATAGCGTATATACTTATCATATCTATGTACATTTGTCTTTACGAAGACACAGTAGTATCGAAACTGATCACAAACAGTTTAATTAATTAAGCTCCTTAAATTAATATACATATTTATATTCCTGAATTAACAAATAAAAGCAATACGTCTCATGATAGATAATTAAAAAACAGAACCTTATCAGTAGCATGCATTGAATAAAAATGCTTGAATATATTATAAGTTTAGCTACATTCTAAATATCTCGTATATAGGCAACTAAATACACCGAAAACATTGTGGTATGAAATGGTTAATATTCACTGTATGTATTATTAAGTTTTATTTCTCGCTTACTAACGATAAAATTTAGTAATTCATCACTGCCGATGTTCCGACTTTAAAAACTGTCAAAAATGTTCTGATCTTTCGAAAATGTTTTATTGTTGTCAAGACTTCCTTGTGTTATTTATTTATTTGTCAACTTATCTTCTTTCGCTTATCTGTCAACCGTGAAATAAACTAATAAAATGACTGAAAGTTTTAATTTAGCCAGACAGCGTGTTTCTTGTCAAATTTAAACTTCTTGGCGCAGAAATAAATATGATCAAGATATAAAAATACTGTAAATCATTTATAATGCTCCAAAATTATATAAAAGTGAGAGCAACCAATAAAACCGCGTGATTCTAATTAAGTTGATATAATTATTTTTAGGCACAGTTGATAAGTTGGCAAATCAATCTTTAAAAATTTCGATATTCCAAAAAATACGAAAAATTCTGTTAGAGATGTATATTGAATTTCTTTGTTTTTTTTTTCCATTTTAATTCCGCGAAAGTATTTACCATTCTCTGCCACTTTTATTATTTTAAAAATCATTTTCAAATTGTCAATAATATTATAATTTTTGTAAGATTATCACTTTATTCGTTTTTATATTTTTTATACATATATTTATATATAATAGTGTGTGCACCGTAATAAAATAGAATTTATTCGTCCATTCATTATTTCTTAATAACTTGTGGGGACGTTTTGTTTGCTTTTTCCCTACACTTGTATCCATTGTCTGAGACATTGATTCGAAATGTCGCCTCGTCTGGGAACAATACACTCATAAAAATGGTTTGGTATCGTTGGTGCTGATAATATCCTAGGATAGATCTTAAACGCCGGGATTGATCGCTGGATTGGATAGTCTGGGGGAACGGATGGCTCGGAAATGGTCTAATTTTGTTATTTCTCCCTCGCAGAGATACTGGAGGAATAAATATTCAAGGTAGTCTGAGGAAATAGAGGCGCAGCGCTATTTTTATTTTATTTTAGCAGTCCTTTAAAATAAAACTTACAGGCTTCAGATAGAACACCCTATATATGTATAATAATTTAACGATTTAATGCAAAATTTGTTCAAATCACTTATTTGAAATGAGTACATTTCGTAATACCTGGTAAAATCATTTATAAATGTATTTGCATTTCCGTAATTAATCACAAAAGAGCTATTATTTCATGGGCATCGGCCATTATGAAAATGTTAATACTATTTGACGTAGTACCACCACTCTGCTGTAAGGATTAAAGGATTATTATTATAATTTTCCGCTACCTAACCCAGTGACGGCTGTTTATAATAGAAAGTATTGCCTTAATGTCTAATACCGCAGTCAAACTGAATATTTTTTTAAACAAATAATGGATATCTCATAGAGGCGAAACTATTTTTTTTTAATGGAAAAATATGAAAGTAAAGGTAATTACAGAGCTTACGACCTGTCTTCGACTAGCTTAAGTGATCACTTTACACAATGTAACGTTCATCATTCCACCCAATCAACCTCCATACCTATCAAATTTTTGAAAGTTGTATATATATTAATGTGGAAATACTTCGAGTGCCACTACACTATCGCCATCTATATCGAAAGCCCTTTAATTACCCATACTTCCATATTTTTTCATTATTAAAAAATAGCTTTGTCTCTGTGAGATATCTATTATATGTTTAATAACAGTGCCTTTGTAAGTGAATATCCAGTAATTGTGTATTTTTGACATATTCAAATATTGCGAATATTTTTTACGTTTGATTAAGACATGTATAATACATTTTTTAAATATTAGCAATTAATATTAGCATTGTACTGCATACAGAGCACAATATGATACCGTATCTATTACTACTTAGAACTGAGCATTACTTATAAGCCATACTATAAAAAAAAATTAAAAATTAAAATTAAATTAAAAAATACTGAACACATATTTTTTAACTATGAGACAGAAAAATTGCTTACCATTAATGCGTATTTTTTTATGTATTGGTTATAGTAGTAGTAGATTTTCGTTATGACTTTTATAATTTTGTTAAAACTTAACATTATTATTTAATTTAGGTAGATATACATATATATATATACCTACATAGTTTTCTTCGAATATATATACCTACATCCCATATCTACATAGTTTTCTTCGAATTCAGTAAATAAGTTTAATAATTTTTATTGCATGCATATTGCACGATTTGTTTGATATTCATTATATTTTCTTAATTAATATTATGAAGTTATAAATCTAGACCGGGTGTAACAGGAATCCCATAACTGTGATAGTTTCTAGGCAAAGCACAACAATTTACACTGAATTTAGTGTTAAATGTAATTTAAATTAATTAGAAAAATTATCATGGCAACATTAAAACACCAGGTTTAAATAAATTTTTTATTTGATTCTTCTATTTTCAGATATTTCATTAATCATAACGTTCAACGATAGGTTAACTCCTATATATAATAGATGTATAAATCAATTAGATTCTAATAAAGTTTTAGTGATTTTATGTAAATATTCAAGATGTAATAATGAAAAATTTCAAAATAAGCTATACTAAAGTAATTTATACAAATCACTACATTTCGGCTGTGTAGTGTCTTCTATGATTATGATTTAATATTTTTATAGGAAAAAATTGACAAAGGGGTAGTTCAACAACTCGCTTGAATAAAAGGGCTGAAACCACCGAAACATACTTCAACAGGGATGCTCTGTTTGACGACAGAATTAGGTTCATTTAGAAAAAACCCCATCCGTGTGCACTTGGATTTATTGGAATTTGAGTTTAATATATTTCTAAAATAAATCCAACTTAGTGTGAATTTTTTTTTTTAAATAATCCGTACCAACGTGATCCTCGTAAATCTTTCTTTGAATTGCGGGAAACTTCGACCAACATTAATTCGGTAAATCAAAATTTACGCCTAAGAAGTAGTATTTGTACAGTAAATCCTCTACATACGAACTAATTCCGTTCCGAGAGCTCGTTTGTAAGTTGAACAAACATCTAGCATTTACGTAGTGCAGTGCTGGAGTTAAAATTAATTGAGCAAAATTCAGCTACATACATTTAACATTACTGAAAGCGTTGGTCCTGCACCCTACCAAGCTGCACATATGTACTAAAATACGCTAGTAAATTTGAAATTCTGGTACAATTTTGAATATTTGATTACATTATTTATTTATTTGATAAGATTTTTTAATAATATAAAACAACAATAGAGTTGTACAATAAAGGGGTAGTTAGCAACATTTATATAAAACAAGATCAAGATCTACTATTTATAAGAAAAAAACTAATTTAAAATATATATACATACATCTATAATAACAGTCTGAAAATTAACAAAATATAAAAAATATTGAGAAATTGATCAGATTAGAACTTGGAAAGATGTCAAATACATGAATATTTAATAATTTTGAATACATTTTAGCCATTTAAAATTTATTTGTGCACATATTTATATTTACTGCTAATATAATTGATTTTGGCAGTTGGTTATATGGTCTAGGAGCAATATATGATGCATGTCTTTGTCTTATTCCTAATTTGGACATTTTAAAAATAACATGTTCTGTTCTGTTTTGCTCTGAGACTGATAATTGTGGTGAATTTTTATTTTATCCTCTTTAAAAAAATTAAATAATACAGTATAATATATATATATATAAATAATTTTATATTATTTAAATAATTTAACACAAACGTTTGTATCGTTGAAAGTTCACAAGTTGAATGTTCGCATGAAGAGGTTTTATCAGTGCTAAATGGTTTTGACACACCTTACAGAATATATTTCAGTTAATTTACAAACAAAAATTACGACTCTTAAGGAAAACACATTCTTATTGTGAAGTTGTAATTATTCAGAACATAGGTCTGTGATATTTTAAATACTAAGTTAATGTATTAATCATAAATATAATATACATATATATTATATATGCACTTCCCCGGATTGGAAATAGAGATCCAGGTTCGAATCCCGGTGACGCAAAAACAATATTTTTCGACAAAATTGATTTTATATGTATATATTTATAATTAATCCATTAATTTACTATTTAAAAATTACGACGTCTAATATTTTATTTTTATAGGCAAATTTCAAAGGAATTGATTACTTTGGAATGAATTATGTGTCAACTTTCTTTGAAATACGAATTAGGTATATATATGAACTAATTGTTCTGAGGATGCATATTTCGTACAGAAAATCAAATAAACTTGAATTTACAATTTCATATTATTACTAACTGAAATTTTTATGTATATTTTTTACAAGTACTGTAACGAGTATTTTAACAATAAAAACATTAAATATGATCATGTTTAGTATGTATGCTTAATAATAATAAAATATTTTTTGTATAAAATATTAACGTCGTGTATATTTAATAATGCATTTTCCAGTTAGTATAACTGATTTTACATTGTCATTTAATTTGGAATATTCCACGAAGGAAAAACAGCATTATTACATTAATATAATATAATGCGTAATCCCTGTATATTAACTCAGGGACTCATACTAATAAAAACCACTAATAAAACACCTTCATAAAGCTCTCACCTAAACGTAAAATCCTGTGAACACTTCTCTAAAATATTGGTCTAATTTGTTTATATTGTATGTTCTGACAATACCGCAAGGTGAATTCGGTCAGTATGAGGAGAAACGAGCCGTGAAATTAGTAGAGCTTATTTACTTCAGGATGGCTGATCCTCTCCCTACAAGCACCGGTATATTATTAAATTATCAATGTAATTATGTGAGGGTCTATGAATTTAAGAATGAACGAATATGAAATACTAAATTAATGTATTAATTATAAATATATACATATAAAATCAATTTTGTCGAAAAATATTGTTTTTACGTCACCGGGATTCAGACTTGGATCTCTATTTCCAATCCGGGGAAGTACACTACCAATTGTGTATTTTGCCAGTATTTTTCTTGACAAATTTTCGTACTTTTATGTTTCATTTTTCAAATTAATACACCTGTCGTTCCATTATTTGAAAGCTATCTACATTATTTTTACAGAATTATCACAGATCTATGTTCTGAATAATTACAACTTCACAATAAGAATATGTTTTTCTTAATAAACAAATATGTGTTATTCGTGAAGAAAATTATTTCTGATTTGTTATATTAATAATAAAACTAGAATATCTTTAGATTTGTGGAGGCCCTGAAAGGGATTTGTGAGGCGCAGTCACCTAGTTGGAAAACCAGCTTCGTATCAACGTTAAAGGTACACCTGGTACTGACCCGCAAACCATACAATACATCGCATCATAGCCTTAACCATTCACTTCTCTCTCAGTCGGCTCCAGAACACACCTCCAGTAAACGCTTCTCGCCGTAGACTTAATCTTTATTTTCACCTCAAATTCAACATCTACACACCCTCCGCGATATCATATACAACGAACACAATGAGCACTGGGGGGAATTGTGGCCCCAGCCTCAATTCAAACAGATCCTTCTGATTCGTCTGCTAAACACGCATGAACATTAATACCTAGACAGGTGAATTCGCAATGTAAATTCTGCACCGATAGGATCTAATGAACGAATTACGCGATTTCTGGGTCGCGCGTCCCGCGGAATAGAAATACGACAATTCCACACAATATCACAAAATACAGTCCACACCGCGAATGTTATCGCGATAGAGTAAATATCGGTCACATTGACGTCTGCTGACGGAAATTTGGACGGGGAAATGTGTCAATAATATGGGTCGCGACCAATTCAAAAAGATGCGCCAAAAGGGTGTTTACGAATTTGGAACAACAAGTAACAAGCATAAATACTTTTTCCAAAGATTTAACCACATCTTCTCGCTCAACAAACGTTAGCGGTCATGTTGGTATTCATTTATTTAATTATAATTTTTTACTTTTTTTTATTTTATTTTTTATTAAAAGATATAATGAGTTATGATACATTTTTAAACATAATCTGCAATTATATATGTAATCTGTAATCTTTCGTTCGTCATAATCATAAAAATCAATATATAATATTACGTAAAGAATACTTTAGAACGCATGCACTCGCCCCATTCATTTTTAACAATTAATTTAGTATGATAATTCGACTCAACCATCAGCTACTTTAACAATTTCTAAACCATCGGTAATTTCCAAGAATGGAACGCTTGTGTAATGTTCTAAATGTTTTTGCGTATATAACGTCTAGACAGACGAGTTTATTACGGGTATCTCAGAATAATAATTTAAATTTTTTAGCAAAGAAGAGTGATTTTCTTTTTCTAGTACGCTGATAAGGTGCACTATGCATTTTATTGAAATAATATGTTTATGCCCTAGTATACCCGCGGTCCCCATATATCTATCAATATAATTGTTTATTTTCGTTTCCATGTTTCTGTTATCTTAAACGCAAAGTCAGTTACGAGGACCACGTCTGCCATGGTTTCTTGGGTTGGCTATGGCGGAATCCTCTACGTGGAATTATTTAAGGTGTATGTGATATTGCACAATACCGCCCACGCGCACTCTTAAAATAATGGATAGCTTGGACCAAAGACAAGGGACGACTGGAGCTCTCCGTTATTTTGCAGCCTTCTCCATCTATGCACAGGGCTTTGTACAGAATATAGCACAATAGGGTCCCAGATGCGACCTCGGGGCAGCACGGGCGCCGATAGCATAAGCGAGATAATGCATTATTTTTCATTTTCTTTTATGAATCAGTCATTCAGTCAATTGTCTACTGACACCTGTCACTTGTTGCACTTCATATCAATTTTTCGATTCCTGTATGTAGGCAATCGGTTGAACAAAAAACTGTTTGTCAATTGACTTGATATGTGTCGAAGAACAATTAAAAACTGGCAGATTTAATCAGTTTAAATGCACTCGCGATAAATGCTAAATCCACAAAATCTCCACTAAGTTCACCATATAAACAACAAGTCACAAAACTTCGCTATTTTGCGCCTTACCTCGAAAATCAATCTATATGGATATAATATACGTATAATAGGTATACTAAAAAAATAATATTGTTTACTGTTTTCAACGGTTAGGTGCGCTTTGACTGCCGCCTTTACACAAAGTATTTTGTGTTATTCTGGTGACTATGCGTACTAAGAATGAATTTTAATTTATAAAACTGAAATTTAACAACCCTATTTACAATGAACTAATTTGTACCACAATAATAATATATTCGAAATTTTATATTATATCATTTCTTGAAGAAAGAGACAGAAACAAACGTCACTAAAATTATTAGTGATGTTATTAGAGATGTTTTGGATGTTCGCAAGTGTCAAAGATAGTTCACGAAATTTTAATTTAAAAATAGCCCTGGAAGTGGAATACTGGCTTCCGAAATCGAAAACAATTCAACTGCATCTATTAAAAATATTGCGAATAAACTCGGATACTCATGGTTAAGCGTTTAACCACATCTTAAAAAAATCTGCAAGGTGTGGAGACAAGGAAAATGAATACCGAACGAACTATGCGAAGAACACCTAGGCGATAGAATAGACGCATGTGAACAAGTTTCGGGAATAGAATCAGAAACGCCATTATACAACGTCTGATAACTGGAGACGAGAAATGGGTGCTATACTCGAACCAAGGACACAAAAGTAATGGCTTTCGAAAGGTCAGGAAGCGAAACCCACAGCTAAAAACGAAATTTCAATCAATAATTGTGTCTGTTTGGTGGAACTGCGAGGGCATTATTCACTTTGAAGCTCTCAAACCTGGACAAACGATAAATTCTCAGTTGTATTGTTAACAACTGGACCGTTTAGCGGTGGAAATTAAAAAAAATTATTAACATTCAAATCTTCTATTAAAATAACGACATTATGTTTTGGTATCCCTATTTTATACGTATGGTATTTTATTAGGTATAAATGGCCCACGCCTACTACTATTCGTATTTACAATCTGTAGAACACTTGCGTTAGTGATTTTTCTTCATACGTATTTTGCTATTTATTAACATAAATATATAAATTTATTATTTCAAAAAAAATATAATTGTTGGCCACCGGTCTAAATTCTACTCAGTCTACTCGCAAACTGTTCGCAGCTATTATTTGTTTATGATTCACAAACTCTAAGTAAATGACTACATAAGAGCAACCAGGATCGTACCTCTCATTCCTGGACCCCCTAGGGAAACTAATTTACCAAGAAGATAATTTAAAAATTATTCAAATGTAAAATTTATTTTACAAATCGCTTGACTTATATATTCCAACGGTTATGAGGTTGTCTGCCTTACAAAGGGAAATCGAAACCCATTAACGGCCATTCAAGTTATCTTATTTTAACAGCTTTATTTGAAAATAATATTAATATATTTACGTGACGTATTTTCATGTTCACATCTCTATTTTATTATTTTTTAATTTGATATTCTAAGTAGAATATTTACTGATTGATTTCTAAAGTTTTTTTTAATTTCTTGTGTGCAGAGTATTCAAAAGAAAAGAAATCTAACGTTATAAATTTACCAATACAAAAAAATACAATGTACATTCAAGTTCAAAACGTTGTAAGTTGATTTGATATTTTTCTCAAACATTTTTATTCGGTCGCTTTTTTTTTGTTAACATCATTTACTTACCGATAAATGAATATTTGTTTTTAATTTATCTTTCTGGTAATATTTATCTTTATTTGATATTATCAATTTATCTCATCTGCGTCGTCTACACTATGACGTCACATACAGAAGAAATAAACTCAATTTATTTTTCTGTGCCTTTTTTTGTCTGTAAATTTTTCTCAGCTCAGATTAAATTCACAAAGTAATTCATTCACGTATTCGTACCAATATACTCCGCGCTGGATTCTCTCAGCCTCCCGGCTACGCCCCTGGTTTTACCCAAAACAAAAGTGAAAACGCTCGCTAGAATTTTAATAGATTTCAGGCATCAAGAGCAGATTCTCAAAATGTATGTATCTTCTAATACAAAATATCTACTCAATACTTACTTACTTACTTACTTACCATCACGCCGTTTCCCTGTGGGGGTAGGCAGAGAGGATAGAGCGCCACACTCTTCTGTCCTGACACACAATTCTCGCCTCATCCACATTCATACATCTTGTCATACAAGCTCGCCGATTGTTGAGGCTTCTAACAGAATCATCCTCCATTATCTGGTTTACCTGGTCGTGCCAAGTCTTCCGCGGACGTCCTCTATTTCTGGTTCCATCAACACTTGCGTCATATATCTTTCTTACCATTCTCTTCTCATTCATCCTTTCCATACGACCAAACCACCTAAATGATCCTTTCTTAATCTTACTCACTATACTAACATCAGCTTTACAATACAATACATAAATTCTTTCCTTACAATACATAAATCCATAAATTCGGTATCTCTCTACATACGTCTATAGTTCTATTAGGAAGATATTGGATCTTTCCTGTTCTCTCCCCACTACTATTTGCTTGTTTCCGATTCGTATATAAAATGATGCTTTATATAGCAAATACCATTTCTTTATAATTTAATTATTTTGAAACTACTAATTAAATGTATTAATTATTTTAAAAATTCGATAAATTCAATTTTATCGAAAAATATTATTTTTGCACTACCGGGATTCGAATCTGAATCTCTTTTTTCAATAATTACTTCACAATAAGAATGTGTTCTCCTTAATAATATATAAGTTGTATCAATGTGTACAAAATTGAATAAAAATGAATTATTATTAATAAATTTAATTAGTATTTATAAAACATCGCAGACCTATGTTCTGAATGTTTACAACTTCACAATAAGAAAGCGCTGTCCTTAATAATTTTGAAACTGTTTAAGAAATATATTTTATAAATTATATTAACTTGACCAAATGGACTCTAGAACTCAACGAGTGTGTAAACATTAAGTGATTCGTATTAGAACAAGAACAAAAGACAACAATGTAAACCGAGTTAGTAGAAAGTGGCTGGAAATAACAATAAAGCGGCAGACACATAACAGGTAAAAGTTCAGATATTAATGAACACAATAAATCAAACACGTTCTATATTTAATTTTTCTAAGTAATTCGAAGATTCGGCTGATCAACTGATTCGGCTGTATAGGCCATTATTGGCTTATACAGCCGAAACGATCGTCCAATTATTTGTAAAAATTTAATACAGAACCAAAAAAATCGTGTTTGATTTATTGTGTTGATTAACAATGGAGTTCTATATAATGAACACCGTCTCTATTCAAAAAATAAAAATCCATGTATTGTTATTGTGAATCTGTACAAGCAACGCGCTTGACTTCTATGTTAAGTCAATGTTTGAGAAATTGACGGAAAAATAAACCTAGCTTTCAGATCCTGTCAGTACACAAATACCGACCTTCACTAATACTAAGTGAGTCTTCTCGCGCCCAACTTATTTTTCATGGTATTGACGGTATACAACCTTTTACTTTTGTGAAATGGGATTACCATGTGTAATATTTTTATATCTAGCCTGAATTCATCATAGTTTGTTAGATATTATTTAGATAATGCTTACTTTTTTTTTTTCGCTTGAGAAATCAGTGTAGTGAGTGTAATTAGATTATAGAATCACTTATCACTAGTTTTAAGCAATCAGAATGAATTCTAGGAATATCCGACTAAAGCGTTTACCAGGTTAAACGGTTCGATAAATGATCAAGATATGTATATTTAATAAAAAATTTAATCAAAGAAAAGAAATACATTTTAAATTTAAATTAATACTGTGATAATAACAATACACGAGTACTCCTCCAAAAAATAACATTTCTTGAATAAATAGTAGATATGTGCACGAATATTGTAACATAAAAGACTATGGGATTCCAAAACTTCTCAGGCCGGTGTGCGGGAAATTGCCCGCCCACAGTTGCTCGCCCACATTTGTTCGCCAGGAAAGTTGCTCGCCACAAAATTGCTCGCCAGGAAAGTTGCTCGCCAATTGCGTGACAAGATGTTTAAGTTTTTTTTTTATACGAATATAGATTTATTGAAAAATATATACATATATTTACAATTATTATTCACAAATAATTGTCGTCAACTAAAACCGCACATCACAGCCGCTTATATATCGTATATATAAATACAATTATAGGTTAGGTTAGGTTAGTTCAAAAAATGCAAAAATCAATTATTGGCGAAGAACTTTCCTGGCGAACAATTGTGGGCGAGCAACAGTGGGCGAGCAATTTTCCGGTAATCTCTCAGGCCATGTTCCGTATAAAACCTCTGAACAGAGTGAGCACAAATACATCAAAATACGAGAGATATTTTGTCGTGAGATTATTAAATATTTAAAAAATCCTTGTTATAAAATTCCCTCAAAAAATGTTCGTAATAATTTCCTGTCTTCCTACATTAGTCAAGGTTGTTGTTTTAAAATATCTCTCCCACAAACGTGCATTTCTGACCTTTAGACCATATATCCCAGGAAACGACCACCGGCACCGTATATCAAAGAATTATTTCCAAAGTAAATATCGCTTCTTTGCTTACACGTACTTAAACAAATAATGAATACACTCTCGCTCAATACAATTTAAATTCTCGTCGACTAATCTCTCGCACATTAATGCGTTGGCGTTCAAATATGAAAAAGGCCCAGATAATATCCCTCCCGTGTGGCTGGACGGAACGAAATTGAGCGTTCAAAATAAGGTCAAATTCCTTGGCCATATATTCAATGAAGATGGACAAGACGATGATGATATAGAACGGCAGAGGAGACAGTTGAGCATTTGTGCAAATATGCTGTCACGGCGTTTCTACTGATGCAGTAAGGAGGTGAAGACCATCCTATTTAAATCGTTCTTCACCAGCATGTATACCGGCGAGCTCTGGTCGAAATACAAACAAGTGACGTATAACCGTCTCCGAATTCAGTACAACAACTCATACAAAATACTGTTTGAATTGGCACGTTATTTCGGCGCATCTACAATGTTTACCGAAGGCCGTATTCATGGATTCATTCCGCTTCTGAGACATCGAGTTGCGGGCATAAAGATGGGGCTGGATCTCAGCACCAACTCTCTGGTGCAAGCGGAGCTCTCATGGAAAGCCGGTTCCCTGACCAGAGAATGGCAACGCCTACAGAATAGCTACATATAACAATGGGCGTGACTGAAGTAGTTATGTACGTAATATTTCTATTTTGTGTAAATGTGTGAACTTTTTACTTTTTATTTACTTCTTTTTTTTTTATTAGTATTTCCTTGGTTTTCTTTTTCGTAGCATTATATTTATTTCATAACTTTATGTATTATTTCTATGACGAATCGGGTTAAAAAAAAAACCTGATCACGCTGGAATAAACATATTATTATTATTATTATTATTACCTGTTACCCCTGATCTATGTTGGAGACGCGTTGTGGTTTTACCTTCGGGAATTATCGTGTTTTACCGAATAAACCCAAACTCATAAGCTCATAAGCTTAAACATCTGTATAATAATCGAAATATTGCGAAAGTGAATCATTCTTAATTATAAATTAATTTATAAATGACATTTAAAAATAAATAATAAATATTTTACAGCGGTCTTTATTTTATATAAATATTGTATATATTAACAAATTATTTTTTAAAATTATATATTAACAATTTTATTCAAAAATTAATAATTTTTTAAGTAAGAATTTTATTTATTGCGAATTTTGTTATGCATTTATTTGACGTTCATCGTTTTATTTGTTTAAAACAATCTCTGTTATACTAAAAAATTTAAACCAAAAAAAACATTCGTGCTTTCTTTCTTCACAGCAAAATAACTGATATTATTTGAAATTGATATTCCTTACGTATTTTTTATCATCGAATTGGCAGTAGGTACATATCTTGCCAGATTTTCTGTGCTGCTTCGGTAAGTTAATAATATCAGTACTTCGTATTAGTTCTTATGTATGGCACGTATTTTGAATTTAAAAATAATGAAAAAATACATGATATGGAATTTTTCAATATCAAGTGGTAGATGAGCACATGATGACACATCTGTTATTCTATTTTTAAAAAGCAATCTATTTGCACGAGCTACAGCATGTAAGTTCAAAAATTCATCGTCAATCTACTCAGTTGGTGTGGCGAAACTGGATTACGCGTTTTTCCGGATAGGAAAATGTTCAGATTCGAATACCGGAAGTGACTAAAATATTTTTTTTGATAATATATACATATTATTTAATTAAATCAACATATATTTTTTATTGGGAAAACATACAGTTAATCGACAATGGTCAAGATAATAACAAAAATAATAGTGAATTCAACCAATTACACGTCTTCTCGAATTATTAAATACAATAACACGGTACAATGCGGGTTTGGTAACAGAGATTAATGTTAAGTAGTGTAGAAGACAATGAAAAGAGTGACAGCTATCTCTTCTATTAAAAGAGTAAAAAAAAAATAAGAAATTAAAAAGAAAAACAACATTTTTCCAGAGGGAACGGAATGGAGATGAGGAAGGAAAATGGGATGGAGATTAAATTCTGTGTAATAATAATTATCTGTATATCTTTTTTGTTGATTCTTTCAAAATATCGCAAAATAATGTTCTGAAAAACTGCAACATCACAATAATAATGAATTATGCTGAAAAAAAAAAAAAATCCTTCACCGTTCTTAACCGAGACACAATAGCAATGTATATACGTGGCTTCATTAGAAATTTATATATTTAGCTTCAATTCTTAATTAAGACTCTTCATTCACAACTTAGTTATGCATTTAATACCATTTGTTCTTCCACGGTTAGAAGTTCTTTAGTCGCCCAGTGTGGAAGTTTCCTAATGCTTATTTCACCTTAGTTTATATATGTCTGCTTGCGATTTAGCTACGTCATGAAGAAGTATAAAAGAAAATAATTATGTCGATATTACGACATCGCATATCAAACCTATAAAGAATGTTGAAATATTCTGTGTTATAATATATCAGTCTTTGTTTTGGCCACCCTGAATACATAAATCAATGAGGGTAGGATTTTCTACGAATCGGACTTAGCTGGCCACGTCCCTCACACGTTCGCCTTCTGTGCCGCACCTAAAGTTATCAACATCTCTAACACATCTGGGATATCCTATTTTCACGTCTCGAGATTTCCGAGCCCCGTACAGTTTCAGTATCACGCGGTAAAAGGTTACTAATGAAAATTTAGTGCCGCGTGTGAAATGCAAGATGTAGTCAGTACCTTTTTAAGTTTCTGATTATTTTGAAGTAGAAAACAGAATTTTTAATGACTCTAGTCGGTGGAAAACTTTGTATATTACGAGTGGCTAATGGATAGGTACATAATAAAGCAGATTTGAGGGTGAGATTTTATATATCTCCATACATTTTGTGTTTATTTTGTAATACGCTATTATTACGGTAATAAAGTAAAGTTATGACAAGAAGCAAAAGACATTATCAACTATCACTTTGAACACATGCCGCATAAAGCAGTTAGTTCGTTTGTTACTAACTTAATACATAGTATGCTTTATAGCAAATGCACCAAATACGCTTTTCCAATAACATTTTGCCAAAATGTCATGTCATGCGATGTCATTAACCAAGATCGTTTGATAGTATTACGATGCCTAAACTGAGTACAAGTACGACTATTTATTTTATATAGGAGTTAAATCTTTAATGTCCTTTTGATAATTAATTTAAATATGGAGAAGAATTATAATTAGTGTTTAATTTACGACCTTAATTTTGTCTTATTAACACGAACACTTTTTTTTTCTTTAACGCATCATGTACATATAATTCAACGATTTACAAACGATAAATTTTGAAAAGATGTGCACATCAAAATTTCTATGTTAAACATTTTATTTTACTATATTTATGTAGGTATATAAATTTTGCGAAAAATTATTTACTGTTTTACTGAGCTAACACCTAAATTAGTAGCATTTTTATTTTTTAAATTATTAAATACTTTGAGCAATAATAATATATTCACCTGTATTTTTTATGTTGTGATTTATAATTAAATTCCTCTTTCATAGTAGATAATGCCTCCTTTGCTCCACCAACAGCATACGGTTTCCGATGCCTTAACTCCTCGGTTAAACTCAAACCAATCGGAAATATTTACCCAATAATTAACGCAAACTTTCTACAAATTGAAAAAATAGAAAACGTATTTAATAAGTAAAGTAGTATCAAAAACAAATATTTTCTTTTCATACAATTATGAAATTCACATATCGAAAACAATAAAATTAAGTTTTTTTTTTAGATATTTTTACTTAATGATTGATTTGATCAAAATAAAATGATTAAACCAAGACGAATTGTTAGTGTATCCCAAAATTCTATTTTAATTCCGCAATAGTTCTTCATTTTTGAGGGCTGTTCATCATGTTTGCTATTCAAATTTTATTTACAGCTCGGAAGAGAGACTCAGTTGTATGTCTGAACCATTATCTAAGGTTTTTTGAGAGCCGAAAGATTTTTCTGCCAACTATAACAATTGTTATAGCTAATATTATAAGTAAGTTGAATGATATTTTTTTAAATACTAAATGAAATATGTGATCAAAAATTTACTAGCCATACCGGTAACATCTTTATTCTCAAAAATTGTGACCATACAGATTATTTTTCATTTTCCCGTTTGGGATACAAAAATCGCATATTAAATTAAAACTTTTTTCTGGAGAAACTGTATCTCGCCCAGAATAAAAACACAATATCGTAAGAATTGAGCAAAAACACAAATCACGCGATATGCCACACTTTATTTATGTTTTATGTTTGTATTGATTATAGGTGAAGGGGCGCACCAACGACAACAAACTTTAATTTAATTATTATTTAGACCCTAAAAACGTTGATTAGGGACCGTCCAAAGTGATGTAACGAGGAAGGGTTCAGCTTGGGTACCCATGTGGAGTAGTGTAGGGAGTTTTGAAAATGTTAAACAAAATTATTTAAATACTAAATTAATGTATTAATTATAAATATATACATATAAAATCAATTTTGTCGAAAAATATTGTTTTAGCGTCACCGGGATTCGAACCTGGATCTTCATTTCCAATCCGGGGAAGTGCACTACCTTTGTGCTATAACGCCAGTATTTTTCTTGACAAATTTTCGAAACTATATGTTACATTTTTCAAATTAATACACCTGTCGTTCCATTATTTGAAAGCCATCTACATTATTTTTACAGAATCTCAAATACCTTTGAGTAAACCGATTTGCAGACTCCAGAATTATCAATTCATTTTTATTAAATTTTGGACACGTTGATACAACATATATTATTAAGGAAAACACATTCTTATTGTGAAGTTGTAATTATTCAGAACATAGGTCTGTGATATTTTAAATACTAAATTAATGTATTAATTATAAATATATACATATCAAATCAATTTTGTCGAAAAATATTGTTTTAGCGTCACCGGGATCCCGGATGTCTATGAAGTAGGCTGTATAATGCTTGGTTAAACGGTCAGGTCTGTGAGACGCCACCAGAGCGAAAACGAACGTGTTGTTTAAGTAAGGTTAAGACAAGTTAAATGTTTTCACTATTATATATTCAACGTACGTAAGTACATATCCGCGAAATCGTATTATGGCTGGCAAATATATTGAGCATCAGTCATCCTGTCATCTCATCTATGTCTCATGGTTATATTTCATTGCACTCTATAGTCAGTTTCTTATCTATGATAGGACTGTCAAATTATGATAATATGAATGTTTTATTTGTATTTTTCAAGACGCTTTTAAGTGGATATGTATAAATTTCAAAGTTAATACGTAAAAACACAGTTTGTACAATTCTAGGGACAACAATACAAAATGCTATATAATATCGGCTGTCGCCGATTGCTTTTCTGTCAGTGTAAAATGCAGTGAGCCGATTGCTTTCGATTGATTTTCACTGTATATAAATCATCAATGGTTTTACTGGTTGACAAGTGAACGATGCGTCTGGGTGCTAGTGAAACGTTATTGCCAATTTGTGGCTTATCATCTTATTTTATTTTTTCATCTTATCAACCTTGATGGTGCCGACTGAAATATGTTCTCAATCTTGAGCTACTTTTAAAAGCGATCAATGGCTGAATAGTACAGAAAAATAATATCTTTGGGAAAAATCACATCATTATTCTTACGATTTTCAAACAAAATGAAAGGTATTAGCTTTAAAGTGTGAATAACTGAATTTTTAAAGAGAACAATTGTCAATTTTGCATATAAACGGTGTAGTTCACAAATTAAATAATTTGGAATCGTTGGAGATAAATAAAGCGTGTAAAAGTAATCAGGAAATTCTAAACAGCCAACTAAATTTAACTACGAGTCCTATTCTAAAATTTTTTCCTAAAAATTATTCGATTAAATTTGTATTGAGCAGTAATTTGAGTTAGGTACTAAATTTATTTTTTTAAATAATTGTTGTTTTTTAAAAAATTTAAAAATAGATTCTGGTGAAGAAACAATACTATTTTTTTAGTTAGTTATGACATCCTGAAGAAGGAGAAGTGTTTTCCGAAACCGGTAGATGTTTTTTAAACTCAATTGTGGTTAATAAAACTAAGATAATAAATAAAAAATAGAACACATTCTTATTATGAAATTACAATTTTACAGATGTACAGGTCTGTGATATGTTTAACACAAATAAAATGTATTAATTAGAAATATAAAATGAATTTATAGAAAAAATATTGATGTTGGTATCGGGATTCGAACCTGGATCTCTTCCTATCCGGGGAAATGCATTAACTGATACAGTGAGTTGACAACATACTTTTGAACTTATATGTTGTACTTTGCACTACAAGATGGAATTTTTTTCTTTATAACTATGACTAGTATTAAATTAAAGTAGAATTAAAGTTTGGGTTAGGTACCCTTCCTGCTTTTTTTGGCATCAAAGTTTCCAATTTATCATTTTTTTGTGATTTCAATGTCAAATATCTCAAATGGGGGAACAGGTAAAAATTTAAGTTTTTCCCTAAGAATACGTGTACTGGTACTTAACAAAATCTGTAAGTTTCATTTTCTGATTAAAGCTGGTTTAGAAGTTACAGTTTCCATACATTTTTACATAACTGTAACATACAAATATCTTAAATGGTGACCACATCTAGGTGATTTCACATGGAATGACTCAATATGGACCTCTAACAAGTATGGAGGCTGAGCAACAAGGGTATCGAAATTAGATCAAGACTAAATGATGAAATACTCTTCATTCTTTGCTCATTTACACCTCGGGCATGTTATTCATAATAATATTTTTATTATTATTATTATTATTATTATTATTATTTGTCTATCTTACATTATTATTTACGTTTTTTTTTTTTAATGATTTCTTACTTTCCTAAATATACATATATGTATATTATTAGGGAGAACATACTCTTATTGTGGAGTTGTAATTATTCAAAATATAGGTTTGTGATATTTTAAATACTAATTAAAAGTATTAATTAGAAAGATATACGCATAAAATCAATTTTATCGAAAAATATTATATCGTTAAATATTAGAACATATGGGTTCAAAAATTTGTCGTCAAAAATACTGTTGCTGTAGCATGCACCTTCCCCGATTTGGAAAGAGATCCAGGTTCGAATCCCGGTAGCGAAACAACAATATTTTTTGATAAAATTGATTTTATATGTACATCTTTCGTATTAATACATTTAATTTGTATTTTTAATATATGTACATCTCACTTAAATTGTGCGTATTAGTTATTTCTGACCTTTTTTATGAATGTAACATTAACAAGCAAATAAACAATCTCGGAACTGGTATACAGAAATTTCGAATTCGCATCCCCAAATTTCATTTTACTCGGGATTTGATTCATTGTCTGAGCCAATAACGTGCAGCCATTTACTTAACAAAGTAATTAATTATCTTTAATGAAATCTCTTATCACATCCGATAGTACATACAAATATTACCAAAATTGTTTGAGAATCTCTTGCTTAACTGTGACCATTCCCCATATTCCCCAAAATACGGATTATTATTTTAAAATCTACGCTTTCTAAAACCAATCAAAAATTAAATCAGATAATAAATGAAGCCAAGGCAAATAAACACGTAAGAAATGTGTACCACTTATTTCACTTAATATTTGCCTGAAAATGGCGTTAAATATTGAAAAATTTAAGAAAAATAAATCCTACCCAGAGCCATAAAATCTTCAAAGAGTAAGAATTATTTCCTTAATAAAAAAAAATGACGCAAAAAATTAATAATATAAAATTAAGGAAATGTATTTGTAACTATTTATCTTGAGTAGCTTATTCATTCGCCTAATGATCTAGTGGTCGTAGTTTCAAGCCTCGTTCCAGGAGACCACCAAGTTAGTCCTATTTTTATAACACAAACGTTTAGCTATGTTTAAAAAAGACCTTAAAATGATTGACATTATATCCAAATTTTATTTATCTGAGTAGACGTTGATCGTATTAATAATAATAGTATAGGTGTATCCATGTATTTTCTGCCACTACCATATCCAAATGCAAATAAATATTATCACAAACGAAGTTAGCTAATCGTTGATGCGTTTAATTCCAGAGGATTTTGAACCACTTTTGAAAACTTGAAAAGATCTCAAAAGAGGATTATATAAATATTTGGAATTCTGAGCTAAGTAATATTAAATGTTAAAGTTCAATAGGAAATATTTCTTCTGTTTTATATTCCATACACAGGTACTTGAATTTATATAATTTTTAAAATCCTCTTATTCGTTATTCCACTTTGTTAGTGAAACGAAAAATATAATTTTTTACATTAACCAGTGTTCAAAATCCGTCCTAGGTGATATATAGAATATAATTTAAATAATTACCTACATATAGTTCAGTAGCATTACAGTTATTCAATACTAAAATTTCTTACAATAGAAATAGACTCAAATATGAACTAATAAATATATTAATTAGAAAGATATACATATAAAATCAATTTTATTGAAAAATATTGTTGTTGCGCCACCTGGATTTGAACCTGGATTTCTTTCCTAACCGGTGGCGTAACAACAATATTTTTCGATAAAATTGATTTTATATGTATATGTTTCTAATTAATATATTTAATTCATATTTAAAATATCACAGACCTATGTTCTGAATAAGTACAACTTCACAATAAGAATGTGTTCTCCTAATAGAAATAGACTTGTTTGTTTTTTATTTTAAAAATAAAGTCATATTCGCCTAATTCGTATATTTCAAAGGAATTTAACACTTCTCTCTAATGTAATGTATCGATTTACTTTAAATATTCCCTACCCGAGATCCACAGAAAGACATCGATATATAACACTATAAGTTTTTTATAATGTATACTCGTATAAGTTAAGATATTTTAAATACTAAATTAATGTATTAATTATAAATATATACATATAAAATCAATTTTGTCGAAAAATATTGTTTTTGCGTCACCGGGATTCGAACCTGGATCTTCATTTCCAATCCGGGGAAGTGCACTACCTTTGTGCTATAACGCCAGTATTTTTCTTGACAAATTTTCGAAACTATATGTTACATTTTTCAAATTAATACACCTGTCGTTCCATTATTTGAAAGCCATCTACATTATTTTTACAGAATCTCAAATACCTTTGAGTAAACCGATTTGCAGACGCCAGAATTATCAATTCATTTTTATTAAATTTTGGACACGTTGATACAACATATATTATTAAGGAAAACACATTCTTATTGTGAAGTTGTAATTATTCCCGGTGACGCTAAAACAATATTTTTCGACAAAATTGATTTTATATGTATATATTTATAATTAATACATTAATTTAGTATTTAAAATATCACAGACCTATGTTCTGAATAATTACAACTTCACAATAAGAATGTGTTTTCCTTAATAATTAAGATATTTTTAATAAATTAAATACAAAAAAATATTATCCATAATTATTATACTATCTAACTCGCATTGAACAAAAGTAACAAATTTCATTTACCTCCACCATTAAAATAATTGAGATCCGAATTCATGCTAAATAAATAGGTAATAATTTCCAAAGTTCATGAGAAATCTGCGGATTGTAGTGTATTTTCTCTAAATTGTCTCGGAATGTTTCAAACCGCTAATTGAGTAATTAATGTCAAGTACACTTATACGGTTCAGATTGATTGCCGTGACTGCCAGCAGATGTCACGGTTGATACAACGTCCGGTGCATTATTTTAATTGGACTCAGATTTAGGACAATGTCAACACCATTATACAACATCACTCGCATCGTGCATGAAGTAAGATAAGTAATGACGTAGAAATATACTCTTAATTACATTTATTAAGTGTTTGTTATATAAATAGTTGTTGATATCAAACCCAGAATTTAAAATGTGACATTTATTTACAAGCATATTCTAGGACAGTGATAGCGAATCTTTTTGAGAAGCGGGTCATATTTTGTTAATTATATTTTTTAGTACTACCTCGTGGGTCACTAAGTCAGTGACGTCACATGGAAAGGGAGGGGGGAGGATGGTTAAAAACTACTGGCTGTTCTCTCTTTTATGATATAAAAAATAAATTTATAAAAATCAACGCTTGGGTCATTTAAAATGCCTGCGTGGGTCAGTGTTTGACCTGCGGGTCATAGGTTCGCCATCACTGTTCTAGGGCATGGTTTAATTTGTAAAATATTTACACTAAATATAGAGTTTAAAAAATGCAAGGTTTACTTACAATGATATCTCGGACATTCTAGATATACGTAAACGAGATAAATATTATATTAAATCACAAAAGGCACAATAATATTTACTATAATTTACTCAACATGCCTGAAAATATATTTTTAAATAAAAATCCATACCGAAAACATGTCCCGCGTAATTTTTTTTAATCGATTTATAACAGTATACTAAAAAGTGTTATAACTCATTTATTTAATAATATTTAAAATTGGTTTAATAACGTGTACTTCTTTTTACACAGATATGTCTATAATTTTTAATGTAAGTTAAGCATTTGTATTATAAAAAAGACTAACTTATTAATTAACTTATCGCCCAGAATGATAAATAAACCAGCGACTACTTAATCACTAGGTAAGTATATTAAAAATTTAAAAAAGAGTGTATTACTAAATTCAAAAAGTCGCGTTTCACGATAATCAATATTAATTTAATAATTTATTTGCTTATATTATACTAAATGTAATTTTAAATTTTAATCATCTCAAGTAAAAGTTGGAATAAGGGGCCTTGTCCAGGAATAAAACATTCGTCTCGAAACTAGTAAATTACAGTAATACGAGGGCCAAGTAAAAAATAAGATTCCCTACGCTGTACACTCGCCACGCGAGATGCTAGGCGAAATCCGGCAACACTGCCTTGATTGTTGGTCCCTTAACTACATCCCCACTACCGGGAGCAAACGCTGCGACGCTCAGTAAAGGCCTGACAGCCATCCGCTATGGAACCCGCCATCGCCGTTACCGCCAGGTGTGAAATCTGTTCGGTGATTCGATTTTTAAACGCGAAGAAACTTAAACCTGTTGAAATTCATCGACAGTTGGAAGAAGTTTATGACACAGCTTACATCAGCGTCCAACACGTCCGCAAATGGTGCAGGGAGTTCTCCGAAGGACGCACAGACGTCCACGACGAGCAAAGGAGTGGGAGGCCATCGGTGTCGGACGAAGTCGTGGCGAAGATTGAGCGCATTCTCTTCGAAGATCGGAGAGTAACGCTTCGGGAGCTTGTTGTCCAGGTTCCTGAGGTTTGTGAAAAAACCATCGACAACATTTTGACCGATAAACTTGGTTATCGCAAGGTGTGCGCGTGGTGGGTCCCACACATACTTTCAGAAACCCACAAAGACAATCGTGTCAAGTGTGCCGAGGGATTTCTTCGAGAATGCGCTGAGAATACCGAAGAATTCTTGGACTCCATTATTACGGGAGATAAAACGTGGTGTCACTACGTCACTCCAGAAACAAAAGAACAGTCCAAACAATGGCGCCATCCTGAATCGCCTAGGCCGAAAAAGTTTAAGCAGACGCTTTCCGCAGGGAAAGTGATGGCTACGGTGTTTTGGGACCGAAAAGCCATTTTGCTGACCGAGTTTATGCCTTAAGGGACCACCATCAATTCGGACAGGTACTGCGAGACATTGACAAAACTCAAAAGAGCCATCCAAAATCGCCGGAGAGGAAGGCTGACCAAGGGAGTTAGGCTGCACCACGACAACGCTCGCCCGCATGTCTCTCGACAGACCACCGCCCTACTGGACAAATTCGGCTGGAAATTGCTTGACCATGCCCCCTACAGCCCTGATCTTGCTCCCAGCGACTTCCACTTGTTTCCGAAATTGAAGCAACACTTGGGTGGACAACGCTTCAATACAGATGAAGAGGTGAAAGAAGCGGTCACCAAGTTCATCGGCGGCCTAGCGGCGGAATTCTTCGAAGCGGGTTTTCAGAAGTGGATAACTCGTCAGGAAAAATGCATAGAAAAATCAGGAGACTATGTAGAAAAATAGAATAAAGTACAAGCTTTCAGATGGTTTACTTATTTATTGCAATAAAAAATACCTTATACCTGAAAAAAATGTAGGAACCTTATTTTTTACTTGCCCCTCGTAAGTTAGAGTGGAGCGAGCTGTCATTCGTTGTGTTCATATTTTGAACGCAGAGCAAACTGTGTTTTTATTTTAAATATAATTTTAAATGGTCTTTCACAAAGTTTCACATGAAAATTTCGAAAAATTATATGTCAATTTTTGCCATGGAGAATTCTATCGGCTGCGATTTTTTTCCTCATGTTATTGCGTAATAAAACTTGAAATATTTACATTATTAAATAAACTAAACTTTTATCAATATTTGAATATGTTCAAGAACATACAATTACTGGATTTTTACCTATAAAGGCACTCTTATTAAATAAATATCAGATATCTCATAGAGACAAAGCTATTTTATAATATTTTAAAGAAATAATATATAGAAATATGGGGGGTAATTACAGGGCTTACGACCTGTCTTTGGCTGGTTTAAGTGATCACTTTATATGTGTATACAAGGTTCACTAATCACCCCTCAATCTCCATATTTATCAAATATATGTTATTACATGGACTCGCTTCGAGTACCATTACAACAGCGCCATCTACCGACTAAATTTGATAATTCATTTTTCCTTGAAACAGTATATTATTTGTCAACTCAATAAGAATCTGATTTTTTTACTCCACATATTTCTATATATCATTCCTTTAAAATATAATATAATAGCTTCGTTTCTATGAGATATCTGATATTTATTTAAATTAAACTTTCTTATAATATCACTACTGCAGTTTGAAGGGGTGCGGTCTCCTTATATATAAAAATAATAGACGATTATACAAATTAAATTTAAAAATGATTACATAAAAATTAAATTTATGTTATTTTCACACGATCATTTTAAAATTTAATTTGTATAAATCATCTCATTTATATTATACATTACGTAACGATAGTATATATTCTATATATTTAACTAAGACAAACTTCTGTACTTATATCTTACACAATTAAAATGCTTTCAGTAAATTTCATATTACATTAGATTGAAAACAAAATTATTTTTTGTAATGTTTTTTTATAATTTCCTGAAAACATTTTCTAGTCATTTTATTTTTTCATGGAATTCCACAAACAAAAGTAAGAAGATTGCGATTGCCCGTTTTCAGGAAAATATGAACGAACAATAATCGAAGCCGCGAGGTGAGTTTTGTGTAAAAGTCGGCGTTTTTTCCAGTTTTGCAGTCCACTGAATTTTTATTTTGCCTCGGGTGAACTGTAGAAAATGAAACGTCATTTACACATGGCAGTGTAACCTCAACTCGTCTTCATCATACATACTCTTATCTTGTTGTTGTTGCTGACGAATTAGTCCAAGATGAACAAGTTTATTAATTTTAAGCCGCCAAACGGACTGTTTAAAAAAACAATTTTGTTTTCAAAAAACAAAAAAAAACATCTCTTTTTCAAAGAAAGCAAACACGTTGTAAATACTAATTAAATATATTAATTAGAAAGATATACATATAAAATACATTATATCAAAAAATATTATCGTTGCGCTACCAGGTTTCGAACCTGGATCTCTCTCCAAACTGGGAAAGGTGCATTATCCAACTATGCTACAGCGACAGTAATTTTAACGACAAATTCTGAATAATTACAACATCACAATAAGAATGTGTTCTCCTTAATAATAAACACGTTGTAACTTGACATTGGGTTGGCTCCAACTGAAACTTGTTGACTTTAGTATCTGTGCATAATAAAGTGGTTTAAAACTAAACATTCTATTATTTAATCAAACTTATTTTATATTAAGTAAAATAAATCACTTTGTGTGAAACCACGAAATTTATTTATGTCGACCGGTTTCGTTAAACTCAAGCTACATCAGAACTAATCATAGGTACAGGAAGAGTGCATTTATATATACATGAAGAGGGAGATAGAATATAAAAATACATGTGAAAGAGAGACACATAATATGTTTTTTACATGAATGCATATTATATTATCAGCGTTTAAATTTTCGATCCAATCGAGACATATTTTTTTTAAAAAGTCGCGGAGCTCTTTGATTGAATAAATACAAAAATACGAAACCATAAAATATAAAATATTGCTAAAATTACTAAATTATACCCTTTTCACCCTTAGCCAAAGGATTATTTATTACTCTATCAAGCGTCACCAGGTTAGTGTGTCCAGATGGATATACAGGACAATGAGGACAATTTGGGGACAATAAAAACGATCGTTTGGATCTATTCCCACTCGTAAGCGACTGGAGTGCAACATTACGCACCATTACGCAGATAATGAGACAAACACAACAAGTGGGCACTAAAAGAAATCTCGCCCAGAATCCTAGCCATAACAAACTAACGTTGAACGATAAACGGATTTATTTGAACCGTAAAGCTGGTCATCGTTGGTCGCCTAATGAAAATTTACTCTATACTATACATACGTGAGTCTATCTAAGTCTCGATATTGGGGGAGAGAAGTATTATAGTGTATACCAGTACACAATGGAGTCCTGGTACCGACACTGATGTAAGGAAGTGAGGCCTGGACCTGGCGTATATGTGGCAGATCTATTTATAATGGAGTAAAGAACGAAGAAATAAGGAAAGACTGTAAAGCTGATCTTAGTATAGTGAGTAAGATTAAGAAAGGATCACTGAGATGGTTTAGTCAAATGGAACGGATGAATGAGAAGAGAATGATAAGAAAGATATATGACGCAAGTGTTGATGGCACCAGAAGTGGAGAACGTTCGCGAAAGACTTGACGCGATCAAGCCTATAGACTGTTAGAAGCCTCAATAATTGGCGAGATTGTGGATGAGGCGAGAATTATGTCAGAACAGAAGAGTGTGGCGCTCTATCCCGGCGTGATGGTAAGTTTATTATAGTTGTAATATTTTAATAATAATATATTAAGAATGTAATAATAAAGAACGAATAATAACCATTTTTGTGGGGTAATTTGAAACATCAGTAACCTTTTACTGAAGCCATCATAGCGGGGTGTGCCATCCACCGTTTATTGCGTAAATCAATTTGATGACCGGCCCAAGTGACGGAGAATATTTTTATTGCCCACTTAAAGTTTTGAATGGATCTATTCTCTCTTCTGAATTTCTAAATTAATCCAGATCGTACCTTATTAATGATATTACATTTATATATAACGGCATAATAACGTTTTAAATCGGTTATTATAACTATATAATAATTCTCTTATTGATTAAGTTAAATTCAACAAAAATGTTATATAACACGTATCCAATTATGGATTTTCAACCAATTCACTATTGTGTATTTACAATTAATGTACATTAATAAAATGATATGATCATCCAAACGCCATGAAAAAATACAGGCCACTTTAACACAGACGAAAGTCCATCAAAGTAGCCAGGGCATGGCTGAACTATCAGAGGTGATACTTAAAAAAAACTATATACTTAATTATAATTTAATGTATTATATTATTTTACTGTTATATATTCACCTCATTATTAATATACTCAAACGATTCTTAATTTTAAAATAGTTAAAATATTTTTTAAATAAAATTTTTAATATAAATAAAATAAGTATGTCAAGACATAAACTAAAAATTCTACGTCATCTTTACAAGCAAGATCCCATTAATTGTAAGTTATGTTTCGTGTATCTTTGTAATGGGGGAAATGGTTCCATACATAAGGTGCTAACGATATTTTTTAAACATCCCGTACATAATCCCCTATAAAAAGGTTTATCTTTGCTTGCCTCCCACCTCTACTTTTCATAAATTTATTTTAACAATGTGGTTTTCTTAAAATGCTCTTCGTAAAATATTTTCTCTCGCAAGCTTATGTACGAACATGTCTCCGAGTTAAATAACCTTCCCGAAGCCATTCTTCAGGATTGAGCCGCTCGGCGTGACGCACATCACCTATGCGGCGTGGCTTGATATTTTTTGCAAATAAAAAAGCAAAGGTGAGCCCTGCATGTCAACCTGGCGCCAATATTTTTATGCCCTGAATGCGGATAGTGGATGTTGATTGATGGAAATTTAGAACCCAGGGTATACGAGCCAATGCTTACGTATTATAAACCTGAAAAATATAATGTCTACTGTATAATAATAATAATTATTATTATTATTGTTTATTCTGTAAGAAATATATACAAAATTAAACATTTATTTTATTTACATATGACATTTTGTATAAATTTTCTTGTAAAAATTCTAAAATGTGAATTTGGACCATTTAACATTTTTCAACAAAGTTTAAAACATCATGGTGTTAAAAAAAAAGTATCATGACCTAAGTGTCCATAAACTTGAAAACTTCTACGTTTAATACCAATTTAGGAACAGGAAAAAAAAGGAATATTCTTACTTAGAAAAAAAGTTATTGTTATTTTAATGCCGGAGGGGGCATTTTGTGAAAAAATTCAAGGTAATCTTTTTATAAATTACAGGCCTTGCTACTGGTGAAAACTTGCAACAATGCATTAAAATGTTTAGTAATTTTAAAAAATTGACAGTATTTTATTAATATTTTACAATCAAAAAAATCTAACTTTTTTTGTGTTTCAAAGCGTGTGACATTCATTTGACCTATGATGGAATAATGTATGGTCTCAGCTATCGATGGTTTTCGTTTGGACCACTACTTACAGAATGCCTATATAGGCAACAAAAAAATATATTTATAGTATTAGAGTACGCGTCTCGCTTAATTTACACAAGTTAGAAACAACTATTTCAATTGTTATCTACAATACTGCGAAATTTGGGTGACATCTGTTTTTAGAGTTTTGAGAATTTGCAATATTTGTTTCAGTTCGGACAAAGTTCACAACTGGATCTTTATTATATGAACTCGGTTCGTAAAACCATTAACAAAAAGAGAAAACACAATCTATCCGTAGAGACAAATATTAAAAATAATGAAAATATATATATGTATATTAAAAATAAGCAAATAAACAGTGAAAATGAAACATAATTATCATATGAAATTCGCTAAGAAAACTGTTTCCACAAAATAATTAACATCTCATAATTGACACCACGTGATTCTTAAAAGTAGACAAGTTTTGACGAAATACGTCAATAAATTCACTGTATTCATATACCCAGTCCGACTAGCGATGAGTGAATGTGTCAGTTAATCTTTTTATTTTATTTATTGTTCATCAATAAATAAGATCTCACAACGGAGCAATGAATAACGAGCAACAAGCAATACGCGACACTGTCGCTGTATGTACATACACGTTCGTTCATATATGCTCGAACACGCGGGTAACACGATATTGCTGCCCTTATCGCATCGCAATATTTATTGCTTCTCGCGTTACCTGGGCCTACGGTTTATGCTCGAAATATTGAAAAAATCTTACATTTTCTATAACACTAGAAAATTTTATTAAAAATATGAAATTGGAGAAATGGCTTAAGTAAATAAGCCGAAGGAGAGTTATCATTTTAAAAGTTATCTTTTTACTATATATATACGTAGTGAACAAAGTGAAAAGATACAAGTATATATACTTGTATCCTTTAATAACCGGCACCACGAAGTACACAACATGGAATGTCCGCATTCCAGCAATAATAATATAGCACTTCTTCATCTTTTATCGACTTACTGGACTGTATTGGATTCGGACGTAGTGTCAGTGTCAAAGTATCGATGGCTGTAAAGTGCTAGATTAAACGACCAGGTCTGTGAGGCGAGAGCAGGGCAAAAACGAACTTATTTTTAATATCTCTAGGTTAAGATTACTTAAATATATTCTCTTTTATATAAATAAATATGTATTCAATTTAAAATGGGGTATACATTGGCTTTATTACTAGTAAGAAAAAACATACATTAGCGAAATCGTATTACGGTTGGCAAGTATATAGAGAGTCTAAAAAAAAGTAACATAAAGCTTTTTTGCTGCTAGGACCTGCGGGAGGTTATTGTGGCCGCTTTGCGGCCGATAGTGTCCACTACGCGACTCGTGGTGACCGCTGCGCTGCCAGTGCTTCCGTAGAATCTATATTTCATCTAAAGTAATATAATAAAGATGCACATTGCACTATTATTAAAGCAACGTAATAAAGGATTTCCACATTGAAATATAGATTCTACTAAAACCCTGACCGCGTAGCAACCACTGTTGGTTGCGATGCCACAATAGCCGCCGACAGAGCCTAGCAGCAAGCAATTGCTTATCTGCTAATATTTTTTAAATTGCCTAACTTGTATGGGAAAATAAAACCTATAAAATAAATCTACACACCAATAAAACCCAGATTTTTACCCAAAAGCATTTTTTTTAATTGCTTAACTTATAATGAAAAATCGTTTTGGTAGAAATTAAATACTGTAATTTAAAATAACGACACACTAACACACATCTCTTATTCTAAATATGTTTCAATTTAAAAGATCGTTTTCCGATATGATTAAGGATAACTGTTTGATAACTTATTTGTTCCGATTGCTTTTTTTTGTTTGTCATGTGTATGTGCGTGCCAAAATAATTAATTATATGATATTTACTTTTTATTGTACGCAATTTGTTAAACATTGTGTTAAATTCTTGTTATCAAAGTTATGTATTGCCTGCTTACATGTAATTTAACGCATCTTTCGAGAAGTTTATAATTTGATCCATGTTCCAAATAACTTTAGCATTGTAAAATCGTTAACACTTAGTGATACTTAAATATTGGAACTTAATTTACTCTTGTACAATAAATAAACTAGCAATCCATGCTAGAGGTTGCCCGGGATTCATATTTAGTTTTATTTTAAAATGGGTATTTAGAGGGTTGAAAGAGAATTTATTTATTTATCGCAAGCTCTAAAGAGTAACGATGTATGCAAAAATTTGGTTCTATCAAAGAGAGGTCGAGAGTATTCAATCAATATTATTTGATATAAATCAAAGAGAGGGTATAGGGAAACCAGAAAGAGGGGGAGAACACATATATTTTCCCACGGTCTTAAAGAATAGTAAATATCCGAATTGTTTATGAATTTTGTTGTAAAAACAAAACACGCCCACCCAAATTGAAATGTTCGATAAGAATAAAAAGAAGTTAGGTTAGATTAAACGTAGTCTGATTAGGTTAGGTTGACTAAAATTTTGAGTACGGTACTATTAGCCGGTACTATTTTTTCAACATTTTACTTACGCTCATCGAGACATCGCGTATTTACTAATAAATTCACGTTCTAGCTGATTTCGATAAACTACCAACATACGAATATATATAATATTTCTAAATAAACTTGGGCTAGATTCTTTAATTAATTATGACAAAATAACAAATTACATAATTAACAATTCATATTGGATCGATACCATCAAGAAGCAGAAGTACTAAGTTAGAGACACTTTATAATATAAGTTATAAATTCTCATGTACGAAAACTTTATATTATAGATATGGTCGAACGCCTAATTTTTTCTATTTCAGCTTCTTTGTATTTTGAGAATCGACGTTTTATGTATTTGATTTTCTTTTTTGGTGTATTTACAAGATTATTTATTTTTATTCTCATTCTTTTATCGTTTGAATATTTATTTTTTAAATTAGTATTATATAAATCATAATTGACCAACTTTATAAAATATTTTTCTTTTATCTTTGTTAAAATATTTTATTTATTTGAGTATAAGCAATGTAGAGCAAGAAAATCTTCTGTATTGCTGCATTTTTTAACTTTTAGACCGATGTTTTATTAAAATATGTTGATCCGAATAGTACTTTCTATACTGATTTCAGATCTGCAGTTTGTTTTTCTCTATCTCGTAAGGTTTTCACAAATTATTTTTGAATTTTTACACAGATTCGCTTGCTTTTTCTAACTGAATAGTATTACATCACGTTGTATTGGAGTAGACAATGGCATAAATATACTGAAAATTGCTGATTAATGTGATCAAAATAAAAAATAAAATTTCAAATTAATTTTCCTCATATCTGACGCTGATTTAACTTATTAATTTTTTTCTCAGAAGAGTTAAAATTTAATTTCCTTCGTTTTCGCCCCTCACAAGTACCGTCTCTCTTTAGCATAAAATAGTAATCGCCATCATGTTAGCACTCCACCTTCCCTGATACCTCTTTTTCGTGTCTTTGATGTGTTGGTGGAAACGTTCTCCTTGTTTTTTGCTGACATCTCCGAAGTTCTCAGAGAAAAAATCGATGTGCAAATGTTGAAAATGAACCCTTACACTCGTGTTACAGCCTAATTTCCTGAAATTCTGCAACATTGTTTAAACTTTGGCTTTGTACTATAGATCTAATTTACTTTTTTAAAGGAATACGATGTATAGTTGATTACGAACTCTTAAGATCAGTGTCCTTTGCACTGTGCTACTCCTTAATTAATTATGCTATTTTAGTTTGGGGAAGAGCAGCAAAAACAATATTAGAGTCGCTTAAAAATGCATAAAAAACAATTCTCAAGTCATTGGTCGTCCCTTTAGATATCCATCAGAACTTATATTTAAAGAGTACAATGTCCTAGACATATGAAAAATCTTTATGTTGAGAATCGTTCAATATTTCCACGCTAACAATAACTCTCCTCAAGCAATAAATCATGGACACAACACAAGACAAACGACAAACATCAACACACCAGTTCCGAGAACAACAACGACATTTTATCAAAGATTCTACATGTTCTTAGCTCCGAAACAATACAACTCAGTACCAACTGGAAATCGTTTAATTCCAATAAGATTATACAAATATGGACCCAATATATGACCCAATCAGGTAGAGATGAATCAGAAGCACGGCTATCCAACATTTTAATATAATTTATACAATACCTACACTAATAATTCACTAGTCCTACAACACTCCCACTACATATATTTTTATTTTATTTTTACTTTTTTATACATATTTTTAATTCTCTTTTTATTCCTGTCGATGATTTAAATAACACCACAACAGCACGAAAAAAAAACTGGCTACTTTAACACAGACTTTAGTCTAGCAAAGTAGCTCGGACAACGTTGTATATATCAGGGGTGAAGTCTACTCCATCACTCACACAATAAACTTTGAGTATTAATTATGTCTTATGTATATTATGTATAATATATTCTCTGTTAGAACAAAAATATGTATGTCATCTAATAAATAAATAAATAAAATAAATAAAAAATTTCTTGTTACCCAAAAAATCTGCCACAACTTGTGTAAACGATACCCGAGCTCCGGATTCATTGTATGTTCAAACGCGTTGCCTTTCATTAAATTTCTGATCTGCGGCCCCACAAAGATCCCTTATATAAGTTTTTCAGAAAATACTTTCGGAAACTTTGTTACTAAGTACCGGAAGCAACCACTGTCTTTTGGAAGTGCTTTAGTAAACTGTTTCATTTAGGCAAGCTTTATGTGAAGAGAAGGTATAGTATCTTGTCTGGCTGAGCGGTTGGTTCATTTATTATATTATTTGAAACGGGTTGGAAATTTATCGATTTATCGAAAAAATATTTTGTCGATAAATAGATATTATCTTTATATCTTTCTTATTAATACATTTAATTTGCATTAAAATATCACAGAACTATGTTCTGAAACACTGCAACTTCACAATAATAATGTTTTTCTCCTTAATGAAAAAAATAGTCCAGAAACATCTAAAATTACATGATCATCAAACCCCATGCAGCATAGTGAATTTTTGGAAGAATAATTGAAACATTTTAATAATTCTTGGGTGATGAACGAATAATTTTTCGAGTATATTATGTGTATATATAAATCGTTTAAATTTTAAACGAGGCGACAAATAACAGACAAAGTCATCCGTTGCGAAGTGTCGGATCGGAAAGGTCGGTGACAGGTGTAACCGCGGTAACCCAAAATATTAAATTAAACGAGATTAAAATACGCAACGTTATTACCGAATGTCTTGTACCACGTGACGCTTTGTTCTGTGCTCGAAGGATGAAGGTCGACGATATTTACGTTAACATTATTATGCGGTCCTCTGGGACCACCGTCCCTTTGACATCCCTTTGTCTTGAAAGCATACCCAAGAACGGACAAGATGCTGGGCGAATTAATAATTCTGACATTGTGATTAGAATGTTAAAATTTTTAACCTTAATACAGGATAGCATTTGAAAGATTGGTAAATGAAAATATTAATAATAATTAATATTAATAATAAATCGGCTTCTGGTTTGGGTTTTTCTTCTGTGTCCAATATTAATGGAGTTACGAGTTACTAATGTGTCACAAAATATAAACAAATATATATACATATAATATATATACAAATATATAAATAAATATGTATATAAATGATGTATATCTCCTGCGAAAGGTTAATAATCGGTCCTTAATAAAGTGCGCTGAACTTATTTAATGCTGAATTGCCGACCTGGAAAGACGTGTTTCACGATCATTTTAGAGCGACATTTTTCTAATAAGATATCTCCTGAAAATGGGTAATGAGATTTACCCGAAACATTGGGACAACAATGGTTCTTGTACGGGATAACCAGGAAAGTTCCTTTGTAACATAAATTATATTTCCTTTTCATTATATATAAATATATGAATTTCCCTATGCCAGACGTAGGGAAGTTGATACATTTCAATAATACACATACTAACTTTTTAAGGGAGGGTGATTTCGAGGTCTCCTGGTCATAATCTTAAAAAAAGATTTAAAATTATAAGAAAAAACTGCATTGTTGTTTGTTTTTATCGAAATCTACTTAAAATGAAACCATGGTACGATAAAAAAACTCTACTATTAATCTGACAGCCGTAAAAATCTTCAATTGTGTTTTGTCAGATCTATCAGACAATCTATCAAAGCTAACTATAGATATTATGAAATGTATATTATAGTGTATTGTTAACGTTTTAAAATATTATTGAAAATTATTTGTATGTTGACGGAAAAGTTTAAATCCTTTAAGTGCTAAAAATGGAAATAATTAATCTGGAAGTATTTAAAACATTGAACAAACAATATATTTGTTTTTCTTCTTTTATTGTTTTCATTGTTTGGTCCATAAAGATAAAAAAATAATGTCTTACGGAAAACGGATGTTTACTATTTGTGGAGCAATCAATACTCGCATCATATATATATATATTATTTTTAGATATATTTTTATTATTGCTACAATAAATTTCAAATTATGCTACAACAATATTAAAGTACAATTTTTTTTTTCACACACTTTTACACTTGTTTTGAAAACATATGCTTGTGAATTGATGTGTAATGTATATTAATAAAAATTATTGTTTACAATAACTCATATATAATAAAATATAATTATATAATAGCATTAGCGATATAAAAATATTATGAGTTTAAGGGTACATGTTTATTTTTAAAATGCTTTGTAATAGCATTTATTAGTTCTTTATTATCATTAATTTTAAAGAATTTTTTTCCTAGGTGCGTATGTGTTGTTTGTACATTTTTTACTGGAATCAGGCTAGTATTATAAGCTTATCCCCAACTTATGATGGCATATTGTAATATGGATTGAATAAATGCATAGTATATCTATGTACAAATTTGTTATCGATAAATTTTTTTTATCTTTTTAACTTGAAAATTTTGATTTTACCATTTTAGATTTTTGTCGATGATTACTAAATGTGAGCTATATTTTGATTAATTCCAGATGATTGAACCAAAAATATAATATTTATAACTACATAGTGTATAAAACCTTTCTTCGAACACTTTTTGATTACTAACGTATTGAAACGTTGAAAA
This sequence comes from Eubasilissa regina, assembly GCA_022840565.1. Classification (NCBI taxonomy): domain Eukaryota; kingdom Metazoa; phylum Arthropoda; class Insecta; order Trichoptera; family Phryganeidae; genus Eubasilissa; species Eubasilissa regina. Next base: position 19,462,705 of record JAINEB010000013.1, read on the forward strand.
TAATGGTTTAACATTTTATCTTTAATAATTAACATTCTGAGCAGTATGTTTCCAAAAAGACTAATATACTTATTTATAATATGTATAATATAATCTCCAAAATATTTTTTTCAGAAACATTACTATTATGTATTAAGGAAAACACATTCTTATTGTGAAGTTGTAATTATTCAGAACATAGGTCTGTGATATTTTAAATACTAAATTAATGTATTAATTATAAATATATACATATAAAATCAATTTTGTCGAAAAATATTGTTTTTGCGTCACCGGAATTCGAACCTGGATCTCTATTTCCAATCCAGGGAAGTGCACTACCTTTGTGCTATAACGCCAGTATTTTTCTTGACAAATTTTCGAACCTATATGTTACATTTTTCAAATTAATACACCTGTTGTTTCATTATTTGAAAGCCATCTACATTATTTTTACAGAATCTCAAATACCTTTGAGTAAACCGACTGCAGACGCCAGAATTATCAATTCATTTTTATTAAATTTTGGACACATTGATACAACATACATTATTAAGGAAAACACATTCTTATTGTGAAGTTGTAATTATTATTGGTGACGCAAAAACAATATTTTTCGACAAAATTGATTTTATATGTATATATTTATAATTAATACATTAATTTAGTATTACTATTATGATTTCAATTTTCAAATGGATGTAAAAATTTCCCAGTAGAGTACAATTTTGGCTTTTAATTTGAATTTTTTTTTTTAATTCTAATAAGAATGGCATAAGTAATAAAATGTAAATTTAGAAATATATTTTAATATAAAAATGTACATTTTTTTATAATAATTCCAGAAATATTTTGAAAATAGTCCGAACATATACCTTAATATTTGTCAATTTCTAAAAGCTTCACTCTGTGCTCACAGTTTACATTCTCTATACATATTTTATGCATAAATTGAGGATACAAACTCTACTGACTACACGTACAAACTCTAGTACCCATATAATGTCAATATTTATGAATGCATTCGGTAGTTGGTTCTCTTATTGGTATACCTGAACACAGCTGACTCCCTCTTGCTTAAGTAACGAATGAAGTTACTCAGGATTATCAATCAGAATTAGTTACCTTATAAAATAAATATGAATCAGTAACATTTCAGAAAATGAAAATGTCAATGAAAATTGAAATAAAAATGTCAGAAAAATTTTTTCAAAACCGTTTTGCTATCTCGAAATGCAGTTAATAAATGAGTTGTTTATTTCCAAGCCCCTCCATAACAAAACCCAGAAATCACTAAAAACGTTTAAAAACTGATCTTTTATCTAAATTATTCCTTGTATATTTTGAAGATGCGGTGTTGCGTCAATACTACAGGAAATGCAAAAAAATCACAAACATGTTGTCGCTTTGGATAAATTCCGAAATATATAATTTTTATGGAGGTATTTTCCCCTCTATACCAAGACTATCTTACCATTACGTACTGTGCCTAGGGCCTGCGAACCTACAAAGGGCCCATGAAAGTCTGAAAATGTAATTTTAAATTGAAATTATTGACATGAATATAACAAAAATTAAAAATATAAAATCATAATCAATAACCTTTGGATAACTTGACAGCTAAGATGCCTGTTTTATCACTCGCATATAAATGCCCAATTGTTTCATTGTATATGTACATGCGCGGTGGTGGCTGAAATAAAATTAATGAAAACCGTTTTTTTCATTCCATTTTATGAATTTTACATGAACAAGTTCAAAATCAAACTATGATTATTAAACACATCCCAATGCAGCAGCAGTCTAGATCGCAGAACCAAATTACACATTGAATCAGTGTTGCCACTAAAAAAATTATAAGCAGAGTGTTCGCTTAGTTTGTTTCGTAAATTGATGTGATCTACGAATGCAATATCATCCAAAAGTGCCTAAGGCCTACGACGATCCTAAACCGGCCCTGCTCTACACCATTGATATAGGTGTTTGAAACTCAACACGCGTATTTTAGAGTTGTTTGTCACTTGTATTATTTGATTTTCTTTGATGCAAGCCAGTGGCATACCACTAAAAACTATTGATCAGTTTCATTACTGAGCCGTTTGGAAGTTACGACTATTAGAGAATTTTGACACGAAACTCTTGTTTTTATTTTTTCTATTACTTATATTATTATTTTTCTATTACTTATATTATTTAAACCAATCGCAAGAAAATTTAATATTTTATCCTAGTAAAGCATTATTTCAGTGAATGTCCAAGATTCTCTTCCATATAGAAATACAAGGAACACACAGCATCACATCATTATCATTCACACATTTAAATTTAGGTCATGATCCACTCAGTACTTTCATCGTGCGGAAAAACTCTGCTCGGACTTTCTCAATACGTTATTTAATTTCCATAGAATGATCCCTGTTTTTATTTCATTTGCATCCGAGGTAGACTATTTTGTCTACTCTTTCCAGTCTAATTATGTCTATGTACAATCCGCTATAATCCATTACGTTTCGTGTGTTAATCAGCGGTTTTTGAAGAGGAAAATAAAAATATGAATATCAGGAATGCGGCCCAATCGCTATATTCTAATTTTTGAATCTAACCATAATTTGCTTTGCCACAAAGTCAAAATTGGTCGCAGATGACCTCCCGTTGGCTGACAGTGTGGCCAGGATCTGCTTTATCGCTCTGAAAACTTGTCGTGGAACCTATTTATCAATCAATATGATAAACAGAGTGTCTCATAGGTGTTCAAATAAATGCAAAAGATAAATGATACAACAATCCACTGAGTGTTCAAAAACTCAACGATTTAGAAATTATTTGAATTTTTACGATGATTATAACATGTTTTAATTAGTCTTAAACAAAAATCTCTACGTACAATTGCAATAGTTATCACAGCATATATGTGTCAATTTTTATCACGATAGGTTGAATATTTATGGCACAGCGTTCAATTTTGTCAAGACAGGTTACAAATTTCTCGAATCTCAGTAAAGTACGAGTAACTTCTAAACAGTTGAATTTCAGATAACAATCAATGGTTTGCAAGTTTGCTTCAGTTTGGACTACTATCTATGAGACACCCAGTATATGACAACGTGACTACCTCACGCTTCACAATTTGCCTCTGAATTCAGAAAAGGTTAATCCAACTCAGTTTGTAAATCTACATCTTAAATAAATCCTCTAATAAAAATAGCTCATTCTATATAATATAATATTCTTCTTGTTATTAAAATAATACTGCCAATGACTACCACCTTTGGAACAAAGAGGTTTCTAATGGAAACCTCATTAGCAGCCAGCTACATACCGGCAATAACTCTTCTACAAGATATTTAATTAATGTTTTTATTACTGAACGTTGTGGTCAACACTTTGCCGAATAATATGAAACATTTCCCAATGGACAAACTCAAATACTAATCTCAGGAGCTGGTTATTGGGTATTGGCAGAAAAGAAACAGGAAAAAAAATTTATGGAAATGGTTACATGAATAGAACATTATTATTTATTTTTTTTGTTTTTTATCTTTTCGTTCTCTTTCTAAATCCTTGGTAGGCGAGAATGTTTTTAATTTATTTTTTTGTTATTCGAATTAGGTATTTAATATTTTTGTTTGTTGAATTACGTTATTTCAATTATTTAATGTTTCTGGTTTATTTCATATTTGTATTGTTAGATATAATAGATAAACTTGTTTCCTTTAGTATATAGATTTCGGTCTAGTTTAGAAGACAGTGAACATTTCTTGCATTATGTACATTTTAATTTATATCAGAAAATTAAAAAATAAATAAATAAATGGACTGAAATTTGACGTATAACAAGCGTAAAACGGCGTATCTCCGAGACTGTGCATGTACACGATGGACAATGTAAGCCGAGAATTATCTCCGGAGAATTTTTTGAAAACATAATCTCTATTTCAGAAATTTTCTCAAGTCGAAAATCTAATCCTTGTATACGGGCCATGAAGTTATGTTTAATTGAATTTTATTATTGAAATTGGGCATTATTTTTGGAACACCTTATATATTAATAAATTATATTATCCTTGTTCACACACAAAAAGCAATCTGATTACACGACATGGAAACAAGCGATGTCAAAACGACTCCTCTCGCTCGATTGACCCCGTGGAATATGAATATATTTTGTATTCTGTTGATTTCTAGGGAAGGCCATCATTCCTGTTTATGTCACCGGGTGTTTGTCTCTCCATCGATCAATCTCGATCACTCTTTGACAGGGCGTACGTGCCGAAGCTAAACTTTCAAACCGACACAACACGCTTCAATCCTGAAAATGGACTTGACATCACGGTCCGAAACGTTTTATTTTATCATTCAGCATTTTCACTTTATTAGTGTATAATAAAGTGACAAAATACGCAATAAATGTTAATATAATTCTTTTAAAATTAGCAATATTAACTTTGTGGTTAAAATTCATATTTTTTATTTATTATCGTTGTTTTATTAACCACTGAATTGAGTTTAAATACATCTACCGGTTTCGAAAAATACCATTTTCTTCTTCAGGATGTCATAACTAACTAAAAACATATATTATTGTTTCTTCACCAGTCTATTTTTAAAAAAAAAAAAACAACAATTATTTAAAAAATAAATTTAGTACCTAACTCAAATTGTTGCTCAATACAAATTTAGTCGAATAATTTTTAGGAAAAAAACTTAGAACGGGACTCGTAGTTAAATTTAGTTGGTAGTTTATAATAGTATTTTTCGAAACCGGTAGATGTATTTAAACTCAATTCAGTGGTTAATAAAACAAAGATAATAAATAAAAAATAAATGTTTTTAAACTTTGTTTTTAACCATTTTATGAGTTAAATTTAATACACCAATCGGTTTCGGAAAATATCATTTCCATCTTTAGGACGTCAAATAAAGTACAACCATATATTTCAAATTCTTAAAATCTAGTTTACATTGGTTCTTAAATTTTTACGATGATGAAAGATGTAGAAATTGATTTGATGATACAAAATTATTGTAAAAAAATTTTAGAATAGGTCTTAAATTTATAATATTTTGGTTAATTTCACACGCTTTACTAATTTCTAATTATTCTAAATTATTCAATTGATAGCCAACATTGTTTATATGTAAAACAAACAATCCCAAATTTTCATCAAAAGTATGATCACTGTAAATATATCTGTTAACCTCTTCAGCCAACCTGATTTTTTTTAATATTTTGGATGCTTTGGGGGGCTTATTAATTTTTAAATAAAAAATTCAATATATATATATATATGTGTGTGTGGGTGTGTGTATATTGATTTACACTTCCAAATATTGTATCTCTCGCATAATATTTTACAATATTTTTTGAAACATCTTAAAGTAGAATACCACAGAGAAACGCAAAAACGATTTCGTAAAAAAGTGAAATGTTCGTGTTAAATGGACTGTCAAAATTCAAACCGAATGATTTTTCTTTTCTGGGTGTATTTTATTGCACTTAAATTTTATGTGTATTAATATGTGACATTTGACAGCCGCTCGGCGGCGCGTCTCTGGCAAACGGGATAGATGATAAGAAAAATCGCAGGATGTCACTGGAAGACATATATATTATTCATATATCAAGTACATCACAGTTTGTTACCCATATAAATAAAAAAAACCTTCGTATAAAATATTTTTTTTTAGTTCGAAAAAAATGTTCATAAATTCTATGAAATAAATATAATTAAAATCTCGACTTTCCGCGTGACACGTGGCGGTAATAACCACCACACTACTGAAGAATCGAGCAAGACGCGAAGACATCAGCGTATTAATATTTTTTTTATAAATACTCTCTTGTTATAAAGTTCTTGTTAATTCTTGTTATAAAAGACGGGGGTTTTAAAATAAAATTTAATATATGACAACTACATTATGTATTATGACAGAGCACTTATCACGTGAGAGGTACTGGGATCGACACTCGATAATTTAAAATTTATTTAATTTCAAAAAAGTTTTGGAGACGTCTGTTATTACCAATCCTGAAACTGGTAAAATTGAAAATAATACTCAAGTTAAAAGACAGATTAAAAATGTTATTAAATTTTCTAACGCGTTTCTTCTAACGCAGTTTTCATGACAAATTTTACTGGGGGACCCGCGGAATAAATGTGTTCTATGATAAAAATATTGTGGCTGTTCCCAATGTCTGGGTCGTCAATGTAGATATTAATAATGTAATGTTGAGAGTGCGCAATTACATGCAACCGTCGGGGTTATCAATATGGCTATTATCAATAAAATATTGACAGTGAGTAATTAAATGCAACCAATGAGGCATATCACGGAGAAATAACTATTTTAATGGTATAGACTGTTGACCAATGTTCCTTGCTAAGGTGCGCGGTTGTGAGCGCGCACAAAAAAAATAGCGCACACACAATTTTTAACAAGACTTCGTGTGCCGCCTTTCGAAGATTAGCGACTATGTTGCGTTATGCCCTGTATAAGATCACCAACATTTTGAAAATTGACTCACTTTCTGAGATTACACAGCCAAGATAATCTCTACTACCTTCTATCTTCCCCTGAGTAATGAATTGTAAAACATCATATTTTTCATTGCGGAGAACGTGTCCGAAGCATGCAGCTTTCCTTGATAGTTGTTGTTACTTACATTGACTTATTTATGCATCTTAATACATCTTTATTAATAATGCGGTCAAGCCAGGCCCTGTCAGTTTTCCCATACTGGTGCGGTAATGTTTTTTTTTTATATTCTCCCTCAGCGCTCAAATAATAGCATTCTTAAAAATTGCACAATTGATTTTCTATGTTTACACTTTATTCCAAAATTAAAAGGAACATTTCTGTTTACTCCGTTTAACCAGAAACTTAAATAATTACTAAACTCCAAATATTAAAAGGTATTTTAAGTGAAACTAACATCAGCCAATCATACTTTAGATCTAGCCTTGTTGTTTATTGAATTGGTTCCGGTTGTTCAAAATTAACTCAGGTACATTGTAAGTTCAATGTAAGCAAGTACAGATTAGCACAGTTAATAAAACAGCCGCCACAGCCGGCAATCTGCAGAGGCCACTAGGGTAGAATGCGCCCTTTCCCTCACGCACCAGCGCGAGTCCTTCTCCCTACTCCCTTACCTCTCTATAACTACCGGTTGAGGTCACCGTGGTGGGTGATCACTATCGCCCGCTCACCACACATTGCTTCTGACCCTGGTATCGCGGCTAAACCAGATTTGCCGCTCGGGCCACAGATGTCGTTGTCTACCTGCCACAGTTTTCACCGCGATTATATAAAATTTTAAATTGCATGACTGAAAAAATAATACTACCAACTAAAAAACATAGATTAACAGATCGAACTGTGCATCACAAAGCTACCTATATTGGGTTGGGAAGTTTTCGCTACGCGGCTTATTCTTTAGATTTATCCCCCTTTGCTTACCATTTGATCCGGTCTCTGCAATACCACTTAATTGATTCGCACATCCAAGCGCCCAAAGATATCGATAAAAGCGTTGCCAACTTTATCAACTTACAACAGACGTCTTTTCACCGAGATGGGAAACGCCAACTGCCAAATCGACGGTAAAATATTTCTATGTAGATTATTTCACAGATTAATATATAATTAATTTTTTTATAAATAAACAATAAATTTATTGAAAAATGCCGATACATAAACGCAGACTTCCAAATATTAACGCAAATTCCTTGTTTCAATATTTTTATTTTGTTGTCATTCACGTAATAATTTTGGTACCACTTACGCAATCAAATAGCTCCGCGACTTTTTTTAAATATATGACTCGATTGGATCGAGAATTTAAACGCTAACAATATCATATGCATTAATGTACAAAATATGTTTTGTTTACACAAAGATTTAATTTTCGAAGGGTAAATAGTTTCACTGTTGAATAAATGTGTCATAAACTATCGGATTTATATTTCCACAAAGAATGTGTAGAATGTCTCCCGTTCCCCAACTAATGTTCCAAACCCCTCTCTTATATGTACACTTTATTTCATGTCTATTCATTTACAGGCTTGTACTAATGAATGAAGAATTAATTATTATAAGATAAGATACTAATAATTAGTTACCTTAAATTTATTTCTGCTTTCGGGAGAGTAGTGGCCCGTATCCACTGTAATCTCTCAATGAGACTTTGATCTATCATTAAGTGTAATAGATACATATGTATATACTAGATGCGTCATTTTAATCTGGGAGCAAAACATACGTGATGATGATTCATAAAACGCCTTGCGCTAAATTCATTATTGATCTTTACCCGCTTTCGAGATGATTCTCCGAGAGAAATCTCATCCGCGGACACACACCATTATAGTTTGTTTCCGTTTGAGTCTCTCCAGAATCGTCAATATATTTTTATTATATTACTAGCAGAAAGCAATCGGCATAAGGCCTTACAGGCAACTTTGTTGTGTTGTTGGCATATGTTCGTCGATACGCGACCACAAGTCTCTTTGGAATTGACAATACAGCAAAGAAATCCATGTATTTCTTCCGCGACTCGTATTCCTCGAATTCAGTCCCGGAAAAATTTTGCGATAAAGCAAACAAATAACACAAAAAAGTTATGAGAGATAAAATTTGATTTATTAAATATCAAATCTGTCAACCACTGTGTGACATACTTTGGCGTATACTTAACTGTATTCAGTTGTTATCAAATTTTTAAATGAACACCATTTTTACTTTTGTACTTCACATATTTTTACTCTTCAAAAGATTCTTCTGATATATATTTTATAATACACATTTATTTATCTTTTGATTGACATCATTAAAAAAAAATCAAAACGATAATTTTTTGGGTACATTATGCTATTAGCATCCTGCAGGCTTAATGGCATGCCGGGATTCAAAATATTCAATCAGTATCAAAAGTTCTGAATGTATTATTTATCATCATATCATAATCACCCGATCAACGTAATAATTTGGAGTCTCATCGTCAGAACCGATTTTTATTTTAAAATATTGTAATCTAACAAAAAAACAGTTATGTTGATTTTTTTTATTTATTATCTTTGTTTTATTAACCACTTAATTGAGTTTAAATACATCTACCGGTTTCAAAAAATACCATTTTCTTCTTTAGGATATCATAACTAACTAAAAACATATATTATTGTTTATTTACCAGAATCTATTTTAAAAAAAAACAACAATTTAAAAAAATTAAGTTAGTACCTAACACAAATTGTTACTTAATACAAATTTAGTCGAATAATTTTTAGGAAAAAATTTTAGAATGGGACTCGTAGTTAAATTTAGTTGGCTGTTTATAACCTTTTGATTAGTTTTACACGCTTTATTTATCTCCAAACAAAGATAATAAATTTCTTTTAAATATGAATTTTAACCACAAAGTTAATATTGCTAATTTTAAAAGTGCTATTTTGATGTTGAATGAACAAAACTTTATGGAAATGGATCGTGGACCGAACATCATTTTTTTTATTTTCTGTTTATGTGTTTTTTGTTCATTTTCTTTTTTTTATGTTTTAAACGTAGGCAAACTAATATATTTTGTAATTCAAATTATGTATTTTATTTTTTTTAATTTGTATGTCAGTCGGGATTAAATTGTTATTGTTTATACTTCACTGTTGGATGTGCACGTCTTTGGTGCAGACTTCATGTTAGTTAAAGAGACAGTGAACATCTACATAACTTCACAATTTTGTATATGCCTTAAATAAATAAAATATGACTGAGAACGAGGGGAATATCTCATACAGATTTACAAATGAATTATTTTCTTATTGTTAGAATATTTTGATATTATTTCTAAATGGTTTATATTTTGGTTTGTATAAGTTAATGTCACATTATTAGTAATTCTTTTCTTTTATTACGTACATAAAATACTTTCCAAAAGCCTAAAAGCTTAAGGAAAATATAATAAACAAAGTGGGCGAATTCCATTCTCCCTTCTTACATTTTTTTTATTCGTACGAAAATCATCGAACACTTGTTCAATTTTTCTGAAGCTTTACGCAGCGTAGTGAAGATAAAATCAAACTATTAGACTTACAGAACAATGGTTCGGATTTAATCATCTCGATACCGATTGTATGATTAAATCTAGAGGCATTATGGCGTTAGGCTGGAAGAGGGACTAAGTTTAATAAACTACAAAGAGGATTACTCTACAAATGATTTTCAAAACACTCGAGATAATTTTGAACTACAAATATGAATTTATATAATGGAATTTATGTAATAGAATGTAATATGTAGTATAATTTATACAATTTGTAATATTTCATGCAAATAATAGAAGTTTTAAAACCGTACAACTGTCAAAATTATATCTTAAATACGATACGGAACATTTGAAAATCAACATCAAATCATTTAGAATCTCTATAATAACAGATCTCACTAATCTTTGCAATGATTACAAATAATGGCCCGTATCCGTAGAAGAGAATTTTAAGTGATTTTTGAAGTATATAATGGATAATCTCAAAATTAGCAAAGACCGACGCATAACCAAGAAAACAAAAATAATACTGATCAGTCCCCTCATTTTCCTGATCTTTTATTATTGTACTGAAACAAAGGCAAAGAGAGAGGACGGGAATGCAAGAAGACAGACACTCTGAAAATGTGATTTTGGCAACGAATGCTCAGCATACCATGGATAGCCAAAAACATAGACTGAATACCCCAATCATGAAGATACTAAAATTTTGTATTTATTATAGAAATACGTACACGGAATACGTGTCACATCAATATTCTTACTAATTTCAAACAATGCTAAATGCTTCTATTGTGGAAATAGGACTAACTTGGAACGAGGCGCAAACCTCTGACCACTAGATCACCATGCCAGCGTCTTAATCACTAAATCAACAAGCTACCCATTTGAAGTTGATTCAAACAATAGAGACTGTAGTAAAGGATATTTTTTAGAGGTTTGTTATTCGAATTAGCAAAACTTTTTTCAGCGACAGTCAATTTGACACTTGATAGTTGATTTGTGTTCAGTTTGGTTTACCATTTCACCGTGAATAGACTTACGCTTACAAATTGTGCAAATTTATTTCGAAAATCGTGGTTCAGTTCGCGACATTTACCGTGCGCTACATCCATTTTACGGTCGACATAATCGTCCATCCGAGAAAATAATTCGAATAACCATGGGTCGTTTTCGCACCACGCGTACTCTAATTGATAATACGCATCCGCAAAGATATAAATGCACCGACGCAAAAATGCACAATGCGCACCGACGAAACTGTGTCTTCAAAAATGATGCCAGCCAGAACGTTACAGTCAATGGAGAGCGCTAAAGATCCATGATTACTTAATTTTTTATTCTCCAATTGAATGCCATTAATGTGAAAGAGCTGTGGTTTCAATATGACGGCGCAACATGTCATACAGCGTTCTCCATAATCAATTTATTGAAGGAAACATTCGACGAGCGCATAATTTCTCGCAACAGACCTATGAATTGGCGTCCAAGATCGTGTGATTTAACGCCATTGAATTATTTTCTGTAGGGATACGTGAAGTTGCCAGTCTGCGCCGGTAAACCAGAGATTATAGACGATTTGGAAAGCCAACATTCGTCGCGTTATTGCCGATATACGTCTCCAGCTGCTCCAAATAGTGGTCGAAAATTAGACTTCCAGATTACGCTTTATTCGGACCACCCTCATAGGCGCGAAATCATATTTAAACACTAATGGCATAAAATTATCTTTTCAATAAAGCCAATACCATGGCCGTTACGACGATTTTCAGTTGTTTTATTTCATTTTAAAGTTCTATACTTCTAAAAAAAACATTATTTATATAATGTGTCATTTTTCCTTGGGCAAAACATGAAAATGTGATTAAGGTAACAAATAATTCCAAACAGTTATTGAAATTAAATAAGATTTATTCAAAGATTTCAAATCTGTCCGACGTGTAACAAACCATACCGATTAGAGGTTTTGAGTTGTCACCTAATATTAATTTTAACATCATCTTCACTTTCGTTTTAACATTATTTTTATTGTTGGAAAGTTCTCTAATAGATATTAGATATTACAACTCTCAATTCAAACTATTGAACTCAACTCAAACAAACATTGTGTAAATCTTAATACAATATATATTTTTAAATAGACGCCGTATCACATCACTGCAGTGTTAATTCATTTTTTATTTAGAAAAGTTTAAATTTGAATGAAAGTAGTAGTCATTATTATCGAAAAAAATTGTCATTGTCTTTCTTAACAATGGCCTTAAACGGAAACTTCCCTATACCTCTCATGTTATTTTTTTTTAAATAAGTAAAACTTTTATATTTTTTATAGCGTATTTTATAGTCTACCAATTAATTCATAAAGGTAACGAGGTACATAAATATATATTAATACGTTTGGCATATGTTTGACACATGTGGATAATCAGCACATGGTAAGTAATTAGCTTTAGAGAGTGTTAGAATAATGAAGGCTCTGTGACGGTGGATATCTCAGGAAGTAGTTCACGTAAACATTACTTACAAAGGGAAATCATAAGGACGTATAAATTGTATTAAACGCCAAGCAAAGGGAGCTATTACAGTTTACACAAAGTAAATACGGCAAGTACATAATAACAGACTGATTAGGCTCTACTGTATGTATATAGCTTATGGAGTTAAACTACCATGTGTGGATAAATACAACATTTTTTAATTGTATTTTATAAAGAAAACATATAGTTTATCTATAAAAACAAAAAATTATAGTGAAAGTGAAACAATAATTTAACCAGCTACATATTTTCTTTGAAATTACAGTATACTTTAAACTGTGAGGACAATTTAAAAATGACTTATTAAACATATAGAAGGCTACTTAGGACTATATTGTTCTTTCTCCTGTAATGCAGAAAAAAGTAAGAGAGAAATTTGAGAATAATAATATATAAAACAGAGGAGAGATAGAAGTAATAAAGAAGAAAATATTCCAGGGAAACGGGAGGGTGAGGGAAAAGGAAAAAGAAAATGGGATAGAGAATAAAATCTCTCTGATAAAAATAAAATGAAGGACATTAAGGTTTATGTATTGAATTTAGATTTAATCAAGGTAACTGGAGTATTGAAAATGTTTAGTTTATTTAAGTACGAGTTGAAATAAAAGAGGATCGGTAGAAAAATTTGTTTTGTTTGACATTAGTGTTGCAATGTGGAAGATTAAATGTAAGCTTAGTTCTGGTCGACCTCGCTGGCACTCGAATAGATATGCGTCTGAGTAAATCGGGACAGTCTACTTTGGAGTTGGCTATTTTATGTAGGAAGATGACATCGACCATGTGTCTTGTAGTGAAATTTGTAGTGATGGAATTTTGAAAATGACGGATGACTCAGCAGATCTAGTTAAGGTTTTATAACTACGAAAGTTGAGATATTTCAGGAAGCTATTCTGTATTTTTACGATTCTATTGATGTATGTAGTATATCTTGGATTCCAGATATGGGAGACATATTAATCATTCAAAACTACGTAATTTTTGGTAATTAATCAATTTTAAGATTTTTAATATGAATTATTGTATGTACGTAAATTTAATATAGTGATTTACTCAATGAAATAAATATAACGATTTAAAAAAATCTTGATAATTGTGACATCCCTGAAAAAAATACATTACGTATACTGGCAAGAAACAGCAGAAAAAGAACGCGTTATTCCATTATCTCAATTCCCATTCTGTGGGTCGTATAATAGCTCGGTTTCAGTAGTCACAGTGCTGGTAATATTTATGACTTAAAACAAATATTTTCACTGAAAAAAAATGTTTTTTTTAATTCGAAATGAGTATAATTTTATTAATTTAAGTAAACCTTTTAATCTTATATTCGTTTTTTATTTTACTAATTGAATGAATTTATATATTTAAATGTATTTTAACATAATAAGGCAGACAGAGAGCGACATCTGTGGCCATGCGGCGAAGCTACTGTAGCTGCGACACACACCTCTAGCAGCATGTCGCGCGCAAACTTGAGAGCTCAGCCAACAGATGCGGTACTCATAGCTTCGTAGTTCGGTCGACAGAGACGGGCGCATTAGCAGCATCAGAAGATGAGCCAGCATTCTCTCTCGCACTCTCGTCAATTGCGTAAAATAATGTAATCACTCTTAAATGTAATATTGTAACATAATTTACTAAATCTGTGAATTCGCTTTTCCAACTGTGAATGAATAAACAGCGAATCAAAACCGAGGTAAGCCTTTCATTTCCATTGTGCCCGGAGATATTTGCATTCCCGTACAATCTTTTCTTTACGCTCAAAAAGGGGAATTACCCCGAGCGCATTTCCAGGCATCAAAACCGAGTCACCAAAGTGACTCGCGACCAGAGACAAACAATTCACTAAAGTAATGACTACCTACTAGAGACGCAAAAATCATCAAAGTGGTGACCCCGACGTGATCCAACCCTGACCCCCCCTAAAATGTTTATTCTGCGTTTACTTTAGTAAAATTGACTACAAAAACATCGTTTACTTTAGTAAAATTGACTACAAAAACATCGTTTACTTTAGTAAAATTGACTACAAAAACATCGTTAGAAATAACATTAGAAAATTTCGTAATATTTTTAGACTATCATTTTTGCCTTGTGTTTTATTTTCACTTTTATCGGTACCGGGTGCCTGCAAAAACTTTTTGAAATTAAAGTGACTTTAGTGGCTCTAATTTCTTTCTACACTGGGTCAAATTATTATTTTAGTAGGTATATAATGCTATTTTTTTATGTTAGAATTTCATACATCGATTTTTAATTTTTAAAAATTTTCATTAATATATCTAATTTTATTTAATAAAAATATTTTAGTATAAATATACTTTACAGTAAGCTAATATTAATAAAGAGCTTTATATATTTGTAAACTTTTTTTAAACCTAATACTTATATTTCTCGGCATAAGTATATCTTTTTTTAATTTAAAAAAAAATCGTTTTAATTTTTATAAAGATTTTAAATTTTCCAAAGAGATGCGGACACGGAATACATGTCACATCAATATTCTTACTATTTTCAAACTAAGCCAAACGCTTGTACTATGAAAATAAGACTAACTTGCTGGTTTCCTGAAAAGAGGCGCGAACCCCTGACTACTAGATCACTAGGCTAATATCTTAACCACTAAACCCACTCAACAAGCTACTCAAGCTACCTTGTTGTACTTACAAACCTTTTATTGTACGCTTTATACGTTGTTACCCTTATTTAATTTAAATATAAATGGATTTCAATAAAAAAAAATACATCTGGAAGCCAAGAAAGATGAATGGTGTCCCGTGCGACAGCAACCAAAATGATATTTTTTTATTCAGCCGCACTGTTTCTTACTCTGTAGGGGAATCGTATTTCGGGTCGGTCGGTAATATAACTGTCCTCGACCCGACTATGAAATATTATATTATGCGCAGGAATGGCAAATCTACTCTCCGTCTTCCTATCTGCATTAGCTGTCTGGAGGGAATTCTTGGAAAATTATTTTATCATTATTTTTTTGACGAGGGGTTTAAAAAAACTTGACTAGCAAAAATATGCGTACAACAGCCAGCTACCCGCGTCCTTTATAATAATATTCTAAAATAGTTTCGTGAAGTAGTATTTAAATTTGATTTTTTATAAATTACATGAATTCTTTATTTTTTAAAATAGAGATGCCCACACGGAATACATGTCACATCAATATTTTTACTATTTTCGAACTAAGCTAATAACTTTTTGCTATGAAAATAGGACTTGCTTGTCTTCAGGAATAAGAACCCCCGACCACTGAATCATTACGCGAGCGTCATAACCACTAGACCAACAAACAAGCACATCGAGCACATTATTAAAGAAGCTAAAATATTTTATAAGAAAGTTTATTAATTACACGCCTTACATTTTCGTCAAATATAAATTTAATAAAAACACTTACTTACCATCACGCCGTTTCTCCGCGGGGGTATACAGAGAGGATAGAGCGCCGCACTCTACTGTCCTGACACACAATTCTCACCTCATCCACATTCATACATCTTTTCATACAAGCTCGCCGATTGTTGAGGTTTCTAACAGAACCATCCTCCATTATCTGGTTTACCTGGTCGTACCAAGTCTTCCGCGGACGTCCTTTATTTCTGGTGGCATCAACACTTGTGTGGCATCAACACTTGTCATATATCTTTCTTATCATTCTCTCTTCATTCATCCGCTCCATATGACCAAACCACCTAAGTGATCCTTTCTTAATCTTACTCACTATACTAACATCAGCTTTACATTCTTTTCTTATTTCTTCATTCTTTGCTCTGTCATAAATATATTTGCCACATATCTCATTTCCACTGCATTCAGTCAATTTTCGATTCTCTTCCGCCAGCTCCAGGCCTTACTTCCATACATCAATATCTTTACTAGGACTCCATTGTGCACTGCTAGTCTTGCCTCGGTTGACAAATTCCCGTTAGATATAATCCATTCAAAGCGCCGTTCACTTTTTTCCCTGCAGTCACCCTCCTTTCGATATCTTTCTCAGCCTTTCCGTTTGTATCAAACATACTTCTCAAATACACAAACTCATCTACTTGTTCTAAACATTCATTACCTACAAGTATTTTGCACGGTGTCTTCCTTTCCTTCTTCTCAAATACCATCACTTTCGACTTGTTAACATTCATAATAAGGTCGCTTTCCTTCCATACATCGTACATTCTTGTATCGTAATATTAATAAATAATAATAATAAAAAATAAGTAAATTAAAGATAATGATATAAAATATTATGAATTAGTGTATATACCCTTGCCCCCCCATTTCACATACTCCACACCCACACCCCACCGCACTAAATAAAAAACAAAAACACTATCAAAATCAGAAGATCAAATAGTAAGGTTTTTGGTCCGATGGGTTAATTACTTCAGATAACTCCAGAACTATCTAATCACTTCGTATTATTAATTGTAATAATCACTCTTCATAACTAATATATACTGCCAAAATATATAAATATGTTCGTGTCCACAGAAAGAGACATGACGAGAAAAATCTAAAATTTTTTATTAAAATGAATCTCTGTTTCATGTATACGTGTTGAGATTTTGATCTGTTGATAAACTCAGAGATCAGTTTGAGATTGTTAGAAAGAAACAAAACACAAACCCGCGTACACAACGATCGATTTGACAGTGACACATGACTTAAAACCATAGATTCCTACGGCTAATTATTTTTATAAGTTACATGAACAGAAGTTATTAAATTATAAACATTTATTAGATTACAAATCACGAAGCTAACCAACAGAACATCAATGATCAATGTACTAACATTTAACGTACAATGAAGATAGTTTTACGTACAACGTGAGACGGCGAATCTCTGAGATTAAGTCTACTGTACACGGTGGACTACAAAAGCTGAGAATTCTTTCTAAATTATCTCATGGGAGCATAATCCAGGTCTCAGAAATAGTTTCGAATCGAAAATATTATTAAAATCTCATCCATGAACACGGGCCATGAGATATATGTATCTCGATAAATATCTTATTTATTATTTTACTCGAATTATTATCTTTTATTCGAATTATTATCTTTTATTCGAATTATTATCTTTAATTCGAATCACTTTGTGAAAATTCAATATCAATCTGATAATGTTGATAATGTATTTATACTAAAAGCTCTTCTGTTTAAATAAAAATATTAGGATTAAGTTTATGAAATATCTAAAATGTAATAAACCGAATAAAATTTACGCACTATTTTTTTAAATAGTAATAGCTATGTAAAAGAAAATAAAAATCTTTTTTGTTACATATAATATCTAAGATATTGTTGGTATGTACTAAAAATAATAGTTACTTTAGTTTTTGAAATTTTAAATTATAATATTATATCATTATTGTTTAATTAGAGCAGAATATTTTCTTCACCCCAAGGAAGAAAGATCTTTATTTATAGGGGTGGTTATGACATGAACATGACTAGTATATAAGATCCGAAACTTAATTACACTTTACATAATTACGTAAACTAACTTACGTTCAATTTTATAACTCGTTGTCTTTCTTAATAAAATAACATCACACCAGTTACACCATCAATAATCGTCTATTCTACTAAACATTGTATTAAAAATTGGAAAAATATGTTCCACTTTGTTGAGATGTAAAATGAGCCGTGAATTGAAATTAAAATTGACGTAATTTATTAAAATATACCTGTTTTTATTTAACCTTACCAAACTAATATTTATTTCTCATTCTTCAATATTCACACTTCTTTATGTAATCATATATTGATTTAGATCTCATATAAATACTATTTTTACAACAATAAAATGCTCAATTTTCACATGACCCGCCTCACGCATTCGGTATAAGCCATCTCATAAACCTGCATCCTGTCAAAATGAGATATTAATATTACGATTCAACTAATTCAAGTGCAGATCTAGAACACCACCAAAGTGTGCGCCAATTCTGAATTACTAAGATAATAAATGTTATGTTAACACATACAAAAAAAAAGTATCAGGAAAGTCAAGTAAAAGTGTCAAAACAAAACAACAACAAAAAACTAGTGAACGGTGCAAGTACGTAAAACCGCGGCAATTTCAGTAGCTTTAAAAATCTATGAACCTTACATAAGATGGCGGAAGATAGCAAAAGATATATCTCGGGATTGGAGTTTGGACAAGTACATAAAACCTAACATAACCAAATGGAACAAATTCTGAAAGGCATTTTCACGACCCCTAAAAACCTACGATCCGTGGATAAGAAGGTGGAAGTGGTAAGAGATGTGTGTTAAGGTAGAAATTTTGGGGGTTTTATTTTCTCTGAAGTGTACTTTTAAGAAGCTCCTGGCGCTTCAAATATTTAATAATGTCTAGATGATTCTGCTTTAAAACTGTATTGTATCAATATACATATATATATATATATATATATATATATATCCTATCTAATTATTTCACTCAAATTCAGATTCATTTCTGTTTATGGATTAATATTTCATTAACATATGCATACATACATGTTATACTATATCTCTTACTTCTTGAAACCCTCTGGGAAACGAACAGAGCAGACAGCTGTTTACGATGTGGTCCATTGCCTGATCTCCGCAACAGAAACTGAGAAACTAACTGCGCGCAAGAGATACGCGTTTCACCTTGACGTGAAGATCTCGAGGGACCAAGAATATAAAGTACGAGAATCTTGTACCTTTATACACCAAACTACTTGGATAAATAAAAGTTTTTTTTTAAATAATTTACATTTCAAGTATTTTTTCATTTCAAAGTAAAATAATTATATTTACTGATTTGATCGAATAATAACCATATCTATGGTACGACAAAAAGAACCATCGAAATAGAATTGAGCAGTATCTTATTTAATCGGTATTGAATATATTTGAATTTCAAATATAAATTTAGTTATTTTAAAAAATAAATTTTCAGAATGGCCATATAACAATATTTTTTAGTATGTTCAAATCTTTGTAGGAACCAATTACTGGAATTTATCCCCCGAATGATTATCATCAAGATATAGATATCTCACAGAGACGAAGTTATTATTTTTACATGGGAAGTATGGAAGTCTTGGGCATCACAGGGCTTGTGACCTGTCATCGGCTGGCTTAATTGATTACTTTAAACGATATAACGTTCACTTATTTACTCATGCTACCAAATTTTTGAAAGTTGTATATGTTATCATGTTGGAATATTTCAATTATTTATTAGAATGTAAAATTGATTTTATTATTATAAATATATTGTGGTGTGCCGTTATTAGCATTGTTAGCAGTGGTGCCACTAGTTTTATAGGTCGCATCCATCGGCCGGGCTCTACACTTAAGTTTATGTTATCAATGTTGTTCATAGTCACTACAAGATGTCTTCAAATTTAGAAAGTGATTTTATTACTTTCAGCAATTTTTTTTTTTTAATGGTTTAATTAAAATATCTTTGTAAACGACTGAAAATCCTCGTTTATACTAATTGCATTAAGATAACATCAGCGCCAGGTAGGTTGGATATCAGTAACATCCACGTTACATCCGACCCTGTGCCATGGTCCCTTATCCTTGCATCACAAATAAAGGCTTCTTCTGGAAAATTCTCAACATTAATAAAAAATGTATACTAGTAAATTGCAAAATTGCAAAATTGCAAAAAGGCACATATTTTAAACTACTTCAATTATTTTATTTTCAACACACAAAATTTAAAATGTTTGAAAACCGTTATATTTTTGAATACTATAAATATATAACTAGTAGGTACCTGCATTTGAAAATAGTTTAATCACTCGTACAATAAAAAAAATATGGTCAGTTTGATTAAATTGAAGAGGACAACATAAAATAACCAATATTACATTATTATAACTGAATAAAATGGGAAATATGTAAAAAATTAAGATATCATAAGATAGAAATATCTATCTTTAATAAAAATGTTAGGTCGTTACCAAGATTTGAACCTGGACCATTTTTTATCCGAAGACATACGTTACCATTTCGCTATAGCAACCAATTACGTTTTCGACAAATTTAGAATTTCGGTAGTCTTTTTTATATTTTTAAAAGCAATTGACTTTATATCGTGATGAATCCCAAATACCTTTGAATTATACATGCCAGAAGAAACCAGAATTAAATCAATATATTTAATGAAAATTTTAAAAACTTTGATATAACTTAAATATTTTAATGACAACACATTTTTGTTGTGATACTACAAATTTGATAACATAGTTCTTTGGTATTTTTAATATAAATTAAATTAATAATTTAAATTGTATTAAATATTTAAGACAAAAATGTGTTTTTATTGAAAAGTTATTTATTAAACTGTATATTTAATCAATATATGTATACACTGTATGTATCAAGTACAGTATATTTAAGTAATGTATAACACCAATAGAAAAACAACGTAACGTGACTCGGACACAGAGAAAACGTATTTCTGGTTTGAAAAAATATTCATAAATTCAGTTACGTAATTAAAATTAATTTCTTCCCGGTGGAGAACCAAACCTCGGTCCCCGCATAAGTGTGTAATTAATCATTTCACTATCGATGGATACGAATGAAATATGAATATAATAATAATAATAATAATAATAATAATAATAATGTGTTTATTCCAGCGTGATCAGGTTTTTTCCCGATCCGCCATAAAGATAATACATATTATGTTATACATTAAAGTTGCGAAATAAATATAATGATTCTTAAGGAAAACACATTCTTATTGTGAAGTTGTAATTATTCAGAACATAGGTCTGTGATATTTTAAATACTAAATTAATGTATTAATTATAAATATATACATATAAAATCAATTTTGTCGAAAAATATTTATAATTCTGGCGTCTGCAGTCGGTTTACTCAAAGGTATTTGAGATTCTGTAAAAATAATGTAGATGGCTTTCAAATAATTGAACGACAGGTGTATTAATTTGAAAAATGTAACATATAGGTTCGAAAATTTGTCAAGAAAAATACTGGCGTTATATCACAAAGGTAGTGCACTTCTCCGGATTGGAAATAGAGATCCAGGTTCGAATCCCGGTGACGCAAAAACAATATTTTTCGACAAAATTGATTTTATATATATATATTTATAATTAATACATTAATTTAGTATTTTAAATATAATGATATGAAAAAAAAAGAAATTGAAGAAAAATATTAATCAATGTATTAAATTTTACTTATATGACAATTTTATACCACAGTCAATTACGGCATTAGCAAAATGGTAGAGCGCTCATTTAGCATGTGAAAGATCAAATTTAAAAAGTTTTGGAAACACCTGGTACTGATTTCGATACCAGTATAAGTGAAAAAAAAACACAATGTAAGTAGAATATGTGAAAATGTTCCTAAATTTTCCAACGTGCTCCAAATTCTAATTTTCTAACGCAGCTATCGAGACAAATTTTATCGAGTTCCTTTTATTATTATTCTACTTATGCTTATATTAACATAGGTTAAAGAGAGCTTGTATTATCTTTTGGACTGAAGTGCGTATGTAAGATACACCTATATAGCTTATTTGTATTTATTATTTTTTTTTGTTTGAATAAAAATTCACTTTATTACTTTTTTATTTTATTTTTTATAAAATTAGAATTGCAATTAACTCTTAATAATCTCCTTTTTAGCAAAACCATTCAAATGTTTTAAAAAAACTGTCATATGATCCTCATAGATGTTGTCAAAATTGCCGCTTTAGTATGTAGTTAAATGAGATTATTTCATTGCGTATTAATAAAAATTATAAGTGAATATTATCACATCAACTCACCATTACGATTTTTTTCAAATTGTAGTTACATGTGAACAGGTGTATTACATACGATTTTTTAATCCTCGAAATAAGCTTAAAGCTGCTAAATAGCTGAACCACGCGTCCCTAACAATTTCGGGAAAGAGAGCCGGGCTTTATACTACCCAGAAGCAGAGCTAATTTACCGTTGGTAATTCCCCTGGGGAAAATTACCATTACTAACCATTCTAACTGTTCTATAAATTTTATTTTTTTATTTTGTTCAGCGGGTACCTACTCAACTTTTTTATTAGTTCTTTATTCTGTATTAATCTTTTTTTATGTATATTTTATTTTATTATTAAGGAAAACACATTCTTCCTTTGTTCTGAATAATTACAACTTCACAATAAGAATGTGTTTTCCTTAATAATACATGTATCAATGTGTCCAAAATTGAATAAAAATGAATTGATAATTCTGGCGTCTGCAGTCGGTTTACTCAAAAGTATTTGAGATTCTGTAAAAATAATGTAGATGGCTTTCAAATAATGGAACGACAGGTGTATTAATTTGAAAAAATGTAACATATAGGTTCGAAAATTTTTCAAGAAAAATACTGGCGTTATAACACAATCGAACTGTACTTCCCCGAATTGGAAATGAAGATCCAGGTTCGAATCCCGGTGACGCAGAAACAATATTTTTCGACAAAATTGATTTTATATGTATATATTTATAATTAATACATAAATTTAGTATTTTATTTTCGTTTATATATTTTAGAATATAATTTATCGGGGCTTCCCCGTGTAATTTGTATCACAAAACTGCGTAAAAAACGTAACGTTAGAAATATTGTGTTAAAAAATTAAAAATCATTTTATGAGAGGTTCGCAGGTAGAGTGGCGCTTCGGGAATATGTTGTGCACCGATACACGTCAATGTGTGCGTGAGCGCTGTCTAAGAGAGAACGAGACAAAGTTATATAACCGCTTCACGCTAGACAATAATGCAACATCACACTTGACGTCAGTTGATGCAATAATATCTACGCACAATGTGTTACACCTTTAATATGTACAGAATAAAAGTAAATTTAACACATTGATAACAACTATTATTGAACAAATTTTAAAACTTTACAAAATTTTTTGGTGGTTATCCATTATATTTATATAATAAAATATACTGTTTACTTTTAACCAAAATTTATTTTCTTCACCTGCTAGTTTCAGCTGATAAGAGCATTGACCGAGTAATTATTTCATTCCATATCCAAAAAATAATTAAACATTAAACAAATCTATGTACTATTATATACTTACTGACTTACTTACCGTCGCGCTGTTTCCCCACGGGCGAAGAGCGCCACATTCTTATGTCCTGACACACAATTCTCGCCTCATCCACAATCGTACATCTTCTCATACAAGCTCGCCGGTTATTGTGGCTTCTAACAAGACCATCTTCCAGTATCTGGTTTATCTAGTGTTATATCTTTCTTACCATTCTCTCCTCCTTCATCCGTTTCATATGACTAAACCACCTAAGTGATCCTTTCTTAATCTCACTCACTATACTAAGATCATCTCTACATTGTTTTCTTATTTGTTTCATTATTTAATTTTTCATAAATAGATTTGCCATATATCTACCTAAGTGATCTCATTTCCACTGCATTCAGTCTACTTTCGTTCCTCTTCTGTCAGTTTCAGGCCTCACTTCCATTTATCAGTGTCGATACCAATACTCTATTGTGAACCGCTAGCCTCGGTTGACAAGTTCCCATTAGCTATAACTATTATACTGTAATAATAATAATAATAAATGTATACTAGCTACAGATTTATCAGTATAGTGCCATGAGAAAAAATCGACCTCCAATGTGTAAGAACGTTGTTGGGTATTTTTGATACAAACGAGGAAAAAATATGTAGGAAAAACCAGTTCTACGCAAGAATGGTGTTATACATGCGTTTAAGATATGTATCGCGTTTTTTGTACTCTAAAAGTCTGTAGGTATTGTTATTTAATGTCGTAGAATACATAAGTAACGATGTATACAATATTTTTCTAGGCAAGGGGACGGGTGGGTTTACTATATTTTCTTCATGGTGCTAAATTTAATACGGATAGATGGTGAATGACATTCTGCATAATAAACATTAATATCGGAAGGGGAAGGTTGGATCAACTCTGAAGAGGGAGGGAGGTTGTCTAAGTTTGGCGCGGGGTTCTTAAAAGTATGTAAAATTTTTGTTAATAAAAATATGACTTACGTCAGTCAAATAACAGACTGGACTATACAAATAACAGACAAACGTATATTTCATTTTTTTATACATATTATATGTTCCTATAATTATGATAGTGGCTTAAGTCAAGATATTGAAAAAAATGCGTTTATCAATTATTTTGCGTCACATTGATTTAAATTAATATAATATGATAAAAATAGTAATAATTATAAAAAATTTTAAGCATTATATTAATTGTATTGTTACGATGTTTAAAGGTATTCCGCTGGTGTTTATTTTGATAATAGGGTAAATCATTTCAACCTTAATTTTTATATTTCCTTATAAGCTATACGCAACATTTATATGTCGAAATAAATTATAAATCTATTAGACTAAATAAATTTTGAAACAGTGTGTTGTGTAATATAAAAATACTTTTAGGAGAACACATTCTAATTGTGAAGTTATAATTATTCAGAACATAGGTCTGTGATATTTTAAATATGAATTAAATACTCATATTAATTAGAAAGATTTACAAATAAAATCAATTTTATCGAAAAATATTGCTGTTGCGCCACCGGGATTCGAACCTGAATCTCTTTCCAAACCGGGGAAGGTGCATTATCTAACTATTGCTACAGCGACAATATTTTTAGCGACAAATTTTCAAACCTACATGTTACCTTTTTGATATTAATATATTTAATCGTTACATTATTTTTGATAAAATTTATTTTATATGTATACCTTTCTAATTAATACATTTAATTTTTAATTGAAATAGTTATGATTACAGTGGCTAGCTATATTAATAATTTCAATAATAATATCATTTTTAAGATTTATAGACTTGAAACAATAAAATTTAAACAATTATTAAAATTATCATATAGCGTAATAATGGAGTGATCTACTTGATTTACATAAATGTATTTGACTTTAAAATGTTCGTGATTCTTACAGTACACAACTTCCCTTTTTTGGTAATATCATAACTTCATATGAAGTAAAAAATAAACCAACCATGTTTGCATCAAAGAGCATCTACTCGAAATGCAAAATAATAAAATACCTTCCAAAAACTTTCAACAAACAGAACAACTTTTATTGTTCCAACAGATTGTTGTTAGACAGATCTGATGGAACAAGTAAGCACGAATTATTTGAACAAATGAAATGATGGAGAATAATGTTTTTGTTCATCGCGGGTTTATTTATTATTGTATTTTTAAAATTATGCTCTTGATAGAATAAAATATCGTCCTGCAAAAATAATATATCAAAATATCGATTTGATGAAAAAGGGCTGTTAGAACAAATAACTGCATATGTAATGATTATAACTTTGGATTTAAAATTGTAATAATTTATTTTATGTTACTGTACTTTTGAATAATGTGACTTTTTAATTTTTCTAAGCTTAGTCGACATTTTACGTTAACCGCTACATCACAAAACTTGTTCTGTCAATTTATGCTAAGCCATTAAAAAATTGTTACAAGTTACCGCATAAAAGTTACACGTTCCGTCAAACTGCTGTAACCACTCATTTTTTGTCGGTATCAGAAATCTACTAAAATAAATTAGTACATTTCTGTGGCCATAACAAATTGTCGCAGTAAAGAGTTTTTACCGCTATTACGAGATGTTACTATTGTACATTTAAACATTCATTTGCATACCGATATTATTACGCTGTATTTATACAAAGAGAATCTTTCCATTTTTTCGTATCTTTATATCGTCCTAGGAACGTTTATCGATTTTTTTAGAATTCTAATAATATTCTTCTATCGGGTGTTATGAATGCAGTTGATAAGAGTGTTTTGTGGATTAATGTTTGATGTTTGTGTGGGCATCTGGCAGATAAATCAGAAGGATATGCTGTAGTGTATGAGGTGTGTTCGATCTTTATCCTTTATATAGATACGCACGCACACGGCGACCGGCGGTTGGATAGCCAACGTTCGCCGGTCGTCATGTGCGTGCAACATAAATGCAACATGAAATTGTTCCTGTCTACTGCCTATCCACTACCTCCTTCTCATATACCAGAACACGATCTTATCTGTGGTTGTGTTCTATATAGTTCTACACTTAAAGTTGTACCTTCGAACTGTCAAGTAAGCGTTTACCATTGGGTACGTTTACTGTCGCAAAGTTCATCCTGCTGCGTGGGGCTGATGATTTATTATGTGTATTTTGGTTCCTCGCTACCGTGTGTGCCGAAACCTGTACATTGCGCGCTTGTGCATGCCGTTATTTGACACTTACACGCGATCACCGAAAGTGTATGTCCAAGTGTACTTCGCGCTGAACAGCGTTGGACGTGTCCTGCAGCCTGAAGACCTGTGGATCCGGTGAAGAAGATGCTGAAAGGAGCATTTCATAGGTGGATCGTGTTTTCTAGTTCTAGTGGTCCTTCAGCCAGCCTCTATTTCCGATTCCTGTCCCTCTCCCGAAATCCTTTCACCCTTTTTGCATCCCTTATTTGCCCACGCCCTTGTGTAAACAGGATGAATGCCTTAATAATCACTCATTCACTGACATGTTCATTTTAAAATCGTGGTGTGTATTTAATAAGTGCATATGTGCGTGTGTATGGCCATAGTACGGTTTTTATTAGATTTATTATTAAGCACAGTTACAGTTTAGAGATATACAATATCCATACGATGAAAAGTATACACGGAGGAGAGTTTTTTGAAAATACTCAGGAGCCGACCTCCCTGACGGCTGCTAATCACATGGTATTGTCGCATGGTTATTGTGGCGTCGGTACTGGGCGTGTTTTTGCGGCCGTTAGAAGTTCTGATTTTACGCACTGGTAAATGTGAGGTGCGTTTAGCGGTCGTAGGGGGTAATGATGACTATGGAGGCAACAGACTTCCACATTAAATGATATATTATTCTAATAATATTCTTCTATTTTTATTCATGTTATTTTTAACATAAAAATACAGGTTTGCCATTATCATTTAGTAAAACTTTTTTCAAAAAATATTTATACACCATGTACTCGTATACATACATTTGCTCACTGATTAATTCATTAATTCATTAATTAATTCATTTACATTTTTATGACAGATTATTTATGAATTGTGACCAAAAAAGCCTCTACAGATGCTCATCACACCCTAGAATCATAATTCTTTTAATTCACCAATGAAAACTCTGTTGTATATTGGGTACTACTTATACATTGATATTTATTATATTTCTTTAAAAAATATTGCCATGTTATTAATAAGCGCTAATGTTAAAATCGGAAAATGTTTAGATAACATGGAACAAAGTTTAATTTTAAGATTTGTGCATTTACATGTACATATAAAAAGAACCTACATACTTACCGTGGAAAATGTCATATAACAGGTTTTTGTATTTGTATAAATTACTGTGTTCTACAAGTAGTCGTTTAAAAAAGCTTATAACTAAAAATACTTAAAAGATTGAGTTACGGAAACCAAAGTGGAGTTATAGCGATTTTTATGTGAAGGTTTTTGTTAAAGTAAAATATCAGATTAATAGTGATCCACGAAATGCAAGCAAAAAAGAATAGGATCACCGTGAAGCCTAAAATGAAAACAAGCTTTGGTCAATCCTTCCATATGTTTCCGGCCCCCAAAGCCTATATATAACATTTTGCCGAGCAGTATGAAACAATTCTCGATGAACAATCTCAAACATCATTTTAGGAGCTGGTTATTGGGTGTTGGCAGAAAGGAAACTGAGCAAAGATTCATGGAAATGATCACATGAACGTAACGTAATTTCTTTATATTAATTTTTCCTTTTGCATAGTGTTTCAACGATGGGTATTTTTGATTTAGATAAAAATAAAATAAAAAATAATTTCATATTTGTATGACAGACAACGGATGAACCTGTCTCCTTTAGTACAGACTTCGGTCTAGTTAAGTAGACAGCGAACAACACTTACATTATGAAGATTGTTCACCTTTTTATATACTTTAAGAATTGTTTATAATGTATAATATGTAAGAATGTAAATTAAATTTAATTAAATGTCATAACGCGCCAGATTTTTTACATTTTCCTGATCGAATCGACTATCTAATAAAAATTAACGACATGCGCGCCAACTTTCATGCATTTTATCGGTCAAATACTCATAACAAGTAATTACTACATTTTATAATTATTTATATATGTGTACAATATGTTTTTACTAATCTAACCTAACACACCGTACCCTAACATAACCTAACCTAAATACAGTTAATAATCGCTTATTTGAGATAGTATTTCCGACTAATTTCTCGCGCTTTTGACATTATACAGTCTAAATATACGCGCAATCGATTATATGATAGTATGCAACATTTTGAAAAATATTCGTAAATCTCACTTTTCGTAGAATATGGGTGGTTACAGTATGATTGGAGCGGAATTACAGAGAAAATTTATCGTGGATATCGTTCGCCCTGTCGTGATTTTCCCGAGCAAGTTTCGTGAATATTGTTAGAAACCGGTATTCGGGGCACAGCCGTGGGCTCTTAGAGAGATTTCCGTTACAGTTTGTGATGATTTACTCTGAAGGAATATTCCACTATTGCCATCACGCGATATTACGAACACTGACGGTCAAATAAGTTTTGGGACTGAAATTATTTTGATTTATCTGAGAAAATCCTCTTGTAAATAAAATAAATAACTGTGTATAATTATTTTTATTTGTTAACTTTGTTTTATTAACCACTTATTGAGTCCACCGGTTTCGAAAAATATCAGTTTCTTCTTCAGAATGTCAATACTGACTAAAAACATATGTTATTGTTTCTTACCAGAATCTATTTAAAAAAAAAAAACTTTATTTAAAAAATAAATTTAGTACCAAACTCAAATTGTTACTTAATACAAATTTAGTCGAATAATTTTTAGGAAAAAAATTTAGAATGGGACTCGTAGTTAAATTTAGTTGGTTGTTTATAATTTTTTGATTAGTTTTACACACTTTATTTATCTCCAATGATTCCAAATTATTTTATTTGTGACCAACACCGTTTACATGCAAAATTGACAATCCCAATTTTTTATCAAAACCGTGACCATTTTCTATCAAATGATTAGAAAATTCTGAAAACCCACTATTGTTCAAATATTTCAAGTGCTCCTTTACTCTTATATTAAAATTTCTACCCGTTTTACCAATATAAAATGCAGCACAATCATTGTAACTAAGTTTATAGACACCAGAATTGTTAAATTTATCATCTTTGTCTTTAGAATTTATGAGTAAATTTACTATAATTTTTTAAACCAAAATGCACTATAAAAAATTCGTTGCAATTAGTTGATATGTTAAAGAACATGGATCTTCCCAACAATATTAAACTTGTTTTTTTTGATATTGTTAATTTGCTTATTTCAAAAGAACTATGTATAAATACTAAAAAAAATAAGCATCTAAACACATCATTATTAACAAGATTATGATTGGATCACGAAGATACTTTGAGCATGTATATTAAGCATAATAAGCTAATATGATATTTCCATATATTAATATATGATAGTATTCGAGAAGGAGAATAGCAAGACAACGTGCATAACACTTGTAGGTAATGACTGTTTGGAACAAGTAGATGAATTTGTGTATTCGGGAAGTATGTTTGATAGAAACGGAAAGACTGAGAAAGATATCGAAAGGAGGGTGACTGCAGGGAACAAAATGAACGGCGCTTTGAATGGAATTATAGCAAAAGGGGACTTGTCAACCGAGGCAAGACTAGGGGTCCACAATGAAGTCCTGGTATCGACACTGATGTATGGAAGCGAAGCCTGGAACTAACAGAAGAGGAACGAAAGTAGATTGAATGCAATGAAAATTAGATCATTTAGGCGTATATTTGGCCGATTCATTTATGACAGAGTAAATAATAAAGAAAGAAGGAAAGATTGTAAACCTGATCTTAGTATAGTGAGTAAGATTAAGAAAGGATCACATAAGTGGTTTGGTCATATGGAACGAATGAATAAGGAGAGAATGGTAAGGAAGTATATGACGCATGCGTATATAGCACTAGAAATAGAGGACGTCTGCAAAAGATTTGGCACGACAGATACTGGAAGATGGTCTTGTTGGAAGCCACAATAATCAGCGAGCTTGTATGAATGTGGATGAGGCGAGAATTGTGTCAGGACAGAGGAGTGTGGCGCTCTAATGGGGAAACGGCGTGATGGTAAGTAAGTAATTAATACAAATTAATTAAATCAACTATAAAGATATACAGAAAAAATGTATTTATCGATAAAATATTTAGTTGCTACCGGGATGTACAACGTGTTAGTAAGTTAGCAGTATGCTGTCGGATAAATATTTGATTTAGTACTATTTCGCTAAATATATATAATAAAAATATTATAAATAAATATATACAGCTCGTTTCAATGCCCTGACGGCACGCGCCTGATACATACGTATATTATATAGTTACCCGATATATAAATATATGTATTTCAAGAAAATTTCTACGCTTTGCGAAAAAATATTGGTACTTTTTGTACCTTTTTATAGACAAATCAAGTGACCATATTTCGTATCATTAAATGTCAGAAAAGGTAGAAAATATTTTAACTCGAATAATAATACTCAAGAATTTCTCGAAACCCTTCATCATCCTTGAAACCCTAAGTACCTACTTAAGCACCTACATAAAAAAGGGTCAAACCTAAAGAAAGTAATTTTATTAAAGATTTTTCTTTAAAATATTTAGCTCAATAAATTTTTATCTATCTTGTTCAATTTATTTTCTTGAATTTTTATATATTTAAGACATTCTATTTTATTCTATAGATTTGGGTACCGTGCATCATCTCTGAATATTAAATATCAGTAAGAAAGAAAAACATATTATATTAAGTACTTATATGATGTCTTTACTTGTGTGATGTAAATACAAGTACATAAGGAACTTTTAATTTTCTGAATTAATTATAATAATACATTTCTTGTGATATTTATATATAGTTTCCCAGAATAATGCGTTTGTGAACTTTGTGCGTGCTGCTGTCTATATCGATAGAGGCATGGTCTCAGAACAAGGCGAGCAAAGGATTAGTTATCTTGAACTGATGTTCGCTTACGAGCAGCGTTGGGTTGGCCTAATCAGGACTCAATCAGGCGAGTGATGGAAAATATTCCCTCTAAGGTGTGTGGGTGTGCGCGCGCATACCGACTTAGAATCTTGGCGCACACAATTTTCATGGAGACTTTTTCTTCGTATGCCGCATTCGAAGGTCGGTGGCCATGTTATGTATTTTGATTTATCTGTATTTTGGACATTAATCGACTTTCTGAGGTTACATAGCCAAGATAATCTATTTCTACCTCCACTACTAGCTCTGCTGCCTTCTATCTTCCCCTGCATAATGAGTTGTAAAATATCATATTTTTCATTATTAAGGAGAACACATTCTTTTATTGTGATGTTGTAATTATTCAGAACATAGGTCTGCGATATTTTAAATTCTAATTAAATGTATTAATTATAAAGATATACATATAAAATCAATTTTATCGAAAAATATTATTGTTACTACCGGGATTCGAACCTGAATCTCTTTCCAATCCGGGAATGGTGCACTAACTATAAATAAAGTAGATGGCTTTCCAATAATGGAACGATAAATGTATTAATTTGAAAAATGTAACATAGGTTCGAAAATTTGTCGTGAAAAGTACTGTCTATTGTAGCATAGTTGGTTAGTGCATCTTTTCCGGATTGGAAAGAGATCCAGGTTCAAATCCTGGTAGCAACAACAACATTTTTCGATAAAATTGATTTTAGATGTATATTTTCTTATTTAAATTAAACACTTAAATTAGTATTTAAAATATTTTTCATTGTTGAGAAAATAACCAGAATATGCAGATTTCTTTGATATTTGTTATTAGTTATCTTGACTTATTCTTAATACATCATCATTAGTAATGTAGTCAACCCAGGTTTTATCAATAGCTTTATACTGGTATGGTAATTTTTCTCTCCAGCGCACAAATAATAGCATCGGTTCATAAAATTGCAAATTGATTTTTTATGTTCTTTTATATGGTCCAAAATAAGAGGAACATTGGTAATGAGTCTTTGGGGAAAGAAATTGATTGTATCACCGCTGAGAGTCTGTGAGAATGCGAGCGGTGTCCGGATATGGCGTCCATGGCTCGAAAATTAGTTTGAAATGGTTGACACTTGTGTGTGTGTCAGATAAATCAAAAACATATGTTTAAGTGTGAGGGCTAGGGGACCCAATTCTCCCAGCCCTCACTTTGTTCGGATGATCGCGGAGTGTGAGAAATGTGTGTGATGGTGGACTAGAGCGGGTAATGAGAAGAGAAACTGCTTACGGTTGACACGAGATTTATTCAACATTGTTATGTAAGGTTGAGTGTAAGTAACTACTGAACGCTGATCTAGAACATTAACAATCGTACAATTGTAAGCCACGTTCAGAGCCTCCACAGGTTCAAAGAAATAAGAGCAATTGAGGGGACTAGTTGCAAAGTCAGCAACCATCATTGTTTATTTTTTTCTTACACAATGGAGTTGTTTTCTCGAATAGTTTTTTTTACATATTGTGTTAGTAAGTCTTTGAAAAAATTAATTAAATTAAGTTACATATTAATTAAATTAAGTCACAAGTGATTAATATTTAAAAAATACACATAATTAAATCACGTGCATAAATCAAGAATACCTATATCTACATGGTGATATTATGTTCCAGGGCGATATTGTTTTTATATAACCAAGAAATGAAACACATTTTTTAAATTTCTTTTTTATTTATTGATTTCTCGTTTTATTTCAATTATGTATGGAATATGACATTTGCCAAGTTACCGACTCTGATAACGGCACAAATGCGTTCTCTTTTAATAGTATTTTTCATAAAATTCTCATCAGCCATTAAATCAGGTGATCAAGGAGGCTAGTCGCTATCACCACTTTTTGAAATTATGCGGCCGACAAAAATTTCTTACAAAATTTCAAGCGTAGCTCAGGCTCTGTGTGAGGTAGCACAGTCCTGTTGAAACTATATATGTTGCAAGCTCAATCGACCCAATTCGGCCACCAAGAAGTTTTTCAACATGCAACGATAGCGATTAAATGTTTTAATAACTTTTTATGTTGTTGAGGTGTTAGATACTACATAATAAATTGTAATCAACTATTCTCTACGACTATTAAATTTAAATAGACAAATATTTTTCAAACTAAAATGGCGACTAAACAAAATCGACCTGGAACATAATATTCGACCTGTACCATTTCTGAACTTTTCGCACTGTTATGCACGTACTGCGGCGACAGGCAGAACGAATGTTTAGACAAATTTTATATAAATATGTATTGTTTGGTAATATCGCGAAGAGAGTTTCGATCAAATACAGTCTGCAATTTAGAACGTGTGCATGATTTTTTGTAATTAAATAGTGAGGATTGATAATATCAAATTATAGGTACCTATGTATTTATTTATTTACAAAATTTCTCCCCTTTTTTTCTGTTTTAAACTTTCAAACATTGTTTTTTCTTATTATAAAAAATATATTAACCTTATAATATCATAATATTATTACCCGTTAATAATATTAATGTATAGTTTGTAAGCTGGAGAAATACTGGGATCCGGTCAATCCATCAAAAACCAGTCAATAAAATATCACAAAATTGTAAAATGAATTAATATATATTCTAGAACAAAATCGAATCAAATCGAAAAAGGAGAATATTTTTATTTAAATATTTTCTAGAACAAAATCGAACCAAATCGAAACCAAACCAAATGAGACGAATAGCGATAAAATTAAACATCCTATCCTTCCACGAATTTTATAAACACGTAGAAATATTCTACCCATTTTCCTGGAAATATAATATATTCTGTTAATGGGCTTCCGCGATGGATCACGCATGTCGACGCCAAAGGGTTGCTTCCTGAATTAAGGGTCGTGAAACATTCCAATGAAAATAACTTTTAAATAGTTTTTTTTAATACCTATTATAAAAATATTCTGGTAATTGGCATAATTTTTATAAAAAAAAATAGAAAAAAATATTACAAGCCAATTTTTATATGGCCCTCAATAAAGCAAAATTATAATGATGACATATTGGCATAGAATTTTATTTGTAACTGTGATCAATAATAGAGCTATTCAGGGATGCGTAATAAAAATTATAAACTTAGAATATGGAAATTTGAAGCTGTGGTACCCGAAAAACTGATCTAAGGTGTCGATACTCACAAAATTCATAGAAGTGCCAATATCTTGAAAACTAACGATTTTTTACTAATACATAATTAATATACAAATTATCAAATATTATTATTATTATAAGTCATGAGTTGGCCTATCTACCCTTTGAGGGATGACGTTGAATTTTGAGACATCCTGTACAATATTCTTAAATCTAGTATACACTTTTGAAAACTTAAAAAATATTGAATATTAAATTTTGTTTATTTGTTTGTAACTATATAATATAATGTAAAATATGTGTTTGGACTGTGCCCGTCTCACTAGAGAAATTCTGTGTCGAGACGTGCATAGTTTACAAGCAATTGTACAATGAATTAGTATTACAAGTAGTAGATAGAATTAACATTTATTACTTTATATATAGGTGTACATGAAAAACAATTTTATAATGACTTTCAAAATAATTTTGGATAAATTTGTAGCAATAATTAATAAAGGTATTAGTCGATATGTGGGTGAGTGCACCAATACTGTCTCTACCCATATTACGAATCCAAGTTTTAATATTTAGTTTTCTGTTCTTGGGACAATTCACTTGGTTAAAATCTTTCAGCATTCTATTTAATAGTTTAGGTCCAAAATATTTGGAGTTCCTTTGGCCATATGTTGTATGTGCTCTTGGAGTTTGTAGGTTATTTGTATTTGTCCGTGTAGAAATTATATTTTGAGTTGTTTTAAAATGTGTCTGTTTGTATTTATATTTGTATTTAATAGTGATATTATCATACATTTGTCTTAAATCAAACACATCAAATTTATTAGAAATTTCGTGAGTGCTCGTTGTAATTGGGGTTATGAGGATAACTTTTAAAATAATTTTAAGAGCTGCTATTATTTAATTAATTGCAAACATAATTACTCTACCCCCAAGCAATTATACCATGCTCTATGATTTATTGACAGACGTCATTTTCAGAAGTTTTATATTAAGGAAATTTCTTATATTTCTAAAATAGTATATTGTTTATTTTATTTTTTTTTATTCGTATATCAATTAACATTTGGTAAAAAGATTATAAATTTAAAAAATATTAAGTAACATGTTATAAGACACTTTCATTAGTTTTTCACTTGTATAATATATAAATTCATACCTGTACACCTAATTAAATAATCATTTACATTTTATTGCATATGTAGCAAAAAACGACATATTTATTTAAAAATATTAATTTCTGGTTTACGCAGTTGCTTGATAAAAATTAAATCAAAATTTTAAGTAAAACTCTCGATATAATGTAATTAATTATTTTTTAAATAGTAACTGTATTTTTAATTGTGTGTATATTGAATATATCTGGATGGTAAATTTTATTTTAAATACTAAACCTCTCTATTCGATGTGTTCAATGAACAAAATACATCATTTTAAATATTTATACTCGTGGTTTGAATATATAACGTTCACATAATGTAGCAAATATATTATTTCAGATTTTTTTATCTCATTTTTGACGTAAGGCCTTTATGTTTAATATTGCAAAGAAATTTTGTGAGGGTTCAGAGCCTATAAAAAAAATTATGGCCAGCCGGTGCGTGGATCAATCTTTGGGTC
This sequence comes from Eubasilissa regina, assembly GCA_022840565.1. Classification (NCBI taxonomy): domain Eukaryota; kingdom Metazoa; phylum Arthropoda; class Insecta; order Trichoptera; family Phryganeidae; genus Eubasilissa; species Eubasilissa regina. The sequence continues at coordinate 19,499,126 of JAINEB010000013.1, forward strand.
AATGCGCAATATTGTACCCATTCAGCTACCGAGTTAAACAATTTAAAACTAACCTTATGGGCTTTAGATATAAGTTTAAATATATTTTATTAAGAACTGTTCGATAGTATAATTTAACTGAAATAATCTACCAAATAAATATATGGACACTAACTAACGCGAATTCCTCATTTCAACATTTTCATTTTGGTGTCATCCGCGTGATCATTTTGGTGCCACTTACGCAATCGAATAGCTCCGCGACTTTTTTTAAATATATGACTCGATTGGATCGAAAATGTACATATTGACAATATAATATGCATTAATGTAAAAAATACGCCTTTTTTACACAAAGATTTAATTTTCGAAGAGTTTTGAAATTTACTGTTGCATAAATGTGTCATAAACTATCGAATTTATGTTTCCACAAATAATGTGTGTAGAATACACCTCGTCCCACAAATAATGTTCCAAACCCCTCTCTTATATGTACACTTTATTTCGTGTGTACTTAATTAGTGGGATTTAATATAATTTTTTATAAGATTTTAAGTACCAATCTGTTATTTCTAATTGCTGTTTCTAAGCCTTACGGTGGCCATAACCATTGCCTATAGAGTAGACTAAATATTGCATTATTAAATTGTATAATTGTATTCATAATGGCAGCCTCACTAATGCCCGTGGCAAAGCAAACATGTTATCCATTTTGTAAAGAGATGCTATTTTATAAATTAGCAGTTATTAATAAAGATTAATTTTGCGGCAGTTAAAAACGGAGGAAGCTCATCTGTAGAAATATCATTGCAATGCGACTAAGGATGAGAGAGATATCAGTTTTACAAACATTTAAACGCACGTTTTTATTACTTACTTACCATCACGCCGTGAACAGAGAGGATAGAGCTCCACACTCTTCTGTTCTGACTTTCTCGCCTTATCCACATTTATACATCTTATCATATAAATTTGCCGATTTTTGAGGCTTCTAATAGGACATCCTCCAGTATCTGATCTACCTGGTCGTCCCAAGCCTTCTGCGGACGCCCTCTATTTCTGGTGCCATCAACACTTGCATTATTACATCTATGATATAACAATATTCCAATAATTGTCATCAAATTGTCAGAAATGTTCACCGCGTGCTAATATTAATTAGACAAATATACTTACAATCGTCCATCCAACTATAATATCATCATATACAGTCACGTAATACATAATGTTTAAATAAATAAATATCAAATATCTCATAGAGGCGAAACTATTTTTATTATATTTAATGGAAAAAATATAGAAATATATTTAACTACACGCCATCATACTATGGACCATATTTGATTAAAAAAATTCCTTGAAAGAGCATATATATATAGTGAAATCTGATTTTTTTTGAAAATTATTTAAAGCAATATTATTTATCTGTAAAACACATTATAATAGAATACACTTGAAAAATCAATATTTTTTCAATTTTTATATATCTTTCTTACTTAGATCAGTATATTATTTTTAGAATATTTGAATATATACGACCAAGAACATACAATTACTGAATTTTTACCTACAAAGGCGCTGTATAAAATCAGATATTTCATAAATACGAAGCTATTTTCATTATATTTAATGGAAAATATATAGAAATATATTTAACTCAGTTTTTACAAAAAAAAATAATTATACTATTCAATAAATTGTATAATTTGAAATGATTTATATCCAAAAAATATATAAAAGATATGCCAACTTATATATATATATTTATATACATCTTTTTAATATTAGATATTTGATATGCTTATAAGATCAAACAATTAAATGAATTCGATATTGATTTTTTATTAAATCAAATTATATTATTTAAACAACACTACTGAGAAAGCATGTGTAAAAGTTATATTTTGATTAGCCCTACTAACATAGTTTGATAAATCAAAGAGCAGGCACTTATATATTCCAGTCATAGTTACATCTTAATTTGGAATGTGTGAAGCAATTTTCACATCGCACAAGATGATAATCAACGTTGAGTGTGCTTGCTATCCGAAACCTGGAAGAACACTTATGATGGATCTTCACCGTTTCTCGGGAACATGACATAGGGGTACCTCGAAGGTGGTAAGAAGAAGATAATAAATCAAATTTTATATTCGTGACAAAATTTACATTCATTCAACACTGACTTAACTTTATTATACCTTTGAAATGTAACTTTATTTTATTCATTGCTACATAAGAGACACTCATTAAGGTACTATCTGTAATTTACATATCTGTAGTTGGGACAGTATAAAAGCAAAAGAGCCAGCCGCCCAGATCCGACATAGAAAATAGATCCCAGTGTCTTACAATATACGTTGCGTTTTATAAACGCCACACTACATTTTACAGTTGCCCGTCAAATATAATTGGGTAGGAAAAAAAAAATGTGCTCATATCACTTCTATGTATGTTCGAGTGTGTATCTGCCGAATCATTTCTCCTCCATTTTATTAATACGCGGTGTAACAGACCTAGTCCATAATATTTTATGGGTGGACACCTGACTAAATTACGAGTCGAATATGTTCACGGAATATGTGGCTAATCTCATGTCAGTGATATAAGCATAACAGCGGACATTTTTCTTAGTTAATTTGTTGCCTGAGAATTCAGATTTGAGAGTATTCTCACCCACAGAAACCATAGGTATCCTTTTAAGTCTCCCATATAAGCGATTGTATGGGACGTTACTCCATATAGATTGTGTTTGAACTCAAAGTCTGCTCTGTGAAACATTATTCTGTGCACTTATTTGTTTTTAATAAACATTGTTTCAATCGATTTGTTTTCTTTCGCAAAATCTCCCTTGCTGGCACATAAAAAATGTGTTCATCTTAAATATATCTACACTAATTTAATTATTTTTTATAATATGTGAGGCGAACTAACTAATGTGATATGCGAACAATTGTAGACAAACAATATTTCTAGACCCAAACGATTACATCATAATTTAAAAACAATCAATGGTCCTAGACTAAACAAGAATATCAAAATTTAAAAAACGAGCAATGTTTCTAGACCCGATAATTATTATATTATAATTTTCACAGACTACCAAACATATAAACATGATCTAACGCAAATATCTGATTTCAATATTTGCATTTAGGTGTCACCCGCATGATTATTTTGGTACCGCTTACGCAATCAAATAGCTTATATATATTTTTTTAAATATATGACTCGATTTGAACGAAAATTTAAACGCTGATAATATGTATGAATGTAAAAAATACGTCTTTTTTACACAAAGATTTAATTTTCGAAGAGTAAATACTTTTACTCTTGTATAAATGTGTCATAATCTATCGGATTTATGTTTCTACAAATAATGTGTGTAGAATGCCCCTCGTCCCGCAACTAATGTTCCAAACCCCTCTCCTATATGTACACTTTATTTCATATCTATTCATTTAGTGATCTGTGATAATTTAAAAAAATGAGCAATGTTCCTTAACCCAAAAATTATATTATAATTTTAAAAACGCATAAAATCATAGAACACTAATTCAAGTAGAGAGTAGTTCATTTTTATAATAATGGCAAAGAAAGCTCGAATATCCCCCACAATTTTATTTATTATTACACGATTAACCTGGAATTAACACGGAAGTCTGTCACTTGTCATTTACATTCCACCTCACACGGTAACTGCCGGCTCCCTTCCCAGCGGGCTGTGGAGAATATTTCTTGTCACTTTCACTTCATCAACAATAACAACGCCTCTACTTATTTATGCCTTCCTGGGGCGGGGGTGGATGCCTCGTGCTGGATGAGAGACCATTTTCTCATAAAAATAAAAGCCGCTATTCGCTTCCCTTGACAACACCTCTACAGGCAGGACACGAAAGGTTGGGTCTAGTCTTTATGCTTTGGGAATTATGATTCAAGATGGCGCTAATCTGAGAAAAACCGTATTTGTATTCAAAAATATCGATTTGTGAACCAATATCAGGATTTAAATATTTTTTCCATCAAATAATTACTTATCTTGTACTAATAATAATAATAATAATAATGTGTTTATTCCAGCGTGATCAGTTTTTTTTTTTAAATCTGATACACCATAAAGATAATACATATTAAGTTTTACATTAAAGGTTATGAAATAAATATGCTGTGAAAAAGAAAACCAAGGAAAATATTACTAAAAACAAAAAAAAAATTTTTTTAAATTTAAAAAGTTCGCACATATATACACATAAAATATAATTATTACATATATAACTACTTCAGTCACGGCCATTGTTGTATATGTAGCTATTTTGTAAGCACTGCCATTCTCTGGTCAGGGAACCAGCTTTCCATGAGAGCACCGCTTGCACCAGAGAGTTAGTGCTGAGCTCCAGCCTCCGTTTTATGCCAGCAACTCGATGTCTTAGAAGCGGAACGAATCCATGTATACGGCTTTCGGTAAACATTGTAGATGCGCTACAATAACGCGCCAATCCGAACAGTATTCTGTATGAGTTATTGTACTGAATTCGGAAACGGTTATACGTCACTTGCTTGTATTTCGACCAGAGCTCGCAGGTATACATGCTGGTGAAGAACGATTTAAACAGGATGCTCTTCACCTCCTTACTGCATCGGTAGAAACGCCGTGACAGCACATTTGCACGAACGCTCAACTGTCTCCTCTGCCGTTCTATGTCATTATCGTCTTGTCCATCTTCATTGAATATATGCCCAAGGTATTTGACCTTATTTTGAACGCTCAATTTCATCCCGTCCAGCCACACGGGAGGGATATTATCTGGCCCTTTTCCATATTTGAACGCCACTATGACCGATTTGCTGGCATTGTATGAAATATTGTGTTCACTGGCCTATGTTTTTCTGTGTTGTTCTTATGTTCTTGTCCCTTTTATAGATGGCGCTAGTATAACCATACCATCGGCATAACTAATGTGGTTCACATTTGTCTCGCCCATGTAGCACCCAATTTTTGTATCAGATAGTCGTTCGCTCAATTCATCCATGTACATATTGAAGAGGATTGGCAACATGCACCCGCCCTGCCTCACCCCAGTGCGCAGGTAAAATGGCTCGGAGTCGGCGCCTTCCCACCGCACTCAGTTCTCTTGCCGTCTGTACCACCTGTCAAGTATATCTACAACTGGTTTGGAAACGTTTCGCACGCGCATTTTCGTCCATAATTTGTCGTGTCAAGCATTGAGTATTTTATCCAATTATTTTCATATCCTTTGTAAAATAGAACTTCTTAATCCGATTAATTAGATCGTTGAATGAATTGAATTGTTCGATAAGAATGTCGAGCGCCGATTGGTCACTGCGATGACGTAACCTAACTGCGAGTATCATAGCATTCCTCACGAGAGCTAATGCAATGGAGTAGTATAGATAACGAAGATATATATTTTAAATTTTATAAAGATGATAGCGTCTGTTGATTAGCTTTTTAATTTAAATATCAACAATTGTGTAGTAAAAGGACTACTTCTTTACTGATTGTGTGGAAAGAAAAATCTATAAACTATTTATAAAATAGTGAAGATGCAAAATTCTCTAAATACACTTTATTAATAGACAGTTTTCAATACAATACACATTTATATCAGGGTGAGGGGTGGTCGAAGAAAGGGTGAAAGAATAAGTGTACAAAATTTGCAGAATAATATTACACACATTTATGTCTGGGGATCGGGGGTAGGATAGCTAGAGCGAATGGGTAGGCGCGCAGAGTATTAAAGAGAAACTTTACAAAATTTGGAAAGGATGCCATTCAATATAATATAACTACCGCACAATCAGTTTGATAAGTCACATGTTAAAGATTTTTTTACGAATAATTTACGGAAAAATATATCACATCGAAGAGAAGATAAGAGACATTCAAATTAGTTTTCGGTGCGATCTTTGAACTTGCAAGACTCTAATCGGTATCCAAGTATTTATACAGAGATGTAAAGATTTCAATTAAAAGGTGTAGGTACATTTGCTTTATTGATTTCGAATATATATATATATATATATATGTATATGTAGATACTCGGTTAATTTTCTACAAGATATATTTTTGATGCTGCCAGATACTGTTAAATTTCCTCCTCGAAATCCTCCTCGTAATAGACAAGGAATATATTTCTACAAAGGATAAAACTGTAGTAAAGTAATTTAAATATATTCAAGACTAATTAAGCCATTTATTATATACCCGTTAAATTTGCATGATCTTTGTTCATTTTTCAGTGTTTTATAATACGTTTGAGTTTAGAAAGTCGACTTACGCGGCTATGGTTAAACGTGGGATCAATTGTTCTGCCACTTTTTAGAGAAATATGCCCATAAAATAAATTTTTACGCATATTTTGGCTATAAAATGCTTTAATATTATACTTTATCTTAAAATAAATTTTGGATATTAGACAGTTTTACACTAATCTTAATAGAAAACAACGTTTTCCAATTTCCAGATAGTATTTTATGTGCGAGCGTCATTTTCGATTTCAATTTAAAAAACTTTGTTTAACATCCCTATATACACCAATCTCTTTTATGAAGAGCGTAATATATCATTATTAAATAATTATTTTAAACAAAAGTAGAAATCGCCTTCCATGGAATAGGGCACTCTCTTATATACTCCTCTATACACGAGTCTCGACTCTCATAGAGAAGAAAAAAGTGAAAAAATATATATAAATGTAATTATTGATTATGTTTAAAAATGTATTATATCTTCATATAAAAAGTAAATAAAGTAGAAAAACTCTGTCAATAATTTTGAAAGTGAACGATTGTTGATTGACAGCACACTAATTAAGCGCGTGTTTAGTGCATGAGTTATCATGGCGCTCTTTTTTTATTCACCGCATCGTGCTATTTACATTATTCAGTTCTGTCTTTAAGCTAGTGACTCGAGTCATATAATTGGCTACCTACTGAATTGAAAATTCCTTTTAGTTGATCCTTTCGGTTTTGTATGGAGTCGTTACCTGTGCTGTTTATTAACGGAATAACATTAGAAAGTGTTACAACTGCGTGCAAATCATTGAAGTGTCTACTTCCTCTTTTACTAATTCACGATTTTTACTGTCTTACTGTTTTTAACCTGTTGATTTCATGATTGTTCTTTAAATTTGATGCATGGATTGGTTTTTGATTTGAGAAAAACATAAAGCAATTAGCAAAACTATTTCCTGCGTTAACTTTTATTAAAAATAATTATTTCCCTTAGTTATTACGCAAAGTATTTTCAAACAATAAACGAATCATGTTCTGTCATAGAAAATGTTCTTAAAAACATCCATTTATTTTTTATACGAATAAGAAAGTATTATTTTATGTTAAAACTTAAACTTTAAAAACACTATTAACAGCACTATAAAATTATAAATACATGATAGGGTAGTATAAACGGCGGATTTATTTTGTCCAAAGACGTTCGTTAAACGAAAGTACATATATTATATATAATTGTATTATAACATTGGTAATAACATAACCTAAATCTATACCTACTGCACGCCACTGCCAATAGGGTGCATTCCTTGAAATCGCCTCTGTGATCTGCAAGGCACTCGCCTATCTCGTGAGCGAGGTGAGCAAAGGCTGGCAAGTCGTCTCGAAGGTATTCATGGGCTAGAGATGAGGGCCAACAAAATGCCAGGCAAGACTTACCACGCGTCGATGTGATTTAGCATCCCCGACAAACGCTTGAGCATGGTCTTTTGTGTAGTTTTCTGGGCTAATCTGCCGTGTAAATCTGATCTTTCTGATCATCAGGGCTGATGAGTTGCGTTGTGATTACGTACTAGTTTTCAGTATCGTGTCGAAAGCATGGTGTGTCGTTTATAGTTACTGGCTTGCAGTATATATAGCAGATTAGCCCAGAAAACTGTACACAGAAGATTTTGAATGGCCGTGAAAACCTCAGAATAGCTTGAGCATGGGTATAAAGAATCTAACGTCCCGGCGCCTTAAATATAAAAAAATCCAGCTAAGGGAAAGAAAACCCTTCCCCTGGTTCTCTTGGTTAAAGGTTGTATGAAGGACTGATAAAAATTGTAAACATAAAAAGACTGAAAAATACTTCCAAATTACAAACACTTCAAATGATATTCATCAAGAGTATAACGTATTATTGTAAGTGGTGATCCAAATTCTATCGTTATTTTAAATATAGATCTATTTTTTAATTATTAAGTGTTAAAAACGTCATTTGTGACGTCTATCAAATAAAAATTATATCAACGTATATCATACGCCATTGAAGAGTGCACTGAAATTGTGAAAATTCAAACAACAAAAAAATGGTGAAAAGTCGTACAAAAATTGTGAAAATTTCACGGAAATAGTTCATTCAATTCGAATAAAGCATTTGGTCAATATGAAGCCTTCCGTTAAGCTGCTGTTGATTTAATCAATAAATTTATATACAAATAAAATTAATCAACTAAAAAGATGTACAGAAAAAATTTATTTATCGAAAAACATTTGGTTTTATCGGAATATGAACCTGACTACCGAACCTTTTTCTACTCGGAGAAACGCTCCCCGTAGTAACCAAACATATGATCGATAAATAGATTTTTTCCGAATACCTTTCTAGTTGGTGCATTTACTTTCTATTAAAAATACCACAGAACTATGTTCTGAAATTGAAACTTCACAACAAAAATATATTTTCATTTTTGATAAAACATTGTTCACCCGACTAGGTCGGCTGAAAGTGTTGCTGAAAGTCTATATTAGTCAGTTAAAAGTGCGTAGGTACTTCATATGCCACTTGGTGTCTTTTTTTGAATAAAGAACTTGGAAGAGTTATAAAGTTCAATTGGTGCAAAAATTAAAGCCTGTAGACCGTAGTACGATCGTGGTTGGATCACCATATGAGTGTTATTATTTCTCCTCCGATATATAATTTTACAATATAATGGCTCACCTATTTCCATATAGATTTTCCATACCTTTATTGCTTGCTTTATTTTCGGAAATATTTGTCTCGAGTGTATCGTAACCCCAACCACGGCAAAAACACGAGTTCTCACCGTAACACTTAAGTTTACTTGCTATGGGAAATAATAAATAAATTGCAAGAACGCTTTCATTTTAAGTACCCTGCTTTGAAACTCGAAGGTAATACGAATAAATCACAAATACATCGAGATGAAATCCATTAAGACAAGTGTACATTCGTAGAAAGCAACAGATTCTTCATCGTGGAATATCTCAGGCGGAAAGATTTAAAATTACCTTTCTTTATTACGCCTGGCAATAAAATCTAAGAAACACTTACAATACCGCGTAATGTGCGCTAATAAATGTCTGGTGTGGCCAAAACTTATCTTTCTGCGTTTTTTATAGCATGCAATAATGACCGAATCCTTTTTGATAAAACGTATCCTTTTACGCTGTTCACCTATTTTATTATATGCTGTTTTTATTATTTATTTTTTTTGTAGCATAAATAGTTCATATGAAAAAATAAAGGTGTTACTTTACTAGACGTGGTCTGTTCTAAAGCTGTACAGTTTTTAAAAGTTATAATTGTGTAGAGGTAAGTAAGTATAATGTTAAGTAAATTATAAAAAGTCATGTGAAAAAAGTACAATCTTAAGTTATAAAATATTATTGAAAAAAAGTTATAAAAATATTATTAGTAGTTATGTTAGCACAAATGACAAATTAAATTCATTTTGCTTTCTACCTACATCAAGAAACCACTTTGTTATTTTTGGTTTGTTTTTACATCTTATGTGTATATTTTATTATATTATGTTGTTTAATTATTTATTTCAATAATAACAGATTATCCACAGGTCTCTTAATATTATATTCTTATACAAAACATAAAAAAAAACAACGTAAAGATGAAATAAACCAAAATTAATAAAAAAAGTCAAGCTATTGACACAGAAGAGTCAAGTTACGGTAGTTATAAAAATATTGCCCAGTTATCAAGTAATTGGAGGTTCGAGATTTAGCGTTTTATTTTCAGAATTGTAAAAATATTGATGTGAAAATATTGTGTGTACTTTTTTTTTAAATCACAAAACATATTATTGCAACACGCAGCGCATTGCTTCCAATCTCAATGCCAAAGTATCTGACAGCGGGTGGCATTCATAATAACTGTGTTCTCACACAACTGTGAACCTGGTTATGCTAAGCATGTATTACAAACACGCTAAAACAAGTATAGTACAATTTTTATTTTAAACTAAATCTGCATGATAGACCTTTCAATGGGATCAGAAATTTCAATTAGATCGTCAAAAAAGTTTAAAATACACACAGACAGAATAGCTTAAAAACGATTCTGAACGGCTATGAAAACCTAGAAACATTATCAAAATTACTTTGTGGCAACATATTGATTAAATAATAAGAAAAACACTTTGTGTAATTCAATTAAAGAGCACGTGAGTTGTATAAATAAAAATAACTGTTCTGAATTTTTCTATCAGTTTTTGGAAACAAACCATTCTTTTGACGTATTATATTCAAATACTTTCTTAAAAAAAAAGTGTTCACAGTTAGATAAATTTGAAGTTTTAGAAATAAGAAAAGTGTTAATAGCAAATTAAATATTAAAAATAATCAAATCCTTTTTGCAAATAGTTATCATTTAAATTTGTTTTCACAGTAGTTCCTAATTATTTACCCACCACTTCTATTTTTATTTTTATAGTTCTGTTTTTGTCTATGCTTGAATTTTCAAATTCGTGAACATTGTTTCCTGAAGAAGGGACCATAGGTCTTGAAACATATTGATGTATCAATAAATATTAGTTTAAAACGAAATGTTTTTCTTATTATTTATATTTTTATTTTAATTCAACAACATTAATTTAAATCTAATATTCATCATCGAATGCTTATGTAGATGAAGTATATCAATACTTAATGGTATATTTTATAGTGATGAACTAAACTGTTATTGTAACTGAGATTTAACTGTCAGAGGTTTAATTACTAGTGTACAGTTGTAATTTTTTTCAGAACATAGTTCTGTGATATTTAATACAAATCAAAGCATCAATAAGAAATATATACATACAGATAAACTCAATTAACCGAAAAAATATTTTAGCTACCACCGGATCTCTTCCTATCCGGGGAAGTGCATTATCCAATTGCACTACGTCAGCTTTGTAAATTGTCCACAAATTTTCGAACTTATATGTTGCTGTTATTTTTAATTGATACATCAAACCTTCCATTTATTTGAAAGCTATAACCTTTTTTTTTATTATTCCAAATGATTTTTTTATTCCAAGTGAAACATTGAAAAATAATCGCCAGAGATTTTTCAATTTTTTTTTATTAAATTATTAGATATACTTTTATACAACTTACATACATAAATATAAATAAAGCATATTATTATAAAATAATGTACCTAAATCATTATATACAGCACAACAAAATTTAACTTTAACAAATTATTTTCTATAAGATTAGAGTTTCTCGTTATTTTTACAATAAAAAATATTCTGTAATTTATGAAAAACTTACTAGACTATTGATACAGATTTTCAATTTCATCTGTAAGAAGTTATTATATTCATTTTATTACCTTGTATGTTTTTTCTTGTGGTATTTTTTTTTCTTTTTAATGGATCATTAATAAATTTAATAGGCAATAAAATATATTATTTTGTAAAAACAAAAATTCTGTTTCTTACAAAAGAAGATCGAATGGAATGGTTTCTAGGATAATAAATTTATTTGTTCACTCACGCCTAAGGTAATCCCAATCCGACAATTTAGAAGAACATATATTAGACAATTCTATTTCAATTTATAAGCCATTCAGGATAGAAATGTTTATTTTATTTATGAAGTATAAATAAATAAGTGTATACACAATTCTTCACTTAAACCTTGCTAGGAAAAATCAAGTTTTCTTTGAAAACTCGTTAAAAACGTTAACAACAGTTCCGATGAAGTCTTTCGGACTCCGGATTCTTATTATTTGGAAAAATACGAATAGTTTCGCGTACATTATTTCCACGCGTACAATTCAGATCAAAAAAAAAATTATTTGAAAAATTACTCAAAAAATATGACGTACTACGGTAACGTATTTCATTTAAGCGAATTACAATTGAAGTCTTGCAACATAAAAAAGACAATTTTAATAAATTTAAAACAGATTTATAAATAGATCAAACTATTCCTAATTCTACGAAAGTATCAACACCTGTGCGGTTACCAAATAAATTATTATAACATTTTAGTATTATGGGGGACACCTGCCGCAAAGGGCATTACAGCCAAGACGTTCCACAATACACTGGCTGCATGAGCCGTCAGCAACCGACGGCCGCCGCGAACTCTACAACTGTACTCTTCATAACCATCAGCAGTTTTTATCACTTACTCCATTTCGACAGCATACTATCGTTCAGAAATATGTATACAATACATTTGTTATATAAAGGGTTTTTCAATAGGGACGCTCAAACTTTCTTTCAACAGGGACAAGAAACTACGCCATATTTCTTCAATTTTTTTTGAGGTTAACACTCGTATTTAGTTGGCAAATCATCATGGAGCAGTACACACCGGAGCAACGCTTGCAAATTATTCAAATCTACTACCAAAATTCGCGTTCGCTCACCGCAACTTTAAGAGCATTACGACCATTTTATCGTCGTCATCACTTGCCTGCCACATCAACAATTCAACGTTTGGTGCAAAAATTTGAAAGCACATTGTCGCTACACAATGTTCCAGTGCCAGTGAGACAAAGAAATGCACGAAGTGAGGAAAATATTGCCGCCGCTAGAGCATCTGTTTTGATGACCCAAATGAGTCACTAACACGACGTTCTCAACAATTGGGCATTTCTGTGACGCCATTGTGGCGAATTTTGCGAAAAGATCTTGGCCTATATCCATACAAGATCCAGTTGACACAAGAACTAAAGCCGCTTGACCATTTGAAGCGTCGCCAATTCCTCAATTGGGCTGCACAATAATTTGAAAATGATGCTGAATTCCATCGAAAAATCATCTTTAGCGACGAAGCTCATTTTTGGCTCAATGGATATGTAAACAAGCAAAATATGCGTTATTGGGCAGGCACCAATTCACACGTGCTTCACGAAATACAATTGCATCCCGGAAAAATCACTGTTTGGTGTGGATTACATGCCGGAGGTGTCATTGGACCATATTTTTTTGTTGATGATGCTAATCGTCATGTTACTGTGAATGGTAATCGTTATCGCTCCATGATAACTGATTATTTTTGGCCTCAATTGCAAGGTATGGACTTGGCCAATATGTGGTTTCAATAAGACGGCACTACCAGTCACACGGCACACGCAACAATTGACTTATTGAAAACCAAATTTGGTGAGCGTGTTATTTCGCGAAATGGACCAGTTCAATGGCCGCCTAGATCATGCGATTTAACACCATTGGACTATTTTCTTTGGGGCTATGTTAAATCTTTGGTCTATATCAACAAGCCGGCGACGTTATAAGAGCTAAGAGAAAATATTGAACGCGAAATTGGTGCGATTCGGGCCGAATTATGTGAAAAAGTGGTGGAAAATTGGATTCAACGATTGGACTTCTGCAAACGTGCCCGCGGTGGTCATGCGAGGGAAATTGAATTTCATACATAATTGCCACTAAATGTACTTTAAAACATAATAAAAATTTTTTAGATATATTCATTTGATTTTGTTTTATTTTAAAAAAAAGTTTGCTAAACTTTTCGACTAAGGTGTAATATTTACTACACCTTAAAGTCAGGTAAGTAAAAAACAATATATGTAATAATGCATGCATGGTTACGTATCTTATAATAAATGCCTTATGGTAATATAGTCAGTCATATTATGTTGTTCTATCTTTTCTGTTCTGCAGCGTAACTATATGTATTTTTAATATTTGCAAATTGCACTTTATTATATATTATGTTTATTTTACTTTGTTTATTAAAAACACTTAATGAATCGGATTAACTAATCAGATAACATATATGTCTCATTAATCTGTTTTAAAAAAAAAAATTAACTAAAATAATTAATAAAAAAATAAATCTAGTGCTTAACTAATAATGTGACATATATATATGTTTTTTAGTTAGTTAATCCGTCATCCTGAAAAAGAAAATAATGTTTTCCAAAATCGGTTGATGTTTTAAATGACAAGTGGTTTTAATAAACATAGTTAAATAATCTATAAAAAATAAATTATACGTATATATGTACGTATGTATACTACTTTAGGCGTAGATGCCATGTTTCATAGAAAGCTTTCTCATTTTAGGTGTCATTAGGGATTTGATTCCCAATAATTATTTAATTATTTAACCTTTATAAAAGATATTAAAAATTCAAATTCGTTCATGAAGGACCTAACTCTAACGAGCGGGTAGCCACCATTTCAATTAATAATATTGAATTTCTGGTTTATGGGGGGGTTTGAATTATTCAATCTTATTAAATTTGTCTCAATAATTAATCCCAGTACGCTACGGTTCTTGTAGTCAGCAGGTACATAAAAACATAAAATTGATAATGTTATTCCCGAGGGTCTACCCGGGTTTAGTTATTTCAATTTTATTCGACAAAATATGCCTCGAAAATCTGAATACTTAATTGGATACCACCATATATGTTCAGATCAGGTAATTAAGATTAATGTAGATCATTCAACAAGAATATTGTTTTATTTTATTCTATAAAATTACGTGTGGAGTTTGAAAAGTCACTCAGCATTATCAAAATCACAACAAATTACAGTGTATTTTCAGTGTAAAATGATACAAAACAACTTAAATATTTTGCAATTTATATACAATTTGTATATATAAAGGTGAGGAATTTTGTCTATGTCACTCACAAATAAAAATAGCTCAAAAATCAATGGAAAAGACTATGTTTAGAATATTTCTAATAGATCGAGTATTAAACATTCAATTTTGCTTGAAAAGTAAAGTAAAAAATATTGCCAAATAAATCTACATCCTCAAGAGGCAATGGAATGGATTGCATCATGAAATGGAGACCTCACACAAAAAATAATTTATGTTGGTCATCCTCAAGCTCGATAGAGCCACGACATTACAAGAGTGACGGGCAATAACTTGGTGGAAGGCTGAAGACAGAGATTCGGCGACCCTTGGGGGAAGTTTATGATATCTAGTAGTGAAGAGACACAGGTTGATTTTTGTGAAACAAATTAGGTTTATTCATTATGTATTGCTATTAACTCAGATTATTTTTTAAATAATCTTAAAAACGCCAATAACTACGGTTGTTGTTTATGAATTACTAGAAAATAAAATACTTATTTTTTTTAAATTTTTTTTTCATATGTCGATTATTAGGTTTATTACATTATGTTTGGAATATGACATCGGTCAAGTGGCCACCTCTGGCGTGCTCTTTTAATCATATTTTCATAACATTCTCGCACACTTTGCGTGTTATTTCATTTCGAATATTATCTTGTAGCATCGGAATTATTGTCGGGTTATTGTTGGAGACCTTTCTTTTCAAATACCTCCGCAGAAAATAGTCGGGAGCCGTCTAATCAGGTGATCATCAAACGTGTCTCGGGATATTTGTGAGGTGGCACCGTGCTGTTGAAGCCACATGTGTTGCAGGACCAATCGACCCAATTCGGTCACCAAGAAGTTTTCCAACATGTGACTACAGCGATCACCATTAATGGTTACAGCATTGCAACAAACAACAAACATCTACACACCAGTTCCGAGAGCAACAACGACATTTTATCAAAGATTCTCCATGTTCATAGCTCCGAAACTATACGACACAAACACTACTAAAAAATTCCAATAATATTACACAAATATGGACCCAATATATGATTCAATCAGGTAGAGATAAATTAGAAGCATGGCTATCCAATATTCTAATACAATTTATACAATTCGCTAGTCCTATAACACTCCCACTACATATATTTTTATTTTTTATATATTATCTTTTTCCACTTAATTGAGTTTAAATACACCTACCGGTTTCAAAAAATACCATTTTCTTCTTCAGGATGTCATAACTAACTAAAAACATATATTATTGTTTCTTTACCAGAATCTATTTTTAAAAAAACAACAATTATTTAAAAAATAAATGTAGTACCTAACTCAAATTGTTACTTAATACAAATTAAGTCGAATAATTTTTAGGAAAAAATTTTAGAATGGGACTCGTAGTTAAATTTAGTTGGTTGTTTATAATTTTTTGATTAGTTTTACATGCTTTATTTATCTCCAACGATTCAAAATTATTTAATTTGTGACCAACACCGTTTATATGCAAAATTGATATTCGACCCTAAATTTTTTGGATCTAACATTGATTAAAAATAATCAAAAAATTGAATTCAACCTTTTTAGAAAACCAACTTCAAACAAAACAAAACTTCCTATGCACAGAAATAAATATTCTAGTCGCAAGAACGCGAACCACGTATGGACAAAGAAATTTTAGACACCTAGACCCTAAACTATATCATAAAATGTCAGAAAGTGTATCAATATGTAGGTATCCGAAGAATCTAAAAATTATGATTAAAGAGAAGGGTCGACCTGTTATTGGGACACTCATCCAAACATTGTGTCAACTCGAATGCCATTTGCCAGGTAACATATTATATTATAGTATTCAATGATTCCAAGTATAATATGTATATTTGTGGTAGAATGTAGTCGACAAATCATCAGTTTTTATTTAATATATTTGTATTTTATGTACTTGCAACAAATTATGTCTTAATTGTAAACTTTGCCCGTCTCAGCACAATTTTCTACCGAGACAGGCATTGTTAAACTAAAATCTAATTAAATGCAAAAAATGTATAGCATTTATTCATTTTTTAATCCTTGTTACAATTTGTTTTTTTTTTTATTTTTACAAGTAAAATAGTTACACTTTTGATCAGATAACGCTGTTCAACTAGATGATCCCTATATCAGAGCAGTCTGATTATATCATATCATATTTGCTGTTAGAATGCAAAATTACCCAAAACAATATTTTGTTCAAAGATACAAAAGCACTTAGTCGAAGTAAGGGACAGGGTAATAAACATCGGTATTGTTAGACGCACGATGCGGCGTGGGAACGGCGGGAATGAATCTGGCGGACGTGACCATAGACACGTCGGCAAATGCACCATAAGGGATGCATCACCCTCATGCGTCAATCTTCTCCAAGTCCCAGCCGGGAGAGATCGCTCCATAAACACGGGATCTAGTTTTCAATTAAAAAATAAAATCAATATCGTCTCTGATATAATAAGCAAGCGTTTTGTAATTTGTGATTCCGGAGAAAATTTAAACTGTACGCCTCGATTTTAAGCTTATACTGGTATATTCTTTGTGTTTAATCGTTAATATAAAAGTACAAAAAGGGTACCGGTGGATCTATATGAAAAAAAGACGATCAATATAATTTGGTGTAGTGAGAATAAATTGTCGCTATCAGGGGAGACAATATCATATATGGCACGCAAATTACATAAGAACATCACGTCTAGAGTTCCGGTTTGCCTGGTTAATTGGGCATCGTCTGGTGGTCAATCAACTACAAGCCTGAACACCATCACCCTACGCTGGCACCACGAGCATCTGGCCACTTCATGTCCAGGATCCAGGACCATTATCTATACGTGGAAGGCATCTCCTAAGAGATAATCCCTTACATGAGGGACCCGAATAATCAACATCAGAGAATCGTCAACATAGACAATTTGGTAGATAACTTTATGCTGGCATGATGGGCACCTAATTAATGTTAATTTAATTGTAATTATTTTTGAATTGTCTCATTAATAAGTAATCAGGTAAAATGCTCGTTTTCCACTTTTAATATATGCAAGTCACAAAATATAGATAATAAATTTTATTGTAAACAATGGCATTTTGTAATTTCATTTTATAACCATTTGACTTGATAATATTTAAAAAAGAACCAGTTAGGCTAGGTGCCTCCCCCCTGAACATAAAGCCGAGGCAGAAAGAAGAAATAACTTGACATTGCTTTATTTTATTATAATTCTTCATTCACATTGATATATTAATTGCTTAGCCTATGAAGCCGTCATCTGTATCCCGTTACATTATATTGTTATATGAACCGTACTTTAATTTATTTATAAAGGTCGAACCCACCTCAACGGAACAATAAACGGCAAATAAATTTAGCTTCGTAATTATAATCGGGATGCTTTTCTGAGAAAACTGATATGAGCAATAGCTTCGAAAACAGTTTCTGGGAAGTTCACTGAGTTTATTTCATTTAATATATCATTTATTCTCACTACGCTTGACTTCAAAAACGTTCAACCACTTGAGCGAAAGGTCAATACATCTACATTCATATTCAATACATAATTCAGAAGATGGATTCAGTTATTTCAGGAGTTCTTAAACTTTCAGTATTCAATTATTTTTAAGAAAAACACATTCTTATTGTGAACTTATAATTATTCAGAACATAGGTTTGTGATATTTTAAATACAAATAAAATGTATTAATTAGAATATATATATATATATATATAATATCAATTTTATCGAAAAATATTGTTGTTGGTACCGGGATTCGAACTTGGATCTCTTCCAATCCAGGAAACGTATAATTTAGGCTACCAATAGTCTATGCTAATATTTTTTTATTAATAGAGTCTAATGATTTTTAATGATTTAACAATGAAATGAAATACATTGTTTAATGTATATCTTGTTATTATATATTGTTAGCAGGGGCGTGCACTCTATACAATCAAAAAAGTTGTGCACGACTATAATTTCTGAAAAATAAATATGAATTAAAGATTTATTTGATGTTTATATTAAATGTGTAGATCCACGCAAAAATAATTCAAATCTTATATTGACATGTTAACTAGAACTATATAGCTAGCGGATGAATTTAGATATGACAAATAAAGCTATGCCTGTGTTTTTTGCAAAATTTGTCTCAAACATGTGCGAACTAAACACAACTCTCGCGCCGCGCAATGTTCTGAATACACGTCTTTGTTTGAACCGACGTGTTGCAAAATGCCACAAGCACGTTTTTAAAGAGGACTTAAACATTAGTATTTTATATTATAAAATAATTTAGGTCTTTCACTTAGTAACTCGAAAAATTTCCGAAGAATAATGACAATATCCAGCATCCTTTTACAGCATTGATATTAGCAGCATAACCAATGTCCATACCTAGTGCATGCCACTAATTGTTAGGCTTCTTTTAACTAGATTCCGTCTATGAATCATGATTGGTGTTGGTGTGATAGTTTATCGTTTCTTTGGTTTTATATTATTTTTTACTTATAATTAATATAGTAGGCATTATTTGTGCTGTTTTTTTATTGGTCAATGCCCCTGCAGCTTATATCAAACATTGGTCTTCTGAATCATTTACATCCAGTCCAGTTCGAAATATGTAGTCTACTACGTCATTTTTTAAACCTTGCTAATAAATTAAAATATTTACAAAGGCTAGGGTAATATATATATATATATGTAATCATTTTAATTAAATCATTAGAAGAACACATTCTTATTGTGAAGTTGTAATTATTCAGAACATAGGTCTGTGATATTTTAAATATGAATTAAATATGTTAATTAGAAAGATATATATATAAAATCAATTCTATCGAAAAATATTGTTGGTGCGCTACCGGGATTCGAACCTGGATCTCTTTCCAAACCGAGGAAGGTGCATTATACAACTATCATCTCACCTTATTCATCTTTGTATTATAGAAACGAAAAATGATATTAGATAAAATTATAAATTAAGTAAAATTCTTTATATTTTTTTTATTTATTATCTTAGTTTAATAACCACAATTGAGTTTAAAAAACATCTACCGGTTTCGGAAAACACCTTTTCCTTCTTCAGGATATGTCAATATACATATCCTGAAGAAGGAAAAGGTGTTTTCCGAAACCGGTAGATGTTTTTTAAACTCAATTGTGGTTATTAAACTAAGATAATAAATAAATAAAATATGAATCTTAACCACCAAGTTAATATTGCTAAATTTAAAAGTAAAATTCTTTATTTTTAAAGCTGTTGAAAATGTTTCAATATTTTTTTCTCAGCGAGACATCATTAATTCTAAACCATCTTATATTTATATATATAATCAAGAACATAAGAAAAATTTTAATTAAAACAAATCAATTTTCTAAACTTTTTCACAGATATTTTATTAAAACGATGCTTGACTTTATTTAAAACGCTATTATTTATGTCCATATATTGTGCTGGTATCACTGTTCTAAAAAAAAAGAAATGATTTTACATTGAACGAAGTAAAACAATTATTGGAAAGATATTAGTCTTCGATCAGTGAAAAAGTAAAGGCTTTCTAGGAGTTAATGCCACAATTTACTTTCTGATACAGTACACGCTTGTACGATAAATTGACAAATACACGACCCCATAGAGTTTTCGTTTTATATCTTTTTCCTGCACGATTTCCTTTCGAGTGATGTCTACTTCTAGTACTTCTTCTCATCCTTCACTCCCTTATTCGCCTCTTCATCTTTTATACGTAACGAAACCAATTTCTTGCTGTATTTTCATTTCTCTGTATCATGTCAACTTATCTTGTTAACTGGAGTTAACTGAACTTATATAATATTATATTTCTCAAAATGGAAAAACTTATTCAAAACATTTTTTATTTTTTTTATTTCATCATTTTTTCATTTAAGTTAAAATCTTGCAAATCTACATATCTATATTAAACCGCCATGACAACTTCCTATTTTTTAAATTTATGTTTGTAATATAGATTAGATAAAAATAGATTGACAGTTAATTAATAAAAATTTATTCACAAATCTAATCCAAATACCACAAATAGTATTTTAGTTAATTAGCTTTTTTAGTACTTTTACGGCGACCGTGTATACATTGTATCTCAGAGATTCACCATCTCGCACCTCACTTTACGTTTGTTGTACGTCAAACATTAGTCCATTCACCATTGATGTTTTATTCGTCAGATGATAAATCTAAATCTCCCCAGAAGCAGTTAAAACAAAATAAATGTTTGTAACTTAATGAATGCCGTTTGTTTATCTTTTCAGAATAAATAATTGTAAGTATCTATGGTTCTAGGTGACATTTGTGCGTACGTGTTAAGTCTCGCTGTCAAATCGAACATACACCTACCATCATATGTAAAATTTTATTTACTGATAGCACTGAAGTTCATGTACAAACTTCGCGAGTTACATTAGAAATTCTACATCTATTAAATTATTATTTTAAAAAAGATCACAAAATAATGATCCATTTGTATGTGGTTCCATGTTGTTTCATCACTTTTTGCGTAATACATTTTCTAATATAATTTGTGAGCTAAATTAACAAGTTTTAATTCTATGCAAGGTCATTTAGTGATCACCATGTTTAATAATCAAGATCGAAAAGAGATACATTTTGAATTGACGCCCCGTTAAAAAGATGTCACAAACAATACTTTTTTAACAAATGTTTTAAAAATAATAGTGTGTAATAGACCTAGTCCACAATATTTTTTGGGTGGATACCTGACTAAATTACGAATCGAAAATGTTCAACGAATATCTGCCTAATCATGTCAGAAATATAGGGTGTTTGGTGAAAAAATTTCAAGATTAAATTGTAATTGCTCGTAAACCACCAGGGTGAGGTAAGTGGGAGGGATATTATTCCACACGCGTGATTTTCTGATTTGCCAGTCGCAATGAGTCACTGGTCGGGAGCGCACCGCGGGTTCACTCGGTCACCGGACATTACACCGTGCGACTTTTTTTTGTGGGTTTACCTTAAGTCGAAACTTTATAGTAACAATCCTCGAACAATTCAGACCCTATAAGATAATATCCGCCGTAAAGTTGCTGCCATTGAACCAACGCTTTGCTCTCGCGTGTTCGCAAATTTAAAAATCCGATTCCATGAGTGCCTCAAGAGAAATGGATGGCATTTAGACGATATTGTTCATAAAACGTAAAATTCGCATCCTTGAACTCTATTTTGTATAAATAAAATATGCGAATAACATTGTAGGTTTTTATTTTATTTAATATTAAACTTGAAAATTTTCCGCTGGACACCCTTTATAAGCATTTCAAAAAAATCGTAATTATTTCGATTTATTGAAATATTATATTGATTTGAAATTATAATTAAATACATGAAAATAAAGATCATCGAATTTAGAACGGCCGAGAATATTTTGTTAGATTATTTACCACCTGAAGCAATGGTATAAATTAATAATGGATAAATTTCGTAAATATTTATTTCGACGTATATAGACTTACAGCTTAACATGATTAAGTAAAAAATTCAAACAATAATATTCTCTGTAACGTTGCAGGAATTTGCACATATTTCTTGAACATTTTCGACTTGTAATTTAGTCAGGTATCTACCGATAAAATATTGTGGAATAGGTTTGTTACTACACCCTTCATATTGTTAAATAATGTAAATTTATTTTAATACTAATTAAATGTATCTATAAGAAAGATATGCAGATAAAATCAATTTATTTATTTTTAATTTGTATTTAAATATCACAGAACTATGTTCTGAAAAACTACAACTTCATAGTAATAATGTGTTCCCTTAATAAATTTATTTTCGTTTATTTAATAACGACTAATTTAAACTGGTTAATTAATCAAACTCGACAATTAAATGAAAGATTATTTAAAATTATTACTGTAACAATATTTTGTAAATAGAAATATGGATATTCCATCTTCTATATATAATATTACTAAGTACAGGGTACTACAAACGGACTTATATTTGCTTATTTCGGCAACTCAAATTGAATTATTTTGTTTGATCCAATTCCTAAGGGTGCTTAATAGGTAGTCTTATTATAAATTAAAATCTAATACAGGCTCACAACTACCTTTGCCTTTATTTCAAATAAGGCTTTCCTTTCATTTATTTTTCAATGCGTATTAATCATCTTTGGGAAAAGATAATTTTTTAATATAATTTACACAATAACTTTGTATTTAACCACCTAAAATTTATTTTAAAAACCAGTATAAATGTAATTTAAAACTCGTGTACGTACACGAAATTATTACTACGTGGTTATTATATAAACTTGTAATAAATATTTCCAACCACAATATTTTTGCAGTATATATTAAAAAGATTCATTTAATATTTTACTTAACTGATTTATCACAGCTTCTCGTTAAATTAATAAATTGGAAAAGCTGACTTTGTCCAATATAATTATACTGTTATTTAACTAATCGTTAATGAAAGATATATAAAATTATTAATAAACATAATTTTCTTTAATGTATGACGAAGCTAATGCATGTTTGTTTAAAATTTAGACGAGACATGTTTAGACTTGCAAATACATTAGAGATGAATTAAAAATGTTACAATTACTCTTACCTTTTCGTAAAAGTTAAAAAAAATATATTAAAATCAAAACCATAATTAAACTTTTAGGTTTAGTATTGATTAGAATGGGCTTAAGCTTTTAATAATCATTTCCGATGTATTTGAAGTTTAGTCTTTTTAAATTCAACCACATAAGATAGACAGATTTAATGATTTTGTAAAAGTTCTATATTTCCATTTAGTAATTGAAAATTCAGATAAATTAAAGAGATTTATGAAAAGCCTTTTGAAAATGTAACGTTGACGTGAGAAAAATTAGCAAGTATTTCAGTGTCTTAAAAGATAGGTGATCGGTTGATTGGTTAGATTCGGTCGACTGACTCCATAATGCCAGCCTCAGTGGGCTAATTTCTATATGTAGATGCTATTTTATATAGTAATAATTAATAATTAATAAAATGCATAAAATTTAACAAATTAATTAAAGATAAAGATGAAGATATTCCGTCTGCAGTGCTGTGGCGTGGTAAATAAATCCGAGTTAAGTATCAAAATCAAAATTGTGTACAGGCCCACATCAATATTTTGTCACCAAAAGTATCTTCTCAAAGAAAGAGAGATCAAAATCTAGCCTGCCGAAATGGGTTATCTTGGAGTAGCTAGAATAACATTGTGAGAAGTACCGAGATAAGGTAGACTCACACCATGAAGCCCGTACTTCTATATATAGATAGATCTCAATTAAGATGGTTTGGTCTTGCGAATGCCAGAGGTATGATTACCAAGATTTACCTTCTTGGTAACTTCGGCGGGAAGGCGGCTAGTGGGTCGCCTCATACTGAGCATAGTTTAACTGTAATAAAGACTGCATGAAGACAAATTTATTATGATTGGGTCCCTGACTTAAAAGGATGAAAATAAATTAATGGTTTATATATACACATCATGATTTATCGTGATCGTTATACACACATGTCGTGTTTAAATTGAACACCCACACAAACGAATACATCCCTGTCATTCCCCGCCTTTAATGTTGTTAATTCCTGAAAAAGATGAAGGATTTTTGTTGCCGCCACAAAAAGAATTTATAGCACAGTTATCGAGTTAGCGACACCCAGCAATAACGTCTGTCGGCCGATAAAAATTCGCCGACGTATTCGAGTTTGACGCAAAGACGATTCATTTTTTACATCTCCTGCAGTGCGGTATCTTTGAAGCGTGTTTCTTTTGTCGCGAAGATCGTAAGTCGCGTGTAACGAGACTGTGACGGGGATGTTTTCAGGCGATTGTGTTCAACCGACCCCTCCATTGTGCGCCCGAGATACATGGCAATGTTACACAATCTGACGTTTCAAGAGGGTTTTTAAAACGGCACGTAAAGTGGGTGTCGGCTTTTGATACACGCTTTGATACTCGCACATATTGTTGTAATTCCGCCACATTGCTAATAAAGCTGATATGTTTCACATTTGACTCGCGAAATAAATACTTTTCCTTGTGGCATTAGTAATGTTTTTAACATAGAATATTATAGAATGTTTAGAACAACTGGATGAGTTTATGTATAGAAACGGAAAAACTGAAGTCGGAAAGATATCGAAAGGAGGGAAACAGCAGGAAACAAAAACAGGGAACGGTGCTTTGAATAGAATGATAACTAATGGGAACTTGTCAACCGAGGGAAGACTAGCGGTCCGCAATGGAGTCTTGATACCAACACAGATATATAAAAGTGAAGCCTGAACGAAAGTATACTGAATTCAGTGGAAATGATATCACTTAGGCGTATATGTGGCAAATACATTTATGACAGAGTAAAGAATGAAGAAATAAGGAAATAATATAAATCTGATCTTAGTATAGTGAGTGAGTGAGTAGGGTGGTTTGGTAATATGGAACGAATGAATGAAGAGAGAATGGTAAGAAATATATATGACGCAAGTATTGATGACACCATAAATAGAGGACGTCCGCGAAAGACTTGGCACGACCATGTAAACCAAATAAAGGAAGATGATCTTGTTAGAAGTAATAATAAACGGCGAGATTATATGAAAAGATGTATGAATGTGGATGAGGCGAGAAGTGTGTGGCACTCTATCCTCTCTGCCTACCCCCACGGGGAAACGACGTGATGGTAAGTAAGTAAGTATTAATTTTAACATAGCGATTACCCCGATAAAACATGTCACGAAATCCGCGTCGGAAAATTTCGTAATCTGTATTATAATTGCGCTATCGTATGAATCCATCGTCATCTTATCAATTGTCAGTATCATAGTAAAAAATAATAATGAGTATTAATATAAATTTACAATCTTTTCGCATTATGCAATAGATGTCTCCTGTAGGTGTCACTGGTCACAGCAGATTAATAAATTACATCGGTACGGATTAATACGTCGTTGGCTGTTGTGGAAAAAATTTTACGACGGATATATTCAGCACAGGGCCATAAAGAGGTGGTTTTTTTTTTTAATACATTCAATCCATTTACATTACAGTACTAAAATATCTGTCCGCAGTCTGAGATATGTTACGCCGAGATATGCGTTTTTTTTAAATTATCTGATGTACTATATCACTAATATTATGATCTGTGTGTCTTAAATACAACATATATAAATTAGATATTTGTACCCAGTCTTGTAAACCGGTCTAGCAAGTAATTTATTGATGAATTATCGTATTTGGTATATAATAATTATCAATGTTTAGTTTTCACTAAAACGCCGTGTAAATTAATTATTATTAATTTGAGTCTTAATCGGTAATAATTAATTTAATTTTAATTTAACAATTGATATTATTACATTTCTCATAAATTTTATTTATTTGATATATCAAAATCAATTTCAGCGCCTTATTAGCGTGACTAGTTTCCGCGCTTTGGCACAAATCGTCGGATGTTTTAAGTATGGATATACCACCATTGATTACATTTTTTTAGTGTTAAAAAATGAATAAGCAAATATAACACGCGTAATTTAACCCTTCCCAAACCATAATTAAACGTATAATCTTTTGGTTAATACAAGCAACATAAAATTCATATTTTAGATAAGATTAGAAAATATCAGCACTTAGGAATGACTAGTGAAAAACCAATTATGAAAAGGGAATCGTACAAAAACAATTATTTTTTCCATTCGATCCGTTGAAAAATTAACACGTTGGTAAAAGTACCGTTTGTAATATGAAAAATAGAGATCACACACTATTTTCACAGTGAAAAGAACAACAAACATACAAATGTAATTATCTCTTTCTCACTAATTAAACGAAGAGAGATAAGAAGGAAGAACACATTATACAGGACTTAATGAATGCTTTAAATTATGTTATTGAATCATTTTTTCAAAATTAAGAGTAAATTCGTGCCGTTAAAGCCATTTAAACAAATTAAAACATGTTTTCTAACTGTTGTTTACGGAAACACGAGTTGACAGCATGGCTGCGTTCGGGTATTTTATATCACGGTATGGTAAAGGTTAACCAAGGCGCAAACCATCCCCCACCAAAGTAATGATACACTACTTTTTTGAACTACTTTGTATTTTTACAATTATTGAGTTACACTTGCTCCGTTAATAAAAGAAAATTTGGGCGTAGTGTGTACATTTTTGATGAAATATAGTTAAAGTTATATAATTTATATATTTTTTATTTAAAGTGACGACAATATTTTTTGTAATTTATTTTTATTATTATGTAGGGAGAAACACTCAATCTAAAATGAGTAGATTTCGACGAGAGACGGTAGGTTCAGGGCTACAGAGTGTGAATTCAGGTTGTAAAATGTAATTGTGGACACGTCCCGAGTAAAATGTGATAAGAAGTATGTTTAGAAGGTAGTACTAAACATTCAAAATTACATTAATTAAATTTTCAGTGTCAAAAATTAATACCAAATTCGGTTAACCGAACCGAACTTTCTTGTTTTGTGCACCGCGAATATTTAACAAATTGCCACTAGATCTTAAAGTGATTAACGATTTTAAACCAAAAATAACAAAATGGTTGCTTGATGTGGGTAGAAATCAAAATGAAACTTATTTTTCATTTGTGTTAACCTAACTACCTACACATTTTTGCCTCCAACTATATTACAGACAAAAATATTTTTATAACTTTTATACAATAACATTTTCCAACTTTTGATGGTACTTTCTTTAAATAACTTTTTATAACTTACTTACCTTACTTTATAACGATTGTACCTTGACAATTACAACTCTTAAAAACTGTACAGATGCTTTAGAACAGACCACGTCTAGTAAAGTAATTACCTTTATTTTTTCATATGAACTATTTATGCTACAAAATTAAATAAATAAATATGGAATGAAGAAATCAAGTTTTTCTTACTCGCAACACTTCTGAGATATTTCAAAGAAAGCCAAACCAAATAATCCTGAAACAAGCCTTCGAAGCTAGAAAATAATTCAATGCTTTATGCCGCCATCCATTGTAAGAGTTAGTGTAATCAAATGGAGCAGACGTGCGTCCAGGGGCTCTGAATTGGGCCGAGATGGAGGCAGCTTTGA
Organism: Eubasilissa regina; assembly: GCA_022840565.1. Lineage (NCBI taxonomy): Eukaryota > Metazoa > Arthropoda > Insecta > Trichoptera > Phryganeidae > Eubasilissa > Eubasilissa regina. The sequence goes on from JAINEB010000013.1 coordinate 19,527,061, forward strand.
AACACAGGAGTATAAGATATCCCTGACAAGATAATAACCCCACACCATAAGGAGATGGAAAAGTTAATGAGGATAATGATAGCACAATATCAAATAATACCAAGTTTGAAAACATATTTCAGTTTTCAGTAGAGACTTACGCCTTGATATAATCCAATGAAAATATATGTAAATGGAAACTTAAACAACAATATGTTAGAAATATTTACATAATGCCTATATTTGCATAAAGCGACGCGTGGTAATAATGTCAATGAAAGCGTGTAAAGGAGTAGGCAGTAATGAATGCTTTCACCGTGTGACGCCACGTGCCTACCTAGAGAGAGTAAGACGATACCAGTGGGTTGTTGGTACACCGAGTGATAGCAGTGGCGCACCTATACGATATCCGAGGCGTTTACATGATTTTGGGTTGTATTTGTTATATCAAATTAAATGCGTTAGGGCGATATCTAACGAATGTCGCCCCAACTATTTAATTATTTATACAGGGTGAATATTATGTCCCAGGCCGATTTTGTTTGCCCTCCATTTTGGTTTGGCATACATTTGTCAGTTCGCATTTAGTAGTCGTAGAGATTTATTTATTTATTTAAATTTTATTGACATACATATTTTTGTTGTGACAGAGATGAATTTATTATAATATAACACGATAAATATTAGATACAATTAAATTGCAATTAAATTTCTCGTAGTTTATTGTGTGGGATGGAGTAGACTGCATCTCTGATATATACAGCGTTGTCCTGGTTAACCAACATTAGTTGATTATAATTTATTACGGATTCAACAGTGTGTTAAAGTCATTAAAACATTTTATCTAAATTATAATGTCAATACTGTAACCATTAATGGTGATCGCTATCGCCACATATTTAAAATCTTATTGATGGTCGAATTGGATCGATTAGGCCTGCAACACATGTGGTTTCAACAGGACGGTGCTATCTCACACACAGCCCGAGCTACGCTTGAAATTTAGCGAGAAATTTTTCCCGGCCACATAATATCAAAAAGTAGTGATATCGACTGGCCTCCTTGTTCACCTGATTTAACGGGTCTCGACTATTTTCTGTAGACGTACTTGAAATGAAAGGTCTACGCCAATAAGCCAAGAACAATTCCGATGCTACAGGACAATATTCGAAATGAAATTTGTGAAATAACACGCGAAGTGTGCGAGAATGTTATGAACAAAATGGTTAAAAGAGCACGCTGGCCGATGTCATATTTCATACATAATTGTAATAAACCAAATAATTGATAAATAAAAACAAAATTTTAAAACTGTGTTTGGGACATAATATTCACCCCGTACAAGGCGACATATGTCGCCCTATTAAGAGATTATATATAAACACGAGTAATTAAATGTTTGAAGAAGAAGCATATCTTTTTATTCTTTCAACCATGTGACCATTCTGACCAACGGAGAAGTGTCCTTCTTCATTTGCATCATGCAGGTGCAACTGGATTCAGACCGGATCCAAGCAGCTATCAAACAAAATGCAAAAGTTAAAAATAATAAATACTTACACATTACGTAAAATTAATAATTAATAATGGCCTGATATTATAAACACCTCTTAATAAAATATATACTATATGTATATATAGCATTATAAAAAAAATGATTTTACTCAACCCGTTTTCTAAGAAAGAATTTTTTTTCAAGTACTGCCAGCATCTGCTCGCTGCTTTGCAAGTTAGCGCACGATATTGAAATGCCAGCCAGGCATGTTTTTTTAAGGAATGTTGCTTCCTTAAACACCTCCCTAGAATGCCACTGAACAGCGATAATCCAAATAAAAAGTGAGTTTTACTCCCGACAACCAAATGGATTCTGCGATAGCGATATCCCATCTGTTCTTACTTGAAATGTTACGCAATTTTAATGGAACGGCCTCTATTTGTTTAATCTATAAATTCAAGCTACCAAAGCACAAAATTCGTCAAAAATGCGATTATTTCATTAAATTAATTAATAAATAATATCTTCCACTACAATTCCTGAATAACTTTATATTTAAATCATACTCATAAAAAAAATTATACAAATTATACAAGATATTATTTGACTTAAAACTGATGGTTTATATAAGCCATATATATTATGAACGAGCTCAATAGTAAAGCTGGTCGGATTTTGTTGTGGTTGAATATTCCATTCTGTTTTCTTGAGAAAAAACTTGTATTAAGGACGTTCCCAAAAAAATCACTTTTCTTACGATCCTTTTGGAACTTTGAATACACATACTTATGCGTGTCTTTTATACGTAGAAATTTTTTTCAATAGTCCTAGCGATAGTAAATTAGTAAATATTGACTATTTACACAAATGAGCATATTTAACATACGAACCATACCCCGATCGATGATTTCGATGGAATTCTAATAAACATTTCTATCGGAAAACTAACATTGAATACAAATAACATGAATAATGCTCTTGCAGGGCGAAACATGTTTCAAGTCAATTAAAACGAATGGAATCAAAAAGCAAGTGTTTTATTTTCAAATATTTACGTGATATTTATATTTTTTTATTTTATCTTTTTATTAAAATCAATATCCCGCTCACCGAAAGACGGGCAATCGACTAATGCAAGCAAACTGCATTTCTTGAATGATGTGCATTATTCATTAATTTTCGACGTCTCAGTTAATCCGCGTCTCGGTGACGCGCTGTAGTCGAGACCGCCGGATATTCGAGGCCATCCTGTACGTGACGTGACGCCTTTATATTTATGCAAACCTTGTGCGCTCTTCCTAGGACGTGATGCTCTCTTGTTTTCTGACAAAGTAATACCTACTTACACATTACTTTGGTGCATGGCGCTCATTTAAAGGTCTCAGTTGTCGACTGCTCATTTATGAATTGTTTATATATTATTTGCACTTTAACCTCATCTCCTCGGTGACACTAGAACGATTGACCTCGTGACCTTACAAATTGAATAAAATAGTACGAACTTTATACAAAGAAGACCCAATATTTTATTTCATGATTGTGATTTTATACCTAAAATCAAGTCTGCCGACTTTCATATATTGCACAGAATGTCATGACGAAATATTCGGAAAAATTTTATGTACTTTTTGCCTTGTTGCCTCAACACCACTCGGTTAAAAGTTTAAAGTATATATTTTTTAATACAATTTAAATGTATCAAATAGAAAGATATAGATACATACAAATAAAATCAATTTATCTAAAAAATATTAAGCTGCCACCAGGATTCGAACCAGGAATTATCTTCTTATCTTACCAGGAACTTCCTATCCGGGGAAACACACTGATAATTACACTATGTCAGCTTAGCAAATTGACGACAAATTTTCGAACTTATATGTTGCAGCTGTTTCAAATTAATACATGTATTATTCCATTTTTTGATATGGTATAATCGTCAGCGCGTTTCCCTTGATAGGAAAAGTTCTTGATTCGAATCCCCGGTAGCAGCCAAAATATTTTTTCTTTAAATTGATGTATGTATATCTTTCTAATTGAAACATTTAGCTTGTATTAAAATACCACAGAACCGTGTTCTGAAAAAACTACAACCTCACAATAATAACGTGTTCTCTTTAAAAATATATTCTCTAAATATATATACCTACCTACATATGAATAAATGCGAATAAATATATATATTATTCATTATATATTTTCCAAAAACTTCACAAATATCTCGGCTAATTTCGTTAAATAACCTGATCGTAACTCTGATAATATTGAACTAAGAGAAAAAAGTCAAAAACTCACACAAAAAATTCGCGTAATTCTTGTGGCTAATGCCAGAGAAAGTTTTTTATATTATTTATAGTTTATTGACAAATATTTTAGAATTATTTTTGGTATAATATTATCTATACTGCACTGAAATTAATTAAAAAATTTGGATTATCAAAAGAAATAAAAAGCAATTCCCGATTTAATTAATTTGCACTGCAAAGTAATAGCTTGCACTTTAATAATCACCAAATACATAATTAACACAAATGTAATTAGTAGCTGGAACCAATCGGGGAAATTAAATATGGCAAGTGCAATCAGTGGAGCCATGAAATATGCAGCCACATTGGTCTGTATTTCATCCGGCTGAATATATCTATTTCGAGTCGATATATATATATATATATATATATAATTCATATAATATATTTAATTCAAAAACAAACTCAAATGTTTCCTACTATTTATGCACGTATTCCATAGTACTTTTTTCTATCTCATCAATAAAATAAATAATACCGTATTGGTCCGAATATAATGTTTTTTGACTTTCTTTTTTTGATAACGTTCTGGTTATATTCCAGACCTAAATATGTACATATTATCTTTTCCATTGCGGTGTTTTATCATTACTATAGTAGGTTATCACAGTATAGTATATAGCTGTGTATCTATTGTATTGTAAAACTGTTTTTTTTTTACATTTTTAACCTCTGAAATTAAATCCAGATATTCATCGTGTCGAAATGAAAGATTCGATCAGGAAGGTTAAAAAAACAGAATCGATCGGGGAGGCGTTCAAAAATGCTGTATTTCAAATAACATTAATGAAACTAAAGATTGAATATGTATGAATGAGTAGCTTGTTGGTGTAGTGGTTAAGACGCTGACCTAGTGATCTAGTGGTCGGTGGTTCGCGCCTCGTTCCAGGACTCCAGCAAGTTAGTCCTATTTTCATAGCACAAGCGTTTAGTTTAGTTTTAAAATAGTAAGAATGTTGATGTGACGTGTATTCCGTGTACGTATCTCTATTTTAAAAAAAAATATTTATATATATTGTAGGATGACGGCAATCAAACCGATTTTGACTCAAAAATCTCTTTGACTAGTAATATATAACATATCTGTATGTCAAAATGCTATACCTAATTAAATTTATATATCGGTACATTTCGTTTAATTTTTGTTTCCAAAAATATGTGAAAAAGTGTTTTTTCTCGAAAAAACTTCATTGGTCGCGTTACATTCGAGACCGTACTACATACAGATTAATAGGTTTTGTAATTATTTTTGTGATGTAATATTTTGGAAAAAGGGATAATATGATTTAAAGAAATATATTTGAAAATCAGGTAAACAATCAATTAAAAATATGCTTTGTATAATAGAAAGTGAATGGTACATACTGGACATAAAATTAAGAAGAGAAAATATATTTCATTTAATACACAAACAGATTAAAGAGACAATTTGTACAAATTTATTGTAAGAATCATGTATACAATTCACATATTTTTCTGTTCTTTTCTCTATGTATCTTCTCTATCCTTTTATCTTATACGAGTAGAATCTAGTACAGTGAAGCGATATAAATATCAATCGAAATTAATTAGTATGTTTATCATATATTTACAATTTAAAGTAGACAAAAATTCATCAGTTTAATTGTTTTTCCACGTGAAATTATTTAATGATATTTAAGGGATTTCAAAATAAATTATTCCATTATTTTAGTGTCCCTCAGTTCACCGGTATTTAATGCTCTTATTTTAAATATTCTGTATAGAATTGACGTATGAACATATTATTTGTGTGTCAGGACAGAAGAGTGTGGCGCTCTGTCATCTCTGCCTAACTCCGCGGGAAACGAGCTTGATGATAAGTAAATAAGTAAGGAATATAAGTAAGGAATATAAGTAAGGAAACACCACATTGCTTGGTTCTACCAAATTTATTTCGTATTGTGAAGGTGTGAGAAATTCTTTAGAAATTCCGATATTTCTTTGTGGCCAATAGAAAAGCGTATTCAGATAAATAGCTAGGATAATGAACATTCTCTTACGCATAATTAACTAACTTAATTAAGTATTCCACTAATCGGAGGCCGGCGATTGTGCGGTAGCTTAATGTGTTCGGTTTCAAAGATTAATCCAAGAATCAGTCTTGAAAACTCAAATGCAAGGAGTACATATTTATCAATTCATTAGCTAATTTACCCGGCATTCTACGGTTGAAAAATTTAATTTCAAGAATCCTTAAAAACCATTAAAAAATTTACGAAGATTCCAGAAACTATATCTATAATCATCTATCTTAAATACCCTCCCTCTCCCCTTCAACCCGTGCCGCACGGCGGATCCATGGCATTTAGCATAGTTATTCTTTAGGATCCTTCGCAAAATAAAGGTTCGTATATAAATATTGTACAAATAAACATTTATATCTAAGGGTTGTTCCGCATTTAACGTAAAGTGCGTTGAAATTTTCCGAAAGTTGCATTACGAAACCTTCTCCAAAAGCTAATCATACGTATAATACCAATACTGCATTGAAAAATATGAATAGTCTTCATTATCAAAGTTCGTCACGAATTGCAACTGGCAAACACATTTCAAATATAATTCAACTGTTAAAATGCACATTATATATTTTGATATGATCCGACTGCTTGCCTGAATTAACCAACTTACCCGATTAAGAACCGTGGAATTTTCAAGTTTGGCAAAATACAAACAACCCTTATCGTTGTTAACAAACTTCTTTCCAACGGTAAAAGGTGAAGTTTTTGAAATCTTCACGTTTACTACTCAGTTTGCGCTTGTTCAACTCCAGTGAATTTATGATAACTGGCATACCGATAATATGTGGTGACTTAAGTCAGGTTTTGCATTAATTTATAAATTGTAAGTATTTAAAGACTGGCACTTGATATTATTAAGTCCGGTCTTGTGGCACATAAAGTTAGTTTTATAATAGACTACAGGAAATATATAAATATGTTATTTATGTTCAAACAGTTTCATTCTAGTGTAAAACAAATATCACTCCTATTCTATTTCTATTACGCAAAAACTATTGTATAATTATTGCATACTAATTTAATTATTTAGAAAAAATGGTCTCTGTGGAGGTCTTTCACCTTCACAATCAACAATACTCCCGACGGTTCCTGAACGTACCCTGCATATACTTGGGTATAAATGAGTAGGTTCTCATCAACTTCAAAAATACGCCTGGTACAATAGTATAGAAAAAATGAAAAATTTGAATATTTGACAGAACTATCGTACGACAGAAAGTCATCGTAATGCTCTCACACTTAAGGCTTATAATTGGTATATTTTTTACTTTCCAATATAAATGTTCTTCTTCTTATTATGTTATGTAATGTATGTTAATTAATGTGTTAATTATTTTTCAAAAATCAAATACTTTTACTAATATTAATTAATAATATTACCATGGTTATTTATTTATGTTTATTGTTTATATATTTAAAAAATTGTATTATTTCATTTGTATATACTTGTAATGGCTAATAACGCCTAATTGGCGAAGGTCATAATAAAGAGAAAAAAAAAAAAAAAAAAAGGCTATTCTTCAGAAGTTAAGATGACAAAAACCGGCAAAAATGCAGCTACATATTAGATTTGAAGTAACTAAAACATTTATTTTTAGTTTAAAACAAGTATTTTCGATTTTTCATGGAATTCTACACAAAAGCATTTAACAAACATGAGGTTAATGTACTTTTTAAGAAAACTGTAATGGAGTCTAATGGTTATCATTTAGATTACAGTTTTATAAAGAATGTAACTAGTGAATTTCTTCATCTTGTGGATATTAATTTGATTACTGTGTATCAAATAAAAAATTTGTAGATTGTTAATGATCAATATACATAAAGGAAAAATTTTTTTTTTAATTAACAAGATTTTGTGTCAAAGGAGAAGTACCAGAAATAGAATTTTTCGCACATGATAAATTTTCGTGTAGAAACTTTTTAGCAATATTTTATTATAATTTTTTTAAATTATTTATTTGTATTCGCAATTTCAAAAAAATTTTCGACTCTCTAATTACTCTAAAATTATTTAGGTCTCTTACAGATTATAATATGAATGTATTGGAAAAATGCAAAGCTCTTGTATTCTGAGGATCTGAAGATTGAAATGACTGATGAGTTTGTAAAACTTGTAATAACCTTCTGTGGTACCGGCTATCAGTGGCATCTTCTTGTACACGGATTATAGGTTCGTCTCCTAGCAAATCCTTATTGTGTTCGATGTTGTGGGTCAGCAATCAAACTCTTTTGTCACGTGACAATCAACAATTTATTGAATACTCGAATACTATACAATATAAATTTATTTAATTCACAACGGAGCAGTAAGATCACGCTCTGACAGGAGCAGCTCACTTGGGACACACAGAAGTGAACACACACGCACATAATAACACTCGAACCTCACATTTATGAATTAATTCTAAACGACGTCGAATAATAAAAAAATTGCGCTAAATTGCGAACTCCTTGAATATGGGAGCCTGATAATAAATAACTTTCTAAGCGTTACAATCCCTTTGAATTTTTTTTCAATATACCTGCAACTAATAATAATAATTATTATTATTATTTATTTTTTGATTCATAGTACATTAGAATGCGTTATTATATTGTTATAATCAGATAAAGTAAAGTAAAACATGTATTTCGGTACCCAGCCTGCTACACTAGTATGTTACTGTATTATAGCACAGTGCTTTTCCGGTATAGTAATAAACAAAGTGTAGTGTTCAATATACTAATAAATATACATAAAGAGTAAAACAGGATGCAATTAATAAAATATAAATATAATGTAGAACTTAAAATAAATGCAATGTTCCATTTATAAAAAAATTTAAAAAACTAAGTAAAGTAAGAGTAAATAAGTAAATAACATACAAACTTATGTAAAATTGTAATGCTCTATATAAAACGATTGAAAAAAGTTCAGTTAAATGGCATACTAACACAACTACACAGAAGAAAAATGCAACATTCAATACATAGATACTGTTGTTGTTCAATAACTAGCAATAATAACATTTTATTAGCGAAGCCAGGATATTTTATAACACATCACCCCTAAATAATTAAGTAAACCAAATATTCCACTGAAAAAATGTAAAGCACGAATTAAAAATTGTTAAAATTTAGTTGTGTTAAAACTTTTTGGTTAAACTGCCGAGGAACAAGGTATTTTTCCATATTATCAAATAAAAAACTACTTTTACAAAACACCGTAGGCCAATATCGATTTATTTTACTTACTAAGCTTCAATTAAGTGTTTTGTCAACAAAAAGACGAGAAGAAACAACCTGCTAATAATGTGTTTTTTGGGACCCCAATACGTACCTAGAATATTAGCCTAGAGACCTTTCAAAGGTAAATCTGATCCTGATGATTTTGATTTTTTTTTGAGAAATATATTTTAGTCAATGTTTGCGAACCGCAGCATCACCGTTAAGTTACCTAAACGAACAGGTTTGAAAACAGAAAAAAGTAAAAAATATATATATTATTCAAATCACGTCACAGAAGTGAAAAAGGGGTAACAATTCAGAAATCAAGCTGGCATTGTTACATCAGAAGCGGATTTCCTCACGAGCCATCTATAATTTTTATATTTCTATAGATGCTCCAATAATTAATCCATAATTATAACATATTTGATCAAAAAATACATACTAATTATTTCACAATTAAATACAAATTAAATGTATTAATTAGAAAGACACACATAAAATCAATTTTATCAAGAAATATTTTATTTCCGATATTCCAGGATTCGAACCTGGATCTCTTTCCAAACCGGGGAAGATGCATTATCCAACTATAAGAATGTGTTCTCCTAATAATAAAGTTGTATCAATGTGTCCAAAATTTAATAAAAATGAATTCATAATTCTAGCGTCTGCTATCAGATAACTCAAAAATATTTGAGATTCAGTAAAAATAAAAAAGATGGCTCTTTCAAATAATGGAACGATTAAATGTATTAACATCAAAAAGGTAACACATAGGTTCGAAAATTTGTCACTAAAAATATCGTCGCTGTAGCATAGTTGGATAATGCACCTTCCCCGGTTTGGAAAGAGATCCAGATTCGAACCTGGATCTCTTCCAATCAATCGTTAACCCACTGTGTTGGTATAGCATAATCGGATAATGCACGTTCCCCGGATTGGAAGAGATACTGGTCCGAATCCCGGTAGTAACAACAATATTTTTCTATTTTGACCATAATTTTAACCATAATGCATAATAATAATAGTTAATATTGCTAATTTTAAAAGTAAAATATTTTTCGATAAAATTGATTTTATATGTATATCTTTCTAATTAATATATTTATTTTGTATTTAAAATATCACAGACCTATGTTCTGAATAATTACAGTTGTGTTCTCCTTAATATTTCACAATTTAATAAAAACTACGCAGTTATTCATATTTAATTACGAAGTGACGTATCTCAGAAAAATATTGTTGCTAAATTTTAAGAGAAACTAAATTTTTCTTTTGATATTGACAAAAATGTAATTGGTAGATATCTCCTGAAAGGCTGTTAGGGGGATGACTAATATAAAACGTTCCTAAGTTCTCCTTCAAGCTGTCTCCAGTGGCTAAAATCTGTAGATATGTATTAATCTTCCGAAAAACCCCTCGAAACGTTGGCTTGCCTTATCAATTCTACATCCTCGATGACTTTAGGATACTATTTTCAAAGCTGGTAGCGATTTCCTGCTTTGTGACACAATGATGATACAAAAATCGTTCAAAATAATATTACAAATAGATAACTACATTATTGATTGATTGATTTTAATACATTTATTTTTTAAATAAATTAGTTTTTAAGGGAGTAAATATAGAGAAAAGACCAGACCATTAAAACCATTGTCTTTTTTTACACGACCATATCGAATATCGAAAAGTTTAAGTACCCGTGTTAAAGAATGAAATGCATTTTAAAATTATTATTTATATATTTATTTCTCAACATGTGTAGTCTCCTTTCACCTCGATACACTTAGTCCAGCGGTATCACAACTTTTCGAAATCATCCAAAAAATATGATAGGCCTCTGTTTCGGCGATGACTTGTTTGACATGAAGCGCTCAATAAATCTGTCTGAAATTTTGACACGCGTCGTTTGAAAGATGGCGTTTAACAATGGTATACAGATTATGCGTCAGTGGCGCCATTAGTCGTTAAACATGGGTACTTACTATACAGCCCTCGTAACTCCAAATTTGTAAATTCGAATTGATGTAACTCCAAAAATACAAAAATATTTAAAAAAATTAATATATAATTCAAAATCATAAGAGATATTTTTATTTTATGTACACACAATAGTTAAATTCATTCACTTAGCATAATTTTTTCATATTTGTAGTTTAACCGAATTGACTCAAAGCAGTCGATATCTAGTCACAATAAAGTCAATATCTCTTATGAAATATTTGAGTGAATAACACATTATTCATTCTCGGAGATATAACATGTAGGTACTCGGTATCTTATTCTCTTTATAAGAATGGTCTGTTGGGCACTAACTTATCCGAATTTAATCGCTATACGTTTTCTGTACAGACCTTATTACGTATTTTTCTATCATAAAAAATTACAAGATTACCTTTATGTCACATTTACCTTTTATTAATGTTCTTAAACCACTAGAAAACCTTATTCACAGAATATATTTTCGCGGTAAATTTAGCCAAACCCAAATCCAATGCTCATCCACCTAAATAAATATTTTTATTCGTCTTACTTTAAAATTTTTTAAGAGGAGAATAAATTTTTCGGTCTCTAAAATGCAACATACTTTTATTTATGGATTTTAAATAAAGGTATTTCCAAACTTTTAGGAAATACAATTCTGTGTACAAAGTTCTCGTAAAGTTGGGTTTGAATACACTTCCTTCCAAGCAAATAAGCATAATAAGGTAAATATTACCGTAAACTTATGCGAAACCCAAATCTGAACTTTTTATTTTTATTTTCATTCAATATTTTTTTTGTAAAAAATATAGTTTTTCTACTTATACCTTTTAAAAAACTAATATACGTTGTTCAGGTAGGCACTGCTCGCGCCTCACAGACCTGGCTGTCAAACTAGACATTTTATAACCATTCCACGCCGCCGAGTACCGACAGAATTCAGACAACATCAGAGAACAATCGCGACGCAACCGGTCCGAAAACCGGTTTCTCCTGGCCACCTTCTCGGATGTCCGGATCTCCCGGAACCATTTCCAGTGAGTTTCGCTATTAACTTTCAAACAATGTAAATTTATTTGTGCATCATTCGACAATAAATGTCAACATTTGTAAGTTCTGTTTGTAACGTGCTCTAGTTGCAACATCAACACTTATACTCAAATGCACGCTCCGTAACATTAATATATACACTACGACATTCATATACACGAATGAGAATCTGAGGAAGATTAGGCCCCTCAGTTCTCATCTTAAACAATCATTCTGATATACATCAATCGCTCCATCCAAGTGAGTCTCACAATACACAATCAAAACAATCCTCAAATACTCATTTATAATATAATATTGTTATGTTTAAAACATTAATTAACGGTTCAATAACATGTATGAAATGCAAAAACAAAATGTCTCAAATACGTAGAAGTAAAACAAATCTAATTAAATATAAATCAACATCTTTAGATTCTACTTTTATAATTAAGTCTCTGATTGAGGATTATGTTGTTTTTAATAAAAGCGTGGCTTTGAAGTTTTCAGATGAAAAGACAGTGGACATTATACTCTTTAACACTTAACCAGAGATATTATAAAATTGGCGCAAATCGAAGACAAATGCTAATATAACAAGATTTTCGAAATTTTTATTCTAACAAAACTGTAAAAAGACATTTTGATCATTTTTGTTAATTTAGTAACTAACTGTTGACGAGTCACCCTGTATTCACTGGGGTGCACATACGTATATGTAGCCAACCAACACAAGGCCTTTCCGTGCGCGTCGCTGGACCTGAGCAGGAAAATGAGCGGGAGAGACCACACGATGAGCACGAGCGAGCGGGTATGTGAGGCGGTGTCCAATTGAATTCCGAAAGACGAGAAGGAATTTTGCCAATGGACCCAAATACGCTAATGCACGAATTGGAGTATATTCCCTGGCACGGAATTAGGTAGTATTTCTGGAGACACATTGTACATGTGTAAAACATTACTACTGCATATATTCGTACTTACATCAAACATCAACAACAATAATTTTGTTTGGATTTAAATTATTATTATTAATTTTAATGAAATCACATTTTACGATTTTTGTTAGTTTACAATTTTTCAGAACATATCTAGTTCTGCGATAGTTAAACAAATTACATAATCATTTAGAAAGATTCACAAAACTTATATATTATTTAAAATTAATATGCATATGTTTCTTTATATCATGTGTTTCTTCAAGTTGGAAGCAACCATCTTTTTAATTACAATGTTTCTCAAAAATCTTTGCACAGAACTTTGAAATTTGACGACTTTCATACGACGGCAATAGAAAATTCTTGATAATGATGCCTCTTTCGTGATTTATCTAAATTTGTTTTAAACTATCTTTTTTTTAGTATACTATAATTTTAGTATAATATAATTATTATGTCAGTATGTTAGTTTTTTTATCTTTTCTTCCGCGTCTTGATTTTAGGTAACTTTATGCTCTGTTTTTTTACGCTTTTGTCCTGCATACCCACTACCACTGTTAATAGAAATTCGAAAATGAAATCCATATCACTTTTTCGTTTTAATTCATATTAATATTCTTACTTTTTTCACACTAAGCTAATTTTGTTTTTATTGGGAAATAGCTATATTCCGACTGATTTCCTGATTTCCCGAGGAGATTACTGAACCGTCAACTTGGTCACTAGAACAAACAAGAGCATCATCACAAGATACTAACTTAATGTATTACCATATTTTCGTCCTCCACATCTCGGTTTTAATATACTCCAAAGCTTTGTAAGCATCCAAGTATATCCACTGTTTATATTTTCGACCCGAGAATTTCACCCCTTCATTGTCGCTTCGTCTGACCCGAGACTTTAAAGTACCGCGACCCAGCTTCATCACTGATCCCCGCCCCCTCTCAACCTTTTCCTGCTTTATATCTCTTGTCATATTTCATCGCATCTAAGTTTCTCTCTGTCCGGATATTTTCCCTTACGACTTACGGGAACCTCCTTCGGGAGCCCATCGGGTGACAACGATGCTTTCAGAATTGTTGTTATTTGTCAAGAAAGACGAATTTTTTACGCGAATTATGTATTCCCCTAGTTTACGTCGAAACTCATTCGCGATAATTTTGTTATTTCAATTTATGTCTGTGTCTGTAATACTACTTTCTTTCAGCTCCAAATTCTAGTAACGTATGTACCTACGCTATTCACAATATAGTCATTTTTTACTACATGATTAGTAGATTTAAAAGATCAAACTATATAATATAATACAATAAAGAATAATCAATAAAGGATTACGTACCAAAACAAAGTATTTCATAGGCAAAAAAAAAATATTTTTACCAATAGACCCCATTAATATTATTATAATATTAATTATAGATAAAAAAAATAATAATACTGATTTATAATAATCTGGTATAATTTGAGACTATGGAATACGACAATCCATAATAAAATAACATTGTACAAGTGACATTCACTATTAATATGTTTATTTTATTAATATTAATATTGCTCATCTACATTTTAATGTAAATTACATATAATGTATAATCTTTTTACTTAATTTATATTTTATTTTAAATAATTTGTCTCCTCATTTTGTACATTATCTTCTTATTGTACATATATTTGCAACGCTTTAAATATCAATGATTTTTGTATCTGAGTCAATTTTTTTCTTTTCTTGTTGCTTATTGGATAATTTCGATCAAAATATTATTTTTTAATCATAAGCTATGAGCCTGTTAAGTGTCAGTAACATCTAACGTCATAAAATCTAAAACTCCTAACATTTTCTTTATTTCAGCACATGTTTGACGTTTGACAACAGTCAGGACTGCTTTATTTTACATGGTCTGTAGTTCATTGTTTATATAGGTAGGTATTTACACAAAAGTTAAATATTTAAAAAAATTGATGAAACGCTTAGAAAGACACGCAGAAATATACAGTTACCACCGTGAATCATAATTTCCGGACGTATTCTTGCCAGAAAAATTTAATTAATTCATTAAAATAATATAATTTCATAATAAAATGTGTTTATATTAAAAATTATTAGTTCAATTTTATTTGATATTAAGTATTTAAGTAGCTGGTTCCCAGTACACTAACCTCTTTAATTTTGCTCTCTTTCTGGTTTGATGTGGTTGTTCATTTAGCAGGCTTGTCTTCTTTAGATTTCGACCGACCGAAGCGCGCACCGGTGGTTTATTTGGACCGCTGGACTGGTCGAAGCACCGGATGTAATAAGAATGTATGTTACCGTCTTCTTAGCTTCCGAAAAAAGCGGCAATACTCACACACACACATACGTGTACATTATTATAAACCAGGAAACCGAGCGATACCAATCGAAGTAACAAGGCGCGTAAACAGTAAGTATGTTATATTTTAAATAAATTGTAAGTTTTGCTGTATACCACTGATTATTTTTTAAACCAATCCATGTAAAAGGTTGTTCATGCATTCGTTTTCTGCATTTAATTGTATATAGATCGAAAAATGCGATATTAAGAACTGAGAATACTGTGATTTAGCGATCTGATTGACTATTTGCAGTTTCGGAAAACTTTCATGATTAACACTGCCTACTCGTATATGACAACGAATAAATTTACCCCAGTATAAATTGGTTAATATTTTTCTTTACGCTGTAACATTTAATACGTGCGTTAATATCAGAATAAATATAATTTATGGTGTTCTCTTTTTTTAATGAAAATCGACGAGTTTTATTTTTTCTGTATGTTTAATTCAGGTTGTTCACATTTTTGTTTTTTTATATGAAAAAATTCTTCATGGCTATAAATCTGAATGTACTCGTAATTCCTGACAGCGCCCAGCCTTTTTTAAAACTTCATCATTATTAATTGTATTGTGATTTATTACAAATGATTTATTCGCATGACATCATGCGTTGTATATTCCGTGTCACTTAATTGTAATTGGTGTTTCAAATCCAGGTGGATCCTAAAAAAGGTTATTTAATTAATTTTATAATCAGGAGCAATATTAATTCATACGCATTAGTTAGAATT
Organism: Eubasilissa regina; assembly: GCA_022840565.1. Classification (NCBI taxonomy): domain Eukaryota; kingdom Metazoa; phylum Arthropoda; class Insecta; order Trichoptera; family Phryganeidae; genus Eubasilissa; species Eubasilissa regina. The sequence goes on from JAINEB010000013.1 coordinate 19,543,126, forward strand.
TCGAGCAAACAACTGAGAAAACGCAGTTTTTTTTTTCAGTAGCCTGGCTTACTTAGGTAGGTACTCACCCACAATTAAATCGTGTTATACAAGTATACTCTGGGGAAGATTTATATAGGTGCGTTTAATGGTACCCACGAGACAAAAAACAACCTAGAGGACGCTCAGAGTTTCAGAGATAGATAGACGAAATTCTCGGAGATGGATACACAAAGCAGTGAAAGTGACATGGCAAATATTTAATTAATGGGGATTTTAACAATATCAATAATCATAATACAACAAATATAATGTATAGCATATGGAACTAATTAAAAAAATTCACAGATATATTCAGGCAAAGTTGTAATTAAGTACATAATATAGCAGTTTACAATATAAGGTAATATAATATTAGTAGAAGAAGATTAAAACTGGTGGGAGAGGGGGTGGAGAGGTTGAAACTATTGTTGCGGTAAAGGGAGAGCAAAATGTGTTTGTAGGTAGAATGATTGGTTAAAATTAAAATTCTAATGGTTCATAAAAATAACTCTTTCAGCGTTGTAAATCTGATGTTGAAAAAGTCAATTTCTGTTAACTTCTGATTATGGTATTTGCTTGAAAGGTGAAAAAATGAGTTTTGTGTGTAAGATGTTCTACTTCTAGGAATGTGGAAGAGTATGGACTGCCGGGTCGATTTAGAAAGAATATTAATTATAATTGGGACAGTCAATATGGTCTTGTAGTTGTTTAAAGAAAAGTATTGGGTCAGCACGTGTTCTTCGATATTCTAGGGTTTTTATGTTGTGGAAGTTTGCTGCATCTAAATTGAATGATAGATTAGATCTAACAATAAGATATCGAAAAAACTTAAGTTGTATTCGTTCTAATCTCGCAATGTGTGTAATCTTCCATGGGTTCCAGGTTTGAGATGTGTAGTCTTAAGTAACTGTGAACGAATGCGTTATGTACGTAATGGCGGAGGACCGAAGAGATAAACTCATCAGTAGGCATAGGATAAATATTTTATATAATATTTAATGTTTCTGTTAATTTTACAAGAATTTTAAAAATGATCAGATTTACAAAGTGTAAATATTTATATTTTATTATAATCTTTGTTAAAGAAAAATTTGATTACCTAATTTTCTTAAATCAGTATTCCAAAAGTAATGTTTTAATTCATAACCTTCCAGCACCAAGATAAAAGACAATACTAATCCTTTTTTAACATAGAATATGTTTATTCAGCAGGCACCCTATTAAAACTTGTCACATTTGTCAAATTTTTTAAATATTTTTCTCTCCATGTTTACCATTACCATGTTTTTTTCCAGTATTCTGCATCTTATCTATTCCTCTAATAAACTATATTGTGACAAATTATTATATAAGTATAGTTCTGATTTTTAGTGTTAGAACTTAATGCATTAATTGATATTTTTGAAGTTTTTTATTATTTATTCATTCTTATCAAATTTTAATACTAATATATAATTTTATTTAAAAAATTATTACCTCCGCTGAACTTTGTAACAAGCTAGTATTAATAAAGAGCTTAAAATATTTGTAAACATCCATTTTTATATCGAGCTTGGGATACGGTTCCCCAACCAGGGAAGTTTTTATTTTATTTATTTAACTGAATTTAAGAATATTTTTTCATGTGTCTAAGATATTTAAATCAAATAATCATACTTTGTTCATAATTAATCATAATTATAGATCTAGACTCTTCTAATATACGTTATTAGTGTGTGACATATTCTTGACGTCATCAACGATGTCACATGGTTGGTCATAAGTATGCTTTACTAGGTGAATACCCGTCTCGGAACAGACTAATATATTGATTATATCTTTATGGGACGCGACTGTTGATGTCCCATTGTTTGCCAGACAATAAAATTGTACTTTTAAAACGCTGTTTTAATGGTAAGCATTTTAATTAAACCAGTCATTATTTGACTGACATTTCTGAGAAAAAATAATAAAAATTACGTTTCTAATTAGTTATCTACTTAAAAGTAAAACAAAACAGGTTGTTTGTAGCGTCTTGATAAGATGATGGATTACCATTCTTACGCTTATCATTTGTTGTACTATTTTTACTCTGTAATGGAATATATTCCACATTAACTGTGTCCATTCGCGATGTCTCAATAGTTATATTTTGTTAGCTATTTACAACACTGAACGTTTCGTCAATTGTGACGTATTTAGGTTTAATAGTGTTTAATAGAACCAAAATAGGATCGATAATTATTTTTAAATGCTCTTAGATTTTTACAGCCGTTCAAAATATTCACGGTAGAGTTTCCTGGGCTATTCTGCCGTGTAAATCTGACCTCTCTGGTTGACAACAGATCTCATCGGGATCCATTATCAGGGTTGATGTCGCTATTTCGAACATGCCACTCGGGTCAAATCATAAGAGTACCGATCTCAAACAATGTATGCCGTGTTAGAACAAGACAATGTAATATGCAACGAATATTAATAAGCTAAATATAGACCTATTAAATATAATTTTAAATAAATAGATCTCAATGACTATCACATTCTTATGTAATTATTTATTTCCTAGGTTGGGGAGGAACTCGTCCCATACATCTCAAACCAATAATTACAACTTAAGAAATAATTTTTAAAAAAGGATTATCCAACCAAATTTTACCCGTTTTAAATTTATCTTCCTTTTATAAAAAAAAAAAAATTTTTAAAGATGATAAAATAAAAAATCATCTCAACTATCAGTCTCGGAGCAAAACTAACGAACATGTTATTTTTAAAATGTCCAAATTAGGAGTAGGACAGAGGCATACATCATATATTGCTCTTAGACTGTACAATCAATTGCCAAAATCAACTAAATTAGCACCAAATATAAGTCTTTTTGTTTCCTAAGTTCTAATCTGATGAATTTCTTAGTATTTTGTTATTAATTTTTACTTTATATTATTATAGATCTCGATCTTGTTTTATATAAATGTCGATAACCACCCCCATAATTCAAGATCTCTCTTATTTGGGGGTGCATATTTTGTTATTTTTGTTATTGATTAAACAGGGATTGAAGGGCAGGCAATCCTTGCTATAAAACTGTTCTGCAAATGTTCTACGTTGAAAAATATAATATAAGATAGGTATGAATGTAATAAAGATGGAATAAAAATGTATATACATATATATATTAGTTTGCTTTTATATGACTTTTATTTTACATAACTTCAATTCTCATTTTTAGTGTCTAATAACCACAAAAAATTGTATTTTTCAATATATTATGTCTGTCCCCAATCATCTTAAATGCTTCAACATTATACCTTAATGTCGTACCTAGGATTATCTATTAGTGTTGTCGACAATCTGTTGATAGTCTGTGTGCGAAAAAATAAAATCAGTCTTGATGATGGATCCTGCAATGAGATGCGATACGTCAGCCAGTAAAGTAACCCATAAAACTCTAGACAGAACAAACATTTTTTTTTTAATATTTAAGTAATACACCAACATAAAAGACTACATTCTCAGTCAATTCTTGATAAGCTCTCGAACGACCTACAGATGTCGCTATATTTATCATCATTATTAGTTTAATCCGCTGCTAGATATGAAAGCCTCCCCACGTGTCTCCCACTTTTCTATTATTATTCACTGTCACGTATTTCCACAGAGTTTATCTGCATCATCAGTCTTCAGAATCAGAAGTCGTAGCAGAGAAAGATTGAAGACAAACATCTTAAAAACTAATGTAAATATTAACCGCTTTTTAAGTCGACAGTCATTTACACTAATGTAACTCAACTCGAACAAGTCGACAATTATGTTTACCCAGGATAATAAATTTGGTCTATCCGGAATGCTTTCAAATACGATTTTTATAATGTGTTCTGCATGCATATTCTATGCGCATATTCTTGTTCTTATGTACGGCTGGAAAACATTGACTCCAACAACGAGAAGTTCAAAAATTTGCAATATCGCAAAGACTAGAAAATTTGTATGTTGGGCAGTGGCGTGACTACAAAAATTGGGCCCTAATTCAAAATAGAAAAGAAGGGCCTATAATATTAATAATTTCATGAAACAAACAAAAATATGTTTTTATGTATTTTTGTACACAAAAATGAAAAAAAAACTTTATTTTACGGTGATGTCTGGTCCCTACCTTGATACGTAGGTATTGTATACACCAATACTATTTCGACGTGTTTTTGTAATTCTTTTTAAAATTTAAATTTTTTTTTTAACACCCAGTCTCTAACCAGGAACTCTATTCGGGGTAGTTAAAAACAAATTTTCGATATTAGGTCAGCGCACTTTCCCGGATAGGAAGGGTTCCTGGTTCGAGTCGGGGTGACAATTTTTTTTTTATTTTAATTTATTTTATCTTTATATTTTTCTTATTGATACATTTAATTTGTACTCAATTATATTTTTATTGAGGTGATTTTAAAAATGATTAGTCGATGTCGGGCATCATTCAGAGCAACAGAAAAAGAAACGTGTGAAGTAGTATAAACGCAGTCATCCAGTGTTACCTTCTCGAGGGAAATCAAGAGACCGACAGGTCATCCTAAAACTGGACTAATGTATACATCCGAATATCATTTAATCGGTCATTTTCTGGACATAGTAGATAGGTTTTTTAAAGTGTTAACGTTACACCTACAACTGCTTTACTTTTACTGCTGTTACTGCTGCTAGACTCTCTTTTTAGACCCTAAAATTGAATATAATCGAAAATGGCAACTCGTAAGCAAATCCTATGACCACACCTCTACGTAGTTATCTACGAGTATAAGATACCATTAGCCCAAGTGCTCAAGCCTTATCCTGCGCGACAGTGACAGAGCGGTTTCTTGTTCCAAAACTTTTTTCGTAATTTTTAAACAGAATTCTTGTGAAGGAGACCGAATTTTCTTTTATTTTTTAATATCAATTACATACCAAAAAATCATTTTTTATATTTCTGGTACACATATAGAAACGCAAAATTCACCATACACTTAGTTTGCATTTTCCCTTTGCTATCAAAACGAATGAAAAATATTTATTCGGTTCCAGAGGAAGAATTAGTGCCGCACACAGAGCCATGATTTGAGTGAGCACGATATATCGCTTCAATGCTTGACTTCAATATGATTCTCTCATTTACTCAGTCTTGCTACAGCCGAGGCAGTGGAGTGCCGAGCGAGTGCTCACTTGCATATTCCCATTTTGAGTTAGAGTTAGACTATCTAGGGAACAAAAAAGGTTGAGAACCCCTGTATCTTGGAAATATAAAACATTATAATTATAATTAAGTGCAATTAAAATATTTGTATGGTTACCTAACCGTGCTTTTTTTCAATGTATTTTTTTCATACTATTATATTAAGGATGTGAATGGAAATTCAGTATGTTAGATGTGAACCTAATTTTAAAAAATCAATCGAAATATAAATATATAAATATTATGAATATTTCAGTATTTAATACTCATAAAACGAAATAAAATTTTTAACTCAACAGTCAGTTAATCGAGATACGTGTTTATTAAATTTTAATAGTATTAAATCATGACAACGCTAGTCTCGTAAAACGAATTACCGACATCTGTGGAAAAGCAATTAAGCAAAACAACAAGATAACGGAGTTAAACGTCAATCATGCTGCATTGTACATTTGTGCAAAAAGATAAAAATACATCGCATGCATCAGTGGATGAAAACTTTAACCATATTTTCCATTAGTCGTATGATTTCTAGTAATAATTTGAAAACAAACAGTATTTTTTAATGGTGACATTTATTGTGTTAAAAAAAATGTGTTAAATATATAGCGACTTATGTACTAATCGAAAAAACAATAGCAATAAGAAACAGAACATTTAAAATATCTTAAACGACTCAATAATCCAAATTCATTCGTTCCAAATATCTTTTTAAAAAAGTTTCTTAAAAAGATTTAATTCATCTGGAAATTTACTCACTTCAAAGAAAATACATTTTACTAACGAAACGAGGTACGACGGTCATAACAAAATAATGTATAAAAAACTTATGAATTTTTAATCATCTTTAAAAAAATGTTACAAATAATGCATCAAATAAAAATCTGATTAATCGTGAATGTCCAGAATAAACTGAAGTCATGAAGGCTTATGATGAATGCGCTAAATGAAGATCGTAACATTCTTCAACCAGGGTATGAATGTGGTCAAAAAATCGAAATTCATCGTCTCGAACCTGCGAGCTACTCTGGGTTGCCAAAATCACAAATAATACATGCAACACTATTACCTATAACAGATATGAGTCAGAATATCGACAAAGTTATTTTAATAAATTAACATTTAGATAATATTATTTTATACAGTCCATTTTAAACTTCATTTATATTAGTTTTCATTAGAATAATTTAATCAAAATGAATTATAATATTCTTAATATTTTTAAAAGCAGGAACTCTGTGGTGAGACTAAAGAATATTAAACGAGGTTTTAAAACGAGGATAAATAATTATTAGTAAGCTCTGTTATAATAGTTCTCGTTAATACTATTTTAGAAGAAGGCATTATTAACATTTCTATAGACTAATTCATTTTAATACAGTAAGAGAGACCGAGCTGTATCAAAATAGCATAAACTAAGTGTTAATAATTACAGTCCTTTTCAGATCAATGAATTAAACAAAGACTAATTCAAAAAATATATCAAATATTATTTAAAAAGTTGATTAATTCAATTTAATATCTAATAATATTATTATTAGTTAACTTTGCTAATCAGAATTGAGGCAAATCAAACACTTTTCGTATTTGTACTACGAGCATTGAACATTATTTTTATTTTAATACATATTAAACGTATTAACTATAAAGATATACAGAACAAAACAATTTATCGAAAAAATATTTTGTTGCTACCGAGATTCGAACCTGGATCTTTTTCTATCCGGGGAAATGCGTTACTAATTACTCCACACCAACCAAGTAAGTTAACGACAAATTTTCCGGTAGCAACAAGTATTTCGATGTATTGGTTTTTTTTGTACATCTTTCTGATTGATACATTTAATTTGTATTAAAATATCACAGAACCGCGTTATGAAAAAACTGCAACTTTACAATAATAATGTGTTTTCTTTAAAAAATATTTTTATTTATATAATCATACTTAAATCATTAGATATAAGTGATAAGTTGTTAAAATATTTATATTTGTAATAAGAAATGATTTATTATTTTGGGATGAATCATAGTAACAGCATTGATCAGATCATTTGATTCTTCCGTATCACAGCATTAGTGATGTCTAACAAGAAAACCCAATCGCCATTCAAAATTAATGTTGTTTAAGGACGTTCCCAAAAAGCAGTCGTACTCAATCTTCAAGAAGATTCTCCCGTATGTAAACTACTATGAACTACCATGAATATAATAAAAAATAGTTGAGGTACAGTGTACTTTTTCGCTTCCGCTCACATGCGCAGAAGCTCAAAAGTCTCTCACTATTCAAATTATAAAAGGAAACGTCAAAACCATTCAAAAGTAGCTCACTTTTAACATTTTTTATAACAAAACGAATACCGCTTGTTTTAGTTATTTTTACATAAGATATTTGTTAAATTTTCAATGAATTATTCTCAGTTTTCCAAAACAATCGTAAGAAAATGACTATTGCTATTGAATTAAACGTGCGCTACAACATCGATCGTTATATGGTATGGTTCGTATGTTAAATATGCAAATTTTAATAGTCAATATTTACAAATTTACTACCGCAAGGACTATTGAAAAAAAATTCTACGTATAAAAGACACTTATAAGTATGTGTATTCAAAAGGACTGTAAGAAAAGTGATTTTTTTGGGAACGTCCTTAAATCAACGCTAAAGTAAGAAGTTTACTGACTATTTTTAAAAAACGATTATATTCTTACTTCAATTAGGAAAATATCGAATTTCTGTTAATATTTCTGAAATACCTGCCCCTGCCATCATTTGGATAGTAGACGCAAATATTATAAATTGTTAAAATCTTGAATTCCTAGTGGTGCGTATTCAAAATAATAATTATTCAATATTTCAAAAAGTTGTATTCGTTATCTAAATGTTGGTTCGAATTTGGTCACAGTGCGAAACGAATTGTTGAACATTTTTATTTTATTGAAAATTATATTTATAACTGACTACATATTTGTAAAAAATGTTCATGAAATGGTACTGTAATTTTTTTTTATAAATTGTACAGTTGCAAATATTCAAATAAATAAAAATATTTCAATACCGATGGCCATGTACCGAAATGATTCAAAAGTTCCGTCGAATCGGCACAATATTCATTTTGGAAGGTAGCATTTTTTTTTAATTTAGATCTTGAATTTTGTGCGTATGAAAAGAATTTGCTGTAAGTAATACTTATTTTAGAACGGTAACAGTTTAATTATTCAGTGCCTGTGCTAAAAAACTTTCACGACTTTATACTGGCTGACATATCCGGGTAGGAAATTTTAACTTTTAGTATACTTAAAAATTAACCCCCCCCCCCCCCTCCCCTCTACCCTCTGGTAAATAAGTGTTATCCGCCATAAAAAAACGCTCGTAGCAAGCATTACTTTACTGAGCCCTTAGAACCTTTTACGTCTCCAGGCATTACGTGCCTTTATATATATATATATATATATATATATATATATATACATATAACAAAATAAATATATATTATATTTATTGTGTTAATGAATCAAATTATAAATAATCAGTCTCCAGTCACCATTACGATCGAAAAGAAATGTCACGATCACAGTTAGAATAATGGTTTAATTCATCAATAATTCGAATATATGTATTGTAGCCATATAGCTTGAATAACTAGTTAAACTGAATAACTTACAAATAACAAAAATTAGAGAGAGAGAGAGAGAGAGCGATTTAAAGATTTTTCTATTCTTTAAGCATCTTCTTTCTAATTATTATAAATTTTTATACCTAGTAAAAATTGTTTTATATTTTGATTCGATTGACAGATTAAGTCAAATTTATGTATTGAAATTTTAGAATTCGAAATAGTGAAATATAAAATATCTGTGTTTAGTCAGCTGATGTCAGTTAATCACTTTTCTGTGTGAGCACATTTGGAACTACAGGATACATATACCGTAATCCAAATGTAATATAACTTGTTCGATATATCATATATACTATATCCAATGCATTTATTCCGTGTTTGTAAACAGAACATCAATTATAATAGTCATCGATAACAGAACGTGCATCGGTGGAAACAACAGTGAAGGTCATTGTATCGATATACTACTTTCTTATAAGCTCCTGAGCTATAAGAGTAGAGTTCATATTGTGTTCCTACGGTATAAATTATGATGTATTATTGCTGATTTTTACCTACGTTAGAACTCACTCGATAAATATAGGTTTTATGAACATTAAATAATCTCGTTTACTGATTTAATTTAAGGAACCCAGTGGGCATGTTATTAGGAAAACGTTGAATTGCTTGTTTCCAGATGTAATCACGATTAAATAATTAAAGGTGTTACATTATCAAATAGATATGATGCTGAAGGTTACCTCTTGAAATTTCAAACAGCTTGTACATATATTACTGAACAGTGTCAATGTATATCTCAAAGTGTATACGAGTATGTAACAAAGTATTAATTATGTTTATTCCAACTGACAGTCAAACGTGATTTGACGATAATAATTTACGCTCATGTTACGTTTAATTATATTATTTTACTGGCTAAGAAATCAGACAATGATGTACAAATTTTTAATTTTTTAAGAAAAATTAAAAATTTGTACATCATACCGCTATTTTTTAGTTGACTCGTTGATTAATAAAAATCGTAAAAGGTAATTAACAGATCTGCATAGTATTATAATTGTTACGATTTTCAAGGTGATTACATTCTTGATACACAGCAGGATGTCAGTAATTTTTTACTACGATACGGTAATATTGTTCAATGCGGCGGATCGACACTCGTAAATTGACGAGTTTACAGCTGCGACCGCGGCTCGTGCATTTTAATAATAAAATTGATATCCGAATCACTGACATATTTTATATGAAAGACATTCCGAATATTTTTCAGGCTATCTACAAGTTCGTAATGTATTTTCCAATCTCCATTTTATTATTATTTTACAGTATATTCGACTCTTTCCCATTTTAAAATAATTATTTTTATTCAATTATTTTTTATTCTCATTTAATCAGTGAAATATTTCTGAAGCAAATTTTTCATGACTGGAAATTCCAATACTTAACACAAAATACAAATAACGTCGTCACTAATTCTACTTCGTTCCAACTCGGATTTCTCATACATTACTAATCCACGTTTCAACTTTATCTCTGCACAAAACATAAGAAGAAATAAATATATTATATAAAATAGAAGAAATTACACAATAAATGGGCGTTATCTTTAATAATACCTCATCTTTAACAAGTTATATTCCACTATGACTATGAAGTAGTAATTAATATAAAAAAGCGATACTCAAAAAAATATCAACAACTACACATTTTTACATACTCCAGAAAAACATTAATCAATACAAACCTGTTCTACCGTGAATTATTTATTACCCATGATGCATAGTTTCAGGATAATAATTCATGTTCTAAGTAAAGGTCGAGTAAAAATTATTAGTAACTGTATACCTCCGTAAGGTCATAGTAAAAGGTAGCCACTCAAATGATAAAATATATTTCTTCTGATTAAATAAAAAATAATTTTAATAATCTAATTTGTATATTACGTCGATCACATGTGTAGATTCCAACTGCACAAATATGTAATATATTATAAATTAATCACAGTTGTTTTAATTCAAATTCAGAACTAATGTTTTCTTACATATTTACTAGTCATTATACTAATAATTAGATCACCAGATCATTTTTCGCACTATAAGTAGTTCACTAACTTTGATGTATTTATCCAATCACACAAACTACACTATCCTGCCGGTATCTGGTCTACGAAAGGTTCCTCGGCTACCATTTCTTCACCGAACTGGTTGAGAAACTCCAGCACTACGCCGTTGGTCCAACCGAAACCTGTCTGCACCACGTATTCCCCTCCACCGCCATATTCTCCGGGTTGCTCCGCATCGTACTTTTCGAACATCTCGTCACTCTTTTTGTAGCCTTCATAATTGGCCCTCACCCATAGCTGAGCCAGTTCCCATGCCATGGCTTTTCCTTCGGGCAGGTCGGTATTCAGCAAGGCCTGCACCAGCACGGACTGCAGGGGAGGCCACGCGTTAGGGAAGTCCCACTGCTCACCCGTGCGGTCGACGGAGGCCGGAATCCCTCCCGGATATCTCATGGCCGAATTAGTTTTTAAATACTTGATCACTTTTAAAGAGTATTCGAGGTGGCTCCTAGTGTCTACAACCTTTGCCCAAAGCGGTGCCACATTCATCGGGTGAAAGTACTTTCTCTGTTCACCGCGTTCCATATTATAATCGTACCAAATGCCATCGTCTTCATTCCAAAGAAGACTGTCTATCGATTTTCTCCACTTCCTAGAAAGAAGCCACCATTTCTTCGCCGCTCGAGTATTTGAAAGCCGATTATGAAGATTTCCTATAGTTTCTAATGCGGCTGCATATATGGAATTGAGATCCACGGGAACAATCTTCCTGGTGTGAATGTCAGAAAGATTTCCCTTATTGGATCCGTCGGGTCGCACAAACCACCTGGAAGAGAAGTCCCATCCACTTTCCGCGGCACTCTTAATGTCCGTGAAAAATTCTTGGCGCTCTTCATCATTGGTGGTATTTAAATTATTCGCAGCTCGATAGTCTTCCGCGTACGACTCCGGTCGAGGCCCGGTGGACGGGGCGTTATATCTCAACATAACATACGTTTGACCATTCTTAACAATTTCTACTCTTTTTTTATCCATCCAATACTCCAACTCCCGCTCTAGAGTAGCGATGTTTTCTTTGAGCCACGTCAAATCTTGAGTAGCCGCTATATATTTAGCCACCATAGCTGTCAAGAGTGGCGGTTGACTCCTCTCCGTATAATAAACTCTGCTTCCATTCGGAACGTGACCAAATTTCTTCACCAGATACAGGAAGTTTTCAATCATACCCTTAGCGGTTTCTGTCATTCCGCTGATGATTATTCCCTCAATTATCCAAAATGAATCCCAGTAATAGATCTCTTTGAATCTTCCACCGGGAATAATAAATCCATTAGGAAGGGATATGAGACTATATCGATCGGGATTTTCAGCAACTTCCGGACTGATCTTTCGTGCGAGGATAGGCCAAATTCCAATCAGCTCTTTAGCGAACTGTCTCAAATTTGGATCATTGATTTTATCTAATAGCGGGGGTTCAGCATTAAAATCGGACGGGATCCACGGTAATAAATCCTCACCATAGACAAAATTTTCACTAACGAACAATTCCAATTGGTCCCGTGTGAGGTTTTTGTTCTGTTCGACGAGCTTATTAAAGTTTTTGAGGGTTTCGTTCTCGGACTTCAACATGTTAAGGTCCACGAAAGTCTTAGAGTCGTTGAAAATGCGCGCTATCTGCACCGCATGGAGCAGAGGCCCGGTACAGTACACATTACTGGAGCATGGCGGCAGGAGGCAGGAGGCTGGGCCCATCCAACCCACCAGCCCCACCAACCCCAACAGCCCCAACAATCGCGCCATATTTCTGAATGTATTTGTCCTTATCCTAGTCGACCTGTGGGACAGAAAGTGTAATTTAAGAATTCGCAGTAGAAATGTTTACGGCCTCATCGAGATAATATTATCGCACTTCCGCCGCTGAGCATTGTGCTCGACTTTTTTCCGATTCTTTAAAATATACAATTATATTCACCACAAATATATATCCGATCGAGAGTCGAGGCTGTATTACGATAATTTTATTTTTTGCCGCGGAAGCTGCTCACGATGAGCTGCAGAAGGATTGAAAAGACTCAGCGACAGATGTACCGGGCAGCGACGGACAGCCCAGAGCCAACTGAAGTGGGCTCCCTGTAGCCACTATATATATAAATATATGTGTACATATATTTACAATTACTAGGCTTGGATTAGTATCGGCGTACAATACTGACATATTGACCTTTGCTCTGAACTATTTCTCTGCAATTCTACTACAGAAAATTTTCTTCGCAAATTCTGTTTCAAATTTAAGATATGATTAAAATGGTCTTCTTAGCGAAAGTTAAGCATCATTATTTTATCTGCACCAGCTCTAAATAATTTGGATTTCAAACCATTATATCCTTAATTTTTTTACCCGGGATCTTCTCCGTCGGCAAGGACCTCTCCTGATGGCAATTTTTCCTTGCGTGATGAAAAAAATTTTCTGTTATTTTTATAGATGTGTCATGATATTATATAACAAATATTTTAATATATAGGTATCAATTGCTTTAACGATTTCATTCAATTAACGTGATATTCGAAAACCTTAAACGATAAAAATTATATCAATTTAAAAAATGATAAACCCTTTGTTTAGTCATTTTAAATAAATATAAAATTTCCGGTTCAAGCAAATATATTACCTAAATGTATTTTTCGACCGATATATTTTTTTTGTGTCTTTCAATAATCATAATTTAATTTTTTTTTTTTGTAGGAAGCAATCACTTAGTGGTTTGACATTAGATTAAATAAAACACAATCACTTTGTATGAAACAACGCATTTTTTACGCGCCAACTGGTTTCGCTTAGCTCAGGCTTCGTCAGATCGAATTTAAAACTAACAATAAATACAATAATAGTACTCTTATATACTTATACTCTTATACTCTTATATACTCTTACATAAAGAGGGAGATAGAATATAAAGTTTTATGTGAAATAGATAAAGAATATATCATATATACAGTTATACAAAACATCAAGGGAAACAGAATTCAAAATTATATGCGAGAGAGATAGAATACATATACAGTTGAAAGGGGCTAATGGATAAATTTATTAGATTATTAAGAATTATAGTTTTAAGACATTTCTAGAGCTATTCTTCACTCATGTGAATTCTTATCATTCCTTCGTATGAATAATAATTCGACAATTGAACAACAAGATGTCATAATCATTATTATTATAAATTAATATAATAGTCCAGATCTGATCACAGATACTGCGATTATTTGTACAATCCGTGACTTGTTGAAAGGAATATTGTCACAACATTTCAATGGCATTTTTAAAGCATTTTCAAGATCATAAAGTAGTCTTTAGTAAATGATTAAATAGTTAATATTACACGTGGAACATAAATACATAAAACATATAATATGTTTAGTGTACTAAAGATCTCCAGGCTCCAATGGCGTAAGATTTTTTTGGGGGACCCTATTGAACGGGGAACATTTTTTATTCTTTTTTGCTGGTGATTAGGTATGTAGGTGATAAATTCTGTTTTTATTATTTATTATATAATTTATTTATTATTATTTTATTATAATTATTACGTTTATTATTACATTTTAAAAAATTTAAACGTAATCGGTTGATGTGGCGAAATGATAAAGCGTTTCCGCGGACAGGAAAAGGTCCAGGTTCGAATCCCTGTATTAACCAAATATTTTACGATAAATAGATTTTTTCTGGATATTTTGGTAGTTATTTGTATTTAAAATACCACACAACTATGTTCTGTTTGTATTTAAAATACCACACAACTATGTTCTGTGGTATTTTAAATACAAACAGTATTTAAAATACCACAGAACATGTAAAATTTATTTTAATTGTATTTAAAATACCACACAACTATGTTCTGAAATTGTTACACTTCACAATAAAATGTGTTTTAATAAAAATAAGAACTTTGGTATTATTTTCAAGAAAGAAACATTAATACAATTTTTCAGTTTGCGTGGAATAAAGCCAAATTTAATATTTGATATTATAATACAAATTAATTGTATCAATAAGAAAAATATACAGATAAAATCAATTTATCAAAAAAAAATATTTTTGTTGCCATTAATTTGTTTTAAAATATCACAGAACTGTGTACTGAAAAACTACAACTCCGCAATAATAATGTGATCTACTTTAAAATATTTTGTTAATTTCAAGAAAATAAGAAAGGAATACGGTTTTTAAGTCAAGTATGTATTTTTAATTAAACGATTATCTTTTTTTTTTTAAATAATTACCGTAGGAATACATAAAGTCTTGTTAAAAACGCGTATTTAAATTGTGTCCTAGGATGGACACGAAAAACGTTCATAAGACGGTTTCGTAATACAAAAGTTGTTTACATAATTAAGTTCTCTATGAATATCAAAAAAATAAAATTTGATTAAATCTTCACATTATTATATATATTGCTGAATAAAGCGAAAAGCCTACTGCACCTATTTTTACTACACACGTGTAATTTTTCATTTAAAATTTCTGACAATATAAATGACCTGGTTTATTTTTCTTTTGTTTATTTTGCATTTATTGGAATAATAATAATTTTATTTTTTTGATTCATAGTACAGTACAGTGTATTATTTTTAGTTAGTTATGACATCCTGAAGAAGGAAAAGTGTTTTCCGAAACCGGTAGATGTTTTTCAAACTCAATTGTGGTTAATAAAACTAAGATAATAAATAAAAAATATGAATCTTAACCACCAAGTTAATATTGCTAATTTTAAAAGTATTATTATTATACTGTTATAATCAGATAATCTTTGCAGCAAAGTAAGACATATATTTCGGTATCCTGCGTGTTACACTAGTATTTTATAGTGTTAAAAAAAGTGTAGTGTTCAATGTACAAATAAATATACATAAAGATTAAATAAATGCGATTAGATAGCATATAAATACATTGCAAAACTTAAAGTTACCAAATGCATTATTCAATTATTATTACATACAAATATTTATAGATAGCACATATGTAAAAAGAGTAAAACACAAATGCATTTAGATAGCATATAAATACAATGTTCAATGCATATAAAAATATTATATAAAGAGTAAAACAGGATACAATTAATATCATATAAATATAAAGTAAATGCAATGTTCCATTTATAAAAAAAATAAAAAGTAAGAGTAAATAAATAAATAATGTACAAATATAAAGTAAAAGTGTATAAAATAAATTAGTAACATGCAAATATGAAGTAAACTTATGTAAAATTGTAATGCTCAATATAAAACGATTGAAAAAGTTCAGTTAAATAGCATACTAACACAACTACAAATGCAATATTTAATGTATAGGCACTATTGTAGCAGTTTGAATCTCAAGTTTGGACTTTTTAAAAGTTTTTGGGCGTAATTTTTCCCCATTTCGTGGAGCCAAAATTGCACTTTTCTTTAAAAATATATAAAACTATGGTTGTAATTTTTCACGTCTGCATTTAGACTGTTGTGTATTTTTGGTGCTAGAAACAAATGGAATCCTTGTGCAAAGGTTTTGTTTAATATTGGCACGAGATAGTGACAGTTAGCCTGTGTCCTTGTTAAGTGAGGATGCGTTATTTGCTGATGATATTGTTTATGTGGGTAAATTTTTTTAGTGTACCAAGTATGTACATTTAACGGATATCTAGGACGTGACATTCTTTGAAGAGTTCATTTAAAGAATGGCAAAAGGGCTTCTTATGACCATTTTTTACCTTTTACCTTTTACCATTTCTTATGACCATAAACCATTTTTTGGGCTTTACTTACTGAGTCTAAAATATTACTAGCTGCAACACCCCAACTGACAATCGCGTAGTTAAGTAGTGAGTGACACAATGTAAGTATACAATTCTTCACAAGATGTACCGAGTCCTTTTTTGACTTTCCTAAAAAAATAGACAAGCTTTCTTATTCGCCTCGTGAGATACTGGATATATTTTTTCCAGTTCGGGTGTTGGTCAATTTGTAATCCTAAGTAGCATATACTTTCCATTGTCTGTAGTTGAGTGCAGCCACAAGGTTTATTTTTCGATTGACATGTATGAACCACCATGTATATACATTATATTTGCACATTATTATCAAAAATATATGTATTTTTGAGTTTCTTTAAGTTTTTCTCATCAAGTAATATCTATCTTGCCAATTATCAATCAATATCTTCAACATATTTAGTCCCTCATCCTATGAATGTACTATTTTATCCGTTAAGTTTTGTTAAAAAAATAAAACACATCGTTACTTCTCTCAGAAGTAAAATTTTACCTTTAATTTGCAATTTTTTTTATTTACTACGAGATGTAAAATGAAAGAGTACCAAATACCATCCCTTGGGGGACTCCAAATTGTCTCGTTTGAATTTCACTGAGAATATAATCGACTTTCACAAATTGGTTTCTACAATGAAGGTTACTTTAAATCCGAGGATTAACTCTACCGATGATACCCATATCATTTACTTCATGTATAATAAATTATTTATTAGTCAAAATCCAATCAACCTCAAAAATCTATTATCCAATTAACCATTTCATTAAAAGTTATAGAAATAAACAAAACCTAAACATTTCGTGGCATTTATTTGTCGCACTTGCAGCAACCATTTTCTAAAGTTAATTATGCTAATTCGTAATTATTTAAAAGTTGTACAAAATATTTTTCTTTTACAATTTTTACTATGAAAATGATGAACTTCAGAAACATAAACGCCACATTGTTTGTTGGCATGCTTGATGACTAATTTTCGCGTACATTCACAAATATTCCGCAAGGCGGAACATTAAAATATTAAATTATCGTTAAAGATTTACGAAATAAATTTATATCTCCTAGAAACCTCGTCTACGCGCTTTTAAAATCAATTTATAGTTTTTAAGGTTCATATGCGTGCAGAATTCAAATTATTTTTTCCCGCGCTATTGTTTTCACAACTGTCGACATTTTTAAGATCGAAATTTCAAAAAGATTTTTCGTTTTCAATAAATGTTTATTTACAGCTTTTGAAATGATTAATACTTGAGACAAATAATGTCAGTCGTAACTTTTAATATTAACTACGCCCTTTTCTAATATACAAATAGTTATCGTATTTTCTTAACTCTTATGGAAATATTCATTTCTAGGAATGATTTTTTTAATGTTACCAATTCTTAAATGATTTTATTAAAAGCGGGACCAAATTTATCAATTTATTTGCATATATTATATATTATAATAATCTCAAATTCTTTTTCAGGCAGGCATAAAAACGTTTACATTGTTCTGGGTCGATAGGTCTTCTGTTTTCATTACAATTTCTATTTATTTTTCTAGACAAATTTGTATCTTACTTATTTATAAGATATTCTTTCAAATAATTACATTTCGTTGTTTTTTTTCTTTAAATTATTATATTTGTTTAATGTATGAATATGAATAATATTATACTCATAACTATGAAATTACCGCTTCAAATAATCAATTAGGTAACATTTTAAGTCAATCTATGCATAAAACGATATGCGAAAATATATATACATTTTATTTACAAGTTACATACTAATATACAGTACAGTATGTACGCAAGTACATTAGCACATGGTTAATAATGAAACAATTTGTATCTGAATTATATACCTCAGGTGTATATTAAAATGTTACCGAAGAAGTAGAGAGATAGCAATGTAAGATCAGTTCATTTTGTGGTTTTATGGAGGTCTATCGTATTTATAATCTGCACGCACCCTGCATATACTTGAGTACAAAACAGGGCTCTCATCAACCTTAAAATCAGTCTGGTACCGACCGGAAAATAGACAACAATATAATGTGCCGCAAAGGAACTCGACATTAACCAACGCTTCACGTTGTAGAACATTTACTACTTATACTTGTATCCTTTACTGTGTTTCGTGTTTCATCAATAAATATCGATCTATTGTAAGTAGTCTTTCATTATTCATCTCTCTCTGGTCAATAACTCGCGCACGCACACTCCGCCTTATAATTCAAACGAACAGGTAAACGCCCGATGTAAATTTATTTGGGGGTACACGGACGCTCACAAATAACCTTCTGACATCTCATAACCGATCTTATCTACATATTAAACACTTTATCATTTCTTTCCTCAAAATTTTATATACTCGTACACGCAGTAGCGTAGCTACCGTCTGAGCAGCCTGGGGAACTGCTCGGAACCGAAATCAATCGGAATCGCTAAGAAAAACTAAAAAGAGAAATGTCCTAGTTTTATAATTTTGAATTCCTGATAATGAACTAGGTACCAAAAAGTAACATTGTTAAATGACGATGCCAAGTCTATTATTAATTTTTTTTTAGTAATCTCTAATTTTAGTAATGTTTTTTTATTATCCTCAATATCAGTAATATAAAAAACTTGATATTGAAGAAAAAAAATGTTTTAAAGCCTTAATTGTTCGAACAGCTTGATAATATGTGGCATAGTGGTTGGGATTTTGCACCTCGTTCCAGGACATCAACAGGATAATCCTATTTACATAGCACAAGCGTATAGCTTTGTTTGAAAATAGTAAAAATATTGATGTGACATGTATTCCGTGTACACATCTCTACTTAAAAAATAATAATTCAAATCACCTCCAACGAGGAAAAATAGTATTAAAATGAAATTACTAAAAGATACTACGGGCCTGGCATACACTCCCGGCAATTTGTTGCTACGCCACTGCATACACGTGACCAGAATTTTCTTCTTCATTGACCTTATTCTCAATAACTGGTTACTTTGCGAAAGCTACTCCTTTTGAATATAAATATCCATCATCTTCATAATCTTTATTCTTCTTTTCTATGGTTAAATTGTTTGCTGTTTTAAATTGTTTATTCCAAGATTTAAATATCAAAGCACAACCTGTCGACACGAACAACACTGACACCGACGGCAGCAGCCCAGCGAGGGAGGCGCCAGGCGCCAGGCATCGCTCGAGCACCCTGGTGGTGAGTTGTACTATGCCGAGTTAACCGAGCCGCGAACCAGCCGTAATTCCGATTTTGATAATTTTATTCCGAAGACTATGTTGCACGCCGGGAGATTTCGTTCATTTACATATTGTAATTTAATGGAAATTTATTACGTCCGTCTTCATAGATAATTTTCTCAAGCTAGAAATTTAATTTTGAATAATTTTGTTTCGTTAATTTTACTGTAACAGGTGGTAAAATTATAAAACGCGTAATTTTATTTTTTAAATTTATTTCCACGAAAAATTAGCTAAAAATTTAGAGATCTCGGGTTATATTCCTAAGGGGATACATTTTAAAAATTCTTCCCTGAGTAATTGGTTTTAAATGAAAATAGCTTCAATACATTGCCTCAGCTGTAGTGGATTTCTTGAAAAATAAATTAATTCTTGTTTTACATCTTGTACCACGAAAGTAAATTTAATTTACTATGTTAAACATTAGTTTAATTTGATGGCAATTTTTTTTCTCGCTAATGCATCTGAAATAATAATTCAATACAAATTAAATGTATCAATTAGAAAGATATACGGGAAAATACAATTTATTGAAAAATATTTTTGTTGCTAACGGGATTCAAACTTGGAACCTTTCATATTGAGAGAAACGCGTTAACCGATTACATCACACTAACATAATAAGTTGACGACAAATTTTCAAACTTATATGCGGCAGTTCTTTCAAATTGATTATTTTTATTCCAAATTAAAAATCTATCACCTTTTATTTCGATAATCTCAAATACCTAATTAATTTAATTTGTATTAAAATACCACAGAACTGTGTTCTGAAAAAACTGCAACTTCATAATAATAATGTCTCCTTAATAATTGAAATAGTAATTCTTTGGGTAAACAGATCGAGTTATATTTGCAACGAGAACGGAATGTTTTCATTTTAAAAATAAATCGCTCCCTGAATCGGCCGCCCGCGCCCCGCACAACTTAGGGGCAATATTTTGTTAGGCCGGCATTTTGAAATTTGCTCAAGGGCGGCTTTTTACCAAAAGACATTCTGGACACTACTGTTGACTACATATTACTGCTTTATTGGGAAATAACTATAATGTTATTTATTACATTTGTTTTCTTGTATTGTTTACGCCTAGATTATTTTTATTACACACTATTATCGTTTCGCCGATGATGCAGTACTAATGGCGAATAATGAACAAGAACTATAAAATCTGGTGAGTAGAACGTACGATGTATGCAAGGAAAGCGACCTCATGATGAATGTTAAAAAGTTGAAAGTGATGGTATTCGAAAAGGAGGAAAGCAAGACAACGTGCAAAATACTTGTAGGTAATGAATGTTTGGAACAAGTAGATGAGTTTGTATATTTGGGAAGTATGTTTGATAGAATTGGAAACGCTGAGAATAATATCGAAAGGAGGGTGAATGTGCAGGAAATAAAGTGATCGGCACTTTGAATGAAATTATATCTAACGGGAATTTGTCAACCGAGGCAAGACTAGCGGTGCACAATGGAATCCTGGTACCGACACTGATGTATGGAAGTGGCAGAAAAGGAATGAAAGTAGACTGAATGCACTGGAAATGAGATCACTCAGGCGTATTTGTGGTAAATCTATTTATGACAGAGTAAAGAATGAAGAAATACGGAAATAATGTAAAGCTGATGTCAGTATAGTGAGTATGATTAAGAAAGGATCACTAAGGTAGTTTGGTCATATGGAACGGATGAATAAGGAGAGAATGGTTAGAAAGATATATGACGCAAGGTTTGATGGAACCAGAAATAGACGACATCCGCGTAAGACTTGGCACGGCCAGGTAAACCAGATAATGGAGGATGGTTCTGTTAGAAGCCTCAACAATCGGCGAGCTTATATGAGAAGATGTATCAGGACAAAAGAGTGTGGCGCTCTATCCTCTCTGCCTACCCCTGCGGGGAAACGGTGTGATGGTAAGTAAGTAAGTAAGTTATCGTTTTGCAAGTTGGGATTTTGTTTTTCAATTTTTATAAAATAAGACTAATTTTTCAGCCGCGAGCAGACGCCTGATCCGCCTGTGCGTAACGCCGGCGCTGGGATGCATGATTATAAAATAAGACTAATTCTACAGCCGCGGGCAGACGCCTGATTCTCCTCTACGTAACGCCGGCGTTGGGATACATGATTATAAAATAAGACTAATTTTACAGCCGCGGGTAGACGCCTGATCCGCCTGTGCATAACGCCGGTGCTAGGATACATGATTTATATAATAAATCTAATTTTACAGCCGCGGGCAGACGCCTGATCCGCCTGTGCGTAACGCCGGCGCTGGGATACATGATTATATATATTTTATTTTTCGGTAAAGTTTATCGGTGCACTTATCAGTAGTGGTTGGGTTTGTTCGGATATCGTTGTGGTATATTTTTTTCTTTTTCCTTAGTTTAAGAATGTAAAATCTTTAATTTAATTCAAATTAAACAAAACTACGCTGTGCGATAAATGTTTTCGGTTAGCCTGTCCGAAACTGTCACCAGATGCGCGCGGAATTTCGCTAGCCGCAGAAACCAAATGCAGCAAAATAATAGCTTAGAATAATAATAACAACAGTCCTTTGATATATTATGAAACTTAATATTTTTTAAATTTCAAAAGTTTAAACACGCTTTTCATGAATATGTTTGTTGTATATATAAATTCAAAATTTTTAAATAAACATTCATTTTGCTAGTCTTCTTTTATACAGCGATAAGAGATACGCCTAGTTTGGATAGCCTAGTGATCAAGGGTTCGTAGGACAAAAAATACATACTAAGAATATTATTACGGCATGTACTCCGTGTAAACATTTTTATTTTAAATACATTTATTTACATATGTGAGACCATCCCTATAAAGTTGTTGTGTAAATCGTTTGAATGTTGTATATCTTTCTAAGCATCGAATTGTATATTTAACAACCATAAAAAACAAATAAATATACTATTACACACAATTTTTATCTAATCTTACCCGCAACAATACTGTATATAATCCAAGATGGCCGACGTTCCGTCTATATATCAACCTATTTGTAAAAACCGATATACAATATTGTTGCAGGGGGGACGAAAAATATTATTTTTTGAATTTTTTACAAAATCATGTTAAGCTTTAAGTCTACATATTTCGAAATTTGTGATATTTTTCAATTTCTTTGCTTCGAGCCCTAAATCATCAAACGAAATACAGTCTAACCATTTGAAATTGGATGACGTTTATATATCAATATATATTTCAATTAATTTAAAAAATCACATAAATAAGATTTTTTTGAAATGCTTATATCTGTGACACGGTTGAGATTAGGCACATATTCCATGAACATTTTCGACAGGTAATCCACTCATAAAAAATATTGTGGACTAGGTCTGTTAATTCTGTATATCAACGTGGCACAACTTTAAAAACAGTCAGCTTGCCGGTAGGAGACTTATTTTTATTTTGGAACACTCCGCATACAACACGAGTGACACGTTCATAATTCAATTGTGATTTTAATGATAGGTTGACAAAGCAATTCGTATAATATGATTATAGATAGGTATCTACTGGAATGTTTAATGACACAATCGTGCGTCACATCGATTCAAAGCTAAATTGTTCACCCGGATTTTACTGTCGAATGATATTCATTGTCATATTGACGTGTGCGCTCGTGGCAGCTTTTACAATAATCCCATTTTATAACCGGATTTCTATTCTCAGTTTAATAAAATATTTTTATATGTTATATAAATAAGTAGTTGGCTTTGATAATTCAATCAAACATTTGTGATATGCGGCGCAGGAGGCACGCAGGATAATACGAATGCGAAAGAGAGAAATGAGCGAGTTGGTGCTGAATACAGCTTTATCGTGGGTGATAATAATTCCATCAGAAGATGTTTATTTAATTTGGACAGCAACAATAAACAGGTGTCATTCATTTGGATTCCTGCACTTAACGGATTTCATGGAAATAAATATGATTATAAACTAGTCAAGGAGGTCACTCTTTTTGGAGTTTTCCCTCATCAATTCCATATCCCGATGAATGACAGACTTAATATGGTAAAAAAATGTACGAATTCTATTTGGACTACACAATGGATGGATTCAAATAATAAGAGTAATCAGATTAAAATAATTCAAAGATCTATTCCCCGCACTCCCTGGTTCTCCAAAAGGAAAGTCTCCAAAATAACAATATCAAATATCTCTAGAATGAGAACTGGGCATTGCCAGGTAGCCTCACATTTATTCAAATTGAACTTAATAGATTCCCCAATCTGTGAGTGTGGCGCCGAGGAGGAAACCCTTGACCATATCTTTTTTGCCTATCCATTGCGGATCACAGGTTTTTTTACAGTAATCTCCTTAATGGTAATTTTCAACTCCCGGTTAACTTGTGTCATGTTCTTTCCCTTAACTCGCCACATTTAATATATATATAATAACAAACTTTTTGAACGACGTAATATAATATTTCCAATTCTATAATATTATTGTACTTTTTACTATAAAATAAAGTTTTAACTTGTTTAATGGCACAAATCATTCTTGAAGGATGGATTGCCTATTTAAAAGAAGAAGAAGAAGGGTGATGATAAAGCTGTGTTCAGTCATGATATTCTATGAAGAAATAAGGAATACTAGTGTTTGTTTTAATAATGATTTTTATTTTTAATTTTGAAAATTTTGAATAACTTATGTTTATTTTACACCTCGAGGAGTTTAATAAGACGATTTGAATATAATTTATTTTATCCAAATCGGACTACAAACAGCGAAGTTATTAGAGATGAAACGTTTTGCCATTAAACTCGCAGTCACTCCGTTGTTTGTTTGTATAATGTTTCACATTCAAATTGACTGATTCTATAACTTAGAAGAAATATTTTTATTGTGATTAAGATGGGTATTAAATTTATGATTTACATGTTTCATATTTAATGTACATAGATACGTCGCCTCTAAAAAAAGTATTTTCATTAAAATCTGCATAGAAAATACGATTTGATCTTGGCATTTATTTACTTTAGGAACTGTTTATTATTAGAAATTATTTATAAATAATATGATATTATACAAAGTGCTTACCTGTATTTTAAAAGCTTTTCCAATGTCTTCGGCAAATTTACGTGCTTAAATAATGTACATCTCACAATATAAAAGGTAATATTGAAATCTGGCTGTCAAGTATAATACTTTCTTCCGTTAAAAGTATTTTACGAAATAATTATGTGACACATTGTTATGTTAAGTATACAAAAGAATTCGGTTTGCTCGATGCCGTGGCAACTTTTAAATGTCAAAATGATTAATAATATTTGAGTATCCACTACCGAATAGTTGTTACCGATAGCAATCGAGAAATGACTAATGGGAATACAATTATGAAACTTGGCATAACCTGATAATTTAGCAAGATCTAAATATTGAAACATATTTTCAAAACAGAAAATTCAATATAAGTTATAATATAAGAGGGTACTTTCATTTTTACAATTTGAAATTTAAAACACACTCTTTCAAACCGAGACTAATAGTTAAACTACTTATTATATCTTAAATACTAAATTAATGTATATATTTATAATTAATACATTAATTTAGTATTTAAAATATCACAGACCGTCTGTTCTGAATAATTACAACTTCACAATAAGAATCTGTTTTCCTTAATACTTATTATATCACCTAAATACTATAGGATGTTATTTATTCCGTAAAGCTACACAAAAAGGAAGGTTTTGATAGAATAAAACAATATAAAATGGTTGATTTTTTGCATTTAAGACAAGTTGTCCGAATAAAACTCAATTCTATTAATTTTCAATTTTTAACTATTAATTTTGAACATTTTGTTAATTTCTATATACATATATGTCACCGTAATATTGATTGAAGATTATAAGAAAATATATTTCTTATATGCGAGAATTTTCCATATTAAGGCTATTTTGTGGCACAGTGAAAATGAATTTAATGGTCGCGATCTTTCTTACAATGTCTGGCAAATAATATTCAGTTTATTAGTTTTACAGTAGTGTGAAGGTTCTATCTAAGTTAAGGTTTTTTTTTTTAAATCTAATGTAGTGTATAACTTCTGATATAAATGAATAATAAAAATCTATATTTTCGTAAAAAACGCGAAAAGATTAATTAATTAAGATAATTTATTCTTTCAATTCATTTTAGATGTTTACCTCTGCTTGGTTCTCCCGTCAATGGCTTGACCTTAATAACGGCTTTTTATTTTTCTTTTCTTTTCACACTGAATCTTAATTTGTCTTTATAGGAATATAAATGACATTAATAGATCTGAAGATAATGTTTCATTAAAATAAATAATAACTTACTGAAGATTCTATTAAAGCTCTTGAATTTCCTTAAAAATACAAATTACAATTCATACTTAGACACGTAACTCTCTTATGACCCTTATCCGGGAATGCGATTTTCGTCTCCAGACAATCTCTAGCATACGGATGTTGCTCCCATGAGATTCTTTAGAGACAATTATCGGCTTTCGTAGTTCCCGTGTACACACTATGTCTTCATTCAGGGTGTTGTGCCTCACTTCGCGCTTCAGTTGTCAGTTGAGTGATTTTTAATTTCCCTGCTAGCAGTAAAAACTTTTTGTAATTTAATATATTAATGATAATGTTAATTATATTAATGATAATGTTTGCTGAATTATGTTGTAGAGATCTATGGTGATTTTAGATGATGTTTGTGAACATACATATATCGAATATTACTGTCTTGAACGTCGTATATACTGGTTTGAGTTTTTGTCTTTTTCTACCAATCCCAGGCTCTGAATTTATCTCCAAATCAAAAACTCAACACGTGTACGCGGTATTGAGATATGTCTCATCTAAATATCTGAGATTATTTCATAGTGTTTCCTTCCGTGGTCACAGGACTTTGTAATTTGAAAACAGTAAGTTTGTTTATTTGTTTCAAATTTAGAAAATATTTACGTTATATACTAATTAAATGTATTAATTATAAATATATACATATAAAATCAATTTTATCGGAAAATATTGTTATTGCGCTAACGGAATACAAACCTGGACTTCTTTTTCTAATCCGAGGAAGGTGCATTACCAAATATACAACAGCGCTAGTAATTTTGACGACAAATTTTCTAACTTATATGTTACACTTTTTCAAATGAATACATCTGTCGTTCCATTATTTTAAAACCATCTACATTGTTTTTACGGGATCTCAAATACCTTTAAATAAACCAATAGTAGGCGCCAGAATAAACAATTCATTTTTTATTAAATTTTGGACACACTGATACAGCTTATATATTATTAAAGAGAACACATTCTTATTGTGAAGTTGTAATTATTCAGAACATAGGTCTGATATGTTTTAAATACTAATTAAATGTATTAATTATAAATATATATATATAAAATCAATTTTATCGACAAATATTATTATTGGGAGTACTTACATTTTACGATACACAGAATCAAATCTTTCGACTCTCAGTTCCGAAGAGTATCATTCTATCAACTTCGTTCTTCGCACATAATTATAATTCACAAAATCCAAATATATTAATATATTCCCAAATCCAACAGAATCGGGAATTTGAGCATCAATACAATCAAAAATGAATAGCTGCAATTCAAACACAAAAAATTTCAATTTATTTAAAGTTTTTAAATAAAATTTCGTACATACACGTGAAATAGTGAGGTAGAATAGAATAGGTATAAACAAATCATTGTTTCTTAGAAACCTATAATACAATACAATATAATTCATGTATTCTTATCGTCAGTAACACGTTAGATCTCCGCAGTCGATTAGGTAACTAGTATGCGGTTATTATAATAATTCTGTGCTCGACAGACATGTAGTTATTTTTTACAAATTCAAGAAAACATTACATATTCCTGTTATGATAAAAACGGTAGCATTGTTAATTATTATCACCCATTATAATACTAAAACCTTGTTATATTTAACAGGAGCGTAAATATACGGAAGCAATGCGCACCTCCGTTAAGTCGAATAAAAGATGATCACTCGGATAAGTTAACATTTAAAATTAAATTATATATCACATATGTAATGTATTTTTTTTTTATTATTTTAGTTTTATTAACCACAATTGAGTTTAAAAAACATCTACCGGTTTCGGAAAACACGTTTTCCTTCTTCAGGATATGTCAAAACTAACTAAAAATATAGCATTGTTTTTCTATTTATCCAGAATCTATTTTTAAATTTTTTAAAAAAACAACAATTATTTAAAAAATAAATTTCGTACCTAACTCAAATTGCTGCTCAATACAAATTTAGTCGAATAATTTTTAGGAAAAAATTTTAGAATAGGACTCGTAGTTAAATTTAGTTGGCTGTTTAGAATTTCCTGATTACTTTTACATGCTTTATTTATCTCCAACGATTCCAAATTATTTAATTTGTGACCTACACCGTTTATATGCAAAATTGACAATCCCAATTTTTTATCAAAACCATGACTATTTTCTATCAAATGATTAGCAAATTCTCAAAAACTCAATTGTGGTTAATAAAACTAAGATAATAAATAAAAAATATGAATTTTAACCACCAAGTTAATATTGCTAATTTTAAAAGTATTATACATATATAATGTGTATCTTCCAACTGGTATGATTAATTATTATAAATATATACAGTTCATTTAATACTAACAATTGGATAAATTACTTTTTGCGTTACGACTCATTAACTTTGGTGTATTTGTATTATCACATTATATTTTGCCGCTTTCTAAGGGTTACTCGGCTTTAAGTTCCTGCCCGAACTGGTTGAGCATCTCCAGCACGACACCGTTAGTCCAGCCAAACCCGCTCTGGACCACGTATTCTCCGCCACCTCCAAACTCTCCAGGCTGCTCGGCATCATACTTTTCAAACATCTCCTCGCTCTTCTTGTACCCTTTGTAGTTGGCCCTCACCCACAGCTGAGCCAGTTCACGCGCCATTTCCTTCCCCTCGGGAAGGTTGGTGTTCACCAAGGCCTGCACCAGGATGGACTGCAGGGGAGGCCACGCGTTGGGGAAGTCCCATTGCTCCCCCGTGCGATCGAGAGAAGTCGGGATTCCTCCCGGATAGCCCATGGCAGGATTGCTTTTCAAATATTTTATCACTTTCGTGGAGTGCTCCAGATGAATCTTACTATCCACAACCTTTGCCCAAAGGGGTGCCACATTCGTTGGGTAAAAGTACCTCCTGTGTTCTCCGCGTTCAATATTGTAATCGTACCAGATTCCATCTTCCGCATTCCAGAGTACCTCGTCTATCGATATCTTCCATAATTTGGAAAGTGCCCACCACTTTTTCGCTGCTCTAAAATTTGCTAGTCGATTATGAAGGTTTCCCACGGATTCTAATGCAGACGCGTACATCGAATTTAGATCCACGGGAACAATCTTCCTGGTGTGTATGTCAGAAAGGTTTCCCTCATTGGATCCGTCGGGTCGCACAAACCACCTAGAAGAGAAGTCCCAGCCGCTTTCTGCAGCACTCTTAATGTCTGTGAAAAATTCTTGGCGCTCTTCATCGGTATTCAAATTTTTCGCAGCCAGATAGTCTTCCGCATAGGATTCAGGCCGAGGTCCGGTGGACGGGGCGTTATATCTCAACATAACGTATTTTTGGCCATTCTTAACTATTTCTACACTTTTCTTATGCATCCAATATTCTAATTCTTGTTCTAAAGTAGCGATGTTTTCTTTGAGCCACGTCAAATCATCAGTCGCTGCGATATATTTGGACACAATAGCTGTCAAGAGCGGCGGTTGACTTCTCTCCGTATAATAAACTCTGCTTCCATTCGGAATGTGGCCAAACTTCTTCACCAGATACAGGAAGTTTTCAATCATACCCTTGGCTGTTTCTGTCATCCCGCTGATGATTATTCCCTCAATTATCCAAAATGAATCCCAGTAATAGATCTCTTTGAATCTTCCACCTGGAATAATGAACCCGTTTGGAAGAGATACGAGACTGTACCGATCAGGATTTTCGGCCACTTCCGGGCTGACCTTGCGAGCGAGAGTAGGCCAAATGGCGATTAATTCCTTAGCGAATTGTTTGAAGGTCGGATCAAGTATTTTGGCCAACACGGGCGGTTCGGCAATGAAATCGGACGGGGTCCACGGCATCAACTCCTTGCCTTCGATGAAATGTTCCTTGACGAACAATTCCACTTGATCCCGCGTGAGGTTTTCATTTTGGAGAGTGAGCTTCTTAAAATTTTCGAGGGTTTCGTTCTCGGACTTGAGCATCTTAAGATCGACGAAGGTCTTGGAGTCGACGAAGATGCGCGCTGTCTGCACAGCGTGGAGAAGCGGACCGGTGCAGTAGATATTGCTGGAACAGGGTGGCGGAAAGGCGGCCGAGGAGGCTTGGATCACGCACGTAGAGACCAGCCCCACCAGGTTCAGCAGATTCGACAGGCGCGCCATTTGCCTGGTATGACGCTCTGCTTGACCCGTTGATCGACCTGCGGGAAAAGAAACGACATCATTTATTTATTATTAAATTAATTATAAAAACATGTATCATTATAAGTACAAATTTATTCACCATAGTGAGTACAATACAGTAAAGTACACAGAATGGCTAAAATACCTTAATCAATTACACCTTTAATTCAAATTAATTGTATGACTTAGAAAAATATTCAGATGAAATCAATTTATTGAAAAATTGTCGTTATCTTACTATGGTGCCGTAGTGTAATAAGTCAGTGCACTTCTTCTGATAGGAAGGATTCCTGGTTCGAGTCTGGGCAGCAACAAAAATTTTTTTTCGATAAATTGATTTCATCTGTAGATATATCTTTCTAATTGATACATTTAATTTATATTAAAATATCACAGAACTATGTTCTGAATAACTACAACTTCACAACAATAATATCTACAGTTCAAAATATCACACATCACTCTTATATTTAACCATTGAACATCTGAATTTATCTACAAGATCAAAATCGTTCCCAAGTTTATGAAGTCTTTGTGTGGGTGTATTACTACAAAAAATTGTATATGAAGCATTTACATGAAACAGCGCCAGCGACCTCGTACTTCGCGCGGGAAGATGGTATAAAATCAATTCAGTTAAATTATGGGCATCCTGTATACCATTTACTATTTAAAATAAAAAAATAAAAAATCACTCAAAGTTCTTCTACAAGACAAGTTAGTTAAATTAAAAGTGCTCATTATAAAGTCATAATTCATTCGTGCAACGGGTATACACAGTTTGAAGTTAATGAAACCTTAAAAAAATACGTAGAATCCTTTCTAATTTATGTACTTTGTAGAACAGAGACCAAATTGTCGTCACGAATATCATTTAAAAACTACGAAACACAAATAAAATAATCACGACGAATTGTATTCTATTGCAGCCAGTGTGATGTTTAAAAGTTTCCACAAATATAAATTATTATTTATTATTATAACAAATATTACTAAATAACAGACCGAGGAGGGCGGGAAGACAGTGGCTCGTCTCTCCCTCCCGAGTGAGCACTGGTTGCGATCAGCTGTTTGTTCTAGGGCTAGAGAAACGTCGCGAGCACCGGGCGGCGACGAGCAGCCTAGAGCCAACTGAAGCGCACTCCCCGCGTCTACTATATATGAACGGTGACCGGTGTTGACGCGAGCATACATTACCGACACAGTGACCTCACAGCTCCCATGTGCGCTGCAATTCTACTAATTCTACAAACAAAATATCAAACTCGATAATGTCGCGACTTTCCCTTTTCACTTTGTCCAAACCATAAACTACTAAAATATATTTTAGTGTTGTATTTTTTGTTTATTAAATACTTACTTACCATCACACCGTTTCCCCGCGGGGGTAGGCAGAGAGGATAAAGCTCCACACTTCTCTGTCCTGACACACAATTCTCGCCCCGTCCACATTCATACATCTTCTCATACAATCTCGCCGGTTATTATGACTTCCAATAGGACCATCCTCCATTATCTGGTTTACCTGGTCGCGCTAAGTCTTTCGTGGGCGTCATCTATTTCTGGTGCCATCAACACTTGCGTCATATATTTTCCTTACCATTCTCTCCTCATTCACCCGTTCAAGGGTAAATGATCCTTTCTTAATTTTACTCACTATACTAACATCAGCTTTACATTCTTTCCTTATTTCTTCATTCTTCTTCTGTTTTCGTTCCTCTTCTGCCAGCTCCAGGCCTCACTTGCATACATCAGTGTCGGTACCAGAACTCCCTTATGCACTCCTAGTCTTGTCTCGGTTGACAAATCGCCGTTAGATATAATTCCATTCAAAGCGCCGTTCACTTTATTCCCTGCAGTTACCCTCCTTTCGATATCATTCTCAGCCTTTCCATTTCTATCAAACATACTTCCCAAATACATAAACTCATCTACTTGTTCCAAACATTCATTACCTACAAGTATTTTGCACGGTGTCTCGCTTTCCTTCTTCTCGAATATCATCACTTTCGACATGTTAACATTCATAATAAGGTCGTTCACCTTGCATATATCGTACATTCTACTCACCAGATTCTGTAGTTCTTGTTCATTATTCGCCATTAGTACCGCATCATCGGCGTACAATAAAATCGCCCATTTTTGCTCCTACATTCATACATTCCAGATCTTTCACACAATTATCCATATATAAATTGAACAGCCATGGAGACATTACACAATCCTGCTTGACACCCTTTGTAATATCAAACCATGGTGTGAATGTTCCATTGATTCAGCTAAATTTCTCTTTATTGAACAATTGAACATTAAAAAAAATATATATATATATATATATATATGTTTTTTGTATTTGATAACCTGACTACATCCGGTTGGTACTCAAATAATGCATTCTCTTCAGCTGTTCTGTTTTTCATACAATTCTCACCGTGCATCACCTGGCGAGTACAAAATACAGAATTACCCTCTATTTAATTCTGATCACTATCAGAGCGATAATTTTAAAGGCATAATTTGCCTCTTCTAACAGCATTATGGCAGTTTATGATATTTAAATTTATTTATAATGTATATGCTAATGCACCATATTTAATTAATGTAGCATTTACCTACTTGTACGGTTAAAAACTGCGGTTAACATTTGTATCAATTTCTCGGCTGCTCAACAGGCAATAATAATATCGGATAATTTGTATAGCGCTATTTTCGTTTTCAAGGGCACTTTACACATAAACTGTTTATAGTTACATTATCTTTGTTTTTAAAATTAAAAATTGTTATTTTCACTTATGGAAATAATTTTTTGAAAAAGTACGTTTTTAGTTTCTTCTTAAATAAAGTCTCCGATGCACTGTTCCTGATGACGGAGAACAAAGAGTTCCACGCTTTTGGGCCTGCTACCGCGAGTGCCCGTTCACTAAATTTAGACTTCTGGCAACGGTTGGTCGGTTCTACAATCCTTCCTGCGGCTGAAGTAAATGCTGACCTGAAAGTTTGACGTCTACCATTTAAACTGTCTAAGATACGGAGCTCTTGAAGATACAGTTGTTGTGTGTGTCGCCTTGTACATCAATCAGCACATTTTAAATTCAACTCTTTCAGAGAATCGAAGCCAATGTAGCTGATATAAAAGGGATGTTATATGGGAGAATTTGGAAACTCCGTATATTATTTTCTTCCTATACTCCAATATTTTCTTCATAACAGAACAGATCGATACCACATATTTTTCAAAAAATTTAATTATCTCTTAAGACGTCATTGATACGGATTAAGAAAATAAAATTATTTAAACGTACTGAAGGTATCTATCTGTACTTGAAAACAAACCATTGAATATATTCATTTTATATCTGTATCGATTATGTTGCAGCTTTAGCCACAGTAATAAAATTTGATATTTCTAATGATAATATATTTAACAATTTATTTTATTAGATACTTGACACTTTCTGTTTTAAAAAATTGAGCATTTAAATAACATCGCTGAAGTCATCATCCTAAAAATAAGTACTTAATCAATAAATGAAGACGTATTATATTCATTCAAAAGTCCTATTAATATGTATCTATATGATAAGAATCCCTGTGCCTTTCTGATTTCACTGATACCATCGGTGACGAAACTACGACAATACGGTGCATTGGGGCCCACGTTATGTAGAGGCCCAAAAGTTCCACGCCTACCACGATACCTACTTCTTTTTACGTGCTAAATATGGTCTAGTATTTTTTATAATCCACTACTGCAAAAAATGAAATTGTAAAATTTTAAAAATCATTTCTCAAGTGTACAATAAACTGTATATAATGTATGCAACAAGTAACGTGTTAAAACAAATATTTTTCAATATATATATATATATATATTGTAAATGCTTACAACACACTTTTTTTTTGTTGAATGTGTACGTCATAGAAGACAAGATACCAGTATTGTAAAAACAAAAAATAATCTAATTAATTCAAATTAAATGTATCAATTAGAAAGATATGTAGATAAAATCAATTTAATTTTAAAATATTTTGATTACCACCGGGATTCGAACCAGGAACTTTTCCTATTAAAATACCACAGAACTATGTTCTGAAAAACTGCAACTTCACAATAATAATGTGTTCCGCTTAAAAATATTTTATGTTAATTTCAAAAAATAAGAAAGAAAGATGATATTGTGTTTTCCTTAAAATTAAATAATAATCTGCACTTGCCAAAAATATATATATATAAATTAAAACGGAATTATCAATTTATTATCACTTTTTAGAAATATTAGAATGAGTACGATTTAACAGTGCATTAAAATAAATACTTTTTTTTCATATTCAGCGCCGATAATCGCCGTTTATTTTTAAAATAACATTACTTTAAAGCTTACATCAATATAAAAATCCTTAAGTAACCAATACAGCAGAAACTACAAGTATTAATACTACATTCCGTTTACATGCGAGCCTGTTGAAAGTGCATGTTTTCAGGTAGGTAGCCATTAGGTTCCATTTGTTATTGGAAGTAAGGTAACAAATTAAATCAAATGGTAAAAAACAGAAAAAACAAAAATCAAAAAGGAGACAAGTAGAGTATAAGTAAAATGAACAAAGTAAAATTTTTGATACAGACTAAAGACATATAAGAATTAAAAGAAAAGAAACAAGCAGGGATGTAAGGACAAAAAAGAATTACATAAAATAAGTAGCTTTGATCATTTAAGGTACTCTTCCAGCTGACTTCTTCCAATTTTGGAAAGCCATTTCTTTATAAGCAAGCAGAATTTAGAATACGATACCGTTGCTATCACTTTGTTCCATAAAACGAATTATTTGTGCATTACAATAATAAAAAATTAACATTAAATAAATATATCTTTTTTAAGGAGAACACAGGTCAAGTTGCAATTTTTCAGAACATAGGTCTGTGATATTTTTAATAGAAATTAAGTGTATTAATTAGAAAGATATATACATAAAATCAATCTATGGAAAATATATTGTTGTTGCTATCGGGATTCATACCTGGATCTGAGATCTAGATCTAATTTGTATTAAAAATATCAAACAAACTTTTGTTCTGAAAAATTGCAACTTCACAATATGAATGTGTTTTTTTTTTTAATATATAAGTTGTATTAATGTTTCCAAAATTTAATAAAAATGCATTATCAATGAATTCCGGCGTCTCCTATCGAATTTCACTCAAAAGTGTTTGAGATTCCGTAAATATAAAAGAAGATGGTTTTCAAATAATGGAACGACAGATGTATCAATTTGAAAGTGTAACACATAAGTTCGAAAATTTGTCGTCAACTTACTATGTTGATATAGCATAATCGGTTAATGTCTTTCCCCGGATAGGAAGAGATCCAGATTCGAATCCCGATAGCAACAACAATATTTTTTCGAGAAATTGATTTTATACGAACATCTTTCTAATTAATACATTTAATTTGTGTTAAAAAATATATCTTTGTTCAATAAATAATACCTTACCTGACCTTATCTTGGTAAATTAAATTTTATTGCACAAGTAATTCGCTTTAAGGAACAAAGTATTCGTTTAGTTCCCTATTATAATTATCTTATGGGTATTAAAGTAAGACAACTTCTTCATGAAATAAAATTTAAAGTAATTGTTGTCGAAAAATAATCTAACATTTCCAAGATTCTGAATAATTCTTTATACCTGAATGAATCCATTACTTTATAACATGCGCTGCTTGACGCCCAACAATCTCATCAAGCTTTAAACATTCTGAATTTATATTATTTATTGGAGGGGATTAGAAAGAAAGTAGATTAGATCACAAACTTCACAGTAGCTCAATAATAGATTAGAATAAGTGATAGGTTTGTAAAATGGAGAACATTGTCGAATATGACTGTATAAAATAGTTTAATAATCAGCATATTTCCTTCAGGATTTGAATTATCGATGTAGAGAGAGAGAGAGTGACAAATTTCCTTCATTCCGGTGATCTGTGATTTCTCCTTGACTGTACCTTTATATAGATTATATATAGTTTATATATGTATCATAAATTACTGACAGTCTCACGGTGACTTTGAAAATCATTGGCAATTTAATTGGGAATAACATAAGTAGGCAACACGAACGATGAGGTTTAGATGGTAGATTTACTTTATGAATAGATCTTCAGCATTTCAATTAAGCTGTCACACCTTAATTATATTCGAAATATATTACCTTTGTATACTCTGTACACTGCAGGATTAGTATGCGATGATCGTTAACATGTACAATATTTTTATTTTTAATAAAATACAGTGATAATGGATTATATTTTCCCCTCCCTTAATGTTCCTTCTCTCTGTATATGTATTATGTCTCTCTCTTTCGTATATAATTTTATATTCTGTCCGCTTTGATGTTCTATTTAACTGTATACGTCTTCTGTCTCTCTCTTTCACATGCAATTTTATATTTTATCTCCTTCTTTATGTATATATAAGTGCACTCTGTTTGTATTTATGATTAGTTTTAAATACATCCTAATGAAACTTGAGATAAACGAAACCGGTTGATGTATAATAAATTTTGTGGTTTCATACATAGTGATTGTTATTTTATTTAATATAATATGTCAAACCACAAAGTGATTGCTTTCTACGAAAATATACAATGTTTTTCGTTTTTCAATAAATCCACTGGTGGGTTTTGGTTCCTCTTCCCTCATTTTCTTTTACTATTGAATGTTTTATTTTAAATTAGTTTAAATTCACAATTAAATTATCTTTTCTGGGTTTAATTTAATTTAAGCGGGAATTTCTATGATATGAAAATGATATATGTATATCTATATACACATATATAAAGAGAGATTTTGTAATAGTGTGAACAAATGTTCATAGTTCAATTAATCTTCAACGACAAAGCTATGTTTTTCACCACGAATATTTCTCACTGTTACCAGTCAGTTTTTATTTCATTAATCATCTTTAGTTTCTATGATGTAGCGTTCTCGGTATAACCCAAGTCTTTGCTCAGTCCACGCCACTGGTATCTTCTATTATATATACCTTATCAGCAGTGGCGTGCAGTAGGTATAGATTTAGGTTATGCTGTTACCAATGATATTATACAATCACATATAATATACGTATTACAATATACGTACTTTTGTTTAACCAACGTCTTTGGACAAAATAAATCCGTCGTTTATACGATCCTACCATATTTCTATAATAATTAATATATAATGATAATAATTTCTCTCGTGACTGATTTTCCACTTGCCATGGAGGCAGACCATGGAATAAATTTAGATATTTTAAAAAATACCTAGGAGTATACGTATCTACACTATGGTATTTTACAGAAAAAAATAGATTATATTCCTGAATATTGACTGTCTGAAAGCAGTTTCAGTCACTTGTTTCCAGTCAAAACAAAATACCTACCACCAGCGGCGTGAACTAGGCATGGACTTATCTTATGCTGCTAATATCGATGGATATTATCATTACAGGTTGTATTCATCATTCACTTTTCAGAAACATGTTTTTGTGTAGGTATACCTGTGTGATTATGTTTTATTCATGGAAACTTTTTCAAGTTATTAACTAAAAAAGCTAAAATATTTTATAATATAAAATAATATCATGTTTGAAGTGTATTTATAGCACGTTTGTTAAAGCGAAGACATGGTGCAAGACTTGCGTTTAATTCGTATACGTCTGGGACAGATTTAGCGAAAAAAACACATGCTCAGCTTTATTTGTCAATTTTAAGTTCTTTCGCTAGTATTTATTTATAATTTTAGAGTACTATTAATAGTGTTTTTAAATTTTTAGTTTTATCGTGAAATAATACTTTCTTATCCATATAAAAAATGTATGGACGTTTTTAAGAACACTTTCTATGACTGAATATGATTAATTTATTGTTCGAAAATCCTTAACGTAATAACTATAGGAAAAAAATATTTTTATTAAAGGCTAATATAGAAAATAGTTCTGCCAATTACTTTTTGTTTTTCTCAAATCAAAAACTAGTTCATGCACCAAATTTAAAGAACGCTCATGAAATCAACAGGTTAAAAACAGTAAGATGGTTAAATTCACAAATTAGTAAAAAAGAAAGTAAACACTTCAATGATATGCACACTGTTGTAACCCTTTCTAATGTTATTCTGTTAAAAAATAGCATAGGTAACGACTCCATACAAAACGGATCAACCGAAAGGAATTTCAATTCAGTAAATAGCCATTTATATGACTTGAGTAATTAACTAGCTTAAAGATAGAACTGAATAATGTAAATAGCCCGATGCGGTAAATAAAAAAGAGCGCAATGAGTACAGCATTGAGAGTTCGTGAGTTTTTAGAACTAAGCAATTGAAGTCTCTACTGGTACACAGATGGCGCTAATTGCAAAATAATGTTTTCGCTTATGTTAATCCAATTTTTTAATTTATATTTGTTTCCCAGAATTTTTAGTTATGCACAGCTTTTTTTCTTGTGTGCACTGCACGCCCCTGCTTATTAGCCATTATCTATCCAGGGTTAAACGTCGGTCTCTCCCCATCGTCTACGCTTGTTTCTTTCAGCTGTCTCTCATGCCCAGTGGCGCCTTGATATCCTGTCCACAATATTATCCAGCTCGAGGTCTTCCCCAATTTTTTCTACCACCCGTCCGTGATCTACGTGCAGTCAGTCAGCTTGTGATTTCACATATTATCCTCCCGCCGCATGCCGAGCCATTTCAGTTTGGTCACCATTAAGGCGATCTCAGTCAGTCAAGGGATATACAGTAATTTGTGGATAATCTGACTAGTGGGTGTCCCGGTTTCACATACACAAGTCATTGTTGGTAAGACGTATAGCTCAGACTTTCTATAGGTGCTGTTGAATGGATGACAAAAATACATTTTTTAGTTTTTCAAGAAAATTCCAGTTCTGGCTCCACATGGGGATAAATTACACCTAAGAACTTCTAAAAGTCTAAACTTGAGATTAAAACTCCTACAACTTATCTAATTGCATCTTGTTTTACTCATATATATATATATATATATAATTTTTTTTATACATTGAACAATGCATTTACTTTAAGTTTCCAATGTATTTATCTAATCTAATTGCATCATGTTCTCTTCTCTTTATATATATATTTTTTTTTTATACATTGAACATTGCACTGTGTTTAATGCTAAACCGGAAAAGCGCTGTCTGCTATAATACAGTAAAATACTAGTGTAGCTGACAGGGTACCGAAATATATCTCTTACATTGCTTCAATTTTATCCGATTATAATAATATAGCACACTGTACTATGAATCAAAAAATAAATTATTATTATTATTAAATAAAATTGGACGTTATATGAAATTGCGCCACTGGTATATAAATAAGCACTCATAGTTAATGTAAACAGACACAGTATGTCGTATTCTTTTAAAAAATTGTGGTTTTACCCAAGTTCAAGGACGTTCAAATTAGTGACCATAAATGTTAATTTAATGTTATTTTAATGAGTACTTATGCGTGTAGATAATATCACGTAATGACTGCTTGCATCATAATTATGTTTCCGAGTTTACTTAATGTATTGTAAGGCAACTTCCTTATTTATTTATTTATTTTACAGTTTCCGAAATAAGCTTGTAGAACTCCATAATTCATTACTCAAAGGATTGATAATCCCCTTACAAGGCGAAACGCGTCTCAAGTCAATAAAACGAGTAGAATCAAAAAACAAGTGTTTTATTTTCACATGTGATACATATCCTTATTTAAAATATTTTATTTTACTATCAAAAAGTGCAACGAAGCATTCCATTATTTTGTGTATTTTGAAGGCCACCCGGTAATAGCCGGATGCGAAGCAGTTTTAATCACAGATATTCGACATTTCTTATATCAAAATGAGGATCGGTAAACGTGTTACATGGCGTAAGTATTTCGAGCATCAGTTAATAATTCCATAAATCGCCAAAAAAACTGTTTGGTTGAAATCGAATTTTTGACCCCGCGATCACCTTCTCCGGGTTATCTGACCTCTACAGAAATATTTAGACGAGGAGTTAATTGAACCCCTTCTTATCGAAATGTTTTACGCATTTAATATTTAAGTTAATAACAAAATAATCTGCCGGTTAAATTTGATAAGTGCTTGAAGCAATCATTTTACATAATACGACATTTTTAATATTACATTATACTATAATTATTCAAACATTAAACGCTTAGCTTTCCTGTTATGATCGCATACTTCATACACATTTTGTATGTAAGGAAAACTTTGCTTAACGCGAATTGGATTCGCACGAAAACAGATAAGATAATATTATTAATCAGTTATCGTGCACCTCTCTCTCTCTCTCTCTAGAAATGTAACAAATAATAATAAATGTTACATAAAAACCAACACACTATCATCTAAAAAAAGCCTCACTCGCCAGCACCAAGGGAATGTTACAAATATTACAGTGATACGGAAACGATCATAGGTTTATTATTTATTAATATTATACAATGTATGTATGTATGGAAAATCTATGTACTATAGAGTAAAGAATTAATAATTTAGGAAAGAATGTGGGTCTATTATTAAGACTTTTCTTGTTGGTGAGATGGTTTGGTCATGTGGAACGTATGAGCGAGGAGTGGATGATAATATATGATGCGTGTGTTAAAGGCAATAGGAACAGGGGGCATCCATAAATGACCTGGCTCGATCAAATAAACCGAATATTAGAAAACGACTTGTCAAAAGCTTCAACTAACCGAATTGCGTGCATGAGAAGATGTATGAATGTGGACAAGACAAGAGTCATATGCCAGAACAGAATAGTGTGTCATTTTATTCTCTCTTCCTAACCCTGAAGAAAAACAGCGTATTGGTAAGATAGTTAGTAAATTATTTGACCAATTTTATGATGGCGTCGCGTAATTGAATGGTGGTTAGTACCTCGGTTGACACGTGCATTTACTATTTTCGTAAAACATTTTGTTTTTAGTAAAAAAAATGTATTTTATTAAGAAGAACACATTACTACTATGAAGTTAAAGTTTTTCACAACATAGTTCTGTAGTATTTTTAATACAAATTTTGAAAGATATACAGAAAAAATCTATTTATCGAATAACCGATGTGCCAACGTTAAAGAATTACAGAATATAAGTTCAAAAATTTGTCGTAAGCATACTTAGTTGATGTTGCAGAATTGAATAGGCAAAAGTCCAGGTGTGAATCTCGGTAGCAACTAAAATATTTTTGCGATAAATGAATTTTTTTTGTATATCTTTCTAATTATTAAACATTGATTTGTATATATATATTTATAACTACATGACATCCTGAAGAAGAAAATGGTATTTTTTGAAACCGGTAGATGTATTTAAACTCAATTCAGTGGTTAATAAAACAAAGATATGAATTTTAACCACAAAGTTAATATTGCTAATTTTAAAAGTATATATATATATATATATATTTAATATTGAAGTATTTTCAGAATAATAAGCCCTTTTTAAAATGTCAGTAAAGAATGTATTACTCGACTACATTCAATTATGTCACTTTTTACTGTGACCAGATTATATGTAATAAGTTAATCAGCCGAACCACCTGTTAATTTCTCCCGCACATTGTTACAATTTATTTTGATAACGCAACCCTTACAATCAAAAAATGTTCTTCTTCACTGTATTCCATTCACGTTTCAGTCTTGAAGCGACCATTCTCATGAATAAATAATCGTCGTTCATCATTTCCGAACAAATTTTCTAGACAGCATACCAGACACGAATTACTCCAATGTTAAACTTCTTCGCGACTTATAAACATTTTGTTTGAAGATTTATCCGTCAATAATCTCAGACAGGAGTGATCGAGCGGTTTTCAGGCATGTGTACAGCGGCCATCGGAATATTTGTGTCATATGTATAAGTATATACGGTAGAACTCGGTATAACGGGCACGCTTATAACGAGATCACGGCTGTGACGAACATAAAGACCCGATGATTTATTTTAAGGCGTAATTCAATAGAATCGTTCAGTATTATAATAAATTTTCTTCACTGATATACCGAATAACATTTAATGCCCATTAAAACACTGCAATTGTTATTGCTAAGGTAGTCTCCAAATCTTGGAATTACAGACAGACAAAAAAATAATAGATATATACAAAAAAAAACAAAAATCCAATTTTTTTAAATTAAATATTAGAAACTATTTCCAATCTACGAGATTTAGAGATACAATTGACATTCCAAAACTTTAATATGCTGTAACTCAAAACCACTCTATTTATCTAGGCATTAAATTCTTTAATAATCTCTCCTTTACAATTAGAAAAATAATAGATTATTATAATTTTTTAACTGAAACCAAAAAACATGTATACAGACACCTAGTAGATACATAAAAATTTCCATATATACACGAGTCTGCGACTCCATAAAGAAGTAATAAATGTAAATATATATATGTGTGTGATTATGTATTACATAAAAATGTCTTTATATCTGATTATTCTTCTAATAAAAAAATAATAAAAAATGAAAAGGCGACTTAATGCTTATGATTTCATCCAATTATGGCCCACGATCATCATTTAACCGAGGTTTGCTCCAAATTTCTCTTTCAGAAACGCGATAACGGCCGCTTAATTGATCGCCTTGTATTGGCCAAACCTTGAATTTATTTCAACTTTACTTATGTTCTTATTTTATTAAAAAAAACAACGTTATTTATTAACAATTAGAAACAGACCCTTACATCGGGAACACATCTGCTAACAGCGATAATAAAGGAAAGGGCCTTTTAATTCACGAAAAAGTCTAATTTATTCGTAAGTTAGAACGTGTCATATCATATCAGCATCTTGTAGATTGCTGTTTATGAAATTAATCTTGGGAATCCAAAGAATACACACAATTTTGTGAGATCGGTCATTTATTAAAAGGTTTATGAAAAATATTTGTACTAAATATATATTTTTCTATCTACTACTGAATCAATTTTAATATTATTGTAAAATAATAAGTAATTTTCAAATTGACTGGTGCATATGTTAGGACCTCATCCAAACACTGTTTTACTGTAACAATATAAGGGAAAATTTTGACCACAAACTTGTAACGGTAAGGAATACAGTGAAGAAATACATTTATATAAAACTTTCCTGACGAATATTATAAATAATATGAAAGACGCTTGCAGTCAGTATTCGAACCATAATTTTGGAAGGCAATAATGCATACCTATTGAATATTGCAGGTTTTTTTACATACTTCACGTTGCATTTACAAATAATTATACCCTTAAGAGTAATATCACAAATCACTCTTGAAGGGTAGATTGCCTATTTAAAAGAAAAAAATAAACTACGAGTAATAATTTAATTTACTTTATTCGTACACATTTTGACTTTTTATCATTAAATCGCTTTCTTTCTACATAAGTTTGTTTTATTCAGAAGCTCATTAAAAAAATCTTATTGACTTGTTCAATTATATAGATAATTTTAAATGTATAAACCTCAAAATTTGTGTTGAGCCCTTTCATTTTAATTAATGAACTCTGTAGAATGGGGACCAAATTATCATATTGTATTCTAAATTGCTTCTACATGAAATTCTAATGAAAAACAATTTTTATTTCTGTAAAATTATGTAAATTTGCATGTCCCAACATTTATAAAAAGCATTCAAATATATAATTTTATAACAAATATTTTATTTTTCTTACTTATTACTATTATTTTCTATGATCT
Organism: Eubasilissa regina; assembly: GCA_022840565.1. Taxonomy (NCBI): domain Eukaryota; kingdom Metazoa; phylum Arthropoda; class Insecta; order Trichoptera; family Phryganeidae; genus Eubasilissa; species Eubasilissa regina. The sequence continues at coordinate 19,587,258 of JAINEB010000013.1, forward strand.
GTCTTAACCTTTTAACTGTCATGAGCACGTTAACACACCAAACTTTGTATGTCACGCTAAGCTATAAGCGTGTACTTCTGGACCTTTGACTCTTGCAGGGTTTAAAGTCATATTTTTAAATCATTTTTCCATCTGTGGACGACAGATCCCAGCTTTTGATAGATAATTCAAGACCCTTAAAGCCTAGTCTTACCTATGCGGTGTCTTTCAAATAGAATTGGTAGTTAAACGGTTAATAGTATTTAGTAAGAGACATAATATAGTTTTTTTTTTTAATTTCTAATAATAGGACTTAAAAGAAAAATGAACAGTTTTAATTACAAAATGAAAAATGTATTATATTTTTATATAAATTTTATACTTATAATTGAAACGTGTCACTATTCACTATGCTAGATTTAATCAATGTTAAGTGGAGTAGACACATCAAGACTACGATTTATCTGACCGTCATTCACAAAGTCATCACAGTAGTCAGTACGAAGAAAATTTATTTGTAAAACTATTCTTAAAATTTGTCTACTATTCTATTCTATTCTAAAACTATTCTTAAAATTAAATGCCTCTTAATATATTATACAAGAAAATCAATTGACCTTAATATAAATCAATTGACCTTAAGTTTGTTAAAGTAAAACCAGAATCGATCTCCGTAATGAGGGATCTGGGTAAGTACCAAGACAAAAAATTACTTTCCGATACACATATCTACTAGGCGTATAAAATGGAAGGTTTCGTATAGAGGTTCTTTAAACCATTTTACAATAAACTACCCTAATATACACATATAATGTATGTTAGTGGTTTTTTCGAGTGTGCTTGTAAATATGAAACTGTCGATAGCAGAAAAATAGAAATTCAATAGAATTTCGGGAGAATTATTTTAATATTTATATAAAAAATTATTGTTATCAGATTTATTCGTTTTAAGCTATACTTAAATTTTAAACTATAACGTGAGTGGAATTTTTTTAAATATTATATTAAATACTCAAATGACACTTGGTACCGACGTTCTGATATCAAAGTGTGTAGGTTACCTACCGAGGATGGATTCGCAAAGCTATATTAATTCAATATTTTTTCGGGCTCTAGTAAAGTTCACCGACAACAATTCACCGACCGGTGGTAAATTTGTCGAATGGAAAATTCACCGACCCACAGTTCGTCGAACGGAAAGTTCACCGATTCTACAATTGATCGCTGATGATTTTTTTTTTGTTCTTTATGGAATTTTTCAGTCTTGTTTATAATATTTTTCCGATAATTTTTCGTTTGACGGTTTGCGGGTCGGTGAATTTTCCATTCGGCAAATTTACCACCGATCGGTGAACTTTCCGTCAGTGAATTGCAGTCGGTGACCTTTTCAGATATCATTTTTTCATATCCAGTCAAGTGACAATGTACCAGACGATTAAAGAATTATTTTTATCAAAATATGCGTGCTTATGTTATTAAAAGTGTGACCGACGTACAAACGGCGAAAATTATTATAACCCTGTGTAGATTTTTTAAAGCTATATAATATTATGTCTCGGATTGCTCAGAATCACATCTCGTATATAATATACATGTATGTACATACGTCCAAAAATATGTACTCCGCAGTAACACTATTATTAATATCTAAAACAATCATTCCTGATTGGAGCTTGTCATTAGTATTGTACAATTTAATTAAACAACTTGTATATACATGTCACGAGTCGTCACTGCCATTCTAACAAGATATTTTTCGACTTGTGTTAGACATAAGTATATATTATTAGTAATAATAACACCAATTTATTTATCATCCTGATGAAGGAAAATGTATTTTCCGAAACCGAAAGCTAATAAACAATTAATTATTATAAAGTAATTATAAGTTAATGTAAACCACCTACGGTATAACGGGTGGGGTACAAGCATAAGGTAGTAAATACAAAATGTTTCCATCTAATAAAAACTTTTAGTTACCGAAAACTGCGAAACAATTGAATTTGAAAACCAGCTGTTACGCAACATAACCGCAATAACTATATTTCTGCAATAAATCTCTATATTATGAGTAATTGTGGTTAATAAAATGTAAAGGAAAACTCATATAACAGTTTCAATCTCGGTTATAAAAAATTAAAAAAACATTGAAAAATGTACCTTTTATCAATTGCTGCTGCCTTATTCAATCACCAGCACTGATCACACTGAACCGACATAAAGAAATACGACCGTTGATAATTTTTTTAGAATATTTATACATTTCAAAGTATATGGTACTTTAATTGCGACGATATCGCTTTATCAGTTGACAGCTTGTGCTCGCGTACACAAGTATGCAATACACTTATGTCACCTATCGCAGGACGAAATTGGAGTACCCGCATTGGGCGAAGAGCCCATTCGCTCGTTCTCACATCGGTTCTGTGATAAAAGCTTACGAGAGCAGCTTGTCTATTAATAAAGAGAAAATCCGTGCATTATGAACATGGTGAATAGTCTGTGGCTTACATTTGCGTGAGTATAATTGCGTGTTGTTTTTAAATAATGAGGCTTTTGCTGATTATAAAATCACTTTGGAAACATCAAAGTAATCAGCGAAAATTATCTAGATTTATTTAATGCAATTCTACTTATTGATAATAAATGGTGTCAAGTGTAAAAAATTTCAAGATTAAATTGTAATTGCTCGTAAACCATCAGGGTGAGGTAAGTGGGAGGGGTATTGTTCGATGCCCGTGATTTGCGGATTTACCAGTCGCAATGAGTCACTGGTCGGGAACGCACTGCGCATTCGCGGTTGAGCAATATTTAAAGTGCGGTGATTCATTGGTTCGTGCGCGTCGCGCTTTTTGTACTCACTTTAGTATTCAACGAGTAAGTGATGGGCCAAGCACGCAACTTATCCGGTATTGGGTTCAAAAGTTTGGACAAAAAGGGACAATAGTTAACCATACTCCTCCGGGACCATCAACGTCAGCAGCGACGCCAGGACAAGCGGCTCAAGTTCGACATGAAATAATGCGCAATCGATAAGAAAGATTGCAGCTTGTACTGGAATAAAAAAAATCAACAGTTCACGTTATTTTGAAAAAGAAACTACAATTTCTGCAAATCGTGCAGTTTCTTAACGAAAATGACTATTCTTTACGTGAAACCTTAGCGAGAACGATGCTGGAACATTTTGGAACAGCATGAACGCTTGGAAAGATATTGTTTACTGACGAAGCACATTTTCTTAACGATGGCTATGTTAATAAACAGAACATGAGATACTGATGCCCCGATGCGGTGTGCAATTTCTGCCCGAGAAATAATTGACCCTTATTTTTTTAATCATCTAGAGACAGTCACTGTTGACGTGTATTGCCGAACGAGTTTTTGGTACCACAACTGCAGCTGTTTCCCGGGTTCAATAACAGAACACAATTTCAGCAAGACGGGCCACTCCACATACAGCTAGAGTTTCAATGGAAAAGCTTTTCCCAATAAATTAATCAGCAAGTACGGAGACATGCCCTGGGCACCTCGGTCACCGAACCTTACTCAGTGCGATTTTTTTTGTGGGGATACCTTAAGTCGAGAGTTTACAGCGACAATTCTTGAACAATTCAGGCCCTAAAAGAAAATATCCGCCCTAAAGTTGCTACCATTGAACCAACGCTTTGCTCTAGCGTGTTCGCAAATTTAAGAGTCCGATTGCAAGAGTGTCTTGAGAGAAATGGACGACATTTAGACGATATTGTTTATAAAACGTTAAATCTGCATCGTTAAACTCCATTTTGTATAAATAATGTAATAATAACATTGTAGTTTTTTTTTTTTAATATTTAACTTGAAAATTTCCACTGGACACCTTTATAATGATGCCAATGAACTTGAAGAAATAATTAAGTCCTTTTACAATAAGGTTTAAAAAACATGATACCAACGTTGCGGGAGGAGAATACATGTACATCTTTGAAGATATAATGAAATCATTTACAAATACTAAATTAATGTATTAATTATAAATATATACTTATAAAATCAATTTTGTCGAAAAATATTGTTTTTGCGTCACCGGGATTCGAACCTGGATCTCTATTTCCAATCCGGGGAAGTGCACTACCATTGTGCTATAACGCCAGTATTTTTCTTGACAAATTTTCGAACCTATATTTTACATTTTTCAAAATAATACACCTGTCGTTCCATTATTTGAAAGCCATCTACATTATTTTTACAGAATCTCAAATACCTCTGAGTAAACCGACTGCAGACGCCAGAATTATCAATTCATTTTTATTAAATTTTGGACACATTGATACAACATATATTATTAAGGAAAACACATTCTTATTGTGAAGTTGTAATTATTCAGAACATAGGTCTGTGATACTTTAAATACTAAATTAATGTATTAATTATAATTATTTATTAATGTATTAATTAATGTATTAAATTAATGTATTAATTATCTGAATAATTACAACTTCACAATAAAAATGTGTTTTCCTTAATAATGAAATCATTTACAATCAAAATAAAAAATCCAGTAATCAAATCATTTTATAATCAAAATAATAATCCAGTACAGTATTCCGTTTACTGTGAAATTACTTTTATATCCAATATACAAATTTAAATGAGTTGTATCAGTAAATGAGTTACTGTATAAATTTTAATGTAATTCTAAAATATTTTCTGAAGTTTTTATCAAAAATTTGAAAAATATACAGACTTAGAATATTAATTCTTAGATCTTTAGATTGAAAAATATTACAAAAAGGTTGTCACATAACTAAGATTTTTGATAAAAGTAAGTATCTTTTATGCACATTCCGACATTTATTTTCACTTTTAAAATCAGTAAATAACTAACATGTTTAAAAATGTGCAATTGTGGCAAAAATTGTGAAAATTTTTTTTTTATAAAATCTAATCTTTTATTTAGATATTTTCGATTTTTTTCGTTTGTAATGAATCTTTGTAATGATATCGGACTGCATAGCATTCCAATATTTTATTAATTCTTTGGAAATAATAAAAACACTTCAATACAAAAAATGTGCAATTTAAAGGTCGGTTATTTTATCACGGTCACTTTTTAAATTGTTCATATTATAGTAAACAATATCATCCCCGTTAATTTTATGATAAAATTTATTATTTGAAAGATATAATATTAAATATGTACATATTAGTTTGAAATTTCGCACAGTGAAAATAATGATAGTACATACAGATGTGAAAGCGAAATTGATACAAATATTTGATGACAATTCATGTCCCTTTATCAAGATTAGTGCCTTCGTGAACTTTGCGTAATGAATACAGCGTTTACGCTGTGATTCGTTGTAAGTCACATATTGCTCGATAGATTTGTAATTTAATTGACTAATCTTACCTGCAGTTACCGTTTTGGTATTATTTACTTAATTTAGCCGCGCAGCGTCTGCAAAATGGCCGCCCGCAGAGTCTAACTGCTTTCTGCTAATACTAAATATAGAAGCCATTATTTTTATCTGTTTGTTTACCATTATATGAACATGTAACGATCATTATAAAATTGAATAACAACCTCGATGTATATAATGCTTACGTACGAATATTATTTTTACGTGTTGTATAGTTTAATATATTTATTATAGATGTACCAGTAAAATGAAATACTGTTACACAGAAAAATAGAGGAATGATAATTTCGGTTTCTACAAAAACTGTCAGCCATAACTATAATGATAGGATATACATAGTTTTGTTTTTAAATTTTTAAATGTATCAAATGTATTATTGTAATAAATTTATTTATTTTACGGTCAGTCGTGCTTGTTACTTCTAGACGTTTCTTAGTATGTTTGTCATTTCTTTTTTGTACATATTTTAATTATTGCTGTTTGAGTAAAACATTATACTAATCGATTTAATTCATTCACTATTTATTTCTCACCGAATTTTAGAGAGATTTCACTATGTTTTTATATTGTGCTGATTTATGTACATATTTTTATGAGCAAGGTAAACGGACAATACCGTGAGTAAATGAAATAGTTTTTGTTAATGTTAATAAACCCGTGGATACGCGGTAATAGGTTTATGAGAAATGTGTTGCATTTTAAATAACTTATTTGCCGCTCCCAGGGGACGCGGGAAGTTTTGGATATACGAGTATATGGAGTAAGAAGCATGCCGCTCGAGCGTTTATTAATGGTTAACCCTAGACTACTAAACTATCGTGAAGTTCACGATCCGACTTTATGAATGTTGGTATTTCTCTCATTTATGATGATGCACAATGGCTGTATGCATCGGCGTCGAGTCTCTGAATGCTTTGTATCTTGACATCTTGCCACTGCTGTCGTAATATTCACGATAGACTAATACTAACCTTACAACATATGATATACTTTTATGTAATAATAATAATGCGTTCATTCCAGAGTGATCGGGTTTTTTTTATGAAAACCCGATTCGCCATAAAGGTAATACATTTAGGTTACAAAATATCATTTATGTTATGAAAAGAAAAGCAAAAAAACATAAAATTAAAAAAATTAACAAAATATAAATACTGCATTTCAGTCACGGCCATTATTGTATTTTTAGGTATTCTTTAGACCTTGCCATTCTCTGATCAGGGATCCAGCTTTCCATGAGAGCGCCGCTTGCATTAGGGACTTGGTGCTGAGCTCCAACCGCAACTTTACGCCAGCAACTCGATGTCTCAGAAGCGAAATAAACGGTAAGCATTGTAGATGCGCTACAATAACGCGCCAATCCGAATAGTATTCTGTACGAGTTGTTGCACTGAATTCGGAGACGGTTGTACGTCACTTACTTGTATTTCGACCATAGCTCGCAGGTATACATGCTGGTGAAGAACGATTTAAACAAGAATCTCTTCACTTCCTTACTGCATCGGTAGAAATGCCGTGATATAAAAACCTTATTTAATATTTTACGAACAAATGTTTGTTAACTTGTAGTTTACATCAGAATCTTAGTGACTTAAAATATTTCACAAGTATATTAATATAAAATATTTATTTAAAAACATGACACATGAAAAAGCAGAGAATGACAGGATATAAAAAAAAACATGTAATAATTCCTACGAAACTGAGGGAACCAACCAGTAGTTAAATGAAACTTTTGTTGAAGTTGAACATTTGTTTGAAAAAAATGGTTTCATATAGGTACCTACATCGACAGATTTACTTTTTTAGAATCAAATAACATTTTTCTGCACAATGTATGTATATTGAATATATCGAATTACCTTAATCGGCATTTATATTCGTTGTTCGAAAAAAACATAACCTAAACCCCTAAGAATCCACCTATCAATCATGCCAGAAGTGGCTTTTATTTATTCAACTTCACTTCAACAAATCCACTTCACATATGCACGATTTTACTTAAATATACCTAATATGTTTAAAAACACCAACGCATGTATACACTCACGCCGTACACTCGGACGCCAAGTAATTTATACTATTTATTATTAGAACACATTCTTATTGTGAAGTTGTAATTATTCAGAGCAGACGGTCTGTAATATTTTAAATACTAATTAAATATATTCATTGGAAAGATGTACATATTAAATCAATTTTATCGAAAAATATTGTTGTTGCGCCACCGGAATTCGAACCTGGATCTCTTTTCAAACCGGGTAAGGTGCATTGTCCAACTACGCTACAGGGACATTATTTTTGACGACAAATTTTCGAACTTATTTACACCTTTTTCAAATTAATACATTTATCGTTCCATTATTTGAAAAAGCCATTTATTAATACATCAAGACGTGGACTGTATAATATAATACCAGACTGTAGACAAAACAGATTGTAGACAAAAAAACGGCTAGGTCTTTTTTATTCTACATCCGAAATAAATATATTTTATGAGAAATCTCAAAAAGCAAGAAAGACATATGTTTGATTTGATCGGAGAATATTGTTTTATCTTAATTTAACCAGCAGTCCGCCGACCTAAGCGCCCCTTTCAATCCACCCCTGTATGCATGTACTACAATACACCAATATTATATAAATAATTAAATGATCGTAAAATTTACTATAATCCAATAATTGTGCAAGTCATAGAGTATTCTAGTAGTACAGGGTTAATGGCCTTCCTTACAAGCGCGCACGAGATAATGCAAGGCTCGTTATGCTGCAACACATTTGAATAAATAAACATCATTCTAGTTTTCACCGACAGGAGGATTAATTAATATTCTTTACAACATCTAGTCGTACTCGCAATATACTCGTATTATGCCTGCATCGGTATCACCAGAGGAAGTAATAAATATGGTTGATGTATACAATAATTGCAGATAATTTCATTTCAACGTGGTATTGATGACAAGGAATCATTTTAATTACGCTCACGAAGGTTTTTCTTAGGTAGGATTAGCACATAAATCTATATGGTAACTGAATAAAATGATTTCGAGACGAATTATAGAACGTATCACAAAAAAAGTGTAGATACACCCGGAAATACCAGAAATTGCCGATCATTTCATCTCATGACTTGGGGTCGGAAGGGCTTTGTTTTTTTAATTAATCTTGTAATTTTTTTACGAGCGAAGCATTCATTTTTTTTTAACTATAAATTTTGGTCCATTAGAACAATTACAATAAAAAAACTACAGTTTTAAAATAAATTTGTTATTTTTGTTCACAAAATAAGGGAAAAAAGAGCTATTCTTTTTAAAACTGTCATATCTTAATAAATCAGCGAATAAAAGGGTTGTTTTTTAAATTTTATTAAAACTAAATTTTAAATACTTTACCAAAAGAATCGTATTTCTTTCTCTTTTACTCTGGGAGTTGTCATTTGTCAAACAATGGTATCCAAGTGGGACCGATACTCGAAATATTAGAATTGTTTTTGGTTTTATAAAAACATTGAGAGTTTCGCAAACGTGTCACTAAGGAAAAAAAAGAGGTTACAATTTTGTGAACGAAACCTGTTTTTTTTTTATAAAAGTGACACGTGGAGCTTTTAAATTTTTTTATTGAAAAAACAACTAATTTGCTATAAAATAGTAATTTTTTTTTTAATTATTCTAGTCGGTCATAAGTTTTAGTCAAAAAACGAAAAATAAAAAAAAATAAACTCTTTCGACACCAAGTTTTTTGTCAATGAAATAACCTGTAGTTTTTTGTATTTCCGGATTTACATTTATTTTGGTACACATTGTATATTGTACATATATTTTTAAATCTTCAATATGCAATCATAGTTGTGGTAAAACGATTAATAACGTCTTCACATAGATATTTTTCATGCATTTTAATACCTAATTATATAACCATTTTTAGAGATTCAAATAAATATAAATGCAAGCAATTTTATACGATGATTCAAAAGTAAAATTAATTCTTCAATACGCTTAACTCTAATACACCTTTTGTTGTTTCGTCAAACTATCTTATCCCTCATTTTTATTCGCCGATATACACATTCGTGAACATGCAGTTTCTGAACCGATTTTAACTTAAACCAATTAACTTTAATTCACAGCGCTCTAGGTGCATCTGTGATTTTTCAACGGCGCACCAATTATCTTTCTGCAAGTGTGTTCGAGTCCCTCTGCGTATCCATACAAACTTATTGACATTATCTCCTCGGAATCGATTCTTCAAACCAATTGATAAGGTGTGATAAATATTCTTTAAAAACAGATTTTAAATCAATTTCATTGGATGTCGCAGACTGCTGCAACAAGAGGAAGCAATCTTTGCCACCGTCAACATTCATTTTTCTTTTTCGTATTTGCAATTTTTTTCTGAAAATTCAAATCTTCTCGAACGATTTCAAAACGCGTTAGACGCCCCCTACAAGCCAATCGGAACGAATACTTTATTTTAAACATTCTAAAGCAGTCAATTTTATAGTTACAACACTTTCATATAAAGAGAGCAGAGAATCTAATAATATGATTGCGCTTCGTCGCTATTGGATCTGCAGGTGTATGTCAGTGTAATTATCAAATACCAATGTAGCCTTTAAAAATACCAAAGTAGTCTTTAAAAAATTATTATTATTATTAGCAAAAAATTATATACATATTTTTTATATTCTTATTTATTTATATTTTAATAATTAAAACTTACCCACAAAACGTCTTGTTAGTCTGCAGGTACATTTATATCCATTTTATTACATTTAATGTACTCAAAACTAATCAGTTACAGTTTAAACAATTTATTTCGTGCTTACAAGTAAGGCAGCTTATTATCTTATTTTTTTTTTTTTTTTTTTTATTATTTCTTTCAAACTGGAAGAAAGCGTACTCTTTTGTAAAAACCCAGGTAGTTTATTTTTTAATGTAGGAATGAGAAATTCTAATGTCCTCGATCTATTCTTATCGGTGATTTTGATTAATTTTCTTTAGCTATATGGCAGTACTAGTAAAAATAATTATAACTATTAATATTCATTTACAATCTTTCCGCATTGTGAAATAAATGTCACTGATTAAGATATCGTATTCACTTAAGATTTTAAGTTAATTTATTTTATTATTTTACTCACATTTTGTTTATACGTCATGATGCTTTGTTAAAGCAATATATGCGTCTGCAATCGGTTTACTCAAAGGTATTTGAGATTCTGTAAAAATAATATAGATGGCTTTCAAATAATCGAACGACAGGTGTATTAATTTGAAAAAGTGTAACATATAGGTTCGAAAATTTGTCACGAAAAGTACTGGCGTTATAACACAATTGGTAGTGTACTTCCCCGGATTGGAAATAGAGATCCAGGTTCGAATCCCGTTGACGCAAAAACAATATTTTTCGACTAAATTGATTTTATATGTATGTATTTATAATTAATACATTAATTTAATATTTAATATAATAAGGTATTTCCACATTGAAATACAGATTCTGCGGAAACCCTGGCTGACACAACGGCCGCCCACAGGGCCTAGCAGCAAGCAATCGGTGACAGCCAATTATTTGTATTTTTTTAATGTTTGACGCGTACTGACGCAAAGACTTAATTTTTTTAAATCTTGATGTTATATCTTTTTGTGTAGGTGTGCAATGGAATGCTTAAAAATGATATTTGAGATATTATTAAAACAAATTAGATTAATTATAAAATTAGACATTAAATATCTATCTATTGACTTTATATGTATTTCTTCTATTTTAGTGGGACATTTATAATCTCCTATGGAAAAGAACACGTGTAAAGTCGAAAATAATTCGGCGTGAAATAAGTTAATGTAGTGTAATTGGTTCCTCATTCTCCCGGTAGGAGAAAGTTCCGAGTTAGATTCCCGATTGTAACTATGTACGTTTCGACAGATTTTTTATGTGTATCTTTCCAAGTGGTTCATAAAATTTGTTTTAATTATCAAAGAACTAATCTAAAAATCGCAATTTCATATAAGAATGTGATTTCACTAAAATATGAGATATTATTGTCGTGAATTGTATTAGATTGTAAAATGAATTAATAAACTAATCAAAAACACCATAATATTTTTTTAAGAACGCACTGTACTATGTTATTTTGCATTTGATAAAAATTTTAATCGTATTTTTTTTTTGTTTCAAAATTTTATATTGTTTACATAGTATGATTTTTTATAAAACGACGTAAAACTTATGAACTTAAATTTCTGCCTTGAATTTTTAACCGTGTGTAATAATTTATGAATTAAATTTCATCTATGAATAAATTAATTAACATAATTAACAAAAATCTATTTGGTGAATTTCTAGTGATGACTTCTGACCCTCGCCGATGCTGCGGTGGACGAATTTCGGAACGAGAATTTTTATTTGAACTCAAACGTTCCGAGTTAATTAGAATTCAGAATAAGAGCGCAGAATTTATAAAATCTTTTGAAAAGTATTTTTCTAAAAGAGAAAAAATATATCGCGGATATTTTCCAAAGTTTGTTAACATTATAAAAATAACAAATTGAAAATATGTTTTTATACGCGCGACACATGCAATCTGATTTAGCCAGTTTCATTTCAATTTTAATCGTTTAACAACCTCAAAAATAAATTACCAATGGCTGAGAAGAAAATTCATTTGCGACATCGTATGCTGTATTAATTTTAAAAAGAAAACATCGCAACAGCCGCGACTAGCAATATCTGTTCAGTGTATGGTGAAAGTGACTTCAAACCTCTAACGAGTCGTATGTGGTTTAGCAAGTTTTGTTCGGAGAATAATATCACTGGAAGACGAGCCCCGCGTCGGACGTTCCAACGAAGTTGATGACGAGCAACCCCGGACCACGGTGAGTGCAAACTAAACCAAAACCGGCAATTACTGTCCCACCGATCTTTTAGTTTACCTGTGTATAAAAAGCAATAATGACATTTTCGATAGAAAAACAAACACTTCCAAAAAAATTTTTAGTAACTCGTAGATAAAATGGGTGAAGGACTGTGACCTGTGTAGGTCTCGAAGTACAACCAAATTTAAATCATGACGCTTACTTTATTTGTGACTGCGTAATTGTATCTAAACCCGAATAACATAAGTAATTAACACAAATAAATTTTCATATTAACTTTTTCGATTGAATAAATTATCTTATATCCATCATTTTTTGTACAAGTGGAATGAAAAATCTTTTTTTATTTGTCGTTTTTAGCCATCACGCCTTTCTTTGACACGTAATTTGAAACAAAAACAAACTTAGGTATCAGGAGAACATCCAATTGAAAGGTAACTAACACTTGTCCCGCTGTTTAGTTCGGAGTAATGTCAAATTTCAAATACAATGAAAATATTTAAATATCTATCCTACGTCTTACATGCTCTCCCGATAGACTAAATTAAATCTACTTTCAGCGATCCCCCACTCATCAAAAGGACTAAGAAGTCTTTTGGACTTTGGTTTCTTGTCAAATAGGGTACCGGATCTGCCGGACCCCTTGTCCTTTGATCGTGATGTTTGCCATAATGGCCTGAGAAATTTTATTTTAGGTATATATTATTATTCTGCAATTAAAACATGGCGCATGAAAACTGCTCAATGGCGCAGTGAGTTTAAATCCTCTAAGCGAGGACGGTCTTGGGACGTTTTATTAGTGATGGGGTGTTTATATCGTACGACGCTAGGACGTTTATCATTGGGTTTCGGTGCTTTGGGAGTTCCGCATAGAAACTCTTGGAGATTTGTTTAATGGACTCCATAACGCGAGGAATGCCGGAGTCGTGATGTACTTGAGTGACTCTTGACCTTCGGGAGGACTAAGAAGTGTGAAACTAATGAAAGGGACAGTGCGTAGTGATGTAAGATTCGCCCTTGATGGGCTCTGTGTACACTTTGAGTGGCGTGGTCGTGGCTTTGCAACTCATTGCGTATGTCTTCAGCGTCCCCGCTATTTATTTACACTTTTTATGGTCACTGGTTCGTTTATATAGAGATAATAATTTTAAAATTGCTCTCGTCACGCAATTTTTGCTATTATGCAATCGCAATGAACCCCGTAGGTCCGACATTATAACTTTTTTTTTATTTATTTATTTAGGCACATAATAAAGGTGTCCTTACAAGAGCGGAAAATTGAAATTTTAAATGAAACAGTTTTTTGAGAAAATACCGAAATTTTGATTTAATCATAAAGTATACATGTGGGAATTATGTATAGAACAACACATCTGATAAATGCCCTCCTCGGCTTTGTTGGCACATTTGCGTTCTTTTGACGAAATTTTCAATCACGGTTTGGCACAACTGTGGCTGGATTTTAGTGATACAGCGTCTAATCTCCTTCTTCAAGTCTTGGGTAGTCGTGGGCTTATTAACATAAACTTTTAACTTCAAAAAAAAAACCCAGAGAAAGATGTCCAAAGGCGTTAAATCGCACGATCTACGCCGCCAATTCTGGTCGCCCAAATGGGAAATTACACGATGACACTCTACTCTCTTATAACTCTCTTCGTTGTGTATGGTCTGTGGGCTTGAGTTGTTGAGTTAGTTAGATTCTGTAGGCACGAAGACGCAAATCTTTGGTTAGAATACGCTGCATAGTGCTTCTTGAAATGTTCAATTCTTAAGCAGGATGCCGAATCGATATTCCCGGACTCTCAGCCACATTTTGGCGAACAGCCGTCATGTTTTCTACTGAACGACCTGAGTGAAACGTGTCGATGGTCTGATATCAGTAATCGACCGTCTCCTCGAATTTTTGGAATATTCTCTTCACAGTTGATTCACTTGAAACATTTTGATTACCAAAAATTGGACGCAATTTGCGAATCGTGGCAGTCAAACTTTTACCATTTTTTAAATAATGTTTAACAATACGAATGCATTGTTGTGTGAAATAGCGATCCATTTTTAATAATGGCGAACTGTCTACCATCGAACTGTGAATGGTTTTACTGCACATCGAAAATGGCGCCAAATTTAAATTTTCCGCTCTTGTTGGGACACCTTTATCTTGTTTCTAGAAAGAATTAAAGATTTGAATTAAATCGTTCTGGACCGCTATGCGCGATTCCGGGAGTATTATAAAATAATACGAGTCTCTGAAAGCTGTACATACGAAGCATCGAAACGCCATATGCGCCAAAAGTAGATTGCGAATGTTGCCAAAATGCTTAACTGACGCATAAATTGGAGATCACACTATTATGCACAGCGGCGATGTCCTCCAAATAAATTATCAACCGTTAAAAATAATTTTAAAAACACGCAATATACCTACATAGTCAACTATTTCATTATTCATAATATGATTTGTGATATAAATTTCGCGAGTTTCTATAATATTATTTTGATAAATAAAATTTCATAAGTAGGTACACTGTCGACGGTAACATTACGATTCATATTCTTTCTAGTCTCCCGATAACATCAAGTGTATGGGTTCAAAGTTCAATATGAACGCATTCCAAACGAATCTTAATATCAATGGAAATTGTACACTACATTGTAAGAATAATGCACCTGTTCTTGTGGCATGATTATGTTAGTGTCACGGTTCTTGAATGTTCTCTTTCTCGTCGTATTCAGAATATGGAGTAATATATTTTTATTATTATTACAGCCATAATACGTGATTTGAAGCTGTAATATACAAAATTATTAAATAGTATTAGACTCAATCAAAAACTCTATTTATCAATAAATCTTAGGAAAACAGGAATGTCGTGTATAATATATTCATGATGGTGAGATATATAATTTGTATGTATTACAAAATTTTAGAAATATTAAAAAAAATATTAAAATATCTTCTTACCCTACCTATCATATTTGAATAACCCGCTCAAATGATAATTAAATTTTCCATGTAATTAATTAATATTATGAAGGCACTCTTTCCTATTGTTTCCTTTCCTCAGTTCTCAATTCCAATGTATCAGCAATTCAAAATTGACATGTTAATAAAAATACACAAAAAAAAATTTACTTTATTATTACACATAACTTACCTAGAGCTATTAGATTTTTTTAAGAAAATGGCGCTATAAAAATTATACAATATTATTATTATTATTACAGGATCCGTCCATCTAGTCATCGATATTCGGGGTGTGATTGCTCATCTTTTCCTTGTACCACCGGTCTTTTCATAAACAAACACGAACTAATATGATTTAGGGGTTTTCTAACAATCTAATTTCTGAAATTGTATCTAAAATGGCCTATTCGCACGAAAATTTAATGGCGCCGTTGCAACGTTAACAGGGTCTTTGTATACATCGCGACTGACGCGTTGCATATTAGCGACCGCTGCGCTATAGCCAGACTTTTTGCCGCCACAGACAAAATTGATTTTTTTGCCCTAGCAACTTAAGTGAACATTTTTCGATTTTTGTAAAACCATCCCCATAAATTGGCCGCCCCCTAAATCGGTCGCCCGCATGTCACACACCTTAGGAGCGGTATTTTGTTAGGCCGGCATTTTGAAACACGCCCGATGGCGACTTTTTACCAAAAGACGTTCTGGACACTAGTGTTGACTACAAATTACTGCTTTAATATTGTATTTTATTAGATTTGCTTTCTTGAATTGTTAATACCTGGATTATTTTTATTACACACTATTATCGTTTTGCAACTAAAGATTTTGTTTTTTTAATTTTTATATATTTATATATGTAACGCCGGCGCTGGCTGTAGAAAACTTTAACTTTTCAAGAAGCTGTTATCAGTGGTCATACGGTTTCTTGAACAAAAATTGGAACTTACGTTAGACGAGGCCCCAAAAGATCTGGACCCCACGATACATCTGGAATCGATAGTTTCCCAGTGCTAATATAGAATCTTTTTTTTTTCATCCACCACAACAAGAAATGGAATTATAAAATGAATGATTGGGGGATATTGATGACAAACAATGATGATAAAATATTTTTTGATAACTTTTTCTCGTTTCATTCTGGGCAAACTAGTTGCTTCGTTTTGAACTGTAGAATCAACTCCCAACTACAAACCAATTAAGTTGACCGTTCGCGAACCGGAAAAACTGCCGAGGATTTATTTTAAATCGAATAGGTTTTATTTACGAGGGATGAAAAACAATTATCGCTAAAAGTTTTCCGGGTGCCGGAAATTTTCAAATAGTAAAGGTATTCAATTTATCTCCATTAAAAATCGTAAATCAAATTTGGATTCTGTTGGGAATTTATATTTAAAAATTTAATTGTTTTTTATTTAGTTTTACTGAAAAATGTAATGCTAATGAAATGAAAATGCTCTTTCCCATTATTTATTTGTAAACTCCGATCCATAATAAATACACGGATGTAATATTTTAAACGTTAACAGTAACAAGCGGTCTGAAGTGTGTATTTATATAGTGATGAAATAAAATATGATTGTGTGATTAATATTCGATTATAACGATGATTGCTGACTGTGATTTGGCATACGTGATTTGGCGAGCGACCACCGATACCCGGAAAACTAAACTGCTAACCTTTAAATCACACTTGCCAATCATTATAATAATCGAACAGCAATTATAGGATTATCATAGTTTGTCACATCACTACCAAAGATTTTTTTTAATCCTGCCAATACTCTGACGACTTTCAGTTCAAAAATACTCGAAAGAATACGACGCAAATACCAAATATCAACATTTATGTAGAACCAATAACTATATTTTTTTTTAATTATGTTATGATTAGATCGTGGCCCAAAAGCTCCTCGCTCTACAGTATATTCGGGAGCGGTACTTTTTCCAGCGCTAATAAGTAATAAAAAAAAAATTAAATCCACCACAGATTGAAATAGAATAATATTTTTATTTAGTTATTAAAAAAAAAAACACCATTGATACACACAGTACGACCTCTCCTACGTAAAGTATCGTAAGTAAAAAATTATATTTTTAATCCTTCTAGTATTTCGCATGCATTAGATACTAATTTACGTGACAGATTTAAAAAATATATAATATATTGTATTCTACGATGTAGGTACTAATAAAAATAATATTTTAAAAATTACAGACATTTAAAAATTAATCAAATGCTTACAAAATACTAGAATGATTAAAAATGTAAATTTTTACTAATACGATACTTTACGTAGGAGGGGTCGAGTAGTGTCTCGCTAATACGTCGGGTTAGAGACCAGACCATCGCCTCTAAGCCGAATAGTTGTGTTTTTTCGTTTTACGTTGGGGGCCAATTTCTCTTCAATAGGACATGTACAAGTGATATGGCGTGGAAACATCAAATATACAATTATAAAGTCAACAAGTGGTGCGAGAATTAGCATTATAAATGCCGGTAAAAGTATTTATAATAATCCCAAACAATAATGTCTCTATCACATTTAAAGCCGGCCATACACGCAACGGTATGCCTGTTCAGGTAAACATGACAAGTTAACCGAAGTTCGACTTCGGCCATACACATAGCGGCCAACCTGTAACAATCTGTCAGTCAACGATGGCATCGGTACAGCGCAACTGCGATGATGCGGTAGCGCTAGTAGGTCTTCTCGTCATTCTACAAAAGAAAGAAAGAACACCGCGACAAAAGTAATGTAAAGAATGGTTGTTAAAAAGAATCCAATAGAGTCACGTCAATTTGATAAAAAAATTAAATGTAGAGCCTCAAAAATACTGTAATTATTTAAGGATGGGTGGCTCAGAGTTACACAATTCAATAAAATCTTCCACAATTACGCTGCGCTCGCGAGACGCCACTTTTTCGAACTACGCTACTCGACCTTTCCCTTCGCGGTAGACGGAACAACTGAGACCTGCGCCTGTACAGGCGACCTGAACAGGTATACCTGTCAGCTTTAACGTTGTGTGTATAGTCGACCATACACTCAATGATATATATGGCAGGTATACCTGTTCAGGTCGCCTGTACAGGCATACCAGAGCGTGTATGTGACAAAGTGGCAGGTATCCCTAACTTAACTTATTATATTTATTTGTCATGTTTACCTGAAAAGGTATACCTGTCAGGTACACTGTTGCGTGTGTGGACGGCTTAAGGCGGAAAACCCGGTGCGGGCGGTGGACAGTCATTTACCGGTCTGGGAATTAGGTGGTACCGAACGTCAGACATTAGTGTTTTCCGCCGGGATTACTACTCAGGCGGAAAGGCTCGTTGAATCCTGTATATATTATATGGTTACTGTATGTACGGGGATGATCATTATGTAGTATAATATCCATATTGTGTATCGCCCGCCATCAGTGCGATGCGGTGGGGTGCTGGGATACTTCTTTACTGAATTTCATCCTGCCTTGTCTCCATGCACGCATTTTTTAACCATACCGCAGTCTCACCTTTCTATTTTATCATCTCTGCAGTCGCCGCCAAGATCACACAAATGGCACGCGGATGAGCCGATCTCCAATCCCAATTGAATACGGCTATATATTAAATACATACAAATCACAGGATCACAAACAATACAGTGCTGGTGCACTGGAGCTGAAAGGTCCACACCGCGAATGTTATCGTGATTTCGAACAAATATTGGTCAAGATAATGTCTGCTGGGGTCAATGTCATATTTCACACTGTAAAAACGACCATGAAGAAATATATGGATGGAAATTTAGACGCGGAAATGTGACAATAACAACAGTCGCGATTGATTCGAAAAGACGCGCCAAAAGTGGGTTTATGAATTCGGAACACTTTTATTTATTTTCTTTTATAATGTTTCCAATTACTAAACCAGAATAAAATGTATTCTGTATTGTCTTAAAATATTATTGCATTGTACCTTAATGTCATATTAGGACTATTTACCAGGCTCATTTAACACCTATTGATAACATTGATGTGCCCGGCGATTAAGGTGACGCGAATTTCCCCATATTATGGAGAAAAAAAAGCACAACGTTAATCCGAATGCGGTGCATTCCTTAAGGGATTATTAACATGGGTAACAGGACCGTATAACCAATTAGGATTAGGTGAATGCGTTTGCTTTCTTGGGGGATTAAGGGACATTTTATGACGGTCCAACCCCAAGAAATGCATCTATTCCTAATTGTATATTGTCGACGACTTACCTTTCCAATAATAATAAATGGCTGGAAAAATACATATCTACGACGGCCGTAATTAACCAGCCATAAAATGCACCTGTTCCGAGGAAAGAAGAACACCCACAGTTAAACACTTGGAGTTAAAGAGTTGGTCAGTTAGTCAGACGCTTGGAGTTAGTAAAGAACACCCACAGTTAATCACTTGAAGTTAGTGAGTTGGTTAGTCAGTTAAACACTAGTGAGTGAGACGGTTAGAGACATGGAGTTAGTCACTAACATTTAGACAGTGACTTGAGACTTAATCACTTAGACACTTGGAGACAGAAAAAGTTAACTCTCGAGTTAAATATCCTACTCCACCGTCAGCCATCGGACGGCTGGCGATCAGCGCTCGAGATCGGTCAGCATGGAAAGAAGACATGGAAACGACGTTGGAACAAGACTTAAAAAAAAAAAGACTTGGAGAGAAGAAGGAAACAACACTTGAAACCTACACCTGGAAGGAAGACTCTGAATAACTCGAGCGGAGGTGGAGGAAAGCAGTTCAGAGGAGCTGGTGAACGAGACCACCCACAAAAGGATGTGTTGCAGAGCGGATATGAAGCCACGGTCCCGCCCAGATCGCGTCGTCGGTCGCCATCCGCGCGACAGACATCGATCGCCGAAGCCCGGACCGAATCGCCAACTTAATTAAGGTAGATTTAAGATTAGAATTAAGTAGTTCATAAGATAGGTTAAGAATTTGGCCTAGGATTATTTTGTCTTCTCGCCTAACCAATTAAATAGAATTGTAAATATAGAATTAATCACCGACTTGTTGATTTCCATCCCCGCCTCCTTCTCAGTGACCAACGATGCATTGACGATATGATGATCGGGCTGGGAGGAAAGCCCGACGCCGTATCAACATGTTTATTAAAAATAAAAATAATATAAAATGTGAAGTCTTTTTATGTAACAATTTACCTATTAAAACCAGACATAGCTATCCAATACTAAAAAAGACAACACATGGAGTCAATACGTAAGTGTAATAATGGCTTGTATATCTGTATAGAGAATATTCAATTTATTTGATATTTTTGGCTAGTGTATTTCCAAAATAATAAAATGAAACACCGTTTCCAAAGAACAACGTATTCGTGCTTACCTGCATGCTGAAACTGCAAGCTGGAGAAATTGGAGTATCCGACGTTCAGAATTGCACATAAAAAACAGCTTTTCGAACGCAAAATGGTACACTTTTTTATGGATATCAGAAAATATTCCATCTTTGTTTATATTCTGTTAAGTACAGACAATTAAATAGAACCATTGCAATCGTGCGCCGCTTTTTCAATATCGACAAGAACACGTTTAGTTACGGAGCCCGACCACGTCAAATTGTTTTTACCTCGCAAATAAATATCTTGTTTGTTCTCAACTCAAAAACTTTACACGTGCCTATCTACTCGACTTTCATTTTATAGCTAGTTACTTTTAAATCACAATAGATAAATAGATACTCATAATTGTATTTATTTATTGACATACACATTTTTGTTATAACAGAGGTGAATATATTATAATATAACATTGTAATATGTTTATTGTGTGGGATGAAGTAGACTCCATCTCTAATATATACAGCGTTGTCCTGGCTACTTTGCTAGACTGAAGTCTGTGTTAAAGTAGCCAGTTTTTTTCGTGGTGTTATTTAAAATTCGATGATTAAGATAATATGTAAATAAAATGAGAAAAAACGAAACTTTATTTTCCGTTGACATTTCTATTTTATAGAATACGCTTTATTGCATAATATTATAACCTGTCAATAATGACGGGAATTAATACCTTTCATAACCATAATTCTTAGCATGTACGCTTGAAGTAACCCGCCAATATTGACTAGTAATTAATGGTGTAATTTTAATTTATTTTTAAAAAATCAAGATTTGTGTTTGTTATTTATTAACGCCATTTCTCCTTGGCGAGACGCCGCCCCGGCGCTCCTCCCACACCGCGCGCTCGGCACCAAGTCCCCTGCTATTTTCCCCCGACCTCTCTCTCCACCGACCGCGCCTACTCGCATCGGTAGATGGCGCCTTCGGTCTTCGCGCGTTTATTTGAAATGTCACATCATATATTGATATACTATACCATTATTTATCAATCCGTCTATAAATTACACATTTCGATAGTTAAAAGGTATGCAAACATTCAAAATTATTGGGATTCAAAGTCTGCTTTGTTGAGAATTATTTATTGAAATATGGTTATATAATTTTTTTAATGTGTTACTTAAGTAATCTCAGAAATATATATGACGAAAGCCCCGACATTAACATGTCCATAAATTAAAATATGTCCTTTCACCCTTTCATATCCTACAAGGTATATAAAGAATTATGTGATTCAGCACCTATCTACTTAAAAAATGTAACTTCAAATCACAAATCAAACAATTATTAGAAAACTCCGACAGCAATTACAAGTTCTAATTTCTTTCAATGAATCTGGCATAACTCTTGATTATATTTATGTATGTGTATTTAGTAATATAATAATATAATTTATATCTTACTTCTATACCTACCTAAATTACGCAATCCCCGGGTTTCGCGACCCGTGGAATGGAATTCGACAATTTTGGTCGTGAATCGGAATTACTGCAGGGTAGTGGAGGGGAATAGGGAAACGTGATATAGGGAGAGGTCGGTGAGGGAATAGGGGGTTTAGAAGAAGGACCAATGATCTCGGGAACCGGGATTCGGAAGGACTGCTCGCCTTACCTTGAGTATGACACCTTCGCAAATCTCTGTGGTCGCCGCCAAAATCACACAATGATAGTGATCACACAAAACACAGTACTGGTGCATTGGAGTTGAAAGGGTCCACACCGCGAATGGTATCGCGATGTCGAGATTGAACACAATATCGCTCAAGTTGACATTTGTTGGCGTCAAGGGCACATTTCACACTAAAGACGACCATGTGTAAATCTATGAAGGATGGGTATTTGGATGCGGAATGTGTCAATAACATTGGTCTCAATGTTATACAACCGTTTTCTGACATAAATGTGAAAAATAAAATTTCATTCCTTTTTTCCTTCCTTCTCGGTGAACTGTATATATACCTCACGCACATGCAAGGTCTATATTTAACCATGAGATTACTAATTGTACCCACTCGATTTCTTTTTATTTAGGCACCACCAAAACCAAAATTCAAAAATTTCAGTATTACTAAAATATCGAAAGGATGGTAACTGCAACAAACGGAGCTTGGATGCAATCTAATTAGAACTTGTCAATCGAGGCCCGACTAGCAGTACACAATGGATTCTTGGTACCGACACTGATGTATGGAAGTGAGCAGTGGAAATGAGATCACTATATCACGGCGTACATGTGGCAAATCCATTTATGACAGAGTAAAGAATAAAGAAAAAAGGAGAGAATGTGAAGCTGATTTTAGGATAGTGAATAAGATTAAGAAAGGATCACTTAAGTGGTTTGGTTATATGTAACGGATGAATGAAGAGAGAATGGTAAAAAAGATATATAATGCAAGTGTTGATGGCATCAAAATTAGTGATAATATAAAAAGATATATGATGTCCGCAGAAAACTTGGCACGACCAAGTATACCAGATACTAACAGATTTTCCTGTTAGAAGCCTCAATAATTAACAAGCTTTTATGAGAAGATGTATGAATATGTATGAGGCGAGAATTGTCATCTCTCGCATGGTACACGTACCACTAGTTAAGAACTGCTGATATGTCACACTTATTCTAGAAGATACAAATTCTCTAATTTTATTAATATTTCAGTACTCAGCTATAGAGAATCATTATTCTACAAAGACAACAGTGAAATGGATGACGAGTAAGAATCTTTTGGAAAAGAGCTGATAT
This sequence comes from Eubasilissa regina, assembly GCA_022840565.1. Lineage (NCBI taxonomy): Eukaryota > Metazoa > Arthropoda > Insecta > Trichoptera > Phryganeidae > Eubasilissa > Eubasilissa regina. The sequence goes on from JAINEB010000013.1 coordinate 19,610,613, forward strand.
TTTTGTACGGTGAACAAAAGGTGAAATGAAAATGTCAATCATTAAAGTCATCAGTAGGGGAAATTTATTTATTTATTTTTAAATTCCACAAAAATCGCACAGAGCAATTTTCAAAATGACATTTAAAAGATACAGACAAACTTTTTAGCTACAAATACTGTAAATAAAACCACAATAAGTTGAGGAAAAAATAGTTTTATTTCTAAAAGAGCACAACACAAAAAGCAGCTTACAAAAAAGTGTCCGCCAATATTGGCCATCAGAAGTATGGACCATTAAACACAATGCAATAATCACAAATATGATCATGTGATAACTCCAAAATGTTAGCATAAGCTTCATAGATCCACACATTACAATTTCCACATTGTATCCAGTCTTCATTGTGTGATTCCAGGCATAAAGGACATGTTGTGTCTTTGTAAGTTACTTTCTTTGGTCTAGTTTGATTTTCCTTTCAAAAACTTTTGTGTTATCTCAGGTTTCTCTCTTTTTCTTCATTAACCATCTTTGTATATCTACAGACAAGTCAATAAGTGGCTGGTACTGTCAAACAATGTTGTGGCTTATACTGCAGAAACCATAAACAGAAGTAATATTTGATCACAAACAAGAAGCCAAACATTTTTCTTAAATGTTTAATTATTTTACAATAATAAAAATAATGAATACATATCTATATTAACTGTGTTACGATATTTCCTTAAAATTCAGCAATTACTCATTGAATTTAAATTTTAATTTTGACTGTTTCACTAAGACTATCTATATTGGTGGTCCATAACAGCATCCGGCCTATATTTCTATGGAAAATTCTTGCGTTAATCTAATGTCCTAGTGTTAATTACTGTAAAATGTGCAGAAGCTAGATTAGATACATAATTATGTAACTTTATATTCTAAAAACACAAATAACGCACAACTCAAAGAAAGCAGTGTAATTATATAACAATATACCTATTATTTTTCAAAACATGGCGTTGTAAAGGTCATTTAAAAGAAAAGAAAAGTAAATTTTTGTGCAGTCTTTTGTTAAAAATCATTTCCAAACCGCATTGTTTATAGCGATAGCAATCAATTTCAGGGTGAAGGCTGAACTATCAAAAGTCCCCATTGCATTTCCTTTTAAGTATGCCACTGTGGTAATGATAAGATTTTTTACAAATTTAAGTACCTCAGCAAAATCTTATTGATATACCATCAAGATCAAGGTATTAAATATATGTATATAATATTATTAATACAAATTAAATTATATTAATCAATTAGAAAGATATACAGAAAAATCTGTGTATTGAAAAAATATTTAGTTGCTACTATCATACCTTTGATCGCAATCATCAATCCCAAATACATTTGATAATACATGCTGAGAGATGCCACAATTAAATCAATCCATTTTATTAAATTTGTTAAACTTTGATACAACTTATACATTTTTTATGAAAACACATTTTTATTGTGAAGTTGCAATTTCTGTGATATTTTTAATACAAATTAAATTAATCGATTAGATATATATAGAAAAAATCTAAATGCAAATATATTCTAACTTCATGACAAAAATATATATTAACCCAAGTCTTTTTTTTACACGGCTTTTTTAGACAATTTTGATTTAATACAGTTTAGAAGAAAGAAAAAAATTGCATGACATATTTTAATCTAACACGGGGTATGTTCTCGTTTGAATTTAGTTTTATTAAAATGTGTATGTCCATTAATTTCTTACAGTAATCAACCTTCAGAATCATTCGACACTAGAATATGAACAAGATATCCAAAATATTTCAAGAGACGAAAATAATTTCATTAAAATCTTAAGTAAAAGAATGTGTCTGCTGTCAGAAAGCGATGATAAATATTGTTAAATAATTAAATATAGTCGTGTAATTATTTTTTTCATTTTTTAATTCTTGAATTATTAGTGACACACTATTTTCTTTAAGCGAGACTTTATAATATATAAATTAAAATTGTTGAATCGAAATTAAATTGTTCTAATCTCATATAATTTGATCTTTCATTTAAACTTATTGTTTATATCGGGTTTTCACATCTGGAACCCTTTACCAATATTTTAATTGCACTGTATTGTTTTTTTAAATAGTTTTTATTTGCATAGTATTTTCAAGAATATATATATATATATATAAAGTTCAGTAGAAGATAAATGGAAAACAAAAGCCACTTTATAAAATTCTAATAAAATCTTGATGTGAGAAATGTGGTTCAGAAACAGTGAACATAGATATTGAAAAATCTTTAGTCAAACACTTGAAGCATATGATTTTGTTATATTGATGAGCTCTACTGCATATTCTAAGAACCCAATGTCAGAAAGCTCATTAATGTTTTGCAACTCAAGTGGACGGGATACATAATAAAGACGAGCAATGATGAATCACCAAAGCGTCTGCCAAATCTAAGTAAATCTGAGGGACCATTATCCCAACTCAGCATCACAAATGCCAATCACCTAGATTGGACAAGCTGAAAAAGGAGTGTGTACTGTCGAGTGTCTGTGACCAACGTGAGCTTGGGATAAAATAAAGGAAGAGAAGTATTATATAAGTTATTTTATTATATTTTATTGAAAGATTATTTATGTTTAAACATACTTTCACAAGCAAACATGAGTATCTTTATATTTATGATAAGGTATCAATCACTTAATAAACATAATACCCATAATGATGAAATCGTCAGTTGGAATGTGACCTTAAAAATATTTGAAAAAGCAAATCATTTACTACTTGTGTTGTTAAGTAAAGTACCACCTGATTATTATTATCATTCAATCAAATCGCAGGGAAAATATATTGAAAATAATGTTTTACTAATACAAATAACAAATATGAAACAAGTCAAGTGTAGATTACAAATGGAAATATTTGAGATGTAATAAATTAGGGTTGCCATGTGTCCTGGATTTCCTAAACATTTTGTAATAAAAAATATTAGCAAAGTTTATAATAATTCTAATATGGGTCTACATCAGTCATTTCACATGTTGTAGTTAATTTTACTCTTTCATGCTAAAGTTACACTTATGGCAGTAATGAAACAAGGTTAAGATATGTTCTAGCAATGTGTAACTCCAGCTATTTGTATTATTTAAGTTCTGCGGTTGCCTCCAAGATGTTTTGTAAAACATTGGCCAATTCCTTGTTTTAGCTTGTGTATTCCTTCAACTCGCTAACATGTCATCAGAAGCAGGGCCTTCCCTTGTAAAAGCAGACCCCGATTATGCAATAGTAGTACAATATCAATTTTATGAATTAATTCCTAAAATTGAGAATAAAATCTGTGGCTGTGTACGGCCATGGTCTCCTGAGAAAATATAAATGTGAAATGAAATAGCTTTCTTTACCTACAAAACAAAAAGTGTAAAACAAGACCCAGATAGGTCGCTACCATCATCCCTTTATCCCTAGAGCGCAAGCCCCAATTAGGCCCAATCTGCCTAAAACTGATCCTGATCAGAAGGAAACTCTGGTATTGAGTACACAAGTAATAATTAGCATTATCATAATAGCAGACTGGAAAATGATAACTTTATTATTAGGAGAACACATTATTTTTATGAAGTTGTAATCATTCAGAAGATATGTCTGTGATATTTTAAATACTAATTAATACATTTAATTAGTATTTAAGATATCTTTACTCACTGGAAATCTTATATACTGTGAAATCATACAAGGGCTATATGATAAGTGATCCTGTTTAAAAAATAAAGTAAAATATTTCTCATCATAATCCCTTTTCACCTCGATACACTTAGTACAGCCTATTTCAACTTTTTAAAGCCATCCTAAAGATATGATTTGTCGAACTCAGCAAAATAGGCCTCTGTTTCAGCGATGACTTCCTCGTTTGACAAAAACTGCTTCCTGCCAAGCCATTTTTTCATGTTTGGAAACAAAAATAAATTGCATGGGGCCAAATCTGGAGAATAGGGTAAATGAGGCAACCAACTGGTAAAAATAACTTGATACAATTGGTGACTTTTAACATTTAAAAAAATCTGATTTAATATAGTAAATTTAAAGATTTTAATTTTTTCTGTTTATACCTAAAATGATGACAGTGATTTGCCTGTAGTGAAAGTGAAAAAGAGTGTTTTTTTAACTCACATTGAACTAAAACGCTGGCTGAAGTATTGCTTGTCATTTTACATATAAATACTTTATAAAATGTCAAGTGATGAAGCCGTCACCCAAACTAGAAGCAAGGGTCTACCAACGGGCAACACAGCAAAATTTTAATTAGATTATAATATAATAATAGCCAATTAGGCCAAAACTATTTGATATCTATGATGATAAACTCAGATGGAAAGCTCATATCGACATGTTAACTGATAAGCTTCAGAAACTTATGTACAATAAATCCTTTCAGCACGAATCAGAGCCGCCATTCCAAAACCTGAAGGTGTTAAATATCGGGCAATTATTCATAAAGACGCTGCCGAAAGATCTACATGAAAACAGAACACATTCCAAGTGTATTCGGGCAAAAACCTAAAGACTAACTGTCTCATTAATGAAAACCTCATTTGCTTAAAGTCAAGCATCTTTTATAGGACTGCAGATATACAATAAGCTACCACAAGAAATGGCAACTGTATCGCACCCTAAATTCTGCGTGCTTGTAAAGAAATGACTTTTCAAAATTGGAAGAGGTCCTTAAATTATCAAAGCTAGCCGTTATATGTAACTCTTTTCTGTCCCCATATCCTGCCTTGTCCTTATATTGTTTTGTTTGCTCTCTGCTTCTATTCTAATCCTGCTTTTTACCTTTTTTTTACTCTGTTCTTTTTTTTACTCTACTCTGATTTTTTATCATATCTTCACTTTTTTACTTGTTTCTCATATCTACTTATTTTAATCACTTTTTTCTTCAACCATTTTCTCATTAATTCAATCCTCTGTAGTCACCTCGATCGAATGGCCTGGCCGATCTTTATCAAAAAAGAATATTCAGCCACGTTTGAATTCATTAAACCAATGATGGTAGTCATGCATGATCCTTATAAAGAAATCAAATCACTGACCGATATTACTCTTTTTCCGTGGTTGCAAACATACACAAACTTCCCCACTTTCAACAGCTATCAAAACAAAACTACTCGATAAATCTGTCTGAAATTTTGACAGGTGTCGTTTAAAATATGGTGTTAAACAATGGTACACAGATTTTGCACCAGTGGCGCCATCAGTAATTAAACATGGCTACTTATCATACAACCCTCATATATGACATGATGACCATTATCATCATGGCAGATTTAGAAATAATATCTTTATCCACTTGATCAGAACATATTGAATACAATGACAATGAAAAAGGAAATACATTTTTATTCAACTTTTTCATTTGTATCCACAATATTTAATTCTTTAATCTCCTACTTCAAAAATTATTATATATATTATTTTTTAATTATTATATTATATGATAAAACAGATTATCTATTGTGGTAACCACAAGCAGACTTCTTGAAGTAACAAGTTAGTATTATTTCAAGTGCCCATAATTTCTCCGGTGCAACACCTGTAACTAGGTAACACCATCAGATCTGTAAATATTCCAGGAATAAATGTGTGGCGGCTCGCACGCATCGTCCAGATGTCCCTCGTTTTGTCGTTTCTTGGTATTGCACCATCCCACGCATACAAAGCGGAAACGTTCGAGGAAGGCCGGACTGCGCTGCTCAGTGGATATGACACACGTGCACCACAGATGTGCACCAATACCCGCAGCGGAGGAGGCGGTCGGCGAAAGACTCGGCGCCCAGTATCCAAACTGACTGGACCACAGAGGCACATCCCGACTCTTACCTTTCACTAACCATACATCGTTTTTTACATAACCTTTACGTATTCTGTATTGTTTTTTGCTCTCAGTGGCTTCTCCCCGATGAGAATAAACATGTTCAGATAAAAATGGTTTTCACGAGAACACCAACCAACCTTCCCACAGTGGTGAAATTTAATATGGACTAAAAAGACAAACAAGATTGGCTGGGACATCAAGCCATGCATTTCAACATCGACGACTTTCATTCACACCAACACCGACTCATCAAGCGTTTTTCACGCATACAGCGCCGACACACTGCGCGCTTATTCTGCAACTGAAGCATCCATTACATCACGTGTTTGGTTCGCACGATGTACGATCTTCAGACACAACGCCGACTCACAGGCATGCAACCGCGGGCAGCTACACGTCATGTGCCTACAACTCATCGGGTAGCGACGTGTCTACGAGCCCAGCAACCGCTCAAGCCGGCATGCCTTGCGCCCACAACGCATCGGGCGGTCAGCAACAATACAAACACCAACCTGCCTTTACGTCCACGACTCACCGGACAGTGACAGGTTGGGCATCCAGGCATCCAGGGGGTTCCAACCCATTCGCTCCGCCTGGCCCTGGTCATCAACTTTAAGAAATGCAGCCGTCATGTCATCAAGACTGGTGAAGTCCCACGCCAGTACAAATTGTCCCACCGTCTGTGCTGTAGCAGCGAAACCCATCTTGACCATTCAGGCTTATCGCGACATTCGACCTGTGACTAAGTCACTGGAGGGGGAGTGCTGTAGCGACCGGAATTCAAATCCACCGCCATCTCAATCGGCATCGACGCTAGCGACAGCGTTGCCGGCTGCTGCTACAAGCCTGGCTCGAAATTCACCGCCAGGCAGTCTCTCCAGATTCATCGTCTCACAACGGCGGTCTTGCACGGCGCGTGAGCCGGCAAGACCGCCAATTCGCTTTATTTCATTTCATAATACACGTGCACCTTCTACATCTTTATTCATACTTTAATTCTATCTGTCTTCATTGTTTTTATCATACTGTCATAATAAACCTCAACACACGCCAATCACATTTATTTCATTTAACCACTGTCCTAACCCCCAAAATATTTTATAATCAATTAAAGGAGTTACAAAGGTTTACTATACTTACGAAGGTATATATTAAATTATTTCAAGTCACAACAATTTTGTCAGTTTGAGAGTCAAGTCACAGCAAGTTTGAGAACTGTCAAGTGTATATATATATATACTAGATGTATCTCTCCAACAATGATAGGAGATTAATAATTTTTATAACTTTAATTTATTTTAAAAAATAGACAAAAACAATTTTAATTGATATTCCAATACATATTATTGTTTCAATATCAATTTCTCCATAAATTACAAATTTTTTCTTGTCCATGAATTTTGATAGTTAAAAGTATGTACCTACTTATTTATTATATCAATCAACGATGTTCCACATTCAAAATTATTGTGACGGGAAGTTGCTTGTGTTTAAAATTATTTATTGAAATTTTGTTATATAATTTCATCGATATGTGACACTTGCGGATATGTAGAATCATGAATGTGGAGGGACATAAAGCTATTACATAACATATATAAAGGGAAATACAAAAAAATAAAACATTCATAAAAATAAAAAGTTTATTTGGTATTATTATTTCCATAATGACTAGAAGCATTAATAATAGTTAGTTCCTGCAAGGGCTTTTTAATTAAATTTAAAGTATTTTTTCTAAATAGTGTATAATTATAAACAATGAACTTTTTCTTAATTCTTATGACATAGTATAAGCAGACTAGTACGAGAGCCTGACATGGTGGTGTTGTTCCATTTATTATTCAGATAACTTGCAGCCTCAATCATTCCCACACATTCACAAAGACATATATTTTATAGCCTTATACAAAATGAAATTCAATTGTAATTTACAAGAAACTAGTATTAATCAAAACAATAATTACATAATTCAGTAACAATTATAACTAATAGCGAATACTCCAAACTAATATTTGTTGGTATACATTAAAACACTCAAAATATGAACAATATTATCATAAAACAAAGTTCGACAATGAGCAACACAATAAATATGTGAATATAATATGTTATGGGAATTCAATTATATTAATGTGTATTTCTCGCATGTTTGTGTGCTTCGATTTCAAAGCTTGAATGTCTAATTCAAGTCCCAAAAATGAGAAACAGCTTATGAGCTTAATGAGTTTTTTGAACTATCTATGTGCACTGAGAGAGGTAGAGAAACAATGAAATCCCAAGAAAGTACTCGTGATGATAGACTCGAATTATTGGATTATTTCTTACAACAAATTTATTCAATACAAAACTGATAAAAATATATATATATATAATCATGAAATAGATGTAAATTACACTGAATCTCAAAACTTGTTCATAAACACCATACGTTGTGTTCATAAATTGATGATTAATAGTTCAAATCAAAACCTAATATTTAATAAATTTTTATTTTTGCAATAGTTATTAGATGTAATGTCTTTACAAGTTAAAAAATCATATTTCGTATATATGTATGCATTATATTAAGAATAAATAAATAAATAAATATATTTAATATTATACCATTTTTCATTAAAAATATTTTTAAATAATGCACACTGAACACCTTGGATACTTGGTAGTCCTCATTCAATATGTATTGTTTTCAAAGTAAAATCAATCTAGGTAAATGGATTTCAAATTTAGATATTAAAATACATATATATAATATATATACTGTAACATAAATAGGATCAAAATGTTACGTTTTACTAAAACTTATCTTGAACATATTGGCTTAGTTTCATTTAATCTATGTAATTTCCCACCTTTTTTCTGTCATTTCATTAAAGATCTTCATCGCACTATACATCATCGATTTCTGATATTTAACCTTCTTCCTGAATGGCAATCTCAGTTTATCTTTTCCTCTCGTATGATGTTCGTGTTCATGTTGATTTGCATACATTTTTCTTATAAATTCTGCTGATATTTTTTAAGTGAAGATTTAAAAAATAAATACCATAACATTGAAATATATTTTCTGCTTGCATTGACTTTGTCAGAATTACATGTGAATTATTTCTTAGAAAAAGCTATAGAAGACACAGGTTTTGATATGTTTATCTATGTCTACACAGTTGATATATCATAAAAATAACACATATTCAACTATGCTAGACAGAAGCAATCTTATGAGTGCCTGAACACATTTTCACACCAGTATATAAAGACTAAAGATTATAAGGTCTGAAAAGTCAGTTTTCAAGTGAAGAACATGAAATACAAAATATGATAATATAACCTGAAGAATGTTAAATAATGCTGTCAATTCAATGTTGTGGAACCCAAATCATATTGAAACATTTATTTGGCAAATTGTTTTTTAATTGACGATTTGAAAAAAAAAAACCTAATAAAAAACACATTATTAGGATCGATATAAATATTATTTAGTAAGAAATTATTATGTTTTTGATATAAAACTCGATTTTAAATAGCAGCTGAAGCCTCAAAGCATGTAAGTAAATATAATAAATTATTTAAAATAATTTATATTCACTAACACATTTTGAAAACGTTGAAAATTGATCATATGTACTGCAAATTATATGGTTTATAACTCTATTCATTTTTAACATTTTGCTAATTTTGTTCAATGCAGATTTGATTATAAGAAAATATATTTCGTATATACAAGAATTTTCTATATTAAGGCAATTTTGTGGAACGCAGAAAATAAATTGAATGGTTGCAGTTTCTCTTATAATGCTAGTATTTTCTTAATTATGGCAAATAACATTCAATTTATTAGTTTCACATTTGTGTAAAGGTTTCATCTAAGTAATACTTTTAAAAAAAGTCAAATCTATTATATAACTTCTGATATAAATGAATAATTAAAACCCATATTTTCGTAAAAAAAATGCGGAAATAGGAATTATTTTTGAAAGGTAAGTCTTAATATTTAATTATTAAATAAAAGAGAACTGTGTTAAAACATAACGAACTAGTACATATCTTATTTTCACTGTGCATAAAAACAAAAACAGTAGAATAATTTGATGCAAAAACATAATATAAGAACGTTCAAAAATATATTAAAAAACAGGCCAAAAAAACATAAATGACATTATATACCTCTCTTAATTATTATACACCATTAACATTAACATGACATTATATACCACTCAAGTATCAGTCATCCAGTATATTATATTATAAATTAATGAGTATTCAGATATGCACATTCATAAGATTTTTTTTTGGTTAAAAATGTTTAGTAATTTTAAGTTGGCATCTTTGAAGCAAATTAATGTTAGGTTGACATCTCAGAAGCGGAAACATTATCAAATCCGGAAGCCCTCAATCCATTTGAAATAAGGGTGAATCTTACATCCACGCAACCATACGATCCGGTGGTCAGCACTGAAAAATAATTAAATAGATGATAAAATAAATTATACATACATAGAACATATACCTGATAAACTTCCACTTTGTGAATTTCTCTAAATAATGATTTTTTGTTAAAATTGAACAATGAAGCAAAATTGCTGGCATATTACATATTTTCCTATATACACATTTATATTTAATAAAACAAATTCCAACTGTATATAAATGAGTACAAGAAATTATGAATGTCAGTCAGTGTACTTAATCATACAGGGAAAAGGCGGGAAAGACGGAGATTTAATTAAGTTATTACTATTAAAGATATTAAACACACTTTATTAAGGACGTGATTCTTCAGAACATATCATTCCTTGACAATTAACCAAAATAAATATGTCTAATAGCAATAGAAAAGTCCCAAGTTCAAGTCACGGTGGCAGCTGGGCGTTTTTCAGAAATAAAATTAAATTAAATTAACACTTGCCTGTTTTCAATACATTTTTATTTATGTGTGTATTCTCAATTAAATCAAAGATTCTGGTTGTATATATGAAAAATCCAAAAATCTTTTCCAAGAGAATATTTATAAGTAACATTGAAAAAAATAGTGTTAATGTTGAAAAAATTCATTAATGGCCAAGTTTATCGATGCATAATTAGAAAAACAAAGTAAATTCATCAGATCTGATAAATTCTAATAAATTTTTAATACAGGCAACCCTTGACTTTCACACTTAATTGGTTCCGAAATGTGTGCGAAAGTTGAAATCATTTGAAGTTGAATCGTTGAAGTCATGTAAAAAAACATCAAAATAGTATGTATTTTAAGTTATGTATTTATTTATCAATCACACACATATACATAATAAAATAACAATGCATATTAGGACTCTGGAATCTTCTTTATGAAATTATCAAGAGATTATTGAATGCCACCCTTTTTCTTCCTGATAGAGTTCTAATATAACATGCCATGTGATTACCCTACGTACTTGAGATATACGCTCTGTATTGGGATCACATTCATCCATGATACCCAAAAAATTATCAAGACGCATGAAGGCTTCATTCATATTTTCAATTGTCAAAGTCTTGACGATGTCAGCCTTTTCTTCGCCTTCATTTTCTATTTAATTTACTTCTTATTGTTCAATTACAACATTAGTCCTTGATTTTTTATTGTTCATTACAACATTACAGCTCCTTCGTTTCTCACTCGTGCTAATATGTAAGGGTGAAATATTAACACATATGTTCTGTATATAAACAGAGAACTGGTAAAACACGTAATATTGGCATGTACTGTAACGCAAGACTGTACTTGTTTACATACATTTCAAGGATGAAGAGAAAGAGACAGGGAGCGGAGGAGAGGAGAGCGACTGCACATGAGACAAAAGCGAACATTATCAGAAAAAAAATACGGTCAAAAAATGTGCGAAATAGCGAATTGTGCAAAAGTCCAATGTGCGAATGTCGAGGGCCACCTGTACTTAAAAGTGGTTTAGCTCATAATGTAGTACACGTTTCCAAATAATGAATTAATATTAAGTTTGACCACATTTAATTAACCACATTTTATTTGAATATTACTGTCAACATACATTTAACAAAAAAAAGTACTTCATCTGAGATATTATTTATAAAATTATAATTCTACTAATAACACATAATTGATTTTATTTTATAATACCTTGGAATATTTATCTATTTGCATCTATCTAAAGAGTTAAAGAGGGAGAGACAAATACATATATTTGATTCATGAATTATAAAATTAAGGATTGCAAATTTTGATGAAATAAAGAAATTTTAATATAAAAAATTTTCAGAATTCGATCGAATTTCAACAATTTTTATATTATTTTTTGGTTAATACTAATAATATTTATTATATATATATAATTTACCCAAAAACAGGCATGCCTAGTTGAGCAATGTATTTAAATGTGTGTAAAGATGTAAATATGATATGTAAACATGATATATTTCTGTTAAAATCAAAATAAAGTTCAAAATAAATAAATTAAAATAATAAAAAATAGCTTAATTAAGATAATAAATTCATTATTATTTATTTTTAAAAAAATATATATTATTTTTCCAATTAAAAACTAAAAATATACACGTTTTTCTTGAGGATTAATTTTAATGGAAAACCAGATATATAGGTCAATATAATCAATTTACCCTATAACACTTTCATATACATTGTGGTCATTTGCTAATGATATGAGTTTAAGAAGTCCCGTGTTTATACGTTATATTATCCATACTACCCATGGTCCCAATTATTCCAGATAATCGAGGTTTTTACTGTATATATCAAATAACAGTAATAAATTAAAATTGCTCCAATTTACCTTGTTAAAAAATATTGATAATTTAACACAAAACCAAGGCAGAATAATTAAAAACACACCGCACTCAACAAAACAAATCTCAATACTAATCCGCCAATTTTCAGACATCTCTTTGATGCAGCCGCTATCTTTTGTCTATCGGGTTGGCGTCTTTTGTCTGTTTAAGTGCTGGCCGAGTGCATCGATTCCTTTCATGAAGGCGTTATTCTCTACATCACTTTCTAAGAACTATCCCTTCGGAACACCCATATTGTTCTGCGATTAGGTACTCATTGTGTAGCCGTTAGTCTGTGATCGTAACAAAATTTTATTTTTATATATTTGGAATTCAGAATTCGCAATAAAATTTTTGGAATTCTAAATTATATTAATGAGAACGAATTTCGAAATTCTCAAAATTTTGAAATTTTGTATGCAATCCCTATATATAATACATGTAACAAATATTTTTTTTAAATCAGTACCTCATCAGAATTTTTCCTAATGACTTTATACGCCCAATTAAAAAAAGTACCATTTATAATTATTGTCTTAGAAAAAAGCTTTGACACATCAATATTTTTTTAAGGAAAACACATTATTATTGTGAAGTTCCATTTTGTCAGAACATAGTTCTGTGATATTTTTAATACAAATTAAATGTATCAATTAGAAAGATATACAGATAAAATAAATTTATCGAAAAAATATTTTGTTGCCACTGTGATTCGAAGCAGAAACTCTTCGTATCCAGGGAAGTGTGCTAATCATTAAACCATTATTTCCACAACTCAAAGGCACTCAAATCACATTATTAAGTTCTACAATAATTTACGTCACAATTAGGTAAAATTATTTATTTGCATAGAATCAACTTGATAACCATGACCATTTTTCATCACCTGGAAAAATAAAAAATCTTCACACGCAAGTTAACCTTTAAGATTATCTAGCACTTATATTAAAATATGATAACTGATGTAAGAAAAAATATTAGAATTTTTTTTAAAGAAAACTGTCCTGAAAGTAGACGTTAAATATTAACTGGACCTACAATAATTATTCTTTCCATCTGCTAGAATCTTAGGATTGATCAGTTCTGGCTTGCGCCCTGTGATCCATGACATAAAGTCAGCGAACATGGATGCCGGCCTCGGGGTGAACAGATTGACAAGATCGTGCCGGTCTCCAGCTGTGGTTGGCAAATGAATGCGACCATAACCTCTGATGGCCTCAACACCCCAAGAGTTCACACCGTAGACTGATAGAATCAATTGGGGCCCTGAAATTAAATAAATCAAGGCCGGAAAGCATGAAAATTAGTTGAAACTGAGAAAAATAATTTTCAAAGAACTCTTCATCCATAAAGTTTTAAAAGAATTTCTTAGTCACATTATTAATGAGTATATGGGGAATATGTATACAAACCATGGACTTGCAAAATTATTTAGGTAGACAGTATAATTAAACTTTTGTGTTTTTTATTTGGTTTAGTATTAATTGACAATTTTATAGGAATTTGGTACAAGAATCAAATTGGACTCGGTAGAAGACAGTTTGTATATGTATATCAATTCTTTACATACATTAATTTATATTCACAAGATGATATTAATCCATATTAATAGTGTGCTTGAAAATATATTTTATGGGTAGTTTTCTCCAAATATTTTATATCTAACTGTGACTGCTCAATCTGGCTTTCCAAACCCAAAAAAAAATAAAATCTACACATTCATAGGACCAATAAAAATTTTATATGATAAATTATTGCATTTTAGGATCCAAGTCTTCATTTTAAACCCCTTAACTGCATAAGTAAATGCATTATAATAATAAAAATTGGCTTTTTAAACTAATACCCTCAGAAAACGCGACATCAAGATAGTATTCAGGACAAGTGCCAAAGTGAAGTACCTACTTAGATCAGTGAAGGACCCAGATCCCATAGAAAAATATGGTTTTTATAAACTCAACTACCAAGACTAAAGTTCACGTGGGACAGACAGCACGCACAAAAGGGTTGACAAGCATGAACGGTCACGCAAACTCAACCAATCAGGAAAATTTGCATTGGTTGAGCACTTTCTGAACACTGGCTATCACTTTGTATTTGAGCTGAAGATCCTAGAAAAGTCTAAGTGTCATCACGCACGTCTTGTCAAGAAGGCACTCAAAATATATAAACACGGTAAAAATCAACATAACATCATTATAACAGCCTAAAATTAAAAAGCTCTTAAATCAGTCGAGTTATAGATTTCACACACATAGTAAATATAAATAGACATAACTCATATACAGGGTGTAACAGACCTAGTCCACAATATTTTATGGGTGAATACCTGATTACATTACGAGTCGAAAATGTTCAAGGAATATGTGCAAATTTTGCATTGTTATAGAAAATATTATTGTTTGCAATTTTTACAAAATCATGTTAAGCTTTAAGTCTAGGTACTTTGAAATAAATATTGACAAAATTGTTCAATTATTAAACCTTATCTTTGCTTCAGGCCCTAAATCATCTAATAAAAATTAGTCTAGCCGCTCGAAATTCGATGACTTTTAATTTGTTGAATTAAATATATAATTTGGAATCAATAAAATATTTCAATTAATCTAAATAATCGCATAATTAAGATTTTTTTGAAATGCTTATTTCTCTGACATGGTTGAGATTAGGTACATATCCCTTGAACATTTTCGACTCGTAATTTAGTCAGGTATCCACCCACAAAGTATTGTAGACTGGGTCTGTTACACTCTGTATAATACCTCTTGACAATACTCTGCCATCGATAATACAATATTGCCACAAGGCACATATGCACTGACACACCCTATTTTCGACAAGCAAGCCAGTACTTAACAAAATGCTAACACACATCATCCCTGATGATGGACCCTGCAATGGAATCCGAAACATTAACTAAAAAGGTTAGATACACATGGCTTCAAAAACTTTAAAAATTATATTTTATATTATGAAATATTCATATTTGCCTGATGTGAAACATAATAGTCATGCTGTATCAGTTAATATTTTAATATTTACATTCTTGTGTTTAACCCCAAGCCCGCGAAAAATAAAAAAAGTGTGTATTTGTAATTCATGAATCGTGATTGCAATTTGATAACCGCACCACATATCATATATTTGAAAAATCTGCTGTATTATTATTCAAATCTGTATTGTGCAATTTACAATAAAATAATAACTTATTAACTATTTTTGTTTTTTCAATTTTAATTCTACTTCAATGTACACAATGCAACTGTGTAAGGTATAATCTAACTTACTGCAGATACAAGATTTGGCTTCTAAATCAAAGAAATCGTTTAACACACTAACACTTAACCAAATCCACTAACAAATATTTTTTTTAAACAAGAATAAACAAATATAGGTGGAAAAAATAATATTCTGCGAGACGGAACTAATATAAAATGGTACTAAGAAAATTATCAAATACTTACATCCGAAAGGACTCCTAGTTTTGTATGAAACTTCTACAGGCATGTTAAAAACGATATCATCTATTAGACAGCCTCTTTTTGAAGTTTGTGAAACTCCACCATCCAACCCACCTATTAATTCCCACTCTGAACCGCTTACTATATCATACCTCAGGTAAAACTCGTCATTTTCGTTTCCACCCTCAAACTTGGCACACTGTATTTGTCCATTGAAATGTATCAAGAAGTATGGTTCCTCGATGTCCGACATATCGATAGCGTTGTTTAAGAATTATAGTGACATTATAATGCACATTAAGCTAGCAATATGATTATTATTTTTAATGTAAAAATTCCATCATTTACAAACATCTGTCATCCGCGCTGTCAAATTGGCTTTGTTTATGTTTTTCTGTTTATACTTTGGTTACTAGTTTGTAAATAAAATTACATTCAGCCAGTATCTTGCAAGCCGTTATGCAGCTGTAAATCGACTGAGTCTGTTTAGAGTTTACTCTATTGCAAAACAGATGGCGCTAGTAGATATTTTGCCATAAAGGCGACCATTGTTGAAAATCAGCCTGCTGTTTCCCCTTGAGTCGTCGAATTCGGGAATTATTTGTGTTTTTGTGCAACCCGTCATAGTTTTAGGTGATTATCTATTTGTTAACTCGATATTTTAGATTATGTTTTAGACTATTATAGTAATTGCACTGTCTAATATTTTGTATTTACTATTTAAAACGTGTTTCATTCAAGCATCGATTTGGCGATTACCATCCTACATCCATTTAATTTTCGTGTGCGTTTCGACAACATGCCGATTTTGTGATGCTTTTAATGTGTTTTCAGTGATTTTTGTGCTCCATTAAACATTCACCAAGTGCATTACATATCTGTGCACTCTTGAAATTACAGTTTAATTGCGGTTATACCAGTCGTATGAGAATGTTGTACCTGACGTGAAGGATGGACATCCGTGTCGCCGGCTTTGATATGGGCGATTGACTCCACTCTCACTCTTTCGAGTCCAGCTTTATCTTAACAGATAAGGCCGTATATGTGGTTTTTGGGTTTTGGAACTCGCCAAAACATCCAAAATGTCAGGAGGTTCTCATCACAACCCTCATGGCAGGCAAGGGCAACCAGCCCCTGGCTGGAATCATTTGCAGGTAAGTCATTTAACTTCTGTATCCTTATTCCTATACTAGCATTCGTTGCATTGTTACTTTTTAATTGTATTCTTGTAAAGATTGTTTGCAAACATTGACATCCTTAAGACCCTATATTAGCAATGAAAAATTTGCTGTGTTGTTTTCATTTCATTCATGTAGTGCAAGTGTCCCAAATTTATTTTGATATGTACATTAGATCTACCGAAGTTTTATGGTTCTTTTTAAATCTCGAATTGTTGAAGCTTTGTGGACCAAGAGTTCAGTACAAATTTTCCTCAATCTAACAATGTTGTCTACACATTGGTCATCCAAAGGCACAGTTTATTTGAAATGCAAACAGTGAGTAATCTGTTTTTTTTTATTTTTATTATTGTGTGATTTTAATCAATTCAATTCAAACTAAAAATAAAATAATAAATAACACAGCCTGTGCATGATTACATCTCCATCTAATCCATGAGCTTGCACTATGAGAAGAATGACTTCTGTAATATTTACAGTTTTATAAAAAAAAATTTGAAGTTTGAAATTCTAGTTTTTAAAGCAATTTACCATTTTTATTAGTGACAGTAAGTGAATTTTAGTAGGCATACTATCTATAAGCAAGTGAAGTTGTTCAGTGGATTCATTGGGATGCTAGGTAGGAGTGGATTGTAATAATTATAGTATATTTTAATGATTGGATAAGGTTAACATACCCTTTTTTTTCCTTAATTATTTATTCAAATTTCTTTTTAATACTGTCCTTGGTTATCATTGGCATAAATCAAGCTTATGGTTCAACTTTTACCAGGTATTTTTTCACTTAATATCTATTCTTTTTTATTTTATTGTGCACGCCTTTCCTTGCAATCGTTTATAAATATTTTTAAATTCGTTGTTCTAGACAAATAGGATAATATTTTGAAAATACAACTTTTTGTTACAACATTAAAATTGTGTTCTGTTGCAGGTGCCCAACTACTTTCCCCGACAGCCGCAGGTCGCGCACATGTCCTCAGATCGACCTCTGTCCCGCTCACCGCTCACATGGCACACACCCACGCCGCCGGAGCATCAGAAGGGTGCTCCGCTGCCTTTTCGCCATACTCCCACACCACCGGACGTGCAGGCCTTGAAGGCAGCACCCAACATCCCCTACAGGCATACACCCACGCCTCCGGATAGGGACCTCAAGTCTTACCGCCACACTCCCACGCCACCAGACCAACAGACCATGAAAGGGCCTCCCTACCGACACACGCCCACGCCACCCGACATGGCGCATGGCATGAAGGCGGGTGTACCACTGTACCGGCACACACCGCCTCCCGAAGGACACAAAGGTGCGCCCAGTCCACTCTTCAACCTACAGCAGATGATTTCGGACACAAGGGGGGCTCAGCGCCCGGGGGATAATATCAGAGGTATGTTGACACGCTTTATGAAAAATCTAATATATATAATTAAATAACTGATTTGATGCATGAAAAGATATATGAAAGTATACAAAGCAAGTGTGGCATTATATCCTCACGATGAAATGATGTAGTGGTATATTAGTTTTTACAAACCATTTCCATTTATTTGATTTTGACTTATTTCAATACCACTGTCTTCATCAGGAGGAATTTTTATATTATTCCTTTGCAGAAGAGTAGGAAAAAATATTTTGAAATGTCATACCAGTAGGTTAGTGATTTTTATTTTCTTAAATTAACCATGTAAAATTGATTATTTGATGGTGCGGGGGGATCTTCCAAAAATGTACACGACTTCCAGGTTCGACAAGACTTTATTCAAAAATGCCACAATGGGCTACCTAACTATTACTCACTAGGAAAGCAACTCCAAACGTTCTGTCGCTGCCGGCCGACCCGTTGTCATGCTCGGCTCTGCCGCCTTGAACATCGCGATGCGGCACCGGCGCGCGCACCTTCCTCGAGTGGGTGAGACTATCTCACTCCCACTTCACACACCCTCCCGTACATTAAACCTTCATGAGGTCTTAAAAATGTCAGTTTAAAAGTGTCGCCAAATCGTTTATAATACTTCTCATAGAATTTTGTTTACTTCAAGACTTGCTTGATCACTAAATAATTCTTCAATATAACACTAGAGTGCAGTACTAATACATGACATTATTGTAGACATTTCCCTCCAAAATCATTATTTTTTAATTGTATACAAGAGGGTTAAAAAATGTATATCCTAATTTAAATATTACAATAATCAGAAAAAATATTATTAGAAAAAAAGAATACATCTTGACTAATAAACTTTATATACGTAATGAATTGCACAATAAAAAGCTCTTACTTACTTACCATCACACTGTTTCTCCTCAGGGGTAAACAGAGGATAGAGCACCACACTCTTTTATTCTGAAACAATTCTCACTTCATTCACAGGCATATTGAGGCTTCTAACAGAACCATATTTCACATCATCTATTTTTCTAGTGCCATCAACACTTGCATCATATACTATTTTCTCCTCATTCATCTGTTCCATATGACCAAATCATCTATGCTATACATCTATATTCTTTTCTAATTTCTTCATTCCAGATGACTTTCGCGCATGAATTTGCCACATATATGCCTAAGTGTTCTTTTCACTACATTCAGTCTACTTTCGTTCCTCCTCTGCCAGCTCCAGGCCTAAGTTCCGTACATCAGTGTCGGCACCAGGATTCCATTGTGAACCGCTAGTTTTGTCTCGGTTGACAAGTTCCCATTAATTATAATTCCATTCAAACCGCTGTTCACTCTATTCCCTGGAGTCTTTCTGTCTTTCCGTTTCTATCAAATATACTTCCCACATACACAAACTCATCTACTTGGTAATGGTATTGGTGGGAAAAAATTCTTACAAACTTAGCTAGTATTTATCAAAATCAAACATTTTGTTCATATATATAATTATAATGAGTTTTAACTTATTCCAGATAAGAAATTGCACATTTTTTGATATTGTATGGATTATTATTTAATATATGATAACCTTCTGAGAGCTCAAAGTTCGAAGTCAAAACCCAACCATAAGCCCATTTTTTTTATTATTAATAACTGAAAACATAGGTATAAATATAAAACTATTCTCTATTTTATCACAAGCTGCAATAGACAGTGATTTTCGGATAAAAATTTTGTTAAAAATATTTAAATGTTTTAACAGTGGTGCACGGATGAAAAAGATTTTTTTTTAAATTTATTGACAACTAAATAAAACAATACAAGAATGATATAAATATTTAAAAAAAAACATATATAGTTTGCATTGTAATAAAACATTTTAACACAATTTTTTAAATAAATGCGCCATGCATTGTATTCTATCAATAAAAAATAAAGAAAACAAAAAATATTTTATTACAAAAACACAACATGACAGAAATTGAAACATAAATTTTTTAATATTTTCATAATTATTTCTCAACGTAAACCAAAAGAGAAAGCAATACTGAAGAAAGAATTTCAAACACTGCCCGCACGTGCATACAACACGCAACAACGTGTCGATGGCATGTTGGTTCATGTGAGCAATACGCTGTTTGTTAAAGATGTGTGTATAATTTTTCACTCTACATGGATTCTCATCTATCCTTGAATTCCAATATTTCATTTATATTTATTAAAATCAATTATTATTTTTATTTATGAAAAAAATTCAACCAGGCAGTACTACCGGCTGGCTAGCGAACATTCTTACTTTTGTATGAAAAAAAAACATCAGTTAAGGATTGATTTTTAGCTAGATTGGGTAATATTTGGTTCAAAATTATTTTTATTGGTGACCAATGGATTCTCAAATAAAATAGTATTTTTGTAAAAAATAAAAAATATGCATCAAGCTAAAAACTCATTTCTAGAATTTTATCCATGTTTTATCATAATAATATTGTTGAATAAAATAATATGTGTTGTCATTCGAGTGAATTACTATTTTAATTTCATTTAAATCATTTCAGTTTTTCCATAGTAATAATTTTTTTTTTTTTATATGGATCATCTATTAATATATTTGAAGATCAAAGTACCTACACACTAAGGTGATGCCGTACTCAATGTTCTACATTCAAAATATATTGTCTTAATTATGGCAAATAATATTCAGTTTATTAGTAAGGATCCTGTCTAATGCGGACGTATAATGACATTCACGAGTTAATCAGAATGACGAGGAACCTTACACTATCATTCTGAATGATATTTTTTTAGATCAATTTATTCCGGACTATCGTGCTAGTACCTGGTTTGCCAAAATTATGAAGATTAGTAAAAAGAAAAAGGTGTGTTTGGCAAGTATGTTACCTCTATCCATTTTGAAACCATGATACCTCTATCCATTGAAAAAGAATTGTCTTAAAAAATACACACATTTGAACTTGCTACAGATGTTACCCGAAGATGACTATACAAACTAGTACTGTGTGAATAACACCCTTTTTGAAAAATTACTCAAGATGATAACACCACATTTAATTAAACAAAATGCAGTAATGAGGGAATCCTTAATGATTATTTTGTACACTGCGGTTTCTTGCAACCGGACATTCCTACAAACATCTCAAGTTTCCAGTTATAATATCTCCATCAACTATTTGGCAAGCTTTAATGAAAACATGTCAGGCAATTTTCTTCATTCGCCAAGACTACATGAATGTAAGCCCAAATGTAAATAATGCTTTTATTTCTTTATTAATTCAAACATTATATTTACATAGTTGCGTTTACATTGATTTAGTTAAATCAATAAAGAGAGATTAGAAATCGCTATAACTGGCAAAACACATTGTCATCTTCATAGTTGGTAGGATCGTTAATGTCAACGTTTCTAACGTCCCTTAATCATTGCGAGTTGATCCAATTGGACTAACATGCCCCACTGCACGATCATTCCTACTGACAGTCTCCCCTCCACCCAGCATGATTGATGGTTGGTTTTCAAAATATCTAGACATTCATCATTCATGGTCATCAACCCTTCAATCATCCCCATATACCATCAGTCCGAATATCAATCTCACTCGTGAATGTCATTCTGAATGAGTGTGTAGGTTCGCTTGAGTTATGGTTTTAAAATGTCTAGATATTCGTCATTCACGGTCATCAATCTTTCAATCATCAACATACACCGTCAGTCCGAATGTCAACTCAGTCGTGAATGTCATTCTGAATGAGCATGTACAGTCCGCTTAAGTTGTGATTTTAAATAAAGTCTAATCTATTGTATAACTTCTGTAAATATAAGTGAATAATAAAAACCCACATAAAATGTGAAAAAGATAGATTAATACTAAAAGGCCCCTCTTAATATATATTATATGACCGTGACAAATTTATTGTATTTTATTTTTTTATTATTTTTCTTTTCAGACAACCTGATGACACGTGCGGATAATATGGGATACTCTCGTCATTCTCCGGGACTAGCACTCGGATCTATGGATTTATCAGTTACTAGATCGCCGAGAAACGGAAGTCAAAATGGAGAAATCGGGGCTCCAATTAGTCTATCAGTAAGAGATGCTACAAAAATTAACAGTTTGGATTCTGCGGAAATCACAAAAATACACCAAGTACCTTTATATATAGGAAAATCTTTAGAGATTACAAAACCTCTGAGTCCTACTCTCAACTCCATCAGCCAAAGCTCTAACAGTCCCAAATCTCCTAAATCCATGAATAAGAGGCCAGCAAAGAAAGTGGATTCTATTCTGGAACGCCTCAACAGTATGGGAGAGGGTGTTGTAATTACACCTATACATCTCACACCCTCACCACACTCCGTTATTGTCAGTGCACATTCTCTGGAGGATAGTAACAGTCGGGGGTCCTCTTCCTCCGTTAACATAACTCCAATGGTGGGGATCACCCCATACCCTGCGTGCGAGCCAGCCAGTACCGAGAGAGTCACACCTCCTACCCCACACCCGCCTCTCACTCCTGTCCAGGAACACATTTCAGTTTCAGTCTATCCGTCTGTCAACAATGAATCGAACAATACCTTAGGAAAACAGACCTCACCAGCCATGCCCCACTCCGTTATTATAGAAAGTTCTACGGTTAAAGATGAAATTCCTCCGCCTTCCAACTGTTCCAATGATGATTCCAACGGTTCTTCTAGTGACAGTAGTAGATCTAAGAGGCGGCGTAAGCAGTTGAAAACATTGAAAATAGAAAATGATAATTCTACACATGCTGAGCTTCCATGCGATGAGCCCGCGAGTAGTAGAATATTGGAAGATGAGACAGATAACCATATTACCCAACCACCTTTAGAAAATCACGCTAATGTGGACATCAGCCGTGTACAAGAGCATGCGCCGCAAAATATAGTCAATATATCGCATCCGGTAATTGTGAATTCTATTTCTAAAGTTGAGAGCGACAATGAGAAAGCCCCGGTCGAGAGACGATCCAGTTCTGAAGATAACTCTGTGCCAGTAGTTTCAAAAACGAGAAGAAAAAATAGCTCCGAGTCTGAAACCATAGATAATATTGCCGCCATGATAGCGTCAACAGACAATGCTGACAATTTCCCAAAAAGTGAAAATTCTGTAATATGTGAAAGTACAGATTTGAATGCCTCGGTTACATCACCCAAACCTCTCCATGATCCCATGCAAACAGAACTCTTGAAGCAAGTATTGGGAAGCCCAGGTCCCGAATCTGCACCTGAGTCCGATGATACAAAAATCAATCAACCTACTGAACCACAACCGCAACAAGAAAATAAACCCCAAAGAAGAAAAAGAAATAGTAAATCAAACTCTCTCGATGCGACACAAAATGACCTGGCCGAAGATTCTACATCTGCGCCAGACGCATTTATAAATAAGAATTCTCAAGATAAAAGTAAATCACAAACCAGCTTTGTAGAGGTTGAAAGTGAGCTTGAGAAAATGTTTGCTGGCATTGAAGAAGATCGTCCAAATTCACCGTCAAAATCCTTAGATCCTGTTACAGGACTGATGACAGATAGCTACATGAATTCCACTGATGAAAATCTCTCAAAGAAGAAAGGTAAAATGCCAGAAAAGAAGAAGCGTGTTTCGAGAAGATCTAGTGCGGCTACCTCTACCGGTGTGCTGTCTAGTGACGAAAATACACCAAAAAAGAAGAGAAAATCTTCCAAGAGATCACTAGCTCTGGATGATCAGTATTCAAACAATGTGGATTCAGTGAGTGGAAATAAAAAATGTAAGAATTTGTTGAACAATATAAAGTCTAAGAGAGATAAATCTAAAGAAAAATCTAAATTAGAACTACTTTCTCATAAAGATTACGATTCTGGAAGCAACGCCAGCTCGAGTAAATCCCGAGGACCATATGTTCAGATCAAAGGACCCCGGGATTCGCCATTGTCCGTAAGCGTCATCAACACACCCATGCATGAAGAGGATGCCGATAAACCGTTGCAAAAGATTAAACATTTAAAAACTAAATCTTCTCTGAATAGTGATAGTGACTTCAGAAATAAAGTTAAATCAAAAGGACTACACTCTAGTACTTTAAGTATGAAATATGACGCTACAACTACTGACACTAGTTGGATTTGTGTATTTTGTAAGAGGGGACCTCACACCGGAAGCACAGTGGGCAGCATACCTCAGGGAATGGCTCAGCACATGGGAGACCTGTTCGGCCCTTACATCATCTCTACAGACTGCCCCGACTACGCCAGCATGATCAGTGACCCTCACGACTTTCTGTTCAAGAGTAAGGTTAAACCCGGCACTTTCTCCCAGAACAGACAAGCCAAGTCTCCAGCGTCAGGGAGAAAATGCAAGACAGAGCCTGATCTTAATGACAGGGATGCGGTAAAAGTACCCAGTGAAGAATTGTTTCTGGGCATGACTGAAGCTGGGAGCGGAAGTTACGAGGTGTGGGTGCATGAGGACTGTGCGGTGTGGGCTCCGGGGCTTTACTTGGTGGGGGCCAAGATGGTAGGTTTAGATATGGCGGTCTGGGGATGTTGCGCTGTGCGCTGCGAACGCTGCCAGCTACCCGGGGCCAGTGTAGCTTGCATCAAGCGAGGTTGCAGCAAAACCATGCATGTCAACTGTGCACGTGCCAACCTCTGGACACTCAGTGAAGACAATTTCATGGTGTACTGCAAGGACCACAGCCTGCCATGATAACACCTCAGCTGTAACATTTACTGTACCTTATTTAAACATTGCCCGTGGCTGGTCGGCCGTGGGTCCCTTCGGCTAAGTGTAGTATATGTAGTGGTTAAACTTGTTTAAAGCTTTTGTGAGCTGCGTGGGAAAATCCAAAGATTTCTCCAGTGTTAACATTTATAGTGGCGATCCAATTACAAATATCAATTGTGAATGCTGTGTGGTTTATCAATGACGTAAGTTTATATGTGTACAAACTGTAATGTGGGATAACATTACATAGCATTTTTTACAACAATTACTTAATTTATGTGTTTATTTGGGTTACCCTGATTTCTGTATTTTGTATGGCGAATGTGCAAATAACAAATGGATATGTACTCACACCAAAAGAAAATATATTACATGAACATATTTTGTACAAACATATTTTGTATTGAGCCGCGCTGCTTGCTGCCGTACACCCATATTTAACATTAATATTTCTTCCCTCCCTGAGCTGAGGTGTACATTCAATTACTCGTGACTAGTTTTTGTAGTATTACATTTTTGTATATTTTTATTAATTTTTTGTAAAAATCCACCTTCGGCATTTGTGCACATTGTTTATTACCGGAATCTCCCGCCAGTTGTGTAGTTACATGTTGTGACACTTCCATAGGTAACTTAAACATAAGCTATTTATGTAAAAATGCCATTTTGCATGTTTAGTTAAGCTGTACATTCATTCATTTACATGTGACATAGATATGTTACTTATTTTAATAATTTTCATTACAAATATATGTTTCGAAAATGTACTGTTAATTTTAATATTATTTTTTATAACAGAGCTCAGAATCAACTGTCCACAGTGGTAACTTTCAACGAAATGTTTTACGTATTATAAATTTAACTGCTGATAATCCTGCTGAACATATAAATCACATTTATTATTGTGTTAAGTGCAATCAGGATTTATCAGTAAATATTAAACGGTTGCCTGGTGGGAAATTTGTTCTAGAAACAACCATGGGTTGGTAGAAAAAAAACAATGATGTTTACCTATTTAATAAAATGAAAACATTAATAGTAACTATTTATCCCAATGTTAATAATGCTATACATGGAAGATTTTCGATGTTGGGCAAATCAGTGTTACTTAATAGCCATAAAATCAGTTTTATAGTTTCAGGGCTACCATTATCTTTAATTATTTATTTGATTTAGAAAAATTATAATAATTGGTCTCTTCATAGTGGTTTTTTTTTTAATATAAAATGCAACACTGTTTTAAAAATTTGACATGAGATGAAAAGGGGAAATGATGTTTTCTCCCTAACTAAATATGTGCACGTTTTGTGCAAGTACTACGGACAAGTATTAATTTATACACAAGTGCATGTTAAAAAAATTTATTCTGGTTATAAATAAAATACACCACTAGTCACAAATTTTGCCTAGCAGAATCATTAAAGTTTTGTTATCTTAAATGGTTGCACCATCACACAAACTTCATTCGACCGTTTAGATAATACACTTCGTTTCAAAACTTTTGCATAGGTAACGTTCATTAATTATAAGTAGATAAAACGAGCCTCAAGCAAAAAATGAAGTAGAAAAGCTCCGACGACAGTGTCCACAGTAGAAATAGTTTCACTTTGGTTGCACTACTTAGTTAAGATAGGCAAAGTTACAGATTTTAAAATTACATTTAATTTCCCTATTTTAGAGAACAAAATACTGTTCACGTGTGCTCAATTCTTTCAATGAATTTTGCATATTGGTATTTAATTGGGAATTCATCATTGCTTAGGAAAGCTCTAACAAAACATTGTCCTAGCCGTTTTTATGTAGTTTTTTAACACAGAATGTTTAATTTTTTGTGCTTTCACATTGTGCGGTATGGAATTTTCACATGTAGTATATAAACAATGTAAAAATACTTTTGTTTTATTCAAATTATGATAAATTCAGTGTCAGTATTTACAACGTATGTCACACAAAGCTTAAGTGGCAGCAGGGAAAGCGCGATCCCACTCAAGTGATGTGTGTATTTAAAATCAATACTTGATAAAGTTATTTACTTCGTGGGAATTTTACATACATTGTATTTTTTATTATAAACACAAATAACTTTGACAGTTTGCTAATTTTATAACATGGTCTAGACGATAAATAGATTTTCAGTATAAGTACACACGTCTACGATAAAAAATTTTAATTTAAACGTATTTATTTATTCTTATTAAATTATTGTTGAAGCGTAATAATTTCCCATTTTTTATGTATTAGATATGTCAGCTTAACTTGCAAATTGTGTAACCATAGAATAATGTTAGATTCCCATAGTACTAACTTGATTAACTTGCTTACTTCAAAAGAACCTAGAATTATTACTGTCACCCGAGTAGGTAACAAGGTCACAACTGGAATAAAATTCTGATTTTTACATTAATTTTTATATTAGGTTTTATGCATAATTTATTTATTATGTAACTTTTTAATGTGTAGACTTTATGGTGTACGGTTGCCAAGTTTAAATGCTGTGTGTTTTGTATTCATTTTTGTAATTAAGGAAAGTATTTGAGAAACAATGCTGGTACATAATTTTATTATAATGGAAAACTTTGGTATATTGGACATAAAACGAGTATTTTAGTTGATTGGGTGTATAGATTTAGATCATTCCTATATAAAAGCGGCTAATTGTCTCAGTGATTATTGTACATGATGAATAAACTCTAAAAACTATGTAATAATTATTATTGTAATTATGAAATGATATTTGTCATGACTTGTAGCAAAGTAAATCATTTTCAAACACCTCGAATGTTGTATAAATCATTTTCTTTTTTATTAAAACGACAGAATGTTTTTAAATCAATATTTTATTTGTGCCACATTAAGTTTGCAATCATAAAAAGAACATGTTGCGACGGTTCTAGAGAAAGTATCGCACAATTCAGTGTCATTTTGAAACCACGACATGTCCATGGACCAATCAGCACCGTAGGCTATGGAGGTGTGCTCGTTATACTCTGCTACAATATCAACTGCGGAGAAGTGTCGGCTGTCCACTACTCGAAATCCAGCGTACATGCAGGCTACCAAAAGAACTTCATGCCGTATCGGGTCCCACTTGATCCTCCATATCCCGCCTCCCAAGGCTTGTTCCACCACTGGTCTCTTTAATCTTCTTGTATCCCATAATCGTAGCTTTTCATCGTAACTTCAAAAGAATTATAAAATATTATTTGATTTGTATCATAAATATAAACAAAATACAACAGTTGAAAAATGATGGAAAATAAGAAATTATCACTATATAATATATATTTTATTAAATGAAAGAAGGTATGAAAATACAAATTCCATAATAATGAGAAGATTAGTGTTTAAAATATATATTTTGAATCAGTTTTTAAAACATCTGATAATTAATTGGATATGAATTAGGAATTAACATTTCTTGCCCTCTATTGATTTCTCAAAGTTCTACCGTATTAGTATTTAAATATCAAACTGACGTTACAATTTATGATAATTAGAAAATAATTTTTATTTGATAATTCAAAGATACCGTCAGTCTCCTGGCTCCATTAACAGGAGCAGAAAAAATTTAATAGCGTTTCCAAATATTATTTAAAATGTAAAAATATTTTTTTATTCAACTACATAATATGTACTGAAAATAAAACAGGTAATTAATATGTAACAGAGAATTAGCAATATTATTACGTAGGTGTGCTTAGATTCAATGCTAAAAAATTAACTTCTTTGCTGTTTGTTTTTTTTAAATAATAGTAGTATTGATTTAATTTTTTTCAGATATCTATTGGGTTTTCTTTTATCTGAGTCAATTATTTTTCCCTTACCACCTCTATAATCAAGAGTTTATTGTAATATGAAAGTATATGTACATAATTGCCTTTTAAAAGGAAATGTTATCAAATCAAGTTCCACAGATAAAGTTAGCAAAAAGGAGATTAGATACTGAAGTGGCGAGTTTGTGTATTTGGGAAATATGTTTGATAGAAACATAAAGACTAAGAAAGATATTGAAAGAAATAAGGTGAATATAAATAACAATACACAATGGAGTCTTGGTACCGACACCAATGTATAGAAGTGAAGCATGGAGTTGGTAGAAGAACGAAAGTAAACCGAATGCAGTGGAAATGAGATCGCTTAGGTGTGTATGCGGCAAATCAATTTATGACAGTAAAGAATTAAGAAGTGAATATAAAGCTGGTCTCAGCGTAGTGAATAAGAAACTGAGAAAGATATTGAAAAGAGGATGACCGTAGGGAATAAAGTGAATGGCAGTTTGAATGGAGCAATATCTAATGAGAATTTATCAAGAACTAGCAATACACAATGAAGTCCTAGTGCTAACAATTATGTATGAAAGTGAAGCCTGGAGTTGACAAATGAGGAGTGAAAATAAGACCGAATGAGTGGAGAGCACTTGGGCATATATGTGGCAAATTCATCTAGAATGAAGAAATTAGGAAAAAATATAGGATTAAAGCTTAGATGGTTTGGTCATGTGGAACAGATGAATAAGGAAAGAATATTAAGAAAGGTATGACTCAAGTGTTGATGGCACTAGAAAAATAGACGATGTTCACGAAAGACTTGGAAGAACGACCAGGTAAACCGGATACTGGAAGATGGTCATGTTAGAAGCCTCAACAAGCTTGGATGAATTGAGAATTGGGTCACGACAGAAAAGTGTGGCGCTCTATTCTCTGTGTACTCCCTTGAAGAAACAGCGTGATAGTAAGTTAGTTTAGATACTGAAATACTGGCAATCTCCAACTCAGAAATAGGCATGCTTGGATTCAGATGCTGAGTACCATTTCAATATTGTTATAAACCGCAGTCAAAATTAAATATGGCTTTGATAGATCCCAATGATGTGATTGTGATAATGAAGGCTCATGCATTTGTACATAATTGTTGGGAATGATGTTGAAATAATGTCAAGCTTATTTTAATGGCCTGTAAGCATTGTCTCTTAAATATATTTTTCATGATCATACATCACTGTACGTGAACATATTACCTGCCAGAAGCCAGAATGTGTTCCTGGCTGGAGTTGAAATGCAAACTTGTTACTCCAGCTTCATGACATCTATTAGTGAGTTTAGCATCGTTCCCACAGCGCAAATCAAACATTTTAAAACAACAGTCATCACCTCCTGTCAAAAATCAAAAGTCATCGAGACAGCCAATTTTTTTTTGTAGTATGTTAATTTTTTAATTAATTTTGCCTCCGTTATTGTTGAGCTGATGGATAAAGTTAAAAATGTTTTGAATTGGCTACCAACCAATTAAATGCAAAGAAGTACTCGAACAAATCTTACCCTAACTTAAATAATTAATAAATGTATTTTATAAATGGTCTGTACCGGGATTAGCACAACTACCACTCAATGTACTAGTTCGAGCGAGTGTTCTAGTAAAATTTACTCATACAAAAAATGTTTTAATACTCTTTTATGATAAACTGAAAAAAAGATTTTACAAACACGCTAGCTCTTGTCTGCCATACCAAGAGGGAGCAGCATTTGTAATATACTTTAGATCCATGGCAGTCTCAACACATTACCATTAGGTAGTTGCCATGCGAGATAATTTTTGTTATGCTTTATTGAAATTAGAGTTAAACCTGCTGACACATGTGGATAATAAAGTTTAAATTTTTTAGATGAGGATATCAGTATTACTTACATCGGCAAGTGAAGCTCCAAAGATATATTAAAAAAAATTTAAACTGAGCAGAAATATCCTTTTCATAGAATAGGTAAAGAGAATTCAATTTTCGCCTAAGAGACGATTTTTCAAATTGACCTCATTTAACGAGGTACGGTTGCACTCACAAAAATTAAAAATATTATATGTCACCTGTATAAATCACTGAAGGATTCCAGTAATCAAATGCACATATCCATGCTTCAAAACTATGAGCATTCCAAGAACTTAATCTTGTCAGGGTGTCTCCATTCTGTAGTTCATAAACAGTTATATTGCCACACGAATCACTGACCACAATGTTTGGATTTTCCGAAATATTTTTACCGGTGGACCAGTCTAACGACAATGCCAAAACCTGTGACCCTTGACTAATTTCAAATTGAGTTAGGAGCTCCAACTTATACAAGGTATCATACTTTAAAAGTTTGTATATTTGTAAGAATCCCGCTGCATTTACGACTCCCAAGTATGGCAAACCATTAATTGGATGTTGGCACCACTTCTGATCCAGCACGGCAGGTGTCTCAATGGTTTGTATGGGGTCTAAGGCTCCCACTTCATTGTCAACATAAAAAAGATATATTCTTCCTAATCTCTTTTGGGGAACCGATCCTTTGTCTGCAACATCTATGAAATATTGTTATTATTAGTTTTTATTATTTATTTTTTTTTGTTATAAATCTTTGAGTTGAAATGTTTTAATTATCAATTTTGAATTATTAGCATTGCCAAATTAGTGTAACAAAAGTTTTAACCGTTCCCAGTTTGATAAATTACAAATTATGATATAATTTTGAAAGCACAAACATTTCATTAACAGTCTGTGTTTAATGAGGCTGTAAATAGGAGCCCCCTAGTATATAGATAGAATGTGAATTTATAAAATATAAACTAGCCTTCTGTATTGTCCCCATCTTTTTGAAGTTGGTAAGTTCCGCACACAAAGACATTGAAGTACAGTTCAACTGGACACCATTCCACGGAATCTGCACTGTAGACAGTGTCCCATGTCAGTAAGGTTTTCACACGACTGGATAATGATGTCATTGCTAAATAAATAAATTAACCAAGATAAAATCACCAACCGTTAAGTATATCCCTTCTCTTCTTATGCCTATGCACTGTTATTTAAGAAGATCATCGTTTCATCCTCTTTAGGGTCCCAAAAACAACTCTAATATTTCTTAACTATGAGTTGATACTAGTGGGTATTCTAGTAACATTAAGTCTTTATTCGGAATCGAAAAATCTATATATTCCGAAAATTCAAAATATATTTAAATGCTAAGTAAAATGAAATCGTGAGGTGCCTCACCTCTTAAAAAAACTGAAAAGTGTTTTGAAATGAAATAATGATGGGGAAAACCAGAGTTACAAACTTTTTTGATAGGGGGTTTTTATAAAGAGTTCCTTAAGTAAAAATTACACAAAGATTTTACATTGTCATACACTAACCCCGTGTTCTAGATGGAAAATAACCTATAAATTTTTGTATTATTTTTCATCAGGCTTAAATAATGTTTTTTAAACTTGATTTCAAAAATATAAAAGGGGGTCAGAAGTCCCGTGATAAGCGAGACCCTCAGCACGGAGCTCCTACTTTTGCATATAGAAAGATCCCAATTGAGACAGCTTGAATATGTCTCGCGAATGTCAAAGACAGATCAAGTTGAGATAAACAATACAGACAGATAAAACCTTGATTGGTAACAAGTATGAGGACTAGGAGATGATAATTAATTATGATACTGGAATAAGAAATAGCTGCACTTAGATTTAATTAAAAAGGGAAACTCGGTAAGAGAAACATATTATAAACAAGACTATTTTCTATTGGATAATTTCTTTAATATGTTTAAAAAAATACACTGTAAAATAGATTCACTAAGTAACAATTACATCAACATTATTAGTTTGGTATTCCACTCAGCAAATGCACAAAATTATTAACCCTATTAGTTTTGGAGAAAAATTGTTGCTCTTTATTGTTTTTGCTTATATGTACCACACTATAATGCTATATTTAAAAAAAAAACCGTTAGCTCATATAAGTTTCCACATGACCCAAATTATTTTTTTTAATACATATAACATTATAATACGGTATAATGACTTACTGCAAAGATTCTGACGAATCGTTAAATGAAATTACTTAGTTCGTATTTCACTTTTACACTTTTGATTAATGTTATTTTACTGATAATAATTTGTACTTTACGGAACACAGGTTGGACAGATTGACGAAAGCACTTTGAAGTAAATATACCAGATGTCTGATTATAATTATTAAAATACATGGTAACATATTATTTTGGCTTGGTAGTGTGTATATAGTGAGGGCAATGTGGCTTCAAGTTTATAAGTACATTAAACAATGCCAACAAAATAAGACTAAACCTTTATAGGATTACAAATCACACCTTCTTTAATTTTTTCTTTCAAAAAGATCCTTTCCAAATCCTTTCATATTAACAATCAATGACAGTTTGATTTGATTTTGTTTCCAATATTTTTCAACACAAATATTGTAATATTTGTCTGTACTCATGGTAAGGATTTTGTATTAAAGAATTGCAGAAAGAAACATACATATTACACAATGATTTATATGTATTTCAAAGCAAATATGTATTCTAATTAATCAGGATTTTAATTTTTCATTATTTAAGAAGTTTTATCCGATCCTTCCTGGATATCTAAGATTCTGCTGTACTATGCAATATGGTTTAAAAATCTTCCTATGATTTATTTTACCACAAAATCACTTTTATGATGTCCGCTACGAGTCAAGAATTATTTCAGAATCTGAAATTAATACATGATGTAAAAAACTGACAGCAGAATTTACAAATAATTGGATATCTTTTAAGAATTGGGGAAAAAAAAGTATTTTGTCACCGTCAGCAGCAACACAACATATCGAAGAATTGTGTACTTTACAAGAGAGCGACATAACTAGTTTTAAATGATTTTTGTAGAATTACTTACCTTTCTAAAGTTGTAAAGAGGAGCAGATAGCAGAAACTGAACTAAACTTAGGTACAATTCCCTTGACTCATGCGCAGTTAACAGGGAGGTTACAGATATGTAGTGATTACATTTCTTTGATTTGCACGCCCCTAGCGGACACTATCGTAAAATTCAAATCCAATGATATAAAAATTATAATTTAACAAAAAAATTGATATATGCAGTATTGCTACTTAGGTGACGATTTACCATTCTTTTAGAAAAAATAAATTTAATAAATTAATGTCAATTTAAGTTTTTGATGTGAGCACAAATAAAAATATACATATCAACATGACAAGAACTGACCAGGAAATGGCTCACTTATCCAGACAAATTTAGCAATCTGGACTAATTTGCTGCGGGAAATAGAATGAATGAAAAAATAAATGTTAAGTATTTTTTTCTGATTTTGGTATCCAAATGTCTGACAGCTCAGTTTAAGTTATTTCTATAAACCTAATTATACATTAATACAATTTCATTTAAAATACATAAATAACACTGTGCTTTAAAATATAAAATTTACTCATGGTTAATAATAAAAAAAATTAAGCAGCTGTAAAAAAATTAACAGATTTCATTTAATTTGTCTGGCTTTTAATAAATTAATTTTCCATTTTTTATATCTACGTATGTCTTTTTAGACAAAAACCAAAAAATTCCCACAATATGAAAATGTTTTTAAAAAAATTAAAAGCACACCTTTTAGATGAAAACAATCATTCAGATACTTTTTTTAATTGAATTGCTTTGTCTAGATAAAGATACACATTGCTCATCCTGGGAGATTAGCAAGTTAGTTCTATTTTTCGAAGCATTTGCTAAGTTAAGTTTGAAAGTTGTAAGAATATTGATAGGATGTGTTTACGTATGAAATTTTCTTTTAATAATTCATAAATACGTCTATGTAATAAGAGTATCAATAAAGTGTAGCCAGTACATTCAGTTTATTATTAACACTCGGATCCATTAACATACCTGAAAAATATTAAGCCCTTAATATCCAACACACTGATTCATCCCTGGAACTCAAAAGTGAACCTTGCATGTTGAACAAGACAGTGCAATTGTTTGGTAATAGAAAAAAAAGGACTGTCATGTGACATTAAGCCCGAGCCCACCAGAAACAAAAAGTGTGCATTTGTATTTAGAGGCTGAAGTAAGGTCTCCGGTAGGCATTACTACACAAAGCAAAGATAAAATACAAGATGCATCAGATAAATAAATTACATCACGCCGGATTATTACGTCGCTGGCTGTGGTGGAAAGTTTTTTTGCAACTAATGTATTCAACACCGGGCCGTAGAAGGGTTAAGTTCTGGATTAAAATATCTATATCATACAATGACCATAAGAATACAATAAAAGATGATAAATTAAAATACCACTGTATCATTGTAACTTATTTATAAGGTTTAATTTTTATTTTATCCATAAATATGTAAAAACATACATACTTTGTAAGTGAATGTTTACATACAATACGTTGGATCTAAATTATTTAAACTTTCATATATATATATTTAACATTGATTAAGATAAATATTCAAATTATCACTATTTAAATGCGGACTACAAGTATTAGCCTCACCTATAAATGTCTTCTTCCTTTACTGATTGAAAATGTAAGTAAGAGCTACTGAAGTTGGTCCATTGTATAAAAACATTTTGTGACTGAACTGCATATTAACAGGTATAAATCTTATATATAGAGGTATTTGTATACTTTCAACAAGCAAGTGTTAGCTTTTTCAAAGCAACCAACTTGCCCAGAAGTCATATGAACCATAAGATCATTTTGTACTGTTGTTATCGCTTAAACAAATAGCAGAAAATACATTTGCTTAATCCAAAAGGTATACATGAGGTAACTATGAAACTCTCCAAAATATGTAAAATTTTACAAACACTTAATTTGTACTTAGAAAGCTCAAAAAATTGTAATCAATATAATATATCATAAATTGTATTATTCTTAACACCAACAAACATTGCATGAACAATTTAATTTGTTTTCAACACTCCAAGTGGAAACTGCGATCCAAAAACTACCACTAAGATAACCTATAAAGTGTTGCAAATGTTAAATGCAATTGGTTTATTATTATATCTCTCGTATACTCGGGAAGAACTATGCAAACACATAATCCATTGAGTGTTTACACTTGATTATTTATTTTTTAATAATTAACAACACGAAAATTGTTAAATTATCATTAATAGGTAGGTACTCTATATTAACAAATTACTAGCAATAAGGAATTCCACTTTAAAATTATGGTATGTAATCAAAAATTAAATAAATTATATATTAATTGAAATGCTCTTTCATTCCACTTATGTTCAAAGTACAAATTTCTCAACTGAGCACTTACGTGTAAAACCTGCTTGTTGGTCTAACAGCCCTAAAGACCCTCGCCTAGCGATCAAGCAGTCAGAGATTCAAGGCAAATTTCAGAATACCATCAAGTTGATCCTATTTTCAGAGCACGAGTAAATAGTTAAATATAAAATAGTGAGAATAGTAATGTGAATACTATTCCGTGTACGCATTTCCTTTTTAAAAATAAATAAAACATGCTAAATCTCCTTTTCAACACATATGAACAAGAGACACCTTCTGTATTATGTTGTATTGCCATAGAAGTCAGATGCTGTAGAATTCTGATTTAACTGAATTTAAATGATCTGTGCCCTAGATACATGTTTATATGTATATGAAATAATAATCAAATATTCAAAATCAGCTCTATTTGGGCCACAAGTATTGATATTTTAGTGGAATTCCTTATCAACTGGAAAGTTAATCCCACATTCAAAAGGAACACAAAACACAATTACAAAACAATTAATAGTGAGTGAGGTAGCTCTAGAAATATGTATGTAAATGATTATCTTATGTATAAATGCAGGTATAATTAAATACTCTATAATATAACTCTAAAGTATACAATATCAGTTTCAAGAAACTTATTTCTTGTCAGTGCCAGTTCCAAGAAACTTATCTCACAAGTGAAATCAATAACACAACATCTTGCAGACTTACATATTTTAAACCTACAATCCATTAAACAAATACTGTATTAAGTATGATATAAAAATTATTGCCTAGCCGATCTCTCTGTTTCCATGAGACATTCTCTAACGAGTATCCTAGCGTTGACTATCCCACGTTTCAGTCTTTCTGCTGAGCTTCTGCTACCAGAGTAGCTTGGACGAACATCTTTCCCCATTTCTTCGATAACAGCCAGCAACTGAGCATATTTTGACACTCCATTATCTTTATCCTTTGAAGTTACCAAATTTATTGTACTGCAATTAATATTATTCGATACTGCGGGGGTTGAAGAGTTACTGTTGTATACCGTCTTTTGTGTCGTCATGGGAATCGCTGTGACTGTGACATCACTCAGTTTGGATTCCACAGCTTGAATATCCATGGCATCCATCTATACGGCCTGTAATGTTCAGTTTTCCAAGAATTCCGCTCGCCTGGTAGCGTTCATGAAAAAAGAACGATACCAATAAACCAACTAACATTGGAGACGATGGACACCAAACAAACATCAACGCGTTATCGTGAATGTTATTCACACAGTGACAATTGCGCACAGCTGATCGCAATTATGTTTGCATAATTTAAAGACACCGGCAAAATAAATTAAAACCAATTTCTCACAATAAAAACACATTATCGAAATAGAAAAAATTACCAAACGAGCTTGTATCAAAGAAAATAAGTATTTCATTTTCTATATTATTTTGAATTCTGTAATATAACATATCAATACTACCTGCAAGACTATCACCCATCCAGCGAAAATAAAATTGTTTACTGCAATTGATGTATTTAACTCCTGGGGTGGTACATTCGATCAGCAATTATTGTTTTTCCAAATAAAATTACGCCGAAGAAACACTTTTCATTCAAGAAAAATCTCACGAACACGCATCAAACCAAAACCACAAAATTTTACATCGAGCAGAATAATTTTCATTTTCTATGGACCAACCCAGCTACTAGAGACTGACCAGGATATTAGTACACGCAATGATAACCTTTAAGGTGTACTCTTATCTATGGGTGTACTTAAATATATTACTTGTACATACATATATTGCAAAACTTTGTAGAAAATATTATATTACACTATTTTTCATTTTAGTTACAGTGCCGTTTCAATCTATCGATTACATAGAAACAAAATAAATATACACCGCGGCTACTTTTTTATTAATATGAAAGAATGGCGTATATTCATCTTCACTACAAGTTAATGTAAAATAATGATGTATTTAAATTGTATAATTTCATATCCTGATCAAGAAGGAATACAATACTTTTATGATCCTTAAAAAAATCAAAGAGCAAATAAATATAAATTAATTAGAAAGAAAACTAAGGTCCTGTAGACATATCAATTTTACGCACTAATTTAAAAACATAATTGTTATGGTCAATATGATTTAATTTAACCTATTCAACTATCTTTTGTATACATATATTTTCTTCTTTTGATATTTATTATTTTTAGTATATGTGTTTGTGTGTTTTTATGTACTTTAAAATATCCACTGCTATATCAGGAATAAAAAATACTATTATTCCAGTTTCAGTGCTATCTTCTTTTCTTCTTTTGTCGTGTTATATATCAATGCATGATTTAGAACAGTAAAACATAATTAATAAAAAAAAAAAATGCAACTAGCGCGCAATGTGTTTTTAACAATGTTGGTATACGATTTATGTGATGAGTTTTCTAGTTTATTTGCTGTTCTTTGTATCTCCAATAATCCAGAAAACGTATCAAATAAATTTTCGAGTCCCGTAAATACCTAAAAAATTACATGACTAATGATATGTTAATGTTTTTCAATTTCTGCGGTACTTTTAGCGGCTATACTTTATTATTAATTATATTTTAGATTCCAGAAACCACCCAGGAATCGTTTGACTCCTTAAATAATTATCATTTTGGCTGTTCTGGGACGTTAGGAGAGGAATAATTTTATGTATTTATTTACGCGTCCATAGAATCACACCCACTACTCTTCTCGCTATGAAGTAACCATTAATTCTTTACCAAACAATTAATGGTTACTTCATAGCGAAACCAATAATTGTTTGCATTTTTTAACCTGTTGGTTTGATGGGAAGATGGCAAATATTATGAACCTTAAAAATTGACGAGCGTCCTAACGGATGCGCATGAAATGGGATAAGCAAATATTCTACGCCAGGACATAATCGATTGTTAATATTTTTAATCCACGGTTAATTTTTCTGTGATAAATATATCATGATAAGTAATTATATTTCGTACTGACATATTTTTAGATTTTTTTAAAAACTTATGTTAAAAAAATACATCTCCGTTGGCCCTCCACGTTTCATTATAGAGACTAATAAGAACCACAAATTTTAAAAATAAATAAATATTAAAATATTAGAAACTGTTTTATCATCATACAGTATTTCAATCTATTGAATCACAGATGTCTCTTTGCTCTAACCTTTAGTGATAAATTGTAATTGCGTTGGACAACGTTACACTTTAAATATGGCCGACAAGAACATTTTAACATTCTTTGTAATTTTTTTTCTGGAGAATGGATTTTTTTTTAAACTTTAACTTTTTTATTATACATATTTATTTTACCACTATTTTATTTTTTGACTGGTATTAATAAATGTAATAAATTCAGAACGGTAGACATGTAAACTTTAAACGATGTCTTAAAACGATCTCTTGGAAACGCCTACTGCCTTCTTTGTCCGCAATCCGCAAAACAGTTCTAATTTTTCTCTCACTTGTGCCGTCAAATTTTCAATAAAGTGCTCTGGGAACCTAAAATAGTGTTTGTTGTGTGCCTGTGTATTCATTTACGTAAATATTTTACAAAACTGTTGCTTACTTTAAATGTTAGTGGTTAATTCGTGCTTTCATATTTATTTCCTTTGAGATTATAATGCAGTTTCTCTACGCGGAATAGGTACGGCCCATCATTACATTTTTACTTGATACATTATTTTGCCAGTCTAAATAGGTTTTAATTTAAACAGTCATCGTTTCTCTAATTGCAAGATCTTTTTTGAAATATTATTTAGTAAAATAATATTTGTGTTTATTGATATGTTATATTTTTATATTTTATTCTTTATATTATGGCTGACATATCGTACTTAGGGTTAGGAGGATATGTCTTATTATCTCTTAGTTTAACAAATATTTATGAAATGATTCTAATTTACATCTCGTTTTGCTAATACTTATTTATTGTTTTCCTTAACAACTTTTAAGCCCTAGAAAACTCTTTTTTATAACTTTTCAGTGATGCTGTGAAACAAGTTATATTGACTATTTTATATTGTGTTGTAATTTCTGAATTAGAAGTTTCTATAGAAGCCTCGCTTTACTTCATTATTTATTGTAGTTGATTTTGTTAATTACATATAGTTTGAGAGCTGAAGGATTATAATTATATTCTGAAATATTATTAAAACATGCAACATTGGATTACCACCGTGTTTCATGTTTAATAAAAGAAGTTCCCGTTGTGGTTACCATGAAAATGTTTCTAGTTGGTCGCTGTTTTATTAGGATTATATTTCATTTCTCTTAAGTATAACTTTTCATGTTTTCATGGCGGTTCAGAGTCTTCTTTTTAAGCAAGTTTTCTGGGTAATTTATCATATATATATTTGACTTATTTGGTCATGGTCATGCTCAAATATCTGTGCAGAAAACTATGAAGTACTGTCATTTAAAATTTTTCATCATTTTATGCAAATGAATTCAATTGATTTATTTTCATTTTAAGTCTTATACAATAATCCCTTGCTAATGAGAGGAAGGATAAGAGGAAGTTGTGAAGCTATACTTTAATGATTTGATATTTAAATTCGGTCTAACAATATCCTCAGAATCATCTCGGTCGTCATTTGATTCATCCAACTCTTTTGAAAAATATATCATTTTTAGGTAATTTTAAAAATAAATTGACAATTGCGAATTTTTGAATCCGCGGATATGGATACCATGGATGTTAAGTGATTGCTATATATCGGCAATTTAAATATAACAATTTTAGAAATATGAAAAAAAAATTAATAAATAATGTCAATTATACGTATAGTTCATAATTTTCTGCTCTAGGCAGAGAAATAAAATTTAAAGAAGTTGTAAATTAATTGGAAGTGCACCGCATTTATCTGTATCAACCATGTAATACAATTCATTTATATATTTATATTTTATTAAAATATGGGTGCAAAGTATTCTCGTGACAGCATCGCATGCTGCATGAGCTTGTTAATTATGTCTCATCCAAGCGTAAAATACTGAGTAATTAATTGGAATGCTTATTAGCAATTCACTTTACTTTCATTGAAGAATTTTATGTAGGTATTTATTCTGCGGGAAGATGTTTTATTAATTGCAATACATCATTATTTTGTATTATTGTTTTTTAACAATATTTTAATAACTTTATATGCAATTTGTGCAGTGTAATATTATGAAAACGCTGTTGTGTGATTAACAAAACATTTAGTATCTGATTATTATTATAAAATCAAATGTAAAAATGTTTGTACGATTTCTTAATATAACAATTTGCACCAGAAATCTGCTTATTTTATTTATTTGTTGGCGTCGTATACAGTAGATTATTCATACTAGCTATAAACTGCTGCAGCAGCTTGTCAACAGGTGCTACGACAATTAGATTAAACAAATAAAATTTATAGTACTGCATGCATAGATTTTATTGCGATATAAAAAAAATAAAACAAAGTAAATAAGAAAATTAATTAAAAATAATCATTCACACCGCATATAAAAAATAGAATAAGGTTTCACATTAATATAACGTAGCTATATTACTTCATTTATTGAGTCACGTGTTTTTACATTAGCTGACAGCTTATTATATATCTTGGGCACATATATTCTAATATTCTTTGACTGCACTTTTCCACTTTTCTAACATTGTGGTTAAACCTAGTATCGGGGATGTGTTTTAATTTTGTTTTGAACAAAGAATGAAATATTTATTAAAATTTTATACTATAAGAGATAAGTGAGAATAAATTAAAAAAATTATAGGTAAGTGGGACATTTTATTTTTGTGAATATGAATGCTGTTTTGCTAACAATTTTACTACATAATTTTGGATTGTTTAAACTGAGTTTAAATTAGTTCAATTTGACAAAAGTATTCTGAAGTAGTAAGACTATATCTGATAATTGATTCCACTAGTGACGTATATTTTATTAGTTTTATATCGGAACAAAGTATTTCAATTTATAAAATCTGCCTGCAATTGTGCAAAGGTAATTACACGTTCCATTTGATTTTACAGACAACCGAAATATACTTATCATTTACCAGCTCAATAGTTTCATGGGTGCTTACTGCATAACATTTTGCAATTATAGTTGTGAGAATTTATTATTTGATTACCATATCAGTTTTATTACCAGATTCGTCTTTCATTTG
This sequence comes from Eubasilissa regina, assembly GCA_022840565.1. Taxonomy (NCBI): domain Eukaryota; kingdom Metazoa; phylum Arthropoda; class Insecta; order Trichoptera; family Phryganeidae; genus Eubasilissa; species Eubasilissa regina. The sequence continues at coordinate 19,653,215 of JAINEB010000013.1, forward strand.
GTTGGTTCTCAATTGTTGCTTTATGTACTTCAGAAGTACAGTCGTGGAATAAGTACAGTAGGCATACATCATTGTGATTACTTGGTTGTATTTCACCACATTCACACAGTGCCAAATTTTTGAGGCCCTACTTGCTAGACACAATGACAAAAGGCCTACACAAATAAACACACAATGATTGGGTACTGTCTCTCTATGTGGGTCTGATAAGGTTGCAGGGAATCCATACCCAGCCAGTGTGGTCTACAACAAGATGAGCCGTTCTCACATTTGAGGTTTGCCTCTCAAATTGCTTCAATTTTCCACACGTCTTCTGGGGGATTATCAAATTAAAATCTTGTTTTAAGATTAGTAGATAAATACAACATGCTCTTATTTAAAAAACCATAAAAAAAATAAACCAATATCATTATTTATTTGTGTTTCTAATTATTTTGAAATTATACTATTTCTTTCAAATACAGTAGAACCTCGGTTTACAAACAATTCAGTTTACAAATAAAAATTCTAATAAAAAAATGCTTCAGTTTGCAAACAGAATTTTGGTTTACGAACAGGCAAGCAGTCTCAGAACTCACTACTGAAGAACTAGAACACCTTCTTAATGAGTAGCAAAAAGCGGTGACAGAGGAAATATTATTTTCAGAGACTGATGAACAAATGTAAGATGTTCCTAGGTCCTCTATCCACGAAATGTGCTTGAAGTGAAGTGAGGTGTAATGATTTGTGCAAAAATATCACCTTGATAAAACTTTATCAAATCGTATTATAAATCTGTTTTAAGGAAATTGTCATGTCTCATTTCTGCAACATTTAAAAAGCAAGAAGAAACAAATATCGTTATATAGGTTTTACATGAGACAAAAACCTGATGAACTTCAAGCACCCAATGTTTTCATGCAAGGAGAGTTCCCTTCCAAACAATAAAACTTTACTACATATTTTGTAAAATAAGTTAAAATAAAGTTTATTTTTACGTTTATTATTTTCGTTTTATTACTTCTAATTCATTTTAAGTTAAAACCATGAATTTTTATTGCTTTTATAGGATTTCAAGCAAGAAGTAGAAAATAAAGATGATAATGGGTCGTTTTCCTGGAGTCCTAATCAAATTAATACATTTTACATTGATTCTTATGGGAATAATTGTTTTGGTTTACGAACAACTCGGTTTTCAAAGGTTCCACTGTACCTCTATTGGTTGCCGGAAGGTTGCGAGTTTCTATTTCTGTGATGTGTTTACTTGATAGACCATTTATGATACATTCAGTCCTCACTTAACAATAGGTTCATTCCACCGGCCTGGTCGTGAAGTAAGTGTCCTTGTCTTTTAGAATAATAGTCACAGTATGCGTTAGGCCTAAATCATGTGCCATCATCTTTATCTTCTTTCCAGCATCGTAATTGTTGATAATTTTTATTTTCATCTGAAGATTTATAGCCTTCCTGCATTAACTGATATCAGCACAATTTTATTTTATTTTAATGAATGCTGTATAGTTTTGTATTTTGTACATGGTGTGCGATCGATCAACACAGTGAACACTGATTCACTTACAATGTGCACTGTAAACTAAGGGAGAGAGGGCGGAGTTCATGATGTTATCAACATAGTTCAGAAATCAATCAGTTGGTTTTTCACATTAAATGTCGCTTCCCTGCTGTTGACAATGGGATACAGAAATTTGATTATTTTTGTACAGAGGAAGTATTGGTAGGTTTACAAAAACGCTGAGTGTGAACAGTCATTAAACAAAATGGTTGTCAAGTGAAGAGTGGCTGTAGTTTAATTATTATTTTCTGTGCATGAATTATTTATCTACAAATGTAGGATTGTTGTGACTATATCTGCATATTTCTCTTTTGTTTCAGGTGGTTTTTCAATGCTTGGAAAGTATTTTGAAAGGTGCCATGATGTACAAAAGTAATATACACGCTTCATATATTAATTATCTTATAGAAAAGAACCTGGAAAATACAAAGCCTACAAAATAAATTGCGATTATTAATAAAATAAAATAATTGATGACAAAGTAATTTTTCTTGAAGGGCAAATTGGAAATATTAAGAATCATATAAACATATTTATTGAATCATGATCTTTGCTAAAAAAAATAATGGCCATTGAAAAGAATGCAGAAATTTTTATACATTTGAATATGTCACTTTGAAAATATTTAAATGATGAGGCCGGATAATGGGGCTGGTAACCCCGCACGTCCCACTTCCATCTTCAATCGGTCCATCTCAGACAGTCAGGGAGCTCGGCCGAGTAGCCTTTTTCCACCAGAGCGACCGATGCAGCCGGAGAAGCAGCCGATTAAGTTTGACGTCAACCTGGTCGGGGCTCCGCCAGAAGTGGAACAGTTGGTCAACAATATAAAGCAAGTTGCCGAAGAGTTTCTCTACCATTGGAAAACTTTTCCCATCGGTATTATTTTTTTATACAACATAGTATTTACTATAAGTTTTGATTTTTCCTCAAACACATAATATTGTGTTATTTTTAATGTCCCTTTTTTGCACGAGGAACTTTATTCAGTATGTTTATTATTACGTATTACATTTTATTACAACAATAACTACAAATTTAATATATTTACGGTGTGTATATGTACAAGTATATATATACAGGCATACCCCAGGTTAAATTCACAATGCGGTCATCAAATAGTGTTTCTATTGTGAATCACCATTTCCCTTACATTTACATATTTTTTTTTAAATATGTATCTCTTAAAATTAGATCGATATAATATGTATACAATATAAATAAAACATTAATAATAAATAAAAGCATGCATTACAAATTACATACAATTGTGGGCAAACTTTTTTCCAAGCTCTATTCATTGTGGAGTCCTTCGCTTGATCTCAAGATTCTTTGATATTTAATACAGCATGCCAAATATTGTACTCTTCCAAAAGTATCTGAGTGTTAATCCAGGATCTGAATTAATAGCAGAAATCGTCAAAAGTGGCAATTAACATCTGATCCACTGGTTAAAGCAACAAGGTCATATTTGATGGAAGAAATACCACTGTGAATTGCGGAAACATATCACTAAGGCTTTGAGGATGACCTGGTGCATTATCTAATAGTAAAATGCACTTCTGTGCCAAATTGCATTTATTCAAATGTTCAATGACCAATAGATCAAATTCCTTTGAAGACCATTCTTGAAAAAGGTTACCAGCAACCCAAACTTTTTTATTTGAACGCCAAATTACTGGCAGTGAATTTTTGTTAAAGGCTCTTGGGTTCTCTGAGTGCTACACAAGCAGAGGTTTTAATTTGAAGTCAGATCGGCCGGATCGACTTGTCGGGACGGAGTTGAAATACATAATAAATGTATCTACGGTTTGTTTTATCGTGAATTAGTCATAACCTGGGGTACGCCTATATATATATATGTAATATTAGGCATACAATTTTCAATACTACGCTTATCATCTCCATCAGTGCTGCCGACCTCTGTAGGATCAAGTAGTGAAGGCACCGGTCGTCCTAAACGACCCAACCTCCAGGACCTGTTCCTTGCACCGTCGTTTGATGAGTTGGATGCGGTGGCCACTGATGCGAGGGGTGAGCCTCGAAGACTCGGACACAAGCAACTGGAATGCATACGAGAAAGAGGGTTGGTATTTTATGATCTCATGTTAAAATTTTTTATTAGGAATACCTATTTATGTCACCCTATATTCAATATTAATTTTAAAATCGTATTGAATCAAGCAGTGGCTATATTATTTTAGGATTACAAAATTGAATGTACTAGATGGAACAAAAAATTAAATTTATTATTAATTTTATACGAAGCAAATAAAATTATTTTTATTTTGCAATTTTCTATTTGAAAAATAAGAATATTGATTTGAATAAAATTTAGTACATAAATTAAGCAATTTTTTAAATACATTTAGTTATCTTTTATTTATTTATTACTTATTTTAGAATAATTTCCCCATCAATATATTGATGAACATATACAAATTGTTTTTATTGTTTTGTTGACTACCGTAGGTGAATATTAAACCAAACTGATATATTTTTTTTAAATATTATGAAAAATGTTTTTCACAGTTTTATGATGAGTGGGCTCATGAAATCTATTTTAAGTTTTTAATTTGGTAATTTATAATACGGGCATTTTGGAATCTGAGATATTTGTAGCTCTATCTAATTCGTATTCCAAAAATTTGATTAATAATGTAATTTTGACTAATTTTTATTGTAGTTATTCCTCTACCTTATTAAACCATCACAGATTTATTTTGCCAGATTTGTTTTTGATTCGTTCTTATGTTTTCCCTGTAATGCTCACTATCTGCTCACTAGTGCCGGCATTAGTCAAGCATAGATTTCAAATGCTTTCTTTTGTCCATACATACATATTTGAAACATGCATCATTTCACACTCCTTGTTGAAACAATATGCGATGACGTGCATCTAATTGGAATATCATGAAATTGACCGTAATGTTGCTGTCCCGAAGCCCGCCCAAGGATAAATGTGGAAAAGCGAAGATGCTTAATTCTATCCAATTGGAATCGATTCGACGAAGGGGGTACGTTTAGCTCCCAAACATTTTTTAAAATTTTACCATTTCACTGTTTTATCATTGTTAATTTGTTCATTTATGTCATGTGAACATGTGTTGTGTTTTATGTTTGCTTTCTGTTCACAAATCATTCAAATTTACTTTTAAAGCACAAATATTAAATTATGTCATTTCGTGATAATGGGGTTTTTCATCTATAAAATAAATAATCTATAAATAATTATGGCCGTTTATTTATTACATAATATTTATGCTTTAAAGCATCAGTACATATTATATGATCATCTAGATCAATGAAAGACAATTTTTACACTCCATTTTGGATGTTTGAAGTCTGTCATATTTGTCTGTCCATTTGTTATATCATATTAAACAGACTTAGTCCACAATAATTTATGAGTGGATCCAAATTCTGAGTTGATAATGTTCATGAAGATAATTTAAAAAATCTAAGTAAAAATATGTACATTAACCAAAAGTCTCAATGTACATTTTAGAATCAAATATTAAAATGAACATAATACATTGAACCATACATACAACATCGTACATTAATATGAGAAATTAAACAAAGTTTTATTTCAACCGACTAATCTGTAATGAAAGATTTGAATAAATATTTGAACTGCCTCAACACAAGAAACATATTAGCGCCTTATGAGCAATTTCACAACAGAATCTAAAATAATGTTGAGAGTTTTAAAATTACATTTAAATAATATTTTTAATCCAGATTCATATTTTCATTTTCTATCATTATTGAATTGCAGTAGAAGGTCTGGCCATTGTTTTATCAGGAGAATTAAAAAAACTAAAAACTAAACAAATATTGCCATTAGACTGAATACCCATAACTTCAAAATGGTAATATTTCTGGAATGGTTGAGAATTTTCAAATACATACATGGACATTTTCAACTCAAGTTTTGTAAAAGTTATTCCTTCCTGTATTATTGATCTAGGAAATCATTGTTTAGTCAATTGTATTTCCTATATTTTTCATCTCATATATTGTTTATTTGACTCGATCCAACAACCTTCTTATGGGTGTGATTTTCTTTTATATTATAGAACCACAGAACATATTTAATTTAGCATTTTGTTAAGCTCATTTATTAACAGGAATATAGTATTGCACATGATTTATTGAATCCTTTAATTTTCATTTAATCTAATTATTTTATCCAAAATGTTAAGCTTCTGAGATAACCATACTTATGTTTTCTATTGTAATTCTTACGTTTTTATTATTAACCACGTAATACAATAATATAATATCTGGATTTTTCAGGTTTCATGCAAAAATTAATTTCAACTTGGTATAAAAATGTTTCTCATTAAAATGATCCTGAATAACTCTAGCCAGACTTGACTAACATTTTGTTTGTCGGAATAAGTACATATGTATTTATTTTGCCAACATGAATTATCTTCCTTGAAATGTTATTTTCACCGTAATTAATTTCCAGCATGTCTTACTTTTTAAGCATGCCAAGATATCAATTCAGAATTAGTTAATTTGCATGTTATAAAATATATATACGTAATATTTGTTTATTTTGGATAATTTTATCATTTTTTGTAATATGACCTCAAATTGATTAATTTATTGTATTGTATTTATTTTATTGAAGAAAATATTCAAAAAACTATACTATCTTATTATGCCATTTAAAATAATCAAAAGATTAGTACAAGGTACTGGGCACCAATGGAAATATGATCACGTATTTATTCATTTTGTTAATGTTATTGTTATTATTAAATCTGCATTTTTTAAATGTTTTAACCTAAAATCATCTTGAACATATATCAAATCCCTCATTATTTGGTTCAGTAAAATCCTGTTTATTCGAAATTCGTCACAAGTCAAAGTTTTAGAGCAGAATGTGGTCCCTCTGGAAAGTTTTCATACTAAATTGTACTTAGAAATCGAATATTGTTATTTTTAGAAGCTATTTTTGGACCCTATCAGATGAATTTGTCGATCTATTTTTCGCCTAATTCGATTTTTTTGTCAAATGTCCGTAATCTGGAAAATACACAAGCGCTACACGATGTGCCTGTCCAAAGTCCAAGACTATCCAAATGGGTACTTCCGCCCCTATACCAATTCATGACATGTTAATTCACATTGTTTGTTTTCTCACTCACTCTCAGTATACTAGAAAAAATGACAAATATATCTTGTGCGTCCTCGATTTGAAATCTTTATCTTTCTTACCGCGACGCATTAACTTAAGGTCGCATGCTTTTTTCTCTTGCTCGTTTTCTTTACATTAGAAAAAGATAGCAAATATTATCTTTGCGCCCTTAAAGGTAACGCAGTTCTCTGAGTTCTCCCAGTTGCTAGCTGCAAATGTCAGTGCTTGCCAATCTTCTGTTCCATATTATTACCATCATTATTTGGGTTTACATAGCGTTTGGTATATTTTGTTGTACAAACGCTAGTATGTACGCGATTGAGTTCCTCAGACTTTTCCGTATTTTATAAATTATTTAATTTGTATTAATTTTAATACAGATATTTCTCTTTCTATTTAAGTTTAGTGTTGAGGCATTTTATAGAATGTATAGTTAGCGTTTCTCAGATTTTCTCATATCTTGTTAGTTATGTGTAAAGAAAATTATTTGTTTTTCTCTAATATTTATGTGTTAGACATTTTGTAATTCGCGAATGCATAGTTTGCGTTCCTTAAAATTTTCCGTATTTCATTAAATTTAAATTAAAACATTTTTATGATTTTGACTGATAATTTTATATTTTCAACAATAGCATCAATGCGAAACTCGTACAAAATGCCAGCAGTTGCTAAAAAATTGAATTAATACAAGAGATTGAAAAAAATGACATCCAAAACAAAATTAACAGAAAAATACGCGAATCCATTAATGAGGTTGTCGACAATATTAAACATGATGACAGAAAGAACTTTAGCGTTGAAAGGTGAGAAATGTCATCGAGGGAAAGGAGTAAGGAAGCAGAGAGTGAAGAAGATAAAGAACAAGACGTCACAGGCGAGTGCCAAATATCGCCGCAACCATCACAAAACAAAAATTTTAAAAGCGTTGAAAACTTTTGTTGCTAACTTCTGCGGAGAAATGGGGGGTTGACAAGTTTAACTATTATGTTATTATCAAAAATGGCGCGAAAAGATAGTTCATTATAATTGTGTTTTTTTAAAAACAATATTGTGATTTGTTTACATTGTATTTTGACAACTTGTTTGTTATTTTTAAATGTGTGGATATAGGTGTATATAATTACTTCAAGTTGCTATGAAAAAAGTTAGTGTGTAAAAAAAAATCTAATTTTTGAAATTTTTATATTCATTATCGTAAATCGTTATTCAAACTTTTTTCTTGATTTTCATTCCCCTCAACTTCGAATATACAGGATTTTACTGTTTTTTTTTATTTTCTTGAACATTTATCACCTGAAATCTCAAATGTGGTTTCTAAATATAGCTCTAATACTATTTCATTAAACATTAATATTGTAATCCCAGAAGTGGTATACTGCGATGATGATGACAGTTTATTTCACAACTTCCGAGAGTTCCAGTGTGTTAGGATGTATAGAGTCTTCGCTATAGTAGATTTATAATATTTAAACTTAGCTCCTACTAATCTACTCTTATCAATGTGCAGCGAGTTCGAGGTGGCTTCCCTGAACTTCCCTGGACAGGTGCATCGTTGGCGCCTCTCCCTTTTGCTACAACGTGGGACGGAGCGCTCACACGAGGCCTTGCTGAAGGACGCCGCCCGCGCTCTCACACTACTCATCGTTACTGGCCGAGCCAGGGTGACGGCAGACTGCTTCTCTGTAAAGCAGAGTTTGAAGTCACTGCTACTTGGGCTAACTAGGTAGATTCATAATTCAGCACTTATGATAAAAATGATCATCTGTATTTTATTAATTTGGATCCACACATCAAGCTTCTGTAAAGATAATTAAAATTTCTTTGTTCACTTGAATTTTATTGTTGAGTATACAAAGTTTCTTATATTAAACTTTCGACTCCCAGCCATATTTATTATGGGGGACACCGGTGGGCCAGCTATTTTTCCAATAAAAGAATGCATGAAAAATAATAAATAAATATAATATCATAGAAAAGTGTAAAATTTTAGATGAAGTTTTTTTTAAATTAAAACCGATCAAATTCTTTGAAGAAAATATACAACAGGGTTGTCACTAGAATTGTTAGATATTTTATGTAGTATAGTTTTCCTGCATATGGTAAATTAAATAATCATTATTTTCTGAAAAGACCCTATAAAATTCTAGTTGTTATTATATGGATTAGCATAATCCGTGGCTAAAATGTTTAATTCCGACAGTCCTTTTGCGTGCAATGTCATGTCGATACTGTGAAATAGGGTGTTTGTTTGCACGCATCCAATTTTACTGAACTAAATATTTCCGTACTGAAGCTCTATTATATTAGGGCATCTTTACATTTACCAATTTTATGCAGCTTTCAAGCAATTTTTCTTATTGTACTCTTGTTTTTACAAAAGGGATTATCGTGACTGAATACTGCGTGCAATGGCGCCTTTTACTAATTCTATAAACTAAATGGTTTTTTTCATGATGTATTCTAATATAATTTCATAGTTCATATGGTAACTTATTTATGGTACGGTATTCTTCAGCAATATTGAAATATTAAATGTTAAAATATATTTCTTTCTGTTTTATGAGTTTTGGTTATGGTAATTTGTAAAACTGCTTATTTAAATATAAGTTTTTGACTAATAATCTCTGTCTTAATGAAACATCTTAAATATCCATAGTCCAAAGGAGAAATTGTAGATAATATTTTAAGCAAAATCGAAAGTAGAGAACGGTACGAAGCAATAAAAGAACTCGCCTTTTTTAAAGTAATAAATTCACATTTTCAGATTCTTACATTTTTTTAAATACCTAGTATACTTGTGTGTACTTCGTTAGCATTGTCAGTAACAGCATAACCTAATTTTAAACCTATTGCATGCTACTGCTCAATACATATGTATATTTGTCGGTATTGTACACATCATTATTTTATTAAATCAGGTTAAGGTTACTTTTAGATGATATTTAAAATAATTGTACGGACTAAAATATAAGATGGATATTTTCATACAAGAAAATGAACTTAACCGTTTAAGTGCTAAGCAATTTCCGATACAAACGATCGCAGCGCTTTTGCGACGCGTAGCATTCAAACGGTTAATGTAAGTGACCACTGTTTTTTTAGAATGGTGAATAAATTAAAATCATAGATCATAGGTTGATTAATATTCTAGAAATTTCTAAAAGATTTGTGAAATTTTTAGATGATTCTCAAGGGTTCTTGAAGTTACAGTTTTCTATCTATGCAACGCTGCACCAGTTAGTTAACTAACTTATCATCATGCCGTTTCCCGGCCGGATAGAACGCCACACTTTTATGTCCTAATAAACAATTTGTCTACATTCATCACACTCATCGATTATTGAGGCCTTTAACATCTCTTCATTGTCCGATGCGAGATATCAGAATATAATGATTATCATCTGAATATTCAAATGACATTTTAAATGATATTACAATAGTAATACATATGAATAAATTTAGCATCTACAGGGTTATCCAATAAATGTTGCAGAATTTCAAATAAGAATAGTAGCCATGTTTATTAATATTTTGACGCTGTCATTGTTATTTTTATACAGTATAGTTTGCCATTTTATCATGGAGCATTTCACATTGAAACAACGTTTACAAGTTATTAAAACTTATTATCAATAACTGAGACGATCGATTTATTGAAAACTACATTAAACGATTCAATAATTTTCAAAAATGAACCTGGCAATTGGCCGCCTAGATCATGTGATATCTCTCCATTAGAATATTTTCTGTGGGAATATATAAAGTTACTTGTTTATGCTGATAAACCGACAACAATTGAACAATTAAAAAACAATATAACTCGTATTATTGGTGAAATAGCATCAGATTTATGTGAAAGAGTGGATGACAATTGGAGCCAAAGAATGCATTGTATCAAACGTAGTCGTGGTGCACATTTGAATGGAATTATATTCCATTGTTAATGACATTGCATGATCTTTCAAATAAATAAAAAATTATTGATATCAAACTTGTTTTTTTAATTTAATTTCATTTTAAAGTTCTATCACACTTGCTGGATAACCAACCCTATATAATACTTCATCATTTTACTTGATTGATATATCTGTTTGTCTAAGATAAATACCAAATTAACCAAAAAATAAAAAAGGTGCATAAACAAATTGATTCGGAGAACCCTGGAATCAGGAATAGAAAAAGGTTTTGGATGATTGAGCTTCTGGTTTACGGTTTAAATCATCATTGGGCTTTATTCTTGGAATTGCTAGCCATCTTGTGAACGAGTTTTCTTCTCTTTCCTAGATTGCTAGACATTGTCCTCGGAATGCCATCGCTTCTCGCACACAATTTGGACAACAAGATCAAAGAAGAAAGATGCCGTTATCTGGTGGCTGAGCTTGTCTGCAGGGTGAGTTATTATTTGGTATTTTAAAGTATTATTTACTTAATAACATTTTTTAAAATATATTTGTTTCTCTGTATCAATAAGAATTGTGAATTCTCTATTGGCCACCTCTGAATTGTTCTCATACCATGTTAAATGTACTAGCCTGTTTTTATCCTTTGCAAACATAATATACATATACATTTTTTCATGTATGATAAGTACCCATATTTAACGTCTAATGGTGCCACTGACGCAAAATCTCTATACCATTGTTAAACACCATCTTAACGACACCTGTCAAAATTTCAGACAGATTTATCAAGTAGTTTTCTTTTGATAGCTGTTGAAAGTGGACAAGTTTGTGTTTATTTGCAACCATGAAAAAAGAGCATTATCGGTCAGTGATTCGATTCCTTTTTTTGGATGGAAAGACGTGTGAGGAAATCAAAGTGATGTTGCATGCAAGGACAGTGCACCTTCGATAACTACCACCAGATATTGGTTTAATGAATTCAAGGGTGGCCGAACATCCGTTTTTGATGAAGAATTTTCAGGCCGTCCGATTGAGGTGACTATGGAGAATAATATCAACAAAATCCACGATTTCGTGTTAACAGACCGTCGGGTAATGCTTAGAGAGATTGTTGACATTGTCAACATCTTAATTGAACAAAATATCCTATACAAAAAAATTAGGCGTGAAAAAGCTATTGGCGAGATGAGTACTGCATTTGCTCACAGAAACAAAAAATAAATCGGACGACAACTTTGGAGCGCTGTTTGGGCATGTTTAAACACAATCCGAAAGAGTTTCTGCGGCATTTTGTGTCTGTTGATGAAATATGAATCCATCACTACACTACACCCCAGAAATGTCAAAAAGAACAATCAAAACAGTGGACTTCACCTCGCGAACGGTTCCATTGGCCGGAAAGGTCATGGACATCATTTTTTGGGATTCGCAAGACATCTTCACCGACTATTTGGAGAAGGGAAGAACAATCACGGGTCATCAATCTGATTCGATACTGAATTAATGAGAAAATGGTCTTATTTGGCGAAGAAAAAAGTGCTCTTTCACCATGACAACACACCAGCCCACTCGTCCACAATCGCCATAGCAAAACTGGTAAAATTTTTTTTAGATGGCTTAAAAAAGTTGGAATATAGCTGGACTAAGTGTATCAAGCTGAAAGGAGACTATGTTGAGAAATAAAATAAAAAATATATATTAAAAATGCATTTCTTTCCCTAACACGGGTACTTATCATACAATCCTCGTAATGAGTTTATGTGAGAAAATTAATTCCAACAACATTTTTTAGAGTCTTAATAATTTAGAATCTCATGCAAAGTAAATCAGAGCATCAAACAATGTATTTTTTTTTTGTTTAAAGCCTGAGTACAGTACCGCCCTATCGATGCTGTGTAACTTTGTCCGGCGCCAATTACGGCGAGCAGCCACCGAGAAGTTTGAGGTTGAGCGAGAATGTTCACGGCCACCGTGTGCCGTACCATACATCTATCAAACTCCACAAGGAGGCCATATAGACCTAAGGTAAAAATGTGTACTGTTGTTGTTATTAATTTTTTCTCTTCTTCCATGGCACTACATCCCAGGGTGGGATTTTGCCTCTTCCACAAGTGCTCTCTATCAACTCCTATCCCTGGCCATTCTTATCCAGTTCCCGGACCCTCCCATCCTGCTCCAGTCTTCCATAATCAGCTCACCACTTCCTTGGTCTGCCTCTCGGTTACTTGTATTGATGTTATTAATTCAGAATCGTTTAATTAGCTGTCTTAAACATTGCAAAATACTTCCTAATTATGAAACAAACAGATCACAAAACGGTAATGTGGTGTTTTAAACTGATATATTAAACAAAGGTAGCAAAGGTATAGAACAAAATGATTTTGAACATCGAACATCGTTTATGGCGTCACTTTAGTATGGTAGGTACTTCGATCTCAAAATACACTCACAGATATGGAAAAACTGAAATGATTTAACCTCTCGGCCGCTAAACAAATGTACTCAAAGTGTACCCCCCTACGCGGGCCTCTTTTCGAAAGCCGTATATTCGGTTGAACACCACTTTTAAAACGACATTTAGACATCCATAAAGGCATCCTGTGTAGGATTTATTACTTTGATAAGACTTCACAGATAATATTGTTAATATAAAGGATCACTTGAGATGTTCAAATCCTTAAGATAATGTAAATATTGACTGAACAAAATAATCGATCTCTGATAAAGCTGTGTCTTACGAATATGAGATTAAAAGAACACAGGTAGGGCTAGAATATGTAAACATTAAGATATCACAAATCAAGTGCTGGCCTCAGAGATGTCCGCTCATGTAATAAATATTACAATAACTTCGGTACTCACCCGCTATAATATTTTTATTCGTTATCATTTTGTAAAGTATTTGAGAGTTTGATAAAATCAAATTAATTATATGGAAAGCCACTTTCTTGTACCACTTTATTGTTTTCCGTAAGCAATTCCAACTATTCAACATCATATTCACTTTATCCACAGAATCTATACATTTACTATAGTCATTGACACATTTCGGTTTAATAATAGGTTGACCAATGTATTTCGGCTGTCGTTTCCATGGAATCGTCATACAAGGTTGTTGTGTGTGAATGTGGACTTCCCTTTTATCGCGCCATTTTAATGCCAAAAGAGGTCCACGATATTTGGTGTCCATTTGACCTTTTTTTAATTTACAAAATGTGGCCCTACCTTCCGTGTTTTACGCACTGTACTGCACGCATTAGTATTTTTCTTGTGCATAAAATCAAATAAGTGAGGGTTAGTATCCCAATTGACCAAAAGAGTAGATTCACTTTAACTAACATCTTCATTAATTATTTCATCTTGCTCATCTTCACTTATTTCTAAATCGGAGTCCACATCTAAAAATGTTTCTAATACTTCTTCCTCCGCAAGTCTACGGCCCGACATTTTAATACAATTATTAAATTTAAATAATTTTAATAAATATACGTAGCACAATACAAGCTTCTGTTTTCTAATGAAAAGTAAAAGAATATTGTCAGAAAATACAACCGTTCACCCTCAAAACACAAATGCAGTCAAAACAATATCAATATTTCAAATGTAAACACCAATTTTAAATAAGATCACGTGGTAATAATAAATGTATTTATTTTCCGATACAATATATTGATTCAATTGTCCACAAAATACAGATCACGATATCAATATTTCATATCAACGAACAGTTCCGACAAATACTAGTGACCTCGAACACATGACAAGAGGACGATAATTCAGCGCCGCGAAATTCAAATAACTGGACGGCATTTCAAGATGTCTTAGTTTTTAAATTGATTTTTAAAAACAAATAACAATATTTCACTTGACTAATGCAAGATGTCAGCAACAGTACGGATTAAACTAATTTTTGGTATATTTTCCGCGCTGTCACGTAGTACATGACGAAATAAGTCGAAAACATCATATGATGTGTGTCGCGCTGGGAGAGCGATTCCTTCTCGCATCATATGATGCGCATAGCGGGCGTCGGGTTAAATTAAATTAACAATACAATATTGGTTTTTAGAATGAATTGATTTAAAAAGTTTCATAAATGGTTTTCTCTTGGGAAAATTTTATCTTGTACCGTTTAAAAATTTTGTACGTAGGCATTTTAATAAATTATTCAATTTTTGATTGATTAACTCAAATGCCAACACACATATTATTTCGTTCCACAATGTTATTGAGGTAAAACATTAATAAAACTCGTTTTTTCAAGACAATATGAGATAATTTTGAAAGTATTTTAACTATTAGTCTCGTCTTAAAAGAGTATGTAATGCGCGTAGAATTTAATGAAATACAAACTGTATAAATAAAAGGCCCCCTTAATGATTTTTTTTTAAATTTAATGTACAATGCATGTCTTGTTTCATATAAAAAAATCTATGATATAAGTTTATTTAATATATTTAAAATATCAAAAAATAGTACATATTTCAAAAGCAACAACATCACTTTGTTTAAATTTCACTTACACTCCTACTTCTGTTTTCATTTAATCCAATGTGTCTTACTTAGTGTTTAAACTTTTTACAAATCAATAATAGATTATATTTAGCAATCTCAAATTATATTTATATTACACAAATATCAATGAAAGTGTGTAATTTTTAATAGATTATTCAAACGTGATACGATGCGGCGTGCTCTTCCCATCCTAATCAATATTCTTGAGAAAGAGACTCGCGGTTGGTTCCTACACTTCAGGGAACGATTGATTGCTGAACTGAGGGCCCAGAAAATGCCAGATCATGACATTGAAAGAGTTAGTAGAAAATAATGTTTTTTTTTCATTATTATCAATACAATGCCATTATTTAGCCTAGTGAGGCACTATTATTTATATTTATATTAAATATAGATCTGTACTGTTAACATACACATCTTATTATAAAATAACCACAGAATCATTTTATAAAACTTAACAAAATCTACTGAATTCTAACTTTGAACTATTTGCTTAAATTTTGTATTATTCTGTTTGGTCAGGAAGTGAAAGAGGCAGTGATGAGAGAATATCTCCAGCGGGTATTTAACAGTGTCCTCTCCCATCCCGGACTCGTCACTCTGGGATCTGGTATTCCTGATTTGTTGGTCCGGCAGGCTCAGGCAACTGTCATGATGCACAGGTTTGTTCATTAGATTATCTCAATATAATTACACTGTTATGAAATGCTGTTTCAGTTTACATTTTAAGAAGACAAATTAACAAAATTATTATATTCATTCTTTTTCATATTTCAGAGCTGTTGATAATGTGCAAAGAAAGTTGGACAGGACGAAAGACAGTTTGCGAGAGCGTTTAGAACACACGCATCCAGTACTTTCTAGAATCAAGCCATGGATTGAAGCTAAACTCCAGTAAGTTCAGTTAATATTCATTTGCATTAAGTTCACAATTATGCAGTTCAAGAATATTTACATAAACATCACTTGATTTATCGAGAACAGTTTGTGCCTATTATCATTAGATAATGCAAATTAAATGTATTTATTAGAAAGATAACATGTAAAATTAATTTTATCGAAAAATATTGTTGTTGCTACCGGGATTCAAACCTGTATCTTTTCCAATCCGGGGAACGTGCATTAACCGATTATGCTATAGCACCACAGTGAATTGATAATAAATTTTCGAACTTACTTACACTTTTCAAATGAATACATCTATCGTTCCATTATTTGAAAGCCATCGTCTTTATTTTTACAAAATCTCAAATACCTTTGAGTAATCCGACAGACGCTAGAATTAATAATTCATTTACAATAAGAATGTGTTCTCCTTAATAATTATTAATTGTTTACAATTGTGTATCCTATGTAAGACAAACTTTCAAACAATATATTCTAACATTTTTTCTAAATTCATTGGATTTCTTACCATGCTTATGATATCGGTATTAAATTGGTACTTTAATTATATTTTCAGAGGAGCAGAAGAATTGTTTGTCCAACAAAATGCATGGAACGCCCACCAAGAGGCTGTGGCATTGTGCACCGCTCACGGATTGACACAGGCCGCGTACTTTATACAGAGAGACCTCGCATTCATGAAAGAGGTTAGTGTTATAATTATTGTTTACATAATTATGGTAATTTCTTATATGTGTTATTTAAGTGTCCTGTATTTTTATTTATTATTATGTACTAGAGAGAACCTGTGTTGCTGAAAGAACTACGTAAAGTTAAAACACCGACTCGGAGTTTCCAATGGATGACCCAGATTTGGTTCCCAGCTAATTGGATAGTGCGGCGTAATTTCCAAGGCCAATCAGAAGTCATCCCCACAGTATTAACCAATCAGATAACAAGTATAGTGACACCACGCTCAGATCCTAGCCAACCAGTGTTCCTCATAGAAAAGGAAATCACAAGAACTACAACCACAAGATGGCCAATGTGGAGATGGATTAACTATTGTCATAGGTAAATTAAATACTTATGTATATAGTATACGTATATATATAGGTACAGTAAAAGCTCTTTAATACGAAATTGAGAACAAAATTAATTTTAAAATAAAACCTTTATAGGTGTATAAATCATTTTTAAATATATTTATTTGGCCAATATTGCTTTAATTTTTGTCAAAGTCCCTTATATCTATTTCATCAACTTTTTAACTTTCGCCACATATTGACAAGCATGTGATGTTGAACCTTGAATTAAATATACTTATGATATGATTCTTAAATTTTGGTGTGATTTTTCAAAATTGTTAAAACAATCTATATATCTTCAATTAAATGAATTTTCTTAGAAATTGACAATAATTTATACATTCTGCGAGCTGACACCATATTAAATTTAAAATTAAACTAGTCAAAATAAAATATGAAAAAAATTCAAATTTAACACAAGGATGCAACAAATAAAGAGTTTAAAATGTCAAAAGCATGTTTTCACAAAATTCACAACTAAAAATGCAAAAAAAAGTCAATATAACATATTATCATGAAGTTGTAGTTTTTTCAAAACATAGTTCTCTGATATTTTAATACTAATTAAATGCATCAATTAGAAAGATATACATACTGACAAAATCAATTTACTGAAAAAATATTTTTGTTGCCACCGGGATTTGAACCAGGAACTCTTCCCATCCGGGGAAGCACGCTATGTCACATCAGCATAATAAATTGACTACAAATTTTTGAAATTATATGTTGCAGCTATTTCAAATTGATACATCTAATATTCTACTTTTTATTGTGAATACTTAATATGTAATATAGACAAAAAGTTGAAAAAATGTTTGACAAAAATGAAAGCAACATTGGTCAAATCATGTATTTAAAAATGTTGATGTTTTGAAAACTTTCTATGAAATTCTATTTTACTAATTCGAAAATCTTTTTTTTTTTTAAATTTTGATCCTTTTAATTTCGTATTATATTATCAATATTAGAACTTTTTAGAATTTGAATATTTTTTTACTATATTTAAAAATAAAATTGTATATGCTGCATTCACAAATCAGTAAATGAATAGACATGAAATAAAGTCTATGTATAGAAGAGGGATTTGGAACATTAGTTGCGGAATGAGGGGTATTCTACACACATTCTTGGTGGAAACATAAATCCGATAGTTTACGACACATTTATGCAACAGTAAAAGTATTTACTCTTCGAAAATTAAATCTTTCTGTAAACAAGACATTTTTTTTACATTAATGCATATTATATTGTCAGCGTTAAAATTTTTGTTCCAATTGAGTCATATCTTTTAAAAAAGTCGCAGAGCTTTGATTGCATAGGTAATTATGTGAGTGACACTAAAATGAAAATATTGAAACAAGGAATTTGTGTTAGTTCATGTCTATATATTTGGTAGTCTGTGGAATAAGACCTTTTTGCACCGTGTTATGTTTGCATCGTTGTATCTTATTGTTTATTGACAGATAGCGGCCTAGTCCACAGAAAGTTATGTCGCAATGTTATCAATACTAAACTATTTGGTAACAGCACGTTGGCCAGTATAGTTTTTTTTCTTCCTCAGAGATGCAAAATATTTCCATGGCGTTTTTAGTACCTATCAAAGAAAATAATTGTTTGAAATCACATTTTGCCAAGACCTAATTCTTTTGTCCAGTTAAACGTATTTCACTGTATGTAAAAAAATCAAATTAATATTGCGGATCTATTTGATTGCGTTAAGTTGTACCAAAATGATCACGTGGGTGACACCAAAATGAAATACAGTAAAACCGCGATATAACGAGACCCGATATAGCGAAAAATGACTTATATCGAAAAAAAAATCGAAATTTAGTCCCTAAAACCAATTTTTCATACAAAAATGCATTTATATAACGAAATCCCGTTAATATTTATAACAAAATTATTTTTGTCCCGTACGAAAAAATGCCAATACATTTACGTAAATTTATAACGAAATAAAAAAATGTTAAAAGATGAAAATATTATTTCGCACTTACAAAGCCGCGCCAATGCATCTGCCGTATGCGAACGGTTTTATGGCCTTTTCGGCAGGGCGCGGCGGTCTGCCGACAAGGTAGTAAAATAATTCAAACTTCTTCTTGGGTTCGTAGTAGGCCCATAAAACCATTTGACATAATTCTTGCGGCGTTCTCTTAGACACGTTTTACGTACGCATACGCCTCTAATATGATTGCAATCCCAGACCCAAACAGCTGTAAAATACAAAAATTAACAGGAACCCCCCGAAAGTTGCAGTATGTACTTATTGGAAATGTCAGTCTCAGTGTAACGTCTGTAGAGTTAAGTTTGTTCCGCTTTTAACGCGATTATTGCATGACCGAACTGAATATTTACATAAATTCATTTTCGTGTGAACTCGTCAATAATATAAATAATTCGTTAAAATATTTTATGGACTATTTTTGTACGGCATTTTGTATTTCTATTAACTATTGTTTTCGTGTATTTTAAGTGAACAATGTTAACGATAATTTTTAAGTGAACAATTTTAACGATTATAAATATATTTTGAAGTGGTTGCCGCCGTTACCGGTAAGTACCTTCGTAATTTATATACGACTCATTTTATAAAATTGCCGCGATTCAACTGTAAAATTGTTATTTTTGAATTATTTTGTATGTTCCATGCCCAAAACTATGTTTGAAGCGGTTCTACATTTAAACACAATTAAAATATTGTTTTGTGTTTGCAATATTCTGGAATTTACAAAAATATCTTCCGATTGATGTTGAATAGGTTCTGTTCTTAATTTAATTCCTTTGATTATCCATTTGCTTATCTGTTTTAATAACAAAACTACTAAAAATATGTAGGTATTCAGTTCCCTATGGCCTTCCTCCTCCTTTGTTTGCAGAATTTGCGATCTTTTTTGAAGCCGCGTAACATTTTTTTGTGACGGCGCATAACATATAGTAGGATTTTTTAAATTTATTTCGTTATATGTGGGAATTCGTTATTACGAATTTTTATTTTTTGCTCCCTTGGATTTCGTTACATCGCGGTTTTATTGTATTGGGACAAGAAATTTGCGTTAGTTCATGTCTATACGTTTGGTGGTCTGTGGCTGAACCTCAATAGCATTTGGCTTCAATAAAATACAATATTCTTTCAAATGTGTATGTATAATTAATTAGTAATAGACAGCATTAAATAAATTTATTGCTTATATCAAAATGTTTATTTAGAACATGGGCGTGGAGTTGGAATGCTATGTTTCTATTTGGTGTAGTCATTCCATGGTGTTCTCCAGTGTCCCTCCGAGCTCTGTTCTTTATGGAACCTTTCATGCCGGACCTCGAGTTATCACAGGTACTTCTATTATATTTTTTTGTATCTTATTTAACCTGTCACCTGTCAAAAAAAATTTTTTTAATCTGTCTTAATGTCTGATTAAAATCTTTTGAAAAAATATAATTTTCATAATTCAAAAAAACAAAAGAAACACTTGTTTCAACATATTGTGAAATCAATAATTCAACTACTTTTTTGTATGCATTAATCAGAACAATTTTCTGCAAACATTAATGAAAATATTTTTGTCTTAATCTTCCTAGGTGAATGGTACTCTGTTTCCGCGTAAGAGCAGCGTGACGCCGACAGCTTGTTCACGTTTAATATCCTTGTGGAGGCACATATCTAAATCCAGAACACATTTTGAAACCAAACCAGACACCGGTAAATCAATAATATTTTTAATTGTTACTGAGGGCCAGTTGTTTGATCAGTGATAAATTTTTACTTACTTACTTACTTACCATCACGCCGTTTCCCCGTGGGGGTAGGCAGAGAGGATAGAGCGCCGCACTCTTCTGTCCTGACACACAATTCTCGCCTCATCCACATTCATACATCTTGTCATACAAGCTCGCCGATTGTTGAGGCTTCTAATAGAACCATCCTCCATTATCTGGTTTATCTGGTCGTGCCAAGTCTTTCGCGGACGTCCTCTATTTCTGGTTCCATCAACACATGTGTCATATATCTTTCTTACCATTCTTTCCTCATTCATCCTTTCCATATGACCAAACCACCTAAGTGATCCTTTCTTAATCTTACTCACTATACTAACATCAGCTTTACATTCTTTCCTTATTTCTTCATTCTTTACTCTGTCATAAATAGATTTGCCACAAATACGTCTAAGTGATCTCATTTCCACTGCATTCAGTCTACTTTCGTTCCTTTTCTGCCAGCTCCAGGCCTCACTTCCATACATCAGTGTCGGTACCAGGATTCCATTGTGCATCGCTAGTCTTGCCTCGGTTGACAAATTCCCGTTAGATATAATTCCATTCAAAGCGCCGTTTACTTTATTTCCTGCAGTCACCCTCCTTTCGATATCATTCTCAGCCTTTCCGTTTCTATCAAACATACTTCCCAAATATACAAACTCATCTACTTGTTCCAAACATTCATTATCTACAAGTATTTTGCTTGGTGTCTTGCTTTCCTTCTTCTCGAATATCATCACTTTCGACTTGTTAACATTCATCATGAGGTCGCTTTCCTTGCATACATCGTACATTCTACTCACCAGATTCTGTAGTTCTTGTTCATTATTCGCCATTAGTACTGCATCATCGGCGTACAATAAACAGCATACAATCAAATCGCCCATTTTTGCTCCTACATTCATACATTTTAGTTCTTTCACACATTTATCCATATACAAGTTGAACAGCCATGGAGACATTACACAACCCTGCTTGACACCCTTTGTAATGTCAAACCATGGTGTGAGTGCTCCATTGATTCTTACACACGCAGAACTTCCTACGTATAGGGATGCGATTGCGCATATAAGTTTACTATTCACTCCGTAATCAGAGAGTACTTTCCATAACTTTTCTCTTATAACTCTATCATATGCTTGCTGTAGATCTACGAAGGCACAAAAAAGTTTTAGGTTTTTCGCCAAAAACTTTTCCGTCATCACTCATAGAGAAAAGATCTGATCCATGCATCCTCTTCCACCCACAAATGCCCCTTGCATGTCCCATACTTTTTCTTTCGTCACCATTCTTGCTCTTTCTATTAAAATTCTTCCATACAGTTTACCTACAGAGCTCAGTAGACTAATACCCCTATAGTTACCACATTCCATTTTTGACCCTTTGCCTTTGTAAAGAGGCATGATAACAGCCCTCCTCCAATCTAACGGGGTGTGGCTCTCTTCCAAACATTGATTGAAGAGCGTATGAAGCCACAAGATAACTAATGGGCCACCAGCCTTCATATACTCTGCAGCAACGTTATCATACCCCACAGCCTTACCATTCTTCATATGTTTTATTGCACACTTTATTTCTTCCATACTTATTGCATTTATATCATTTTCCTCATTCATACTTACCCCAGAGAGCCTCTCAGGTGCTTCCTCATTTGCATTCTCTACACTTTCATACGTTTCCTGGAAATATTTCATCCATATCTATCTTTTATTTCATCCTCATTCGTTAACATCTCTCCATTTACTGACTTAATAGCTTTCATACTACTGCTTTCAGCACCGCATCGAGATTTTTTGACCGCCTTCCAGAAGAATTTTATATTATCCTGAAAATTCTGTCATTTTCACCCCTTCTTCTCTTTTCAGCCGCTCTTTCCTTTTTTTCACACCAGATTTAACTTTTCCCTTACAGACATTGTACAGGACTTTTGCTTTCGTATATTCATCCCCATTTACTGTCAACAGATAGCGCCACGCATTCTTCTTTTCTTTCACAAGTTCCTTTATGCCATCGTCCCACCATGCATCACCTTTCTTCCTTCCTTGCGTAGCTATAAATTTTTACTATAGGTAAAAATGTTACTTTTATAAAAAAAAGTTGCGGAAACGGGTTGTCTGATTGTTGGTAAAAATATTTACTCATCAAAAGTATATTCAATAGTGAACTTATTTTATCCCCAAATATCGGATGATAAAAACCACAAATAGTTAGTTAAAAATGACGAACTCTTCACAGCTGTTTCACATTGATACTTTGAAAGTTGCAGTATATGACAATGAATCATTCAATATCAAATCATAGACCAAAGATTTTTCACCACCAAAGTGACAGATTTTGAAGGCAGGGGTGAATAAAGCCTTATATAAAGCATAAAATTGTTTTTATTGCCAATGGTTAATATTTAAAATAAATCAAATTTGACAACATTCTTAGATATTTGATGATTATTCGTCTTGTCACACTATTAAGCAGGATTAACTTTAACAATAGTAAACTTGATGCTCGAACAACCTGCAAAGGTTTTTTTACCACGGGCAATGGTAAAAAGTTACTAACAAACAATCGGTCCTTATGCTTGTTGATGATTTTATTTTAAAACCATTCCACACATTCAAAAATCTTGTATATTTATATATATATGTAGAAAATAATATTGCATGCTTTTTTCTTCCGTGTTCTCCCCAAGAATCATTTTATTCATTTTGTTCAGGCTTCATTGGCAAAGGCCTCACCCGCCACATGAACCGGGTGTGGAATTACGTGATAAAAGGCACTCTCGGCACCCTGTGTATTCTCGTCCTGTTCCCAATCATCTGTCTCGGGGCGGCCGTGCTCAGTCTGGCTGCAGCTCTCACCGTGCCGCTGTGGATGCCTGTGGTCACGCTGTTGCTGCACCTACTCATGCTGCTCGTGTACGACCTGGACAGCCCCGATCCACGCACCAGAAACAAGTTAGTATTGTAACAGAATATTGTTAATTTAACTGCATCGGTTAGATATAAAAATTGTCTCTAATTAATTAAAATGTATTAATGCATTATTTTATTCTCTTTCAGATTTTTTATAATAGTTGAAGCCTTGATTTGGAATATTCTGATTCAAGGATGTCTCCAACCATTAGCAGCCATTTTTGTGGCTCTCGTTTTGTGTCCTGTAGCGGCTTTCTTATTATTTACTGGTAAGTAACAGTAGAACCTAATTTATATTAATTTATGAAATATTTGAGTCGAAAATTTTTCAAAAATATTACATTTTATAATGTATCCTATTAACGTGCATATAATCATATTTCCGCTGACCAGCTATCATGGTATGATAAAATAGTATGTACATATTATTTTTTATAATAATATATTCATGGACTGAACATAACTTTTGGAGAAATTCTAAAATTACATATTTGTTTTTTAATTAAATTTTATTTTACTGCCTATACATACCACATGGCTACATTATCCTGAAATTGTCTCATCTGTATGAGCAAACTTTACCCGGTGTTTTATTATAGTCCATATTGTATATTTGTAATAATAATTACATGTATATAATTGTTTATCTTAGTTTTACTAATTTATTAAAAGGATAAGTCAGATAAGTTGACTATGTAAAAGTTAAAAAGCTCCCAACATAAGATTTATAAAAAATAACAATACATACTGTACTTGTTTATATGTAGAGTACGGCCAATGTAAGTTTGCACATGAGATTTCAGCCACGCGCATCTATACGAAGACATTTATAAAACTTGGGGAAAAGGGCGCACATGCGATCTTCTGAATTTAATTAACTTTTATTTAAATTTGGGTATTATTGAAAGATACATAATATAAAAAGTCGATTTCATTTGAGAATTAATTCATTTAATAAATATATAAAAAAATAACAGTTAACAAATATTTTTAACTCTTTATTAATACTAGCTTCTTACAAAATTTAACAGAGGACACAATTTAAAAAAATATTAATATACAAATTTGATGTTAAGAATTTATAAATAATGAAGTATAATATAAATGACAATAAAAATTAAATTTGTTTCATTTAACCGCAACAATATCACAATAAAAAGATTTATGAAAATTAAGTTATTTACAATTAACCCTAATAATATTATAAAAATAACATTAGAAATTAAGTTATTAACATTTTAACACAATGGCACAATAAATAAAATATAATCATTTACATTTAGCTGCGAAAACATTATAAAATAAAATATTTAAAATGTGTTATTAACTTATTAATAGTCATTTAAACACAAAAATATCAATGCCCACACACATTTAAAAACACAAAAGCATTAAAACAATAATATATTATATAAAATTAATAATATAATCCACCATTATATTTAAACACAAAAATATTGCTAGAAAAAATTGACTCATTTACATTTAAACACATCAATATCACATATCAATTTCATGGACTCCTTCAATATTGAAATTGTTTCTATCTCCTTTGTCTTCTAAATCGCCAGTGTCATTACTACACACAATAATAGTTATATTTATAACAAGTCCTTCTGAAAGACCGTCTGTTACAATTTCTCGTTTCATGTACATTTTTTCATCATCTTGCACATGTCTACATACAAGAGACCATTCATTTGGTCCAATAGCTGCAACTTTTTCCTTTATCGATTCAAGAACACGTTTCATATTCATTTCTACATTATTTTAGGCAACATAACCTTTAATCTGAGCCCAGATTTTTTTCAACTGGATTGAAGTTAGGATGATACGGAGGAAGCCTAGGTATAATGTGCCCATGTTCACCTAATAGTTTATCAAGAACGTAGCTTTTATTCCTTTGTAAAAGAATCAAGTTATATAACTTAGGTTTATATGAATATTCATTGAAAGGAATATTGTTATCTCATAGCTAATTTTGCATACCTACTTTTTTAGAGGCTAAAGTCAGTGGTCTATTTTCTCAAATGTTATGATAAGACGCGTTATCAACAACAATTACCGAATTTGGTTGTAAATTAAGAATAAGCATTTCTTTCATTCACTTTGTATAATTGACACCATTCATATCATTGTGATAATCGCCAGTTTTTTTTTTGCGAAGATTTATAAATTAATAAAACATGTGGAACAAACCCCAAGTGACTGCCTGCGTGCACAATAATATATCTTGGTCCCTTAGAGACCGTTTTTTTTAACCCCTTTTCTCTCTGATCGGTCCAAGACTTTGGCCTCGTATGCGTACTGTGCACGAAAGTTTCATCGGTGTAAATGATCAGTCTTCTTTCTTGCTTAAATTTATTTATTTGTCTTAGATAAGAAATTCTTAGCAAACGAACATTGTTTTTTTCCATTAATAACTATCTGTTGTCTTCGGTTTTCAGCCAATGGAAATACATTTTACATATAATTTTCCTGAGAGATTCTTTACCTCCTGTATAATTAATGTTTTCTTGTATTTTTTTTAAAGTAGGCGTTTGTTTATACAATATATGGAAATCATAAATAGTTCGGCGTAGATAATCTTTGTTGAAATTATCTACATCTGTCATTGGCAATTTTTTAATTCTTTTTTTTTCCATGTGTAGAAAATAAAGTGTTCGTTTCAGAAATCGTGTCCATTGTCCGTTTTTCCTTTAAAATTGTTTGCATTAAGCACACTGATATTCCAGTAACTTCCGCAACTCGTCTTTGAACCTTTTTCAAATTCTTTTTTTTTTTTGAAATTTAAAAAAAAAAATTTTTAAAAATTAAAAAAATAATTTTGGCAGCTTCATTAGACATGAGCTTGTATATGTTGAATAATATTTCACGCGCTTGCCCTCGCAGTACTCGTCCGCGTCCCAAAGAAGATGATGAAGACATTAAGTAAATATTAAAAATTCCGTAACTCTCGATTAGGTTGAGTGTACTTGTACTAAAAAGCGACCAGAAACATCCAGAATACATACACTGCTCGAAGAACAAGTGATGACTAATTAAAATGAGAGCTGATTGATGACATACTGGATTAGGCCCCTAGGCACCCCTTCCCCAAATACGTTTCTGTGCAGATTTTTTAAAGTGTTAACTTAGACTGGTCATACTCTACATCATATGTACGTATGTATTTAAATATGTTAAATCCAATATGAAAAATCTGTTGGGACATGTATTCAATTTATAGGCTTTATGACATTAGTATAAAAAAACTGTCATATTTATCTTTTTATGTGATTGATCATTACTTATCATTTTGTCTGCGAATATATTAAAAATTGTCATGTCGAGTAAAAAATAAGAGAAACAATTGATTTGAGCTTTTGTCACAGATTGACTAGTTCCTTATTATTAGATTTATATAAATATACACTTATACGTATGCAGAATTAAATAAATATCTAAATTTGTATCGATAATTCAATTTTGCCATAGCTAAGAGATTATTGTGGTTGACTACTTATCATTATGATCATAGTTGGGGTGATGCGGTATTGGATAAGACTAGCCTGGGATGCAGTGCTGTTTCAGTGTGTGATAAGAAAACGGGGCAGAGTGCCATCGTGTGACAGCGCTTTCGTGAAGAGAACGGCAGGACCTGGACTGGCCCAAGATTATTTCTTCCAAATAAGGTACATACCACTTCATCCATACACCTGTTTACATTGACCTCCTTGTTCTCTTTCCAATTTGTGACTAATAAATTAAAATTTAACGTCATCAGCATTTTAATTTCTAATAATGGAGTAAACTTAATGCAAACATTTCATGTTCCATCTTATTCAATGTTTACAAAATAAATTTTTTGTATCGTTTTTTTTTTACGTCAGAATATTATTATGAATGGTTGTGGTAAATGTTCCTTTATAAACATATTAACAAAGATGTATAAATTATATTTCCTTATAAACATGCACTTGGTTAACCATATTTTTTATTTGATGAGCTTTTAAATCGTGTATCCTGTATATATAATATACTCACCCCTGTTACATTGATTTTTTCAGACCTGAGCAATCATTGGCGGCTCTGGAGTCTAGGATGGAGCTGGATGAACTGGCAGCCTTCCAACAGATGACAGAGACAGCTGTTACTCAGCCACAAAGAGATTTTGCACAATTTGTAGAGGCCTGCTTCGGACCATTTTCTGTACAACTTGCAAAGGTTAAATCCATAATACAATTACATATTTTCCAAACCGTTGTTAGAAATACCATGCTGTCACTCTGTAAGAATTTTTTTAACATTATCGTATTTTTAATATTTAAAGATTATAAAATAATCCATTTGTAATGTAAGCAAAAATATGAATGTACCCTATTCCTTATCTATTTCAGACGGGTCCTTATAAACAGTTGGAGAAGGAAGGCAGTGATCTGATCTCATCCCTGCATGAAAAGTTAGAGAGAAGGAGGCGAGACCTGAACCTGGGACTCAGCCAGGCTATACGCTCCAAAATCAAGCTCAACACTGTTGACCTCAAGGTTTCTTTGATTTCTGTCTAATATCAATTTGTATTCTCTTTAATTAGAAAAGAGTATTTATACTGTTTTATCTGTAAAATATTTTGATTACTTATTGATCTATTATATACAGTAAAACTCCATTAATTCGTAACTCATGGGACTGATATTAAAAAACAAATCCAAATTATGAATAATGAAAGCATTTTTTTAAGGCAACATTAGAAATAAATTAAAAAAAACACGTAAGTTTACTACACCACCACTGCCGACATTGTGATTTTTGTACTGAAACATGGCGACTGTTAATTTTTTTTAGCTTTTTGTTTGTCGAAATAATAATCAAATAATCAATTTCTCCTGATTAAGAACGGTGTGTGGCGACGTGGCGAGTCCAATATTAAAAACAGGCTTCTTGAAACAATTCGCCAGGACTCGACGCAACAAAATCACGAACATTAATTTGATTAGCGGTCAAAAGCGCGTGAAAAATAATGAAAAACTTTTAAGTGCTTTGTTGGTCTTGTAGCTTATTATTTACCAGCAATTTTTCAAGTTTTTCCACCAATTTAATCATTGATACTCATTTTTTAAAATAAGCTCAATTTTTTCAAATAGTCGAGGATTTACACGAATTAAAAGATGTTGGTGCAATTCTAAGGAAACACGAAAAAAAATTAGGCTTCGATAAAAATATTTCAGTTTCTTTATTACATTAAACAAATTCATAAACAAAAAAACCAGATATAAAATCAATAGAACTGTTACTCATAATTAATTTATAAATTACGGGATTCGATGAAAATTGTTCAAGTTATTTCAATAAAGGGTAGAAGTAAATACAGTAAAACTCCGTTAATTCGTAATTCTATATTTCATATTTTCACGGAATTTGCACTTCAAAAAATTTTGCCCCTAAATAACATTTCATATTAATTTCTACCAATAATTTGCAAAATTCGATTATTCGCAGTTCATGTGCGTTTTTGACACCCAAAGTAAATAATTTGTTCACTTAATTCGCATACATGTTTGCTAATGTTTTTAAATCCCTACTCGTGCGACTATGAATTTGACCTTCATCTCTACCAGCCAATCACGACGCTGTTTCTTATCATAAAAACGGCGTGCTGGCATTACAGATGCCAAACTGAGTTTTGCCATATGTACATCAAATTCCGTAGTGCATTTTATAAGATTTGCTGTTATTAAAATAATATAATCTAGTTTCTATGTTTATGAAACGTTGCGATTTGCGTATGTAGGTACTAAACAAAACTAAATCTTTTGTATTTAAATATGTTGACATTTCAGTTTCATTCTCTAAAATAGCACCAACATCTTGTAATTCGTATAAATCCTTGTCCATTGGGAGAAATAAAGTTTATTTTGAAAATTGTCAAAAAATTGATATCAAAGATAAAACTGGTGGAAAAAATCGAATCCCGAATTCGAACTTGAAATATCGTGGGAAAATAATAAGCTCCAACCATCAAGACCAGTGAGACATGAAGGTTTAAAAGTTTTTAATTATTTTTCACGCGCATTTTAAATATTCCAATTCTGACGGAAAAGGTGAGTTCGATCGCCAATCAAATTAATGTACATGATTTTGTTGCGTTAAGTGACTAGTCAAGTGCTGAATTGTCGCATCACCACACACAGAAATATGTTATTTGATAAACATTTCGACACATAAGAAGCTGAAATAATGAAGTTATCGTGTTTCAGTATGCAAATTGCGATGTCAACAGCGGCGGTGCGCACAAAATCGTGGATGCAGTAAATGAACGCGTTTTTTAAATGTAATAACTCTCAAATTATCACAAATTCCCTTGGGGTTCTATCCTCTGATTACCGTCTAGTTACCTTGGGTCTCGATTCCTTGTAAGTGAAACTCAGTCTTTCCAGGTAACAATATTACGTTTATTACAACATGTAATATAAATTACTCAATATAAATTATACACTTCAGAGATAGTCTTGTTATTGAGAAGAAGCTGTGACGGAAGAGAGCTTTTCCTACTGATGCGGCCCCTTATAAGGTCCGCCTCCCCCCACTCATCCTCATATTTCCACGCCACACACACACACACACACATACATACATACACACACGATCTCAAGGACATCACATTAAAAAAATTATTTCATGTTGCCTTTAAAAAACTTTGTTCTCATTATTCGTAATTTGAATTTTTTTTTTAAATTTTGGTCCCGTAAATTACGAATTAATAAAGTTTTACTGTAATTCACAAGGCGCCGACAATCACTGTCAAAATAACAACAAATCTTATAAAAAGGACTGTGGAATTTGGTACACTAGTACATATGGTATAACTCAATTCGACACAGGTCAGCTGAGCGCGCCGTTATTGCGATAAGGAACAGCGCCGTGATTGGTTAGTGGGCAGAGCTAGCTACAAATGTTCACAAAGGGATGATGAATGCGTAGTCGCGTGAGTTTGAATTAAAAAACATGTGAATATGTAAATTACATAAATAAATTATTTGCTCCGGGTGTGAAAAATGTACACAAAGTATGAATAATCAGGTTTTACGAATTATCGGTATTAATTAATATGAAATGTTATTTTATAGAATGAAAATTTTTGAAAAAGTGTGAATTATGTGAAAATACGAAATATCAATACACAAATTAATT
Source organism: Eubasilissa regina (assembly GCA_022840565.1). Classification (NCBI taxonomy): domain Eukaryota; kingdom Metazoa; phylum Arthropoda; class Insecta; order Trichoptera; family Phryganeidae; genus Eubasilissa; species Eubasilissa regina. Next base: position 19,684,147 of record JAINEB010000013.1, read on the forward strand.
GAGTTTTACTGTATACGTATATAAATATACATTGACATATTTTGCATTATAGTCATCCTGCTACTTAAAAATATTAATGCATTTTTCTATATTTTCACTTTTATACTGAATGTCAACGTCATAATATTTCCAATTAATTCCTAGTACAGTACCAATGATAATTTGAAATTTTACATAATTCAAAAAATTTTAATAACGTAAGAATCAAATTTCATTATTATAGTAAGCAGGTTTCATTAATTTAGAAACCCTGATAATACGTAGTTCGAGATAATTTTTAGACTCTTGCTCCATAAATTAATATCTTTTTACGTCTTATAATATATATTTTTTTGTTATTAACAATTGACAACGTGCACGATTTTTTACCCGTGCCCGCCCGTGTAGAGCCTACTTTGTGTGTGGCGGTACTTACTAATACACCACGTGTCAAATATATAGGTATTAGCAGCTGCCGCACGCCAATAACATGCAAATAGGTTGATACGGCACGTCAATATTTGTCAAATAGATCGGTACCATCCGCCACCACTAACTCACGCGCCGATAATTGTCAAATAGATCGATATTAACAGCCATCGCAAACTGTCAATTTTCAATTAGATTGATACTAGCTGTCGCCGCGTGCCGATAATTGTAAACTAGATACTAGCAATCACCGCATGCCAATAATTTTCAAATAGATCAATCTTATCAGCTGCCGCATATTGGTAATTTTTAAATAGATGGATCCGTATTCACAGTTTGTGCCAATTACTCACACTAATAGCGTTTTTTAAATGTTTTGCAAATTTTTAACCTTTTTTTTATAATTTTGAATTTGATTATTCAATCAATTTTTTTTTGGTTCTTTGATTTAAAATTAACGAGGTTTTACTGTATATATTGATAACCACTGATAATTTGGGTCATTGCTTTCTGATATAAGGCATTACGTTCGGCAGTTTCTAAAATAATTATCAAATAAATTACATCAATCCCATTGTCTTTAGATTGCGATCCAGCAAGGTGCGCTGATGCTGTCCCGCTTCTATCCCACAAACGTGATTCCCCGCCTCCGTGTCTCCGAGGAAGACTTCTGGGATGGCCGGGGACTCAGCCCCAATGACTGGGTGGGTCTTGCGGGCCTTCTGTACGCTGACCTCTTCGGGTTAGATTTCCTCACACCACTAGGGGAAGCCGACACTAGATTCAGGCTGGATCCGCACAGCCAGGTCTGCCTCGCGAGATATGTGGACATGGTGCAGACTACAGAGATTGGTGAGGATATTATATGTAGGTTTCAAACTGGTATCATATATATTAACTTATATAGGTTATAATTTTTTTTTTATATCTATTTAAAGATAAACCATTGACAGTCACTATAAGTCAATTATAAATTCGTACTCCATATTGCACATACAGTAAAACCGCGATATAACGAAACCCGATATAGCGAAAAATGACGTATATCGAAAAAAAAATCGAAATTTAGTCCCTAAAACCAATTTTTCATACAAAAATGTATTTATATAACAAAATCATTTTTGTCCCGTACGAAAAACTGCTAATACATTTACGTAAATTTATAACGAAATTAAAAAATGTTAAAAGATGAAAATATTATTTCGCACTTACAAAGCCGCGCCGACGCATCTGCCGTATGCGAACGGTTTTATGGCCTTTTCGGCGGTGCGCGGCGGTCGGTCGACAAGGTAGTAAAACAATTCAAACTTCTTCTTGGGTTCGTAGTAGGCCCATAAAACCATTTGACATAATTCTTGCGGCGTTCTCTTAGACACATTTTACGTACGCATACGCCTCTAATATGATTGCAATCCCAGACCCAAACAGCTGTAAAATACAAAAATTAACAGGAACCCCCCGAAAGTTGCAGTATGTACTTATTGGAAATGTCAGTCTCAGTGTAACGTCTGTAGAGTTAAGTTTGTTCCGCTTTTAACGCGATTATTGCATGACCGAACTGAATATTTACATAAATTCATTTTCGTGTGAACTCGTCAATAATATAAATAATTCGTTAAAATATTTTATGGACTATTTTTGTACGGCATTTTGTATTTCTATTAACTATTGTTTTCGTGTATTTTAAGTTAACAATGTTAACAATAATTTTTAAGTGAACAATTTTAACGATTATAAATATATTTTGAAGTGGTTGCCGCCGTTACCGGTAAGTACCTTCGTAATTTATATATGACTCATTTTATAAAAATGCCGCGATTCAACTGTAAAATTGTTATTTTTGAATTATTTTGTATGTTTCATGCCCAAAACTATGTATGAAGCGGCTCTACATTTAAACACACTTAAAATATTGTTTTGTGTTTGCAATATTCTGGAATTTACAAAAATATCTTCCAATTGGTGTTGAATAGGTTCTGTTCTTAATTTAATTCCTTTGATTATCCATTTGCTTATCTGTTTTAATAACAATACTACTAAAAATATGTAGGTATTCAGTTCCCTATGGCCTTTTTCCTCCTTTGTTTGCAGAATTTGCGATCTTTTTTGAAGCCGCGCAACATTTTTTTGTGACGGCGCGTAACATATAGTAGGTTTTTTTATTTTTTTCGTTATATGTGGGAATTCATTATCACAAATTTTTATTTTTTGGTCCCTTGGATTTCGTTATATCGCGGTTTTACTGTACTTATTTACATATGAAAAAGGACAAAAAGCACTGTTATATTTTCTGAACACATAAATTGAATAGTTAGAAACAGTTATTTTTAGATTAATTTTAAATGCACCTCGTAACTATAATAGGTATCAAGTATAATATGTAGTCAAAAATGATGAGTCATGAAATAGTAATATCTGTTTACAGTTGAAGGAGGGCCAGATCTCCTGGGAGCAGTCTATAGCCCACGGGGTAACATTTCAGTCCAGCCACCATGTCTGGATGTATCGGCCTTCAATCCACGATCGAGACTGCTGACGGCTCCTAAGGAAAAGAGAATGTGGGTACTTGTTTAACGACCGTTCACACTTAGGATTCTTATTGTACGTCAACCAACTCTACACCCTATGTATGAAAACCATCAAATCTCTGTATCGCTGGGAAGAGTCACTTAATGTAATAAGATCTGCACCTCTGGCACCAAGTGTGTTAATGGTGTCAGGGAACATCCCACCCCCTTCCTTAATTTATAGTATACGTGGCAAGTCAATCGTTGGAGTCAATCATTGCACATCGGGCACAAATTATAGAACTTTACATCTTTCATTAAAATAAAATTGTAACGAGTTCTTTTTTTTTGATATTAGTAAAATCAACTTTGTGGTTAAATTTTATTTTTAGATTATTTAACTTTGGTTTTTTAACCACGTAATTAATTAATACATCAATCGGTTTCATAAAATGCCATTTCTTTCATCAGAATGTCAAATTAACTAATTACTAACTAAAAAAAAAAATTGGTTAGTTAATTTGACATTTTGAAGAAGGAAATAGTATTTTATGAAACCGGTTGGTGTATCAATTAAATTAATGGTTAAAAAAACAAAATTAAATAATCTAAAAATGTAATGAGTTAATTTACTGACCATTTCACTTTACATCAGTTCAGTGGAATGGAACCTGATCGTTAGGTGAGGATTGCCTGCATTACACAGTAATCTGATACTAAAAAAATTTAAGCGTTTCTTATTATTTATTTGATTAAAATAAAATACGATCACTTTGTATGAGACAACAAAATTTATTTTACGTCAACCAGTTTCACTTATCTCAAGCTTCATCAGGACGTATTTAAAACTAATCATAAATACAAAAAAAGTGCACAAAGGGGTGGGGGGAAATCCCTCACTCCTTTAATGTTCTGTCTATCTGTATATGTATTCTGTCTCTCTCTTTTACATGTAATTTTATATTCTATCTCCCTCTTCATGTATATATATATATATATATATATATATATGTGCACTTTTTTTGAATTTATGATTAGTTTTAAATACGTCTTGATGAAGCTTGAAATAAGCAAAACCGAATGACGTATAATAAATTTTGTGGTTTCATACAAAGTGATTGTATTTTATTTTAATCTAATAAGTCAAACTACAAAGTGATTGCTTTCTACGAAAATATATTATATATTTACTAATTGTGCATCTTGGTATACTGCACACTCCTACCATGAAGATATATGAAGACAGTGGAGCGCTACCTTATCCAGAAATTTGTACACTACCAAACCATCTAAGCATCTTTTTAATTTTTTTTACTACAAAAAGTCAACTCGATCTTCCATAATTTCCTTAAATCGTTTTTGCACATTGTCATAGCGATTGAATTTCCATACCTTATACTTTTATGTCTATTCAGACTATGATTTTATTAATTAATTTTATATTAATATCATTACACAGCCTTTACATGTCTCGACCACCAGGATGTAATAAATATGAATGTATTATAATTTTATGAAATGTGCATTCTTTTATTTTATCTTTCATTATTACAATAAATTTTTTAATAATATGTTATTACACAGACTTAACTGCTTAATTTTCTGTTATAATCTTTTTTATACATCTGATTATGTTATTTCTTTTATATGTATTACAATATGCTAAACAACACAAGAATATTACATTTTTTGTTTTTTTTTTTAATATACATACATATTTACTTTAAATGTTAACTTTTTTGAAATATTTGTACTTGACAAAATTGAAAACTGTCTTCTCCTTTTTTTCCCATCAAAATAAAGCATTATTTTGACTCAAATGATTATCTTTTTGATTATGCCGTGATGTACGGGAGTCACTGGTGTACACCCTGGATGTACAATACTCAATATCGTAATGTGCAAATTAAAATCTTGAGCTTAGGTGAACACATATAGAATATGAGCGTTAATTGATGAATTGCACATTATTTATAAAGAATCGCATGCATTTTCAGAGATGTAAATCCGACACTGTCATGGGTGCGCGGAACACTGCCCCGCCCGTCTCGCCGCCCCCTTTCCTCTCTGTTCCGCTTGCCCCTCGTGGCCCGCGCGGGCCCCCGAAGCACACCCCCTTCTCCGTCTCAGCGCCCCACACAGCCACCTGTGCCACTACCTGTACCACATCCGGTCACCGTGGCTTTGATTATTTACAACCGGGATGCGGAGACTCCTATTATTCTGGACTCTGACATCTGCACCGATATATTGAGGAGTATAGAAGAGGCGACATCCGAATCGGATAATACTCAAGGTATGTTTGTTTATATAATAGTTATATTAAGTTGTTTGTATAATATAGATTCCTTTGAATTTATTATACTAAATTTATTATTTTGATTCCATTACCTTGCACCATTAATTAATGGTAATATAATATTTGTTGATGTAAAATGAGTGTTTTATTATTACATAATGTGGTACATTATTATTTTAAGTAAAATCTCTTATTTATATTTAATGAAGTATTTTCTTAATTATCTGTACTATTTGAATGGAGGAACCTTTCTTATGTACAATCAAATGTCCGCACACATTTTCATAAAAATTTCACAATATTGGTTACGTTTTTCTATATTTCAGGAATTATTTGAATTCTAGTTGCGATAATATTTTGTTTGTATTTTTATTATCCCCTTATTAACGTTGAGTACACAGATTGTAGTTTAGTTTTTGCTTATTCAAAGAATTTAAACATTCCAAAACTATATTTGTTAACTTTATCATCATGTCTTCACTAATAGACTAATAATAATAAACTTTTAACAGAATCTGTGGCCCGTTTCCGAGGCGGTGGCGCAACAGGTGAATCCTCGATAGACTCTCTGGACACCTCTGGTACCGCAAGTGACGGAGAGGCAGAGGGGGGTGAGGGAACCCCTACAACCGGTGGGGAGGGAGAAGGGCCTCCTGAAGGGGGAGGGGAAGAGTGCCAAAGGGAGACTCTGCCCTGTGCTGACACGGGTTTCCACTGGACCCTCACCAATTGGGGGCAGGGTGAGTCCGCATCACATTTTAAGAGATGTGTGTGGAGAAAATAAAGTTGGTAATGTAACCAATCCCTGTTAACTTAAAGATTTACAATGTAGACAATTTGAATGCTACTGAGCAGTTTGTCATTCATCTCTATATTACCCCAGACAGAAGCAAGACGATAAGCTGTTGAAGTTAAGAGTCACCCTGTTTGACTAGGTTGAATAATTTTTTCAAGCATTAAAAATATTGCTACATTTCAGAGAGAGATACACAATTTCTCTAGTGGAAATAGAGACTATCTAGTACATCTTCAGAACCAGGATCGAATTTGTTGGTTCTGAGAATCTCGACTACAATTGTTAGCATTCATACCCTGCCTTTATCCTAAACTGGGAAAATTTATTAATAATACCTGGAGGAGATAAATGAAAAAGTGTTATTCGTTATATAATGGAATCTAATCGTAAAAAAAGAACATAAATATAGTTAAAATCAAAATACAATTCACATTAATAAATTCTAATTTCGTTGGGTTGGGTGCGAGTTCAACGTTCTTCATGCAAGCTGGTAACAACAAGATACAATGTTACCACAGATTGCATAACCTCCAAACCATGCTCGTCTGTGCACATTCTATAGTAGCATCCCATCTCCATAACTCATCATCGTCGTTGATTCTCAGCATCCAGGCCAATGCAATAGGATACATATGCAGAATTGTAGAAAATCACATAGCCCAAAGTAATAATGTAAGCCAAAGGCGAAGTAGTGAAAATCTCTGAAAAGTCTCGTTTCATGTAAAGATTATTTACTATGCGATTAGATTAACAAATTATAGTAAATTATGCACTTAGTGATTGAATAACATAAAAGTATTTACCCTTTGGTTACGTTAGATGCTCACGGTTCCATTTTAGATCTTCTGGCCGCAGCCATGAACCGTGTAATTTTGACAGCTCTACTCGATGAATTGAAAAAGAACCATAGATGGTAACCGTTTTATAACAGATTGCGATACCAACGTGAGGGCAATTATTCGTGATTATGAGGTACTTGGTATTAAAACTAGTGATGGGGCAATTTCGAATGTGACATCAGTTTGTAATGTCACAAGATATATACATATATCTTAATAATTATATTCTTAGAAGTATCAGAGAAATAATTAATGACATTATTTGTTACGTAAATTATGCAAGAGGGAAGGTTTGAATAGAAAAGGACAATAATAAAAATGTTGATTTTATTGCATTCGATACAAGTTTTAAACATAACTCATGTAAGGAGTATTTTCCACTTTTTTCATATTCATATATTGGAATCATATGGAATGAAATAAAAATGTGTGTTGTCATTTGAATTAATCAATCGAAAAGTAAATCATTTATTGGATACCTAATTCATATGTATGAATATGTTTTGAAATCGAACAAAGTACCTACATATATTTAAATGATTACTTAAATCAATGTACTAAATTTTAAAAAATTATGACAGCTTCATATTATCGATTTAAAATGCCTCGTTGCTGTTTTGGTGATATGTCTGTTTCATAATTATATACTATTTATGAAACAGACAGCTTTGTTTAAATTGCAACAATGTTATGTATAAACGAAATATTTCATTGCGACATACATAAAATGTTTAATTTGTTCAGAAAAACATTGTTTTCCCTTAAAATCAGTAAAAAGACATTTAATTTATGAAATTTGCTACTAATGTTGTGAATAAGTTCAATATTAATTCATATTGTGGATAAAATATGTGTAAAAACATATATTTTTGGCATTTTGTAATGAAAATAATGACAGTGCAGATTTTACGACCGTTATGGCCGGATCGAGCGGTATATTGAAGTTCGTAGGACAGTTAAAATTATTGTATTTTATATAACTGAAAATATATTATTTAAAAACTGATTATTGTGTTTTTGATATAAAACTTAATTTTAAATAGTAGCTGAAGCCTCAAAGCATATGAGTAAATATAATATATTATTTAAAAACATATTTTTTCACTAAAACAAAGTATTTTAAAAATGTTGAAAATTGGTAATATGTACTGCAAACTGAATGGTTTATAACACTATTAATTTTTAATATTTTGTTAATTTGTCTCAATTGAGATTTGTCTCTGTAATCTTGGTTTCAAGATTATAAGAAAATATATTTTGTTTATGCAATAATTTACCAAAATTAAGATTGTAGCATGCGGAAAATCCATCAAATGGTCACGGTCTTTCTTTTAATGCTTGTATTGTCTTAAATATAGCAAATAGTATTCAGTGTATTAGTTTTATATAAGTATAAAGATCCTATCTAAGTAATAATTTTAAAAATCGTCAAATCTAATGTGTAACTTTAGATATAAATTAATATTTTCGTAATAAATATAAATTTCAGATATAAACCCATATTTTCGTAAAAAATGTGAAAATTTGAATTATCATTGAAAGTAGCGCCTTAATGTTTTCAATCACATATAAATTATATGTATTGTTTTATATGCACTACTCGACAATGACACCTCCAGCTTTTTCGTATTTCAAAGGTATGCCGACAGATTGACACCTTCGAGACATAATAAGGGTTAATTAGGTATCTACTGCGGATAATCTTGTTTTACTGAGAAATAAACATGTAAACAGACATGGTGTACCTGTAATACATGCACATCAATATTCTTATTATTTTTCAAACTAAATTAAGCCGTTACGCTTTAAAAATAAGACTAACTTGGTGGTTTTCTAGGACAATGACATTAATAGTACCTTAATCTTAAGTATGACCTAATTATGTTTTTCTTTCATGGTGATATCTTTGTTGGTAAATGACAGTAATTGTTTACCTGTTTTTTTTAATAAAATACTTTCTTTTATTTCAGGATTTGCAAAGATATTTATTACAAATATAAATGTTTTTATGTCTATCACATATCAGGTGTAAGCGGAAGGAGGCGCAATCAGTCTGGAACTGTGAGGGTGGATCTAGCCAGCCCGGAAGATGTCACACTCGACACGGACTCTTCGAGGGTAGTCTTTACCACGTATGGGACGTCTGTCTAATGACAGCTGATGTCTTTTGCAGCTGTATGTCAATTGCTCACTTATATTGTGTGTATTTGATGAAATAGGGCATGTTACATGGTGAATGTCTTCACTAAGCCAGAGTATTCTGCTGAGATTTTCAAATACAGAGTAGATTTAAGTGTTACAGCGTGGTTACAGCTATTTACCTCAAATTGTATTTGTAATTTTAATTATAAGGGAAATAGTTATAGACACTTTTTTGTTGTGACAGTATTTTTTTTAAATTCGTAATGATCTACTGGTAACTATCGGATTCAATGCTTGCACTTTGTAATATGAGTATGCATTTGCAGGAGCTAATCCGCTGGTCGGTAGAGAGCTTTTAAACTATACTAAGTGCTTTTAATGACTTTAATGTTGTAGTTGATCTGAATATTATTCTCTGGACTATTATTTAACGCCATTGATAATAAATATGGTCAATTTTTCACAAATCTATGCATTTAATGTGTATGTATAGTTTTTATATAATTTAATGCCTGAATAATTAATTGTGTGCCTCTTATTCTCTGAACAGAATGTAAAAAAAATTACATTGTTTTTAAAGTTCTTAAAATATCCATTAATCTAAAATTATAATTGTAACATTTTTATTACACTGGTAATAATGCGTTTCAATATAATTTTTCTTCCAATTTTCGCATTTATGTATTTCATAAACTCTGCGTGTATTACACCTCCGATAACACTATTCTAACTCTGAACTGAATGAATCTCGTTACTGTTATTAAATCAATCACCTTATTGTTGGAACATTCCTTGCCATAGCTCTTTCAATTAGCTTCCAATCTTTGATTAAATCTGTTCAGTATATATTTATTTATAATATTTTCAATGAGCAATAAGAGGACTGAGATTATAAAGGATTGCGCTCATGGTCGATGGTGTTGTGAAAAGAAATTTTGGAAAGTATCAACCATTAGAGTTATTGATGTTAACCATTAATTTGTTACAAGGAGAACTGAGCAAGAATAGACTGCATTTTTTGAGAGATTTTTCAGCAACAAAATTTTATTTATGAATTAAGTTTTTTTTAAACAATTTTATATGGTTGATGCAAAGTAGTAGAACAAAAATGTTTTTTCATCATAGCTTAATTTATATTTTATGTGGTCAAGATGCGGCATGTTTCACCTGTAGCACGGCAAGCTATTTTTTGTGAGAATAGTTATAGAAGTGTTGCGTCTATTTGCAACACGACGGTACTATAATAAACCATTAAAATGTGGCACTTTGTATGTACTTCTGTATTTCTGACCACCACTAATTTTGAAAATGACAGGAAAGCTCTCTCAGTTAAACAGACAATCCGATCATTGTTTTTCAGAGCTTAAACATATACACAATTTAGATGGTATTGTATTTATTGTGTTTTGTAAGTATTTTTATTAATTAAATACATATAGTTGGGTATTCTTAAAACTGGTTCTATTAGAATTGGTTCTAGAACCTAATTCGTTATAGTAGAACCTGTTACTCTAGCATACATTGAAATATATGTATATAGAAGTACAAGCCTGTACCTGTAAAAATAATATCAAATTTATTTTACTTTTATTAAAAAACTTAAATAATCATTCCTTTATGAAAATACAAAGATATGCACTCTAATATGATTAAATATCACAGTCAAGCGGGAAGTCCCCGACACGTCATTTGCAGGCTCGTGCTACCAAATCCTGAATTTACAAACCATAATCAAAGCGGGGAGGCCCCAACACGTAATTTGCAAGCGTATGTACTGTATTTCTTCTCTTGTTCTTAAAATTCAACTGTTTTGATATATAACATGTAGAATTTGATTATCCAAGAAAGAAGCAGTATTTCTGAATATGATATTTATGAATATGAATATGATTTCTAATTATCCAAGAAAGAAGCAGTATTTCACCAAAAGCTTGGGAAGGTAATGAAATTATCTAATATATTGTTATTAAGGATAGCATGGAAGATATATGTGCAATTCATGTGTCGTATTTGTATATATTATTGTTTTCAATGACTGAAATAATTAAAATGTGTTAAAACCATTCAAACTTCACTTATTTACATCAGTATGAGTGAGTAAATAAGTGAAGTGATTTTTGAACCATTCAAACTTCACTTGTTTACATCATATGAGTTAGATAATTTATTTAGTTATGTATCAATCTATTTTCCAATGAGTAAATAATCTCAATAAATATACATAGTGTGTGCAATTTTTCTTTTTAACATCTAATGTAACTTTTTGTTAAGGGTGTTTATATTAAATATTAATTTTGGGCTAGCTATATTTGTGTTATTATTAAGAATAATTACCTCACCAAGATAATTTTAATGCATAAATAAACATCACTGCCTATAGCATGAACTTCCATCTTATAATGTAGTTATAGATGATCACATGAATATATGTATTCATTTTTGTTTATACTATTTAAGCTTTATCATATTTAATGCTAATATCCATATCATTACAGTACAACTGCTGTAGTTTGAGCAGTTAATTCAAACATTGCTGTAAGAAAGTCAAGTAATTCTTTAATTAGTAACCATTTTTACTAATAAGTAACACATACGCTTTTTTACACTTAAATCTATCTTCCACAACCTTATTTAATAATTCACAGATGCCATGATTGTATATTCTTGCTATATGCACATCACATAAATTACAATAAAAATTTGGTGTTTAGCATAATCCTGTCATTACGTTCTCTGATTTTATATTTCTCCCCAAGCATTTGTTCCGCTGTTTAGGCACAAAATTTATTCTATTTCACACAATAAAAGCAATACATATATATACACTTGGCTTGACTATCGCATAGATAAAAATATTTGTTATTTTCCAAAAGTTCTCGTCGTAGTAAATATGAAAGTTTTTCTCGGCTATTATTATGTATTGTTCACATAAAGAGAAGCATTTTGGAATACATATATGGTTTACCATTGAAAATATAGTGCTCTCTTTTGTTGAATTATTTCTATTAATAAAATAACAAAATAGATTATATTTTCCGCTCTTATTTGAAAGCACCCAATGTAAAAATGTTAACACCATTTTCATGCAATAAAGTTTTGCTGTAATTATTTAAGATTGAAATAATAACACGTACTGCCACTTACAATAGGGTGAAAATTTAAGCATTGTTAGAGATTTGAGCTGGTGAAAGTATCTTAATATTCTAAAATATTTAGTGATAGATAATAAATGTTTTAAGTTAACGGTGAAATCATTGAGAGAGTGGCCTCATAGCTTAGGTTCCTTGTAAAGTGCTTTTAGCTTAAGATTTTTTTATATCCTTATTGTTAAAGACATATAAGCACTGAGTCATGCGAACAACTTGTAGAAGTAGATTAATATATTAAAATCAATTTTATTATAGAAGCAAATAGTTTTGGTTTTTTTTAAAGTTACTTTATTAATATTTCTATGCTTTTAAAATGTACATTTTTTATCATTGTTGTGATATTAAATATTCACAATACTTACAAATACTGGTGACACTGCTATAAAAAGAGTCCATCAGATGCTTCATATTTTACATTTTATGCTCGTTTTTTACATGAGCTTAATGACATAAATGATTTTTAAGTTATTTTATTATACTTATCTTGGAAGATTTTTCATAATTAAATCAATATGAATGTTTCAGACGAATACAAGAGGAGCATTTCAGGCAGTAATTTATAATTGTTTCGAGGAGTAAAGCTAATATTCTGTGAATTTTATTATGTATATACATACCATGAAGTAGTTACCCCTGTAGTTGTTAAAATGCACATGTATATACATAATGTGTAAAAAAAGCCATATCGCAATTGAGTACTGAATTGTTTTCCTCTATGATTTTCTAAATCTGTTAAACACAAACGGACAAATTCTGTGCACATTTGACTGTAAAATCAACTAAAAATAAATCCATTCATAAACATTTGACTGTGAAATCAGTGGTGAATTGCATGCGATTATTTTGTTGATTTACACAAGATTTTATTTTTTAAGAACAAGTATTCAAATTTTAAATAGTACAAAATATTTATTTTTAATTCTGATTAGATCTGGCCAGGTAATTTTGGTAAGATATTGTGTCTCTTTTCTCGGCAAAGATCTCATCAGACGACTCCTCATTTGAACAATTATAAAACATGGACCTGATGAAAACATTTTAAAATTGGTATTTTTTATTTAATAATATCCTAAATATTATAATATTATACTATAAATTAATGAACCATGATATTTATGCATTTATTATATTGCAAATTATTTGCATGTAACTATTATTAGTATTTTTTATATAAATGTAAGTCATCTTATACATACAGTAAATGCTAGCATCAATAAATTTATTATTATTTTTTAGCTATGTATTCCTCAAAATTTTGTATAGAACCTAAGATATCTTTTGGCAAACAGAATTAAAGTCAAACTATTAATGAGATCTAATCTAATATATAATACATATTTTAATTTTTTACATTTTTCCTAATTATTATTATAAAATTTTAAGAATCTCATGTTTAAGACGGAATATTTCTTTTTGTGTCAATTATTTTTACAAGAAAATAATAACAAGCTTCAGATCAGGGTATGGCAAAGTTTCAAATAATTGAATCTTCCCCTGATCTAAAAGGTAGGTCTACATTTTTTTATTCCATTACTTCTACGCATTACTCCTACTTTAAGATGTGTTAACAATACAATACAATCTGTGGCCTACACTCGGCATTCCGGCTAGTGTGTTTCAGATTAAACTTGTTAACTCATTGAAAACAGAAATTATACTCCAAGTATTTTACTCTACCATTGCTAAAAAATCAGGACATCATTTGTAATGTGCGTATTTCATTATTGTTAAATTCCAGATACAATAAATTATTTATTCACTCCAATAGTAGTTTATTTGCATTGCAAATGTAAATTTAACTACATATGTATATTTTTGCTTACTCACAAAAGCGCTAAATATTTTCCAAATCCAGTAAAATCTTCTAAATATTTTATTACCAAGTTGCTTTTTGAGAATTGTATAGTAAAAATACTCATAAATATATCATTGTCAATGAACTTTATTCAATATTTAATGATATTCTTAACTATTTACGTTTTGACACAATTTTTTTTTATAATCTACATTAATTTGAACATCTCCAAAAGTGATTTGATTGAATGAAAATATGAAACATGTAATAATATTGAAAAGGCATAATTGAATGAAGGTTTAGTTATGTTATTTTATGATGGATTCTATGAAAATGCGTGGTAAATTAGAAATCATGTAATAATAGTTTACAAAGCTGTTATTGTACATACAGATTATAGTTATTTCTATTGTGATAATACTAAAATGAAGAAAGGGAAATCAAATGAAATATAGATAACATAAGTCTCTCTACAAAATACCAAAGTAACATATGTGTATCCCAGGTATGAAACAAAATTGTATCATTAATTAAAATAGGATTTATATCTATGGATAAAATGTTGAATAATCTGCTTTTGTAGTTTTTTTTTTTATCTGTGTTAGAAAATACTTTTTTTTATTTGGCTTGATATTTTTAACAATCTTATATTTGCTTTCATTTTCTGTTTTTAATAATACTAGAATGTGTTTAAAGATTTGTTATACCTTTTATTTTATTGCAAAACCTATGTACATGTTTTTAAAATAGCAATTACAATTGTTTTGTTTTTTTTTTTCGTGAATACAATTAAAATTACATTTCATTCAACCTGTCAAAGTTCTAGTCCCTGCAGTTGTGGTTTTATATGTTAAAAAATAAAATGCCATCTATATATTATATTTATGTTAAAAAAATTTATCATCTTGTTTAAATTTACAAAATGTTTTGTCTTCCTTTTGGAAAACTTCTGTCATAGTGTGTTTCATTGGCAAATTATAAAACATGTATAAACATAAAGACTTGTCATAACTTTAAAATAAAGCTTTGACATGTTATAAAATGTTGTTATTTTCATAATCCAGATCTGTAAACATTCAAAAAACGACCCAACCTGGAGGTGATGTGGAATGAGGACCAAATAAAATAAATATGCTATTTAAATTGCACATACAACTATTCAAGTACATGCACGTGTGTATTAACTGATACAAACTCTTTTTATACATAACGTTTGCAACTGTTTTATATTGTAAATGTTTATTTACTTTATTTCTGGTGGTAATTATTAAATAGAAGTTTAACAATCAATATTAGAACTGCAGTGGGGTTTTCAGAAATTATTACCCCCTATTATCAACATTATTAATTTTCTGTTTATTTGTTCACTGATACAACTCTAATTATAATATTAATAGTTTTATTACCATACTTTTTGATTTTGAAAAACATACAGCTTGTATACATATATGTATATAAATTAACTTCCATCAATCAATTCAAATAAACGTATTACATATTAACTCCTTTACCTATTCCTTGCGGGCAACAGAGCCATAAAAGAAAAGTGTGTTTTGAGTTTTATTATGACATACCACATTCTGAATTGCGTATTACATACTAAATATATTTAAAAAATCTTTAGAAGGTTATAACAAAATTTCCCTATGGTGGTGAATCAGTCAAATACAAAGTCGAAGTTCAGAAATGCAAATATTCCTTATAGAATTTTCTGGAACTCAAATCTCTGAATAGTGAAAGCCATCTCACAAAGCGTTAGATCTCTAAGCATTGTTGTATTTGTGATTTTCTGGGTTTTTAAACCTATTTGATTTCCTGCCTAGAAAGGAAAAGAGTACCTGCTCTATTTATACAAAATTATTTGCACCAGCTCCTTTCCTGAAGTGTTAGGTAGTATTGTGCTGTAGTTGTCACATTTGTAGCAGTCCTTTCATGCACAGAGTACGGGTCCACACTCGCTCAATCTCTTATTTATGTTTGCATTAGATTGTGCAGTTACAAAGTTATGTTTAGTATTTTTATTGAACTTAGTACAAATTCTACATTCTACTTACTTTCCACTCTTTAGTATTAATTAATTCTGCCCTAAATTTATAAATAATTACATAAGGTACATAATTTGTTATATTGGTGTGCGTTTTTTGGGCAGGTTATTTTATTGCAATTTACTGACTGACAACTAATGACATCTATGAAACAATTCAAAAACTTATACAAGCATTGCTTACAATTTGTAGATTCGGCGTTTTTGTGCGACATCTATTGTTGGATAGAAATAAATTCAATATTTTAGACGATATTAGTTTGATTTTTATAATTTTTATTTAGTAAGGTTAATCACATTATATCTGTGAACATTTTTAAACTATAATTAGAGTTTCGAACATATTACAGCTAGCGGCACCTCTTGAAATATTTTACTGTATCATTGAAATGATGTACCTACTAATGCCGACAATTAAAATTTTGTGTCTTAAAAAAAAGATTCTTAAGTAATTACGCTTTTTGAAAATGCTAATAAGCGTCGGAATGCGGCTTTAACCGACTTGTGGATTGTTTTTAGTTTGTTTTAAAAGGTAAAAGTTTTAGAATATTGATATTTCGTTGTTAATATAATTTGGAAAAACTTATTATTAAAAACTAAAGATTATTAAAGTAAAGGTAAGCATCCTATTTATTTAAGCTTCAAAAAATAACGTAGCGCAGTTATGTTAGACGTACTTCGCTTTACACAAACAATGCGCGTAAAATGTATTTAACGTAAAAAGAAACAAATCGAGCTAACGAAATAAAAATGATGGAAACTTTGTATGCTGCTTTGGCACCCCCTCACTCTGGCGCCACGGGCAACTGCCAGCTCAACACGTAGCCCAGTTTTTCGATGTGGCTACTTGTTTTTCATCTTTTCAAATATTTTCGATAAATCAAATGAAACATGATCTATCCGGGTATATCCGTAATGGTGTCTCGGTGAATTAAATAAAATAGTATAACGTGTTTCACCATAATAATATATGTTTATAATTTGTAGAAGTAGTATAGGAAAAAACAATTCCTATTAATGAATTAAAAAATCCATTTGTTATTCGTATATATTTATGTTGATTTTATGAAATTAAGTGCAATGTTCAAATAACGTAGTAGATCTGGATGGAATTCGATTTATTTACGATCAATGAATACAACAGAGTATCACCACAGCTGAAATGTGAAAGATAACAACAATTTATAGTGTCTCTTTCTATTACCGAGAGAATGACAGAAACAAACATACATCAATAAGTCTGGAATGCTTTTTTAGCTACAAATAAGACAGGTATAACCAATCAAACATTTACCATGTAAATGAAAATTACGTTTTAGTTATGTGAAAAATATGTGTTTTGGAAATCTTTATTCGATTTTGAGTTTTTTTTATGATTATTTTACATGGTTCAACCTCGATTGGAATATATTTGTCTTGTTTCTTTGTCACGTGACCGAGTATTGAATTTTAATTGGCGCCCAGTAAGCGTACCCTGCGCAACTCAAGAGACGCAATAGTTTTTACAAAATGCCGTCTGAGTCGAAGCCTTTGTTGACAGCTCAAACAGAAAAGCCAAATCACTACAAGTAAGCTTGTTAAATTAGTCTTTTTATACGTCACATTTTAATTTAGAAATGTTATCCCTTGATTTAAAATGTGTCAAAAACTGTAACGACGTTTCGTTTTGCAGATATTTAAAAGAGTTCCGCGTTGAGCAGTGTCCGTCATTTTTGCAACACAAATGCACTCAACACAGACCGTTCACTTGTTTTCATTGGCATTTTAATAATCAACGGCGACGGAGACCAGTCAGGAAGAGAGACGGGTCGTTCAACTATAGCGCTGATAATTATTGTACAAAATATAATGAAACTTCTGGTGTTTGCGAAGATGGAGACGAGTAAGTAGCACTTTCATTGCTTTGTTTTGTATAGTACTAGTAGCTGTCATTTTTCGCAATGTTTTGTAAGCATTTACTCTAAATAAGATGTAATATTGTCCTAATTTATCACATGGATTTCTTTACGTAGATATGATATCCGTGACCTGTACAGATATTGGCTTGCTTTCATTGTAACTCCCATTACTGTAGGTATATAAGTGTGTCAGTAAGTGTTTATTGACAATGCAATCAAGACATATGTTGCTTATTTTATTAATATATTTCAATAAAAAGGCATGCTGTTTCGAGCTTTCCATGATTATAAAAAAAATTCGTCCAATATTTTGCAATTTGTTAGCTAATAATTATATTGGTTCTTTTTCCCCCACAAAGTATTCTTTGCTCATTAATTAAATTTGCTCTTAAATTTAATTTTGTATTGAATATTTTCAGATTAACAAAAAATACTTTCTTAAAATGTAATACTTATTTAATATACTG
Organism: Eubasilissa regina; assembly: GCA_022840565.1. NCBI lineage: Eukaryota > Metazoa > Arthropoda > Insecta > Trichoptera > Phryganeidae > Eubasilissa > Eubasilissa regina. The sequence continues at coordinate 19,702,491 of JAINEB010000013.1, forward strand.
GAGTAGTATATGATCATGACTAATACCCACTTTAGGCATGTTCTTGTAATGTGAAAGTGAAGGGATACTTAACTTTAGTACTTTGAAGTTTCATCAGTATTTGTACTGTTGTTTATTACTAAATAATAATTGGGTCTGAAAATGCTGAAGATTCTATCTTTCAGTCGTTTGTCTTCGGGGCAAGACCACCATTAATTATCAAAACATAATGGCTTGATAATGTCTTTACTAATGTCCTCTTCTCGTCCACAGATCCCAACTTAACAGATGGAATAGATCGAGTTTTGACTCCTACTTTAATTATCTGCAGTGTTAAAGTTTTCATTATAAATTTGAAGACATATATTATAAACTAACTATTAATAAACATATAGTAGGTGCAGATACAAGTGTTTTCACATGTTCAAACTCATTACATGCAGTCTTCCTGATTTGAGTTTTTGGATATGTATTTGTCTCCATCAAAAACCATTATGTACTTTTTAATTGACCTGCTATATGCTAATAACCAAGATTGTACATCAATATTATCAAATAAACATGTTTTGCTAGCCTTAGCAATATTTGGCATTATTATACCAAGATATTATTGTAATAGTTGAATACTCGAAAAGTAATAGCAGATAACAATGCCTTCTCTTATGCCCTTATGTAGTGTTCATATAAGATTTCAAGTCTCTGGAGTCATGTTTTCATGAGTCACATTTCTCTGTAAGAAGGTTTTATTATTTTACACAACTTATTTTTTCTATTATATTTTACACTACTGTTGTACACACAATTTTATTAATTCAGTTTGTGTATGAAGATATTTCAGCATGATTAAGGTGTGGCTTTGTGAGTATTAATAGTGGTGAATTGTGCCAAATATTGATATGTTGTAACCATTTCAGCGATTCTGTATTATCTTGTTGCTTGACAAAAATGCTGATATGAACTCTACTAATAGAGAACAAAACATAATATGCTGACATATGAAAAGTTGTGAAAGCATGTTACATATTATAGAATGATAAAAGAGTTCTTTATTGCTAAAAATTTTCGCAATCTCTTTTTGTGTTTGAAAACTTTAGGATTTTTTCATTAAAAATTTTTGGTTTGTTACGAATGAAAATTTGATGAATTCTTTAGCAATTTCCTAATGGTTTCTCAGAAGTCTAAATTACCCAAAAACAATATTTTCAAATCAGTTAATAATCATATACATGTATAAGTGGAATAAAAATATGAGAGTGGTGTTGAGAAGGTTGTTGACATTTAAGGTTTTTTTTTAACATAACCAATTGAATTAAATATTATTTTAGATGTCAGAATTAATTATTACTGGCGAGTATAAGCATATTGAAATCTACATTTTTGCCCTTTCATTTTCCCAATAATTTTGTAACATTTTGTATTTACAGTAATCTATTGTCTTTGTCCATCATGTGACAAATTTCCAAACTAAATGCTAAAATTACTAATTTGGTTCTTAATTTTAAAACATTTTCTTTATTTCAGATGTCCCTTCCTTCATAGAACAGCGGGTGATACTGAAAGGCGTTACCACTTACGTTATTATAAAACTTGTATGTGCGTCCACGATACAGACGCTAGGGGATTTTGCGTTAAGAATGGACCGCACTGCGCGTTTGCTCATGGAAATAATGACCTTAGACCGCCAGTTTATGACATTAAAGAAATACAGGCGATAGAAAATCCTGATTCTGAAGCAAATGGAGCCACATCCAACGGTCCAAATGTTTTAGACAAAGAAAGAAATCTCATGAATGAAGATCCAAAATGGCAAGGTGAATGATTACTTTAATCCAACTTTTATTAGATCTTTTTTTTTGTACAGTAAGGTTTGATTTCACATCCATGTTTCTGTTTTTAATATAATTTTTCTTTCAAAATACTTCAACATAGATGGCACTTATTTTAAAACTTTTTAAGTATTTAAAAAAATTGATACAGTAGAGAGCAATTGTTTTTTTGAAAAAGACAATTCATACTTTTGTTATCATTTTACTACACATCTTTTTTCTTTATGTTATTGCAAATGATAATTGGTTCTCTTGAATTAGTAAAAAATAGTATTTCAATATTTATATGCCATTATTGTCGGTGAAACATCAGGGACAATATGAAATTAATTTGATTTTATTATTTTCTTAGCTTTTCTTACACTTTGTTTCCGATATCACTATTATTAATAAAATATTGGCCCCAATAAATTACACTCAACTATTTATGTTGAAGAAAAAATTTTATATTGTTCTGAATGTGCTTTATGGTATCTCAAAAATGTTTACATAATTATTACGGGGAGAGTCTTGAATGATAGATAAAAAGAATTTATGTTTATTGAACAATCAAAAATTAATTTACTTGAACTCAAGATAAAAAATAATCTCATTTATAAATACACTTGCAGTATTTTTATATTTATTTATTAAATGCATAATAAGCATCTAAATATATAATGTGCAGCTTTGTTGAACTATATAAATTTCTCAGTAATGTGCAATTGCAACATAAGCAATTGTTTTAAGCTGCATAAATATGCATTGTTTTAATCTACGTGTATTTAACGTACAATGTTTTGAGTATAACTTCACTGTTTCAAGGAAGTTTAATGGTGTTGTTTAAACTTCCTTGTTTAAACTATGCCACTTACCCCTGGTCTCTGTTAACATATTAATTTAAAAAAAAAAATTATCATTTATTTTGTTCCAACTTTAGAGGTAATTATGTTGTTTTGAAATTGATAAATAACTCCTGTAGTTTTTCAAAGAATCTACAAAACAAAACTACACATTCTGCCCTTTCTGGGCTATTTGCATTACCTATTTACAAATTTTATTGTAATGTAAGGTGGTTTACATTACTTATATACAAGATTAATTGTAATGGTGCGTGTATAACTACTCTCGCAGACTTGCCTCGAAAGTCGCATAAACACAGAGCAGAGTTGAGAGAGAGTAGAAAAATGCATCTGATACTTATCAATCTTTATTTACAGTTCTGAGATGAGAGAATAAAGTCTTGCCTGTGTACACTCACCATAATAATTTGTTATAGAAAAAATACTTTGCTTGTTCAATATGGGGATTTGTTATATTTTCTCGTTTGTGTATTTCTACATAATTAGAAAAAAATTCATTTCCAAAATGACAATATTGCATTCACATTAATGAGATGTTTGGAATAATGTAGACAATGCAATGACCGATTTCAGGAGAGCTAAATACTTTGTTGCTTTTATAAAAGTTGAAATTCTACATATTTAAATTTTATAATTATTTGTCTTGAGATTTTTCATTTATGTGTGTACATGAATTTCTTTTTTTGGTTGAGGGCTACTTTCAATGATAATTCAAATTTTGTCCTTTTTTTTTTTTCATTTAAAAATAATTCATTTGTATCAGAATATTACACTAGATTTAACTTTTTTTAACTATTACTTAGATAGGACCTTTACACTAATTTAAATGTGATGAACTGAATATTATTTGGCATAATGAAGAAAATACAAGTGAAAACAGCCCCTTTCACTAATACTTCAAAAACTCACAATGTCTTGCAAATTTAACTATAAATTTTTAACATTTTGTTAATTTATAAATACAGATTTATCTTTGTAATCTTAGCTCAAGATAATAAGAATATGTATTTCATATAAGCACGAATTCTCCATATTAAGGCACCCCTTTCAATAATAATAATAATTTTTTTTTACAAGTAAAAATGTAATGAATTGTATTTAGAAACAATAGGTTAATTTATTTCAAATGAAAACATTATGCAAGCGGATATTGTTCTTGTTTGGTGGGGGTGTAACATCTTGGCAAGACGCTTAGCCCACTCTCCGTTGAATTGTTTATTTTCCCTCAAATTTCATAATTTTATTCAAGCTTTTTGTGTCCTATACTTGATTCTTGTTTATTTCAGACACCAATTATGTCCTGTCTTCATACAAAACAGAGGCGTGCAAGCGTCCGCCTCGTCTGTGCCGCCAGGGTTATGCGTGCCCACAATACCACAATAGCAAGGACAAACGCCGTTCACCACGCAAGTACAAATACCGTAGCACTCCATGCCCAAATGTGAAACACGGAGAGGAGTGGGGTGAACCCGGTAACTGCGACAATGGAGACCAGTGCTCTTACTGCCATACGCGCACCGAGCAGCAGTTCCATCCAGAGATATACAAAAGTACTAAATGTAATGATGTACAACAAGCTGGATACTGCCCACGTGGTGTTTTTTGCGCATTTGCTCATGTCGAACGTAAGTCATTCTTCATTTTAATTTATCATCTGTTTTCAATTGACACCTTTATTGATCTTATAATCTGCATATAATTACTTAATCTAATTTGGCTGTTGTGAAATATTTTTTAGCATTGGCGGTTCAGCGCACAAGTGCACTGTCAAAAAAGCCACCACTGTGTTAAAATAATTTGACATTGGCAGTACTTTCTCATTGTATCTGAATATTAGGAAATTAAATCGTATTTATTAAAATTTCAGTTTTCAATAAGCTGTTTATCCATGCTTCCGAACAGCCAATCTTCCTCTACCTTTGCTACACTTTACATTTGATTTCTTTATTTTTTTGGCAATACTTGTTGATTGTTCAATTTTTTTCTTGGAAATTTAACAATCTCCATAATTTTTATATTGTTAAGATTTTTTTCTATGTGAAGCTTTAGTACAAGTAAATCATAAATATGATTTTATCACAGCTTATTGTCTGTTAGTTTTTATCAATGGAGCAGATTGGCCTTCACCACCCTAAATAACCTAATACAATGTTGTTAAACTTGAAGCAGAAGAGATGTCCCTGGCACGTGAACTAGCTGCACCCCTGGACTGCGGCACTAATCTGGCCGACATCTTGACTTCTGCCTTGCCGCCTGACAAGAAGAGCTCCGAGTCTAGTGTAAGTAAACCACTGCACATTATCAATTGTACAATTTGTTCTAAGAACTTTTGGTAAATAAAACTAAAAATAATGGTACTTCTCCTACCAAACTACTCGCTGGGAATAAGTATTTAATAACTTACGGCGAGAAAGTAATATTTCTTTTGATTTTTGCCATTCGCCTGTTTCAAATACACATTTCAACAATTTTTCCCTTTTTACATATTTCAAAATAAAAATTATAATTATGAACTCATATTAGCATATGCATATAAAATGTTTGTGTCTTCAGAATGGCAGTGGTGAAGTGTCCGAGTCTGCTTCCACCAGCAGTCTGGGTTCAAATAGTTCGCATAGCAAGGCCCCGGGAGCACAACTCCAGCACAAGCTACTACAACTGCAGCAACCGCACGGACTCCTCTCGCATCCACTTGGACAGATGGGACCCGCCAACAGTATGCCAGGTATCTTTCCAGTCACTCCCTTCTTACTGCAAGCTACAAACACTACAAACTGTAATTTATTTACACAAACTTTTTACTTTTTTCTTAGAATGTTAAATCATTTTAGATTTACATAAATCTCTCCCGCAAGATCATATTTCCATTTCACATTTGCAATAGTGTATTTGCACTTACCAATGAATATCATATCAAATTCAGTATAACCTTATTAAAATGAACAATATGAAAAATGAAATAAATCAAATTGTATTTTAAAATTAAATCCCTTCAATCAATTTTTCATACAAAAATGTGTTTATATATCAATTAAAATTTTGTCAAGGGAAACTTTCAATACTAATTCATATTCCATGTTTTTTTAATAAAAATGTGAGATATTATTATTCATTTATATCGGAAGTTTTACACTATATTAGTTATTTTTTATAACCATAATAATAATAATACCTAGGACCTTTACACCAGTGTAAAACTAATAAACTGAATATTATTTGCCGTAATTAAGACAATACAGGGATTGTAAAAAAGATCTGGACCATTCTATTCTCTGCGTGTTTCATATTTCCAGGTATTCTATGCATATTTCATGTTCTTTCAAGACGGGATTAATAGTTAATTTAATTTCCATGTCGCCTAAATGTTTTTTTTTTTTTGAAAGATTGACGTTTCGTATTATTTCATGTATTTATGAATTTTTAATAACTGTTGTGTTAATAATCTTAATTTTCCTTGAATGACATTTAGCGATGTAACTTATCTTATTATTTCACGTGAAATTTTTCAAGTGATCCCGAGATACATGCCCTCATTTGATGCGGTGGTAAAATTTGTATTGCGGAAGTGTCAAAAAATGAGAAGGAAAAATAAATGATTTTTTCAAGCCGAAACATACTTTACAATTAAAAATGTTTAAATTTGTTCTTATTATTCTTAGTTTATTGTTATAGTTATTATGTATTTTATTTAATGATTGCTTAATTTCTTGAGAACATTTTAAGGTAGGATCTTTACTTATTACGAGAAATAGATCTAATATTCACCATAATTAGTTTCAGTAGTATTTATAATAAATTACATCGAGATTTTGTTTTATAATAAATACTGCATTTTCGAGACAATTTTGCAAATTATGCCAAAATATCTATACATTTCATAAAATTAGCAGATTTTTCATGATTTGGGATTTTTTTACGCGATCGTATCACGAAATTTGTAAAATTAAAACATTTTGGTCCTTTGAATTTCTTATTAACCCCAAAAAGGCCCAGGACGGCTATCGCCGTCTGAGAGAGGGTTAGCACGATAAACGTCAAAATATATTGAGCTATACCATAGACAAGAAATGTTGCACCACGTGACAGCGCAGATGCTGGTAATTTTTGCCAGATTTCTTCTTTATTCAAATGACTGGATTTTCAGTATAATATTTGAACGCATACGCCACTCTTATCGATGGCACACACAAACGCATGGCACACGCTAATTATGCACTTCTAAAATACCAGAACTTTCCAAATGGAAAGTACTTGTCAGTTACATTTTGATTCCAGCCAGTGCTGAGTATTATCAGGATTTATCCTGCAATACACATATATTTACAATTGTACCCTTATTTTGTTATACTTATTTGTTTGTGAGTAATTAAAGTGAATAAGATATTTTTTTTTTTTTTTAGTTATTAAGCGCGTTTTACTATAAAAATACATTGAGTACTTTGTTATAGACCATATTGGCCATTGGCGCGAACAGTATTTCATGCGTGTTTATAATGTGATGTGTGATGTGAAGTGCTAATATATATTTTTTCGTTTGCAATTATCGAATTTTTGAGAACTTTTTAAAATTTTTTTTTTACAAAATGGGACTTTTTCACTAATATTCGGTAATATTACGAACATCCTAGAAATTTCCCATATGCTTGTTACTACAGCAGAGTCCAATGATGAGAACAGTGTTGAGGATGATTATTTTGAGGTTCACATCTATGATGAAGAAGACCTTGACAATACTGTTGTTGAAAACCAGTCATCAACAAGTGCAGGGGTTAGGCCAGTATTTGAATGGGAGGTAGATAATTATTTCATTCCAAATATATATAAAATCTGAAGTCATCCTTCCAAATAACAAATACAAAATAAATAATAATTTAGTATCCTGAATGTTAAGGCCTGGCAACACTATAAACTTTTATTTATTCTTTTTTTTTTCATCTCAAAACCGTACGAAATCGCGGGTGATGGACGCTTATAATAAAATAGAAGCTCCATGTTTTTTTTGTTATATCAACATTTTCATGTTTTTTTTGTAAAAATAAAATTTGGAAAAAGCTAGTCTATGAATTTTGCCGCCAATTGGTGGTATCATACTGTTTCACCTAGGGATTTTTCTGGGCAGCTAACAGGTTAATCTATTCAAATGCAATAAATTGTCAGCACAAAATGCTATAAATTGCAATAAATAAATAAATCAAATGCAATAAATTGTTAGCACTAATTCTTTACTTTCTTTTTCAATTCACTTCTTACCAAAGGTAAAAATTCAATTGGAACAGCATTTTCGGAAAGTTTTCTTGCTCCATCTGATGATACATAGAAAAGTTGTTCTTTCAAATGTTTTGAACAAATGCGACTATATATATATAGTAAATCTCTGTTAATTCGTAACCCTATATTTCATATCTTTACAGAATTTGCACTTTTTTCAAAAAAAAATTCCCCGAAAATAACATTTCATACTAATTTCTACTGTTAATGCATAAAATCTGATTATTTGCAGTTCGTATGCGTTTTTGAAATATTTTTAAATCCCTAAACTCGCGCGAAGGCATTTGACCTTCACCCCTTTGTAAACATCTGCAACTAACTCCGCCTACTGGTCAATCCTACTGGTGCCGAACTGAGACATATGGCAAAACTCTTGTACGTAATATGATATGTATATCAAATTCCATTGTGCATTTTATAATATTTGTTGTTAAAATAATGTTTTCATTGAATCATTTGATCTAGTTTATATGTTTATGAAATGTTGCGATTTGCATATGTAGGTACTAAAGAAACTACATAAATCTTTCATATTTAAATTCGTTGACATATTTTATTCCATTTTTTTTTTTCACGTTTCGTTCTCTAAAATGGCACCAACATCTTGTAATTCGTATAAATCCTTAACCATTTGGATAAATGGAGCTTATTTTAACAACTGACAAAAAATTGATATCAAAGATAAAATTGATGAAAAAATTGAATCCTGAGTACCTCTCTGGGTTCGAACTTAAAAAATCACAGAAAAATAATAAGCTTTAACCAACAAGGCCAGCGAGACATGAAGATTTAAAAGTTTAATTATTTTTCACATGCATTTTAAATATTCTAATTCGGATGGAAAATGTGAGTTCGACTGCTAATCAAATTAATGTGCATGATTTTGTTGCCTTGAGAGACTGCCGCGTCACCACTCACCACACACCTTTCTTATTCAGGAGAAATATATTATGTGATAAACATTTCGACACACAAGAAGCTGAATTATGGAGTCATCATGTTTCAGTATGAAAATCACAATGTCAACAGCGGCGGAGTGCACTAAATTACGGATGCAGTAAATTAACACGTTTTTATAAAAATTTATTTCTAATGTTGCCTTTAAAAAAATAGTTATTCTTAATTTGGATTTTTTTTTTAAATTTCGGTCCCGTGAGTTACGAATCAACGAAGTTTTAGTGTATTGGCTTCCCCACTCAGGCCTATTTGTTGCAGTTTCCCATAGCGCTATTTTCTTTGGATCCTTTGGAAAGCTAGGGAACAAGATAGTTTTTACTAAATATACTAATTTAAAAAATAATTTTTTGTTAACTCATAATTTATACAAATAACAATATTTTTTGAAAATATTATAAATTTTCACACATATATTCCATTCGATTTATTGGAATTATTAATTATTGAAGTTGAACTAGAATAAAAGCAGTTCAAGTATATTATTTATTTTTATTAAAATAATTCCTTTATTTTCATTACACAATGATGTACTCTGTATTAATTTCTAGTAATTAATTCACAAAAAAATTTGGAGTTAATGCGTTTTTGTGATAGGTGCCGATGTTAATGTATGGGAAAAATACTTATTATTAGTGAAATTCAATATCACTTAATGCTTTTGATAATATATTACAGTTTAATGAACACAGTTTGACAGCGCATGTTACCATTTTGAATAATTAAACCACTTAAAAAATGCACTTTGTTCTAATAACAGCCAAGTGGCATCAGCGAAAGGCGGGAGATGACTAATCAACGTGTCCGTATGAATTTTGTGAAATTACCGCTGAAACTTCAAATCACCACATTTGTTTTAACTCTTGTATTATAACTTCATTGGAAGTTATACATCAGATTAGGCTTTTTTTAAACTATTACTTAGGTAGGACCTTTACACTAATTTAAAACTAATAAACTGAATATTGTTTGCCACAATTAAGAAAACACAAACGAGAACAGCCCCTTTCACTATTACTTCAAAAACTATGCTAATTTTGTGATAGTCTTTTTTGATATTGCAGATTTCCGCTCCGAGCTGAATGCCCAGTTAGTATCCATTGAGACTGATCACACCCTATCACCGTTAGAGAAGATGGCTCGTAAGCAAGCCCTTTACCTGGCTCTGCATCACCATCAGCAACAGCAAGCGGCGCAGCGGCTGCCCTCGTTTGACCCCACACTTATCACCGAGGTCGTAGGTGAGTTCCGATCACTAATTTGTTACATATTTTATTCCTTTTTTCATTCTAATTGTCATATTTTTCTTAATGATAATAATTTGCTTGCTAGTTCATTTAAATATGATGTAATTATAATATATTTATTTATATTTTCAGGTAATGCATTGGACGACTTGCATTTAGAAGATCCAATGAATTTGGTAGCTTCTTTGGATCGTGATTTAACCGAATTGGATGACAGCCAAGGTATGAACAATTCTCTCGGGGCTGGACTTCTCGGCAGTTCGGCTCCAGTTAATATTCCCGGCTCCGCCCTCGCAGAACGTTCCGGGATCCACAACTTCAGTCCTTCCACCAGTTCTCCTCTTCAGTTACAATCGGGATTCTTATCCAACACTAGATATTCACATCAAGATCATTCTTTAGAACCACTATTCAATTCTCATATGCAATTAGGAACTTCTAACAAATTGGGGAACAGCTTCAGCACGGGAAGTGCACTGTTTGACTTCCAAAACATGTCTCCGGGGACACGGAATCACAACAACATAGGAAATTTTTCAATTAGTCCATCCTTGGGAAACAATCTATCGGAATTGAATCGTCTCAGAGAAGAACTGCAGACTTCCCGTGCGCAGCAGGCATGCTGGGATGAGCGCATCGCGCAGGCGCGTGGTGCTTGCGAAGCGTGGCAGCGTGAGAGCGAAGAGGCCGTACGCAAGGTGGCACTGGCAGAGCAACAGAAGGAGGACGCGCTGGGTCGCGTGGCAGCTCTGTGTCTGGAGCTGGAGCAGCTTCAGGGCAGTCCGTTTCTGCACCGCCTACGCCGCGCTTCCGACTTGCGCGGGCTATCACTGACCACACTCAAGGCTCTCCAGGCTCAGCTACGTGCTGACCTGGAGGAAGTGGAGAAGGTGCTGTACCTGGAGACCGCTACCAAGTGCATGGTATGTGAGGAGCAGAACCGCTCCGTGACGCTAGGTCCCTGCAACCACTATGTCATGTGCGAGACCTGCGCTTCCACACAGAAGGAGTGCCCCTATTGCCAAACACCCGTGAGTTCCCAGCCGTAGTGTTGTCCTCCGTTTTTATATTATTTTTCTACTATAATGGACCGCATTTCCAATTATTAGCCAAGATTAATTGTTAGGTTGTGTTAAGTGAAAGGTGATTTTCAATTTTTGCAACTCTGTTATCTTTCCATGTTTTGATACAAACATTATGAACTCACAAATAGCTTATTCTTCATTTCAGTCATACAAATTCCTTTGTGAAAATTGTTTTCACACAATTGATGTACATAAAGATTGTATTTCTTGTGACCTGCGCTAAGGAGTTGGATGTTGACATTGTTTCTTGTGATTATAATTATAGTATTGTCTAAATTGGAAAAAATTCCTTCGGTGTTGTATATGTGAAATTTGGTGTTTTCAATTTTTGTCTGGTCTCCACAGTGATATCATGACATCTTCACTTTGACTTCTTTGTATTCATATTTGACAAAAAATTAATATATCTTTAATGTGTGACAAGTGAAGCTCTTCAATCCCATGGAATTTATGGGAAACGTTTCTTCTAAGGTGGAAGCTTGTAGACTTTACTTATCTCTTATGAAGACATCTTCATATATATATATTTTTATAATTATAACACTTGCATTTTATCAATCCCAATCTTCACAGAGAGATGTATTTCGTGAGCTGAGGATCTTGGAAACAATTACGCGTTCCACTGATACTGACAGAAATAATGGTTTGAGAAATTTACAAATTGATATTTTATACTAGGACCACATTGTTGATGTTTTGACTTTGTACAATGTAACTTTATGATATTATTGTGTTCTCATAATTTTCTTTTAGCATACTTACAAATAGCCATTCCCTTAACTCGAAGTAGGGTAGTTTATATTGAAAACCAAATGAGAAATCACTGTTCAGAAAGGATGTTTGAGACTGTCTATTAGTAATTGTTTTAAGAAAGTCAAGCACATAAATTGAATATTTTTGTAGTGTTTACGGACAATTATAACTTTTTCTGTCAGCTGAGAGAGTTGAAAAATGTTGTATTTATTTTTTACCAAACAAAGAGCTGGAATAATATTTAAAAGTGTGGCAACGCGTGACTCTGTTTATACAAAACTCTTGCATAATCAAAACATTATATTAGGGATGGAATCTTTCTTGAAACTTAAATTTATCTTTTTATAATATATATTATAATATAAATCTATGTAAGTTTATAGTTTCTTATTATTTATTGTTTTACAAAGTGTAAAATGAGTATATTTTGATACATATTTTGATATGGAACAAATATAGTCGCTTAAGGACCAATTGTATCTAGATTTAAATATCATTTAATCATGGTTTATTTTCAATGACACGGATTGAACAGTAAACTCAACATCAGATCAATTTAGTTTTGAATATGATGTTTATTTGTATTCACATTTTTAACTTATATATTTTTACAAATGGACACAACTTACAATATTAACTTTTAGAAGAAATTTAATACCGAATATTAATATGTATCAATGTATTACAAATTCCAACAGGCGTACTAAATTCATTTCGAATTTTCAGCAATTTTTGTTAGCAGTTTTAAAATAAAACAATTTCTAGCTAGCAGATTGTTGTTTAATGTGGTTTCTCATTAATCTCATATTTGCATGAAAACTACCAGCTCAAAAATAAGTCTTAATTCTCTTTTCAGGGTCATTTTTTATTTTCATTCCGATTTCACCTAATCTTCAAAATTGATAATAAACATGTATCATCGTAGATGTGAATCAAAAATATATCATTAAACTTGAAAAAGATTTTTTTTAAAGCATTTAATATTTAAGAAAATAATTTACAGTTTATCGAGTTATGGAGTTTATGTAATATTATTTTTCCCCAGGCATTTTCTTGTTACAACATCAACATTCCGGTTGTCCCAAGTTAAAACAATTTGCAACACAGTATTTTTATTAAAATGTTATTTTTGAATGAACAGTTTAAATATATTTTGGTTTAGCTACCTGTCTCTAGCCAATACCAGACTCTTCATCTCTGGGAGAGTACAATTTACCCTTTGTTCACACAGCACGGATCTAATCCTTACAATGGAGATGATATTATTCAGTATTACCAAATCAAACAAGTAACCTTTTTAAGAAAATTATAAAATGGAATAATTTATGCAGTGCAACTTTTGTCAAAAATTTGCTTCAAGTGTGGTTAAACCACATTAATGAAAACATCAAATAAAATACATCATTAACCTTATAATCTCTGTAAATTGAAATACACTCTGAGCTTCCCGTAATGGCTATTTTTTACAAAATAAGATTTGTATATTTTATTATGTAAAAATTTCTAAAAAATCGTATCAAAAACTATACATTTAGATTTAAATCTGGTAGTGTGTAAAGTACATATAACGATACCCCACAATGTAAAAAAAGAAGTATAAATTATGACAATGTCCGTGGTTGTAATAAAAAAATACAAATAATTTGTATTAGTTTAGTAGCATCAATAACAATTCATAATATGTATATGTTACTAAAAAGTTGCAGTTTTATGTTTTATTCAAATTAAACAAACAGCATTAGTTATGCACTTACGGCGTTTGGTTTCCGAATGATGAATTAAAATATAAATTTATTTGAACTCTTCAGTCAGTTGCAGGTATGTTTATTGTTTTTGCTTGGGATGATGGAGCTGATGTAATACTATATGACTGTCTCATGTAACCAAAAATTATCAATATTTGGTTGCATTTAAATGTTTTGCAAGATGATATTTTAAGCACTTTGTGATTACAGTACAATATTGGTGAGACATTTTTTACATGATTAGAATGAATGGCATTTTTGATCTAATTGCTGTGTATGTCAAACATTTGATCAAAATCTACTTGTGTTTGCTGACTATACATCTTAACCATTTTGTGAGGAGGCATTTGGGATTGTTTTTTCAGAGGTTTTTCAATATAAAATATTTAAGAATATTATTAATATAAGTCTTCTACAGAATATAGATGTAAGTAGTTTTTTCAAATTAATATTTTATATATATTATTATTGCCCCGTAGCGTTCTGTACTTGTTGGATCTCCATACCCATTAGATTGCTTAAGCCTTCATTACAACTGTTGTACTGTACTGTTGAAATGCGTTTCATGATTTTTTTAAATTATTTGAACTACTAAATTTACAAATAATGTAAAGCGTGACATTTGAACATACAAAATTTGAGCAAAGGTTTTAATGAGTGGCTTAATCACATAAGAAGTATTTTTGTATTATCCACATTGAATTATAATTCTAAAATATTAATAATCAGGCATTGGTGTCGTAATTTTATTGAAAAATATCATTTGGATTCCTGACAATAGGTGTTCTGTCATTTGCCACAATATCCATTCATTGTATGACGTGTACTAGTGCAGCTATTCCCAACTCAGAACTATTATGGATATAATATTTTATTATGGCCCTTTCTACTCTCTGCAATCTGAATGGCTGGTACTGTACTTATGGGTAAAGGAGGAAACTCAAAATGAGGGCAACCAGATTTAAAAATATTAAGCCGCAATGAAACGGAAGAATAGGATTTCAGGGAGAGTTGTAGACAATGTCAGGTCTTGCTCGAATCAATGCAACCGTAGAATTGGAGAGCATTTTAGGCATAAGCTTTGCAAGCCTGTGTGAGAGGTCTGATAGACTTCTCGCTATGTAAATGCAGTTGCAGTGTAGATTAAAGACAGAATGCCCGTTGGGAAATGCTATACTGGTATATCTGAAGACTGAACAAGATGTATTATCATTTTTTTGTACATCAACTAGATATTAAATATATCTAGCGCAAAATATTTATCACAGCTATATTTGTATTTTTATAAACTTACTATAAATCATAAGTAAGATGTAATGGTAATTATTTTTTCATCGATGCATTTATAGAATTAGAGCTGTCTAATGGGTTGTATGTAGAAAGCAAATTTTACATTAATTTGTTCAACTTTATAATAATTATGATTTCCCAAATGATGTATTACAAGCTAACAGCAAATATATTTTTAATCCAACTAATTTGGAATCATAATGCATAATCATTTCAAGATATATTATTATACCTAAGCAGAATATTTAGTTAGATAGGTAGAACCAACAAATTTTCAAATAATTATTGTCGTTAAAATATAGAATTTAGAATTAATTATTATAAAGTAGTTGGCCTAAGTGTCGTGGCTAAAGTATGGAATCTTTATTATCTGGAATGCATTTTGTCATATTAATGTGAACTCCTTTCCAAATGTTTACCGTCTGTCATTTGTACTGCGGGTCGGTTGCATTATTTATTTTTTGCACTTATAAAATCATTGGTTATTTTACTAAATAGATAACACTATTTTATTATATTAAAAAATGCAAATAATCTGATCTGTGGCAACATTGATAAAATGAATTCATAAAATTATTAGGTAGGTAGGTTTTAATAAATTTTCAATTTTCAAATTAATTTATTTTTTTGTGTTATTTACCCTTTTTACTTGTGTGCAGAACTTGTTCCTTGTTCTTTTTTGCACACACAAACATGGAACGGGGAGTACTAT
Organism: Eubasilissa regina; assembly: GCA_022840565.1. NCBI lineage: Eukaryota > Metazoa > Arthropoda > Insecta > Trichoptera > Phryganeidae > Eubasilissa > Eubasilissa regina. The sequence goes on from JAINEB010000013.1 coordinate 19,718,192, forward strand.
CTGGTAGACCTGAGTCTCTTCATTTTTCTTTCCTTGCACTTCTAGCAGAGACCATGCAGCACAACAAAGATCCAGTCTTTCTAATTTTGCTTTCGTCTGATAAATACTCTACATTTTAAAAATAGTTTTACATTGTAACAGGTATAACTAAAGATTTATCCATAGGGATAGAAATAATGTTGACGATGGTCCCTGAGGAAAGTTTTTTTTAGAATACTTATATTTATTGTTCTTAGAAAATTCTGTTAGTCATGCTGCTATATTGCATTCGCTATGATAAATTTTTATTCAACCAAAAATACGTGACCATTAGCTTTGTAAATGATATTTGAGCTAATTTGATTATCTCGATTTTAAAGACAATTAATATTTTTCAGTCACTGGACAATTAAACATGTTTTTCATAGATTTATCGGAAGAGTGATTTATGTTTATGGCTGTGGGCACAGATTTTTTCACTAATCCGTGTGATATCTACGGTCGAATTTGTAGTAGGTTGTAGTGAAAGGTCCCATGTTAATTTGTTGCATTTGACTAAATATGTATTTTAAAAAATTCTAATCCTATAATATTTATGTACATGTTTTCAAAAGAATCGTTTGAAGATTTTTGGGAGGATAAAATATTTATGAATTACTTATTATTAAGTATTGCTTAACAAAAATAAACTTTAATAACAACCTGAATGTTCTCTCTCAACTTCAGAATGAAAATGAATACAAAGTCCTCAAAGGGTCGACAGATAAATTGACAGATTTCTCATTTACTAATTAAGGATCAATAACATTGAAATCTGTCATTAATTATGTATCAGCGTGAAGTATTTCTTGAAAGTGGCACCGACAAATCGATTTATTAAATAATTTTTTAAAACTCGCTGATGAAACCTTCACATCAGTCTAAAAGTCTACATGAGGTCTATCTACCCAGCTATTAAAATAATATCTTTATACAAAATCATCAATGTAGATTTCTTTTTGGGGTGTCGCTGCAACTTACATATTTTGTTTTGAGCTGAATTTACAGGTACCTTACAAACATGTCTCATTATAACGCATACTCCAACTCTTATATTAAATAAGTTTAGCGGTCACATTTGTTAATAAGTTTAAAAAGTACAAGAGTAATAATTACAGTAAAAAAATAAGCTCTTTTCAGTTATACCAAATTTGTGGGATCAGAACACGCTATTGCTCCAAAGCACAGCCAATAATGTTTCTGAATATTTGCCGTACTTATATCTGTAAACATGCTATGTATACAAAAATAAAACTAAAGCAATCAAGCTTAATCTTTTTGTAACCTGCCTCTAAGTCAGATCCGACATCATCCAAAATTGGATTTTTACTACCGATAATCTGTAGCTACTAGTATTATTGTGAAGTGATCTACATGTACATATTTTGTTCTCATTTGGAAGCGTCTGTATTCACGTAATGTTTTCTCTTACATAATAAAAATTACGATTGGGCTATGGGATTTGAGAACATTTTTATGAAATAAAATGCATCATTTTTATATGTAAATTTCACTATTTTTTCTACAGCGCTAATTTTTTAGATGTAATAATATATCTTTTGGATTCTTTTATTTTATTTTTTGGATACTGTGTTTTGGAAGATCTTTTCATAAACAATTATCTGAATAATACTAGACAAAGTACATATGTATCTGAACTGTGAAACTTTGCCAAAATTTGTATGGTTACAAATTACAACTATCCTAATTAAAGTTTTAACATTTAGAATTTTTCAATTTTAAGCAAAGTTAATCATAAATATGGGAAAAAAAATGTTTTTGTTAACATGTTAACATTTCCACAGTATACATAAAGTACTGTTATTTTAGTATAAATAAATACTTTTTAATTCATACATATGACACTTTTTTTTTTCTAAATAGAGATGCATACATAGATTATATGTCACATCAAAATGTTCACCATTTTCAAAAACTTGTGTTATGAAAATAGGACTAACTTTGTGATCTGGGTGAGTCTCGAATCCCCAACCACTAGATCTCTAGGTGGAGTGTCTTGTCAATTCACCAATAACAAGCACCAATCTATTTTTTTTATTTTTCTCAATATACAATTTGTGAGGTGAGAGTTATAATGAGAAAATCATACTATTTCAAAAAGATTAAACTGGTAAAAAATATATATCCATGATTTTACCTGATATTCACGGGTGTTTTTCATCATCATTCCCTGAAAACTTTGTTTACGTGAAAATATTCCAGGGCTTAGGGATGTGAAAAAGATTTAATAAATCAAAATTACATAATACAATTTCAATCAACAAGCGCACATGAGAAGGTATGATGTGGATGAGTTTGTTCAGGGCACAAGAGTTGGTTCTATCTTCCTCACTTGACAAGTATATTATAATATAACCAGTATTATAGTATTTATTACAAAGAAAATGTATCTCCCCGCTACAAAAAAAAATTAATCAGCAAGATATTTACAAAATGGTATTAATTTTAACCAATAAAAATTAAGGTGAGTATTTATCATTACTGAATCATTTATATGTTGAAAATTATATGCATGTGTAAACATAATCCAAATCAGAATAAATGTTTATAATGATTTGTTTATATCTATTTAAAATTTAATCCACATGCCATTTTACAATAATTATTATTATTCGATCACAAAAAACTAACACTGCTTTCCTAATGTGTTTGTATTGAAAATGTTAGGAATAACAAATCAATACAAAAAAATTATCATATATTTTTTAATAGGACATCACAATGAAACTCAAGCAGGTGACTCAAAAGTAAGGTAGGCCGATGGGTTATTTAAGAAGTTTACTGTTTTTAAGTTTATCTTTATTACGTGTGTGTAATTCATATTATTTAATATGGCTGGCACTGATGTCTTATTAGAATGCAGTAGCAACGTAACTGAGAACATTGGGCCCAAATGCAAGATGGAAAAAAGAGCCTCCGCATATATATTTTAAATAAAATATAGAAATGTTGAGTACTGCGCTGTTTTATCCAGTTATAGTAAGAATGAAATTGCTATCTTGTTTTGTATGATATTCACACTTTGACGAAAAAGAAAACAAATGTGTTTTTAGGTTTTAGGAAAAGAAAAACTTTGCTTCATTTTCTGGCGGTTTTCGCTTTGCGATGATGGTCTGGAGCAAGCGCACACTGAGGACAAAACAGTTGTACGACAATTCGCCACCAACTGTTCTATCATTTAAAAATTTTGTCTGTGTGCGCACTGCCATACATTCTTATACAGCCCTTGTCATCACGACAGAAAGTTGTCAGTGTGCACTCCCACTAACCCAATATATTAGTGATGTACTACATACATCAATTATATTACCACAATACGTGTGAAAATGAGTTTTTTTTTAAATTTATAGTTAAATTTCTTGCTGTGGCGATTTTTAATTTTATTAGTCCATGTTAGCACTTGGAAAACTGTTGATACTCTCAAAATGATCTAGTGAAATGGGCAGAGAACATATGAAATATTGAAGTTTTAAATAAATATTTGTACGTTTTCATAATTTAAGGTTTTTTTAAATCATTAGAATAAGGAGAAAAAATAAATAAACTGCCTTGATCGTACCACACTTGAAACATTGAAAATACCAATTGCATGAAGCAAAATAAATATTTAATCTTTAAATGAGAAAAACTAATTTTGCTCGGATTGACCTTCCTCCTGGTATATTTTTCTAAATGATATTGGTAATATTACTTCAAATGAATAGTAAGTTATTAAGTAATAAATTACAGTTCCTCCTTGGTTTTATGGAAAATCTAAAAGTGTTTGTTCAGTCAGCATTTCAATCAGTGCACCCTCCACTTGGTTAATCTTATGAAGCATAGTGGTTACTGGCAAGTATGCATTTCACACTCATTTCCTAGTTTCACTAGCACATATAAGTGTGTAATAAAACATTGGATTATATTTTCGGTATGCACTTTATTTCCAGTGGTCACCCTCTCCTTTTAATCTTTAATAAACTTACTTCCTAGGCACACAAACAAACAGGCTTAGTCCATAATAATAAAATAAAATAAATGGAGGATGAATTCTATTACAAAATTTGCGTGTCACGACAAAAGCTTCACAGACTTTTAACCCAACAACTACATCCACGGCAGAAGATTCAGCCGACTAAAGCTCCATTGATCCGTGCGGCATTAGATCCAACAACGTGATGGCCACAAACAAAATTTCAAAATGATTTTTTTTAAAAACATTTCAAGAAAGTAATGAACGAGAGGGTGACATAAATATACATATAGCCTTTCGCAAATTACTAAAATTACGTAACCGATCAGAACAAATCTGATGCATATTTCATATATATATATATATATATTTCAGTCACCCCTCGATTCTTCGATTTCTTGGAAAGCTCTTTCTTTAAAAAGATATTTTGAAATTTTGTTTGTGGCCATTATGTCGTTGGATCTAATGCTGCGTGGATTAATGGTCGGCTGGATCTTTTGTCGTGGACGTGTAGTCATTGAGCCAAAAGTCCGCAGAGTTTTTGTCGTGGAACCCAAAATTTGGATTTCATGTTGCATATGTTCAAGTTATATGGACACATATCTTAACTGTTTCAGAGATTTATAAGTTATGAGAATTGCAGTGTTTTGATTGAATACAAAAGGTATAGCAGAGTTTGAGACTTTTACTTGTAAAATATGTGAGTTAATTTAAGGTAATTCTCGCTTTATTTGTCAAGACAGTTTGTTTTTGTGGAATTGTATCACTTAGATAAAATAAAGATTTAATTAAAAGATTACTTAGGTAAAATAAAGACAATATTAGATTACAAATTAATTTTTGCGTGGTACTATACAATAGGTATCTCTGATCTGTGTTAAGCTGTCATTTTTTATATGAAGTTTTGAAGACGTCTTTTTCTTTTAAATAAGTAGAAACGTGATAATATCCATATTAGTTGAATATTTCCATGAAAAATCAAAAAAATTTCTCATAATGGAATTTTCCCACAATTAGCCATCATTTCATCCTTTTCAAATACTTATCTTTGATTTGGATACTCACAATACATGTTTGTATAACAATTAGTAAATTATACTCTACCAAAATGCATTAAATAGCGCACACGGTCTAAATTCCTTTGCTCATGTCTTTCAATTTAATTTATTTATACTGAGGCATGTAGTTTTGTATGAAAGAAACCATTAAACTTGTCCTTTTTATCTATTCGACACTCAATCTTTCCCCCCCAGAGCAGACCAGCCATTAGTCATTTCCATATTATTTGATAAAACTTTAATCTGCGGCTGGGATACTATTTTGAATATATATATTTTATAAGATTAAAATATAAATATTTCTTAAACTTTTTAGAAACATTTATTTTACAGTCTTATAATTATTACGAGAGTGTAAAATCATTCATTTTGTGAATGCGCATAACATAAAATGGTACTTTTGAACGATACTTACATTACAGTATCGCAATAATTATGGTAATATAAAAACCTTATTTTTACGTATGCGCATAAGGTAAAATGGTACTTTTGGCGGGATTTATATAAATTATTGTCTTTTCCTTTAATATCATAAAACTTTATGGTCTAATTCGACCTCAACCAATAAACGTACGTCATCATTTGACCAATCACATGAGTGTTTTACCGCTGCCAATGATAACTGCGCCTCGCTGTGACGACGTACCAATCAGCGGCGTCGAAAGTAGCGTCCACATTATTTCTCCCCACTATCCGGCGCCATCTTGAGCATATGATCTCAGTGTTTCCGCGCTTCTCTGTGTTTATTTGAGAACTTTTAAAGGTATATTTTTGTTATTTTTGCACGATATTTACACAAATTATAGGTGAATTTATTGTTTCATATTTTGTGTTAGAGATTCACAAAATTTTCAACGATTTGTGGCATTGGGAGAATGTTTGGGAAAGTTTCGTCGATGTCGTCTAGCATTGTTTTTGTGATTTCATCATATCGTTAGATTGGGAGTGGAAGTGCGCGTTGTGTTATGTTCTCGCTATAATATTATTAATTAACGCGTTTTTCCTACAGGACTGATTCGAAATGGCTCGTACCAAGCAGACTGCTCGTAAATCCACTGGCGGGAAAGCGCCCCGTAAACAGCTCGCAACAAAGGCCGCGAGGAAATCAGCGCCCAGCACAGGAGGAGTAAAGAAGCCCCATCGCTACCGCCCCGGTACCGTTGCTCTTCGTGAGATCAGACGTTATCAGAAGTCTACCGAGTTGCTGATTCGTAAACTGCCCTTCCAGCGTCTCGTGAGAGAAATCGCCCAGGACTTCAAAACTGATCTCCGTTTCCAGTCAGCTGCTATTGGCGCGCTGCAGGTAGATATTTGTTATCTATATAGAATGGGTCGATAATATTTAGTACATATTTTATATCTTTCAACATTGTGAGTTAATTCAATTCCGCGATTAATTTGTAAGCACTACAACACTTGCCTTTTTGTTGTAGTTATTTGATTTCACATTGTGATGATTAAAAGTATCATTAGAGACCATACTCAATCATCTCTAGTTGCTGCTATCTGCTTGTTGCCCTTAAAATACCAAATGATGTTTATTTTGCATGCTAAGAAACCCTGCCCGAAGATACCAACATGAAGTGTTTTGAGCTGTTTAATCAGATAATAAATATAAAATTCACGTTTTATTATTTGTATAGATCGATAGAAATTAATTTTATCAGCCAGTCATCGATTGTTTTATAAAACAGCACTAATGATGAATATATTTTCAGGAAGCCAGTGAGGCCTACCTTGTAGGTCTTTTTGAAGACACCAACTTGTGCGCCATCCACGCCAAGCGTGTCACCATCATGCCGAAAGACATTCAGCTCGCCAGACGGATCCGCGGTGAGCGTGCTTAAGCTCGCGGATAGTTGATAATTTTCCTAAATTATTATTTACATGTCTTTTCACAAAATTTTACATGTAATTACATTTGTATCATCAAGAAAAAAATGTGTAGTAGTGCCGAACGTAATTCTTAAAACGGAACTGAAATTCTTGTACGGATATTTTTTTATATTATTTTTTAAGTATATCGATCTCCGGATGTCTCCCAGTACAAGCAGTGAGCGACAACAGTTCCATCGAAGGGAGCCGAGAGATTGTACCACGTAGGTTAATATAGTGTAATGAAGGAGCATTTCTATTAAATTTTGGTTATAAATTTACTAACATTGTATGGATGAAAGTATCTTTCTATAGTTAATTGTTAGTCGTATATAGTACAGTGCACACTGGGGTTTGTTTATTTTTTAGTGTGTTTGTGAAAATATACTTGTAATGGAGTATTCGTTCCATGTGTTTTTTTAAGTACTACAATATACTATATAATGTCTTGATAACTTGATGTCAATAAAATAATAGACTATTGTGATCGTGCTTGTTTTCTTTTTTTTAAATCACCCTACCTATTAGCGAAGGACAAAATTTCAGTACAATACAATTCAATACAAAGACATTTCGTAATTAGTGCTTCGTGAAGTGTATGTCGTTAACTTGAAGCGTTCAGAATGAACACTTTATTCAAAGTATGTTGGGACTGCGGGTTGGCCCACTTCCGAAGCAGGTTGAAATCGCTTCGCACTTAATATAGTACAATTCGTTATTGAACTATATTTCAATAAAGTGTGATACTTTGCTTCAATGAACTACATAAGCAAGCGGCAAACTCTTTCGTCTGTATACATATGGAGTTTGCAGTCAATTGTGTGTATCACTGAGTAAAAGCTTCGTTGCAGGCGACTAAGTTATTTGCTAGTGCGTGAAGTATTGAAGCATCAGCACGATTTAAAACATGCAAATTATGAAGTGTGAGTGTAAAGAACTAGTTCGTTGGAGTACTCCGCACAGTGTGGACCCACTGCTACTACCTATGCACAGGTTCTTTGAGTCTGTTCACCAGTTTTTTTGAAGTTTTTCAAACAAAAAATGCTGGAAAGAGGTGTCAAAAGTAATTATGTGATACTCAGATATAGAATGTGTCAGTTTACATTATTTCGCCTCCGAAAAATGTTAAAACTTGGGACAACCCCATTATCTTTTTATCTTATCTCAATTATTAGTGCAACCAGATTATGTTCTCTGGCATTGGTTTATGCAGTGAGTCGCTGCTCACTATCTGGAGTTATGGAAACCAATGATGCCGTCAATTTTTGCCTTGTGAAATATTGATAAATCTTTTAACTCTGATTGGCTGCAGATATAGTCTATTTACTCCAAATCCACCCCATCCCTAGATGGTGGAAGCCAAGAATCAAACTTTTTATCAAGAGTCCTGTCCGAGAAAATATGTCATTTCTCAGAGTGAATCTGATTACTGGGCGAAAAGTTAACTGTCAAATCCCCTGAATATTTAGTGTACTAGAGTTTGAAACTTGGTTCAATATTGAAAAGCAGTTTACAGTGAAATGAAGAAGAATTTAAATAACATGATACCTATGTGCTAAAATGATGTAGGGACAGGTTTTGGAACTGAATGATTTATGAGACCTCATGTGTGGCCACCGGTCGTTCTGTAGCGGAGAACCAGTAGTGTGATAAAAGAATAATAGGTAAGATTGAAAAAAGTAGTGCTAAATAAGCTTGAATGTTAATCAACACGATAAATCAAACACGATTTTTTTTGTCCTATTTAATACCCAACATTGTAACAAAATTTGTATATAAGCTCACCACACTGCTCTGTTTTATCAGTTGATAATGGCTAGACATCCGAAACGATCGTCTAATTATTTGGAAAAATTAAATAGAACCAAAGTAAATCGTGTTGATTATCATTTTAACAGTGGGAGTTGTATAAACTGAAAAGTCTGCTCAAAAAATAAAAAATGCCTGAATGTGTCTTTTTTAAAAAATATGGTACTTATATAATATTCGTGCTATTGTATTTTCAAACCATGCTTTGTTTATGAAGATGAAGCGCTTGTTTTATGAAGATTTGATTAATTTGGTGGTTTCCCTAGACAAGGTTCGAACCCTCGATTATTTGACAGGTAGGCGAGCGTCTTGCCGCTAGCCCAAAGATACTTAGGGTCTATTTTATAAGTAAAGCGTTGCATAAATAGTAACCTGCATACCATCCTCCGCCCCCTTGTGTTATCTGCTGTGAAAAGATACTCCTAGTAAGCCCTTTAAATCTTTCTTGGCATTGTGTGCAGACAGATAACGGACATCCTAAAACATATCGCACACCTAGATCAAAACTAGGATAACTCAAAAAACAAGAATTTTGAGTTATTATTCAATAATTCGGATACTCTGTCATATACACAATTAACTTAGCCCCAGTTCTCGAATAATGTCATTTTAGGATATATTTGTGAATTAAAATGTTATTTAGTTTTATAAGTTAGTCACAAAAAATGGAGAAAAATATTATTTTTTTGTCTACTGAAAAATGATTTTTTGAGTTGCCTTAGTTTTGATCTAGGTGTGCGATATAATCGCTTCCATTTCACTAGGACAGTGCGGCTAGTATGATCGTCAGCTTACTTTGCCGTAGTACGCAAAATTTAGAAGATGTTTCATCAAATCAAAACAAATATAAAAAAATGTATACAATTTAATTTGTGTTTCCAATTTCAATATGTTCGAAACAGTAACATTCTTTTTTAAACTTAACTTATTATCTTATCTAGTTTGAATGTGTGACGTCAACTATTTTAAGAATTGCTTGATTCATCGATTGCACAATCTATTGATCCAGGTTTCTTGGTAAAGTAAAAACCTGTTTCTGATTTTACACATTGATTGGGGATGCCTTCGGAGCGCGTGGTTTTGTTTTGAAATTTGTGATGTTATGGAATAAAAATCATTTTCAGTAAAGTTTAGAAGTAAACAGTGAAATGGTGGTTATCTCCAGACGTTTGTTGAATTATAACGGCGTATATGAAACTACTGATTTCTGTCTTCATCGTTGGTTAAAGATGAAGACAAAAATTTCGCAATGATAGCCATTATTTAATGCATTTTTTTTTAAATATTACATTTTAAACATAATTATATAATATATAAGGTGCATGAATGTGGAAGATGTGAATCCGCGTACAAAGACTTATACCCTATTTTCTCTGCCTACCCCTACAGCGAAAAGACGCGATAGTCAGTCGTCGCTATCTATCGTGGAATTTTTTTATAATTCTAGGGGACAGTCGGATAGCGATTCCTTTTGTTATTGATATTTTTATAATTAGGGATTTATGATGGGGGTCTTCAGGAGTAAGAAAATCGTTACGTTTAAAAATATGGCATGAAGAATTGTTTGTTATCACCAGATCTAATATTCTACCATTTTGGTTTTTTTGATCATTATAATGAGAGAGTTCTGTAAATGATAAAAATTCCAAAAGGTATTGGATGGCTACAGCTTATTACAATTTGAGGGGTTCATTATATTAGATGGCAACCATTTAATAGTTGGTAAATTAAAATCTCCCGGCAATAAAAACACATATTTCTTAAAATGAATATAATTAATTTTGAAGATAAATACTTTTAATTTACATTTTTTAATATTGGTTGCAACTTTGCCATAAAAATTTCTCGACAAACACGTTGTTGGCCATTATTGGATAACTGTTTTTTTTAGATAACTCAATTACGCTATTGAAATAAAAGCTAAAATTCTTTTGAAGAATATAAATGGAAGCAGTGCCAAACAGACACACATTTCTAAAAAAAATAGATTTAAATCTCACCACAATCTCGCACGAAGTAACGATTTAATTAGTTAGTCCAACATTGAACGATGATTTTAAAATGCTCATTAGAGGAATTTAAATAAAAATAAATCGCAAGCAGGCTCAAGTCATGAGCAGTCATGAACTACTAATAATGGAAGATGCGGGTTCTGTCCGAGCAAGAAAAACAGTCTACAGCACATTTATCAAAATTGTGCTAAATAATATGTTTCAATATTTATTTTTCTTTTGTTATGTTATTTTCTACAATCCTTTTTATTGGAGTAATAACTAAAAAAAAACATATTTTTAAATACCTCACATCCAATCGTTACAAGGTAGGATAAACGTAGGTTTTTAGAAGAGTGGGGTTTAAGGATTAAATACCTAGGGTTGACAGTAACCTCTTTCTATATGTTGTCTAATTTTTGATATCAAGATCAAACCAAACCTTGGCTACCTTTAATTGTATTTAATTATATTTAAAAATTCAATGCAGTTCAGTTTTACGTGCTTTTCGTATTTTTTTATAGAGATATTTATAATATATGCGACTGTCGTTAATAATACTTCTATAAATGTATCAATCTAATAATAGTTCTTCAAGTGTATCAACTGTTTGAACATATTTTAAATAATTTTTTTTCACTATTGAAAAAAGAGATAATGAAAAAACATTTCATGTTTTGGAGCGGAAATTATATAAAGTGTCGCTTTATTTTAGAATTAGGTTTATTGAATAACTACAATAAATTAAACATATTGTAAATATCCCCAGTAATGCATTTCTACTCAAATGTAAATAGCAAAAGACTAACTTCGTTTTCGTATGAACTAAGATTAGGAGTGAAATGAATAATTCTCACGGGTAGAGAACAAACTTAAATATTCTATTAAATAATATGTGATGTCAACACTAACAAAGATTACAATTTCACAGAACGGCTAGAGAAAATATTTGGTCGCCAAAAATCATCTTAGGAGAATGAAAATATAAATACTATTTTTGCACAATGGTCTACAAATTCTTGATTTTGATTCCAGTCATGTGTAATTTTTGATGTTTGTAATATACAAGATGGCGTTCAGCGGCGATGCGAGTGACATAGTATGTTGACAAATATAAAGACTGAAATAAGATGTCGAATACTCCATCGACCCGTAAATACGGGACTCAAAAAATTAGACTTACTAGTAAGTGAAATGAACAATCGTTTATCTGGTTTCATTTCCCGTATCATACCATAAAATTTGCTAAATTTTGGTGTTCCTCATGCTGACCAATATGGCCTTATATTTTAGGACCTATATATTTAATTCTATCGTTATTAGTGCTAATATTTACATTTATATTTTCAGTACTGTGCGCCCGTAATTTAGTTCGCAAGGATCTCTTTCGTGAGTATTTCATTTACAGTTCTTTGGAATATAATAAGCTGTCATTCAAAAACTATCATTGAATTTTTGACAACTATTTAACTATTTTAATTTCAAATACCAGTGGGCTTTAATAAATATTCTTTTTATTTTATTTTATAGGTTTACCGGATCCGTTTGCTAAAATTTCAGTAGATGGAAGCGGCCAAGTTCATTCCACGGATACTGTCAAAGCCTCTTTAGATCCTAAATGGAACTCTCATTACGATTTATATTTAGGCAAAGGAGATGGTGTTACTATAAGGTTGGTCCAACATCTAACTTATTTTATGAATACGTTTTTTAATGAAATAACTTATGTTTTGGCACATTTACATGTAGTGATGTCATCAATGACAACTGTGAGGTGTGTTACTTAATATGCTTGTGTTTTAAATTATGCATTTGAAACAGAAATGTCAGCTGAAAGTCAGCGAAACAAAAATCACTGTGAATTATTTCTTATAAATTATTTTATTCATTTCATGGCCAATGTGTGACACGAACTGCAAAATACTGACCGCAAATGTTAATACTTATTTTTTTCAAACTTAATTATAATACTAATGTTACAAAAAAATACAGCACAATTGTATTATCAAAATAATAATGCTTTAAATGTTGAACTTTTTTTTTTGAAATTGTTATTATATCTGTGCTGTGTAAACTTAAAATATTTAAATGGATTATTTTGTTGCTCCTGTACTATGTGCACACTTTACCATTGTAGTATTATATTGGTTGATTATATAAATAAGCCGGTATATGTAAATCAAATATTGTGAACATTGTTAAGTGTTCGATACCCCCGAAACTTAATCATAATTTTAGATTTGCATATCCATATTTCTAGAGGTTTACCCCTTATGAAGTAATGAATTTGTTTATTTCAGCATTTTAACTAAACGATAGTGATTATCTTTCGGCTATGAAACTGAAATATGAATCTTCCTAAAATGATTATTTATTTTCTCTGACTTATTTATTTAAAGATTTATAAACAAAATATATTATGTTAAAAAATATATAATGACATTTATTAATTATCATCCGTTTTCTATCCACTGCTGGATGAAGCCCTCCCCAAGTGTCTTTCAGATTTCTCTGTCTATTGTTATTTACTGCCACATATCTCCAAAGAGTGTTGATTTCGTCAGTTCATCAAGTTTCAGGATTGATTGTTTGATCAGTGGTAAATTTTTACTATAGTAAAAAAGTTACTAAAGTAAAAAGTTTTGTGAAAACGGGATGATCGATCGTTAGTAAAATATATTTACCCATCAAAAGTACTAATTTTACCCTCCTATATTGGATAGTAAAACTATAAATCGTTAGTTAAAAATAGTGAACTCTTCACAGCTGTCAAAATTCATTGACAATGAATTATTTATTATCCCGCTGTTTTACTGATGGGAGTTTGTCCGATGTCTTGCTGTTGAATTTATATTAGCGAATAGACCAAAGATTTTTCATTAGCGAAATGACTGGTTTTGAATGCAGGGGTGAATGAAGCCATAAAGTATAAAATAATAAGTATTGCCAATAATGAATATTTAAAATAAATCAAATTGACAAAATTCTCAGGTACTTGATGATTATTCATCTTGCCATACTATTAGGCGACATTACCTTCGACAATAGTAAACTTGACGTTCGAACAACCCACAAACTTTTTTTTTACCATGGGCGATGGTAGAAAGTTACTATTGTTAAAATTTTCCACTTATCAAACAACTGGGTGTCATTGGCCTCTAGAGTTCCTTTGGGTACACTGGATGTGATATTTGTTAATATCTGAATACTGTTAATTTTATGAAGGCAAAATTGTTTTTATTCTTGCAATCTGTTGTGTAAGTGATTTGAAACAATGTTACGTTTTCACGATTTGTATAGTTTAGAGATATTTATGTATATACGTGGTGTGTTTTTAAGTAAGTACCGTTGCCGGATATTCCCAGTGTTCGCGTAATGGTTTCCTCCATCTATTGACTCACCACATGCAACATTAGAGACATTCATATAGTGTGGCCATTTTGTAATGAGTGGTTGAAATGTTCAAGACGATAGATCAGCCCATGAGATACGATCCGTGATCCGTTTCTTGAATGCATGAAACATGAAACCAGTTGACGTTCATCGCCAAGTGTTTCCAGTTTTATCCTGATTTGGCGTCAAGTGATTTCCATCTTTTTCTTCATTTTCCTTGGTGGCAAGTGTTTTGATGATGATGATGAACTCAAAGACGGAGTACAGACATGGTTTTCATCCCATGCGGCGTCATTCTATGACAAAGGTATATAAAAATTGGTGCTCTGTTATGACAAGTGCCTTAATAATGGTGGTAACTATGTTGAGAAGTAGTTTAAGATGTGTAGCATCCGAAGAAAGTAGTGTTGTAAAAATGATGTTGTGTTTCTTTAAAAATAAATCCGTTATTTAAAAAACGCACCTCATATAAGTTATTTTCTTATTTGAGGTAACACTTTATTGATTACTTAAATAATGTTTATAACTGAATAATGCATTATATTTATTTTGTTTCCAGCATATGGAATCACAGAAAAATTCACAAAAGACAAGGATCCGGTTTTCTGGGTTGTGTCCGAATACAGGCGGCCACCGTACAAAGGCTCAAAGATACAGGATGTAAGTTCCCTCTTATCTATATCCTGCTTTCATTTTTATTATCTGGGACATACTACGACATACGCACTCACTTTATTTTATCAGTCTTGCATTTCCTGGATTTAATTTAATTGAGAATTTGGCTCACTTGCCCTTTTAGTGGGTGATTCTGTGCGGTTTTCAGTTATAAAGTTGTAAAAGGCGGAAGTGTGAGTTCATTATTGAATTTCTTGTTAACATAATTAATATGACACATTGTCAATAAACAAAAATGCTAGTTTATAATGTTTTCTGAATTTATACAGGTTTTTGCCAAGCGGAACATGACAACTATTGAAATTATTGTTTTTTTTAATTATTATATGGTCAAACTAATTCAATGTTTACTGTTGAAGCAATAAAAATATAATTCATATTTTTATTGCTTATAAAGGGTTTTTCATTAAGGGCGCTCAAACTTTTTTTTAAAATAAAACAAAAACGAATGAATATATCTAAAAAAAATTTATTATGTTTTGCAGTACATTTAGTGGCAATTATGTATGAAATTCAATTTCCCTCGCATGACCACCGCGGGCACGTTTGCAGAAGTCCAATCGTTGAATCCAATTTTCCACCACTTTTTCACATAATTCGGCCCGAATCGCACCAATTTCGCGTTCAATATTTTCTCTTAGCTCTTGTAACGTCGCCGGCTTGTTGGTATAGACCAAAGATTTAACATAGCCCCAAAGAAAATAGTCTAAATGAAAAAAATCTAAATGCATGTTCAAAAAATGCATTTTTAAGAACATGCGACATCTTAATACTTCATAGGCTTTTCAGAGTTCATCTATGAGTGTTTTATAGTTCTCATCTTTCTCGTTACCCAGAAATCTCTTCACCACACTTACAAAACAGTTCCAAGCTGCCAATTCCTTGTCATTTAATTTTTCTTGTAAAAGGAAATCACTTAAAAGTTTCCTTATTTGAGTTCCAATAAAGATGCATTTTTTTAGTTTTGCATCACTTAACTGAGGAAATATTTTTTTTAGGTACTTGAAACCATTACTCTCTTTGTCCATAGCTTTAACAAAGTTTTTCATTAGTCCAAGCTTAATATAGAGAGGCGGCAGAAGCACTTTTATTGAGTTATCAAGGGGGGCATATTTTATGTTTGAAGTACCTGGTTCAAAAGAAGTTCTATGAGGCCAATCTTTCTTAATGAAATGTTCTTTTATTGCTCGATTGTCCCATGGACACAAAAAACAGCAACACTTTGTAAAACCCCCTTGAAACCTTAGCAATATATCTATCACTTTTAAATCTCCACAAAAATCCCACTGATACTGTAGCTAAGTTATCATAGTTTTCTTTTATTGTCATTGTGTAGGGTGAAGCAATAGAAGGTTTTTTGTTTCCATTATGAAGCAAGACTGCTTTTAGGCTGTATTTCGACAAATCTATGAAAATATACCATTCGGAAGGTACATAGGTACAGGTATTATGCTCATTCAATAAACTATTAATATCATAACATAGACATAGCGATCCTTCCATTTTATAAAAACTTGAAAATGTTATACAGTAAAACCGCGATATAACGAAATCCAAGGGACCAAAAAATAAAAATTCGTGATAACGAATTCCCACATATAACGAAAAAAAAAAAAAAACCTACTATATGTTACGCGCCGTCGCAAAAAAATGTTGCGCGCCTTCAAAAAAGATCGCAAATTCTGCAAACAAAGGAGGAAAAAGGCCATAGGGAACTGGATACCTACATATTTTTAGTAGTTTTGTTATTAAAACAGATAAGCAAATGGATAATCAAAGGAATTAAATTAAGAACAGAATCTATTCAACACCAATTGGAAGATATTTTTGTAAATTCCAGAATATTGCAAACACAAAACAATATTTTAATTGTGTTTAAATGTAGAGCCGCTTCAAACATAGTTTTGGGCATGAAACATACAAAATAATTCAAAAATAACAATCTTACAGTTGAATCGCAGCATTTTTATAAAATGAGTCGTATATAAATTACGAAGGTACTTACCGGTAACGGCGGCAACCACTTCAAAATATATTTATAATCGTTAAAATTGTTCACTTAAAAATTATCGTTAACATTGTACACTTAAAATACACGAAAACAATAGTTAATAGAAATACAAAATACCGTACAAAAATAGTCCATAAAATATTTTAACGAATTATTTATATTATTGACGAGTTCACACGAAAACAATTGTCAAACGAAAATGAATTTATGTAAATATTCAGTTCGGTCATGCAATAATCGCGTTAAAAGCTGAACAAACTTAACTCTACAGACGTTATACTGAGACTGACATTTCCAATAAGTACATTCTGCAACTTTCGGGGGGTTCCTGTTAATTTTTGTATTTTACAGCTGTTTGGGTCTGGGTTGCAATCATATTAGAGGCGTATGCGTACGTAAAACGTGTCAGAGAACGCCGCAAGAATTATGTCAAATGGTTTTATGGGCCTGCTATGAACCCAAGAAGAAGTTTGAATTGTTTTACTACCTTGTCGGCCGACCGCCGCGCACTGCCGAAAAGGCCATAAAACCGTTCGCATACGGCAGATGCATCGGCGCGGCTTTGTAAGTGCGAAATAATATTTTCATCTTTCAACATTTTTTTATTTCGTTATAAATTTACGTAAATGTATTGGCATTTTTTCGTACGGGACAAAAATGATTTTGTTATAAATATTAACGGGATTTCGTTATATAAATGCATTTTTGTATGAAAAATTGGTTTTAGGGACTAAATTTCGATTTTTTTTCGATATACGTCATTTTTCGCTATATCGGGTTTCGTTATATCGCGGTTCTACTGTATTCCGTTTTCGGTAAAGTGAAACACTTGCTTTTTTTCTAACTGGTTCCACTGTTGACGTCTGCAACCAAGAAGTTCAGATTTTTGTTTTGACAAATCCAGGTCACATACTAAATCATTTAATTCATTCCGAGTTATTAACTGAGGTTCCCTAGTTGTTAGTAAAAATTTTGGGTCACTACTGGTGTTCTCAGGAAGTTGTGGATCAGATTCTGATGAAGAATTAAAATCACCGGGAAACATAACGTTGTCCAAGTTTAAAGGCGCCATCGGAACCGGTAATTCCTGGCTATTAAAATATAAAAGATGGGTTTTTTGATTTCCTCAGATCTAGCCTGTGACTTCAAAAAAAATTGTACACATATGTAACAAAACTTATCTGCTGAATTTTTGTAACATCGATGTCTAGAAACAAACACTTGACTGTATTGTATACGAGACAGAAACAAACTAAACTCTAGAGAAACATAAAAGTGGACTTAAAGGTTCGTAGAATACTTTGGAAATACCTCCGCTACCTCTGGTGGTAATTCTTCCTACATTGTCTAAAGCCAGGTACAAATAATTTCAATAATCCCATGATATAAGGGACAAACAGGTACTCGAAAATGGGATGTGCTAGGCTATTTCTGGGAAAGTTTTAATGAATGAAACACAAAAAGAACATTTTCATTAATGATACAAAAATTATGTCAACCTGTGTTATCTTATTATTTCACGTTTCACATTCATTTTTAGAGTTATTCCGAAACACCGGTGACAGAAACGGTATTGCAGAAGTCTCAAAAAATGAGTGACATGCCTGACAATTAAACATGTTTAAATTTATTCTTGTTATTCTAAATTTAGTGTGATAGTTATGTATTTTATTTAATGATTATTCAATTTCCTGAGAACATTTTAAGGTAGGATCTTTACTTGTTACGAGAAATAGATCTAATATTCAGACAAATTAGTTTCAGTAGTACATATAATAAATTACATCGAGATTTTGTATTAGTATAATAAATATTGCGTTTTCAAGATAATTTCGTGGAATATATGTATGTTTTTCACCAAATTAGTGGATTTTTCATGACTTGCGATTTTTAAGTGATTGCATGATGAAATTTGCAAAATTAAAATTGGTCCCTTGAATTTCTTATTAATGGGGTTAAGCGTAATATGAATAAACTTTTTTCTGATCTCTTAAATTTCAGATTAACGCGGTTCTACTGTACGTGTATTTAATATTTGCAGATCAATGTTTGGAGCTCTGCAAGGCAAGTGCTGGCGATACAGAGGCGGTTCGTGGGCAGATCATAGTGTCTTTACTGTCCCGCGATGGGGGTTCTTGCGGACGGTCCCCCTTAGCTGTGGTGGGGCCCGCAGGTGACTTGAGGCCCCCCACACTGCCCTCGGGCTGGGAAGAGAGAACCACAAGTAGTGGGAGGTGAGGGATTACCATCAAATAAGCACTGTATGGTACATTAGTTTTTTTTTTTTCATTATTCTTTATATGGCCAGCGACCCCTCGAGTGACCGAGCATTTGGGGCATTCATTATTGGCCAATCTAAAAAATATATATTACTAATTATATACACAATGAATTGAACTTAACATGTTTGATTTGTCTAAAAGCCTTATGAGTTACTTTTGTTTATATTTCAAAAATATTCAATCTACGTGATAATGAGGGATGTTACGTGGTCTAAATTGTAATAGTTTTTACACTTTTGTAATAATGATATATTTTTTATATTAACAGAAAGTCTTTGGTCTTTAAACAGTCATATTGCTCAAATTTCTTCAGGCATGGTGTTATTTATGTGTGCAATGTTATCATAATATTTAATTCGCCTTTTTCTCTTACAGAACATATTTTGTTAACCATGTGACGCGGACTACACAGTGGAACAGGCCCACAAGACCAGCAGAAGAAACTGAGACATCTCCCGTGACCCCGAGGCACGCTCGCAGTAGCTCCCAGGGAGCCCCGGCTGCTTCTCCTTCTCCTCCTACCTCCCCTGCGTCACCGGCAGCTATTCCGGTACACAGGCGAAGTCACAGTAATACCAACCCCTCGTCAGATTCCAGTCTCTCCATTGCCTCTCCTATGATCCAACAGACAGATCTGAACATATCCCTTCCATCAGAAGTGGCTACAAACGGAACGACTACTAGTGTACCCCCTCCTATGAGCCAGAGTATTCATAAATTAAATTCTATTCAAAACTACTTGGAGAAAAAGACAGCGACCGAGATGAGAGCCAGTGACAAAACTAATAAGGATACGAACAACAGATTTTCAAATAGTCAAGTCTCCGATGATGCAACACAAATTCCGACATCGAGCGCCAGCAGTTCGACCACCATTAGTCCTACAAGTCCTAAAAATTCTCTGCATTCCGAGATTATGAATGCCGTGCCAAAAGTAGCGAATAATGCAAAGTCGCCGAGGAGTTCTTTAATTATTCAGAATGGTCACAATGCTCCGGTTCCACCTGTCGGTGCTTTGGTTCCGGCAGCGGTTGATAGGGTGCCCACTGATGACGTGTGGAAATTGAACAAAGTAAATAGCGGTCCGGTCTCTCTGCCCAGTCCGCAAAGGCCCGAAAGTTTGGTCGTCGATACGCAGATCACCGCTACTCAGCCTTCCAGGTATGTAGTTTGGTTGATAATCTCTATGATCCATGTTACATCCTTGTTGTTATGATTGATAGTTAATAATTTAAGCAGTAATTAGTAGTTTAATTTTAGAGCATTTGGCCTGCAGCATTTAATTTATTTAATTTTAGAGCATTTGTCTAACCTCTAACCCTAACCCTCCAAACTCAATAACTCTTTAACCCTGATATGTGAGGAACTATTAATATTACAACCACTAGGAAAATGTAGGAATTTATTTATTTATTAAACTAAAAAACAAAATGTTGACGTCCCTTAGGTAAATTGGTATGTGTAACACAATATTAAGTTGTAAACAATTATAGACTTTAGAAAATGTACAATATAAAAGAATTAAGATTTCGCAATGAATTGTATAAAAAATTATAAATTGTACAAAATAAATTTAAAACTATTATCTGCATTTGTTAATATATACATTCAAGGATTACATACATACTCAAATGGCTGCATGGAGGTAACAATTTTGGAATGTTGCCTTTTAGGGATGTTGAATCCTGCTATTGAATCCTGAATTAATTCCCTACAATAATATTTTCATTCAAAAATTAATTTATAAAATAAAATTTCGTTAATATGTATGACAAAATTATTTTTGTCCCGTATGAAAAAATACCGATTCATTTATGTAAATATATAATGAAAAAAATTTGTTGCAATGAAAATACTTTTTCGAAAGTGATGACGCGTCGGTCGGTCATGTATGTCAATTGTTTTATTGCCTTGACAGTGACCCGCTGCACCGTTGTAAAACTTCTCCTTGGAATCATAATAGGCCCTTGTAGAGGCATTTGGCATAATCTCTATGTCATCCAATGTTGGTTTTATTGCCAATTGTCAAAATAGGTTAGAATGATACATGTACTCTAAAAACGGATCGTATCTAGACCATCTGGAGAAAATAAAATTAAAAGAAAATCCCCGAAATCGCGATTGGCATGTCATAGGCACTCATATGCTATCATATGTCTCAACTGTGTATATATCGCCCACAGAGCTCGAGTCTGGTCCGCTACAATTCTACACATTATTATCTTCAATTTTCACTTTTTGTCTTCATTATCATTGTCAATTTATGTCACTTTTTATATTATAACTGAACATTTACATTCATTCCAATAAACGGTAATATCATATACGACATTTTCGTTGACTCTTGTTTTTGTGTGTTTGTTTACCGACATTTATGTGTACTAACATTCTGTAATTTATTCTTTAAAGTGCATTTTTGAATATTTTGTGGAATCCTAAAATGTTCTGACAATAAATTATAATTCCAAATTCGTCTCTAAAATTTAAAAAAATTGGAAGATCGAAGATACGTTTGACCGATGCAAAACTCTCAATGCTTGTAGCGGCTCTACAATTAAACACAATTAAAATGAAATATTGTTTTATATTTGCATGGCATTCTGGAATTTCCAAAAATATTATCGAATTTTAGATTATCTTATATTTTTTCATAAAATGTTTTTAATTTAATTTCTTAATTAATTTAATCCTTTTGCTTATGTTGAAATTACAAAATTAGTGGGATTATTCAGAGTTTTTTATATACATACAGAAAATCTTCCTTTGTTTGTAGATTGCCTTATTATGTTACATCTTATATTAAACTGACAATGGGTGTCTTGTTTGCGGAACTTACAATTTTTTTTTAAAGCTGCTCTACATTTTTTTTGATACGACACGGAATATATATTAGGAGATAAGTTTTTTTTATTTCGCTATATATTTTGTGGACATTTATTATTACGAATTGTAATTGTTTGGTCCCTTGGATATCGCAGTAACGAGGTTTTACTGTATAATATTTGGTGACATATTTTTATTGAATTGTGTTGTGAGAGTAGGTAAAGGAAAAAATTTAGAGTGAAAAGTGATTTGTAACATTTTTTAATAGGGTTGTTTCGTACAGGAAACAAGAAAAGAAGGGTGGTTCACCGATCTCAGTTTCACTCAACTGGCGATGATGATGATGATAATGAGTGAAAGAAATGAAACACAAAAGATGTTCAATATAAGCACACTACGGCAACAAAATGGAGAGTGCCTGGCGCAGCAGAATACTCCTGATTTTATTCAAATTCATTACAATATATAGTCATTTTGTAAGTACATATGTAAAACGGCGACATCCCGCCACTTGAGACGTTCTTCTAAGGCGTCTTTGTTTTCCTAAATCTATCCCACGGGTTTTTTGGCGCCGCGCCGATGACTACATCTTGAAATTATTAACACATGTCTTATCATATTAATTAATATGGCGCCTACTCGACAAGAAATTCCTGTGCGATACAAGGGTAGAGAGAGATTTGTAACATTTTTTTATTAATAACTTTTGAAACTTGTGTACGTGACCTTTTCCATACTGACATTTCTGGCAGCTTGCATTACATTAGCCTTTTTACTTTATCATATGTTAATGTGTTCCATTCAGTAGGCCGCCATCACTTCTTTTGACATCCCCTGCTCGCACAGAGGCCCAGCAGCGACGTTCCTCGCATCCCACTGCTGGTCCCTGGCAAGAACGACGTGGAGGCGCGGCGGGTAGAGGTGCAAGCACACCGCTTGCACATACTCCTGGCTCTCAAGATTTGCCGCCTGGATACGGTATGTATAATTTGCTCCAGCTAAATATATATTTATTATTAGCAGAAAGTAATTGACTAGTGCCGATCGCTGGGTCCTGTGGGCAGCTCTACAGTCACAAGCAGTGTATTTGGAATTGGGAAAACAATTATGTGACCATTCTTTTGTATCTTACTTCTTTCATTCTTTTTCTTTGTATTTGTATGTTATTTAGCTGATTCTTGTTCTATTTTTTTTCGTTAAACATTACATTTTTACTTTAATTTTTACCGTGTTTTGTATGTTATTTATGATATAAACGATTTTGTTTATTGTTTAGAGGTGCGCACAACACAGCAAGGCCAGGTTTATTTCTATCACATAAAATCTGGAGTATCTACATGGCACGACCCTCGCATTCCGCGGGACTTCAGTCCTGCTGCACTGGCAGCTGATGCCCTGGGCCCACTACCATCCGGCTGGGAGATGAGACAAACAGCGTCAGGAAGGGTAAAAGATCCTTGTTTTATAAGTGTAAACCATATCTAGATATTCTAGGCTTGTATGATAAGTACCTGTGTCAGGGAAGGAAACGCATTCAATTTATTTTGATTTATTTTTCAACATAGTCACCTTTCAGCATGATACACTTAGTTCAGTGATATTCCAACTTTTATGATTTGTCGAACTCAGCAAAATAGGCCTTTGTTTCTGCCATGACTTTCTCATCTGACGTGAATCGTTTTCCGTCAAGTCATTTTGGAGACAAAATTAAATCGCATGGGGCCAAATCTAGAGAATAGAATGAATGAGCCAGAAATTCGTGGTGTAATCAGTTTTGCTGTGGCGATTGTGGATGAATGAGCTGGTGCGCTGTTACGGTGAAAGATTACTTTTTCTTCACCAAATGAGACCGTTTTTTCATCGATTCAGCATCGAATTGGCTCAATAAATTAGCATAACACTGCCCCGTGATTGTCCTTCCTTTCTCCAAATAGTCGGTGAAGATGATGTTTTGCGAATCTTAGTCATGACCTTTCTGGCTGATGGAAACGTTTTCACCTTCTCTGGCGCAGATTCGTCAGGTGAAGTCCACTGTTTTGACTGTTCTTTCATTTCTAATGTGTAGTGATAGATCCATGTTTCATCAACAGTCACAAAACACCGCTGAAACTCTTTCGGATTGCGCTTAAACACGTCCAAACAGTGCTCCGAAGTTGTCATGCGATTCCATTTTTGTTTGGCTGTGAGCAAATGTGCCATCCATCTCGATAGCTTTCTCATGCTCAATCTTTTGTGTAAGATATTTTGTATACTTTCAATTGAAATATTTACAATGTCAGCAATCACCCGGTGGTCTGCTAACACAATATCGTGGATTTTATTGACCATATACTTCGTAGTCACCTCAATCAGATGGCCTGGGCGCTATTCATCAAAAACAGATATTCGGCCACCCTTGAATTCATTAAATCAATTACTGTTGGTAGTTACCGAAGGTGCATGGTTTTTATAAATGGCATGCATCTTCACTTTGATTTATTCACGTCTTCCCATTCAAAAATATAAACTAAATCACTGACAGATATTGCTCTATTTCCGTGGTTGAAAACAAACATTAACTTGCCCACTTTCAACAGCTATCAAAATAATACTACTCTATAAATCTGTCTGAATTTTGACAGGCATTGTTCAAAAGATGGCGCTAAATAGTGGTAAATAGTGGTAGATTTTGCATCAGCGGAGCCATCAGTCGTTAAACACGGGTACTTATAATACAACCCTCGTAATACATGTTATAAGTTTTGTTTTATTGCTTGATTAATAAAATTTACAAACTTTCTCCAAATGTCAAATGAATTTGTCAGTTGGAATCGTAATTAATTCTGTGGGTTTTGTATTGCATATGTGCTTTGATTCGTAATACATTGTTAGTTTGAAATTGTTCAAGTATTACATGACCGAAATCACCGATTTCATAATAAACCAACTAACTTCCTAGAATGAAAGCTTCGGTCATTTAATAATAATTCTGTCAAAGTAATTCTGCATCCTATCCTTCATAAATTAATATATTGTACGATGGAATGCAAAATTAAATTCATCAATATTTACAGTGTGCAAAATTTCTCTATAGCCGTGGCGGTCATTCAGGAATGGGGAATTCAACGTAATACTAATAATACTCTGCGCCAACTTTATACGAATTCTGTTCACCATAGTAATCCTGTTAGTTGTTTCAAAATGATGCACAGTTCCCTTATGGCAATTATGTACTGATACATGTATATATGCATATACGTATGTATTTAAAAAATTAAATACAACATTGTACAAGGATTCTATTGCGGTGATTTGTGTATTCATCATAATGTAAATTTTGAAGATTGCATCAGATTCGTTTGATTTGTTATTTAAGCTCTATTTACTTAAAAATTAGTGAACTTTTTTAAATTGATGATTTGTGATGTTGCAAAGTTGAGAAAAAGTTGTTTTTCATAAATGTGTTAATTATTTATTTTTGGTGTATTTATATCACATTTTGCATTTATTCTTTATCAGTATTTATTATTGGTTAATGCTTGCTGAATTTGGATGATTTTTTTTTTCTAAAATATAATAAATAATTATATTTGAAACGGTGACGTAATTAGTCTATATTGTAAGTTATTTTGTTAAGCTATTTTCTGATATACATGATGTAATGACAGCAAATTTACACTTCCAGGTATACTTTGTGGACCACAATAATCGTACCACGCAATTCACAGACCCCCGACTCAACTCGCAGATATTGAATACGTTGATATCCAAACAGCCGAGAACGGGGGCGAGCGGTGGCGCCATACTCACCAACGTGCTTTCAAAACCCACCGCGACATCTGCTCCCACCGCTACATCCAACATCACAAGTAGCACCACAAATGCGTTATCTGCATCGACTACAAGTTCCACATCAACTGGTTCTACTACAACTCCATCAACTACATCAATTACGTCAACTCCCGCAACTTGTTCAAGCCAAACTGCTAGAAATAATGGCAGAGTTGAACCAGAACAGAGTACAGCGCAGGCCAGGGTTGTGCCTAATATCGCAACGGCGGCAGTCAGTGTCTCTCTTGGAAATGTCACTGTTACGGAGCCCGCACACGGCGATCTCCCACCCAATCTTCAAGACAGCAGCGACCTTCTGCCGAAATACAGGAGAGATCTGGCAGCAAAGATGAAGGTGTTGAGGATAGAGCTGTTGGCAATGCAGCCACAGAGCGGTCACTGCAGATTAGAGGTAATCTTTGTTTATTATATACGTACACATGTTTTATTGTAGAAGAAATCACTACTGTACTGTACTATACTATATTATTTATTTAACCAGAATTATTATTTTTTCTGGTTTCAATATTCAACCTTACTAGAAACTGCTTCTGGATGCTTTTCTTTGATCCTTTTAGTTGACTTTACATTTTAGGGTCAGCAATTATAGATGATTTTTTTTTATAGAGCCCTTGAGGGTCCATTGGATGGGATAGGAACCATTGTAGGCGTTTGAAACTCCCTTTATCGGTTCCACGCTACAATGCTATACTAACGCGATTTTAAACTATTTTCATATAAGAGAAAAACTGAGACCAATGATTAGTTCTTAAGTCATGAATTAAAGCAAAGTTGCGTGCAAAATTAATTTAATCATCCGGTGCCCTTTAAGCGCTGTCTTTATTTATTGTAGTAACAGATACATGCAAACAATATCAGCATAATCTTTAACAAAGAGTACAAGAAAAAGCAAAAACAAATATCATGTGAACAAATTACGCAAAATAATTTCCTCCAAACAAATAATAAAATTATACAGTGGAACAAATCAACCATTTAAGAGCCTTTAGAGCATTTAGACTCTCAAAGGAAAAAGAACAGGAAGACAATTACGACTAGAATCTCACCAATCACGGCGCAGGCCAACGATTATAGATGATTGTGTGAAATTATATTGACATATGTGTTAACTCCAGATCACAAAGTTTAAAGATGATGTGGTCTGAGTGCCCCAATATTTATCCAAATACCGTGTTCTTTTGTATTGCAGAGTGTCCTTTTTTTTTGTATTTATGTTGAAATTTACAAGGAAATGTATGTGGATATGAATATGTGACAGCAGGTTATATGAAGAGCAACTACTTATGGATACTCTCATATTTAAGTTAAATTGTACAAAAGTAGAAGTTAATACTAGGTGTATTAACTGAGTTTGGAGGCGGCTGGGTTATCAATGGGTCAGTATTTAAGCGTTCTGCTTTATTCTGTCAATAGATTTAAAAATATCTTGTTTATGAGACAAGGAAACTTCTAGAAAAGTGCTAACAGTCACCATTTTATTTGTCAAATGATGAATCAAAGTTAAAGTGAAACAGCTTCTTCCTTTCTTATTTGATGGGAAAACATACTAACGGGGAACGTGTTAAGAGGCAACTTTCATTTTTCCAGTTTGAATTTTGAGATATTTTTGCATTTTGCATACCTTTTCAAGATGAGACTAATAGTTAATTCTTTTACAATATCAAATAAACATAAAAGTGCATTATTTTTTACATAAATATTGCTAGAGTGAAAGGTATCAATAGAAAAGGACAAGTATACAATTGTTGGGTTTTCTTAAATTCTTAGGTAATAAAGCTATCAGAAAATAGCCATTTCTTCAACATTCATAATACGTATGCGTTGCCATTTGAAATTATCAAGCGAAAATTAAATAATTTGTTAAAGTTCTCACTTAAGAATTGTTATGTTTATGATAAAAACCATTGTTTGTGTCGATAAACATATGATTATAAAATATTACAATTTTGCCACGATTTATAAGGAAAAAATTGACGTAAATTCATACTAATAAATAATATTGATGACTTTCGAAGCAGCTGTATTTGTGAAGAGAAAACTATTTTTGCTAATATTATATAATAATCATACTCTGGTTGTAATAAAAAAACTGTTTTTTTAAATATTTATTTATTGTTTTAATAAATTACATATATATTTAATATTAAAATATAAATGAAAATATGACAAAAGTATTATTATTCACTGTTAAATAATTAGTTGTTCATCGAGCATATTTCGAATTTCGAAATATGCTCGATGAACAACTAATTATACAGAATTTCGTTATTTTTTCTTTACACGTATTCAAAACAAAATTTGATCCACACATATTACAATTTAAACTGAATTTAGAAATAAAACTTTATGTTCTTTCACATATTCAATATTCGTTCATGTGGGATAAACATCGATTTGTGGGAGTAAATTTGATTAATTTGAGAAAAGAATTGGTGTATGACGTCGACCACTCTTTTGCCATCCAATTTAGGAAGTTCACACGAGTCCGCACATTAAATGTTCAGTTCGGGAACATCCTGAAAATAATTAATAATATTATTATTATTGTTATTTAGTTATCAGTATTTTTATGACTAAAATATTAAAATACGTGTTTATTCATTTATATGACTATAACAAATACATTTGTATCAGACAGGTCTGTCATGTATAATTCTTTTGATAAGATTATTTATATTTAAGGATATGTATTTCCAATAAAAAATAATTTATCTGCACTACATAATATATGTATATTGAACTATGTAATTTGTATTGTTAAATCAAATAGATAATTGTTATAGAAATGGTAAAAATTATCAACTTACGTTGCAATTTTTATTCCAAGAAGATAACCATTTAAAATTTTGTTGGAATATTTCGTAGAGCGTGTCAATGGATACTTTTTGACCTTAGGCATCTTGAGTCACAGGAGGTAGTAATTTTAGACCAATAATGTATTATTGACTTTTAATGAGAACCAAACTATGCGTTAGCCACTATGCGCTGGCTGCGCATGCGCTAGTCTCCATGCGCTGGCCACGCATGTGCTAGTCGCCATGCGCTGGCTACGCATGTGCACTAGCCGTGCACGTGCTGTCAGATTCTCTTTTCTATGTTCAGATTTTAAAACAAACCGATCGGTTGACGAATGTTTAATGTTGAAATATCAAAATTATAATCTGTTTTTGTATAAAAACAGCCCAAAACCATACAATTTACAAAAATAAGCGATTGGTATCAAGAATAAGTATAATATTCATTCATATTATAGTCAAAATTTGTATTAAAATGTGTTTTATAGGCAAATTTAATTAAAATTTATCGGAGCGTGGATATCAGGACGATCATCGCCATATTGAATGGCATACTAACAGTGTGAGATATAATTAATAATATCGTATTTCATAAGACTAAAAATATATTATTTAAAAAATGATATTGAGTATATTCATGTGAGTAAATATAGTATATTATTTAAAAACATGTTTTTACTAAAACAAAGTATTTTAAAAACGTCAAAAATTCATCAAATGTACTGCAAATTGAATGATTTATAACTATTCATTCTTAACATTTTGCTAATTTGGTTTCCTACATATTTGTCTCCGTAATCTTGGCTTCAAGATTATAACAAAATATATTTTGTTTATGCATTGATTTATCGTTTTGACTCAATTTTGTACAATGCCTAAAATGCATCTAATGGTCGCGGTCTTTCTTTTAATATTTGTATCGTCTTAATTATGACAAATAACATTCAGTTTATTAGTTTTATATTAATGTAAAGGTCCAATCTAAGTAATAGTTGAAAAAAAGTCAAATCTATTTAATAACTTCTAATATAAATGAATAATAAAAACGCACATTTTCGTAAAAAATGCAAAGATATGAATTATTATTGCAAGTCGCGCTTTAAGCGAGTTTCACTGTAATTATTATGCTTTCCTTTTTGCACAATTTTACTCTAAATCCTAATCTTGTACATGATTTATTAATATATTACATTATTATATGCATTTGATGGTTTCATCTTACTGCCATTATTGGTTTAGTAGTTGGAGAGTCGCCCTTTGGATATTATCAATGTGACTACAATTTCAGGTATCTCGAGAGGAGATTTTTGAGGAGTCCTACCGACTGGTGATGAAGATGCGAGCCAAGGAATTAAGAAAAAGACTGATGGTGAAGTTCCGAGGTGAGGAGGGCCTTGACTATGGCGGTGTAGCCAGGGAGTGGCTCCATCTTCTGTCTAGAGAAATGCTCAACCCACAGTATGGTCTGTTCCAGTACAGCAGTGGCAGCCACTATACACTTCAAATCAATCCAGACTCGGGTATGATTAAACATTCGTTTTAAGTGTCTCAAATTATTTCAATTGTAATTTTATTCAAATTTTTCCAACTAGGTTTCCTCACTTATTTTTCTTAATCAATCACTGCGTAATGTTTAAGAGTAATTGAATTTAAAGTTTGAATTAAATAAAATTGGAGATACGAGTTAAAAACTTCAGTGTTTAGATATTTTACAACCGCATACTATCATTTTTAGTGAGTCTATAGGTTCAAAACTGATTCTCTAATGATTTGTTATATATGCAGCAAGACCTCGGTTTTATACTTCTCTGGGGAATAGCAAATAATGGTGTAAAACTGAGGAAATTAAAAATGTATGGAAAAATTAACGCACCGCGAGGCGCTTGCGTCTTTCTTCTCTACTTATATGACTTTTTAATATTGTGTAAAGTCGAACACGAGATGTTAAGCTCCTTTGCTAGGTTAATACGACGATGCGACGATTACCGGTCAGCGTGTTGAATATATTTTATTCCTTCAAATTAACGTAAATTTTGGCTAAGTAATTCGTCATACTGAAATTTCTATTTGTTACTTTGGAATTTCGTTTAATAAATTTAAAATGAAAATTTGTCCAGTCCGTTAAAAAACTTTGTTATTTTGAAAATTTTGTTACTTTGGTATTCGTTATAATGGGATTTGACTAATTTGATTTGATTTTAAAAACTTTTCAGGTGTGAATCCTGAACATTTATCTTACTTCCACTTTGCGGGCCGAGTTCTGGGTATTGCCACCTTCCACGGGCACCATTTGGAGGGTGGCTTCACTACGCCCTTCTACCGTCAGCTGTTGGGCAAGCCTGTCACCCTTGGGGACATCGAAGGGGTAGATCCCGAGTTGCACAGGAGTCTCACGTGGATGCTGTATGTTCTTTCACATTATTGGGGATGCGTGATACTATTTCACAATTGGTCAAGTGAATAATACATAATCACATCCATTATTATTTTCAGGGAAAATAAAATAGCTGGCGTGATAGACACAAGTTTCCAAGTGGAATTCAACACTTTTGGTGTGCTTAAAGTGCATGAGCTGAAACCCGGAGGAGGTGCTATTCCTGTTACGGAGGACAATAAACGGGAGTATGTCCGGCTGTATGTTAACTACAGGTTTATGCGGGGCATCGAACAACAGTTCTTGGCTCTACAAAAAGGTTTGTTATATACTTTCCTCTCTTGGCATAATTCCTTTTCTAATTTTGATAATTTTTTTGTTTATTTAGAAATTTTTTACAATTTTTATAGTATGAATATTGAGTATTACATTGTTAAAGTTAGGTTTTTTTAAATTGTTCACCTCTTCAAAAAAGAGACTATCTCTTGTGCTTGGAGAGAAAGTTACACTGCAATAATTTATATAAAGGTTATACATTTATAATCTATTATCTGGTTAAAGAATATCTAATTTAGTAGGTACATATATAAATTAGTTATAAAAACAGACATTTTTGTAAAAAATGCAAAAATATTTATTTAATTTATTAGTAACTATATAATACTATGTAAAAATCTGTTTGGACTGTGCCCGTCTCACTAAAGAAATTCTGTTTTCGAGACAGGCATTAGTAGTGAAATTCTTTCCTACGTGAAATTAAAATGTTATTCAATATTATATGCTCTAAAAATATTTATGTAATAACTAGCTTATAATAAAATAGAATACAATATGTTAATGATATAAAAATATTATAAATTTCGGGGTACATGTGTACCTTTAAAGTATTTCTTGATAGCATTGATTATTTCTTTATTATCGTTAATCTTTCTGATGTTTTCAGGTAAGCTGTTAATTTTTTTTCCTATGTGCGTGTAGTGGTGTGTAAATGCATTTTTGAGCATAAAAATACAAATTTATACCTAGTACGATTTTCGGTGATGAAATGATATTTTTCTTTTTCTTTTAGTATTTGAATACAGTAAAACCTCGTTATTGCGAAATCCAAGGGACCAAAAAATTAAATTTTGTAATAATGAAATCCCACATATAGCGAAATAATATATATTTTTTCCTAATATATGAATATTCCATGCACGCTGTAGAAATAAATGTAGCACTGTTTCAAAAAAGTTTGTAAGTTCCGTAAACAAGACACTCATTGTCAGTTTAATATGGGATATAACATGATAAAGCATTCTGCAAACAATGCAGGATTTTCTGTATAAATAAAACTCTGAATAATCTATTTAGTTCTGTTTCAACAGATAAGCAGATAAGAAATTAAATTAAAAACATTTAAGATAACCTAAAATTTGGCGATATTTTTGGAAATTCTAAAATGTCATACAAGTATAAAACAACATTTAATTTTAACTGTGTTTAATTGTAGAGTCACTACAAGCATTGAGAGTTTCGTATCGTTCAATCATCTTCATATTTCTTTAAATCGTAGAGAGACGAATTCGGAATCATAGTTTTTCGTTGAGGGTTAAAATTTTGCAGGAATTATCACGACCTGAAGCCATTTTAGGGTTCCACAAAATATTAAAAAATGTACTTTAAAGAATAAATTACGGAATATTAGTAAATATAAATGTTGGTAAACAAACACACGAAAACAATTGTCAAATAAACACATTAACGAAAATATCATGCAATATTACCGTTCATTGGAATCGATGTAAATGTTTAGTTACAATGTATAAAACATAAGTTCACAATGATAATGAAGATATAAGATAATAATGCGCATAATTAGAGGCTAGGCATCTCGAGCATTGCGGGCGATACCATACACAAAGCTGCTCTAAAGTGTGACGTGCCGATCGCGATTTTGGGGGTTTTTATTTTCTCCGACTGGTGTAGGTAAGACCCATTTTTAAAGGCGCGAACACTTGTACGCTTCAGAGCGTGGGAAGGGTGCCATTCTAACCTATTTTGACAATGGGCAATAAATCCAACCTTGGACAAGTGGAGATTATGCCAAATAGCTTTATAAGGGCCTATTATGATCCCAAGGAGAAGTTTTACAAGAGCACAGCGGATCGCCCGCGCCGGCCGGCCTGCTGCGCCAAAGCAGTAAAACAATTGACAAACATGATCGTAAACGGCTGAAATATATTTTGAAATATTTTCACTGTAAAAATTTTTTTTTTCATTATTTATTTATGTAAATGATCGGTATTTTTTCGTACGGTACAAAAATAATACATGTTAACGAAATTTCGTTATATAAATTCATTTTTTAGTAAAAATTAATTGTGGGCATTAATTTTGAAAAAAATTTCGATATAAGGCATTTTTCAGTAAAGTGGGGTTCGTTTTAACGAGGTTTTACTTTAATAGAATTTTTTTAAGTAGATCACAAATGTTGATACTTTAAATTCTTGGAAAAGTAATTTTGCCAGATAATCTTTTGGTTTTTTTAGTATTACTTTTATGATAAGTTTTTGTACATTTTTTAATGGAATCAGGCTAGTATTATAAGCTGGTCCCCAATTAATGATGGCGTATTGTAATATGGATTGAATAAATGCGTAGTATAACTAAGTAAAAAAATTTTATAGATAAAAATGTTCTGTTTCTTAAAAATATGTATATTAATTATCTAATCTTTTTAACAACTTGACAAATCTGATCTTAGATTTTTATTGATGATTTCTCCGAGATATCTGATTTTATTTGTTATTTTTAAAATTGAGCATTTAGAGATAATAATTTTGATTGTGAGTTGTATTTTGTGTGGAGTATTTATGAATTATGATGTCAAATTTTTTCGGAAAATCATTTGATTTTATTGTAAACGGGGTAACGAAGGGTTTTTCACTATTTAATGATAGTAAATTATTATTCTAGTAATGTTTCCCTTTATACAAAAACTTTAATTATTATTACCTAGAAATTCTGAATGATTTGGTATTTTTACAGGTTTCTCCGAGTTAGTCCCTCCTCAATTTCTCCGACCCTTTGACGAGAGAGAACTAGAGTTGATAATCGGCGGAATATCCTCAATAGACGTGGCTGACTGGAAACAACACACTAGATTAAAGCATTGCACACCTGAAACTCCTGTGGTGCAGTGGTTCTGGCAGGTTAGTCGGTGTATCCTCACCAACATTACTGTTGATATTAAAATATGAAGTTTCTGTATAAGAGTATGCATGTAAGAGCTGTTCAAGCAGGATGTAAATATAATCAGGAACTATTTTTGAAAAGTATGTGAAGTTCTTTTGGGTCCTAGTTTTCTAAAATCCAGTAGAACCACGTTTTTATTTTAAGTTTCATACAAATCTGTTATTCAAAATATTATGAAATTTCCCATTATATACTCGAAAATAATATTCACTAAGGAAATGTTAAACTGTCAGATCACAATTTTATATTGTTTTTCAATTGCATCCTCTATTTCCATTATTGGATAATACCTTGTGTTGATTAAGAATTTTAAAAAAATATGTATACCAAATTGTGACACTGTTACGAGAAATTTAACTCCTTGTCCGCCCACGTCGCAAGTTTCCGACAGAGAAAGAGATGGTAGGAGAACTATCAGAATTTAAGTTGGCTATTGTGAGTATAGTGGACAACCACGTGACAATCCACGGCGTTTATTTCTCACGGAAAATAACTATTAAATAATGCATGATATCACCGGCGCCGCGGATCGGATGTTTAAACAAATTATTATTTTCAGTAGTGATATAGCGACGTTAAAGTGCTGATATTTTTAGTTATCGAATTTTCAAAAACTTTTTTGATTTTATTTTTACTTTACAAAATGACGGAGAGTGACTTACTCCCGTTAGTGGAGACTGCTGACTTTTTAGACATTCCCGATATGCTCGTTACTATTGCAGAATCCGATGATGAGAAGGACGCAATTAGTTGGAAAGTATCTGGAACATTCCAATTTGAGTAAATTGTCAGCTAGGTTTTGATGTACATTTACAATATTTCTTGTTTTTGTTGCCAAGCAATTCAAGTGAATAAGATATTATTTTTTAGTTATTAATTGAAATTAATATACAAGTGTTTTACTATAAATACAGTGAGTGCGCCGTTAGGCAACATTGGCCATTACTGCGGCCGGCGGCATCATTTTACATGTGTTGCTAGTACTATATGAGTACGATATGTAGTGTGTACGTAGTTGTCAAGTGCTAATATATTTTTATTTTAAGTTTCACATTAAACACAATAACATTAATTAAATCTGACGTGTCATCCTTCCAAAAATAAATATAAAATAAATAATAATGTTCCAAGTGTTATGACCTGACAAAACTATCAACTTTTATTTTTTCCTTTTTTTCATCTCAAAACCGTACGAAATCGCAGTCCATGGACGGTTATGGTGAAATAGTAACCATGTATTTTTATTTTTTAGTTACATCAACGTTTTTTCATGGTTTTTTCGTAAAAATAAAATTCAAAAATGGTAGCCTGTGAACTTTGAATTTTAAGAATTTTGACCCCAATATGACTGTGTGATTTTTTAGGCAGCTAACAGGTTAAAACATTCAAGAAGTTCTAAAATATACGCCAATATAACTGGGGAAACTGTAGATAAACGGAAAGCAATAGATAAAAATGGGATTAACATGACCTGGAGTGATTACATTCACATACGGTCAAAGAGTGATATTCTTCATTTGTGACCGTGTGCATCTTGTCACTTTGGTATTACCCGTTTCCCAAAAATTGATGAACATATGCGAGAATCGGTCATTGTTCGTAAAGAAATAATAAATTTAATTTTACACTTCGATCGCTTCTTAGAATTTTTGTAATATACAGTGTGAAAATATATTGTTTTATTACACAAAGGGTTCTGAATTATTTTCAATTCAGAAATTATAATTTGGGCAGGGAAATATTTGAATAATTTCGCATTCATTAATAAGATTGTTTGCCCTTGTTTATTATTTCATTGTTATTGACCAACTTTATTGTTATGAAATTTTTTTTTTTTTTGTTAAATGTAATGTAGTTACTGTAATAAATGACTATTTATTTATAATGATTATATTTATTCAACTCATAAATGCTTAATAAAAATTGAATGTTTGATTACTTTAATTTACACTTTCCCATATTTTTAATTTGACCACAATCTGTAGAAAGAAATGTGCAAAATCAGGATTTCAGTGATATAAACTTAATTTTTTTTTACAGACTGTTGAGAGTTACTCGGTAGAGATGCGAGCGCGACTCTTGCAATTTGTGACTGGCTCTAGCCGTGTGCCCCTTCAAGGTTTCCGTGCCCTCCAGGGTTCCACGGGAGCGGCCGGGCCACGATTGTTCACTATCCATTGCGTGGAAGCCCCTCCGAACAGCCTCCCTAAAGCGCACACTTGCTTCAACAGGATAGATATGCCGCCATACGCCACCTACAGGATTCTTTATGATAAACTGACGCAGGCGGTCGAAGAGACTTGTGGATTTGCCGTGGAATGAAAATTTTTGTTATTAGTGATTTCATTTTGTAAAGTTTGAGCTAATGAATCAAATTATTGGAGAATTGTTGCAGTTATGAAAATTTACATTGTTGCGTTTTGGTGATTTTTTCCAAATTTAGTATTTTAGTCAATTGTTATGTATGTATGTCTCATTTTGATTGAAATTCAATTTATATTCATCTGCATAATTTTTCTCATCTTACAATCTATTTTTTCTATTTAGTATTTGATGATCAATTTAATATATTAAAAATGAAATAAGGCTTCAACATTGATTTATCGATTTTTGCGTGACTGATTTTATCGCCACAAGAGAATATTGTATCTAAATAGATCTCAGCTTCACATGACACTGACAATGATGCATCATTGTTTGGCTTTCGAGGAGTTTAATTTTCAATGATTTGATCAGGGCACCCTTCTAATACAAATACTGTCATAGTTTGACAAATTTTCCTTTTCATTTATATATTTTTTTGTAGAGAAAATATTATATTCTTATATGACACTCGCTAGCTATTAATGTGTATTCCAAATAAGTTGTATATTATTGAATTATATTCTGTATTTATTGGAACCTTTTTTTAAGTATAATGAATATATTTTTTTACGCACGCTCTTTAATAATTTGCAAATCCCAAATTGCCTTGGTGGTGATGTGGGTGCAAAATGTTATCAAGTTACTGTGTTCCGTGTATGTAGGTACCTGTTTAAGCGACAGATTGTCTGTTAATTATTGTTCTATAATATATTTCATGTGTACATATAATTCTTATTTTATATAGACATAAGGTGAGTGATAACCGGTATGCCTTGTATTATAATTTTTGTTCGAGTGATGCTTAAATACTTCTTGCTTAAACATTGGTTTATTTATATTATTGTTTGCACATTTTATCTCCTTTTTTTCAACTTCAGTTTTTTCTCAAATTTTGCAAATTTAACTTTGCAATTTATTTAAAGCACACCGACTTTTTATTTATTTTGCACAGTTTTTTTTATAAATAATCATCTAGATTTACAATGTATTCTACCCATAGATTAAGGTAAATTAAAAATCAATATTTTCTGTGCCTTTTATCTAAATATTATATAATATTAAGAGTTAATATCAATTATTCAGTAAAAACTTCATTTAGTTTTTTTTTTTCAAATATTCTGTACAAAAATACTTTGTTATGCTATATTTTTTAAAAGTTATTTAACTTCTCAGTTAGCATTTTCAAAATGAAAATCTCTAATATGTAAATATACTTAATATGAAACCTTCCTGTCCAGTCTAATTTCACAATTTTTATTTATATCACAATTTTTTATTGAGAATTTGGTACTCGAGTTTGTACAAGTGCAGACAATGGATTAATTGACAGTCCTTAATAATGACAATATTATTTTCATCTTTTAGTGTAGTATAAAAAAATAGTTCTGAATATATTAATAGTAAAACAAAATCTTTATAATCTTAATATGTACAATAATGACTGTCAATTAATTCTGAAAAGCTGACTGAATAGTTTGATTTCAAACTTAACGATTTTACCCATAAAATATTGAGAATAATTTTATTTTCACGTTGATACGAGACTTTCTTGGAAAAGTGCAATAGGATTGTTCATATTTCTTAAACTTTGGGGAGATTATTCATATTTTTAAAAGTCCAGTGGGATTGTCTCTCTCTCTCTCTCTGTTAGTTAGGTGTCATATTACAAATATTGAATGTAAAATGTATGGAAACTACTGTCACTGCCATTTTTCACTAATGTTCGTTATTTTTTAAAAACATACGAGTACATACAGATGGAAAATTTCTAACTTTTGCTTAAATTCTGCCAGAAGAGACATAATATATTATAAAAATAATATTGCAATAAATAGAATAAATTTATATAGAAAAAAAATAATTTAAAAAGTGTAGCACAAATATTTTCTAGTTATTAAAGTCAATGATATTATAAAATAAATTTACTTCACTACTAGAATTAGTATAATATGCATTTTGATATATTTTTAATAATAATACATAATATATCATTTTCACAATGTACATATTTAAAGATTATATATACATAATATATTTAAGAATACATTAGGAAATGTTATTGTTGATCATTATTTTCCTCATTTTCACTACTTCATAAAAACACAAATCCAAATATCAATTATTGTTTTAAAAAAAAGAAAAACAGATTAAAAAAAATATTATTTTCATTACCATATCGGTAAATATTTTTAGAACTTTAATATTTTCTTAGAGCTTATTTGTACAACCTCGTGTTCAGTACTGATGATGTGGGTTTTTCTGGAAACATTCAATTCTTGTGAATTGTTCCTTTTATTAGTATTATTAAGTTTCTCTACAAACATAACTATTGTGCTGCATGATAATTTTTAATCTGGAAAATCATTTTACTATGTGTCGACGACGGACAATCAATAAAAAAATGTTGTGTGTATTTGAAATGTTAAATTATTCATTGAATTATAACATTTATTTTCTTATGATATTTCCGAATCTAATTTTAATATAAAATTAATATTTGTTGTCAACTTTAATATAATTACAGTGTGACGGTATATAAGCGTCCGATAACTGGGAATTAGTACAGCATCTTCTGTGCGTATTAGTGTGCTAACGACTGATGCGAGAGTTTCCTATTTTTTTAAACTTTATTATTAATAAGCTCTCTGAATACATAAAAATTTTTAATATTGAACTGGAATTTTAAAATTGCACATGATCAAATTACCAGATTAATTTTGTTTCAATGAATGCTTTATTTAAAAAATATATATATACCATGTAATTTGTTAGCATAAATAAATGTGAAATTCAATCAACTTGTTCAGAAGTCACATCAAATAAATTTATTAATTGAAGGAAACATTAATACTGTGCTTTCATTTTTTAATGTTTTTTGATGCACAATTTTTATAAGTTAAATGTTTAGATAAACGTTCAATGTTACGGTTAAATTAAGCTCGCTGCCAAAATGTTTTTAAAATGAAAGAGGTGAGCATCCTTATAGGACACAAATGTTTTTGATCTAGCTAGGACTAAAATGATTAGTTATCTTGCTGTTAAGGCGTACGGGCAACTCAATGACAAATGACATGAGCATTATCGGCGATAATCAGCCCTGTCCAATTTGGAAATTGTCAAAATAAAGTATTATATAAAATATACTTGTTTTTCAAATGCTTTTCATTAGTAAACTTAAATGTGTTTTAAAACTTCTAGAGATCTTAGCATACCTAATATGTAGTATGATTTATTTAAAGTTATAAAAAAATTAATGCGAGGAATCTCTATTGTTACTTAAATTGAAAAATGAATTATTATTTTTTTACATTTTGTATTACTGAAGTGATTTATCAATTGAAAATAGTCGAGACATTCAATATTAAACGATCATTAGAATGATCTTTAGATAGATCCATCCGACAGTTTGGAATGTAATATTTGTGTGTGTTATAGGGTTCCTTAGTTATTCAGGTAGCAAGATTTATTGCAAATTATTTTTTGGAGATGTCAAAAGTATATTGTTGTCCAGATAATTTGTAGAAATCTCTTTTTGTGTTCTGTCAGCTCGACTTTAATTTTGTGTTTGTACTATTTTATCAGGTTAACCAAGCGAGATTGGTTGAATAATGTATGCTCTGACCGGAAAGTTTAAGACCAAATTGTAATATAATGAATTCACAAGTGTAAATTGAACAAACAAAATTTATTTCATATTTTTTATTTATTAGCTTTGTTTAATTAACCACTTAATTGAGTTCAAATACATTTACCAGTTTCGAAAAATACCATTTTCTTCTTCAGGATTCATAACTAACTAAAAACATATATTATTGTTTCTTTATCAGAATCTATTTTTTAAAAAAACAACAATTATTTAAAAAATAAATTTAGTACCTAACTCAAATTATTACTTAATACAAATTTAGTCAAATAATTTTTAGGAAAAATTTTTAGAATGGGACTCGTAGTTAAATTTAGTTGGTTGTTTATAATTTTTTGATTAGTTTTACATGCTTTATTTATCTCCCAACGATTCCAAATTATTTAATTTGTGACCAACACCGTTTATATGCAAAATTGACAACCCCAATTTTTTATCAAAACCATGACCATTTTCTATCAAATGATTAGAAAATTCTGAAAACTCACTATTGTTCAAACATTTCAAATGCTCAATACGAGTTCCATTCTAAAATTTTTCCTAAAAATTATTTGACTAAATTTGTATTAAGTAACAATTTGAGTTAGGTACTAAATTTATTTTTTAAATAATTGTTTTTTTAAAAATAGATTCTGGTAAAGAAACAATAATATATGTTTTTAGTTAGATATGACATCCTGAAGAAGAAAATGGTATTTTTCGAAACCGGTAG
The DNA here is from genome assembly GCA_022840565.1 of Eubasilissa regina. Classification (NCBI taxonomy): domain Eukaryota; kingdom Metazoa; phylum Arthropoda; class Insecta; order Trichoptera; family Phryganeidae; genus Eubasilissa; species Eubasilissa regina. The sequence continues at coordinate 19,759,056 of JAINEB010000013.1, forward strand.
ATGTATTTAAACTCAATTAAGTGGTTAATAAAACAAAGATAATAAATAAAAAATATGAATTTTAACCACAAAGTTAATATTGCTAATTTTAAAAGTAAAATTTATTTCACACGGGATCTCGCTTTTATCGCGTAAAGTCAGTGGGAAAATACATTCCTTGGATTTAGTCTCTGTTATAAGCGTTTCTGTATCCAACCCAACATTACGAAACTATATTCCGTTTTCAGTAAATAATTACAACACCAATTTGGGCTCCTTTTCTACAATACCATGAATGATGCGGTGCTACAACCAATTGATCCAGATAAATACGCAGATAGATATGATCTCAAAACCAAAAACTCTAGATGCCGACACCTGTATAATTAGCATTTTTTTTTTTTTTTTTAATATTTTAAATGTTTAAACAAAATTAATCCTCTAATATCAATCAAAAGGGGCCATCGGACCTGTAAAAAAATAAATGTAAAAATGTTGTGATGCATTTGTCTTACTTACTATTTAAGGATCAAGCAAAACTGAAATAAATATTGGTAAGGATTTGAATATTTTAAAAACAGCAGTGTATAAAATAGTTACAAGGAGACCGGAGGTCGGTGAAAACTTGACAGTTATAACTTAATTTAACAAATGATATGAAAACCATTAAAACTTCTCTGACAACCATTTAATAAAAGGAAATTAATACAGGGGTGTTGTTATAAAGAGTTTTCTAAGTTCACAAAGCAAAAGTATTGGAATGGGTTCCGAATCGCAGCTAAAATCTGCAGATTGTTGTAGAATAATTAACCCAACGATCGTTAACAAAAAGGGAATATCATTGAAAAATTTCACTATTTTTCTTCAGAAAAAATATTGCTCACTTTTTTAATGTGAACTGTTAAGCATGGTGGGGGTAAAATTATATTCTGGGGCTGCTTCTCGACTTCTGTGGTTAGAGATTTGTTCTGAATGTGCAGTAATCGCATCTAAATAAAAAAATATACAAAAATGTTTTAGAAGATATTTTTTCATTTGGTTGTTGTTATTGGCTATGGAGTCATAATGTGGCAAGTCAATGACTTTTGTTAGTGAATGGGTTGTAATAGTATGTGTGGACACTAAGGCACCAAAATCAGGACTAATAAATGTAAAAAGGGACTGAAATGTCACGTTTTATTATCACTTATATAAACGCCGTAACTTACCCAACAACTTAATATCATTATTTTCGAAAATATCTTCTTACACTTTTGTATGTATGGTCTTAAAGATTTCAACTAGAGTGTATGTAATTTGGATAAAATTGTTATGTCAACTCTTATTTAAGATGATTCTCTCAGAGCTTGAATCTAGAAAATTAAAGATTTTTTGGATTTTACATATATTTTAAAAATACGTTGACTGAACATAATTTGATTATTGAATAATGTTGCGTCTACTGCCAGTAACAGTCTATTCTATTTAATTGCTTTATTCCCGGAAATGATTATTCATTTCTTTCATTGCAATTAGAATTGTTCTATAATTTTTACAATTCCATCATTACATTAATAGAGATATAATAACATAATATTTTGTGAATTTTTATATACTTCAATATTAATAATTGAAACATCTTAGGTCTGGAATAAATGTACAATCAGTTTTGGTTTTATTTAAACATGTAAGATTATACGTATCATGTCACATTTCTAATATATTGTATATACATATATTAGTTTTAAACTTGTTCTAGGCCTCGGTTGGTAAATGGCAGGGAAGTATCATACCCAGTGAGAAGCTGAAATCTATACCATATCACAAAGTTAATTCTACCCTTGTATTGAATTATTTATTTAGTGAAGTTCTTTGAAATACAGGTATCTCTCACTATAGCACACTACGCTACAATTGTTTTGGTAAATTACTAAATTTTCACCTTTATATTTTCTTATAATAATCCCAAAAAAATTTCGGAAATATTTTTTTCATCAGCAATTTAATACTAATGCAAACAGCGTAATGCTGATTGCATATTTGACAGTAATATGCCGTCCGCCAATTGAAAAATAACAATATAGGTTGATCTTATGATTTTTACCCTCCATTGAAATCTTTATTCTACATTTAATGAGATTTTCTTTACGGGCTCGAATTAAAACCACAATGAATTAAAAAAAAAAATTGAATTTTTATAAGAAATATTGGTTTTACATAAAGTTGAGATTATTGCTCAAATTAGTAAAACCAATTAGTGAGGGATACTTGTAAACATGTAAAAATATCACTGTTTAATCTTGAACTTATTGTAATCATGTATTTGTATTGTAATTTATTTATAACAAAATTATCTGTTAAATATGTTCTTAAGTTTTCAAGGCCGAACAGATTTTTTTATGCATAATTTTCCAGGTCATACAACTCAATATACTCTACACAGAAATAAATGATTTGAATCAATGCACAAATAAATTTGGATTGTCTGTTATCTGTTAATCATTATTTTATTATTTTTGAATTTGCGTAAATTTCATACTAAAATTTGCATTCAAGAATCATTTCATATTATTAATGTTTGAAAAGAGGGCAGAAAGACCAACAGATTTGTTTTTCACAGAATTTCCATTAAATTCAAATACCCCCATTTCCAGCTTATGGCTGTAATGAATACTACTAATTTGTTTACTCTTATGAAACATTTCTTTCCGATAAAAAAAAACATGAATTTGGTTCTGAACAAAATTTACCACCGAATTGTGTGAAATTGTTGAATTTTGCCGCTGGATACCTCAATGTCTATTTGTTTAATCATTATTTTTAAATTTAAAAGTGCTTATGAAATTATAACAAATTCTTAATTAACAAGTCTCACAATTTTCCAAAGACATCAGATTAAGCTGTTTACAGACTTACATGTTTCAAATGCCATAATGTAACAGTATAATTAAAAAATCAGTGTATGTTAAATGGATTCAAGAACACGGTGCATACTGATCAGTACATTATGCTACTGTTGATGTTTGTCACGACCACCACCGCTGCGAATCATTCTCATTAAAAAAGTAAAACCGGAGTGGTTAAATACAAAATTATTTTAGTATAAGTGGCACATTGTATTAACTTTTACAAAATCAGTTGTAGTCTATGGAGATCTCAATAATTGCCATAATCACAGTGTAACTGAGGTGGTCCAGCGCATATATGTACTTCATGTTAAGTTACACTACCACGAAGGGTGTACAGAAGTATCAGTATTGTGTCAATACGTTACGACATTGGATGTTTTACATTGGCATAATGATCAGATAGTCAGCCACACTGATGTTCAGTGTATTCTGTGAAGTGGAATTCTCAAATTATTACTGTTATTTTATCAGTTATCTCTGTTGAGAAGCATTTTATCAGTTATCTCTGTTGAGAAGCTTGTCAGTAGATTGTTATAGTTGTGCATTTTTTGTTTAAAATAATTCCCGTGGTTCCCTGGGTTGTGACACTTGAAAAATGATTAATTAATGGCTACTTGTGAAATGATGTTGTATCTGGGATGCTCTGAAGTAACAGTATGTCCCATTTAATGAGAAAATTTGAAATAACTCAACTTCTATACCTGCTGTGTATCTAGTTAGCCTTCCATAGGTTTCTAGGAGGTTGGTCAATGAGACAGATAATTCCTCTTTTCATGGCAATTACCATATCCATTAATGATATGTACACACAAACAGTAAATGTTGCTTTTTTCATTTAAATTCTATGTTCTCATAGAAAAACACCAAGTGACTGGGGAATTCAATAATTTAGAAAAAAAAAAAGTTTTCCTTCTGTAACATTCCAGCGTGCATTTTTTGTTACATAAAAATATATTGGAATAGAATTGGTAAAAGAAACTATCTAATATATTGAATACCCAATTTTCTTTATTTTATTTTTTGTTATGATGCAGATAATTTATTTTTGAATTTTAATAACTGCAATTGAGGGCGAGCGGCAAAATCATTGAATGAATAATTGTACTCGAGAAATAATTACAATTGTTGATTACTCAACTTTTTAAAGCCTATATATTTATTTAAAAATATGTAGTAATTGATATTTTTGTTTTGTTTTTGTGTTAGGGGATTGTTTATAAGAGGTCCCCCCAATACACAATAATATTGTATTATTATCCTTAGAGTAAATGTTTATTTTGTGATTATTATTATACCTATATCAATTGTATAGTATGCATGATGTGATATTTATCTAATGTTTTAAAAGACATGGAATTGACTGTAGATGGGAGAAAATACTCTATCGCTAACATGTTTGTAATAAATTATTCTATATAGTTACTGTTTATAATAGTGGTCGCCTCGCAAATTGTACTCTCTTTCAAATAATTTTTAATTATTGTTTTTTAAGGTTTGTTTATATTGCAAAAATATATGTTGTGTAAACCTATTCCAAAAACATATGCAGAAGTAAATACACCTGATGGCGATCACTAGTTTATGGTATTATGAAATTTAGTTTGAATAAATTAAAAACAAAATATAAACTATTTGTATTAATTTTCCCACTGTTGAAATTAAAATTATTTAGTAGACTCTTTGTCAGATTTCCAGGTCATCTAGCAAACTATTATCAGACCTCCGCTTCGTTTAGCAGATTTCCATATCATTTAGCAGACTACTATCAGATTTCCATAACATATAGTAGACTATTATCAGACTTCCATATCACTTAGCAGACAATTTTCATATTTTTACATCATAATTTAATTTGATATAATAGTTTAAAATACCGAAAGAATTACGCCATATTGACATTTTTTTCCTTATCTTTTTTTTTTGAACTTATTCTAAATATGAATTAATCCCACGCCAGTTATTTACCAACCGTTAGCACATCTTGCGTGACCCTGTCCGCTGCCCACCAGACACCGGGCGCTACAGAAGGATGTTCAAGGATAATGCATTCTAACTTATCACGCTTATTAAAACCACAGATGGCAGTCCATTATTGAAAAACTGTTAGCTTGTGAGATGCATACTGATGTATTCAATTTCCCTAAACATATTTATAGGACCGTTTTAGCAAATTCCTTTAGCTCGGGCAAAATTTAAATTTGGAGCTCCAAAGAAAATAATTGTTAATATTAAATCATACTTATATTTGCAACTTTGGACATGTGGACATTATGGTTAAATTTTTGTTGATTTTTTTTTCCTAGTATTACAACGATGTGATGAAAAGTTTAACATGTATTATATGAGAAAATAAAACACTTGTTTTTTGATTCTACTCATTTAATTCACTTGAGATGCGTTTCGTCTTATAATCTAACAATCTGTATTTATATCTATAATGAAGGACAGCTATATAATTTTATTTGCATGAGATGAAAAGAGACAACATTATTCATTGGAATTCTGAGGATTTCCATACATATTTGAATGCTTCTAATTATTCTAAGTAACTATTCTGTTCAAACACTAATGGTATTTTAATGACATAGGTAATATGTAGAAGAGGACAGCTATATAATTTTACAACAAAAGAAGACAATACGCAAGAGATACATTTTTGGTATTCTGAAATTTAAATAATGTTTGCATGATTCTAGATAATAGTTATGTTTGACAGAATGTCATTTAAAAATTAATGCAGCAATGTCAAATTGGTGATGTCGTTCCACATCTTGGTAGATCTATAACAGAAAAAAATTTCAGCAGATTCAAATCCTCGAATTGTCTATTATTTATGATAGTAAGAAATGAAATGAAATAAAAAAAGTTTTTATTTATTTAAAATATTGTTTTTGAAAATTTGAATTAGGGGAGATCTATAAGTATTAACTTGTTCATTCATTATATTATTATTATTATCTATTCCATGTTTGATAATCTGTTCAAGTAAATTTAATATGAAACCTTTAGTTTCAAAGCACAATGGAATTGATGCAGATTGGTCGTTTATTTTGTGATTATTATCTAAAAGATGATTCGCAAATTGAGAATCATTTTCTTTTTTGGCATGATTTTTTATTATTTCTACCTGTTTGTCCTATAAGGTCAATTTAAAAAAATGCAAATGATAACATTCCAAAAAATGAAATGCAAAGGATCAGATTCCAAAATTAAAAAGTGCATAGTGTAGTGATTAGAGTTTTTCTGTGATTTTGTATACATAGGATAAATGTGGTGGATTTTAAAAATTATTAGTCTATATTAGTGCTGAAAAGAGTATCGATACCAGATACATTGTGGGGTGTGGACTTTTTGGGCCGTATCTAACAAGTAGTAACCTTTTAAATTTGTTTTCACAGTAGTTCCTAATTAGTTACCTATCTTTCTCCCCCCCCACCCTCTTTCTTATATTCTCCCACCACTTATAGTTACAGTGTTGTTTATGTCTATACTTGCAATTTTAATTTTAGTAGTATATATATAATATTTCCTGAAGAGGGACAATTGGTCCCGAAACATGTTGAATAATAATCAATAAACAGTGGTATAAATAAACAAAGCGTGTTTTTATTATTAAAAAAAAACTTGGTCGAAATTTTTTAAATCAATTTACTGAACTTATTATCATAATATATGAAGGGATAATGCGATAATATAAAAGGGTGGAAAAATAATTTATTAGTCGTTTTTCGATAAAAATAAATGGCGGCGCGCAGCTGAGTCTTGGACCCTGGCACTGTCTTGGGTATTTTCGTTTCCTATTGTAATTAACTAAAGTTCCTACTTACACGCGAATTTTTGCGTCGTTGTGTTTCAAAATATGCCAAAACATTTATGCGAATGGAGGTTTCTCGCGTGCCAACTGTGTTTAAACGCGCATAACAATAGATCATTGTTTTTACAGGTGTAGGTACCATTTGTAACTGTAAAATAAGTACAGAATTATTTTATCGTGTCTATGATTAGTCTACCCTGTCATTTCCACAAGAATATTTTACTTGTCGATATTTCAATTTGTTTGTGCTTATCTTATAAGCCATGTGAAAAAACGAGAGGTTGTATTTGAAAAACAGAAAATTCATAGATAATTACTTCGGGGAGTTGAGCTATATGTACTTACACAGAGGAAGAGGCACGATAGCCGTATATCCAGCAACTATAGGTATGTAAATAAGTCCTCTACATGAGAACATTCAACAATACGAATTTTCGTATCCAATTATTTAAATAAGTGCAAAACTTAAAATTGTACCGGAATTTCAAATTCGATGGCAGTGCGTACGATTACTTCGCGTCTATGCCGCTTAGCGGCGTGCAGGACCCATGTTTTCGGTAATGTTTACAGTAGTCTCGTGCAGTCTTCTTTAGCGAGTGTGTTTTCTCTTCTATGTAGTCGCATTTTGTTCAATAAATTGTATGATTAATTTCAATGAGTGCAAGAACATTGGTGATTATTATAGAAAATTCTGGATGCCTAGGCTAACTTTGTTCGACTTGCGAATAAATTCAACTTGCGAATTTATCCTTTAAATAGTAAGAACAAAATTAGTATTGTACATAAGATATACGAATATAAGTGAGTAATTTATCCTTTAAATAGTAAGAACAAAATTAATCTATTGTTTCCTATAATATTCACACTTTCATGAAAGAAAACAAAAGCGTTTTAGGCATTTTTCGCATCGCATTCGCATTACGCCACTGCCCGAGATGCACAAAGAAATAATAAATAAATGGGCGTAATTCTCTGAACTGGCCCTGATTGGATGCGTCTCTGTTCCATCTTTTGTCTCAATAAGCCTTTCGAGTATGCAAGTATTTATGTACAATGCTGCTTAATTTGTTTTGATAATAATTTTTTATTTCTTGATAAACTCCGATCAAATTACATATTCACAAAACATGTTTTAAAACGTTATTAACACGCGTACATTAGTATATTCAATATTGACTTTTATGCCGAACACGCCTGCATATTATTTGAGGTCAACGTTAAAGAAAATTAGCAGATTTTCCTATGTCCACATTTCCATGGCCACTTAGTGAAGCATTGTCATTCCATAAAGAGCTATCTATTGTGTTGTTTGACATTCGTCGTTAATTTGTAAGAGTTGCCTACGTGTGAGTTGTTGCTTAGAGCTGACCGTTGAAACTGACAGGGTCGTCACTGAAAGAAACGAACGTCAATAAAAATAGCAATGATTCATTTCGATAGCCAAGAGAAGATATCTATTTTTTTCTGAACCAGTGCTCCGTAGTCTCGATGAATAAATCTTAAATGTTGTTGTTTGAATGCGATGAACGCATCAGTGATGCCCGTCTCGACACAGAATTTCTCTAGTGAGACGGGCACAGTTCAAACAAATTTTTTATATATATTATATAGTTACTAATAAATAAATAAATAAATAAAAATCATTGAAACAAATTGCAATCCTGCAATTATATCAAGGATTATGTCATAATGGATAATATTTAAATTCAACCAAAATAATGCTAATTTTGTGAGTAAAAAATCTCTTCAGTCTCTGAAAAAATAAGCATTGTCATCACAGACCATCAAATATATATACAACGCAAACTTCTTGTCCCAATATTTTCATTTTGATGTCACCCACGTGATCACTTTGGTACCACTTACGCAATCAAATAGCTTCACAACTTTTATTAAAAATATTAGTCGATTGGAACGAAAATTTAAACGCTGACAATATAATATACATTAATGTAAAAATTACGTTTTGTTTACATAAAGATTTAATTTTTGAAGGGTAAATACTTTAACTGTTGCATAAATGTGTCTAACTATCGGATTTATGTTTCCACCAAGAACGTGTGTAGAATGCCCTTCGTCCCGCAACTGATGTTCCAAACCCCTCTTCTATATGCACACTTTATTTCATGTCTATTCATTTACTGGTCTGTGGATCGTTACATATTTTTTGCATGTACACCGATGAACGAAAATTTGTCAACTCGTTAAAAAATTTAGTTAAATATTTGAAAAAAATGTCACTTCACTTACATACTTTATAATTTTAAACTAATCGTGCGTGTAACTGCAGTTTATTCATTAACATATTTTATCACGAAACTTTTTTTACCAACGTACAAATTATTTATACATATAAAACATATTTAAAATTTTAGAGGAACATATAGGTGTCCCAAAAGTCAACACCATCACTTGGAGAACTTATAGGCCAACTTATGATTGACCAGAATATTAAAATATGATAATAGTAAAAAAAAACGTTAATTTTCGAAATATTGTCATTTTTATGAATTTTGTGAAAATCAACACCTTAGATCAGTTTTTCGAGAGCCACAGCTACAACATTCCATATTCTAAGATTCTAATTTTTGTTATGCAACCCTTGATCACAGTCTTAAATAAAACTAATAGACCTGATTCAGGAGTGAATTTTTTTTTATTTGCTAACTTCGACTCTTCATACTCTAAAAAAAATATATCGCTCTAATCTGGCAAGTTATTTTAAAAAGTTACTCATTTAGTGTAGTTTTTAAAATAGTATTACATTTGCTATGTTTTATTTTAGAAAAAAAATATATTGCTATTTTAAATATGAATTAAATGTATTAATTAGAAAGATATACATGTAAAATCAATTCCATCGAAAAATATTGTCGTTGCGCCACGTTAGTTACATGAGTTAGAGTGAGATAGAAATAGAAATGTGGCACTCGAAAAACTGATCTAAGGTGTCGATTTTCACGAAGTTCATAAATGTGCAAATTTCTCGAAAACTATCAATTTTTTACTAAGATCATATTTTGATATTCTGGTCAGTCATGTGCCCTCCAAGGGATGACGTTGACTTTCGGGACACCTGTATAAGTATACACGCTAACGGCGGGAAGGGTATTAATACCCGTTCACTGGACTAGTGGCTAACTGCGGAAGAGTATAAATACCGTTTACGTAAAAGCTTTTTTAATTAAAAAAATGTGATTAAACTCGATCACTTCGTTTGTATATCATATTGCATCGTGCAGATAAGATATCAAATTAATATATTAGAGTAATAATTGTTTATCCGTACGACGTCACCAGCTTGCGCGAAAAGTACCCGACGAAAATTTGTTGGAAAACATATTTTTGTTGTAAAGTTGCATTTTAATACAAATTAAATGAATCAACTTAAAAGATATACAGAAAAATATATCTATCGAAAAAAAAAATTTTGGTGGTAAAGATTGTTCTTTTCATTTTTAGTTATTTTTTGAATGCCCAGATTTAGTCATGAAAAAATGTTAGTGTTAATTTAAATTGTAGTGAATCTAAACATTAATATGACCAGCCAGCTGTACGTACCTACCCGATGAATAGAAAACTCTTAGGATACGTGTACACTGATGAAATATTGTCGAATCTCAGAAATTTGTCGGTAATGATTGGTAAGCATCGTTTAGTAATTTTTCCGAGTGTAAAATACAAATACACAATGAATGACAGCTCGCTTCGCACTAATTATGTACTGTCCTTTATGTGATTTTCGAGAACAAAGTTCCATCCGTCTACATACAAAGAAGTTTGCACTAAGAATCCAAATGGAGCACGCCTCAAAGTTCACATTTATTTAAATTACACTTGCCTTCTGCAAATAAAATTGAACCTTACACTAATCCTCTGATGTCATCTGCTATCTGAGTTTAAGTCTCCATCTCAAATTGATCTCCTCTTTGGGTTAACCTCGACCTCAAGATTAACTAAACTTAATAAACATATGGAGAAACTTGCCTTAATGTGTTCAAAATGTTCGTCACCTTAATTTAATATCAATTTCGGATTATTTCAACATTAATTAAACTTTAAGATAGTTGATAATTAATCTATCAATATTATCGAACTTCAAGGTAGGTCTTATATCCACCATCTCGGTCTAAAATCAAAATATATACTTACTTCTTCTCGATTTAGATTTTCCCTCCACTTCTAAGATAATAAATATCGTTTCGAACTAGTGTGTGTATACATCTACCCTATATAAGTAATCTCTACCAGTTAATTTACACCTCGAATTAAAAGTATCCGAGTAATTTGTCAATAAGGTTAATAAGTTACTGAAAAATCAGGAATTGAAATGGAAAACTTACGTTTAGACTCTTCAATAATTTTTATTGAATGCAAAATAATGAACGGGAGTTATAATTAAAATTGAAAGGATCACGAGCCGGTGTTGTATTTGCGAGAATCCCACCTCCCGGGGCGCCGTTCCAGTGTACTTACATTTCGAGCCCTGTGAAAAAACATAATTTTGTAAATGAAATGTTTTCGATTCGAGCTATTTTTAATTGCACAGTTTGAATAGAAAAACAACAGATTACAAAAATTACAGATAATCATTATTACCTATTCAAATGATAGTTGCATTTTAGGCCAAATCAACTAAAGAGGATGTTGCAGAACAAAATTTCATTTTAAAAAGTAAATATTAGAATACACAATCGTACTTTTATATATCTAGGATAATAGAATTAGTTTTTAAAATATTGTGGATTTAAAAATGTAGTCTCGATTATCTTTATAACGGAATTTTCACATACATCATGAAAATTTTCTACCTGTTTAACGTGTTTTCAAACTTGATTAAATTTTTGGAACTGGTTATAACCAGTTTATAACCATAATACATATTATAATATGTATTATAGAATTATAAATAGATTTACCGTTTACTAATTATTCGATTTTGTGTGCGATTGCTCTTTCTACCATTGAATACTAAAAACAAAATAAATAATCAATTAGATGTCTACTCGTAGAATATTTTTCGATCAATACCTACACTACTTGTTCACTTCCTCGCAGCGTTGCCGTTTGGATGTTTACCTCGTAAAGACAGTTTCATAATCAGACCAACACAATAATCGGATCGTACTCGCGAGCACCTCAGTGTTCTTCCATATTGTTATGATGCACTTCTTCAATTTGAGATATTTAGTCGAGCAGTAAGAGCTGGCGCACACCCACGACTTTCTGTCGTACGATAGTTCTATCGTAATGGCGAGAGCTATGGAGATACACAGTCGTCGGTGTGCGTGCTATGCGCCAGCTGCTCACTCGATACTTGGCTTATCAAATTGGATTAATTTGAAACAAAACCTTACTGTGTTCGTTTGTATAGATTAACCAGCCAGGTCAATGAACGTAAAAAAAATGTTTAGGTTAGGCTAGACTAGGGGTCGGCAGACTTTCAAGTGAGAAGAGCCAAATATTAAGCAAACAGAATCTCAACATTTTCATAGAGCCGCAACATATATTTTCACTATAGCTCTATACAGTTTAATGACGAAAAAAAACGAGTTGTATTCAAAACTCAAATTCACAATACTGTCGTGGGTTACTTAGAATAATAAAATATATGGGTTTTATAAGCTTCAGTAGCTTATAATTAACTACTTATAAAACAAGAAAATTAAATAAATAAAAAAAACACAAATAAAACATTTTTTGGGCTTTGTAAAGTTTACTAGTTAGAACGGTGACAGGTATAAACGGCATCGCTTTGCTATGTCTGGCAACTAACTGCTTGTTCAATTTTAGGCTAAATTGTAAATTATCGTCCGTTAAATTGTTTCTTAACTTAATTTATTTTTATTTGATTCATGGAAAAGAATGTTTGTTTACATAACTATGTAGAGCCAAAGATTGTTTGAATGGCGAATGTTAGTTCTTTTATTGTATTATATGTGTAGCGATCAGAATTCAAATTCACCGCCATCTCGGCCGGCATCAACGCTAGCGACAGCGCTACCGGCTGCTGCTACAGGTCTGGCTCGATCATTCACCGCCAAGCAGTCTCTCCAGTTTCATCTCTTCACAGCGGCGGTCTTGCCGACCCACGTGCGCCGAGCGAGGCCGCCGACTCGCACCACTTCGGAATTCACGCACATCTTCACTCATGCATTATATTCATTCTTATCTATCTTCATTGTTCTATCTATCTCAATAAACCTCAACACGCAAATCTACAACATTTCTTTCATTTAACCACCGTCCTAACCCCCAAATATGTTTTAGGTAAACTATTACATAAATTAATCAAAAAATGAATTCTATCCAGCTGTAAGTGTGCATTTAACTGGCAATGAACCACTCGACTATTGAGTTGGTCCATATGGAGAAATCCCCATCGCTATATTCCTCTGTCTGGGTCTGCTCTGTGAAGCTTGACTAGTGGTTGGCAATAACACCCTACTTACTGTGTTTACGCATTTTTATACTTCAATAGGTAGGTCTGGTATAAATGTTGAATATATATATTATTTGTGTGGATTTAAAACAGCAAACAAAAGCGAAACTGCTTCTGTTGAGATACAGTTTTCGGTTCGGACGGACATATTTTACGGTGGTGATATAAAAACATTTTGTCTATTATTTTTTTGATTTTTGGTTGTGATAAAGTTTCGGAGGCTAGCTAGCAGTGTTTAGACACTACAAGACTGCAAGTAGAGTGACCATCGGCGTCTACCGGCCCAGTTTCACAAAGGTTAGTGCATTTATATTTACATGGACTGAATGAGGGTATTTAACATTACCGATAGAAAACCTAGGATTAGCTATCGAAGTGTAATTACGGACAATATATTGGGTGACACACCATTTATTTAAGAAAAAAAAAAACTAGTGAAGATATTTGTATCCATAGCACAAATGTTATATATGTTGTTTTTATATTTTATTTATATACTGATACGTTATTTATTCTTTCTGCCTCGGCTTCATGTTCAGGGGGGAGGCATCTAGTCTAACCAGATCTTTTTTTAAATATTATCAAGTCAAAGGGTTATAGAATGAAATTACAAAATGCCATTGTTTACAATAAAGTTTATTATCTATTTTGTGACTTACATTTATTAAAAGTTGAAAAAAAGCATTTTACCTAATTACTTATTAAAAAGACAATTTAAAAATAATTACAATTAAATTAACATTATATATGTGCCCATCATGCCAACATAAAGTTAACTACCAAATTTTCTGTGTCGATTCTTGTCTAATGTTGATTATTCAGGTCCCTCACGTAAGGGATTACTTTTAGGAGACGCCTTCCACGTGCAGATGATGGTCCTGGAACCGGGACGTGAAATGTGGCTAATAGTTGTGGTGCCAGGGTAGAGTGACGGAGTTCAGACGATGTCCAATTATCCAGGCAAACCGGGACTCTGGACGCGATGTGCTTGTGCAATTTGTACGTGCCGTATGAGATACCGTCTCCTTTTATATAGATCCACCGGGACCCTTTTTGTACTTTAACATCAACGATTAAACACAGAGAACATCACAGTCTAAGCTTAAACTCGAGGCGCACAGTTTACATTTTCCCCGGAATCACAAATTACAAACGCTCGCTTAATATTGGAGACGATACTAATTTTGTTTTCTAATTGAAAACTAGATCGTGTTTATGGATCGATCTCTCCCGGCTGAGACTGGGAGAAAGACTGACGCATGAGGGCGATGCATCCCTTATGGTGCATTTACCTAAGTGACTAAAGACACGTACGCCGGATTTTTTATTGCCGTTCCCACGCCGCATCGTGGGTCTAACAATTATTAACCGGCGTTTATTGCCCTCCGTCCCTTACTTCGAGTATGTGTTTTTGTATCCTTGAACAAAATATTGTTTTGGGTAATTTTGGATTCTAACAATACAGACGTGACAGTTAGCTCTAAATAGCTAAAATCAACATAACAACTTTTGTTATGTTGATTTTAATTCTAACTTCACAGAGAGTTTAAATCTGGTAACTATACAGTTACCACACATGTATATTACATGTTACATGTATACACACAAACCCGTTCACCATGTGTGTTAAGACTGAACTCGAACTCGAATGTTGATTGTGAAGGCACCTTTAGCTGTAATGTAGTTCACGGTTTGTTCATTTTTAAATGGCATCGTTCATCTCGGATCCAGCCATCTGTAGGTACCTGACGCCGCGAGCTATAGTCATAATGATCAGAAGACAAAAGAATGGCCTCAGCCTTCAACTGTTCATCGTCGCTTTTTGTTTTCCAGTTCCTACTAAAAATTTCACGGTCTTGGTTTTTTTCTGACAAAAACGACGAAACAAAGTGTCAGAAATAATTGTGCTAAAACTGTTTACATAACTATTGTACCAACGTCAACGTTGCAAACGTACAAAGATTATTATGGGTACACGATTTTTTACGACAAAACGATGTCCCCTAAAGTAATAAGTTAACCCAGTATGTAACTACTAGCTTGATTTTATTTATTTAACAATGCAACATAAAATGTTAAAATAATTTTCTACCCAGTTTGTAAAAGAGTAGAAAATTGCGCAGTAATACAAACATAAATCAATTTAAGTAACAATATTTTATAATTTGTCACGTAATACTGACATTTTATATATTGTAATAAATTAAACTCTTGGATGTGCAATCTCGTTGTTAAAAACTAACGATCCCGCTTCGGCAATATTCACTCGAATCTGGAAATGACAAGAACAAATTCTTAGTTCTCATTGTACGACCTTCATCTAAAAATACTTAAAGGGTTAAAGATAAAGTTAGTCCAAAAGCATAAGAGTTTTAAAAAAAACACGCAATTTTACTATCCCGAGTAACGCTAGTTTCCGTATATTTTATTAAAATTACTTTGCTCTTCAATTCAATTAAATTAAAATTAAATTAAAATCAGAATTCTGGCCGAGAGACGACCATAAGAATACGACGACCATAGAATTACTCTTCTGCAGCGAATAAAGTACGAAGAGATAAAGGCTTCCTCTATACTAGAGCAATACAATCTAAATGTCCCAGTTGCAGCAGAAATAATGATAAATTATCAATGTAAATGAAGATTTCCATCCCGGTCTGGGCGTGAATTGGCCTAGGACCGCAAGAGATAAAAATGCGCGGACGTTAGTTGTGAAAAGTTTTCCGCCCTTATAGTCCTTATAGTCCTCGCGGCGAGAAAACAAAACCAATTATAGAATCAGTTACTCTCTAGAGCTAGAGGGTATTCAAGGTAGAGATGACATGCACATGCAGGTGATACAATATCTTAGGAATGCTCCATCGTACTGATATTACGCATTGTATGGCCTTAGTGATACTAAACACGTATTAAAGATTCTCATTATTCATCTTTACAACATATATATACACACACACACACACACACATATATATATATATATTTATTTACATATTTTCGTATATCAACAAAAGTGTTGAATAAAACATGCCCTGTGCAATGCAATAAAACAAATTCGTGGTTTCATACAAAGTGATTGTGTTTTATTTAATCTAATATGTCAAACCACAAAGTGATTGCTTTCTACGAAAATATGTAAAGAAAAGGATAATAACATTTTTAAAGGGCAAACAAGACAAGGTTTTTCATTTAAACATGTTTCTACTGAATCTTAAAAAACGGATCGAATTCAAGAAGCCACTCTTAACTTTTTCGGTGGGCACTGTAGTTTTGATGTCCCAATCATAATATATGCATACATATCATATAATAAATATATGTAGGTATTAGTCCTCGTGCGAACTAATGCGAAAACTTAATTTCGTAATTTGTAATCGACTTCGCCCCAAAGGCGTAAAATAAGTTTCCGTAAAACCTATTTTTCAATGTTCAAATTATAACTGATATAAAACAGGAAGTGATCTACTACAGTATTCAATTGTATGTTCATATTGCTATGCTAACAAAGAAAAAAAGGTAAACTATGAAGGGGTGCCACAAGGTATAATTTAACTATATTATATATTAAGGTATAATCTTCTAATAAACTTTGTAGATTTTGATAATTAATGCACGCGTTGCTTTGCTGAGTGGAACCGAAGCGGGAGTGCATAACTGCCACAACGGTTTTGGGATAGGGCGGGAACCTTCGGGGTCTTCGAGAATTAATGTAAACATAGTCGTAATGCAGACAGAGTAATATAAAAATTGACAAGAGTCGTTTATACAAAGTTTGTTATTTTTTTAAATTAATGATTGTATCTAACCGCAAATAATGCTATAAAAATTAACTTTACTAGTCTTTAATTCATTAAAATTAGAATTAAATAATACAGATACAGTAAACAAATACAATATACAGATACAATCATAATAGCATTACAACTTTTAACAGTCTTCTAAAACATTTCACGGTGTTCTAGAATGTTCTATGACAACTTTCGACAGTATTCTATAATATATATATTTCACGATATTTTAAAATCTTTATTATTTTATTTATAGGTAGATTTCGATATAAATACGACCTACTACAGAAGGTCTCATGTCGCAACTTCCGAAAAATAACAACACGCTTTCCTCGATCGTGACCAGGAGACTGCGAAACCACTTACAATTACAAAACGAACAAACAATTTTTGAAAAATAGACCTTGTAAATATCTCGGCTTAGTTCGTTAGCCGGCCTGACCCACCATCTTGTTTAAAAATGGTGGTTGTTCAGAGATTTTTTTCTTTTAAAATATGTTATTAGTATTTCATTTTTACTTATAAATGGCGTTAAGATTATTTTACAAAACACACATGTAATAGACCAATAAAAGGCAGGTCCACACATCAATGGCACTTTAAGGGTTATGTTTTGAATTAGCAGAGTGACCCATTAATACTGTACAATGTCAATGGCTGTACAGGCATTATTAATTTATGGTTTGCCATATTCCTTATCCAGCCAGCATTTTATGAATATTCCGTGTCTCTACTAAGAAAGTTCGGTCACGCGAGATGGCCGAAAATGGGTCTCATTTCACAACAACGCCCTGACCTATTACGAACCACAGTCTAGAGTGGATTGTATATTCAGTTTTCACTGGTGCAAGACCACAATAATATTGAACGAAACAAAGCATGGAAATAATACTAAATGTATTAAATAAAAGTTATACCTAGTACTCGTCAACCTTAAAGACACGCATATCAAAGCGGTCAGCAGGGTTCAGGAAGGCCGTTTCACTAGCTTCTCTCTTTCTATCGGCGCCTTCCAGACAACAGTCTCCGATAACAATTTGCCCAGTTACTTATTTGTACAGTTAAACTTTTACATTTGTAAACTTTGACTATAAAAAATTCAGTGCAAACAGTAATGGCCGGTTGCGTGATCAGTGGTAACTGGAATGGTAAAAAAAGTTACTATGCAAATTTTTTTTTCGAAACGAGTTAGTTTGTTGGTAAAAAATATTTAAATAAAATATATATATTAAAAGCGCATTCGGTAGTAAATTAATTTTACTCTCAGATATCCGATGGTAAAACCGTCAATTGTTAGTTAACAATATTAGGTGAATAAAGCCATAAATAAAGCATAAAATTGAATGTATTGCCAACGGTGAATATTTAAAATAAATCCATTTTGGTTATTATTATTATTATTCGCCTTGCCACACTATTAGGTGGGATTGGCTTTGACAGTGTTAAATTTGACGTACGAACAACCCGTAAATGTTTTTTTTTACCACGTGCAATGGATAAAAGTTACAATAGTAAAAATTTACTGATAAATAGTTTCTATTCTCTCGCATATTCACAATACACTCCGCGACATCAAACAAACACAGAGTCGTGGATGAAATATTGAGGTATCCACTCTCTCAAACTAATCACATCGTTTACACCATAACCTTCAAATCCTTCTGATTTGAGTCTATGTATATATTTATATTGACATCCGTTAACTTACAGATCATCCATTCGTTTATAATCGCTTAACCTAATAATTACACAACAAACATTCTCATCTATATCGGTTAACATACTGCTCCATATTGAAGGTCATTAACGTTCCCAAATCAGTTGAAATTATAATTAATTTGAAGTTGAAATTATAATTAATTTGAAGTTGAAATTATAATTAATTTCAAGTTGAAATTATAATTACGGTTGGCATAAAGTCTGGGAAAATAGGATGTGTGTATATTTTTAAATTACATTTTAAAATGCATCGACATTAGCGATGCTAATGTCGATGCATTTTGCTCAATTGATCTACGATGCAGTAATGCATCACCTCCATCGATCCTACCACATTCAGTTGTGATGTGCTTCTTCAGATCCGTTTACAAAAGTGCGTAAAGTACATGTAGGTACTTATGTATGATAAAATCGATTTAAAAATATTTATTTTCTGAAAGTCACATCTCTAAACTTGTTAGTTATTGGCTGAGCGTAATGATAACAGCTGTTGTGCGAATGGCGCGCCTCGATTCAAAATCTTCGATCAGAAAGTTTTAATTGAGTTTCATGTTCGATCGAAAGTTTTAATTTGTTTTTATCATTATGTGATTTTTTGATCAAAAGATGGGAGTTTATCTTCACAAGATTTTATAAAAACAAATTAAAATTATATAAGTAGATATATCAACGCATTCTGAAAATGAAAATGACGTACAAACGAACAACAATATATTTTTATTATTATTATATTCTATTATATAGATTATAACTCAAAATAATTGAGTTCTGTCATTTTAGTTATAAATAATGTTAAGTTAGGTATAGAAGTAAGATATAAATGATATAATTTAATTACTAAATACATACGCATAAATATAATCAAAAGTTATGCCAAATTAATTTAAAGAAATTAGAACTTTTAATTGCTGTCGGAGTTTTCTAATAATTGTTTGATTTGTGATTTGAAGGTTTTATAATTTTTTTCTGTTTTGATTTTATATGGGAGGGCATTAACATTTTTTTATACCTTGAAGGGCGTAGTGGTGTCGAGTCGTCATGGGGTCTCTCCTCAACCCGCTGGTAGACTAGGACTATCCATCGCTGGGTCCACCGCGGTGATCTTACTCTTGATCTGTGCCACCTCCCCCGCCATCTTCCTCCGATACGCGGCTCCATCGACGCGCCTATTTTCGAATGTAGCCGCCAAAAGTGACGTTTTGCTCAGCTGCCCGCCAGAGTCTCGTCCCTGATTCGTCCATTTCGGCGGCCAATCATCATACGCCGGCAAAGTAGGCTACCCAGATCTCGGCGGGCAAATTCAAACATCACAACGTATTAATTTACGCATATCTGTAGTGACAAGACGTCCGTTTAATAACATTTTACAGGAAAGCAATTTTAAACTTTGATCGACTCTGAAAAATTAGAAAATTAATACCGTTCATTTATTGTTAGTAAATATATAGATTGATTGTAAATATACAGATTGTTTGTAAATATACAGATTGTTAGTAAATATACAGATTGTTTGAAGAAGGATATTTCTTTCATAAGGGTGTCTATGATAATTCATATACTCAAAATAAATGTATAATGTATGGAAGTGAGGTCTAGAGTTGGCAGAAGAGAAACGAAAGTGGACTGAATGCAGTGGAAATGAGATCACGTAGGCGTATATATGGCAAATCCATTTATGACAGAGTAAAGAATGAAGAGATTAGGAAAGAATGTAAAGCTGATCCTAGTATAGCAAGTAAGATTAAGAAAGGATCACTCAAGGCGGCTTGGTCATATGGAATGGATGAATGAGGAGAGCTGGCTCAACCGGCTGTGATGAGGATTATAAGGTTGAAAGAAATGAAACACAAAAGATGTTCAATATAGATACACCTCAGGGACACGACGCATTCGAGAATGGGCTTCCCGCCTGCAGAATACCTTGTTTTATTTCAGATATACACAATACATACATTCATATAATATTTTTCACACCATATTTGCAAGTAGGTACATAGCGACAGGCCGCCGCTGTTACGTTTCATTAAGAATTTACGAATTAACGATGATTGCACCTTAAAATTACTGACATGTGTCTTATCAAATTAAATGATTGGCGAGTAATTCTGTGCGATAGATACATGACGCAAATGTGGACGGCACCGGAAATAGAGGACGCCCGCAAAAGACTTGGCACAACTAGGTAAACCAGATCCTGGTAGAAGCCACAATAAGCGGCGAGCTTGCACGAGAAGACGTATGAATGTGGATGAGGTGAGAATTGCGTGTAAGGACAGAAGAGTGTGGCGCTCTATCCTCTCTGCCTACCCCCGCGGGGAAACGGCGTGATGATAAGTAAGTAAGTAAAATAAATCACATGACGTATAATTTGGCATCTTAAGATATTGAAACAATGGACACCGCCAAATATTATTATGATGTGACGTAATATTGACTAAAATATAATATTAATATATATAAATATGTACCTACGTAATATGTGCGAGATGTGAAAGCATGTATATATATGTAATACAGTATTGTGTAGTTAGTAATTATAATCATTATTCCCTCTCCAAGCACAAGGAGCCGGCCTCTTTTTTGTAGAGGTGATCGAAAGATAAACCATGTAATTTAAAAAATGTAAAATACTTAATTCATGTTATTGTAATGTAATTGTAAAAATGTTTAATAAATAAAATAATAAAAAAAACTAATTATTTTCACAACATGCGTCTACTCCTGTCTATATTGGCAAGGATTATTAATTAAGATTCCTATTCATTGTGAGTTTTTAGCATTTTTAATTTAGTAATCCGTCTTGAGATTTGAACACCTATTTCGAATGTTAAAAATAACCTCAAAGCGAAACGGGTTTAAAAAGACCCGGCGGTTTATCTAGTAAAAAGTAAGAACAAAATTGGTCACTTCACATCGAGAACAAAATAAAGGCGTGTATTTGAGTATTTATATAAATGAAAAATGCGAGTGAAAAAAATCCTCGCTTCTGTTAGCGACTAACGAGCTACTACTGTATACATTGATAATATTTTCACACCTTTTCGTAATACAAGAAATGATTTTATAAATTTTATAACTGCACCGCATTGGCTGCATTGGCGCAGTTACGCCACTGCTACGAACGATAGAGAAAGATGTAAACATCTATAGAAGTATTGTATTTGTGAGTTATATCGGGTGGGGAACGTTCCTAATCTTAGATTATACTATCGTAAACAGTTTCTGCGGAAGTACAATTAATCCCGAGCACCATTTAGTGAGGATAACACGTTTAAAACCTGCAAAATACATTTTCATATAAATAGTATTAAGCTTTTTTTTTAATGTGTTCTATGTTTTTTTATTATTTTTTTTAAAAAAGTAATGTGTCAGATTATAATGCGAATTGTTATGAAAACAAGTAATTTTAAGACGTATTTTAAAATTATATTTCAACGTTTTTATATAACAACTAGTACCCAACTAGTAGTTTTTATATAACAAGAAGTACCCAGCGTTGCCCGGGCTTAACGCAGAGTGAAGTACCCAGCGTTGTCCGGACTTAACGCAGAGTGAAGTACCCAGCGTTACCCGGGCTTAACGCAATTAGAGGGATGGGAGTAGTTTTTTCGAAATCTCAGGTAGACATTAATTTTAATTTTATTTGGAACGTCAAGTGTGCAAAATTTCATAAAGTTGTAGCAAAATTCTACTTTAAGGGGTGGGAAAGGGGGAGGGGGGTGGTTTATCGAAATCTCATATAGACAGTGACCTTCCTCTTATTTTGAAGGACAAGTGTGCAAAGTTTTATCAAGCTCGGAATAAAACTGTAGATTTGTATAAATAACAAACAAACAAACCAACCAACAGACACTCTTCTTTATATATATATAGTTTAGCTATCATTTGTTTGTACACCGAATAAAAAATAAACACCTGTAGCTATTATAGCCCGTGTTCACGGATGAGATTTCTCTCGGAAATTCGACTTGAGTTCGAATAAAGGACAGTTCAGCGTGAGGCGACGTATGAATCATCGCGGATTAGAATGGCGCATCTGATAAACGCGTACCTTTACTGACTCAGAGATCAAAGTCCCATTGATAAATCATCGTGGAGATCAAGGTGTCTTTAAAGTACCCAGTTTGTGAGACAAATCATTGGTAATTTCGTGACAAATATTTCGGAAAGTGACTGATTCGCATCATTTGACCGCATCGAGACACAGAGAGCGTCTCCAATGAGCCGTGAGCCATGATTTCTGAAGAATATTTATAAGTATTCAAAACATGTCCGTTTGACTAAAACAATATAAACACAATATTGGTAGCCAGTTGTACTCAATTTTTATTATTATTAAAACTAACAGCGTACAATCGTAAAAAAAGCATTACCCATAACAAAAACGTTTATAATCTAATAATACTAATAATCTTAGTGAAATAACAAAGTTGTTTTGAATGATATCGAAGCAGAAGTGAATTAGCGAGGTCAGATGATTCCGGCAAAACAATGATTCGTTTTGCAGAAAAAAAAAACCTTTTAAAAAGATCTCAGCGCGTCAGTACTCGCGTATTAGTTGCGTCATTGTCGCTTTTGTTCAGGAGATAATAAATAATACTAAGTTTATAAATAAACAATAGATATCTACCCACCTGTCTCATATTATCAGACGTATTCCGTCTTCATTCTTCATCAAATTATAAGAGTATTATTATATTACGTGAAAGTCACTTTCGAGATCATCAAAAATAAAGTGTTCTACTTCTAGTTTTAATATTAAATATTCATTCAAGAAACGTCATATTTATATTGTATTACAAGTTTTAAAGTCTATCGGATTAAGTCCCCAGACTAATATAATAAGTCTTTTCTAAGGTACTCAATAGATATTACTGCTGGACACCGCTTTGGTTTAAAATACGAGGTATAATCTAAATGCTTATTAAAAAACATAATGTGTTTTTAAGAATATTCTTGATAGTTGGGAATTATAGTGATTTTTATTTCATCCTAGGATTTCTGTTTTATTCGAGTATAATTGTCAATAAATAAGAATTAAACTAAAGTATTGTAATTTCTGTCTTTGTTTAATGTTATTTTTGAATAACTAGGAAATAAAACACAATTTTTAATTAGGATTTTTTAAATTTTTTTATTTTATTAAATATCTTTGTTTTATTATTGATTTGAGTTTAAATACATCTACCGGTTTCGAAAAATACTATTTTCTTCTTCAGGATGTCATAACTAACTAAAAACATATATTATTGTTTCTTCACCAGAATCTATTTTTAAAAAAACAACAATTATTTAAAAAATAAATTTATTATTAAGTAACAATTTGAGTTAGGTCTTTTTAAAAATAAATTCTGGTGAAGAAACAATAATATATGTTTTTAGTTAGTTATGACATCCTGAAGAAGAAAATGGTATTTTTCGAAACCGGTAGATGTATTTAAACTCAATTTAGTGGTTAATAAAACAAAGATAATAAATAAAAAATATGAATTTTAACCACAAAGTTAATATTGCTAATTTTAAAAGTATTATGATTTTTTTATTGATTATTTGGTTTATTACAATTATGTATGGAATGTAATATCGGTCAAGTGGTCGTCTCTGGCAGCGGCACAAATGCATGCTCTTTTAATTATATTTTTCACACCATTTTCGCAAACTTCGCGTGTTATTTTAGCAATTTCATTTCGAATATTGTTCTCTAGCATCGGAATTGTTGTTGACTTATTGGTGTAGACCTTTCCTTTCAAGTATCCCCACAGAAAATGTCGGGAGCCGTCAAATCAGGTGATGGAGGAGGCCAGTCGATATCACCACTTTTTGACATGCGGTCGGGAAAATTTTCTCGCAAAATTTCAAGCGTAGCTCGGGTTATGTGTGAGGGGCGCCGTTCTGTTGAAATCACATGTATTGCAGGCCCAATCGACCCAACTCGACCGCCAATAAGTTTTTTAACATGTGACGATAGAGATCACCATTAATGGTTACACCATTGCCATTATTATTTAGATAAAATGTTTTAATAACTTTAACACGTTGTTAAAGCGTTAGATACTCCATAATAAATTGTAATCAACTACTCTCTACGATTATCAAATATGAATTGAAAAATATTTACCAAACCAAAATAGCGTTCAAATAAAAATCGGCCTGGAACATAATATACACCCAGTATTATAATTTGTCTTTGAAAAAGGCGAACTAGTACCTACATATTTTCAGAAAATGATTTTATCTTTTTTATTTTCATCTCAGATTGAATTTTGATTTTTATGCACAGCGTGCATACATGCCAGAAAAAAGCAACCTTCTGGCTGCAGAACGGTCCCGAGTTTCAGAAATAACAGGAACAATACGTTTTTTAAAAATGCAACGTGTGAACAATATTTGTCGGTCTAGAGTTGTACAATTAAACCAATATTGTGAAACTTTACAAATTTAAAAAATAAAATATTATTTTTTACCAAGTTACCGTAGATATATTAAAATGCAATACCGTACACACTCGTCTCAGTAGTACAAGTTGATCTCGTCAATAGTACGAGTTGATCAAGTCGATCTCAGTAGTACAAGTTGATCAAGTCGAGGGTGAAACTTGGGGCTATCAAATTCTCTGATTTTTATAATTTTGTCAGAGTTTGTCAAATTACAGCCGGTGTATGATTGACTCCAGACTATCACACCAGATGATGCTTGTATCTAAATCTCCACAAGTTAACACTCTGCAGACTACATATTAACGACATGCCTGAAAAACACTATATATCAATCAATAAGATTTTATTTATTTACGTCAGCTTAAAACTGGATTAAAAATGAGCAATCATGAACAGGAACATTTCCATTTATTAACTGTAGAGATTTCATTAAATTTATTACAGGGAATTCTTATTCAGGTCCTCCAAAATTCTATCCAAACTGGCACTGACATGTGAATAAGTCGACTCTACATTTTAAAATTAAGTTTACCACTAAGATTTCTCGACCTATACACAGTCAATTATTTATAGGTAACGCATATTTTTTACGTTCCATGTTTTTATTATCTTGATATATATTATATATATGTTATAACATAAACAAGATATATTTTAGTCTTCCTGCTCCATTTTCTGTCCCCTATCTCTCAATGAGACTTTGATGTTTGAAAACAGTCATTTACGAATCACCCACCACCCCGTATGTTTTGCGCTCAGATTAGAATGACACGTCCAGTACACACGTACCTTCCGCGACTTATTATACATTTACGTTTTATACTACGATTACTAATGGAATTAATATAATTTTTCTTATTTAGTATATGTGTTCCATATAACGTAGTATAATTATGAAATTTATTATGAATTATTACAAATTTGGGTAATTTTCTATGAAATAATACGTATATTACAAAAATTACACGGAATAATGTCACATTAATATTCTTGACTATTTTCAAACAAGCGCTGGTGGTATGAAAATATAGCTAATTGCTGGTCTCCCCGGACGAAGATCGAATCCTCATTTGATGATAAGCGAGTGTATTATGGTCAGTGTCCACGAACAGTGATCATATTCCCATTAGATTATTTAGAAACAACTCTCGCTTTCGTATTCCACCGCGTGCACATCGAGTGTGTTCAGAAATTCCAGCACCGCCACTGAATTTACGCTCACTTCACGTATGTTATACATCTAGCGTTAAATTTCTATCCATTGACAGTTGACGTTTCGTCCGTCTGTTGGGTGATTTTTAAAACGGAATAAATGTTTATAATCTGATGCCTTCTGTTTTTCTAACTTACAAATAGTTGTAGGTGTCTATGGTTCTAGGTGACGTTCGTACACACGCGTTAGAGTCTTGCTGTTAAATCGAGTGTCGTGTACACGGATCGGTCCTACGAATCTTAAGCGATGATTTTTGAGTTTATCTCTAAATCAAAATATCAACACGTGTACACAGTACTGAGATTTATCTCTCACTTAATCTCCGAGACTTGTCTCATCGGGACGTGCACTGACATGTTTGATGGTCCTATACATTCAAGCATGTCAGTGCATGCATGTCGGTTGGTGTTATTTCTCTAAATATAAAAACGAGGCTCAATTTTTTTTCCACTAGAACTATGAGTTTCCTATTATCGAGTATTTGGTTATTAACAATAATATTATTTCGATTAATTGGCAGTAAATGTTTAGCAATTATAATTATTATTACCTTTTAGTTTAATTTAATAGCATTGCCATAATTTTAAGTAGGCAACAAAGGGTGATAAATAAAGTATTCAATATAGCATTTACGCGGTATTAACCTAATTGGTGTAATAAACACGATGAATTACGTGTAATGTTTTCTATAAAAATTTTTCCTTTATTATTTATTCATCGGTAAAGCCAACCGTACAATTTAATGTGTGGGTGAGAGAAAAATGAACTTGGCGAGGTGGTCCAAGGTCATTAAAGTCGTATAGGATCGTATCATAATTTGATGTTAAATAATACATTAAAATATTTAACAAACTATCTACAACTAAATGCTCAATTGACTAAAAAGTATTTTCTTAAATTAAATTTATACATATAAAATTGATTTTCCGTCTGTCTTTATACCATTTGACCGATCTAAATAAAATTTTGCATGATTTCTGTTTAGGACCCAGCGCAAAGCGTAGACGCCCTCCTCCTTCCTCTGGCCACCCACCCCCCACTCCTGATATAAGTGTGAAAGCCGATTGAAAGTCATCCAAATTTTGTTCAGTTCCGCTCTAGGATCCTGAGAAAAATAGTCACCCCACTCCCCCGGATATATTAACTTCCCCTCCGTAGACCAAATTTTGAGTACATAATTATTATTTGGGGCCTAAGATAATCAAAGGCTACCAGCTTCTCTTTCCTCTAAACTTCTAAATGATGAAAAGGTAGGAACTACTAGTTGTATTATAAAAATCTGTACTTCCAGCGGGTTTAACGATTTGGAAAATATAGTGAAACCTGCTTAAACCGGACTCGGACCCGAAACGGAGTTATTTCCTACGTAAAATAATACTCTGAACCGGAAAACTACCTAACGCGGAAACGGAATAATTTTCGGCAACTGTTTACGTAAATAATATGACTAAGATGAATTATTTTATGCGTAATGCATAGCAGGTATTAATTTTGAGCATGATTACTTGCACCGAAATTCCAGGAACCATTACCTAAAATCTTTCTTCAAGGATACTACACGGGGCTACATCTATAAGTGAAAGCAATGTACCGTAATTACTTCCATCCCTCCTTTTGTCACGGTAAGGTACAAATGTTCAGTTCTGCATAGTGTATTCATTCTGTTTCGTTCTGACAAGTGATTAAGTACGGGTGGAAGAAATCTGTGAACTTGAGTGATTTTTAAATTGACTTTTTACTATATTTGTGTACGTAATTCAGTAACAATAACTTTTAAACATAAGACACTTACATTTTGTAAGACAAAAACCTGCGAAAATGGAAAAAAAAAATCGGAACGATCGCGTTCCGTTTTAGGCAGGTTTTATTGTATATGATTGTAGAAATTGCGCTCCTTCTGATTCCAGGAAATCATATTATACTCGTACTTGTCGGTGCCTATCTCGGGAATCACCTGCGTTTGATTGAATAATAATAATTATGAATTAATTATATTTAATTAGTGATTTAGCGTGCAGTTGTACATCGAGAAATATCCTCACCATGACATCACCACTCTTCGCCATAGGTCGAAGCGTCGAGTCATCGTATTACCTTTCTCATGGAACATCAGAGCAGACTTGCCTATCAGCTAACCTTGACACGATGTAATTTCATATAGGTACCTATCGTACCTAATATTATTCTGATACATTTTACATATTGCCCCGCCCGAACTTCAGTCGGCGGAACAATAGGTAATGTTAATAAAGACACTAAAGTGATTATTATTGCCTTAGTATAGGAATAAAAAACTAATAGATATCAACCTGATTTTTGAAAATTAAGATGATTATATAACAAGTAAGTATAATAGATGATTTTAAAATGTCGTAATCAAATGTTCTCAACTATTTATATACTATGAAACATCGGCAAAAGAAATTTAATGAATACGGCCAAGTGACCCAAAAACGCGGTCCGAAAAGGACGGATGGCAATCATTACTCTTTATAATTTATGGTTTATTTAAGCATTTGTTTTGCTGCTTAATTAGTAAACAGAAAAAAATTACTCACGGAACTAATGTTTTGATGGTGAGTAGTGGTAACGAATGTAGGTAAGTAGTGGTAACGCCACAGCATAGTGTGTGCCGTCACTGAATCAGAACAGATTCGCTTAAAATAATTGGAATAATTGCTCGTTAATATTTTGCACAACATGCAAATAAAAAAGATTGTGATCAATAATAGATCTCCATTAATTGAAATGAGTTTGTACGTGTTTAATGACGTAGACGTGTTTGTTGTCTAGTGGTTTCAATACTCGCCGAGTGATCTAATAATTCCGGGAGCCCATCAAATTAGTCTTATTTTCATAGCACAAGCGTTTAGCTTAGTTTTGAAATAGTAAGAACATTGATGTGACACGTATTCCGTTTTTTTTTTTTTTTTTTTTTTTTTTTTTTTTTTTTTTTTTTTTTTTTTTTTAAATAGAGATGCGTACACGGAATATATGTCACATCAATATTCTTACTATTTTCAAACTAAGCTAAATGCTTGTGCTATGAAAATAGGACTAACTTGCTATACTCTATGTAAAAAAAAGGAGATATTTTCCTAAAAGATTGTGTGCTTAAATTGACAAAGCGTCACGTAGATTGTTGATACAAAAAAAGCTAATCCGAAGGTATGAAATACCAATCTTTTGGTATAACGGTTTGTTATCAGAAAGTGCCTGGCTATCGATCCAAATGTCTTCGTACAATGATAGAAACAAATCTGCTCGGAAGAACGCCAGCCAAAAATAAGTAAACACCATCTCTTTTATTATTTCACACACGATAACGCGTTCGACGCAGTATCGTGTCGGAGAAAAACAACTCAAATACACTGGAACTTACTAACCCACTCGTATCTAATAATGCTTATTTTTATCGTGTTCACCGGACGGAGCAATACAATTATAAAGAGTTGATTAGTTTTGTAATTCCACCATTAATGTCCGACGATAATACATTTTTGTAGTATGTACCACCAGGCCTCGAACTCGTGATACGTGCGTGCACCTACCAACATCATAATAATAATGTTAGGAACAAAATAACTGGGTACTAACCTGCCCGGAGGCCCGGAGCGTGTAAGACTGGGCGAAATGTAATACGTGGAAATGTGGGATAGTGTTGTGTTGCGACACATGGAGTAATATGGATTACGTTCGGAGGACACGATATCGGTATTGTAACATTAATTTGTATTACGTACAACTTTTATTGACAATAGGACAGTGCCAGCGGTCAGGCATCAATTTGCGATAAAACGCTAAAGATTTTTTTTAATGTAGGTATAGGTACTAGTCGATTTATTTCGAATAATGTATAAAAACTTGTCTATATATAATCACGCCCCGTTCCGTTCAGTTAGATGAAGTATCGTTTTGTCCATGGTCATCGGCCTACTAGCCTCGACTTACAATTATAAAAATCACAGACTACCAAATATAATATATAGACACGAACTAACGAAAAGTCCTTGTTTCAATATTATTACTTTGGTGCCACTTACGCAATCAAATAGTTCCGCGACTTTTTTTAAATATATGAATAGATCGGAACGAAAATTTAAACGCTGACAATATAATATACGTTAGAGTAAAAAATACGTGCTGTTTACACAAAGATTTAATTTTCGAAGAGTAAATACTGTTGCATAAATGTGTTATAAACTATTCTATTTACGTTTCTACCAAGAATGTGTGTAGAACGCCTCTCGTACCGCAACTAATGTTCCAAACCCCTCTCCTATATGTACACTTTATTTCATGTCTGTTCATTTACTGGTCTGTGATGGCGTTCATCATTCATTATTTATTGTCGTTTGCGATCGATGTAAAATGTCTCCTACATACATATAATATTATTAATTAATTAATTATTATCAAGGAGAACACGTACTTGAAAACATACATTCACAAATGGATGAAATCTACATCTAAATCTATATTTGGATAGCCGGATTTGTTTAGTTTTGTGAATTGTACACACAGCTCAGACAAAACAAGAAAATTGTTATTTTATTACACCTATTTTCGGTCAAGGATCACAAAACACACGTACTTGACATTAATTCCAGTGGATGTTCGCAAAATCGTCACCCACTCCTCCATTACCGATTCCTAAAAACCCAGATGCCTACATGGCAATAATGCCTATAAGCGTCTACCAAATGACCGATGTGTTTTCATGACAATGTCACCACTGATCGGTTGAATAGCACACAATCATCATAATTTATTACTTGATGTATGTGTCGTGATCTTGAGGTTAAACAGTGTAATCGAACTGTAATCTGACCACGATGATATAAATAGTTTAGAGTATATCCCGAAACCAAATCCGTTTTTATAATCGTATAAATTTAATAAATATAATAATATTAGATAGGTGCAGCAATATTCACTTACTTATAAAAAGATAAATTTAAATAAAATTGGTGTTGAAAATCTTCATGGCTTGCCAATAATGTTTTCAATAGCCGTGTACTTAATTCTTTAAAAAATACTTAATTAACATATTAAATTTTTCATTCGACAATATCGATTGAGCATATTAAAGGAAGCGTTACTATTATTATTATTTTTTGTAACGTATAATAACTGCCAGTGAATGGTTTCATGTCACACAATGGTCATTTCGGACGCAATTTATTATTTCAAAATGGCCGGAGTTATTAAAATGTCTATTCTGCTCCGAATAGTCACGAACTGTTAAATGGAAAATTAATGCTCGTCGCATAAAGGCATATATGTATAAAGAACAAGAAATATTTTATATCTGACGTGTGGGATTTAATGATTTTTATATTTATTTTATTTCGTTGTAAATGTGTACACACAGTTATCTTTTAAAAAATATGTGTATTTTAACGCTGTTTTTTTTTAGCTTGCTTTAGCTGTTATCATTTTATCGGGCGTGTTTCATTGTGGATAGTAATAGCAATGGACAAGCCCGATCATTTACGAGGCTTCTCGATGGGTAATACGAATTTTTTAGACTCGTTTCCATATTATTAAATGGATGAAACTTTTCTATATACAACGAAGCTAATATAAAACGTTAATTACGTTAACGCCAAGAAGTCTACTTGTACACATAGAAAGATCTAAATTAAGGTGGCTTGGACACGTTTTGCGAATACCAATCGTAGCGTTATATTTCTCATCTTATTGTTTTGGTGGGCCTACACACAGGGACGCATGCATCCAAACGTGACAATATATATTTTATGGGTGTATTCTTGAGTAAATTACGAGTTGAAAATGTCAAGGTGTGTGTGTACCTATGTACAAATTCTGTACCGTTACGGATTATTGTTTGAGTCACGTACATAATATTTAAAATAAATTTTTGCGATATTGATCCATTATTATTCCTTATATTTGCTTCAGGCTCTAAATCATTTACCAAAAAATAGTCGGGCCGCTCGAAGTTAGATTGACCTTTAATTTTTTGTATTCAACCACAAAACTTTGAATAATTTCTAAGCCGTTGAATTTTGGATAACCCTATTTGACGCTCAATGGGTTATTATACATGCAATGCTAGCAATTCCCTAATCATAGGCTCTGTTTACACTCCCCTACGTCTCTTAGACATTCTGTACATATATATGAATCTAAATATCAATAAAGTTTCTTTCATTCGTTGAGTTTTACTATAACGCACTGCTAAATTATACTCGCGGAATAATATTTTATGCAATAGAAAATTAATAAAAGCAGCCATCCGCGACCGGTTTTTGAAACAGCATCAGGAAATCCTCCCGCCATTGCCAGTGAAACATTTCCAATCGATTCGGTGGGGGGACGAAAGAAATTACGTAATTTCAAACATTCTAATGCCTAAGATTTATGTCATTTTGAAACCTATAGAATATACGAGTAGGGATAATGACCGTTTCCGATTGTAATCACAGACTTGTAAAACTATTACTCGCAACTGACTATTTTCAAGACCATTTACATATTACATTCTTCCACAATGCTTAATGAACAACAATAAAGACATCTGTTCAAATACCCATTTATGCACGAAAAGTACACATTTTCTAAGCGAAAATGGTTTTATAATTTTTATTTGATAAATATTAATTCCGAACATATTTGTTTTAATTTTTAAAAAACATTTTAAACTAATTGAAAAAATTAAATAATTACTAAAATAAAACACAGCGTTGTTTACTTCACACAACACTTTAATTAAAAATTAAATATTAATCAAAACTTTTTCAACGCTTACTGCGTCATCGTCAGTAATAAACATTTGTATAAATATGTGTTTTATGACTCATTCTAATTATTTGTTTTTTTTATTGTACTTTACATATTTGAATCTTACATTTGCTTATTAAGATCTTAAAGTATTGTAGGTAACAGAATAGTTTTATTAGACATTTGTGATAGTTAAAGCGATAAATTAAACATTTCAAAAAATGTACCGATTTTTACATTGGTGAAATCGAAAAATCAAGACTCAAAAAATATATAAGACGATTAAATATTCACAATTTTTATTTCTAAAAAACATTTATTAGAAATGAATTTCACTATAAATAAGGAATTTCTTAAATTGGACAACATTGAAATCTTAAAAATAAGTCTACTTTCTTAGGGCCGGTTGTGTGAAGGCTGGCTCCCTGACCAGAGAATGGCAACTCTGAGCAGATGAATGGCAGAGAACGACAAATATAATAATAACTGTAATTGAAATCTATTACCTTATATTTTGTTTATGTATGATATACGTGTATTTTTCATTTTCATTTTTTTTCTTTACTTCTTTTAACATAAATATTATTTTGTAACTTGTAATAATACATAATTATTGATATGGCGAATCGGGTCTCGCACAAACAATCCGACCACGCTGGACTAAACTTATTAATATTATTATTATTAAATGATAAAACTCACGTAGTTATATACAAATTGTTTTATCTTCTGTGCTGAATATTCTGAGCTATTTTGCCCTGTGTCTCTGACCCTTAGGCCGACATTTCTTATCCTATTGCGGGGTCCATCATCAAGCCTGGCGACTGTTAGTTTTTTTGTTAAGTACCTACTTCAAATTATATTATTTAATTGATATAATTTTATGTTACTTTGATAGTATTTTTTTAATTTATTTAACGTTTTATAAAAAGTTTTTATAGATATGTTAGCCAGTCTGTTTTCTATGAATACGCAAATAGAGAATTTATTGTGAAACCGGTTTGTTTAGTATCACAAATTGTATTCAAAGTGCACGAGAGATGTACAATGTTCATGTAATCGAGCAAAGTCTGAATAATAATATTATACTATAGTGTTTATACCTATTTTGCTATAAATAGGTATAAAGAAATCCAATGTATAATAACATATTACCTATATATTTGTAAGGCTTTCGTTAACGCGATGGTTCTTTAAAATATATACCAGTTTTATTTAAAAATAATTATTATACATAGTTCATATTTTTTTAAATACCACAGAACTATTTTGTGAAAAACTGCAACTTTACAATAATAATGTGTTCTACATTTAAAATTGGCAAAAATTAACTTTGTTATTAAAATTCATTACTGTTATCTGTTAACTTTGTTTCATTAGCAACTTATTGAATTTAAATCCATCTACCGGTTTCGAGAAATATCTTTTTCTTCTTCAGGATGTCAATATTAATCAAAAACATATGTTATTGTTTCTTTAACAGAATCTATTTATAAAAAAAAACAATAATTATTTAAAAAATAAATTTAGTATCTAACTCAAATTGTTATTTGATACAAAATCACTCTTAATAATTATTAGAAAAAAATTTTAGAATGCGACTTGTAGTTAAATTTAATTGGTTGTTTATAATTTTTTGATTAGTTTTACACGCTTTATTTATCTCCAACGATTCCAAATTATTTTATTTGTGACCAACACCGTTTATATGCAAAATTGACAATCCAATTTTTTTATCAAAACCATGACCGTTTTCCATTAAATGATTAGAAAACTCTGAATACCCACTATTGTTCAAACATCTCAAATGCTCCTTTACTTTTATATTAAAGCCGTTTTATCAAAATAAAAACTTAATTGCAAGGATTGTGCTGCATTTTAACAATAGTTATTCCAAGTAACAATTTGAGTTAGGTACTAAATTTATTTTTTAAATAATTTTTTTAAAAATAGATTCTGTTTAAGAAACAATAATATATGTTTTTAATTACTATTGGCATCCTGTAGAAGAAAATGATTTTTGAAACTGGTAGATGTATTAAAACTTAAAAAAATAAATAAAAATAAGTGGTTATAAAACAAAGTTAACAAATAACAATAATAATGTGTCCTCTTTAAAATAATATAAATTGTATCAAAGTTCATCAATATTTAATAAAAATTAATTGATTTAATTCTGGCGTCTCCTAGTGAATATATTACACAATGGTATTTGAGATTTGTCGCAATATACAGGTGATAACTTTTTAAAAATGGAATAACAAATGTATCAATTTGAAAGTGCTATGGCATATAAGTTCCAAAAATTTGTCGTCAACCTATTCAATTAGTGTGGTGAAACTGGATAACGCATTTCCCCGAATAGGAAAATGTCCAGGTTCGAACCCCGGTAGCAATTAAAATATTTTTTCGATAAATTGATTTTTTATGTATATCTTCCTAGTTGATTAATTTTAATTTGTATTAATAATCATTATTTTTAATGCTCTATGTGTGATAGATTAGTAATCATAATACGCTACAAATAAACGTGTTGAAGACGATGTGTATAATTTAATGAAGTCTCGATACAAATCTTCCTAGTGAGACAGGCACAGTCCAACCTAGATTGTAAAATTGTCTTAGATAGATAAATAAATAAAGTAGGTTTTCCCCTCTGCTTACCCATACTTATGGTGGTTGCTACATTATTTTGCCTTCTGGGTCATCTATAATAACGACGGCATAGTAGTACCGTCACGTATGACCCAACATTCGCTCGAATTATTGTGTTTCGTGATCGAACTGTTTTCTGGTAACCTTTCCTCTCGGCACCGCGCCTTGTCCACTGCCGGTAACGTTCAGGTGGATGCTGTATTTCAACAGGTCTGCAAATAATGCTATTATTATATTTCAAGAAGGAAAGGTAAATCTGTGGAAGACGAACCATTTGTGAGAAATGAGATCAATTTAGGTAAAATGGGGTTTAATAAGAAGTAGTTTAATCTCGAGTGGATACCTGATATTGGTGAAATAATTATTACATTTTCAAATAATATTTGGGGATAAAGAGCGTGATGTTTGTGAAAGAGTGTTGAAAGAAAGTTGTGTATGTGGAGGACCCCAACCTCCACCCATTTCTACCAGCGTTCTACGCGTTCGTTTGAGGTCATCCTCAAGCGGAGTGTAAGGAATATGTATGACGGCAGACTAGAAACTACTCATGGGTGACACGAGATTTATTCAACAACCCGCAAGTACCCGCAAGTAGCTACCGAAAGTTGATCTAGTGCTTGTGGCCGGGAAGACGGCAGGTAGTCGCGTGAAGCTCACAAGTCAGTCTTTCCGATGGTTGCCGGTTGATGTTATTATGACATGTCACCTGACGTCGGTATCGGGAGTGTTTATGGCTGTTGAGAGCCTGGTTTTATGACCAGGTAACTGTGAGGCGCGTTCAGGACTTCCACTAATGGCGGGTCTTCACGAGGACGGGGCGGACCCACCGCTTACCTAGAACCGATGCAATCAGCTCAAGGCTCCTATCTCGGTCCTATTCAATCGCCGCTTCGTTGGAATTTTTTAATGCTACTAAGCAGCTGTTCGATAGCGTCCCGCATATATGACAGGGCGATACCGCACCGCTGCCAAAACAAAATTCGCCCTCATTGTCCCCGGTTAACTCACTTTATTAGTAAATAATATTTACACTACGTTATTAAAGATAATATAAAATAATACAATTAACAATTAACGAGGCTGTGGAGCAGAGGGGAAGTGAATTCGTTTCGGGAAACGAGACGGCACATAAGAAAAAAATATAGGAGATTGACCCTCCACTCACCACTGCCGGCAGATTTAATCCACAAGAACAGAGATTTTCGACTCGAAACAATGAGACAACTCTCGGTTTTCGTAATTCTCCATCCTTCTCATTTGGATAATGTTCGCCACCGGGCGCCAAATACCCTAGCTACACCTATGCCTACCTCTTGCAATTCTGTCTTGAAATAATATGCCCACCTACGTCTTGGTTTTCCCTTCGGTCTAGTCCTGTTGACTTATGTACGAGTTACAGGACTTATCTGCTCTCGCTGCATGTCCCGTCCCCCGGAGACTCCTTGCTTCCATCTTCCTCTGAATAACTGTACTGTCACTGTAGTAGTAGTCATCCCGTAGTTCCATGTTCTAAAATGTATACAATGTTATAATTATAATACGGTCATTAAATGTTTACCCCGAGCGTGAATTAAAAGTTTACAACCCACCACCACTGTACTACAATGAGTATGTGCGTCATTTCTGTAAAAGTGTAAAATTTCTAGCCTAATGCAATTAATTATGTTTATTTTTCAACCTATTGGGGAAAAAGAAGGAGTGGTTATTTACGTGTGCGGGAGTGGTAAAAAAATATTGTTTCTTAAGGTCCGTGTCCACAGAAAGAGACACGATGAGATAATTTCAGAGATTTAATTGAGATATATCTTCATATCGTGTACACGTGTTGTGCGTGTACCATATGTAATATGCACAATATAACAGTGTATTGACGCAGTTTTACGTTTTAATTGGTCAGAGGGTTGGGCTGTAGTTTGAAATTAGTTAAAAACACAATAATTCACAAAAAATATGTACGGAATGTTTGAATTTTGTAAATTGGGAAAGTTTATACAAATGCACTTGACTAAGACAAATATTGGTAACAATATAAAAATACACAACCAATACATTTAAAAAATTAATTTAATTTTTCCATTGTCACAAACATATAATCACTACGTACTTACTATAAAAGCTATGCATTAAGAATAAATATTCCTGAAAGCATTTCATATATTACGTTCCAATAAACCATTGTTGTCTGTACATAAAATATACTCATCCCTATTTCTAACACATATACAAGGCGACGGAAAACATAAAATATGAAAGTATATGAAAATTTGAGCTGTGTATGAGTTGTGAGTTCTATTTACTACGAGTTTTACGGCACCGTGTACTTATTTAATATTTAAAAATAAAATAAAAGGCATATTTTTGAAACATGCTGTTACACACACAAATACAATCGTACGTTCTAAATGAAAACTGTCATACGCGACGTTTGATCTGACAGCGAGATTATACGTATGCACATAAACGTTACCTAAAACCACTAAAACTATAGCATTAATATAATGCATTACGTTGCCTCCACTCTCATCCTCACTGCCCGGCGATGCTGAACGCATCCAGCAAGTACCGATGCGTGAAACACAACTCCCACCAGCCTTAAAGACATAGTACACCCATTCATTAATAATTGAATCATCATCAACGTTCTTCTTCCCATAACCGGCGATTCATACGTTCCTCAAACGTAAAATTAGAAATATTTACTTCGTTTTGATTGCTGCTGAGGAGATTCAAAATCACTCAATCAACGAATGACAATGTCATTTGACGTTTGACGTACTATGTGACGGAGACTGCGAAAGCTGACAGTTGTATCCAAAGAATGTCATGGAAGCAAAATCCGTATTTCCAGTCGAAAATTTATTAAAAATTTCATTTGTGGAGAAGGGCCATTATAAAAACTAAGAAATAAATCTTGCAAATGCGTTGCCAGTTTTTAGTGATTATTTGACAAGGAAACGTGATCAATAAA
This sequence comes from Eubasilissa regina, assembly GCA_022840565.1. Lineage (NCBI taxonomy): Eukaryota > Metazoa > Arthropoda > Insecta > Trichoptera > Phryganeidae > Eubasilissa > Eubasilissa regina. The sequence continues at coordinate 19,797,706 of JAINEB010000013.1, forward strand.
AGATAATTATATCATTTCTGACACAGACATATATTTTTATTGTTAAATTGTATCTACTATATTTTTAGTGATGCAATATACCTACTCCACATCAATGAAACCATTTGCTTTGTAGTAATGCGTATTATGGCTATTCACAAAAGGTTAATCATCGCTTGCCGAGGTTACTGACGAGGAAATCGGACGGGCTGACCACATCGGCAGGTAGCTGGGTAAAGTTGCCAAACTCATTTATATTATAAATCGATGGAGTTATTCTTGCGGTACCCTGAGGTCGATTTTACTAATTTGTTAACGTTATTGTTCCTTTACAATACATACATAAATAAACGAGGAAGTTTATTCGTGTGGCAGTACATGTCGACATCGATTATGTTTACGGATCCGGTTACGATCGGAAAGATATGTAATCTGGAAGTGGAATTAACACAACGTGCACTGAACCAATTATATTTTTAATTTTACACTGAGGGCCGGTCTCGTGATCGATAGTAACTTTTTACTAACGCCCGTTGTTGAAATCGTTTGCGGGTTGTTCGAACTACAAATCTATTATTGTCAAAGCATAGATAGAGATGTCTATAGACGAGACAAATAATCATGAAATACGCTTTATTTTATGCATTGTCTACGGGTTTTTCGCCTAGGCGTTCGAATTCTGTCACTTTGGTGGTGAATTTTTTCCGTATTACGCGCTAATGTACATAAACGACGAAATCATCATCGAATGGACTCTCATCACTAAAATAGCGGGATATTGAATGAATAATTGTCTTATACTGTATCAATGTGACAGATGCTTTTTTTGGAACAGCTGTGAAAAGTCCGCCATGTTTAACAATCGATTCTCGTTTTTACTATCGGATATCGGAGAGTAAAATGAGTTTACTACGGAATGAATTTTCGATAAGTAATTATTTTTTACCAACGATCAAACAACCCGTTTTCGCAAAATTTTTACTAAAGTAACCTTTTTACCATAGTAAAAAGTTACCACTGATCGCACAACCCAAAGACAATTCTAGAAAAGAAATAAAATAAATGTACCTACTCAAAGAATTAAGTGCGGGATATCTTGAATAGGGGTACATTATTAGAAGATGGAAAAATAGACGATATTAGTCTAATTTTCTTATATTTAACCTTTATTTATGAGATTCGAAAATAAATAAAAAAACGTTTAGCATACCGTACGATCGAGACCGCCGAGAAATACTGAAAATGAAATGAAGATCGCGGGATTATTGGAACGTGCCGCGAAATATATTATACCGACATCTCTACTGAGGACTGGGGACCGTGTCGGAAGTTGGACGCTGGGGAATGTCTTGGAATTATAGGGAAAATTCAATACCACCCCTGTGCGAGCCGATTAAATAAACGGCCGGGTTGGGTCGGGTTGGGTTGAAAACGGTTCAGTGAACTAAAAAAAATCCAATATCTATAATATTAATTTTCTACGTTCGGCGTTGGTTCACTGCTCAAACTCGCCCTAGTATCTGATTGAATCAGCCTCAATTTATATTAAAATCATCTCGGTCTTCAATCTGCAAATAAATTTAAAAAAAAAATTGTTTTAAAAATGTTTATTACATTTTAAGGATACTGATTTGTCGCAATATAAAGGTGATAGCTTTTAAACAATAGAATAACAGATGCATCAATTTGAAAAGCTACAACGTATATGTTCAAAGATTTGTCATCAATCTACTTAGTTGGTGTGGCGAAATTGGATAACGCATTTCCCCGGATAGGAAAAGGTCTTGGTTCAAATCCTGGTAGCAACTAAAATATTTTTTCGATAAATAGATTTTTTTCTGTATATCTTTCTAGTTGATTCATTCTAATTTGCACTAAAAATATTTCTAATTACATATTTGTGTTGACTATTCATTGTCGTTTGGTTGGATACAATTGTTTTATATTATATTAAATAAAATAATAATCACTTTGAATGAAACCACGAAATTTATTATACGTCAACCGGTTTTGCTTATCTCAAGTTTCATCAGGACGTATTTAAAACTGATCATAAATACAAAAATAGTGCACTTATATATATATATACATAAAGAGGGAGATAGAATATAAAATTACACGTGAAAGATGGGAGACAGAATACATATATAGTTAAATAGAATATCAAGGGAGACAGAATATAAAATTATATGCGAAAGAGAGAGACAGAATACATATACAGATAGACGGAACATTAAGGGAGGGTAAAATACATCAACACTGTATTTTCCCCTCCCTTAATGTTCCGTCTATCTGTATATGTATTGCCTCTCACTTTCTCATATAATTTTACATTCTGTCTCCCTTGATGTTCTATTTAACTCTATATATGTATTTTGTCTTCTGTTTTATAGTACTTGCATTAGTTTCCTTTGTTGGTAGTACTAAATAATGGTTTTAATATTGATAAATAGGTAATAATTTTTGTTTACAATTTATAATTTTTGTCTTTCTACTTCAGGTGTATTATTTATTTTTATTTAGGATTATTTTACTTACTACTTTGATTACACTATTGCAGAAATAGTTGTGAAGCCGCATGAAAGGCAGCAGAGCCGGCGCAGCGGAGCCGGCAGTCTAATATCTACGTACTTTAAATTCAACATTTAATTAGTATCGATATATTTAATCTACGGTGACTTGGAAACAGAGCTGTCAATAAAGCAGAACCAGCACCGTGACGCTGAGCGCGGCACACTGAGTGCGACTGGCGCCACGTAGCGGGCTTTCGTCGAGCGCCCCATCCCTTACACGCGTCAGGGGATGGGGCCAGAATCATTTGTTAAATTTACAGACGTGTAATACTGTAATTAATTTCTTATTGGATAAATCGAGAGTTTTCATATAAGTACCCTTGATCGCGCCATCCGCTGTTATAATTCTCGTTATTCCTCCTTGTAAGCCAAGTCGAATTCAAAAATATCCGAACACGAATGATGGTCCGACTTATGGTGGCGAATCATAATTGGTTATCATTTGAATATATTTAATTCCATCCTACATATATTAAAGATAGCAAATAGTAAAATTGATTCACTTTTATGAAGGCGTAATAAATTTGTGAACTCGGTACAGTGATCTCGCAGCTTCCAGATGGCTGTAGTGAATACATTGTATCCACGCGAACATCTTAACGAAAATTAATTTATTACTGTATTTAAGTATTTCAAAAATAAAATTCACAACGAAATGAATTGATACACAAACCTGAATGCATGAATATTAGGGTAGAGGGTCCTCTTCTTTATGAATTGTGGATCACCAACTAAGGATAACATTTTATTCCTTGCTTCCTATTTTTACTCACCGCTATGGAAAAAAGTGTACCGTATTCAAGGACATCCTTTTAGTTTCTAACATTTGTTTGGTATATTATACATTTTTTGTTATACGATAGACAGACATCTTAAATGGTTTATACATACATACAGACAAATAATTGAATCAGTGAATTCACTGATTTGTTTCATAGAATACATACCAAGCAAAAATATTATTTTTCATGTATGAGGCATAATATGTCAAAAGTAAAATAGTATTTCTGGAGAATCGGAAAAAAGATTCAAAAGATTTCAAAATCAAATTCTGTCAATGGTTGAATTACCTTACACAGACTATAAGGGTCTCTAAAACAACACTCTAATTATATTTGTCACACCAGCGTAGTGTAGAATTTAAAACTTAGATTATAGTTAAATTATTTATTTATTTATTTTAGAAGAAGTTCTTATAGTGATGATCTACCCTTTTATACCCTTCATCATTTGTCTAGGATTAACATTAACACCCTTTTTTATCAAGGGAAGACTTTTTTGGGCTAACCTAAATAATTTTTATGCGTTCATTGATCTGGTTTTTTAATATAAACACCCATCCCTTTGTCCTGGAACTTTTTATCCCAAAAAGGACTAAATTTAAATAATGCGTTTCTTGACCTGACTGGTTAGTCCAAGTCTAAACAAACGAACTCAATAAGAATTTGTATTAAATTAATCTAATTTAATAATAAAGTAGCTGGCGTATAACATACTATCTATAACATAACAAAGTTTGAAACGATAACAAAAACACAAAATTGCCAATGGTTAGCTTAATTTGAAAATAGTAAGAATATTGATTGATGTACGTATCTTTATTTAAAAAAAAAGACAAGGACATTTAGTTATACGAAACACATCAACACAATAAAAAAAAACTCTTAAAATTACCACATAAATTCGGATAGAACAAATATATGACAATCGTGATCATTTACAGCAGATTAAAATAAATGTGTAAAATAAATTAACATTAACATATTTAAAAATAAGTGACAAACATACTAAGACCTTTGCCCAGACGTAACAAACACAAATAAATTATTCTATAATTTTCAATTTGTACCTTGTAACGTAAATGATTTTTTGTAGCCCTACCGGGTATCTAATATTATTATTAAATAACAATAAACCTGTATGTTAAGGTCCGAGTGTTAGTATGTGTGTGCGTGTGTGTGTCCACGGGTGCGCGACATGGGAAGTGTTAGGTGTGTGTGTATGTGGTGAATGTCACAAAAGTGAGCCGCTCTTGTCGGAGAAGCGCGCTCTTACTGCTTCGACGCGAATCAAATATCTTGTATATTGTATTGTATTCGAGTATTCAATAAACTGCTAATTGTCACATGACAAATGAGATTGACTGCAGACCCACAACTTGGAACACAATAAGGGTTCGTCAGGAGAGGAATCTGTAACCTGTGTACATAAAAATACCATTAGCAGACGGTATCACAACCGGCGCAGAAGGTTTATTACACGACATATTTTAAATTTGCTAAAATAAGCATGTCGGTTATGTATATGCTTTATAATAACATTTTACCATAAATAAATAAAATATTGAATATAATGTCACTTTCACAAACCATTTCGGTGCAAACATCTTCGATATCATTATTTAAGACACGGTCTAGTATAAAGTTGGCGTGTTAAATACTAGGTGCTTACATTACAAAGCCCCCAGGTAATTTAATATCACTCTTCCGTCTGTTGAGTACTTGTAAATCCACCGAGAACATTGATATTGAGCAAGGGAGAATGTTTCGTCATATTAACAGTCTGCCCTTTTATTGTCTTCAATCTTTGGAGCGCTGGTGAAAAGTGCCCCGGGCATTCGGCGCGGTAGGACGGTATGAGTGCCCAGCATGTAATATAGTCCATATCCAGTTTCCATACAGTTCACGTGTAGCAGTCAATACAGTCTATATCCATATATCCGGCGCAGCTTGACGGACTTCATTTAACCAGAATCTACTATTTACTAATGTAACCAACTAACATAAAAAAGTATTCGATAAGAGACATATTCTCAAAATATAATCCAAATATATTATTTAAATACGAAACGTACAGTTCCAGCGTTAACAAAACACACATTTTACAGCCAAAAATCGATTGGCGACAGAGCGTTTAATGATACTTAATACCACGGAAGGAGCCATGATGAGATTATCTCAGAGACTTATATAGATACATCTCAATATTATGTTGAGATTTTGATCTGGAGATAAACTCAGAAATCTACGGTGGAAAGATACAAAAACTCAAACCAGTGTACACGACGTTCGATTTGACAGTGAGATTCGACACGTGCACACAAACGTCACCTAAAACCATCATAGATATCTAAAACTATCTATTCTGTAAAAAGTTTGACATAAGTCATAAAACATTAACATATAATATAAGGTGTCATATTAAAAACATTTATTCCGTTTTAAATGCTGCTGTAGAGATTCAAAACAACACAACTAATGACAATAACATTTGACGTTTGATGTACAACAAGGGTGAAGTGAGGCACGAGTGAGTGTACAGGTGGATCACGAATGTTGAGTCTCTAAAGAATCTCGCAGCGGTAAAGTACGTATCTCAGAGGTTTCGAATCAAAAATCTCATTCGTGGACACGATCCATTAAAATCGATACCAGAAGGTAAGGTACCTACCAATTATTTTGTGTAAATCTGAAGATACGATTTATCCTGTTATTATCGGCGTGACTTTTCGTGATAAGTACCTATATCTAAAAATAAATCGCGCACAATTCTTGGAAAGTAAAATGAATACTAACAAGTGGGATGACGTGAGTTAGCGCGAATAGTGTGGCGCTACACGACGATATTCGATACACAGGCAGGTACTAGTATAAGGAAAGGATATTTTAATATTTATTACTCACCGTGACGCCGACGTTTCTATTTTAGGTTATTTTAGGCGGGGCATCGATTATTGGTATCAAAATAATAAATATATTATGTAAGCCTTGAATTATTAATACATTCCAGCAGTTCAAATGCTTCACAGGTTGTTGCCGCTGGGCCATCCTCTGTTTTATTATCGTTCTTATCTTTCGTAACTGATTGACTGATATCATTGCGGCACAAGTTTAAAAATAATTACATATCAATAAACGAAAATAAATAGAATATCAAAATGTTAAAAAAAAAAAAAACAGGTTTTTGCAGTCGACAGACAAAGAAAATTATACAGATAAGTTATCATAAAATAAGGTATGCGAAAAGTAATTAAAACATTAATAAAAAAATACACCTTCCAACAACAATATTTTTCGATAAAATTGATTTTATATGTATATCTTTCTAATTAATATATTTAATTCATATTTAAAATATCACAGACCTATGTTCTGCATAATTACAATTTCACAATAAGAATGTGTTCTCCTAATAATAAAGTTGTATCAATGTGTCCAAAATTTAATAAAAATGAATTGATAATTCTGGCGTCTGCTATCAGTTACTCAAAGGTATTTGAAATTCTGTAAACATAAGGTAGATGGGTCTTTCAAATAACGGAACGATTAAATGTATTAATATCAAAAAGGTAACATATAGGTTCGAAAATTTGTCGCTGTAGCATAGTTGGATAATGGACCTTCCCCGTTTAGGAAAGAGATCTAGGTTCGAATCCCGATGGCGCAACAACAATATTTTTCGATAAAATTGATTTTATACCTTATATTGAATTGATTTTATATATTTTTTATATTTATCTTTATAATTAATGTATTTAATTCATATTTAATAAAAAATCGTGAATCGCAGATTATTTTCAAATTGTGGCGAACTAAGGTTTAACAATTATATGGAACATGTGAATAATATTTGGTAGTATGTTCTTAAATTTAATATGATAATACAATTATCTATTATTTAGTTATTCTGCAGGAAACTCATTAGTCTACCAAATAAGAGTAGTCAATTATGGTATTTTTTAAATATTAGCAAAATTACTTTGTGGCCACATATTATATAAATAATAAGGTAAAACACTTTGTTTAAACCACTATTTATTGATAAATCATAGGTATCGAAACATGTTGATATATCAATAAATAGTGGTTTAAACAAAGTGTTATATTAAGGAGAACATATTCTTATTGTGAAGTCGTAATGTATTAATTAGAAAGATATACATATAAAATCAATTTAATCGAAAAATATTGTTGTTGCTACCGTGATTTAAACCTAGATCTCTTCCTATCCGGGGAAAATACATTAACCGATTATGCTACACCAACACAGTGCATTGACGATAAATTTTCGAAGCGAATTTCGAATTCTTGTTCAAAATTTAATAAAAATGAACTATTAATTCTGGCGTTTCCTATAGAAATAAAGGTATTCGAGGTACCGTAAATATAAAGATCATGGCTTTCAAATAATGGAACGATAGATGTATCAATTTGAAAAGTGTAACATATAGGTTCGAAAATTTGTCATTAATGCACTATGTTGATGTAGCATAATAGGTTAATGCATTTTCCCCGGATGGAAAGAGATCCAGGTTCGAATCCCGGTAGCAACAACAATATTTTTCGATTAAATTGATTTTATATGTACACTTTTCTAATTAATACATTTAATTTTTATTTAAAAAAAGGGTTTTATCTTAATTATTTATTTAATTACGGATTTTATTATCTCATAGGTAGTTTCTCGTTTCAATTGCAAACAAGTTATAGTTACAGTTATATTTTACGCACACATTATACATGTGTCAGCATAAAATTCACGGACAGAATAACAAGAGTCCTCAAAAAACATGATATAAAACGGTTTTCAGGACAAACGCCAAAGTGAAAGACCTGCTAAGATCATCGAAGGATCGAGGTTTCTTGGAAATATACGGTGTTTATAGACTCGGCTGTCAAGACTGCGAGAGTGGGACAAACAGCGCGGTTGGAAGGGCTTGACGAACATAAACGGGCAAGCAAACTCGGCCATCCAGGAAAATCGGCATTGGCTGAACACTGCACGCTTACGGGTCACCATTTTGCATTTGAGCCAAAAATCCAAGGAAAGCCCAAGAATCATCACGAACGTCGGGTCAAAGAAGCAATTGAAATATACAAACACCTAGTGAACATTAATAGAGATGACGGCCTAAAATTAAAAATCTCGCGGTATCCGGCGCTTCAAAACCATAGGAATCGATGAGCCCTCGCAGATTGTGATCCGACAGTAGATGGAACTCCACATAACACTACATTACTCATTTCACACAACACCTGTTTTCGACACGGTAGTGCAAGCCAGTACCTAATAAACGACAGATCCTGCTTTCGACACGGTACTGCAAGCCGGTTCTTAACCACAACACTGACAGTTATACATCACATTAGCCCTGATGATGGATCCTGCGATGGGATCCGAAACGTCAGCCAGAAAAGTCAGATATACACGGCAGAAAACTATACACAGAAGAAAATCTAAGAATTTTTAAGAAATTACATATTTTACAAAAAAAAAACCTTGTCATGTTCATGACCAACCACGCTTCTAACACCTCCATCTAAACATAATCTTAAGCTGTTTCTTAATATAAAGAAAAATATTCTGCCGGCGTATAATCTGGACACAATAAAATCTTTAGTATATTTGCTGGAGTATTCTCCTCCGTTTCTTTGCTTACCATAATATACATTGTAAGGTTTGATTGAGGCTTAAAGATCCAAATAACTATATAATACAGCGAGGTGTGAATATAAATGAAAGACAATGAAAAAAAACTTACATAATATACTATTTTTAAGTCTAGTAAGAAAATTAATTTCGTAACGAAGATAACCATAAAGCGACAATTGTTTAATCTAGTGATTAGTGAAGTAGGTGATTTGATCGGGGGTTCGAGAATCGTTCCGGAAGATCACACGAGTTAGTCCTGTTTTCATAGCACAAGGATTCATTATATTAGGAGTATTTAACATGTATGTACGGGTCTCTATTAAAAAAAAATATTGTTATCGACAATTTACGGGGTAAGCGCAGATTTTAAAGAAAAAATATTTTTATAAACGTATTTCGCAATTCACCTGTGTATAGGATATACTCGTATTTGGTAATATGTGATTTTATTTTAGTTTAATAAAACAAGAAATGTAAACAAATTTCTGATTTCAAACTAGAACGATGTGAATTCTGTTGCAGTTACCGCGAGTTGACGCCGCGCATTAGACTGATTTAAACAACAATTATTGCGCACACTCAGGGGCGTAACTATGCGGTCCTTTGGGGACCACGTTGGAAACGGGGCCCAAAAATCTGCGCGTAACAAGAATACATTTGATGTCAATACTTTTCCCAGCTCTAATACGGACTAATATGTTTTAAAATCTAATAATCCACCATAGCAAGATAAGTTAAATTAGAAAACATTATCGATGTATAGAGTAGTTAGTACTACGTAAATATGATATATCACCACAGTCGGGTAACCCGGATCAGATCGTCGTGAAATTGCGAAAATCGCTATAAAGCGAAACGAGAATATTTTTTTAGTTGCGAGTGCATATTAATGCTGTTATATCTTTAACTTGTGCTGATGAGGATGATGTTGACTCTTTGTGTAACTCAAATATTTATTCTGAATGCTTCGATACAGGTCAATATAAGATGTTTACAGTTCAACGGTTCGGAAGCAAGACGCGGCGACCGCGGCGCGTTTATTCAATTCTTTCACACACTCATCACTCGTACCAACCTACATGCGCTCGCGCATTCGTCCCATAGATACATCATACTCCATTAGTCTATCCGTGTAAGTGTGACTCAATCCATTTTGTGTCTCGTCCATTGTTCCTCTTTTGGGAGTGTTTTTGATGAATGGATCCCGGAGTGTCTGCCTTGTACTACTGCACCTTAATTTTCTATTTGTATGTAAAACTATATTCTATGGATTTATGTTATAAAATATTTTATGAATAAAGACAGTACTTAAGGGACGCTGGAGGGTCTAAATTAAAATTTTTAATTGCTAATAACCACATTGAATTTCTTCTCCTTTATCGTTTTGCTTATAATATGTAATTGTGTGAGTCGCGTATTTTTATTAGATTTGATTTGTGGGACCGACAAGGAAGCCTTAGCTTCTAAACCGGTCCCGAGAAAGAGTGGGTCCCCCCCCCCCCTTCAGCTCTTTTTTATTAGAAAAAGATAGATCATACGTGCTTAACACACATTTTTGATTTATTCACGAATGTGTGAATATTATAGAAGACTAGAAATCTCCTTCCATTTTGCATTGGAGCCTTTTTTAAATATTTTACACCGGGGCTCAATTTTTGTAGTTACGCCACTGCGTACACTCCTGTTGATAACGGTATTGTTGTTGGACCGCGTGTTTAGCGTTTCCACGGTGAAACACGAAGCCTTGTGTCCAGTGTTCCTGGCACGCAACTCTGTTGCTAGGCAATGTAAAAGCCTAACAAAGAGAGAACGATGTATTTACCGGGAGAAGGAAAGGATGTAAATGCCGTAATTGCACTTCAACTAGAGGTGGGGTTTAGCACAAAATAATCTTATCTTAATTGCATAGTTACGTTTGTTTGTTTGGTCTGTAATACCGATACCGCACTCATCCTCAGTCAGATTGCAATTATGTTTATGTAGAAAAATCCGTGATTTTCTGAAAGCGCGTATATACATAATTATCATTAATAGGTACTACGTCTTGTAAAATAGTATACAACTCTGTTATTATTCCTCACATCGACTATAGCAGCAGCAATTTTGTTTTTGACTAATGAGGAAGAAATGCAACAATTGTCAGTGCTGAAAAACAAGCTTTAGAATAATACTCAGAAAAAATAGATATACTCGGATCAATGCAATGATGAGATATTTGAATATGATGACCTTTAAGCAGAAAATATATTTCAGTGTTATGGAATTTATTATTATTATTGAAGCCATTAAAACATTTTATTTAAATAATAATGGCAACGCTTTAACCATGATCGCTATCGTCACATGTAGGAAAACTTTTTGGTGGCCGAATTAAGTCGATTGGGCCTGCAACACACGTGGATTCAACAGGACGGTGCCACCCCATACACAGCCCAAGCTACGCTTGAATTTTTGCGTGAAATTTTTTCCGGCCACATAATATCAAAAAGTGGTGATATCGACTGGTCTCCTCGATCGCCTGATTTGGTGGCTCCCGACTATTTTCTGTAAAGATACTTGAAAGGAAATATCTACGTCAATAAGTCACTAACAATTCCGATGCTCTACAGGACAATATTTAAAATTAAATTGCTGAAATAACACTCGAAGTGTGCTAGAATGTTATGTAAAATATGGTTAAAAGAGCATGTATTTATGTCATTATTAAAAGTAGCCATTCGGGAAATATAATATTGTATATATAATTGTAATAAATAAAATAATTGATAAATAAAATTTTTATTAATAAATTACCTTTTGTTTTCTAGTTATTTAATACTAACATCGGCCTGGAACATAATATTCACCTGTATAACAGACCGGCCCGCGGGGCGGGTGCACATAGTGTTGACGCACCTAGCCCCGTGCCCTAAGGTCTGAAAGATACTGAGGAAAGCGATTAACATAGAGTACGCGGAGACCACAATCCTCAGTTGCGAGCTTTATAACCGTCATATGTCAGGTAGTTGTCAATAAAGATTTGTGTTATTTGTTAAGTGACGGAGCTCGATCATTACAAAGTTCTAAATCACTTTTTTTGGGAAAAAAATAAGTAAATTTATTATAGATGGGTCTTCAATGCGTGAAAATATTTGAATACTTATTTTTGTGTATTTAGATGTAGGCATTGAAAAATCGTTACAATGATACAGGTATTGATATAGGTATAAATAAATAAGAATGCCGCGCGCCCCAAAACTTTGCACCCAGCCTCGCTATTTTCCGGGCCGGCCCTGATTATAACGACGTCTCTACACGCCTCCATCACTAACTGGTCCATAAATTCGGCGAAGTATTTTTCTTTCAAAGGTGACTAAGAATTTTTCGCCACCTTTGGTCAGTAGTCGGGTTTTCGAACCATCTGTATTGACGATTATATAACATAACACTGTTATTCAAACCAAACTCCAGCGTTGAGAGGAGTATGCCAAGATGTTATTTAAAAGTTAATTGAAAACTTTACGAGTGATGCACTTTGATTTATAATAAAATTCAAGTGGGTCGGCAATATCGGCAATTGGCATAATCGATCGAAGCAAACCTAGAATGTACACTAAGTGGGCTGGTATTATTAACAGCCGCGGTATGTCATTTTACGGAACCGAGATAATACAAAACAATTGTGATAAAAACTTTGTTCCTCAAAACATTAAAGATGGCAAGAAATTAAAAAAATAATTCAATCCTACATTAAAAAAACACGGTAATTTAATATTTTAAGGAAATATAAATTGGCGCGCAACAAGAATTGCAATTTAAAATTTATCCACATTTTTCATCTGTCAAACGTATAATATTTATAATGAGCGTACGTCATCTACGAGTACATAACCTATAAATCAATCATGCGCGATTGCAGAACGTTTAGAAATTATTAAAATTTATTATAAAAATGGTGAAAACATCCATCAATGCACTTTGTAAAATTCATGCTGTTTTCCGGCGATATCGTGTGCCAACACTCCGTGCAGTGAAGAATTTAATCAAGCGTACGCCAAGAATTCAAAAATCAAACATCACTCGTGCCATTGCAGATATACACACGTATCCATTCATGTGAATCCGCATCGATAATTTTGTTTAAACAGTCGTCATCTGTAATAGGAGCCGAAGTGGCCATTTGGCCGATGTCATTTCCCATGTGCACTAATTACATTGATACCATGTGCACTAAACTCTTTTTTTTCATTGATTTAAAATTGCAGTTCAAGTTACACCACTCTTTATAATATATAAGTGAAATATACTAAATAAATACTTTCTATATTATTTTGAAATCGGTTATCTAATGACTTAAATTTTATTTTTATAAAACGGTTAGTACAAATACCGATCCACTGCATAATACATAATCCAAAAGAAATTCCATTATCGCGTTGTTAATTTTAATTTTTTTTATTTAATGTACAAAATTTTGAGGTAGATATCATATGTTACGAGCACTTATGAATACGGAATCGAGTATATAGAAAGAAGCTTTGTGAATCTAAAAATCAAGAACATACTAAAAAAAATTATATAATATAGTAATTTTTACAAAACAATTAAAAAATCTCTCGATTTATAATTATCATTGTGAACTCATTGTAACTTTTATATCACAAAGAATATCCCCGTTTTTTTTTTAAATTTTGAATTAAACACATTATTTATTTTAAAAGTGATAATATTTTTATTTCACTATAAATTACAAATGTTCCGATTATGTATGGAATGAAATGTCAGACAAATGCGCACAACGGCTCTTCTTGCTCTTTAAGATAACATCATAGCAAGATAACATAAGAGGTGTTATTGTGGCAATAACATGTTGGATCTCCGCCTTAAGATCTCTTGATTGTTTGTGGCTTATTGACATACACATGTGACTTCAAAAATCCCGAAAGAAAAAAGTCGCACGGTGTTAAATCACATAATCTGGGTAAAAGTTTAATTCACTTGCTGATGTTCAATCAACAAATTAACAAATTTTCTTCGCTTAAAATGGTCTGCCGGTTTGAGTTTTTGAGTTTTTGAGTCAATTGGATCTTGTAGGCATGCCAGCTTCAGGTCTTTCGCGAGAATTCCCTGTGAATATCCTCGCGTTTTCAGTAATACTTTCTCTCATTGCGTTTATGTTTTCGAAAGAACGCCGACTATTATGACGCACGGGTGACTTATTGTCCACAATCGAAACAGTTTCTTTAAATTTTTTAATCGATCTTCTTATTGACGATTTATTTGGAACATAATTTTGACCGAAAATTGCACAAACTTCACGAAATGTTTCATTAAAATTTCTCCATTTTTGTAATGAGTTTTTACAATAATAACGCGCTGTTTTTTCGTGTATCGTTTCCATATTTACTAATCGAAAGCTTGACAAATGGAAAATATTAAATTTTAAAAAAGGCGCTCTTATTGGGACACCGTTTAGATATCTTTTTTTGTGTGAATTAAATGATATTCACGTCAACACCGGATGAAATTAATACAGGTAGCACAATTTTACTTCGTTTACATTTTAAATCTTTAATCTCAATTTTATAATGATTGGGTTGGTAAATATTTTATTCTAAATAAAATATGTTTATTTTTTCCTAAAAAGTTTAATCAATTTCCCCATGTTTCATCATCGTAACAATTTAAGTTAGGCATACTAGATTTCTTTTAAAATAATAATTATTGTAATTACATATTTTTTTTAAAAATAGATTTTTCAAAATATTACCATAACGTAATACATATATGGTTTTGGTTAGTTGATTTAACATCCTGATTTTATATTTTCTGAAACCTGTTGGTGTATTAAATAATTAAGTGATTAAAAAAACAAAGTTAAATGATATAAAAATGAACATTAATCATAAAGTTGAATTTGATAATATTAAAAATATAATATAAAAATATATGAGTATTATTTGAAACGGGAAAAAAAAAATCTTTATATCTAATGTGGCTATTATAATATTTGGTGTTTAACTTAATTCGGCACCTATTACATTCAATATTGCAATACCGGTGATATCAATCTATCCTTAACAGGATACCACAAGTCCGTCTATTCTACCATAAATATAATATATTGTAAAAATCAATTGAGGCTTCATTTTAGCCAGTTTAGAGATTATTAAATAAATTAAAATAGATAAGTAAGACGACACCATAAGGTATATTTAGTTGTGTCGCACCATACGCGTCCGTCGATAGTGCTATTTGATATTGATAAGCCTCCCCCGTGAGCGATGTCAGGTCACACTGTTTAACGTGGATCGAGTTGCGGTCAAATTTTGGGCGTAGTCGATCTCTATGACGTCACTTCTATTTTTGTCTTAAATAATTCGTTTTGAGAGCGACGTACATATATACCTACCTACCAACGAAATAATCATCTTACTTTTACTACAAAATCGGATTTTCTCAGTAAACTATATTAACGAGATCACCAATATTAAATTGATCCATAAATAAGGTATATTATATACGAGTATATATTGATGAATTTCGTAAAGTGGAAATAATTTATTGACAAGTAGGATGTAGCTATCACGCCCGTTGAAGGTCACAGGTTAACTAGAGGCATGACCGACTGAATAAGATGAAACGATCCAACGATCATTGAATCATGAATTTTATTACAAAACATGATAAAAACAATGAATACAAAATATAAAGCGAAGTCTAAATAATACACGGTTTGTCCAAAGTAGCGGAGAAAAAGATTAAAATAAAAAACTTATTAAAATACTTACTAAATACGAAAGTGACGCTATTAAAATTAGAAAAGAAGTGACAAAATGTAATTTTTATATACGAAATAAACACTCGACAAACGAACGTTATTTTTTCTGGAGTAATCGCAGAAAAGTGTGTGATGAAAAAGCGATCAACAAATTCTTCATACTCGACACCACGGTGAATAGATATTTTATTCAATTCCCACCCTTAAAAATCAAATTTAAATTTTGCTCTACTTACTTTCAAGAAATTCACATGTTTGAAAGCATCAACCCTCGCATGTTCAAATATTTAAATTTGTCCTTTCGCGTTCCGTTAGGTCGCTGAAGAACATCTTTGCGAATATAATGCCTACACGGTAGGTACCTGACAAACATTTGAATTTTTATAAAAATACATAGGTACACAGTACCTACCTACACAGAGTATAGCTTTCCAACATGTGACATTTTAAAAAGTCAAAAATAAATGTAAGTAATAAAATTGTATTCCTTCCCCCCTAGCGAATTGTTGTTGAAACGCATACACGCAATCAAAAGAGTACTAATTGTTCTCACTCGATTTATTTTTTATTATAAATTTACATTTAAAATTTTACATTAGTGATGTAATTCAGTACTATAATAATTGTGACTCTGTTTTATTAGTTGCCCGTTGCCTCGAGTAATTTTGAGTTCCGATATTTGTTGTTTGTTGGAAAACCTCTCTGAGATTGGTTTCGAATTAGACTCTAGGGATTTTTACGTGATTACTTAGTATTTTACCGTGGCAGTTACGTAAAATGAAGATTTAATATCAGTTATCTTATATATTCCAAAAAATACCTATCTAGGTAGACTGGAATATCTGTTGCTTGTTATTCATCAGGTGACTATATCGATTCCTCGTACCGTACGGCATATATTATTTAAGACTACGATGGTAAAGGAGTTTATCGTGTTGAAGAAGATGTAGTGGGTTTCATCACGCGAGGGGTTGAAAAAAGAGGTGTTGGCTTGTATTGCCTGCGTGTATTATTGATTTATGTATCGTGCTCAATAAAGCTCGTCTCGAACAAAGGTTTATGACAATTTATCGGGTTCATACATATTTTCGTAGTGTTTTTGTATTTCAAGGCAATAGTGCTTTGGAATACGTTAATGTAATTTTAATGCCATAGTTTTAATGAATATGTCTTGAATTTTCGATTTCTAGAAAGATTGCGTGAATGAAATGGCTAAAGAAAATCGAATGGTTAAGACAAAAAAAAACTACACACTTTTGTTGTTTGAGTTTAACCGAAGAGTTAAGGCATCAGAGGCTGCGTGCATCTGGTGGAACAAAGAATGCGTCATCTTCTGAAGTTTATTGCCAAACTCCGTCGCCACAATTAAAGAAAAAATGAAGACAGTGATTTTTCAGCATGATAATGCCTGTTCGCATCGTGCTAACATTATAAAAACGGTCATTCAAGAGCTCGGTTAGAAGAATACTCCGCAAGATCAAGAGAATATATAATATCTTGTTCCGTTAGATTTTCCTATTTTTTGTTTTCTATCTAAAAATATGTTAGAAATCTCCTTTAATAATGATGGTGCTCTTCAAAATTGACTTGATAAATTCTTCACCTCCGACAACTGGATTCTTCAGCGTGGAATCGAAAACTGACAGAATTTGGGAGTCAATCGTAAATAATGCAGGAGAATACAATTATTGATTAGTTTTTTTTAACCAAAGCAGTATATATGCATTTATATTCATTAAAAAAAAACAAAATAGTGATATTTACAATTCGTTGGACATATTATATCATTAAGTGAATATATAATGTGTGTTTGTATTTACATACACACATTAAATTTTTGTCTCTCGGAAAGAACAAACTGCCGTCATTCCTTGTGATACGAATATGCTTGAGCGTACCAAGACGATTATCACATTTGAGATGATTCAAAGCGAAGCAAAATTGAAATACTTTGATCAGAGAATGACGAGTGCAGTCTCGTATGACGTACAGTGCCCACTGGTACCAAGGCCGTAGTACTTCACACCCGCTGCGGCCCGAGAGGTTTCATTATCCTGTTTTCCAACTGTAACACAAAACTTTTCTCTGTAGATTCATATCAATGGGTTCAGTCGCCATTATTATCCTTCCTTTGCTGGGAGATTTCAATGGACATGTATCGAATGCGTGCCCTTAATTGCGTTCATCAGAATGGATGACGGTATGGATAATAAATATTAATTAGCTAGTAGTTTTTTCGACTATTCACCTCAAACTTGTTGACGAATGTCAACGAGCGGCAGCTGGAAGCATGTCCGCCACCAATTATTAATCTTGGAAACAGGCTGGATTTTAGACTTTATTGACATACATGTTTTTGTTCTTAAAGAGGTGAATATATTATAATATAACATGATAAACATAAGATACGATTATATTGCAATTAAGTATAATACGCGTAGTTTATTGTGTGGGATGGAGTAGACTACACTATTGATATATACAGCATTGTCCTGGCTACTTCGTTAGACTGCCGTCCGTGTTAAAGTAGCCAGTTTTTTTCGTGCTGTTGTGGTGTTATTTAATTCAAGAAATATAAAGATTCGATAGGAATAAAAAAAAAAGTAGTGAGAGTGTTATAAAACTAGTGAATTATTAGTAGTGATGAGCTCAAAATCACGAACCGTGAGTTAATCACTGATATCTTTGAGTCACGCTCACTATCAGTGATTGAATATCTGGGAATATCGTGATTTGTCATTACTATTTTTTTATTATTTATATTTGGTTGTGAACTGTGATTCGACGCATGCGTACGAAATGAAAATATTTATGAAAAAATGACGTTATAGTTCGTGATAAGCGCCATCTAGTAGATACTGCCAAAACGCTTTACGCATTTGACTCGAAATGCTAAGAATTTGACCCGACAAGTAAACTCACATTTTTAAGAGTTTTCATTCTCTTTGTGATGATATTAAATTAGATATATATTAATTATATATGCTAGAATGTATTTATTACGCAAATTAAGTTTGAATCATATAAGTAAATATGCTCAAAATTGTTTTTTTTAAATTTATTTGGTGTATTGTAATATCGTGCGGCGCACGCATATTAGTAATGAAACTGTGATCACAGTCACAGTTTTCAATCACTGATATTATCGAATATCAATCACAATCACACCAATGAGTCAAGAGTAGTATTTTGTCTCATCACTAATTATTAATGCAGGTATTGTATTATGTTAGAATGTTGAACAGCTATGTTTCTGATATTTTGGGTCCATATTTATGTAATCTTATTGGAAGTGAACGAACGATTACATATTTATGTAATCTTATTGGAAGTGAAGTCCAGTTGGTGTTGAGTGTGTTGTACAGTTTCGGAGCTAAGAACATGTAGAATCGTTGATAAAATGTCGCTGTTGCTCTCGGAACTGGTGTGTAGATCTTCGTTCTTTGTGACGATGATTTATTGCATGGGGTGAGTTGTTGTGAGCATGGAAATATTGGACGAGTCTCAACATATATATTTGTCTTATGTCTAGGACATTTCACTCTTTAAATATAAGATTTGACGTATACCTAAAGGGACGACCACAGGGATCGATGATAGAAGCGTAGAATGTTGATGACCCCCATGTGTCTGCCTCCAAACTCTACGCTGACCAGAAGGGATGCCCTGCCCTGAGGATGACGATGGAGTGCAAATGATTCGAGCCACAGTGGTAAACTTTTTCACCTTTATCCTGGGGGCAGCTTACCTCCGTAAGTTTTTATTCTCGAGATGATCACATTATCCTGGCGGGTTGAATCTTTCCGACGAAAGTTGGCGGTTTTCTCATCTTACAGATTTCTCACTTGCGGTATTGAACCATTACCGGCACAAGATGAACACGACGGGATCGTTAATCGTTAGGGGGGTGGCACTGCCGGGATATAATACAGCCGTCATCCCCCACCGGCGCGGCGCCGCGACGGCGGGGAGACGACTGTGTGTCTCTTCTCCCTCTCACCCACCCCTCCCTGCACACCGGTCTTGCAGTGCGCTTGTGCTATTTTAATAGAAAACATCGTGATAGAGATACTTCCACAAATATACTTAAATATCCCGCTCTGATCACTGAAATCTCGAACCCTATTTCACACCAATCTAGGCTACCTTTCTCCATTAATTACTACAACGAGAATCCATTCGTTAATGCTGACCTAGATACATTCTTATTGGCACAGCTACAGTTTAAAGAAAAATTGTATTATACGTGGTTAGTGATTATTCGGACTTGTAATACATGCTTAGCGTAATGAAATTCGAACTATTTGCTTTTGAACCTTCAGGATGTCGCGTGTCGCGTGATTAGTATTTCGTTGACCTTGGAATAAACGCACTTCTGTAATTGTGCGATAGTTTTTAATATCTCATTTATTCCTACTTACCTGCTAATTTATAACAAGATGATTATTAAAATTTTTCCAGTGTTTCTAATATCTCAACCATAATTAGTGTTGGTATTCTGTAACATATTATTCCCCTAATTGTCTTAAAATGTTTATATACACCTCACTACACTATACATACATTACACCTCACTACACTATACATACATTACACCTCACTACACTATACATACATACACTATACATTACACCTCACTGTTAGGATCATAACAGCCTGTTAATAAAATGAAATTTACAAAAATAAAACTAAACAAATAAATAACTTCAATTAGTACAAAAAGAAAGATGTACAGATAAAATAAATTTATCGAAAAATTATTTCTCTCGATAAATATGATAAAATATATATTGATTTTATCTGTGAATATTTTTTACTGATACTTTTAATTTGTATTAAAATATCACAAAACTATGTTCTGTAAAAACTTTAACTACACAATAATAATGTGTTCTCCTCAATAACATCAATTAACTGAAATAAAATCAGGTGAAAAAGATAAACGGGACCATAGATACATTTAACGATTTGTCATTACAGAATCATTTTTGAAAAATATATTTTCTAAAATTTACGGGTATATATGTAAATATATCGTGGCTAATGTATTTAAATATAATTATACTAGAATTTAAAACCCGCCCTTGGATGGGCACAAAAGACAACCACAGGACGGTTTCTGTGAAAAAATTAAATTATTTTAATTATTTTCAGTTTTCAAATTACTAACAATAGAAATAGACTTAAATTGGAAATAACATCACAATAAAAAAGTCACCTATTCACCTAATTCGTATATTTAAAGGATATTTACACTATACGTTAAATGTTACGCAGTATGACACAGAGATATTATATATGAGATTATTTTAAACATGGTTCAAAATTGCTGTCAAATGGGTCCTGATAATTTTTATTAATTTTTATGATGATGTGAAAAATAAATACATACCATGTATTTAAAAAAAAATAAATTAAGGGATTTTAACAGTGTAAATAAACATGAACTAGTATAATATATAAAAAATGATACTAATTATGAAAATTCACAGTTCAGGCACATAATATAGCAGTTTAAGAAGATAAAAAAAAGGTGGGAGAAAGGGTGGGAAGATTGAAACTATTATTGTGGTAAAAGGAGAGCAAGATGTGTTTGTATGTAGAACGATTGGTAAATAATATTCTCATTATTGTATTGCATGATCGATGAATATGAGTTTTGTGTGTAAGATGTTCTACTTCTAGGAATATGGAAGAGTGCGGACTGCCGGATCGATCTAGATGATATGTGGAGGGATATTAGTTCTAATTGGCTGGGACAGTCAATATGGCCTTGCAGTAGTTTAAAAATAAGTATTACAGTATACACCTACTATAATTTTATTTAAATATCTCAAAGAATGATGTTACTCTGTGTATGTAGGTACTGATGTTGATGTTACTTTGATGGAAGGGAAAATATCGGATATCGGACCAATCGCAACCCTGCCCCTTCAACATGATGGTAATACATTTTAAATGATAATATATTGTTTATAGTCATTTTTCTGTCGGTACCATCGCACAAAGTTCTTCTAGATTTCTTTTAGATAACAATATCTAAGATTTAAGTCATTATACATGTAATATTTTATAAATTAAAATATATTTTTTTAACAGAGAATATGTTTACATCTAGTAAAATTTGTTATTTAGAAAAAAAAATCGTAACATTTTTATATTCTCTCATATTTATCTTTGCTACTTCCATTTAGACGGTGACGTCAAATTATCATAAAAGTAAAAAAATCTTTTTATCGATTTATATATTTGATTTTCTTAATTATTTATATACTCTTAATATCAAATTTTATTACTGATATTAAATTTTATTTGAAAAATAGTTACAACTGGTGAATTTTGTAACAATCTTAATTATTAAAGAGCATTTTCATTAGCTTAAGATATTTGTAAATTTCGATTTTCACATGTCATTCGTGTCCATCGGCGGTGGAGTGGTTAGTAACCAAAATGAACATAATACAGAACTGTTAAACTTTACAGAGCTATGCGTTCCGATTCCATTCATTAATTCAAGTGGATTAGAGCGGTCATAAAACTAGCACTTGAACAACAAGAATCCACGGGAATAAGGTTCACACGTTCGTTTCAATTAATTTTTCTTTTACTCTATTGATTGCTAGCAAAAATAACGGTGCGAATTGTTAGCTAGCAATGTCACTGGCGCCAGTACACGCACACCAGTGGTGGAATTGTAATGTTACTGCGGATCGCTGTCGGATAATGGCGCGAGTCAAAATGTCGACTGAGCATCGAAAGATTTAATTTGTATTTATCAATACATTATGAATTTCCCATCAAAATAATAATATCCGTGTATAATATATTAATTTACACATATCTTTTTTTCTTTTCTTTTTTAATTGTACGAGGGCTAAATCGGATATACAGATGTACAAATGAACTGTATGTTACTGATAAGATAGGGATAGGATTACCGTTTAGTATCGAGTCATTTAAATCAGAGATAACACAATCGCGTATAAATAAAAGTCCAGTTTTGTGTCTAACTAAGATAGAAGCAATACACGAAAGTAAAAATCTACGTTCTTAATCTATTTTTGAGTATTATTGAGTAATATTATTATAAACATGAAGGATATAGAGAACTTAAAGAAATTAAATAATATGGTCAGGTAAAACAAAATTAACTTAATTACTTTTTGCTAATCTGTACTGCCATCTAGTGGTCTCACAGATAGTGATCTGACAGTAGACGGAACTTAACATAACACAACACTACTCATTTCACACAACACCTGTTTTCGACACGGTAGTGCAAGCCAGTACCTAATAAACGTCAGACCCTACTTTCGATAAAACGTTTTTACGATGGACTCCCTAAGCACCAAAATCCAACTATAAACGCGTTAGCTAAACACGACCTAACCGTACCGTCATGCTTTAAGCGGCCCAAATCCGTCCTCCTTTAGAGGCATAACTAACTGCGCCAGCTAGCAGTTCCCTGCCCCATTAATTGGAGATTGTTTTGTTTTGATTCTAATAATAATACATAATAATAAAATTTATAAGGCCAATTTTAAGGACGTTCCCAAAGAGCAGTCGTACTCAATCTTCAAGAAGATTCCCCCGTATGTAAACTACTATGAATAGAATAAAAAATAGTTGAGGTACAGTGTACTTTTTTGCTTCCACCTCATGCGCAGAAGTTCAAAAATCTCTCACTATTCGAATTATAAAAGGAAACGTCAAAACCATTCAAAAGTAGCTCACTTTTAATATTTTTTATAACAAAACGAATACCGCTTGTTTTACTTATTTTTACAGAAAGATATTTGTTAAATTTTCAATTAATAATTCTCAGTTTTCTAAAACAATCGTAAGAAAATTACTATTGCTATTGAATTAAACGTGCGCTACAACATCGATCGGGGTATGGTTCATATGTTAAATATGCAAATTTTAATAGTCAATATTTACAAATTTACTACCGCAAGGACAATTAAAAAAAATTCTACGTATAAAAGACATTCATAAGTATGTGTATTCAAAGTTTCAAGAGGATTGTAAGAAAAGTGATTTTTTTGGGAACGTCCTTAAGGCATACTCCGGATGAAGGAGCAAGGGTCCTTCGGACCCGGTACTCCGTAGTGCCTCGGTACCAATGTCCAAAAGCTTTCGATACTGTACTGCAAGGCCAGTACTTAACCACAACACTAACAGTCATACATCACATCAGTCCTGATGATGGACCCTGCAACGGGATCCGTCAGATATACACGGCAAATTAGCCCAGAAAATTATACACAGAAGATTCTTCTTTTTATCCCATTTTCTACTTTAATGAGGAATTAAAATGTATAATTTCCCTCATATATTTTTGTAACCAGTAAAATCGTGACTGAACTACTGACTGTGAATACAGTTCATCTTTATGTAAGTAATTCAAAAGCATTGAAAACCAATTAAAATATTCCATTGCGAGTCATGGGCAGAGAGAATAAGTCACGAACCTTTCTGTCTTCACACAGTAGCACATGCCACATCCAACAATATGAATTTTTAATATTCCTCATCGGTACCTCATGACAGGATCGTAATCTTTACGACCTTCTGCCCTGTATTCTTCGACTATACCCCTTCACTTTTCTCGATGCCCCTTAGATCTGAGAGCTGTCACCGGAGAAGAGCCTGTTGCTTTTTCCACTTGGTCGGTCCAGCGGGTGGGGGAATCTCCCCCTTCCTCTACGTTCTTCGACGTGACCCACTACAACAAGCTCCTTCAAGCTATCTTTTTTCTTGCAAAATGTCTAAAAAATGAAGAATTTCGATTGGTTGAGAGTCTATACGTATACTATATCTAATTGATATGTAATTCCTGTACTGCAAGATAAACATTTGTGCGTCTCGTTGTCCACGATATGCGCAGCGTGTCCAATACCACATCTCAAATGTATTAATTCGACATCTTTCCCTTTCCTTTAGAGACCACCATTCGACACCATATTCAATACACCAGAGACTGCATACGCCTGACCTTAGTTGTTTTATTATTTTATGGATAAGAAATAAAACAATATTAATCACATCTTAATAATAATAATGACTGTCGAGGCTCTTCATCAGCTGAAAATAGTAAGTGAAGAAAATAAATTTTGGTTATAGGTGAACGTATATTTTATTATATTAATACAATAGAATATACGTTAACCAAGAAATAAATCCCAAATACCCAAATAAAACAAATTCAACTGAAGTACGACATAAAATAAAAACACACTGCGCGCGGTGTACACAACCGATACCATGCGTCAAATGCGTTGTTGCATTACTGTCTAGCGTGAAGCGGTCATATAACTTTGTCTCTTTAGAGCTTAGTTAGCGCTCACGCACACATTGACGTGTGTAAGTGGTACACAGCATTCTTAAAGTGCCATGGACCAAAAAATCGACTTATGCCGTCATCAGTAAATATAAACCCGAGATAATATAACAGTCCAAACACATTATACATATGTATTATATAGTTCCTAATAAATAAATAACTGATAATTAGTGCTATTTTTTCTTTGTTTGCCTCAAGACTCAGTTTTCTGCTTTGTTCCTCCACGTAGCCGAACAGTACAGCTAATTAATGTTACTTAATGTATCTAGCGATTAAGGTTACACCGTCCGCATATCCGAAACTGTAAATCTTTCTGCCTCCAATTTTCACTTCATCATTCCAGTTTTCGAGTATCTTGTATTCTCCATATATACAAGCATAATATATTTAAATGCCTGCCAATGTTTCAACTGGATAGATTACAATCCATTCTAAATGCGACTGCATGGGTAATATATGGAGTTTTCAAATTCTCTCATATAACATTCCTTTTATATCAGCTACATTGGCTCCGATTCCCCGAAAGAGTTGAATTTAAAATGTGCCGGTTGATGTACAAGGCGGCACACAACACGGCGCCTCTGTATCCCAGACAATTTGAATGGTAGACGTAAAACACTCAGGTCAGCCTCTACTTCAGCCGCAGGAAGGATTGTAGAACCGACCGACCGTTGCCAGAAGTCTAAATTTAGTGAACGGGCATTTGCAGTGGCAGGCCCAAAAGCGTGGAACTCTTTGCCCTCCGTCATAAGAAACAGGGCATCAGAGACTTTATTTAAGAAGAAACTAAAAACGCACCTTTTCAAAAAGTCATTTTCATAAGTGAAAATAACAATTTTTAATCTTAAAAACAAAGATAATTGTAACTATAAACAGTTTATGTGTAAAGCGCCTTTGAGGTGAAAGTTTTTACGAAAATGGCGCTGTACAAATCATCCTTTATTATTATTATTATTAAAAAGTCTGGATTGTAATAATAATAGTTAATCGTTATTAGTATATTTTTCTTGTGATCTGCTCACATGTTTGGGAGCAGTGTTTCGAACCATTTGGACAAATACAATATAACAATAGATATAAGGTTTTGCACGCGTCCTTGTCGACAAACTGCTTTCTTATGTATGTCACCCCTTCGTGTGTAAATATATGACTGCTTTAGTGAAGGGTAGGACATATAAATTGGGGTCGACAGCTGTACGCTCTTCATTCAATATATATTTATTGTTACGTGGATGTCAGCGCAATCTATGAGGTGCCTTTAATAA
The DNA here is from genome assembly GCA_022840565.1 of Eubasilissa regina. Taxonomy (NCBI): domain Eukaryota; kingdom Metazoa; phylum Arthropoda; class Insecta; order Trichoptera; family Phryganeidae; genus Eubasilissa; species Eubasilissa regina. Next base: position 19,824,061 of record JAINEB010000013.1, read on the forward strand.
ATTTCCCATACGTTTTACAAGGAGTATGTTCAGTTAGAAATTGATACTGGGGAAGGGACAGACAACTAGTCATCTAAATAATATTTTTTTCTAATTTTGAAACTATTAATTGTTAAGAAAATTCAATTTTAATGATTTGATTAAAAAATAAATATCAGATATCTCATAGAGACAAAGCAATTATTATATTTAATGGAAAATATATGGAAGTATGGAGTAATTACAGGGCTTACGTACTAGCTTAAGTGATCACTTTATATATATTTATATATAACTATATAATTTTATAATTTAACGTTCACCAGTTCTCACCCCTCGAATTACACATTTATAAAATTTTTAAAAGTTGTATATATGTTAGTATGTTAGCTCGCTTCGAGTACCATTACACCATCCTCATCTATGGACCAAATTTGATCATTAATTTTTTCCCTTTTTTAAACAGCATATATGTTAACACTATGAGAATCAGATTTTTTTTTTAAATTATCTAATTATTATTATAATTTAATTTAATTTAATTAGACTCACTGTTAATAAAGAGAAAAATGTACCAGTCCGAAGATGGCCGTGACGGGATTAAACCAGTAATGATAAAAAAAAAAATACTTAGTGGAAAAAAGTTAAAAACATTAAATAATAGTTGTTGGGATAACAATACAACGACGTGTTGGCGTATCTGTAAAGGAAAACATATTAAACATACAAATTGATTTTTTAATTATTTATCTTGTACATATTCCTACTATTATAAACCTCAGGGTGGGTTTTAGATAAGTTATCCGTTGTTTGAGATATTTATGATATTTTTGGGCTTATTACACACCGTGTGTATTTGAATGTGACATGTTCTTATTTTCGTATTTCAATTAAAATTCGATGGGATAGGTAAGCGTGACAATAGTGAATTGTTATAATATTAACTGACAGCGTATAGCGCAATTTCGCGCTATTAATATTGAAGTGGGTTAGAGAAGCCGTAAAACGCACACTTGATAAGAATAATCAATGGGGTGAGCACGTGTCACGTCACGTGTGAGTGTCACGTCACACGCAGTTATAAGTGGGGGTCGCTGTTTTGCTGAACAAAATCTGGGATAAATTTATTTATAATTATATTTAACGTTAAAAGAAATAATTATTACACTAACGAAGAAAGATTAAAAAAAACCTCGAAAACGCTTGTACTGTGCGTGGACAACCATTTACTAAATATTAAGTTATTATTACACAGATATAAGAAATGTGTTTAATGTATAAAGACATTTTTATTTTAAGGAGAACACATTATTCTGAAGTTGCAGTTTTTTCAGAACATAGTTCATAGTAAGATACTAGTTGTTAAATTACTCGGTTAGTGTGGTGAAACTGGTAATATTTTTTCCATGAACTGTTTTTTTTCTGTATGTCTTTCTAGTTGATTAATTTATTTAGTATTAAATTGAAGATAACTACCAAAATCTATAATTATTTAAGAAACCTCTGAATATCTTGTTCAATACTTGGGTATCAGTCGTATAAAGACCTGCAGATTTTAAATTATACAACGTTTTGTTTGGAAGCCAACTTCATTTTTTGATGGTCCACAGAATTTTCAGATTTCTGACAATCTTCTTTTTTAAGGAAGTCACCATATTTAGATTTATAGAATACAAATTTTATCTATCAGGTGGAACCATGAACTGCAAGTTTTGTGTAACGAACTAGATATCGTGGCTGCACTAAACATAGCCAGACACGTCCAAAGAATACCTCTTCTAAGGTACACACCTTTGCCATTATATTAGCAACTCCAAGGGACACGACCATGAGGAACATCTCGAAAGGGAATGGACGACAAGTTGAGAAAGATGCGAGAAAACTTGACATTCACGACCGGAGGACTACGCGCTAAGATAAATCTACTACATGTGTAAATAAATATCCCCAACGAATTGTGACGATTGAGTGTTATATAAGTTTGTGAAAGAAAATTTTAACATTTAACCCTTTTCTAGCCATACAGTAATACAGGTCTACCTCCACAATTAAAATATTTTTTCTGTGTATCATTCTATCTGTATTAAATTTTAATATGTTTTAAAACTGAAACTCTACAATAAAAATATGTTTTCATTAAGAATATAATGACGACTCTTTTTCACTAATTAAATAAAGATAAATAAAAAGGTTGTATATAACACGATGAATGCTCCGAATTATATAATTAAATGTATGATTTTTCACTTTTAATGCTTAATATTTAGAATAAATATATTACACTTCATTAAATATTTTAAAGTAATTTAAGCCAGTAAAACCATTTTTTTTTCATTTAAAATTCTAAAAAAAATGTAATTCTCTACAGTAACACGAGTTGACATGGTTGCGTACAGGTATTTTTTTTTTTATCACGGTATGGTATAGGTTAATAAAATGGCGAGAATTTAGTCAAGATGTTGAGAAGGAATGATTGTTAAAATAATTGTTGGGAGCATGTTTTCTGATAAACAAACCTAATGTCTTTTTAATCTGAAAACCAACACTCCGACAGTTCATGATTGATCACAACGTAATAGGTCTGTCATACAGCATTACGCATTATAAATCCATGAATATATTGTAATATGTAACTTTGTTCGCATGGCATTCAATGAGATCGTTTATCGCTCCAAAACCTAAGCGATGCAAAATTGTAACAGTTTGAAATTATTTTTTATCAAACAATGTTGAAAGCAATTAAATATTAAATCCTTTCAGTTTACTATCCCTGCTATTAAAATAATGTTCCGTAATGCTATAATGCCTTAAATATTTATTTGTGTGCAAGAATTTTTTTTTTAACTGAAATTTAAATAATGGAACGTGAATAACCATATTAAACATTATTTTACTGAAGTATTAATTCAAAGTTACGCAATGGATACAGTTGGATCGTACAATAGATCATTTGACTGGGCGTACTTTATTTTTATTATCTTTTCTGTATAAAAATTTATTTGTATTTGACTTTGTTACGTCAGAAAATAAAGCTGAGTCATTCACTTACAGGGCTGATGGAGAGAGATCTGACTCACGGTCGGATGCATTTAGCACCATCGCGAGTTAGAAGTAGCACAAATCTATTTGTACCGGCATCACTGAGAAAGTAAAAAGCATCCAACATAACCAAAAATTATTGTTGGAGATAGCAGATTCCATTACATTTATTATTGATAAATTGATACTTGGGACAGTATATATGTAATTATTTTAACGATTTCACCTTTTACCATGGTAGACTAATTTTTGCGAATAAAAAGGGTTGTCCAAAAAGTTTTTGCGATTTTGTTAAATTATTTATTTTAATATCAATTAAAAAAATTAAATAATTATTTACTCATTCAATCAATGATGCATACACCATTATTGTTCAAGATTTTATTTCATATTTTAATCAATTTGTCGATGCTTTCTCCATAAAAATCGACAATTTATGAGGTCATGGTCGTTGTTGCCACATATTTGATTGGAGAGCGACCGAAAAATGTGATAATCTGACGGACCGAGGTCGTGATTGTAAAGTGGATGTGGCAGAATTTCTCAGTTGAGCTCCTGAATGACCTTTTTAACCTTGATTAAAGGCGAAAAGAAGTATGTGTCAAAAATGCTAGTTTTTCTCAACTTCATACCCCGTTATTTAAGCCCAAAATTTATGTAAATCCACAAAATACACGAAAACGGCGACATATACGCTTTGGAGCAGAAAAAATACTATCGAATTGTATGTATGTCATTTTATGTCGGTAAAAGACAAAATAGCATTTTAAAAAAAACCGCAAAGACTTATTAAACAACCTAATATTCAATAAATATGTACATACGGTGCAAAACTGTTATTCCCAGAGCATCAAGAATATTTCAGTACAAAGTTTGTCCGATTTAAATATATCGCCGACAAATGTAAACATTGTATATAAACAATTATTCTTATGAGATGCGCAGCTGTTAAAAGTTAACGAAAGGTTGAAAATCACATGAACATTTTAATTTCTACCGGAAATATTATATTACATAAAATGTGTGCATTTTTTATAACTTTTTAAAATCAATTTTCAAATCGATGATCAGTGATTACAAAAACATTAAATAATAAAACTGCATGCGAGCAATTAATTGTCTGTAAGAATACACTATTATACATATATATTTAAACCGAAATAATTTACGAATATAAATGTAATTGAGATAAAAATAATTGTTTAAATTGACCTAAAATACACCATAACAACCAGTTAGAATATCCGGCGCGATACGCAAAATAATAATTAGTGATATTCAAAACATATTTATAAGAATACTAGAATACTTGTGGATCTATGGTGCACGAACGAAATCACATTAAATTATATGTACAAATCACTCACAGAGTAAAGGTAATCATTAAATATAATTTATACTTGAATTGGATCTATTTCAGAAGTTGAATTAAGTTAATACATAGCTGTTAAAAAAAAGAATAATATATAAATAGGCTTCAAAATGACCATATAATGTGGACGGTAATTCATGTGAGATTTTTTAAAAACATCAAAAATAGATAATAAAAATATCAAGGTAAAAAAACAAGATAATTAAAAATAGATTTTTATAATCTTGTTTATGAAACGAACCCGTAACATATTAATTAATTATTTTCTACTAGTAGTACAACAAACTAGCAAATATATATACATGAACTAACCCAAATTCCTTGTTTCAATATTTACTTTTTGGTGTCATCTACGTGATCATTTTGGTACCACTTACACAATCAAATAATTCCGAGACTTTTTTTTTAACATATGACTCGATTGGAACGAAAATTTAAACGCTGACAATATAATACGCATTAATGTAAAAAAATACTTCTTGTTTACACAAAGATTTAATTTTCGAAGAGTAAATACTTTTATTGTTGCATAAATTATCGGATTAATGTTTCCACAAATAATGTTCTAAATAGACGTTCACTTTATTTCATGTTTATTCATTTACCGGTCTGTGAGTAGTACTATCATTATTAAATAATTTAAATTTATATTATATTACTACACTACAGTACTACTGTCCACAAAATCGCCGCGAAAATGTAAAACATAATATATACAGGTGTACCTCTACTAAAATGGTATAAGAACTTCCAACTGAATTTACTTATCAAGTCATTAGAATAATATCAAACCCTGGGAAAGGCAGTAACTTATGAGATAATTATGTACATAGCATTATATGTATTTAAATCTGTGAGTGATATTCCTAATTATAATATTAGATAAACAAAAGTTTTGTATAACATCTGCAACTGAACGAATAAATTAATGAAGGAATTCAATTAACTAATATAAATGCCCTACTTGAAAGCGAAATAATTTCAATGTACAGTCTCGAGAAGATGATATTATAACTCTATTTTCTAGTAATGTCCGTGTCCACGTATTACACTTTCGTCTCAAAACAATCTCCGAAGATTATGTTATCATGACATTTTTTGGATGTCATACCATACATACCAGGGCACTCTATTCGTTCATTGAGTAAATTTGATAATCTCCGGCAGCATAACACAATAAATGTTTATAATCCAATGCCTCTGTTTATTTAACTTTTTCAGAATTAATAGTTGTAGGTATCTATGGTTCTAGGTGACGTTTTTGCGCATGTATCGAGTCTCGCTATTAAATCGTACTCCGTATACACAGGTCGGTCCTTTCGATCTCTGTGTTCATCTCCAGATCAAAATCTCAACACGGTACTGACATTTATCTAAACTAAACTTATTTCATCGTGACTCATTCCGTCGACATGGTACATAATGCTACCGAGTGACCTCAATTCGCAAAGGTAACACGATTTTACTTAAATAAAATTTAAGGTTTGGCAAATACAAGGCAATCAATTATGCGGCCGCTAATGCAGTTTTAACGCTCGTCGCTGAATAGAAAATATGTAAATGTATCTTTAATAATATTTACTGGTCGTAATCCAATGCAATCATAAACTTCGCCTTTTTTTATGTTTGTCTATTCCAAAATTGAGGACCACCACGGACAGTCACGAATATTTGCAGACTTCCATTGGGCATCAAATGTAGTTTGGTACAGTCGTGAAGCGATTGTATGGAAAAACGCGTAAAATTAAATCAGTAGAGCTTTTTGCTCGTTATAGCCGTGATCTCGTTATAAGAGCGAGCTCATCATAACCAAGTTTGATTATACTATCTGTCATTTTCTGAAATATGAAACCGACATTTTGTATAACTTCGTTCTTTTTGGCGCGAATTTTCAATCGGTTGTCAAGTGTCATTTATTTTTTGAAGCGGCATTAAATAATTTGTTGTATTGAAAATAATGTTCAATATTATATTTGTTCTGACGCGAGCGACCGCATTAAAGAATATCTATATTAATTAAAACGATACCATAATTATAAGAAAAGATTAATAAACGGATTTAATTTAGCATTTCAATGAATTCACAGGAGCGGTTTCAACGATTCTGAAGGTAGTAAGGCACGCAGATGATTACATAGTGATTAGGTATCAATTTGCTAATTCTATCACTCTTATAATATAAATCCATACTTTTCATTAGCAGCCTACACCGCGCCCAAATGATTGGGGGTCGTAGGGCGTTACGAGCTCATTTCTATTTCTGTTACAATAATTACTCTCCGGAGATATATAATAATATGTTAAATGATACAGAAATGTATTTAATGTGTCTGTTCTGTGTGATTTTTTCCGTTTAAGAGGATTTGTTGACAGATAAAAGATAATAAAATTTCACAATTACTAAACGAATGAACAGCTTAATTTTAGTGAGATTACGTATCTACCAATCAACAGGTGACGGTTGGATGATCCCTTATGTCGGTCAAGGAAATAATTACGATAATAAAATTATTTATATAATATCATATTTTATCTATGACATACTGGACTGTGTTGAAGTGTAGTGTTATTGCCAGTAATTTTTTTTTTATATATTCGCCGAAGTAGCGAACATGTGGAGCGTGTTTTTAATATCTCTAGGTTAAGATTACTTATATGTATTTTCTTTAATATATTCAATAACAGTCCGTAAATATATATTCAATTTGAAATGAAGTGTACATTGTCTTTATAACGAGTAAGAAAAAACATACATTGAGGAAATCGTACGAATTTTTACTACTGATAAGTATATTTCTTATCTATGGTCGCACTGTCAAAAATAGATAAAAGATGCTGTTAATGCGACGCTGGCAGATTGTAATGTTTACGTTTGTTCAATGATCATTTATGTAAACATGATCTCAGTTTTTTCAAGAATGAATACCAGGGAGGGCAATACAGAATGCACTAGCAGAAAAGCTTTTTACTGCTGAGACCTGCGGGCGGCTATTGTGGCCGATATTGTTTTCCTTATAGTTTAATGTGAATGCATAGGTAGTGTAAAAGTTAAAGGTTAAGATTTAGCAGTGAAGGGTTCCATGTGCCCTAATGAGTTCACCTCGTCAAGCTTAGAATGTTCATTTATAGCTTCGGGAGAGCAGCTCTTAACATTTTGTATTCGCGTAGTTCAATATAGAAGAGTGTGAGTAGACTAGGGCTCTCACTCTCACTAAAGTACTCTCAGAACTGCATACATATACATGAATTTGTGATCTCAATAGGTATCCCAGAGTTCTCTCATCACAAAAACCTGTGGCGTGAACATGATTATAATTAATATTAATGTTTATTTTTATTTTTGTAGTTTAGAAATTATAAACTATAATCTTTTGTACAAATGAAATGAATGAAGTAAAGTGAATGAAGGCATCAATGAGTTTATTATAAGTATATAATACCTGTTTACATAATGTTTTTTCACAACCAAATAAAATTTAACGAAGAATGTCCGTTGTTTCTTCTAATAATTAATTGCGAATACGCTTTTTAAGTAAATATTTCAATAATACGAGTAAGACGAGCCGTTAGCCACTTGGAGGGTGTGAGATGAAGTATCCTAATTCGTTTAATAGACCGGAGACCTATGGGGCAAGGTCGCCGTGGAGATAGGCAGAGATGATACACTATTATATTTGTGCGTCCCATTTAAATAACAAAATTAATCATTGTCTTGGAATGGTGTGCAATTATAATTCAATAAATTATTCGATAAATTTAATATCAATAATATGTGAAATTCGTTCATACGATATTAAATATAATATAAAGAGAAAAATAAACTTGGATTCTGGACGATTCTGGTGATGCTCTGTAAATTGAGGAACAATATAGATCGTCTTTAACTAAATAACTTACCATCATGCTGCTACTAGCAGACGTAGGCGAAGAGAACAGAGCGTCACACTTTTCTGTCCTGACACACAGTCCTCGCTTCATTTAAATTCATACATCTTATCTCGCAAGCTCGTCGATTATTGAGACTTCTAACAGAACCATCTTCCAGTATCTGGTTTACCTGGTCGTGCCAAATTTTTCGCGAAATCTATTTCTGGTGTCATCAACACTTGCATCGTATACATTTCTAACTATTATCTCTTCGTTCATCAGTTCCATATGACCAAAACTACCAAACCACCTAAGCGTATCGTCTTTAAATCATTATAATTTTAATATATTCCGAAAACATGAGATTTTCGAGTAAGAAGATGATATAATTACGACATAATAAATTATTATTAAATTGGAAATTGATAGGACGCCATTGTCACATGCGGGATTGGCATTTGTGGAATAGTATAGTTTTTGATATTTAGCAGAATACTATATTTTTACTGCCACCACTAAAATAATGTTTGAAAAAAAAAAGAAGAAAATGTTAGCATTAATAATACTCGGCACCCGCACGCATCTGCACGTATAATAAATGTACATACGCGAATTCAACATTTTACGCTCCAATTCTTGTAATGTTGGAAAAAAATCCGCGTAAGCTCTGTTTTGTAATTAGGCCTTGAGGAATTTCACTCGATTAGTTTGGCTTTATCGTGTTTGCCTGTCACGTCGGACAGAGGCTAGGCTGTTGTGCTCGCACCCCCCGAACTCGGCGAGGGCACCTGTTGCTAACATTCATCAGGTGACTATCGATCCGGGGTGTTACACAAAACAGCACAGTATTTATGTCTACACAGGCCGAGGCCTGTTATCACACGAGGTCTTGAATCACCTTTATCTATTGATGTATTGTTATAAAGCAGTGCTTCTTATACCGATATCATATTTACACTGAACCTTGGTGCATCAAACAATTGTTTTGTTATCGCCTAGTGTTATAACTGTACCACAAACCAGTTAATGAATCTACACTTGATCGATAATAATAATAATAATAGTTTAATTCTAACAGCCCCCGTTATCGGTGATATCACATTTTATGCATATTTTGATATTGAATAAAAATTTTATTCTAATAATTATATTTGTAAATGAATGTAACATTTCGTATCACATTTGAAAAATACAACGCAATGCAAATGATTTTGTTTTCTCAATCCTGATGTTAAATGTGCGACCGAGCCCCGAACCCAACATACCCAATGTTCCCTACAGGAAACAAGACTGTAGATTTGAAGGTGTGATTCGCCGGTTCGCTCTGGTGGCTCGGACGTTGATATCTGCAGCGGCGTACAGTGGTCCAGGGGGGTCCAAAATCGTTGTCCAGTGTAGCAACCGAGTCGAAGAAAATTCCAGGTTCAGTCCAAATGTCGTAGCCAAAAGTCGAGAATCCAGAAAGTCCAGTGTAATAGAAGGGTCAAAGCGGAGATAAATGAAAACCCCCCTCGTAGATCCAGCGGCGCGGAGTGACGGGCGAGATGTGTCCGTAAAACGGGAAAGATGGGCTTTTGTACTGACCATTTCTCGGGCCGCGATTATTGCGCCCCGCGGGCCCGTTGCTGTGCGGAACACCCAAGGCCGGCTCGAGAACTTACGAGTGTTCCGGCCAAAGTAAAAATCGTGATTGCATTCTGTCTACCGATAACTTTTTTGTTATTTGTGCAGAAACTTTGCGATAAAATACCATCTATGTATGTTGAATTTATAAATATGTACGATACACTGATCATCTGCAACAATCAAGATGAAAGCGGGTCTTTACATACATTTGTAACAAAAAATGAAAAATACGTGTTTTATACTTATTGTTCGTAGGCTCAAAAATCTGTAATACATAAAATATATGTTTATTCCAATTCTATAAACCAACAAGAAAAGGGAAAAAAATAAGAATATGTATTAGATAATGTCTACGTCAACACAAAGACACAGAATATTTAAGTCAAGCTAACAAATATAACTTAATTGTACGGAATACCTCTGCATTTTGGACAGCAAGCACAGACCCGTAAATGAATAGACATAAAATAAAGTGTACATATAGGTGAAGGGTTCGGAACATTAGTTGAGGGACGAGGGGCATTCTACATACATTCTTGGCGGAAACATAAAAACATTTATGCAACAGTAAAAGTATTCACTCTTCGAAAATTAAATCTTTGTGTAAACAAGACGTATTTTTTGCATTAATGCATATTATATTGTCAGCGTTAAAAATTTCCAATCGAGTCATATATTTAAAAAAAGTCGCGGAGCTATTTGATTGCGTAAGTGTACCAAAATGATCAAGTGGGTGACACCAAATTGAAAAAATTGAAACAATGAACTTGTAAATGAATAATTGTGTGAAGGAACTGGAACGTATGAAAGTGGGAGCGAAAATGAGCGATTTGATTGTATGCTGTTTATTGTACGCCGGTGATGCAGTACTAATGGCGAATAATGAACTAGAATTACAGAATCTAGTAAGTAAAATATATGATGTATGCAAAGAAAGTGACCTTCAAATGAATATTCAACAAGTCGAAAGTAATGGTATTAGAGAAGGAGGAAAGCAAGACACCGTGCAAAATACTTGTAGGTAATGAATGTTTGGAACAAGTAGATTAGTTTGTGTATTTGGGAAGTATGTTTGATAGAAATAGAAAGGCTGAGAAAGATATCGAAAGGAAGGTGTCTGCAGGAAACAAAGTGAAAGGCGCTTTGAATGGAATTATAGTTAATGGGAACTTGTCAACTGAAGCAAAACTAGCGGCACACAATGGAGCCTCGATACCGTCATTGATGTATGGAAGTGATGTCTGGAGCTGGCAGAAGAGGAATGAAAGTAGACTGAATGCCGTAGAAATGAGATCGCTTAGGCGTATGTGTGGCAGATCCATTTATGACAGAGTAAAGAATGAAGAAATAAGGAAAGAATGTAAAGCTGATCTTAGTATAGTGAGTAAGATTAAGAAAGGAACACTAAAGTGGTTTGGTTGTATGTAACGGATGAGTGAGGAGAGAATGCTAAGTAAGATATACGACGCAAGTGTTGATGGCACCGGAAATAGAGGGCGTCCACGGAAGATTTGGCACGGGTAGGTAAACTAGATACTGGAGGAGGAGGTTCTGTTAGAAGCCTCAATAATCGGCGAGCTTGTATGAGAAGATGAATTAATGTGAATGAGGCGAGAACTGTGTGTCAAGACAGAAGAGTGTGGCGCTCTATCCTCTCTGCCTGCCCCCGTGGGGAAACAGCGTGATGGTAAGTGAGCAAGTAAGTAAGAATTTGCGTTAGTTCATGTCTATATATTGGATAGTCTGTGTTACTTGTACTTGTATATATTCTCGGCAGTTCTCGATTTAGGAATATTAGATTTATGAACATTCCCTGTAACGAGTGTGACGGGATTGGCAATGTTTGAAGAACAAGACTCGACAATGGAGAGAATACCGAAAGTGGGAAGTGACCTTTGTGATTCACTACCATGTTATGAGGAGAATTTTAAGAGGCTACTTTCATTTTTCCAGTTTGAATTTCGAGATATTTTTGCATTTTGCATACCCTTTCAAGATGAGACTAATAGTTAATTCATTTATAGTATCAAGTAAACATAAAAGTGCGTTATTTTTTACGTAAATATTGCTAGGGTAAAAGGTATCAATAGAAAAGGACAAGTATACAATTGTTGGTTTTCTTAAATTCCTAGGTAATAAAGCTATCAGAAAATAGGCATTTCTTCAACATTCACAATACATATGTGTTGCCATTTGAAATTATCGAGCGAAAATTAAATAATTTGTTAAAGTTCTCACTTAAGAATTGTTATGTTTATGATAAAAACCATTGTTTGTGTCGATAAACATGATTATTACAATTATGCCCCGATTTATAAGGAAAAAATTGACGTAAATTCATACTAATAAATAATATTGACAACTTTTGAAGCAGCTGTATTTGTGAAGAGAAAACTATTTATGCTAATATTATATAATAATCATACTATGGTTGTAATAAAAATCTGTTTTTTTTTTTAATATTTATTTATTGTTTTAATAAATTACATATACATTTAATATTAAAATATGACAAAAGTATTATTATTCACTGTTAAATAATTAGTTGTTCATCGAGCATATTATCGTTATTTTTTTTCTTTACACGTATTCAAAACAAAATTTGATTCACACTTATTACAATTTAAACTGAATTTAGAAATAAAATTTTATGTTCTTTCACATATTCAATATTCGTTCATGTGAACCCAAACATCGATTTGTGGGAGTAAATTTGATTAATTAGAGAAAAGAATTGGTGTATGTCGTCGACCACTCTTTTGCCGTCCAATTTAGGAAGTTCACACGAGTCCGCACATTCAATGCTCAGTTCGGGAACATCCTGAAAATAATTAATAATATTATTATTATTGTTATTTAGTTATCAGTATTTTTATGTCTAAAATATTAAAATACATGTTTATTCATTTATATGACTATAATAAATACATTTGTATCAGACAGGTCTGTCATGTATAATTCTTTTGATAAGATTATTTATCTTTAAGGATATGTAATTCCAATAAAAAATAATTTATCTGCACTACATAATATATGTATATTGAACTATGTAATTTGTATTGTTAAATCTAATAGATAATTGTTATAGAAATGGTAAAAATTATCAACTTGTGTTGCGATTTTTATTCCAAGAAGATAACCATTTAAAATTTTGTTGGAATATTTCGTAGAGCGTGTCAATGGATACTTTTTGACCTTAGGCATCTTGAGTCATAAGAGGCAGTAATTTCAGAACAATAATTTGTATAATAAAATATAATGAGAACCAAACCCAACAAAAAAAAAAACACAGGTTCGCGAATTTCACGTTAAATCTTGTGAATAAATGAATTTTATGCCCTTGAGGCGCATGCGCGTCTAGCAAGCGCGTCTAGCAAGCCGCGCATGCGTTGTCAGATTCTTAGCGCTCAGATCCGTAACATAAGTTTTGACATATGTATTATGTTGAGAAGTCAAAATTATAATCTGTTTTCGTATAAAAACAGCCCAAAACCATATAATTTACAAAAATAAGCAATTGGTATCGAGAATAAGTATAATATTCATTCATAGTGTAGTCAAAATTTGTAATAAAATGTGTTTCATAGGCAAATTTAATGAAAATCCAACGGAGCACAGACCCCACGATCGTCATGGCCGAATCCAACGGCGTACTGAAAGTCCGATAGACAATTAAAATTATCGTGTTTCATAAGACTGGAAATATATTATTTAAAAAATGATTATTGTGTTTCTGATATTAAACTTAGTTTTAAATAGTAGTTGAAGCCTCAAAGCATGAGTAAATATAGTTTATTATTTAAAAACGTATGTTTTTACTAAAACAAAGTATTTTAAAAACGTCAAAAATTCATCAAATGTACTACAAATTGAATGATTTATAACTCTATTCATTTTTAACATTTTGCTAATTTGGTTTCCTACAGATTTGTCTCCGTAATTTTGGCTTCAAGATTATAAGAATATGTATTTCATTTATACATTCATTCAGTGCATCAACTCAATTTCGTACCATGCCTAAAATGCATCTAATGGTCGTGGGCTTTCTTATAATATTCGTCTTAATTATGACAAATAACATTCAGTTTATTAGTTTTATATTAATGTAAAAGTCCAATCTAAGTAATAGTTGAAAAAAAAAGTCAAATCTATTGAATAATTTCTGATATAAATGAATAATAAAAACCAACATTTTCGTAAAAAACGCCAAAATATGAATTATTATTGCAAGTCGCGCCTTAACGAAAAAAATGAAACTAATTGTGCACTTTTCCATCAAGACATATTTTAAAAGAATGGACGTACCAGCCCGCAGTCGTTTCATCGGAAGTCAAACCATCTACTTCGAGTGCGTTAAGTGACACATGTGAAAATAACGAACACTGATGAAAATTTGAAAGAATAAAAGTTGAACGTACCGTGTATGTTAATATGTATGTAGAGTACGACCAGTCTAAGTTAGCGCTTTAAAAAATCTGCACAGAAACGCATTTAGGGAAAGGGTGTGGCCTAATCCAGTGTGCCGCCAATTACCTCTCATTTTAATTAGTCATCGCTTGTTCTTCGAGCGGTTTGTGTGTTCTGGACGTTTCCGATCGCTTTTTAGTATACTCAACCTAATCGAGAGTTACGGAATTTTTAAGATGTACATAATGTCTTCATCATCTTCTTTGGGACGCGGACGAGCGCTGCGAGGGCGAGCGCGTCAAATATTATTCAACGTATACAAGGTCATGTCTAATGAATCTGCGAATATTTTTTTAAATCATGACCTCTGTTAATTTTTTTAAGAAGCCAGTGTCAATGAAAAGTTAAAAATATTTGTGAACTATTATTTTCTTATATATTTATTAAATAAATTGATTATCAAATTAAACTGACTTTTTATTTTGCGTAAAAGTCAATTAAATTCAGAAGATTGCTTTTTGGTTTACCTACTGTAAGCATTCGGCATGTGCGCCCTTTTTCCGAAGTTTTACGAATATCTTCGTACAGATGCGCATGGCCGAAATTTCATGCGCAAACTTACATTAGCCGTACTCTACATATATGTGAGAACTGTCACTTTGGACATGTATATGTGTGGGTGTGTGTCAAGAGAGTGAGTAGATGAGTGGTGGGGGACAAGGGCTATAAGAGACCGTCTTTGGGGGAACGGGTCTCTTTTCCATCGCCACTTCTCCATAATTACTAGTCTGTCTCTGAATTGTGTAATTATAAACTACTATAAATACTTCTTATGATAAACGTGTAATTGTTACCTGGACACTGTTATTATTACAAGGAACCGAACCCAAGTAACTCGATAGTAAAGAGAGGATAGAACACCGAGGGAATCTGGTGGTACCACGAAAGTTACCACAATAAATAATATTATTTTTAATTAAAATTAACTATTACTATACATACTGTTTACACGCTTTTATACTTCGATAGATAGGCCTGATATAAAATTTTGAATATGTGTGTTCTTTTTGTGTGGATTTAAAAACAGAAAACAAAAGCGAAGCTGCTTCTGGAAAGAAAGTTTTTGCGATTCGGATGGACTTTTACGGCGGCGATAATAAAAACATTTAGTATTATATATTTTCGGATTATCGGTAATGTGAAGGTTTTCGGTGGCTGACCAGCATATTTAAGGACCATCAGACAAGGAGAGCGACATCGGCGTCGACCAGCACAGGTTCACAAAGGTTTGTGTAATTTGAATTTACATAGATCGAATTACTGTATTCATCATTACCTATAGAAAACTCAGAACTAGCTATCGAAGTGTGTACGGCAACACATACCTTGTGTTCGTAACGTATTGTTAAAAGAAAATGTTCACATTCGATATTCAATGGAATGTTCTTCATATGTTAAAATGATCGCTAACTTATACGATTGCATTGTGCACGCAAAAAATACATATTTAGGTGATTTGACGCATAACGAACGACCTCAAGGAACCCGTTCGTAAATCGTGAATATCGTGTACCGGTATTTAAATCTGTCCTAGCACGGGCGCAAAACATGTACAAAGGTGTAGTTTCGTGATAAATAAAATTTAAAATAACGTTGTATATACAATGGAATTGTTCAAATATAAAGAAATCGTGGATGCCTAATTGACGATGTGTTGTAGATTTTTTCTTTGGTATGAGCACCGTACTGCAGCATCAATTTTTTAATTTTTGAAAAACTCTCACACACCTCCACTGTCATCACCCGTAATCTTAAAAATTAAAAAGAAAAATAGTTTGACGTTTTATCATACAAAAACGACCCTTATAAATGGAATAAATTTCAAAAAAAGAAAACGCCAATTATGTAGGTAGGTACCTAATTATTTAATAAAATTATATATCTACGTAATATTACCGTTTTCCAAATCCTAGTGTCGAATTTGTGGCAAAAGAAATTGAAAAAAATACCTTCGGCGCAGAAAAAGATCACATGTCCACCTGATTTGTATATTTCAAAGGAAATTGACACTTCACTCGATGAATTGTATCAGTTTCCATTCAAATTCTCCTATGCGTGACGTAACAGAAAAATGGGATATTCTTAGATATTTCTGAAGAATGATATTAATAAGAACACAATTTTATATTCTGCACGTTTCACTTTTTATACGCACATGTAAAATTCTAATAACCTAAAGAATTACTTTGTTATTAATTAATTAATCTCCATTACTCTTTGCAATTATATCTCGATTTTAATGAAATTAATAATATATAATAATAATTAATATAAAATTATTATTTTTATTTATGCAACTACCTAAACATACATTTTTTGCGTGTACAATGCAATCGTATAAGTCAGCGGTCATTTTACATATATGAAGAGCATTGTATTAAATATCGAATATATTCATTTTTTATAAGAATATTTGAAGCGATAACTTTGTAGTTTGATATTTTAAAATCTTATAGTCTTACCACAAAAGCTTCAAATAATAAAATTAATATTATATAATTACGTTGTATTATCGATGTATGTTGTTCCGTGTAATTTTATCTTCGAAAACAAGTCATACTTAAATAAGTAAATATTTCTTTTTTACTTAATCGTTATATTGTTACACGATATGGTTTAACATTTAAAGTAGTTTAAATCTAACTATTCAAATATACAATAAACTTTGTTTACAAACCGTTGGTATTTTATATTCCGATGGCAATCATTAATTACAAAAATTCTTTGCATTAAGTCAGAAAATTGTAAAAATGTCCAACTATAAAATTAACAGTTCGAATTAAATAAATAAAAAATAAAAAATGGTTTATTTGTAATTATCGCCAATGACGTCACTCATCGCGTCTTGTACAATTTGCGTAGTAGTCGAATTACGAATTTGTCGAGCACTTTAATATTTATAATGTATTATATCTACATTATACTGGTACCTGCACTTTATTGGATCCCGACCCACTTTCCGGTTCCGATGTCTGATTTTTTCATTATTGTTGGTGACTGACATCATAAAAAAGTATTAAAGTAATAGCAAAGCCGATAAGTAAAAAAGTATAATGATTTAATTGTGGTATCTAAAAGTAAAATTAATTTAAATTAGTTTAAATAGTACCATGAAGGTATGTATGGTATAATTATTAATTTAACATCTCAAGATTGTAATATTTCGAACAATCCTTTTCCGTGAATCCAAAATAATATAGCGCTTCCGCATATTTTATCTATGGCTACTATCTGGATATGTTATTGGATTTGAAACCGTACATGTAAGTTATATAATCATAAATTACTAATAGTTAAGTAATCGGCGAAAGCCGATTACTTAACTATTAGTAATTTATGATTACAGTTGTTGTTGTTAATATTTATTTATTTATTCGTTATATGTTACATGTTTACGTATTACATAATATCAATCCATAACATTTCCAGTTCCACTTTGAATATCCGTACAGCGTGAATCACTTTGAATTACATTTCGATTTGATTATTCTGGACACAATGCTAGCGACACACGATGTGAGCAGTCCGAACGTAGTACCCATTGTTGAGTTACGTATGCGACGTTTGGATCATTATGACCATATGCGACGATAGTGCGATACCGGGAATAAGGCCATCGGTCTTATCAAGGCTCGTATTACGTACAGAATAAAGACTGCATTTCTTCATTTTAGTATTCCTTCTCAGATACTGGTTTTTTCAATCTTCTGGATATTTTAAATGATTTTTAGGGACATGCGTGAAGGTTAGGTATTAAGTTTCAGGAAGCGCTCAGTCAAAAACTCAGTAGGTTGTTTGTTTCACGTTGGATATATTCAAAAAAATATATTTACAGGCATCTCATATAGGCAGAATTCCGGCCTACGTGTTATTTACTAGAGTATGGCGGACATGATATACCATAGTTAGGCCCGTATAATATATACATAAGGAGCCAGATTTTACGTATTTTATAAATAACGTGGGAATAGTCGCAAGTTCGGCTTGCAGGTGTTCTTTTTTCGCCGTTAAATACGGCACACAAGAAAAGTCGTACATGGGGTATTATGTATTTGTTTGTTTGTTGGTATATGCACGTGCGTGGATTTTTGAATGTATTATCTACGTTCGTAACAGCTCGGATTAACAATTTCTCCTAACAGTCTCTCAAATTTCTCATATAACACTTGTTGACATGGACTTCCCACTCATATGAACGCAAAAAGTGGATCTAATTTTTCTTTACACTAAAATCAGGAAAAAAATTTCAAACTTGTCGATGTTTCAAGGTAACCTTAATATATTTTTTGTATCTTTTCGTGATAAAACGATTTTAGTAGACACCTCCGATACATTTCACCATCCGCAATCATCCCATATATCTGCTTTACTGTACTTTTATCGGCCTCGCGATCCACAAAACCGCCCATTCGAGAATCGCTTCTTATCCAATACGCACATAACACCAAATTACAGCTGTTTCTCTTGACATTCTCGTTTCTTTCACGGTCAATGGTATTATAGATAAATTGCGTCAGAATTGCCGTAATGTAATGGCATTAAGTGATTCCGGAAAAGTACCTTAACCTACTTAAATTTGCATACAGTAACCAATGACCAAATAGCTCACGAATAGAAAGAGACACCTTTTCATAAATTACTAAACACTATTAAAAATTACTTCGTGTTTCTTGTCGGTATCTCATGTCTGATGATCGCGATCTCATGAACTCCCGCACTCTTGTGTCGTGAGATTTTTACAATTTTTTCGCCCCGGTCCAGAAAATATTCTGCTAAGGTAAATCATCCCAGAATATCTACTACTCTCTTCCGATTCTGCATTTCTAGTTGCGAAAGACTTCAGATATTTAACATCCAAGTAATCTGTGTTATTTTCAAATGAAGAAAACAATATAAAGGCTGACGATGTCTATCCATGACAAGAATTGCATTCATATTGTATTGATTAATATACTTCAATATTTAATAATAATAATGTAATATTTTTCGCGAATTAACTTTCGTTAGTATAGACTCCTTTTCAAAGATGTCGACGGTTTATTTTATATTATATATGTTGTAAGCGTTTACTGTATACTTGATTTGCGGTGTTAATAAGAACATATTTGAGTAGCACAGCGGCATAGCGGACCCATCTGCTAAATGATAAAATGGATATATAAAAGATTGAAAAGGCAACGAAAATTTCATATTTTTATTTATCAAAATATATGTATTAACATAATTATAATTATATATCACTCCAAATTAAATTAAGACAATACTAAATTAGTGTATGTTACTTCTTTTAAATAGGCAATCCACCCTTAAAGAGTGATTTGTTCCATTAATCAAGTTAAAACTTTATTTTATAGAAAAAAGAATAATAATATTTTAGAATAGGAAATATTATATTACAAGTCAATACCATGGTCGTATAAAAAATATGCTATTATATAGATTAAATGTGGCGAGTTAAGGGAAAAAAGATGACACAAGTTAATCGGGACTTGAAAATTAACATTGACGAGATTATTGTAAAAAAAAACCTGTGATCCGCAATGGACAGGCAAAAAAGATATGGTCATGGGTTTTCCCCTCGGCATCACACTCATACATTGGGGAATCTAATAAGTTCAATCTGAATAAATGTGAGGCTACCTAGCAATACCTAATTCTCATTCTAGAGGTATTTGATATTGTTCTTCTGGAGACTTTCCTTTTGGAGAACCAGGGGGTGCGGGGAATAGATCTTTGAATTATTTTAAGCCGATTACCCTTATGATTATTTGGATCCATCCATTGTGCAGTCCAGATAAAATTCGGATGTTTTTTTACCATATTAAGTCTATCATACATCGGGATATGGAATTGATGAGGGAAAACTCCGGAAAGAGTGCGTATGTTACTTAAAATATGAAATTTTTAATTTGGGCACTCTGCTGCTGTGCTACTGATTTGCTATGCAAAAAATCGATGTGACTCCATAAATTTACGCAAAAAATATTACTTTGTTTGTCTTCTTTTCATCCTTTCACTGCTCGTCATTTATATTCGTCGAGAATCTCCAGAAAATAGCGTAGAGATGTTTATAGATTGACACGTTTATAGATTATTTATGTTTATTTATTATGTTTATGATCACCGGAAAAATTTACAGTTTCTTATAGTATTTTTCCTGCTGATGTATGTATTGTAGATCATTTATCTTAATTTGTTCCGAGTAAAGGCAACAAAACAAACAGCTAGCTCATTTGCTACGGACTGCACGCCACTGACTTAAACACTCGACACTAATTAAAAAATACACGGACAAGAGAGGAGATAGTGGAAGCGGAATGGAAATATATTAATTTCTTTATTTACATTGGTTAAAAATCTGTACCTAATCGTTTTTTTGTAAATCGTATTGATAACGGCTCATCAAAATGATTTTTTAAGAATCCAATTTAAAACAATTGTTATAATTCGTGACATGGACTGAAAATAAATGTGGTCAAATCTAAAGTGATCGAATAGGAATGTGTGTATGGTGCAACAATGGTGATTCATTATTGTCGAAGCAACGAGAAGTTGCTTGGATTAAATAACCGGATTTACTCAGGATAAAATATGAAACAGAGGATTAGCGATTTGTTAAATTAAGAATAACCAATATTCTCAGATCAAATCAGTACCTAACTGAAAATTCTGCAGGTGGTATAAATATATTATGAAACATAAGACTTTGTTGCCTTATGAAATTTCTCATAAAATACATTTATTTTAGGTGCATAATAAAAAGAGACAGCCGTTTTTTTTTTATTTACAGTCTTAACAATGCTTAAAAATGTCGATGTTTGATATATGTATAAGGCATTCAGATCTTCTTAGATGTTCAACGCAACATTTTTGTGAACGATTGTCCTTCATACTTCACACGTGCACATTTTTTCCCTTTACCTAATATTTATTGCTTTGTATCATCATTAACTAAAGAGAACGTCAATTTCAAACCAGTGTTTTGTGTTGTTTCGTTTGCTCAGTTAGCTCAGCTTTGATTGATAAAAAATTCGCCCCTTCCCCGAAACACTGCGAATAACTCTGAAATTAAGAGAGCCCCTTGTTAACGTATTGGCAGCTCACCGCTGTGAAAAAGTGCGCATGAAAGCAGACTGCGTACTAAGAAAATTCTAACACTCAAGATGAAGGCGATGAGACACAAAAGGAATCTCGAAGCAAGGAAACAACACTACAAAGCAAGGTCAACACGGATGTAAATTTGCAGAGAAGATGCACTAACAGTTTAACCACGGAGCGACCGTGGTCCGAAGCGAGCGTGGATGGCATGAGAATTTGGAGGCGGTCACGTATTTCCTGACACGACCAACCTTGAGAACCTTCGAGCATGTTAGAATGTGGATGATAAAAGAAGAATCGAAACAAAACAGCAACGACGTGCTCCATTGTTTTTTTTTCACCCCCTTATTGCAATATGGCGTGACGGCGCTCATTCGGTCTACATTATTTTTTATTAGACAACTCAATGAAACCTGTTGTAGTTTGTCGATGAAGCTTCTGGAACAAAGGAAATAAATGACCGTCACACTGACGTCACCAAATAATCTCATCGAAGGCTGGCAGTAATTAGTAGACATGCGACCTCATGCATACATATTGTGCAGGTATCGGTCTGAATACAGATTGGCGCATGAATAGTGTTGCCAGATTCACGGGAACATGGTTAGCTACTTTAACCATACCATTATATATTCCGTTTCAGTACACTGGCAATGTTATCCCAAGACGAATTTTCTTGGGCCCAAATTACGGCTTTCATTTAAAAACGCACTTCAAGTGCTAGACTGTAGGTACATAAAAAAAACTGAATCTTTAACGCTTATATACACACACTATTAAAGTGAAATTTCTCAGCCCCAGAATATAAAAAAGTTATTATTACATCTTCTTCTTCTTCTTTTAAACAGGCAATCCACCCTTCAAGGGTGATTTGTGCCATTAAACAAGTCAAAACATTATTTCATAGAAAGCAGTACAACAATAATATAGAATAGGGAATATTACGCTACAAGTTAATACCATTGTCGTTCAAGAAATTTGCTATCATATAGCTTAAATGTGGCGAGTTAAGGGAGAGAAGATGACACAAGTTAACCGGGAGTTGAAAATTACCATTGACAAGATTATTGTAAAAAAAACCTGTGATCCGCAATGGACAGGCAAAAAAGATATGATCAAGGGTCTCTTATTATTACATAATTGTAACCTTATCTGCAATTACATGTTGGTATTGTTTATTTATTTTAATTAAAAATTTCACGGGATAATATGTGCCCATTATTTGGTCAAGAAGAGTTTATTAATTATTTCGCGTCACAATATTTTAAACTGATATAATATGAAGCAAATTGTAACAATTATGAAACTTTTGAAGCGTTATATTCAGTGGATTGTTACGACGTTCAACGGTATTCCGCTACTGTTTATTGTAATAATAGAGTAAGTCATTTCGACCTTAAGTTTTTTATTTTTTTATGTGAAAATAAATTGTAAATCTAGTAGACTAAATAAATTTTGAAACATTGTGTTGTGTGGTATAAAAATATTTTTTAATCAATTCAAACGCAAACCTTTAAATATTTCGAAACGAAAGTATCATGACTTAGACCGCTTTCACAATAATAGGCGCGTGTATCTATTATAGATGCCTCTATTGAGTATTTTTTATCAATTCTAAAGACATTGTTCATGATTCGTGATCTCTGCACGGCCATTAGATAATCGCTCGCAGGGCCTAGCAGTAATCGGTCAAAGCCGATTGCTTTCTGTTAGTCTCTTATATCTCAGTTTTAGCTCTATGGTTTCCGCCCCCCCTGACACTCTATGGCCACATCGTGACACAAATGACTTCAACGTTTGCAGTACGGGATTGAAGACATGTCAGTATTTTAGTTTCTTCATGAGACTGGCGGGTCACGTTTAGACTGGCCTCGGTAAATTATCGGCCTAATATTTTTTCTGGCTAGTAAACTCTAACCTCGGTGCCTGGACGCAATTCGCAATTCAAGTCTTGTAGAATTGTCGTCGTGGAAATTCTGGTCAAAGTTGACTTTTTCTATCAAAATTCTGATAGTAATTTTCTCTTTAACGCCGTGTTACAAATATATCAAATTTCTTGATAGTTTAGGAGAAAACAAAAAAACGTTGTTATATTTTAGTGCACTTGTATTTTCTAGAATAAGAAATACGTTGATTTGAATATAAATATTATAACGTGCCTAAAATCGAGAATCAGGTTACTTGATTATTCTAAATGATACATTTTTATAAAAACTTCACACTATGGGCGATAAACCAAACTTTGCCGAAGAAATCGATAAATTATTATTCAAAAATTAAAACCCTATAGTTTGACGTAATTGTCAGATTATAACTTTGTTGTTAGGGTAGGTGTAAGGACACGGTTAACCAACCAGCTTGAATTAATAGTATAATTAATAGTTAATCGCATTTCAGAGCATTTAAAAAATGCCACCTTCGGTTAAATAATTTCAAAATAATTATTTCCCTTTCTTCTTTTATATACTGAGATGGGTTTCTAGTATATTTTCAAATGATTTCGCTCAAAATTGAGTTTTAACTTTTGTGTGTCAGGTAGAGGACCATAACTTCAATATACTTAAACTATATCTCTATTCTAAATATCGAATTTTTCAAAGATTTCGTTGTGCTTTGTGTGTGGTATAACTTTAACCGCACTTTCGATTTTCTCATATTTTTCTTACAGGGGTGGAACCAAAGCCAAACTGAAAGGTTTATTCCGTAATTCGGGCCTTGTTATTTTATTCAGGGAAGAGTCTGTTCCACGATGACTCGGGTAAGAAGATTAATGTCAGAGGTAAGTAGCGGGGAATTCGGATTACAAATTTATGAGAATTTCATTCGTAACTTCACATTTACACACGTTAAATATAATTTTACTTTTTGTTTACAGATTTTATCTTTCGAAAGGGGATTATTTAATTCTTTGTTTTCAAGATTTTTCATACGTTTCAAAACGCCATCGTTTCGTTTCAATTTAAAAAAATAAAAAACATTTTATTCCCTTCGTTGAAGATGTTTTCCAAAACTATAAAATCTATATTAATAAACAGTAATATATTGTGCTAGCATTATAACTGTAAAATAGAAACTCATATCGTGTACATACTCTTTTACAAAGTAACAAAGATCACAATAATTAAAGACAAGTTATTAAACGGTAGGTACTTCTTGCTTATCAATAATTCGATGGTTTTAAATTGAACAAGTTTAAATTCGTGTGCACTAAAAATACTTGTGACCTCAAAGCGGCACAAAATGTAATGCAAAGCGTCAAATGTCAGTGAGAAGTGACAAGATTTTTTTTTTTTATACGTAAATTAGTTGAATTCAGACTTACGTAGGTTATTTAAATTTCTGTTCTGATACATTTTGGCGCCCTTCCAATAATTACCCTCGGAACTATTTCAATTTCAAAGATATTTGAAAGATTTCTCGAGAGGCTTGAGTGTAAGAAGTATAAATAAACATAAGAACTATATATAAATAAACAAGTACAAGAGCTAGTTTCTTTTTATGTAACTTTAGTTTTGTAACAGATTCAAGTAACTGTAGTATAAAATTGTAAAAATTTCAAAATAATAAAAAAAAATAATTAAAAACTTAACATCTTTATATGGAGGTATGATTTTAAAGTGAGTACCTACTGAATGTCGGTTGAAGTCCGTCATCTAAGTTCGATGCGAAATTTACTAACATGTCACACGATGACTGTATATTTAGTCAAGGGGGTCTCCATCACATTTTTTGGCACATTATTACATTATCATATCTTTTATATTTCTTAAAGATCAATGATTAATATTGCGAGATGGATAAAAAGTAGATTATTATTCCGTTTTGCACGCCCTTTCGAAAGGTAGTAGATAGAAGACCTACCCAAATTAATTTAGATAAGTAGTTGATTTAGGTGTGCGGTATGCAAATGTGTAGGTGTCACGCAAGTCACCAGGCTTATCACATTTTAAAATGTTACCTCTAATTTGAATTAATTCGTTTGTATGAAATTAATTACGAATTTAAAGAAATCTTCGGTCATATTTAAGAAGTTCAACTACAGATTTATTATTGATATAACGCACACTTATTTCAAAACTAAGACAACTCGAAAAATCATTTTTCAGTGGACAAAAAAATAAAAACATCTTTCTCCATTTTTTGTTATTAAAGTTATGAAACTAAATAACAATTTAGGTCATAAATGTATCCTAAAATGACATTATTCGAGAACTGGGGCTAAGTTAGTTGCGTATATGACGGAGTATCCGAATACAATAATAACTCAAAATTCTTGTTTTTTTTTAGTTGTCTTAGTTTTCATTTAGGTGTGCGATATGTGAAATAATTAAAATTCTTAAAGCATTTGTGATTTGTACAATAAATTATTTGTGATTTGTGTATCACTAAGAGTTACAAAACATATTTATATTATTGTTGTTCTTAGATACTCAAAAGTATCTATATAATGCTCAGTCATAACATAGTTACCGAGCTAAATATTTAATCGGGTTCCTAATATGATGAAATCGAATATTTGAGAATCGAACACTAGCAAATCATATATTTTTTGGCATTGTGCTTCACTGGCATTGCGCACTTTTATTAAAAGCTAATAACGTACCTACATAAAAATTTAACACTACTCATGGAGCCATTACCAATATGTGGAATCATTTTGGTTGGATTTAAAAAAAAAAAAAAATATAGCTTAATTAAAAATGTCAATGCTCGTAAGGACACGACAGGATATAAAAATGTCAATGCTCGTAAGGACACGACAGGATATAAAAATGTCAATGCTCGTAAGGACACGACAGGATATAAAAATGTCAATGCTCGTAAGGACACGACAGGATATAAAAATGTCAATGCTCGTAAGGACACGACAGGATATAAAAATGTCAATGCTCGTAAGGACACGACAGGATATAAAAATGTCAATGCTCGTAAGGACACGACAGGATATAAAAATGTCAATGCTCGTAAGGACACGACAGGATATAAAAAACGCAAACACCAAGTTCGGTAATGATGATAATGACTCAGAAATATTTGGCAAGAGTATAAAAGTCACTAAGAAAGTTACGGAATAACAAAAGCCACACTTCAAGCGAGGAGCAGGCAAATGAAGAACAAGCGGCATGTTGAAAAGTCAAAGGAAATTCAAGTTTAAATTCAAGATACCAGAAACTTCTTTCAATAAACGAAAGTTTTATTTGGACCCAAGCCTAGACTTGTAACACCGCTACAATCTACAGACGGCGCTCAGCTTCTCACAAAAAGGGAAGATATTAAGGCGGCATGGTGGAAGGAACCCTTTGAGGAACTCCTCAATCAAGACAGAGGAGTCAATGTGTCAACTGTTGAAATGATCAATCAACACTTTATCAACTCCTTTCTAGAAAACTCGACATTTTGTAGAGTTAAAAGCAGCTATAAAAAGATCTAAAATTACAAAGCAGCTGGACCTGATGACATTTATGCTGAAATAATAAAATCGGGGTGGGGGGGAGGGTATGCTTTACAGCTCACGCTGATGCCTAGTAATTGGAAAAATGCTAATACTGTCACCATTTTCAAAAATTGTGAAAAATCTTCCTGCAGCAATTGCAATCGGTATTGCATAAAAATGTTTGGTAAACTGTTAGCACGCATACTGCTAAATCGACTGCTCCCACTAACCAAACGTGTACTTCTTGAGTCACAGTGTGGATTTAGGTCAGGTTATGCCTGTCATGATATTTGTAGTAAGAAAAATGCCAAGAACAAAACTTTGATCTATATATTGGCTTTGTGGATCTCTGCAAGGTGTTAGAGTCAATAAACCGCGAAGCCCTATGGAAAATGGTGGCTAGATTTGGATGCCATGATATGACAGCAGTGATCTTGACTAATGGTGGCCAATCCGAACCTTTAAAATAAAGACGGGCGTCAGACAAGGCTCTGTCATTGACCCGACAATCTTCACTCTATACCTCTCGCAAAAGAAGACAGGGTAGACAAGATTCAAAGATACCCTGAAGAGGAATCTGAGTAAATGTGGCATATACCCTAAACACTGGAAAACTGCGGCTAAGGAGCGAGGATAATAGCGACTAACAAAATAAATTGTGCAGGAGAAACTTGCGAACAGAAGAAGGCTAATGCAATTACTGAAAAAAGGAGAAAGAGGAAAGAAAAAGAGGAAGACCGTCACTCAGAACCCCGCTGACTAGCGAATACACAACATGTGGGAGAGTGTGCAGTTCGAGAATTGGACTCGGATTCACAATCGTCATCCATGGCAGACGTCAACCTCGTAACGAGGGACCGCCGAAGAAGAAGGTACATACTCCTTGAACATTTTCGACTCGTTATATAGTCAGGTAGGTGGTAACCCATCAAATATTGTGAAGTGGGTTCTATTACACCCTGTATAATATTTATAGTGCCACAAAATAGCTATCATTATTCTATGATATTTAGAAAGTGAGCTAATTATTATTAACTATTGTGAGAAATTGTGGTTAAAAATGAATGAATGTCCTTAACTAATTAATATAAATGAAACTAAATTCGATGTAATGTTTTATGGTTTTCAAAGTAAAGTAAACTAAAAATACAACGCATCTGTATGCCGCAGTCTTAAAATCCTTCACAGCATTGAAAATACAAAATTAGTTTTAACATCACAAAACGAAAAATACTGTCTGTGTAATGTGTTGTGGGGCCCGGGGTCAACTGATGCTTTATTGAATGACCTTGTTCGTATATTGCATAATATAATGGGTGTATTCAACACTCGTGTCCGTGGTAAAAACAGAATGCTGATGAGAAGACATGTTAAAAAAAAAATCAATCTCAATTTATATGATTTTTTTTTGGCGGATATCTCCACTGATATTATATTGAAATTTTTCAAGTTAAAATCAAACATCTATTGATTAAGATGCTCACGTTCATTGGAGCATTGCCAAAAATATATGTATTTTGGCTGAAAAATAGCTCACTCTTCTGGCCGTCGATTGGATGCAACGGAATTGTGGTGTTAATAGTAAGTAATACGAAGATGTTATTGTCAAAACGTTTTCCATACAGCGATGACATCATCGGCGATGCGCCGACGTGTTTCTGTTGCTAAGTGCTAAGCGATGCGTTGTTACCGTTATCCGAGTCGGACGTACACACCGGAGCAAATAAAAGTAGCAACGACGAAAATATTTCGCATCTCGTAAAAAAGTTGTATCGAAATCAAACAAAACAGGTCGAACTTTCGAATTATAAAATATACGGAAAGTCGCGGTTGTACTGGTGACTCACGGAAAATAGCATCTGTAGTCGATTTTTTAATTTTTTTTTTATTAATTTCATATACAGAATGTATATACAGACCTAGTCCACAATATTTTGTGGAATACCTAACTATATTACGAGTCGAAAATATTCAAGGAATATGTTGAAATTATGCACTGTTACGGAAAATATTATTGTATGAAATTTTTATAAAATCGTGTCTATGTACTTCGAAATAAATATTTGCGAAATTGTTCAATTATTAATCTATATCTTTGCTTTAGGCCCTAAATCATCTAACAAAAATAGTCTAGCCGCTTGAAATTCGATGACCTTTAATTTTTTGTATTCAAAATATAATTTGGAATCAATAAAATATTTCACTTAATCGAAATAATCGCATTACTACAATTTTTTTAAAATGCTTATATCTGACGTGGTTAAAATTAGCCACAAATCCTTTTAAAATTTTCGACTCGTATTTTAGTCAGGTATCCACCCATAAAGTTTTGTGGACTAGGTCTGTTACACCCTGTATAGCATATTTTAAAACATATTACAAGATTCCGGCTGAGTAATCTAGAGGTTGGCTAACTAATCTAAAGGTCGCGAGTTCGATTCTCGACTCGTTTCTCTGATTTAAAAAATATATAGCATCCGGATTTTTTATATTTAATATTCTAATGAGACTAATAAATTGTTCTACATATGTACTAATCACAGTTTATGTTTCTTTAAAAATAAATAATTAGTAAACTGCAATTTTTTTTATTTTTAAGTAAATTTTACGTAATATAGTCTAATATATATAATCTAGAAATACTTCTAATAGATAAATCTTATATATATGGAAATAATCTATTCCGACGGATTTAAGAATGCATGAAAGGAAATCTACCCAGAGTTCTTAGATTGGTAATTAAACAAGGCAACATTTTGTTATACATACTAACATTTTGATACAGAATTGACTGACGACTCCTGGTGGCCGGCTTCATTCTGTTGGAGACCGCGCACCCACACTACTGATAGCTTAAAATCACGAACTGTGAGTCAATCACTGACACCTCCAAGTCACAATCACAATCATTTAATTTGTTCGCGCTTTGCCTAGTAAATATTTAATTTGATTTTTATTAACTTATTTATGCTAGGAAACTGTGAATTAAATAAACATTTTACGCGAAGGGTTTAATATAATATATTGAAGAAAATTTTTGATTGAATACTATTTGTTTCTTACTATTTACTTACTATTTCTTATTAATTTATTTAGTATATGATGATATTATCATTAAACGGTGATCACAGTCACAGTTTTCAATCACTGATATTATAGAATACCAATCACACTCATGGCAGTGAGTCAAAAGCAATTTATTTCATCACTAGGCCACATATTCTGATAAGACAAACAAGGG
The DNA here is from genome assembly GCA_022840565.1 of Eubasilissa regina. Classification (NCBI taxonomy): domain Eukaryota; kingdom Metazoa; phylum Arthropoda; class Insecta; order Trichoptera; family Phryganeidae; genus Eubasilissa; species Eubasilissa regina. The sequence continues at coordinate 19,854,184 of JAINEB010000013.1, forward strand.
AAACTTGGTGCTTGTGAGGAGTTATTTTTAATCCGTGAGCAAAATACATATGGTGATGATTCATAGATCGTTTCGCATTGAACTGTTCTGTTACTGTTCATTGAACTGCTCTGTACTGTTCTTTGCACACACTCTAGTTGAATCTCCGAGAAAAATCTGTGGCCATAAGATTTAAAAAAATATGAAAACAGAATATTTTTAAATGACGGTTCCAACTTTTAACCTTGCTCAAATTATTTCTTGATACTGAAAGGTCAAGATTGATATACTAAAAACATAACAAGTGCTGGTGGTGGTTAATACGTCGCATATTTATATTTACGTGAGTAGATGTTGACAAAAGTTAGATAAATTTAGGAAGACAGCAAATTTTTATAAAGACATTGATTTAATTGGTGGTTCTAAAGCGATTCAGTCAATTCGCCGATTGGTCTAAGACGGTATCATACGTTGGCCTCGCGAGTAATTTGGCCTCACCTCGAAGGCGTTTAGTATAACATCATTTTATATTTCCGTCCATTTTATATCTCTGTGCACACACGTAGTTTCTTGCCATGCAGCGGGCTTAAGAAACTTCTTAGCGTTTGAAACTATTTATTATATTATATTTGAATCCATTTTTATCTTGATCATATATCTTTCTTTGAAAACTTACATTTATTTATTTTTTAATAAATCAAATCAAGTTACAAACTTGATGGAGTACACGAATGGTCGGTGACCGGACTAGGCAGATGTTTGTATTCCGTTCAGCTCACAAATTATATACTGGAATGATAACGATGAGCGTCAGGAGTGGCGAATCCCGGAGAGAAATGGCCAAAGGCAGTAAAACTTCAACAGCAACGTGTACCTGGCTGATCGCTTTTATACTGCCATTCAACTGAAAAGAGAGCGGAATCGACCGTCTTCTAAGCAAGTGGGAAGCAGTAATTGGCGTTGATGGTGACTACGCTCCCGAATGATAATTGTACACAATATATTTTGAGTTCATTTTCTTTTTTGGTTATGTTATAATATAATTTATGATATAATAATATAATATAATTTATGTTACAATAAAATCTTTCAAAAATGGTGCATAATTATGCATCAACTTAATATTAGATTTGGCTACTCGGCTTTTACGCGAAATTTGCAACCTGTTTTTAAAAAAACGAGCGCTGTGCCATAAATACTCAACTTGTCGTAATAAAATTTGGCACACGTATGCTGTGATAACGCATATGACGATGCACGTATGCTACCACACAAGCTATCGCATTTTTGTTTATGGCTAACTATAAAATTGTTATATTTATTATTTTGCTAAAAATCACAAAAGTTCGAATAACTTCTAAACCGTTGAATTATGAATATTCTATTTAATGGTCAATGAGTTGCTAGCGATGTCCCCTAATCGTAGGCTCCATTTGGACTACTGTCTCTGGAACACCCTATATACACAAAGTACAAGTCCAAAATATTCTAATTACATTATTTAAACAATGTTTGAGATTTTCTAATTTCCTATAATTCTCAATTTTTTTTTGACATTTCAGAGAGATTGTGAGAGATGTGTGATCAGAGAGATGTGCGGAAGAATTTTTTTTTGTAAACAGTAGCAAAACCTTTTTTGTGTATTTTAACTCTGTGAAAATAGAACCACGCAGTATGTTTCGCAATCATCTCAAAGGCTAGCCTTGACTCGGGAACCGCTGTGTGATTAATTCTATTTTTAACTAACTCGGTTGTTTCTTGTTAAACAGTGTTTTCACGAGAATATTAGCCAACTCCCTAAAACTATATTGTACTTAATTCACTCTTTCTTTTTATTCTATAGACTTCACCATTATCCTTCAGGCATCTCGGTTCTGAGCTAGGTCAGAGAATCTTGTTTTCAAATATTTGGAGAGCCTTCTTAATGTCTGTTGCACTCGTGTTACAATTTATTTAAATTCCAGAAATATTTGAAAATTGTGTATTTTTCAGCGTTGTTTCACCAATTATATGCAAAAATTTCCTCAAAATCAGTATGTATGTGTTATGAAGCCAAATAAATTAACTTCATGCTGACGGTATACTCGTATAAGGTGGGTAATCCCTTTTTACTGCACAGAGAAAACATAAAGGTTCCATTTTTAATATCTGTTAGTCTATAAGCTGTAAATCGATATTTTTATCTATTGGGATGATGCGTAATTTTGTAGCGTTTTCATTAAATCTAATATATTTTCTAAATAACAAAACACATAAACTAATCAATAATATGATGCATGTTTTATAATTGACTCCCAACGTTCTGCCGGTTTTCGACTCCATAGCTGAAGAAACCCGGCGGTTTGGAAGCGAAGAAGTCGTCAAGGTAATTTTGAAGAGCGACGTTGTTATTAATCCTTGGAGATTGTTGGATTGAGAGCGAAAAATCTAACGGAGAAAGATCAGGAGAATATGCGGATCCTAACCGAGCTCTTGTATAACAGATTTTGTAATGTTAGCAGTACACGGACGGGCATTATCATACTAAAAATGACTTGATACCGTTTTCTCGGTTGTATTCTTAAATTGCGGCCTCAAGATGTCGGAGTTGTTGGCAATAAACCTCAAAAGTGGTGTTATATTCATCGAAAGTTTTTCATATTCAATTCATGCCTTAATTCCTCGGTTAAACCCAAGAAAAAGGATGTGTTGGAAACGATAATTTTTTTGTACATACTTGACATACAATTGACTCAAATTTTTAACAAACTAAAATTTTTTATACTTTTTTATTTAGATTATGATATTTAAAAGATTGTAAAATTTATCAATTAAATGTCTAAAGCATTTTTACTTTGGAAAACAAAAACGCTGCGAACTTACATATATTGTAACGTTGCACTTTGGTACTCGCCCCTATAACTAAATTAATGTAGGAGATTTTTATTCTACAATGGTGATAATCAATCTATAAAATTAAAAATCTACGCACGCAGGCGGGAAGGTAGAGCGCTGCGGTGAGGCGTAGATCGGGCCCCATCGGGACCGAGTGAGGCAGCCCAGTGTACGGCTGCCGCTCGGTTGCGGCGAGAATATTTTAAATCTGTAGAAGAGTCCCTTACATGGAGATAGGATTGTTTCCAAGCCAGTAAGCGGAACCAATACTATATGGCGACACGACGGGTTGCCCACAATCGATCATGGCAGAAGATTAATTTCCGCCAGGGTCTTCTTCACCTTGGGATGGGCACGTGACCCAAAATGAAACTATTGTCTGGCTGGACAGAGGGTTTTGGTCCAGCCCGGCAAGATCCTGATGCTTCTGAATGGGGAAGGATGTGGCCCTGTCAAGCTCTATTTGGGGCGGAGCTATACTATGCGTGCTGTACCCTGATGTCATTACTGTGATCGGAGCCGCCTCGGAGGACAATCATGCAATATGGAACGGAAGAGTATTTGGTCTGTAAATAGTGTTATCCACGTTTTCTCTGTTTAAGCTACCGCAAATGTATAATATGATATGAAATTGGTCACATTTTAATAGTTGTTGTCAAATAGAGTACAATATATTAAATTTTATTCATTTGACAATCAAGTTTCTTCTTTTGCCTCGAGGGACGAATTCAGATTAGGGAAATTGTTGGTAAGGTGGGGAGTTCTGATAGGTTTGACTCGGTGGGATCCACATCTGCTTGGCACTGAACTAGCCGGTGGAGGTGCAGAGCCCTCGGCTCCATAGCTCACAATATATGTATATATATATATGTATATATCAATCTAATATAGGATTATTGACTGTGGTAACTGGAGCAATCACATTCCATAAGTAACATCATTCCATGTTTTGACCAATTAGAGATAGTTATAACCGTTTTTATCCAAAATGAACGATTGCAAAATTTAACACACTATATTGTGGCTGCCGCATTTTAGCTTTAATCCTTGGAATACGACTGGATGATATAAAATGGCCGGCTCCGTGACGCTTTGAAAAAGATCCAATTATTAAGTAATTTTCGTCTAAATTGAGGGTTACGTCAATTGGACGTCTTCATTTATTTTGTATGACAAGACCAACGATCGCTATTAAATAGTTGTTAAGAATACGTCACATCACTTGACAGTTCAGAAATATTGCGCTAGTGATGAATAATAATAATTAATCAGTGGCAACACATTGAATACAATCGTTGGGTAGGTGCCCCCTCCCCTGTTAGTGATGGTTAAACCGTTATTGTGACTGTGATTATGTTTCATTGTAACAATGATCGGTAACTGATAATTAATCGTAACTCTTGCCTTGCAACTGGTACATTAGGAACTAAACCAGTTACCAATCATCTTTACAATCAGTCACAGAAACGGTTTACTATCAGGACTCACTATTGGAAGATCAAACGTGGATTGTCACATCAAACGGCTGGTAGGATGCAGCCGAATGCGAAAAGAAGAGTTATGGTAATTCAACAATGGATGGACGTTGTAAATTATGATTAAAGTAGTAGTTGTAATTCCCACGCGAACGCCGGGTCGGGCCGTGCGATTTCTTATATTGCAAGATATGTATGAAAAAACATAAAAACATGACCTCTTTACTTATTTTATGTCCACTAGCGTAAAGCAATTGGATTTTGCCGATTGCCCATAACTCTGCGGGCGTCATACTGTCACGCTGCGACCGCTGCATGGCCACGACCAGCACCTAACGCAATTGATAAATCAATAAAGTAGATACTATATCTTGTATCAGGTAAAAATTTGCCAAAATAAATGTACCATAAAAAAATTTCAAAAAAGATTATTATTTGTTTTATTTTTTATGAAGTATTTAATGTAATATATAATATAACATTAAAAAAGCACAACAGATACTTTCCGAAAAAAACAATAAATTTTATGGCTTAATTTATGATTTTAATCACCCTTATTTAAAAGGGATTTTTTTCGAAACCGGTTAGTTCATAGTTCACATATTAAACTCACGTGGTTAAATACAGACACTGTATAATTTTATTAAAAATTACTAATCACTCAAAAACAAATGTTTTTGCAGTAAATATTACTTACTTACTTACCATCACGCCGTTTCCCCGTGGGGGTAGGCAGAGAGGATAGAGCGCCACACTTTTCTGTCCTGATATACAATTCTCGCCTCATCCACATTCATACATCTTGTCATACAAGCTCGCCGATTGTTGAGGCTTCTAACAGAACCATCCTCCATTATCTGGTTTACCTGGTCGTGCCAAGTCTTCCGCGGACGTCCTCTATTTCTGGTTCCATCAACATTTGCGTCATATATCTTTCTTACCATTCTCTCCTCATTCATCCTTTCCATATGATCAAACCACCTAAGTAATCCTTTCTTAATCTTACTCACTATACTAACATCAGCTTTACATTCTTTTCTTATTTCTTCATTCTTTACTCTGTCATAAATAGATTTGCCACAAATACGCCTAAGTGATCTCATTTCCACTGCATTCAGTCTACTTTCGTTCCTTTTTTGCCAGCTCCAGGCCTCACTTCCATACATCAGTGTCGGTACCAGGATTCCATTGTGCACCGCTAGTCTTGCCTCGGTTGACATATTCCTGTTAGATATAATTCCGTTCAAAGCACCGTTTACTTTATTTCCTGCAGTCATCCTCCTTTCGATATCATTCTCAGCCTTTCCGTTTCTATCAAACATACTTTCCAAATATACAAACTCATCTACTTGTTCCAAACATTCATTACCTACAAGTATGCATGGTGTCTTGCTTTCCTCCTTCTCAAATACCATCACTTTCGACTTGTTAACATTCATCATGAGGTCACTTTCCTTGCATACATCGTACATTCTACTCACCAGATTCTGTAGTTCTTGTTCATTATTCGCCATTAGTACTGCATCATCGGCGTACAATAAACAGCATACAATCGAATCGTCCATTTTTGCTCCTACATTCATACATTTTAGTTCTTTCACACATTTATCCATATACAAGTTGAACAGCCATGGAGACATTACACAACCCTGCTTGACACCCTTTGTAATGTCAAACCATGGTGTGAGTGCTCCATTGATTCTTACACACGCAGAACTTCCTTCGTATAGGGATGCGATTGCGCGTATAAGTTTACTATTCACCCCGTAATCAGAAAGTACTTTCCATAACTTTTCTCTTATAACTCTATCATATGCTTTCTGTAGATCTACGGAGGCACAAAAAAGTTTTAGGTTTTTGCCAAAAACTTTTCCGTCATCACTCGTAGAGAAAAGATCTGATCCATGCATCCTCTTCCACCCACAAATGCCCCTTGCACGTCCCATACTTTTTCTTTCGTCACCTCTTCTGATTCTGATTCTTCGTCAAAAGAAATAATTACCTTTGAATACCAGTGCTAATAGTCAATTTATTTAAAAAAAAAAAAAAAAAAAATATATATATATATATATATATATATATAAATATATATATTACATCATGGTCACCCTAGAGCTGGAGTGCAAAAATATAAAGCATTCACTCTACGTCACAAGGTACACTCAAAATAAAATGTAAATAATAATTTCCCGCCACGTGACGACAGCAGATTGCAGATCCACTGTGCTTACTCGCCTTGCTATTAAGTGGTATGATAAAAAACGATAAATAAACTATGAACGACATTTCTAAGTACTCAATTTAGATTCTAGAATGAAATGCCCCTTGCACGTCCCATACCTTTTCTTTCGTCACCATTCTTGCTCTTTCTATTAAAATTCTTCCATACAGTTTACCTACAGAGCTCAGTAGACTAATAGCCCTATAGTTACCACATTCCATTTTCGACCCTTTGCCTTTGTAAAGAGGCATGATAACAGCCCTCCTCCAATCTAACGGGGTGTGGTTCTCTTCCAAACATTGATTGAAGAGCGTATGAAGCCACAAGATAACTAATGGTCCACCAGCCTTGATATACTCTGCAGCAACGTTATCATACCCCACAGCCTTACCATTCTTCATATGTTTTATTGCACACTTTATTTCTTCCATACTTATTGCATTTATATCGTTTTTCTCATTCATACTTACCCCAGAGAGCCTCTCAGGTGCTTCGTCATTTGCATTCTCTACACTTTCATACGTTTCCTGGAAATATTCCATCCATCTATCTTTTATTTCATCCTCATTCGTTAACATCTCTCCATTTACTGACTTAATAGCTTTCATACTACTGCTTTCAGCACCACATCGAGATTTTTTGACCGCCTTCCAGAAGAATTTTATATTATCCTGAAAATTCTCAGTCATTTTCACCGCTTCTTTTCTTTTCAGCCGCTCTTTCCTTTCTTTCACACCAGATTTAACTTTTTCCTTACAGACATTGTACAGGACTTTTGCTCTCGTATATTCATCCCCATTTACTGTCAACAGATAGCGCCACGCATTCTTCTTTTCTTTCACAAGTTCCTTTATGCCATCGTCCCACCATGCATCACCTTTCTTCCTTCCTTGGATAGCTATCCCACAGGTTTCTTTCGCTGATTCGCATAAAGTAACCTTAATGTATTCCCATGCATTGTCTATATTCAGATCACTCGCTCCTTGTTTACTCAGTTTTTCATACACTTTCCTTTCAAATTTTTCTCTGACATCATCCCTTTGCAGGTTCTCAATTTTGATTCTAGATGGTGCCGATACAGTACATATTAAAAGTACAATATTATATATTTATATGTTCAGTAAATATTCACTATACACAAATACGTTCCTTCAATCACAAATTTTACATCATATTAGAAAAAGTGTGTAGAAATAGAATCATTAGAATTGTTATTATTAGACTAACAAAAACCCAGCAACGTAATATTATTATTATAGGATACGATTTACACGGCTCCACTGTGGCTTCACTTGATGAGGTATGGAGCGTCTGTAAAAGCCGATATAATTCCAAAAAGTTTAAACAGTTATCAGCCGTTATAATTATTTATAAATAACATTAGTTAATAGATACATAATTAAAATATCAATTTAAATAATAAATCATAAAATATTATTATTGCAATTCCATTTTACTATTTATATATAATCCGACATTGAAAGGTCAAAATATTGATTTTGCACATAATATTGAATACTTTTAATGAATCATCCAATCAGATTCAGCCAATTAGAGGCGTAATTTAGGGCGGGTTGTGTGATCAGTAGTAACTTTTTACTATAGTAAAAAAAGTTACTAAAGTAAAAAAATTTGCGAAAACGTGTTGTTTGATCGTTAGTAAAATATATTTACTTCTCAAAAATACATCCCGTAGTAAACTCATTTACTCTGCGATATCCGATAGTAAAAACGAGAATCGATTGTTAAATATGGCGGACTTTTCACAGCTGTTCCAAAAGTCATCTGACACATTGATACTTTGAAAGTTGCAGTAAAGGACAATTAATCATTCAATCCAATCAGATTCAGCCAATTAGAGGCGTAATTTAGGGCGGGTTGTGTGATCAGTAGTAACTTTTTACTATAGTAAAAAAAGTTACTAAAGTAAAAAAATTTGCGAAAACGTGTTGTTTGATCGTTAGTAAAATATATTTACTTCTCAAAAATACATCCCGTAGTAAACTCATTTACTCTGCGATATCCGATAGTAAAAACGAGAATCGATTGTTAAATATGGCGGACTTTTCACAGCTGTTCCAAAAGTCATCTGACACATTGATACTTTGAAAGTTGCAGTAAAGGACAATTAATCATTCAATATCCCGCTATTTTAGTGATGACAGTTCGTCCCATGATGATCTCGTAGTTAATATACATTATTACACATAATACGAAAAAATGTCACCACCAAAGTGACAGACATCGAAAGCCTAGGCGAAAAAATCCATAGATTATGCATAAAATAAAAAATATTTCATGATTATTTGTCACACAAATCCCATCTACCTTTTGACAATAGTAAATTTGACGTTCAAACAACCCGCAAACGATTTTAACCACGGGCGTTAGTAAAAAGTTACTAAAGTAAAAAGGTACCATAGTAAAAAGTTACTAATGATCACACAACCGGCCCTAAGTATCAAAATTGCGCTTATTCATTATTTAGAAATTACATACTATATTGGAGCTTAAAAAGATGAACCGTGAAAATATAAATTAATTGAAAATGGTAGTGAAGGCAGTTCATATTCATTTAAATTGTACGAACAATTAAACTCCAATGTTATTGCTATTATTATTATACCAATTTTGACCATAACATGAACAATTAAGGATCATTTTCAAAAGTCAATTTTTATTTTCGCTTTAATCGACAAGGTTCTGAAATAATACAATTTATTATTTTGATTTGATAATCCTCTATTCTTCATTAAATTAAGTACTAAAAAAGTCGTAATTTTTTTTATTGACTCGTACATCGTATCTATTTTTCATCAACTACTCGTGCGTTTATTTTATTATTATTTTTATCGACTGACCACGTGATATACCTATTTTAATGGTCGCTCTTCCTTCGTATTTTTTTATTGACTACTTATACTAAAAACTAAATTAAATATTTGAGTGGTATATTACGTCAGCTTTGTATAATTTATAGTAGAGACAATATTAACGAATCTGGCGCACTTTTTAATTTTCGGATTATAGTCGTAGCTGGGCGCAGCGCAGCCGTAGCGTGTAACTGAACCCGCACCGCTCCCGACGCGCCTGTCCAGGCTATAAACTATAATACGTAGGTGACACGGCTATAATGAACTTTGTCAGCGGATAAATGACATGGTGTGACGTATTTATCTCAAGTACTCATTATTTTTTGCGATTTATGTAGTCGGCCGCAAATATAGATTTGAATCTTAACTAAGAATTCTCCACGCCGTTACTCCAACATATATATATGTCTAAAATAGCGCGTCAATAAAGTTTTGTATAATTAAGTGACTAAAAAAATTGACAGAAACAATCATCCTTTACTTTGGTGAATATTACTTATCGGCACAAATTAATTAATTCATCTTCTTGTATACAGTCCCAGCCCACCTTCTGTTAAGGCTTCTTCAGAGTAATTTCATTATTGGTTTATACTCCACGAAAAATTATTTTGTTGATAATTAAAAATAATAATAATTATTTTTTATTTAAAAAAAAATAGAAACATATTTTTACTATTCTGTTACAAGTTTAACGTTTGTGCTATAAAAACTAGGACTAACTCGGTGGTCTCCTGGGACGAGGCTCGAACCCCTGACCACAAGATTACTTGGCGAGTAGACCACTAAACCATCATTATGTAAAAGTGACAGTTAAATATAATTAAAATATAATTAAGCTAGTGGTTTCATTGGTGGTGTTTAAAAGTAATAATATATTTTATTATATTATAAACGCCAGTAGCACCAGTAGTGTACACTCTGTGTATTTAGCCACGATACACACCGCTTTATAGTGGTCCTCTGGACATGGACGTGTCCTATGGAAGGCAGCGCACGTGTATCGCGTCACCGCCGGAAGGGAATATCTTATATTACGAGTATATTATATATTTATATCATTTTACGAATATGTCTGACTGGCTATTTGTCAGCGTTACCTAATTGGTTAAGTTAGGTCGTACTGTTTCAAAATCTTTGATAATAAATTTAATTTTATTAACATTAAGAAATAAGTTTTACGGAAATACTGGCTACGTCTGCTTACCAACCATCAGCGATAGCCGATTGCTTTCTGATAGTCTAGTCGACTGCACCATAAACAATATAATATTATATAATTTTACATTTATTAATGTACATAAATAACGTAATTTTCTTAATGTTTGCTATTATCGCTAATTAATATTTGCTATTATCGCTAATTAATGATTGCTGTTATATTTTTTTTTTGCGTAAACGAGCAATTGAGCTTTTTAATATATTCTGTATTATCTGAATCCAGATTGGCTCTCGTAGTGTGTAAAGTTAAAAAAATGAAAAGATACCAATTTGGTATTATATTTTACGAATTATGGCAGAATATGCACTTCGTTAATATCACTATCTTAATACAAATTATGAAACAATTAGAAAGATATACAGAAAAAATCTACTCATCAAAAATTATTTGGTTGCTACAGGGATTATTTAATTTGTATTAAAAATACCACTGAACTATATTCTGAAATTACAAATTCACAATAAAAAAGTGTTTTCATTAAAAATCCCTCTAACTTTTCTAGAAACTGTACGTATCAAGACGAATGAATCGTGTACGTAATGTGTGAGGTATATAGACGTACAACATTTCCCCCGGAGATGCACTAACAGAATTAGCGTGTGCTTGCGTATCTAGAATAAGTAAACAGATAACAATAGATAAAGAATATGTACAACGCAAAACCTAAAGTAAACTTAGGAAACAGTTAGGAATAAAGAAGAATAATAGAATTGCAATATTTAATTTCCTAACATTTTAATATAATCCCAAAATTACCTTGGGTTTCAATTTCATTTTTCCGGTACCGAGATAGATATCAGGCGTCCACAAAAGTTTGTATTGCTGATTAAATTGAATGAATTGATTTTATTTAAGTAGTTACCCCATGTTGAACTTTGTGATGAGCCAATATTAATATTAAATTTAACATACTTGTAAACTGTTATTTTCATGTATCGGTTTTCTGCCAGGGAGATTTTTAATTTATTTATAATATTTTATTGAATTTATGAATTTTTCAAACCAGAAAAATATATTCTATGTTGGAATGATATGATACACTTATCTTTTAACAAGTAAAACGTTATTTTTTTTTAATACAACTTCTTATGCATTTGTTTATGACGTCAGGGTATGCTTAAATTAAGTTGATTGAGGTGACCATTAACAAACACTCAAGGTCACATTCAATTGACTGCCCAGATATCTGACGGTTGTATTAAAAAATATCTATATTGTGATTTATTAAAAGGTATACTGTTCAGTATTGAATTACTTTTGTTCAGTATAGTTTTATAAGGATTTTATGTTAGTCAATTAATTATACAATAAAATTATTAATTATACTTATAATAATAATCTTCTTTATGCGGATGATACGAAGATCTTTGCCAAAGTGAGCTACCTAGATGACTGCCATAAAATGCAAAATTATATCAGCCGCGTTGGAGCCTACTGTGAGGTGAACAAACTCCTCCTGAATGCTAAAAAGTGTTTTCAAATAACATTCTCAAGAAAATTTAACAATATTAATTTTACTTACACAATAGACAGCACTCAGAAAATAAAAGCGATGTCAAAGAGCTAGGAATAATCCTCGATTGCAAACTTACTTTCAAAAATCACGTTGACCAAATTACCTCCAAGGCCTATAGAATGCTAGGATTCATACTTCGAACCTGCAAACACTTCCAAAATCCATACTGCTTCAAAATACTGTATTACGCATTCGTTCCTAGTCACTTAGAGTACGCTTCTCAAATCTGGAACTCATGGCAGATTACATATATTGCGAGATTAGAACGAATACAAAATAGGTTTATTCGACATCTGAATGTTAGATCTAATCTATCATTCGGCTCCTATTTAAATGCAGTAAACTTCCACAATATGAAAACCCTAGAACATCGACGAACACGTGCGGACCTAATACTTCTCTTCAAACTACTGCAAGGTCACATTGTGATTGTCCCAGCCAATTGGAATTAATATCTCTCCATGTGCCATCTAGATCAACCCGGCAATCCGTACTCTTCCACATTCCCAGAAGTAGAACATCTTGCATACAAAATTCATTCATTTACCGGTCATGCAAATACCATTATGAGAAATTTACAGAAATTGACTTGTTCAACATAAGCCTTACTAAGCTCAAAGGGTTCTTATTATGAACCACCACAATCTAAACATTGGCCATTCAGTATACCTATAAAAACTCACGTTGCTCCCCCTTTACCGCAACGTTAGTTGCAACCTCCCCACCCTTCTCCTTCTTTTATCTAAACATACTTTGTATCCAAATATTTTTTGTGGATTTTCATTATTAGTATCGCATGTTGAATAATTATTATGTTTATTACAATATGTTTTCACTGTCAAAATCTCGCAAATCAAGAGCTCGCGCGAGTCCCTCAGAGCCCCCTCCAGACCATCCCTGCATATAGGTACTGACTACAATAATAAATGTAATAAAATAAAATAATTTAACAAGCAAATAATAGACACTAGGCAAGATGGTTGACGGTTGATGATGGTTAAGTTCTTGGAGGCTTTATGTTCCTGCAGGGGGAAAGGTGGACAGAGAAGAAGTAAGAAAATACTTATTTGCTTACTGCAATATTAATAATACCAACCGTTGGTTTATTATTGGTTGATCTGTTCTACAATTCTCTCAGCTGATGTACAAGTTGTCCTGAGATCTAGTTGTCTATCATACGAGTTGTCTAATTAAATATAATATATAATATCAGGTTTTTGAAACTATGGTACGACAATTAAAAAGTCCCTTACAGCGCCGGTCGTAAGAATTAGGTAGATTAATGACCGCCATTTTGAAACAAGATGAGATATTTTAAAGATCGATTTTTCTAGAAAAGTTTAATCGAAATTTGGCTGGGAGAATTCACGATCGAAGTAAGTATATTTCCTAAAAGCGTGTCTTGAGACAAATAGTATTTCTATCGAAGTCTATCTAAATATCATAAAGGAAGTGATTAAACATATAATGGATTATTGTATTATTATTATTATGTAATGTTTTAATGATCGAATGCTTCTAATGCATGATTCTAATGATGTCTAGAATGTTAATTAAAGCATTAATTGACGTTTCTTTGTTGTCACGGTACATTGCGAATCGCCACACATTAATATGTAATACATTCACATTACTTTTCCCGATTTATCTGCTCCTTATATTATATAATGAGACAGTCTGACGTCATCTAATTGTCACATTATGTAGAGCAAGTACAGGCGCGTCATAAACTGTATAATCAGGTTACAAACGAAAATTTTGATAAAATTCTTTTGCGTCAATAATTTATTTGGGCAAAATTTCAGCACATTTAAATTATTCGGATGTATTTTTTAAAACTAACTTGCAGTCACATACTACCAAATATGAACTAACTGAACTAACTGAAATTCCTTGTTTTAATATTTTCATTTTGGTGTTATCCACGTGATCATTTTGGTACCTCTTACACAATCGAATAGCTCCGCAACTTTTTTTAAATATATGACTCGATTGGAACGAAAATTTAAACGCTGACAATATAATATGCATTCATTTAAAAATACACAAATAATCGAAGAGTTAAGTACTTTTACTATTGCATAGATGTGTTATAAACAATCGGATTGATGTTGCCACAAAGAATGTGCGTAAAATGCCCCTAGTCCTGCAATTAATGGTCCAAACTCCACTCCTATATGTACACTTTATTTCATGTTCCGTACAATTAAGATATACTTATTGGCTTGACTTAAATATTCTGTGTCTTTGCGTTGATGCACAGACATTATCTATTACATTTTTTTTTCCTATTTTTAGTTGGTTGGTGTAATTGGAATAAATATTTTTTTATACGCGTGCTACAAATTTGTGATCCTGCGAACAAAAAGTGTAAAACAAGTATTTTTGATTTGAAATTCATAATCGTTCGTTACAAATGTATCTAAAGGCCCGCATTCATCTTGATTGTTGCAGATGATCAGTGTATAGTACATATTTATAAATTCAACATACATAGATGGTATTTTATCGCAAAGTTTCTGCACAAATAACAAAAAAGTTATCGGTAGACAGAATACAATCACGATTTTTACTTTGGCCGGAACGCTCGTAAGTTCTTGAGCCGGCCTCGGGTGTGGTGGGTTCGGAGCTTGGGCGAACATTTAACATTAGGACTGATCAAACAAAATCATTTGCGATGCGTATTTTTTAAATGTGATATGAAATGGATGGATATAAATGAAACAATGTTATACTCTGCTTAAGTTTATTAGCGTTACTAATACTTAATACTTCACCTGTCGATGAGAGTGACTGTTTCTTTCGAAACTCAAGTAGTGCTAATGTACTCAAGTAGAGTTACAACATTGTTTCATTTACCATATATCCATCCATTATGATGAAACTCTACAAAGTTAACGCCGATCTATCAATAATTTGATACGAAATATTACTTTAATATAAAAGTATAATTTTTGGTATAAAATTTAAAAAAAAATTAATTCACTTTCAGAATATTCATGAAATATGATAATCCACAGATAACGGGTACTGTTAGAATTAAACAATTATTATTATCGATCAAGTGACAAAGTTTGAAGTTTTGCACTTACCTGCATACAGTTTTAGTCTTTAACACGTTGCTATTATTGTCAAGCATATTTTATTTTGTTTTTGTCACCTTTTTAATTAACCATGTAATTATCTGGCAGGTACCTACTAATCAAACTATCTGATATTTTCCACAGCAATTGTGTTGATTACTTATATATAAATCGATGAATTTAAAATCGATTCGAAAAACTCACTCGTTATAGTATATGTTCATTCTAACATATATTAAAATACATATATGTATATAGAGGTAACTCGTTCCGGGCTTAGAGTTACTATTTAATACAACCGTTAATATAATATTTAATATAACAGACAAAATATACGTAATACGTCAAAAATATAATTGTAAAAATAAAACAAAATTATCAAGGAGAATATATTTTTACTGTGAAGTTGTAATTATTCGGAACATAGGTCTGTGATATTTTTAATACTAATTAATTGTATTTATTAGAAAGATATACATCAAAATACAAAAAAATTTCATCGAAAAATATAGTTATTGCTACCGGGATTCGAACCTGGATTTTACATGTATATCTTTCTAATTAATACATTTAATGTGTAATAAAAACTAAATTAATTCAATTAACTTTTAAAAAAAAACCTAATCAATTTTTTTTAGGTGTACACTAACAAACCTTCTTTGATTTAAAAAAATCATAAAAATACATAGAATAAAGCGAGAAGTCGACACGTCACACGCAAGCTAGTGCTACTGAACACTGAACATGAAAACGTTAATAAAATCGGGAAGTCCCCGACGCGTCGACACGTCATTCGCAAACGACTGCTAAGTCGGCCAATGGTTTTTCTAAGAATTCTGTATTCTCGACTTTTTTCAATGTCCGGGACTCGGAAGTCAAAATTTTCAAGTCCCGGGAATTTGAGAATCGAGACAATGAATTTAATTAAATTAAAATAAAAAAATATTTTAAATATTAATATGTATGTCGTACTGTAGCTATTAAGGATATTATTTGTATAAAAAAACATACGTTAATATTATTTTTATAAGCAAAAAAAAACTGATATATGAAGTATGTATTTATTATTTCATATGTGGGAGTAGTTTTTTTTTTTTTTAATAAAACTAAGTTGAAGTATATATCGAATACAAAAACACATTCATTTTTCTAAATTTCTAAGCACCAACAATTTAAAATATTCAAAAAATAAAATAAAAACACACAAAAAAGAACAATTAATAAATAAACATACAGGAAGATCAGAAAGTATGTATTTGGCCAAGTCCCCTAATTCAGTTTTTCAAATAATTCCATGCCACACAAATGTTGTTTCAAAAGAAGACGTGAATTTATCCTAGTATATTATTGCGTATTAACATAAAAATAATTATGTAATAATTGTTCAATCATTGTTGGAACAGGCACCGGCTTAGTCAGTTAGATACCGAAAAAATGTAAGAAATAAATTAAGCGTTTAAAAATGTGTCTTCCGCATCCGGTGTATCCGTATATTTAATTTGTTTTCGAGTAAAAATAACATCTGAGAGGACATCATTAAGATCTTTTTATGACATTCTTAATTGTGTCGATTTCAAATATTCATAAAATGCGTCTCTTTTATAAATCCAGCTCGCATCTCATTGGAATATTTTTTCATTTCATTCATTTTTTCAGGTCATTTGAAAAGTTCACGGCCAGATTTATTTATAAATATCGGTAATAAAAGGGTGTCCAGCGGAAAAATTTCAAGATTAAATTGTAATTGCTCGTGAACCATCAGGGTGAGGTGAGCGGGAGGGGTATCGTTCGACGCGCGTTATTTGCCAATCGCAATGAGTCACTGGTCGGGAGCGCACCGCGCATTCGCGGTTGAGCAATATTTAAAGTGCGGTGATTCATCGGTTCGTGCGCGTCGCGCTTTTTGTACTCACTTTAATATTCGACGAGTAAGTGATGGCCGAGCACGCAACTTATTTGGTGTTGGGTTCAAAATTTCAGACAACAAGGGACTGAAGGTTGGGTTAACCAAACCCCTTCGTGATCATCAACGTCAGCAGTGATGCCAGAATATGAGGCTCAAGTTCGACGTGAAATTATGCGCAATCCGCGAAAATCGATAAGGAAGATTGCAGCCTGTACTGGAATAAAAAAATCAACAGTGCACGTTATTTTAAAAAGAAACTACTGTTTCACCCACACAAACTGCAAAACGTGCAGCTTCTCAACGTAAATGACTATTCTTTACGTGAAACCTTATCGAGAACGATGCTGGTATATTTTGGAACAGCACGAACGCTTGGAAATATTGTTTACTGACGAGGCACATTTTCATATCGATGGCTATGTTGATAAATAGAACATGAGATACTGGCGCCTCGACAACCCAAGGGAATGCCATCAAAAATGTTTGCGTTGTCCTAAAACGACAATGAGGTGTGCAATTTCTGCCCGAGGGGTAATTGGCCCTTATTTTTTTAACCAGCAAGAGACGGTCACTGCTGACGTGTATTGCCGAATGATCGACGAGATTTTGGTACCGCAACTGCAGCTATTTCCCGGGTTCAACAACAGAACACAATTTCATCAAGACGGGGCCACTCCGCATATAGCTAGAGTTTCAATGGAGAAGCTAAGGGGAATTATTCCCAATAAATTAATCAGCAAGTACGGAGACATCTCTTGGGCGCCTCGGTCACCGAACCTTACACCGTGCGACTTTTTTTTTATGGCGATACATTAAATCGAGAGTTTAGAATCTTTGAACAATTCAGTCCTTACAAGGAAATATCCGTCGTGAAGTTGCTGACATTGAACCAACGCTTTGGTCTCACGTGTTCGCAAATTTAAAAGTCCGATTGCTAGAGTGCCTTTAAGAAAAATGGACGGCATTTAGACGATATTATTTATAAAACGTTAAATTACCATCGTTAAACTCCATTTTGTATAAATAAAATATGATAATAACATTGTAGGTTTTTTTTAAAAATTTAATGTTAAACTTGAAAATTTTCCGCCGGACACCTTTATATCTAAAAATAATTATTGCGTTGTATCGCTACACCTGTCATGAAAACGGTCGTCTACTGTTGTGTCGATTGACCTAGTAGTTTGTTGTAAAAAGTTATATAAATAAGGTCATCTTAGAGTGTCTCGGAAATGGACAAAATAGATGATTGCGAATGAATTAATGCAGTGGTCAGTATCGCCGCCTGTAAACAAGGGAGACGGGGTTCGGCGTTTCGCCGGCAAACTTTTTTATTTAACTAAATTTATGAATATTTTAGATGCAGGGGTGGTATGATACATGTGTCTGAGTAACTGTTTTACGACCGGGATGAACGTAATTTGATTACTAGGGCATCCAAAATAAAGGACGAATGAGTAATTTGACTCGGTGAAATTGTTATAATCGCAACATTTGCGCAGGACCGAGTCCTGTTATGTAATAATGAGATTTTCCCATTTTTGAAATTGTTTATTATTACGCATCCCCAAACGTGTCATCGTGTGACAGATGACATGTTGCCCGGTGTCGGTTTATCGCTTTATTCCGCGAATCGCGCGTCCATGACACCGAAATAGGCGTCTACAAAAAGTATGTGACGTGCGTTACTTCCACGGACTATGCACGAAACGGATTCATTTCATTATACATAGCTGGTTTAAAAATTCTCATAAAATGTTGTATTGTCTAACAAATCAATAATTAATGTAGGTCTAAATTGAGTCATATGAATTGCATTCAAGATGCATTGATTTTTTAACAAATATTCGTTTGTTATAATTAAAAAAAAATAGACAAGTATCATACTTACCAACTATTCTAAGACTTATTTAATTTGATTATATGTAAATACGTGTATATATCTCTCTCTCTCTCTCTCAGTCCATGTGTTCATTACTTGAACACGAACAATTGTGGGAGATCAATTATAGTCGAACAATAATGGAGGAACAATGTATCGGGCAGCAGTATGGAATTTCTGAAGAATATAGACATGCAAATTGTTTAAATATTTTGGCCGCCTATTGAAACACCTCCTTCCAATCCGTCCGGTGTCCTCCTCAATATATATTTTCCAAAGATATTTATTACGTTTCGTCTAATTTATTATCGTTTAAATTACGCAGTATATTTCGTTACACTGGCTTGTTTTATAATTGCCTGCCAAACGGAACATTAACGTTAAACAGCGAGTCCTGCCACGGTGGTAAAGGGTCGAAAGAGAGAATCTCCGTTTTGCGTTAACAGTGACGGAACTGACATATGCGAGCCAATCGGCAAATCGCTGAAGCCTGGGTGTTTTAAGAGTACGAAAACTTTACCCGTAAAATATAACGTAAACAAAAAGGCGTGGATGACAACGAATATTTTTAATTTGTTTTTAAGGTACCTTGACACAGAAATGCGCGTGAAACAAAGAAATGTTTTATTGTTTGTAGACAACTGTGCTGCTCGCCCTAGTAATTCTTGAATCGAAGGAAACGAAGGAGACAGCAGAAGCATGCACAGTCTTCGAAAAATGGAAACCTATTTTTTATGCACATTCAATAACTGATGCCGAAAAAAATGTAATTTGCAACACCGAAAGAATACTGTTTACTGCAACAGCTAAAAAACAAATGACGAAAGATTATGTATGATACAAAGTTTAATTTTTTATTTCTGTGCAGCTCTCTAATTTAATTTGTATTTAAATACATTCATTTACATGTGAAATATGTATCGTTTTTAGAATATGAAGTATGAATGTAACTTTTTTCTATATTCCCCATCCATTGTTGCATTTATTGTTTTCTCGCATTCGTAGCTTTTTTTAGTAGGTCCAATCAAAAACGATAGATGGAATTTTCACTGTACACACTTGTATTAAAAATTATTTAATTGCAGTTCACTGTTTTGGGTTCAAATATTAAGTCCGAAGAATCTAAAGGTTTAGATTTTTCTAGGATGCTGAACGTGTAATAGGTGTTCGTTTTATAGGAGAAAGATATTAGAAAACATTAACGTGTGCGATGCGGATATTTTTCTTTAAACATTTCAGAACCTCGGGCGGACAATAATATTATATCTGAACGGATTTCTTTGAGCGTGCATACGGAGCATTCGTATGGAGGGGCGTATAATACATCCTATTATAAGTCTATTACCTACCTACTTATAACATGTGAAGTAACACGTTCATACTACATACGTATGACTCTTGTGATTTTCCTAAAAACTGTGCGCTACTTGTGCGGAACTTGACCGTCGCCGTTGCAAAGACCGCTTTGATTTCTTCTTTATGATTTTGTTAATCTATGTATGAGTATGTCATCATCCATGAAAATTCCTCTATTTCAAACAGTGAATTGTTATCAGCTCCGCTATTTCAACAGTGAATTGTTATCAGCTCCGCTATTTCAACAGTGAATTGTTATCAGCTCCGCTATTTCAACAGTGAATTGTTATCAGCTCCGCTATTTCAAACAGTGAATTTTTATCAGCAGAATTTACGTTTATTTCTTGCAATGAATCGTCAATACTAAATAAGTGAATATAAATTAATCCAAACAAATATTAGATATCTCATAGAGACAAGGCTATTATTTTATTATATTTAATGGAAGATAACAGGGCTTACGACCTGTCTTCGGCTGGCTTAAATGATCACTTTATATATACGAGGCTTGTCCGTAAAATAAGTTCCACGGACTGCCGCTGGCGCTAGGATCGTTTCTATGCGCGACCAGACAGCAGAGGCAGGTTATTTGGTTCCCCCACTACAATTCCTCACCAAGCCAGCGTCGCTGCGACGTTTAGTCTAGGCCCAGCAGCCGTCAACGATGGAGCTTCCTCTTGCGTCTCCCGCCAGCTGCGAGTTGCGGTCTTTTATTCGTTTCCTGGCCGCTAAGAAGAAATCGGCGAAGGAAATTCACGAAGAACTTTGTGAAGTGTATGGAGAAGAGTGTATGAGCTCCGGGATGGTGCGCAGATGGGTCAGGGAATTTAAAAATGGCCGAACAGACGTCCACGACGAAGCCCGTGCAGGGCGGCCATCGGTTTCCGACGAAACAATTGCCAGAGTCGAAGCGGCAATGCTCGAAGATCGACGGATTACAGTTAGGGAGCTGTGCGAACAGATTCCGGAGGCCAGCAAAACCACAATCGAGAAGATTTTGACTGAACATTTAGGCTATTCAAAGGTCTGCACAAGATGGGTACCAAAAATGCTCACTGCAGATCACCAGCGGCAGCGGGTTGAAGCGGCCCAAGAATTTCTCGCTTTTCACGGAACAACCGAAGAGGAATTTCTGGACTCTATTGTTACTGGCGACGAGACCTGGGTACACTACACCACACCGGAAACAAAGGAGCAATCGAAGCAGTGGAAGCACCCTTCTTCGCCAAGAGCAAAGAAGTTCAAACAAATCCTGTCTGCCGGAAAAATCATGGCTAGCGTTTTTTGGGATCGAAAGGGCGTATTGTTGTGCGAGTTTATGCCTCGCGGGACAACAATCAATGCTGAACGGTACTGTGAGACCTTGAAAAATCTTAGACGTGCAATTCAGAACGAGAGAAGAGGAATGCTGACCAAAGGAGTGCGTTTTCACCATGACAACATCCGACCGCACACCGCCTATCGAACCACAGCCCTCATCGAAAAATTTGGATGGAAAATGGTGTCTCACCCACCCTACAGTCCAGACTTAGCACCAAGTGACTTCCATCTCTTCCCCGAGTTGAAGAAAAACCTTGGCGGAACCCAATTCAAGACAGATGAAGAGGTACAAAATGCGGTTGTTAGTTTTCTACGCGGACAGGCGGCAGAGTTCTATGACTCTGGTTTAAAGAAGTGGGTGCCTCGAATGCAGAAGTGCATAGAACGCAACGGCGATTATGTAGAAAAATAAAAGAAGGACTGAACTTTCCAAAAATATACTTTTCTTTAAAATTAAACCAGTTTTTTTATGTGAAAAAAATTCGTGGAACTTATTTTACGGACACGCCTCGTAT
The DNA here is from genome assembly GCA_022840565.1 of Eubasilissa regina. Taxonomy (NCBI): domain Eukaryota; kingdom Metazoa; phylum Arthropoda; class Insecta; order Trichoptera; family Phryganeidae; genus Eubasilissa; species Eubasilissa regina. The sequence goes on from JAINEB010000013.1 coordinate 19,876,403, forward strand.
ATTATAAACATAATAGGACCCAAAACGCTGCCTTGAGGTATTCCGACTTTGATAGGAAGGGTATCGCTTGTCATATTGTCGTACTGACACATTGAGTCTCTGCCTTATATCTTTTTTATCCAGTTTAATGCTTTATTATCAACACCTATAGGTTTCAGTTTTTTGAATAATAAGTCATGAGATGTATTATCAAAGGCTTTCTCGAGGATCTAAGAACGTTGCAATACATTTTTCCCCATTATCAGCATGTTTTTTGATATATCCCGTAACTGATGCTATTGGAACGTCTTTGAGAGGAATTTGTTTGATTCTATAAATTCTGTTAGTCGAAGATTGTTTCAATTATTTTAGTAACAGAATTTAATAAAGTTATTGACCTATAATTAATGACTTCCTTTTTATTACCTTTCTTGTGGATCGGTACTATGACTCGGTATTCGAGGTATGATGGAAAGGAACCCTCATTGAAATTTTTATTTATTAGGTATTCTAATGGGTTGATGAGTTAATTTTTCAGTTGTTTTATGGTGTTTACCGATATTCCGTCTGGTCCGGGTGGGGTGTTTGGTTAAAGTTTGCCTATGATTGTTTTTATTTCTTTCTTTTTTACAGGTTTACGTAAAAATTGATTTATGTTATGTTCTTGGTTCATTGTGTTTTGTGCATCGCATATATCTTTGCGTTTGATTCCTTTAGCCTATATCTTCGACTTTGTGAGCAAAGTAGTGGTTTATGTAATTTGACATATTTTTGGCATTTGTGACATTGTTGAGTTCTTTTCCTTCTTTTATATTTATAAATTCTTTAACAGTTAGAGTTTTGGATATGTTTGTGTTTGTTATTTCTTTAATCATACTCTATATCTTTTTTGAGTCGAGTTTACATGGAAATTTCTCAAGATCAAATATTGCATCATATTTTATTACGTACACTTTCTATTTTTTCCTTCTTTTTTTGGTCGTACTTATTCTAAATTTATAGTTGATAAACTAATTGTATATAATATGATTGTTGATTAAAAATGTAAAATGTTTGTCTCAGCACGGACGAAGCCCAGTAAGGCAGATATTAAAATACGAAATGTACTTAATAGATGAATATTTTAAAACTGACACAAATTTAAATTGAAAAAAAAAACTTGTACTTCAATATAAACTTTTAGGGTGAGTGTCTATGATAGGCGATCCAAAACCTAGTTAGAGTGTTGAATTTTGATTGGGGAGAATATTTAACCAAGCGATAGTTATCGAGCTCTACCTCCATTCTAGCATGTCTTGTCAAAAAGCAGCTCTACGCAAAACGAAATTAATTTTGTTGCGTGTATAAACATGTTTTTAATTTAATTATACGAAAATAAAGGGCTTCACAGAGTGAGAGAGCTACACGCACAGTGCACTCGGATGGTCAACATTCTTGCCTTTAGCAGCATCATTCAGGAGTTCTATTTCCATACGTATATATTCCTTCCATGTTTCCTGAGTTACATACGATAAAAAAATATTATTAATTATATTTGTATACAACAGCAGAGCATTAAGCCTTTGTGTGTAGGTCAGGACGATTCAACATGAGAGATGTAATGACTCCAAATATAATGTCTGGTTGTGTAATTCAGCCCGAATCGTATTTGAAGAAAAAGGAATGACGCACTTTAAAAAGAATCGTTATAGAATTTTTTGTAAAGGGTGTTTTTTTGAGGTATAGAACATTAAAATAAAATAAAACACATAAAAATAGTGGTGATGGCCACGGTATTGACTTCATTGGAAATATAATTTTATGCCTTTATTGTTTAAGTATGATTTCGCGCATATGGGTGCCGCGGCTGGCTCGAATAAAGCGCAATTTTCGACGACTTTTTAGAGCAGCTGGTGACGTATATCGGCAATAACGCGATGAATGTTGGCTTCCAAGTCGTCTATCGTCTTTGGTTTATTAACGACTAACGACTTCACATATCCCTACAGAAAATAATCCAATAAAATAGGCCAATTCACAGGTCCATTATGCGCTCATCGAATGTTTCCTTCATTCTGTATGGCATGTTGCGCCGTCTTGTTGAAATCACATCAATACCATTCAATCGGGGAACGAAAAAGTTAGTAATCATGGATCTATAGAGCTCTCCATTGAATGTAACGTTCTGGCCGTCATCATTTTTGAAGAAACAACAGCTTCTTCAGTGCGCACTGTGCGACGTCTCTGCGGATGCGCATTATCAATTAGAGTATGTGGCGCGAAAACAATCCATGATTATTCGAATTACTTGCTCAGATGGACGATTATGTCGACCGTAAAATGGACGTAGCGCACGGTAAGTTTTGCGAACTGAAACACGAATTCGAAATAAATTTGCAAGCTTTGTTCTGGCGTAAGTCTGCTCACGGTTAAATGGCAAACCAAACTGAGCAAAAATCAGCTGTCAGTTGTCAAATTGGCTGTCGATGGAAAAGTGTTGCTACAAAAACAAACCTCTAAAAAAACACCTTTTATATTGGCAGTATCTGTATACAGTGTCAGTGCTGTATGATAACATGTCCAAATACAGTATGAACAGTAGTCGTGTGAAAATATCTTTATCCTTGGTGTAAAATCTCACGGATCATAAATATCTGTTATTTTTCTAATTATTAATTTAAAATTATGCTCAACTGTTCACCCAGTACGAACGGGCGACGTGAGGATATTTTCGATATAAATCATCGCGAGTGAGCGCGAAGCCTTGAATTTATATCAGGTTCGCAAAAATATTTGAAATTGGACCACTGTCAATGGCGTGGATAAAATGCCCCGATGCAAAATGAAAGGTCCCCCTGTAAATCTACCGAAGATATATAAGATGTAAGAATACCAAGTGCCACGCGTTTTTATCAATGAATCAAAGTGTTTTATCTCACTGTTACTTTTAAATAATATGTTGATTTAGATGTTCACACGGTAGTGAGAAATTTAATTATTGTCAAATGGCAAAATTGTCAATTAATCTTTGCATGTAATCACATTCAAATGGCAAGTTTCTTATTACATTTTACTATTCTATTCATATGTTTTCATATCTGTTAGATTATTAAATTTTGTTATTATAAAAACTTGAAATAATCTTATTATTTTCCCTGAGAATGGTAGCTGATGTGAGTGGCAGACGACATGGTGAATTCTGTGCATCGGAGCCACGCACTTCATGCTATAGCCTGAGCGAGTCGGTGGACATGTAAAAAACGACGTCACAACATATAGCAAATACTTACTAAAGTTTACGGCGACTTTTATTCTGGTCTGGTCCCCAATCCGATACATTAGCGGGGTACTGCTGCATACATAGATAATTATTTTAAAAAAATGTTACAATTACTGCGGTGGATTTAAAAAATAATTAGTCTAGTCTCCCATAGAATGTGGGCCCCGATGCGTTGACGCAGTTACGCCACTGACCACATCCTAACAGATACAAATTAAAAACATCTATCGTGAATATGTGTGCTTCGAGATGTATTTTTCGGAATAATCTTGTTTATCAATACTCAACAACACACCCAACCCCCTAATTAATTACAACAAATCGTGTGTTATTAAAAGTGTTAATGAAAATAAGAATTCGCGGGACTGTCTCACGATCGTAGATTTGCGGACTGTTGATTGGTCATCATTTGTCGTGTTAAATTTTTTTTCTTATATTGTTTTTATTTCACCTTACTACAAGAACAAGTATCATCATTTAATTATATACTTTTTTATATAATTTATTTTATTTCATCTTTTTCCTATCTACTTCTTGCATCTATGAGCTATTGAATACATTCGAAATGTTAATAGTATTTTAATACAAATTAAATGCGTCAACTAGAAAGATATACAGAAAAAATCTATTCGTAGAAAAAAAAAATTCTGTATGTCTTTCTAGTTGATACATTAAATTTGTATTTAAATACTGCAGAACTGAGTTCTGAAAAAGCTACAACTTCATAATAATAATATATTCTCCTTAAAAATTAATAATATTATGATTTGTCCAATACAAAAATGGCATCATTTGAATTTAACACAAATCTTAATTTATCGATTCACTCAATACTATTACAATTAATACAAATTATATGAATCAATTAGAGAAAATCTATTTATCGAAAAAATATTTTGGTTGCTACCGAGAATTACTTGTCCCGGGAAACGAGTTACCATTTCGTCGTATCAAACGATTACGTTTTCGACAAATTTGGAACATATATTCTGTAGTCTTATTTTATAATCGATACACCTATTATTATATAATCAATAAAAATCTTTATATAATCATTAAAATTTGGTGTATAACAATATATTCTTATTAAAATATTTATATTGTTACAATTTTTACGTTCAATAGAAATTGATTATTTTGAAATATTTATATTTGTATTAAATTTATTGTATAGATTAATAGGTTTCTACACCTAGAAATATATATATATATACTATACTAGTGGCATCACAATATTTTTTCGATAAATTGATTTTATCTGTATATCTTTTTAATTGATGCATTTAATTTGAATTAAAAATAATTGTGATTTTAACGAATTTTGAAATAAAATGATGGTTTACCACTGATTTTATTATTATTTTATTTTATATTAGTAAAATATTTTTAGTATAGTTACATCCACCTACCATGTACCGTAATATACGCCACACAATGTTAGGTTAGTCTTTCAAAACACAACATAAACACTACTTAATGTAGATTATTTAGCGAGTGAAATATTGCGTATGTGAGATGGACTTGTTGACAAGGAAAATGAATTATTATGGATTAAAAATGAATGGTTAACTTAATAGGTAAATTTTTTATAAGAACTAAGGGAGTTACCGTGTCCTCAAAAACCGTCATATTCCATGTATCTACATACAATATACGTATGTATTATACATATTAATGTAGGTACATAGACACTTTTTGAAATTTTCCGGAAGTCATTTCTACAATTTATAGTTATTTTATCGAAATCTATCTTAAATATGGAAATACAATACATTAAAAGAGCCCTGCAGTCAAATTATCTGCGAACCTCAATGGTAGGTGTACATTTTTTTGTAATCAGGATAAATTATTTTTACCAAAATTTTAACGAACGTCCTCGTTTTAAAAATTATCAACTGTTATGAAATCTAAGAAAAATCAAACAATAAATATTGAATTTAAAAAAGCAAACAAAAATCACGAATACACCTTTATTGTTCAGTGCGAGTAATTCCACACGTTATTCGAAATTAGTTATAAACACGGTAACCACAAAAAATATGTACGAAATGTTTGAATTTTGTAAATTAGCAATGTTATGAAATTTATGTTTATATCTGTTTTTTTTTAATATATTAGTAGTCTTTTTATATTATTACCAACATTTGTTAAAAAATTTTCTCTACAAATATATCGAACATAAATATTCTTTACACTACATAAAAAATATAAGATATATGCAAAAAAAACTATTCAGAATTTTCTAATCACCTTTTGGAAACAAACCATTCTTATAAATTATACATACAAATACTAGGGGTTTACAGTTAGATAAGTGTTAATAGTAAACTAAGTATTATAAATAACCAAATCCTCTTTGCAAGTAGTCATAGCAATTTGTTTACTCATTCGCCCACTTTATAGTTTTATTTTTATTTGTTTGTATTTTTAATTTCAGTATACATTGTTTCTTGAGGAAGATACCATAGGTATCGAAACATGCAGAATAACCAATAAATAGTGGTTTAAACAAAGTATTTTGTCCAATTATTTAAGATTTTTAAGTTCAAAATGCATATTCAAATGTGTATATTGGGAATAGATATAATGAAAACAGAATTCACGTTGTAAATTTAAAAATTTATTTTTGCCCAAATAAATATGATGGATATAATATAATATATATGTATATATATATATATATATATTTACAATTACAGCGTAACAAAAAAAAAATACAACTATTTGGTAATACTTATTTACTACTAAAAGTACATGTAAAGAAATATAGAACTTAAAATAGTTTGTTAAGTATTGTGGTATGTAGAACACCCGTGGTAACTAGGTATTTGGTTACAAAAAAATAACGCCCCACTCCCGGAAGATCTTGTTGGCTTAAAAAATATAACCCTTTTTTCATGATAGGGATACGAAAATGAAGATGTTCCTTTGATGTTTTCCTAGAACCTTACTGACACCATCAGGTAGATACCTATGCGATTTTTCCGGGAGTCTGACAAATAAATAAAAGTCTCGAATTTAAGTACTTATTGAATCAACCACAAAAGTTGTTCAGAAATATTATTATAGAAAAATATATATGTATATATATATATAGTCCTTGACCTTTTATTAATCACATATTTTGTTCCCCCGGTATAATAGGTCCTTATAATACTATCCTTTTATGTTGAAATGTATTGATTTTTTCTCAAGGACAGACGAACCTTCGCATGTAGGTACACAGTAATTTCCAACAAATACACATCCTTTTAGTTTGTATGAAGATGAATAATAACAACATAACATTTTAAGATACATCATATTTAAACTATACTTAAAACAAATTTATTAAATTTATATCAATGATAAAATGCATTTGGTCAATAAGAGTTGTTTTTTTTTTTTGCGAAACCAGTTTTCTACGCTTTTATGCATATAAAATTTTTTAATTAAATATATTTTTAAAAATAACGAATTCTGAAATGCAAAATGAGCCGGTTAGTTATTTGAGCTGTAGTATATACAACGCAGTAGGTATATGTATGTACATCTAAGACCTCGGTAGTCGAGAGTCAATTAACTCGAATAATTATTATCATGTATGTAGATAACGTATTAAGCAAATTTCAATTCATATGACCAGAGTATCACGAGATGCGATCTTGCGCGGCGTGCAGCACCTCCCGGCGTCACCTACTTCACTCACACTCGCACAACTCAAAGCCCGAGTGCTAATTTATTCGCATACAATAACAAATAAAAAACAGGTTCCTCTGTATTGTCCGCGACGGCCCCTGCCGCGAAGCACAAGCCGGAGTGTGTCGTCTACAACTTACAACTGTTCTGGATGTTCGCTTGGTTTGAGCGAACCGCCCCCGCCCCCTTCGCACCTCACTGGTAGAAAACGTAGGAAAACAAAAATGCTAGTAGCAGCGCAGCGACGGGGGTCGGGAGGCTGCCGGCTCCGCTGGTTTTGGTCGCGGAGACGGGATCTCCTCGGTGGACGTTGCTCGAAGGGTTGTGCACCTTCGGGGGTTTGGGGGTCACGGGCTTCGCGAACACTTCGGCCGGAGGTCCGTACAGGTAGCTCCTGACCCCTACGTTGGATTTCAGAATCCTGTAGTTCGTCTCGCTGGCGTTCACTTTATCGGCGACGAAGTTGAGCAACTTGTTGACTACGACGTACAGATTTCCGTCGTTGTCGAAGCCGAACCTGTTTGGCCACTGGATAAAGTTTTTGTCCCTGGCTATGATGTGCTGCTCGGTGGCGAAGTTCATCCGGCTGTCCCACTGCGCTATAGAGTTGTTGCCGACCAGTCCGTAGAACAGATAACCCTCCTCGTCCATTATCATGCCGTCCGTCTGGGAGGCCTTCAAGCCCATATCCGCGATCTTCGAGGACAGCGCCTGCCCCGCTCTGGTGGCTTCACTTTCATTTCTCAGGATAGACGAAGATATGGAAAATAATTTATAACTGGACAGTGGACAGAAGTAGACGTTTCTGTCGATTGTACCATCAGGCAACATGTAACGCGGGCCGAGGGCTATTCCATCTACGTTTATCGTCAGGTCCAGTTTGACACCATTCAGGTCGAAGTGGATGGCATTTTGCGAGGCGCGCATAGAGTTCGCTTCCCGCAACTTCCACGACCGACTTTCCTTTCTGAAGAAAACGATAATACCCGGATCCATTCCGCTATTATCTGTGATGTAAGCGTATCCAGAATTAGTGTCGTCCACGACGATGTCGTTCAGGTAGCTCTTGTCGGAGGCCACAGACTCCGGGAATGTATAACGCACGAGAGAAGTCTGATCGTTGAGATCTATGAGAGTCAGGGTCGGGGGGCACGCGGGAGCCGTGGAGTTGGCGGGGTTGATAGTGGAAGTTCTTCCGTTGTCGATGACCCACATGGTGCCGGCGGTGTCGATCTCTATGCTCTGCACCGACTGGAAGGCTCTGCAGTCTCCTATGATGTTAGCTTGCCAGGAGGGGAACGGTCTCAGAGCTGGGTTGGTGTCGTTCTCCAGCGGGGAGATGGGGATCCAGGCCATGGTGGCCGGCACTCCCGTCTTCATCCTGGGCAGCGTCAGGTACAGCTTGTCTCCGTACGGTTTTATTCCCGCGATGATCACATTCTCCTTAACATAGTTGCCGGCCGCGACGGCATCCTGGCGAACGGAATTATTCGCCCACTTAAAATCGAAGGTGTTCCACTCGTACACCACGCGGAACTGTTCCCTTTTGCGGGCTTCGACTGTCACAGCACTGCACACTATCGCGAGCACAAAGAGGCGTATTAGATTAATGTTTTCCATTTTGACACAGATCGGGGACGCGCGCTGTAACCGTGCGGAGCGACCGTCGATAACAATCGTTAGACGGATGACGCCTGACTGAACGACCGGTCGGCGCACAGCGGGTAGCGGGCGGCGGGCGGCGGGCTGCGGGCGGCGGGCGGCGGGCGGCGGGCGGCGGGCGAGAGGAGGACGGCTGTTCCCTCCCCGCGCTCCTCACTCCCTCCGGTCGCACGCACGAAGTAGAGTCCGCGTTTCATAACTTTGCACTTTTTCATCCACCGATACGATTGTGTATAACACCCAGAGTGTATTAGCAGCTACCCTTGCAGTGATTGGTTGACGGTGCGGCTTAGTACGCAACTAACTTTCGAGGTGGGTGTGCGCTTGTTTGTTTATTAAAAAATACCATAATCCCCTTTTTAAAGTCGTGAGACGCCATGTCCGTAATCTTGAAATAATTTATCAACAGCGTATTCATTGAACACACATTTGTGCATTACTGTCAGCCGAAATAATTCCTAATTCAAATGAAATACTTAGGCCAGAAATATCTTTTAGGACTTCCACCATACCACGCAGACCTTAAACCGATAGAAAAAGTTTGGGCTACTATTAAGAGATATGTGGGTTTTATGAATTCTGATATGACATTGAATTCTGTCAAAAAGTTAGTCAATGACAAAGTCATTACGAGCAATGAGTAGAATAACGTCTGCCGACATATACACAACAGAATCACAATACTGGGAAAAATAAGTCATTGTTGATGATAAGTGATTACAACGACTTTTTAATGAACGTAATTCTGATTCTTCGTCAGAAGAAATAATTACTTTTGAATACCAGTGCTGATAGTCAATTTATTTAAAAAAATATATATATATTACATCATGGTCACCCTAGAGCTGGAGTGCAAAAATATAAAGCATTCACTCTACGTCACACCGTACACTCAAAATAAAATGTAAATAATAATTTCCCGCCACGTGACGACAGCAGATTGCAGATCCACTGTGCTTACTCGCCTTGCTATCAAGTGGTCTGATAAAAAACGATAAATAAACTATGAACGACATTTCTAAGTACTCAATTTAGATTCTAGAATCATGACTCTCTTAGGCTCGGTCGTGTGTTCAGTGGTAAATTACTAAAATATTTTTTTTGCGAAAACGGATTGTTCGATTGTTGGTAAAAAATATTTATTTTTCGAAATTAGTAAACTAGTTTTACTCTCCGATATCCGATGGTAAAACCGTCAATTGTTAATCAAAAATGGTGGACTCTTCACAGCTGTTTTGAAAACCATACGTTTCATTAATACTTTGAAAGTTGCAATATACGACTATGAATCTTTCAATTTCCCGCTATTTTAGTGACGAGAGTTCGTTCGATGACGATCTCCAGCCGAAACCATGAGAATTTATTGATACAAAACGAGTTTTGCAGTGCATATTGTGCTAACTAGAATGAAATGTTAAATATAAAATTAGCATGTGCATGACCTTTTAGAATTTTTTTAACTCGCTAGTTACACCTGTGAGACAGGAAAGCAATTAAAAGATTCGAATCAATATACGTTATTTTTAACACACTTCATTATTAGGCTTTGTGCTTTATAAAGCCAAGCTCTCGAACACAAGTAACGTGGTGTACTGGACCGTCAAATATAATAAAGTTATATAATAAAGTTAAAATATCCCTTCCGGCACTGGCCGCAACAATCAGGTGAATTGGTCACATTAAGTCAAATATAAACGGAGATATGAATTGTTAAAGTTTTAGAACAGCCGCTATTTTGAAATAAGGTGGCGGTTCAGGCTGGTTGACAAATATAACCGAGATGTCTAGCAGGTCAATTTTTCAGAAAAGTTTATTCAAAATCTGCTTAGAACAACGGATGTTATCTTCCCCATATGTACCATATAATGACGGATTTATATAGTACTACAGAAATAATCGAGTTGCAATTGCAATCTCCAAATCACTAAGGAAATGGTAAAACCAGGAGCAACAGAGAAAGCGAAATGGAAAAAATAAATATTTTTTAAAGTAAGGCCTATAAACATTGTTTTATCTCCGAAAATAATGACAGATCTGATTAAGCTACGTTGTTATCGGGAAGTGATGACTTCGTGTACTTTGTCTTTGCCGGGTCGGCTCGGGAACTCTTATTATTAATACTTTTAATTAAAATTGTCTTTTATCATTTAACTAAAAAAACTTTCTACGATAAACTTTGTGACACCTTCCGTAACAGGTAATATTTCTAATAAAATTTATCTAGAATTTTCTAAAAAATATTTTTTATTTGGTTAACTTATAAGTCAGAAATATGCAAACAGTGTAACTTCGTTCAATCATTTTCTAAATTAAATAATTTTCAGATTAGTTTATAAAGCGTTTTGAGAGTTTTGGACCGTTTTATAACTAACTATTTGTCTCGCTAGAGTAAAGTAAATTGAAAATCAGATTAATCATTTGGAACCGCGTACACGCTGCCACGTAGGTGGGAAACAAATCGAAAAGAAATTATCGCAAATTTTCAACTCAATTTAATTTCAAATATGAATTAAATATTTTAATTGTAAAGATATACATATAAAATCAATTTTATCGAAAAATATTGTTGTTGCGCCACCGGGAATCGAACCTTTATCTCTTTCCTAATCGGGAAGGTGCATTATCCAACTATGCTACAGCGACAATATTTTTAGCGACAAATTTTCGAACCCATATGTTACCTTTTTGATATTAATACATTTAATCGTTCCATTATTTGAAAGAGCCATCTAACTTATTTTTACAGAATCTCAAATACCTTCGAGTAATCTGATAGCAGACGCCAGAATTATCAATTCATTTTTATTAAATTTTGGACACATTGATACAACTTTATTATTAGAACACATTCTTATTGTGAAGTTGCAACTTCACAATAAGAATGTGTTCTCCTAACAATTTAATTTCCTTTCCAATTTCATACAGGCCATCTAACTTCTAGAAAACTTTACGTTAAAATACATAATTATAAATCTAAAAGGGTCCCACCTTGGACCTGTTTTATTTTTACTATTCATAAACAACATTGTTGACATTTTTAATGGAGTTCATGTTCTGTTGTTTGCAGATGATCTTAAAATATATAAAGCAATTTCTAACATAAATTACTGTATTACTTTGCAAAATAATCTAAATCTGCTTTATATGTGGTGCTTGCTGTGCTAACGAATTATATCTAGATGTAGAAAAATGTAAACAAATAAGTTTCAATAAAAGTAAAAATCAACTCCTTATTCAATACAGCATCAACAATATTGATTTAAGTAGTGTCGCACTTATGCGGGATTTGGGTGTGCTCTTCGACGAAAAATTGTCACTTGTTCAACATTACAACGAAATTTGTAACAAGTTGATGAAATCCTTAGGATTTGTGTTAAGGACAGTCAAAAACTTTAACTCGTTCCGCTCTCTAACAACTTTATATACATCTATTGTAAGAAGTACGCTGGAATTTAACTCCACTCTGTGGTCTCCCTACTATGGCTCACATATTATAAACAAAGAAAGAGGGCAACATAAATTTCTAAGATTTATCAATTTTAAATTGCATATTCCGATAGAAAATATAAAACATAAATATATAACTTTATTTGAAAAAATTAGCCTGGAGAAGAGATGTGAGCGATATAGTATTTATATATGAAATGATCAATATCATGTTGGACTGCCCTGAGTTGATACAAATGGTTTCGTATAAATTAGCAACTCAAACGAGATAACTCTGTAGGTAACACATAGAAATAATGATGCCATTAACTCTCCAATATCGCGGATGCATCGGCTTGATAACAAGTTGAATTTCGTTGACATTTTCGTTGCCTGAATTGAAGAAATATTTGTATGTAAGTTATACTTAGTTTTTTTATGTTATATTAAAAATGTACTGTTATATTTAAATTAAATAAATTGTTATTCTTACGTAAAAGCCCACAAGGGCGTTGATGGAAATAATTAAATTACTTTCAACACACAAAAAAAAAATAAACGTGCATAATTTTATAATACTAATTACAAATAATATAATAATAATGAAAAAGATAACAAAAAATGTTTTTAAATGTAGTACTGTAAAAATAAATAATTATATCGTGTGTTATTATATAATGCTACCCAACTGACCGAAAGTCTAGACATTTTGATCGTCGTTTTCACGTCAATTAGTTCGCCAATACTGTACAATCTGAAAAGTATTTATATAAGTCAATAAATAAATTTAGATAAATTTAAATAAATTTATAAATAAATAATAAATAAATTTATATAAGTTAATTAGAAAAATTACCGATCGAAAAAATATTTCTTCAATATAAGCAAAATTACTAGATGTACTCATTTTATATAAATAATTAGACAAAATAATTTGTTTAAACCACTATTTATTGATTATTCAACATGTTTCGATACCTATGGTATCTTCTTCAGGAAACAATGTATACTGAAATTAAAAATACAAGCGTAGATACAAACAAAACTATGAAGTTGTGAATAAGTAAGAACTAATATGAAAATAAATTTAAAAGGTGACGAGGATTTGGTTATTTATAATATTTAGCTTGCTAATAATTTCAAATTTATCTAACTGTAAACCCCTATATTTGTATGTATAATTTCTAAGCCCTTGTTAATATTAAAAGAATGGTGAAAATTCTGAGGAGTTGTTGCTATTTAAGCATCTCAAGTGCTCCTTAATTCTAATAACAAAATTTCTGCAAGTTTTACCTATATTAAAATAATTGCAATCATTGCAAATTAATTTGAATAATCAATAAATAATAGTGGTTTAAACAAAGTATTTGGAAAACATATTTGGTTACCACCTGAATACGTACTTAAAACTTTTCCGATCTGGAAATAAATAATGTAGTTACTTATGTTTGTCAACCAATGTAGTTTGTGTTAACTTATGAAAACGCCGTGTGATCGAATCCATCGCTAGTAAGAAATGGGATTTACTCCTGCATTCGCCCTACTCTCTCACCGAGGCCCTCGCGGACTTCCACATCAAATTGGCAGGTTGGCAAAGTCTATGACGATTTGGAGGAGTGGATGGAGGAAGTCAAATTTTGGATCGCCTCGAAAAAAAAAGGGCTTCTTCGCCCGCGGAATTGGCTGTCTTCCATGCAAGTTGAAAGAAGTAGGTAATTAACATTGATGGTGACTGCGCCCCCGATTGATAACTGTACATAATGTACACAATATATTTTGAGTTAGTTTTCGTTTTTGGTTGCGTTCCAATATAATTTACAAAATAATAATACAACATAATTTAAGTTACAATATAATTCTTTTAAAACCTCGGATAATTATTCATCAACCTAATATAATACATTTTGTCCGATAACCGTAAGCTTTTTCTTCTTCCGGTGTTCTGCTTGATGTGAGACATCGGTCTCCGCCACATTATTCAGCATATGTAGTATTTCGGTCCACAGACTTATATTCGCTAGCCTCTATCGACCAATTCACATTTTTACATTAAAACAAAGGTATTCGCATGATGAAGTCTAGGTATTCTAACTTGCACCGCTTTTTAGTATTTAAAAGCTGACGCCTTTTGCCAACTATTGTTTCTAGAACTGTGACGCTAGTAATCCTTCACGTTCAGGGAATCTCGAACTCTTCGATCCTCGGCATTGTCGCTCTTTAAGGTCCGCTATTCGTTCCCATATACTGAACAAACATGTCAATCGCATCCTAATGGCCAGGTGCTTGTTTGTCCGCAGAATGTAATTTTTAAAAATAATCTTTCCACCTTAATTCGAGTCATCGTTAGAAATTCATCAAAATATGTTAATAAAGTATGTATTAAGATTAATTTGCCATTATTTAGTAAATTAATATGAAATGTGATACCGTATATTGAATATCCACAGTAATACATAAATAATGTTAGCGATATTCATCACAGAGCTTATAAAATAATATATTTTGAATCTTATAGGGATGAAAGAAAAGGAAATGTTATTATTGTTCTTCTTATACAAGTTGTATCAATATGTTCAAAATTTAATAAAAATCAATTGATAATTCTGCTGTCTGCTATAGGTTTACTCAAAGGTATTTGAGATTCTGTAAAAATAATGTAGATGGTTTTCAAATAATGTAACGACAGATGTATTAATTTGAAAAAGTGTAACGTATAGGTTCGAAAATTTATAATGAAAAGTACTGGCGTTATAACACAATTGGTAGTGTACTTCCCCCGATTGGAATTAGAGATCCGGGTCGAATTCCGGTGAGGTAAAAACAATATTTCTCGACAAAATTGATTTTATATGTATATATTTATAATTAATACATTAATTTAGTATTGGAAATGTTATTATTGTTGATTATGTTGATTTCACAATTCGTTTTATATTGTTTATTTGGACATTCATATGATTGTATCGATGTTAGCTGAGTAAAGTTATGATGAAGCGCGATTATTATAAATAATCATAATAATATCAAGGAAATAAAACGTCAACAAAAATGTAACTTTGTGGTTTATTTATATATAACATCAAACTTCACACAGAAAACAAAACACCTAATAATATGATAATAAGCTTGTCGGTCTAGCGGTTAAGACGCTGGCCTAGTGATCTAACGGTCGGTGGTTCCAGGAGACCGGCAAGTCAGTGCTATTTTCATAGTGCAAGCGTTTAGATTTGTTTAAAAATAGTACGAATATTGATGCGAAATGTATTCCGTATCTCTATTTTATTTAAAAAAATACATTAATCGATTCAAACTCGATTAGTTCGAATAAATATTCTCGATTTGCATTCAACGCGGATTCAACCCAGCTCCCCTGGGATTAATTAATCAACGCTTTATCAGCATCTAGACTCTAGTTCTACGAGTAGAGTTTAAAGTCTAGATTGGCCACTTCGGAATCAGTAAATCGGGCAGACAAGCTTAAATGAACTGTAGTTGCCAGAAAAATATTCGGAAAAATCTAGCAATAATCTAGTGGCATGACTGTGACGGTTCCGGTCGGATGCACAATCTTTCGCTAAAAAGCCAATTAGGTGTTTTTAATAATATAACAATTTAAAAAATCTTCATATCTATATATATCAGGAATTTATGTTACTAAGAAATTAATAAAAAAAATATTTTCAACATTATATTTTATGTTAGTTAAGGTGATATCTGTATTATTAATAATAATAATAATCTATCTATTGTAATAGCCTTATCACATAATGAAAAGTTGAAAAAAATTGTTAAAACTTTTAGCTCTCACTTTATTAGAATCACTAATCGTTCATTATTTACGTATTCAATATAGACTACTATGCAAATAATATAATTAAACAATTATTTATTTTCAATATTAGCAAAATTACTTGTGACCTCATTTTATATAAATAATAAGACAAAATACTTTGTATAAACCACTATTTATTGATTATTCAACATGATTCGATACCTGTGGTAACTTCTTCAGAAAACAATGTATACTGAAATTAAAAATACAAGCATAGATAAAAACAAAACTATAAAGTGGTGAGTAACTAAGTAGGAACTAACTAATTAGTTAATGTTAAATAATCAATAAATAGTGGTTTAAACAAAGTATATTATTCAAACAATTATTATCTTAAATACTAAATTAATGTATTAATTATAAATATATACATATAAAATCAAACCGGGATACAGTGACGCAAAAACAATATTTTTCGACAAAATTGATTTTATACGTATATATTTATAATTAATACATTAATTTAGTATTTAAAATATCACAGACCGTCTGTTCTGAATAATTACAACCTCACAATAAGAATGTGTTTTCCTTAATAATTATTATCTAATATTTCCCTTTGAATACTGCATGTCAGAACTTAGCTAATGCTACATCACTATTTTTTCAATCAAGACAACACTACTGTTTTCACCATCATTGTGACGATATACTTTCTATATCCGTGAAATTATAATATAAATATAATCGTTGTTTAAAGCCTTTCGCGATAATTGTCGTGTGTTATTGTAAACCACAAAACCCCACTATTATCGCATCCTGGTAGCCAAGCCTTGTCATCCTCTACACTATAAATATCATCTCTATTATTTAATTATAAATCTCATAATCTTAAAAAATTTGAAAGAATACCCTATTTTTAAAGAGAGGTAGTAATTTTTTATAATTTTAAATAGTAACACATACAAGTAGTTCGATGGAATTTACATTTCTTTTAATTTTTCTGATGTGAATATACATTTTTATGAATGTTCTAGATTTCTAAATCTTGTCACTTCAATGAAAATGACATATGTAATTTGTTGGGTGATTGACGTTACAAATTCAGATACAAAAGGTTATCAACATTAATTCAATTCGGATTTCAAAGAAAATTGACACAATTTCAAATTTGTCTACTAAGAAAGCGGTGGCCACAAAATTTGACTTTTATTTGTCTTCGTCTAAGTTCACGGTCCATAAAATACTTGTTTAATGTATATATTTTACTGTTTTTTGTTCGCTTCATTCCGCCGGCCCCGAACAGCGCGATAGACGTCACATTAGCGCTCTCGTAATTTTCGTTAAAAAATGCCAAAAATATATTTTAGACACAATATGTATTAATATTAAGCTTATGCACAGCATTAGTTGCAAATTTTATAAATTAGATGTTTTTTTTTACCGGTTTTAAGAGAAATAACGTTTTCTTGAACAAAGTAAATATTTTATGTACGTTATTTTATATGTAAGGCGCAATTGAATATTTTGTATATATGTAACACCGTTGTCTTTTAAACATACGTAATTATGAAACAATCAGCTCGCAGAACGGCAATGTGGTGTTTTAAATCGATAATTTTAAACGAAACCAAAAATGCGTATGACATAATAATTTTCAAATTTAGAACGTTGATTTAAGCAACCATATAAATATATGTAGGTACTTTGAGTGATTTCAAAATATTTTAATATACTCGTATATGAACTGGGTACTTTAAAAAATTATTTAATTTTCAATGGATTAATTCAAATGACAACAAACATCTTATTTTATTCCATAATATTAATATGAAAAAACGTGGAAAAGACTCTAGTTACGAGTTATTTTTGACACTTGTCTCGAATGCGAGAAAATCAACAATATTACTGTCATTTCTTTATATTATAGCTTTCCTCTCTAGCAAGATTTTCGCAACAAATAACGTCCTTTAGTATAACACAAAAGTTCAGCTATTAGTCTCGGCTTGAAAGAGTATGTAATTCGCGTAGAATTTCTCGAATATCAAACTGAAAAAATTAAAGTACACCCTTAAGGCAATTTTGTGGCACACGGAAAATGAATTTTATGGTCATGGTTCATCTTATAATGCTTGTATTGACAAATAATATTTATTTCATTAATTGTATATTCGTCTAAAGGTTTTATCTTAGTAATAGATAATGGAGGATGGTTCTATTAGAAGCCTCAACAATCGGCGAGCTTATATGAGAAGATGTATGTATGTAGAGGCGAGAATTGTGTCAGGGCAGAGGAGTATGGCGCTCTATCCTCTCTGCCTTCCCCGCGGGGAAACGGCGTGATGGTAAGTAAGTAGTTTAAAAAAAAAGTCTAATCTAGTGTATAACTTCTGATATAAATAATAAAATCTCAAATTTTATCAAAAAACGCAAAAATATGAATTATTATAGAAAAGAAAGCCTTAAAAAATAACTAGTTACATATACATTATATAAATATAATATTTGCATATTATAAATTAAACTCCTGTACGTCTCTGCACCGCACTGCTTTTCCTAGATTCCTAATTATTTTTCCAAGAGCGTTCGGTTTGTTTTGAGACAACGCCAATGCATCCAGCTAGTGGTGGAACGACATTGCGTCAGACGGTCGGGCGCCCATGCAAGAGGTCGATTGCTCGGTGGGCGAGATCGTTACAGAAGACTGGTTGGTGGAGATACGTGTCAACCAGTGTCATAGTGGCCGAGTTGTCGCCCAGGGCGGGTGATGCAACACTCGTGACCTCGGCAATGGCCGCGACCCTGTTGATCGGTCACGCAATAAAATAAACGATGTAGGTATCTACAATACTCTAAAATATTCTAAAATACCCATGATATCTCAACTTTTAATATAAATTGTAGATCTTAGGAAGTATAATTCTATCAAAGGAGTTATGAGAGTGTAGACTTCTGTGGAGCCCACCGAAGGGGGTCCGAGAGGGTGGCATCCCTTCGGGATATATCGTGACTGAAAAAAATTATGTATGTTATGCGCCGTTGCGTAATCAGATTACGTATGGGTCACCAGTTTGGAGAATATGCTAGTACATACTGTTTGTTTGTTACGAAAGATAACTGAACTCTATCAGAAGGATTAGACTATGTAAACGTAATGGCCCATGACTACGGGTGAGATTTCTCTCCAAGATTTGTCTCATTTCGAGTCGAAACTCGAGATGAGACAAAGGACGGTACACAATTCAGTGCAAAAAAAACGATTTACGAATCATCAGTCCACATGTTTTGGGAGTGGATTAGAATGAAGCATCTAGTGCACGCGTACCTTTAGCGACTCTCAGAGAACAAAGTCTCAGTGAGAGATCATCGTGAACATAGGCCGCAGAGCTGCCTCCAAAGTCAACTTAACACTCTTGCTCGTGATCTTGTGATGCCTAACTTGGTCATTTGTAAGGTCGGCAGATGGAAAGACAGTAAAGGTGATTTAAACAAAAAACACATTTTTTAATGTTTACACTGAATTCATTGAAGTAAGATTATAAAAAGTTTCTACAATATACTGTTGAAATAGCGCGATGGAATCTGGAGTTAGAAGCGGACTCTGCTGTCAGGATTAGCAATGGTAACAGAGTAAAACCAGTGCACCGGATCGCGGCGGTCGCTGGCTAAGTTCTGCCCTGTCCGTTGCGGCTGGCGTCAGTAGTGGCTTATTACCGCTCTACCGGGTACGTTTCTAATCGACAGGTGCTTGGAACCGTGCACCTCTAGCACACGATCTCAAAACTTCGAATAGGATTAAGTCACCAAAGTATAATAGCCTATGTAGTTTGATAGGTGACAAATTTAGAGTACTAATGTATTTTTTTTAAATAAAAAATTTCGCTGTGCTTTAGGTCCTAGGCGACGTCTTGTGTTACACAACCTTACCCTTATGTCCTCGCGATTAATGACCCTTAGCAATTTAATTTGAAAAGAGCTGGTCTACAAGAATTCTGCACTAAACTGCAGCTGCTTTCATTCGAATGAACGCAAAAAAATCGAGAATACCTTAACGCTGTAGTTGTACTAAATAACAAATGATATTAAGTTTTCCTTTCCTTCCGAAAAATTCGTGTATTCGTATAAATTATGTAAATAAGATGTTCTTAGTCATACAGGGTGAATATTACGTTCCAGGCCGATATTGTTTTATAATAACTATAAAATAAAACAATTTTTCAATTTTCTTTTTATTTATCGATTACTTGATTTATTACAATTATGTATAAAATATTATATTGGCCATATGACCGCCTATGATAGCGGACGCAAATGCGTGCTCTTTTAACCATATAAAAATTTCTCGCTAAATTTCAAGAGTAGTTCGGGCTGTGTATGAGGTGGCACCGTACTGTGAAACTAAATGTGTTGCAGGCCCGATCGACCCGATTCGGCCACCGAGAATTTTTCCAACATGTAACGATAGGGATCACTATTAATGGTTACAGTATTGCCATTATTATTTTGATAAAATGTTTTAATTACTTTAATAACACGTTGTTAAGACTTTAGATATTTTATTATAAATTGTAATCAACTATTCTCTATGAGTACCAAATGCGAAGTGACAAATGTCTACCAAACTAAAATAGCGGCCAAACAAAATCGGTCTGGGAAATAATATTCATCCTGTAAGTTAATAAAATATTCCAAGTCGATGATGCAGGTGTAGAAGTACGTTCATGCTAGCTAGTTATAGTTATATTTTTATCTAATGCACCTATATACAGTATACCACCCCCGAAATTAATAAAATGGAGAAGTAAACAAATTAAAATAACCATTTCTTTTTTAGACAGTACATATATCTTTACCATTGTCTTGTAGCTGGCGAATGGGTTATTTACCATTCAACATTCAATATTTCTCGCAAGAAATCTGCACAATATAGACGAGTGTCCTCCAATGTACGAAAATCACCAAGGAAAAGTTACGTAAACATTAAAGCTACTGATAAAAATATGATGTATACATATGATGCCTGAGAAAAGGTCGTACAGCGAGATATAATACATAACACTGCCCAACAGAATTTTTTTTTTTGGTGTCGCAGAAATTAGATTCGACTTTATATACATTTGGATATTTTCATCTAGTATACTCGATTGACAATTAAATTCAAATATTATTTTCTCCTTGGACAACAAAATGGTCACACAAAATATTCGTGTTTCATTTGCCTCTGGGATAGTAGAGCTAAACTAAACACTGGGTCAAAAAAAGTGACCTCTAACAGATACAACTTTAGGATAACAAAATATAATTAATAAATATTTTTCAATGTTGTTTATCATGTTATTATATAAATTAATTACATACAACACTTAGATAATAATATTGAACATATTTAAAGTAGGTATATTTCGTGTTTATGCATAAATAATTGTACGCATGTAAAATAATATTTTTTTCCGAATGTTTGCTATTACTAATATATATAAGATACAGAGATAAAGTAAAAATCCTTTTCTACACAATTTTAATAAAATCACGAGGTTGAGTTAAAAATTAAAAAGCTGGATGTGCTATATCTTCAAAACTAGAGCTGATAGAGACAATCTAATGCTACTTTATAAATCAGCGGCCTAATTGTATTCAGGAATAGGTAAAACTTTTCAGGCATCAAAATGTGTGTTGGGCAGTGTAATGTGCAGTTACAATAATGTACATGAACATTTTTATGTGTTAATCGAGAAAGTATGGAGCAGGACCGGCCCGGGGGGACGAGCTCGCGCTCCGCCAGAGGGTGCCGAGCAAGCGGGGGCGCCGAACAAACCGAAACAAAAAATGAAAATAAAGGAAAGAGCTACAATTTGAACAAAATAAAAAGGTTATGAGTATTACAAAATACATAATACAAGAAAAGCAAGACAAACGAAAACACACCTCAGCTGTAATCTTAATAATATCTGGAAAATGAGCTAAGAAAAAAATAAAGATTCCGAAATTGGAATTTTTTGCCCGTGTGAAGCGAAACTTGAGAGGTATATGTAATACAATAATCTCCACCTTATCATGAGCGCAAGTTGAATCACGAAAAAGAGAGTCTGGTCGCAAGAGGACGTTGTAATTGCGGAATCTGAGAGTCTAAGAGAATGGTTTAGCAGGTACACCGTTTTTTTTTAATTCAGGAATGGGGGCGCCCAGAAAAATTTCACCCGAGGGCGCCACAGAGGCTAGGGCCGGCACTGGTATGAATCTTTTTGCTCCCACTGCCTAAATTAATAATAAACAACATATATCCTTTGTGCACTCGACGTATGATTTTTTTCTTCTCATATTAATTAATTCATAATATTAATTCTTTTTTTTTTTAATTCTCAATAAGTAACTGTGTAGATTAAGACAAGGGACACCGGGACAAGACCGATCCCAGCCTGACGCGACTGGGACTGTATGGAACGTAAATTGAGGTTCTATATCAACTTGCTATGTAGGGTTTTAAAGGTCAAATCAACCTGTTAGAGTCATTCATGACACGAGCGTTCATTGGTGCCCTTGTGATAGGTATCGTTTAGATAACCAATCGCGAAGCTCTCGGCTCTCTTAAGAATATCGAAGAAAGTTTTCACAGCATGAAAAAAATAAGAACGTAGAAATGATTTACCTCTATTGCTAAAAGAGATTCTTGCAAATATGATAATAACAAACGACTATATATAAGTGATGTATTTTTTAAAAATCGAAGAATTTACAAGTTAAAACCCAGCTGTAGATTTTATCGTAAAACCCAACAGCAATGATGCTTCATTGATCGTGGTAAAACCATTGACACATTATTTAGTCAATGAGGAAAATCGAGTATTTACTGAAATGTTTTTTTACCAATCTTAACATAAAGAGTTAACTCATAAAAAAACCAACAAAAAACTGTTCAAAGTTTTCACGAGGCACAAAGATCACAAATAAATAATTAACATAATGAGTTGGTTCATTTAAATTATAAGCAAAAATAAATGGTCAAGCATGTTTTTAAACGTTAACAGACTTCATACGTTAATTTTAGCGTACGTATAAAAAGTGTGCTAACCCGACAACATTTTTATTCTAATTCAGATATGACATCATCTATTCGCGCCAAGGTCAATGCGCGGACCCTGCAGACTAACGTATCGGTAGAATACTCAAGCATTTGTAACGCAAGTTGGTCCGCAAATATGGGGCCTTAGGAGGAAAATCCGAATTCACAGACAGACATGTGAATGTTACGTATTGCAAGTGTTTAAGATTAAGATTACTGGCAAACATGACAAAGATAACATATTCCGTTTAGGTGGAGCCATAGATAAGGCGGAGCAAAAATATTAATATAGTTTTGTTCGAATATGAATTCTATAAAAGCAGTTCAAATATAATCAAAATTATACCTGTGTAATATGTAAACAATGATTAGTGTTATATGAAAAAATACTTGATGTAACTTTAAAAATATACAGAATTAATAGATGTCGTATATAGGAAAAAATGGAGAATTACGATTAACGAAGTTAGAGTTTAATTCTAAATTGAGTAAGTAGCTCATGGAGTCTTGGATTTATATATATATATATATATATATATATCAATCCAAGACTCCATGAGCTACTTACACAATTTAGAATTAAACTCTAACTTCGTTAATCGTAATTCTCCATTTTTTCATATATATATGTTTATGCTATGTATATATTTTGTAAAGGAGTCGCGATTTGAAGTCGATTATTGTATGCAAGATCGGTTTTAAATTAATTGAAGTCGGTTATGTACAAGAAGTCACATAGTTTGATGTTGGTTGTATATATTTTATACCAGGTGTTAAATATTTGAAGTTTGTTATATATGTACCTACCTACCTTTTGTACAAGGAATTGAGGTTATACGAGTTTATGTTTCGTACACTGGTATGTTAAGCACCCCGATTTCGGTAATTGTCTTGGCAAATCGGACAAAATCGAAAAAAAAAAACACCTGCAATTTTATAGTCAACAGAGCTAAGATTTATTAAGAACTCTATCCCGTATATCCACACTGGTCTAATAAGAGTCTCGTATAGATGATTTTTAGATTCACATAATATACGGACTTGGAAACAGGCAGCTCCGCAGACCAAAATATCGATTGGCGTATATTATTTATATTCGATCACTATTTCAGATATTCTTTTTGAATACGCTTGTCGAAACTTACTTACTTTTTCACATTCCACAAAACCGTTATCCGTGCTTAACCTTTTTGCCCCTGGCCCGAAATTATTCGTGCATGATGCATGATTCATCGGAAACAAGTCGTGAAAGAAATTCTATCATCTTGTGCCAGTTTGAAATACGAACCAATGGTCTTCTCCGAAATTTTAATTTGATATTTATATGAGATAAAAAGAATGAGTAGGTAATTAACTTTTTCTCTGTAACAGCCGCGTCTGAAGTCTAGACAGCCAACGTCGTTTAGGTCGAAGTCTACCTACCATTTCGTCGTAAAAAAAAAACTCGTTAATTTATCTATACCATCTATTGAAATTTTACATAAGCAATTGATAAAAAACAGTATAAAATGTCCCATCTGTCCGAGATTCACACCCGTGTAGCTTTTTTAAACATGAAAACTAGTTTTGAAAATGTCTCGACAGATGTCGCTAAAGATGAAAATAATTTTCTGATATCCCCCCCCGCGTGGCAATCAGATGAAAAAAAGAAAAATATGTAAAGCCATATATTTTACTGGAGATTATAGAAAGTACACTATTTAATATTGAACTAAAAATATATATAAAACGATGATAGTGTACTGCCTGCAAAGATTCACAGTACATCTTTGTTTCTAGCACAAAAATATATAGCAATCTAAAAGCAAAAACTGAAAAGTTTTATCCGTAGCCGTATCTACATATTTTCCAGTAAGAGTGAATTTCTGTCTGCACGAAAAAGGATGAAATCATAATTAAATCCTTTTAACGGTATTTATAGAGCACTACTATTTTTGCTGTTACATTTTCTTTGTATTTTATTTAGACCATTAATTTTAATTACAGTAACAACTATGATATATATAATATAACTAAATTTATTATAATTTTTGTTTAGTTTTGATGTTGTATTTCATTTTAACTTTTTTTCCATGATAATTTTACACTACCATAACGGAAAAGAACTTTTTTTTTTAACGAGGCGCCAGAAGGGGGGGGGGGGGGTTGCAACTTCTTTTATCGGTTCCACACACAATGCTTAAGTAACGCGAAAAAAAAAATTAAGAAACAAAAAAAAAAACAAAAGCTAATGTAAGAAATTTATATTTTAGTTTAAGATATAAGCAAAACGAACAAAGATTTGAAACTAGACCTTCCTGCGTCCTTTTAGGTGATACATATTTATTTACTTTTAGGTACAATACAAGGTACATATCAATATTACAAATAAACAGATAATAAAACGTTATGTAAGGAAGCCATGAAGGGACTAGGACGAAACACAATGACGTCACGCCATACACGGTACAGGCCAACGGAGTTAGTTACGCACGAGTTTGTTTGCTTTAAGAAAAGCTCTGTCTGCTGTAATACTGCTGTAGTACAAACTATTGTAGCAGACAGGGCATCGGATGAAATGTTTAGTTTATCGCTAAATAAAATTCATATTCTGTAACACTCTTCGTCAAACATTCTAACATACTCGTATATTTCTCCCATTTCATTTTCTCTTTTTTAAAAATTACACCGCTCATTACTTGTCTGGTACTTCCTTAATTAGTCCTTAATTAACAGATTGCGTATATTCAGGGCTAGGTAGGAATAACTATATTATATTCTGTCTTAAAACAGTCATGATAAGCTCTTCCCAATATTACCTGGCTATTATTCCCCCTGAGTATTGTGACGGCGCCCGAGGGATGACGCCCCGGTTTGACTTATAATATCGTTGAAACGTTGCTAATTAACTAACTTCATAAACTAAATCACATTCTTTCCTTATTTCTTCATTCTTTACTCTGTCATAAATAGATTTGCCACATATACTAGGCGTGATCTCATTTACACTGCATTCAGTCTATGCCCGTCAGCTCTAGGCCTCACTTCCATACATCAGTGCCGGTACCAGGACTCCACTGTGCACCGCTAGTCTTGCCTCGGTTGACAAGTTCCCGTTAGATATAATTCCATTCGAGGCGCCGTTCACTTTATTGCCTGCAGTCACCCTCCTCTCGATATCTATATATACATTAATTGAAACGTTGCAAAGGAGTTAAATAGCGTAACTATTCCATGTTCTATGATTTTGGTAATTTTCTGTTTGTAGTTCGAATTTTTAAACTCTCAAAGTTAATATTATTTTTATTACAATATAATATATGTATGTACTAATTAATTTGGAAAAATAAACATTATTGACGTGATACTCAACCGCAAATAACAGCTGTCAGACTAAAGTAATAAAACATGCTAGAATAATAATTATGATGGGTCGGATCGCGTAACGTGAAACGTGAGTCTTACTGACTCTTCAAATTTGTTGGGTGAATCATACGATTCAAGGCTGACGAGGATGGATGAACGGGTCGCGAAGTTTTCACCAACGTGGTGAAAAATCTCGTAAAAAAGTATCCACCTCAATATAATACTTCCTTCGTCCGAACGATTATCCTACATTTAATAATAGTTCGCGAAAGTAAGCCATATGTACGCTAATTTCGAATAAGATCATAATCATCTGCTAAAAATTGTACTTTGGTGATAAGAAATTACCAGTGGCGTGCACTAAGCATAGATTTAGGTTACAATAGTTTTATGAATAGGTTATCTTGTTACCAATGATATTATACAATCATATATAATATATGTAATACAATATATATTGTAGATAGGATTATTAACTTTCGTCTAACCAATGTCTTTAGACAAAATTAATCCGTCGTTTATACGACCCTACCATGTATTTATTTGTAATTTTAGAGTACTATTAATAGTGTTTTTAAAGTTTAAGTTTTAATGTAAAATAATACCTTTTTACCCATATAAAAATCATATAAAAATATACAAACGATGCATTGTAGCTACTCGCGCCACGACTACAGCGGTGGGTTATCGTGGTAGTTTTTAGAATTAAGCCATTCAAGTTTCTACTAGTACACAGATGGCGCAAATTGTAATAAATCCGTAAATATACTTCACGATCCATATTATAGATTATTTATATTTGTTTCCCAGAATTTTTAGTAATGCACGGCTTTTACTTGTATGCACTGCACGCCCCTGGAAATTACATTGTATCGAGTTCGATGCATAAAGAATGTAGAATCATGCCAATTAAGATTATGCATGTCTTCACGTATGTTCATTATAAACGCTACGGCAAAGCTGCAGTTTAGTTCCACGATGGCGGAGTACAAACCGATGCGATTCACCGCGAGATTCGCCAGTACCTTGATGCGAGGTATGTGTCTGCCTGCGGCGATGCGGAGATTGCTGGAAGGCCCCGGGTACGATCGGCCCCAAGCAGTAATCGTCTTGCCATTCTTCTTCCAGAACAATTAGTCTACTTCCAAGAAAATCGGAAACAGATACAGCATTGCGAGCAGACAGCAGAAAAACACATTTGACAACTTGATTCTAGCGTAAAGTGACTGATGAATCTGCCGGGCATCTCTACTACTGGAAGTTGCCTATCACAATGTATACAATCATGAGTTGGGTGCCTGGTTAAATAGGCAGCGCGGAGATGAAAAGACTGTATCTCGAATGTAGGTTAGCTATAAAGATAGAGTTAGCTATAAAGATAGAGTTATATATAAAGACAGAGTTATATATAAAGACAGAGTTAGCTATAAAGATAGAGTTAACTATAAAGATTAAAAATGATTTCATTTTTGGATGACTTTTTCATTCTCTAGAGATCTCATTTTTCTCGTCACTACTAGCGAGATTTCACTTAGTATATTATATAATATTAGACCTACTTATTTAACTTTTTAACAGTAGATTTAACAGTAGATTATATAATATTAGACCTACTTATTTAACCAAATATTTTTCAAACAAATACAGACTTAAGAAATTTTATAAGTTTTAAAACTGTTTAGAAAATATAAATTTTGCCCTTAGTAAAAAATAGTGGGTGATACTGAAATGATATGGCTAACAGGCGCATTCGTTTCATACATGCTTTGGATGCTCCACACCCCTTGTGTTCTAGAATCAAAACGTTTTGGACTTTTTGTTTTTAGCCGAAAACAGCACTGCTGCAAATAAATTCGTCCTGTCTTGTCGTTTAGAGACCGGTTATAACACACTACGACACGGCGCACGCACAGAATGAGTCGAAATACATATACATTCTCAACTTTAGATTATCTATGAATCGAGTAAACAGATTTCAACAACAGTGAATTCTATCATTCGTTCCGTTTCCACAAAGTTGGAAAATATTCGACTTTTATGCACGCGCATTCAGTTCTGCCTGTTAAGGTCTTCGAATACTGTATACGCATTCCTTAACAGCATCCAGCTTACAAAAAACCACCTTAATGGTTATGAGTATAATGCACAGAATAGTATACATATTACGACGCGAGCGGATTGTTTTGAGAAATTTGTTTATGTGACGCATTTTTGAGAGTTTGTCTTAATACTTGATGCCAAATTATTGAAACATTAAATATCTTTCAATTACATATTTAATTCATCATTTAAATAAAAAAGTCACACAGAAAATAACATGGATACTTCACTAACGTGTTCTAACTCTGTAAACGAAAATAGTGAATTATGTGAGTGTATAATTGAATTATCAGTAGGTATAAACTTATTATCCAGCATACCTTCTACAAATATCACCGACCGCCATTGAGGGCTAACTATGTTGTATTCATATTATAATACGAGTTTAATTTATGTTTAAGTGATCAATTATCATCCTAAAAATCTTAAATGTTAAAAATGGATGTTGAAAAATGACGACCCGATAATATTTTGGAAACAAAAAAGAACACGTAAAGTAAGATTTTTTTCATTCTAAGTAAGACGCTATTGGTCAGTTGATGTGACGTTCAACTTCTTGAGATTGAGTGAAATTAATTCAGAGTTCTTTGTTCCTGAGAGGTAAACAACGAGCCAACACGTCAGTCCTGGATTTCATAGCGCGAGTGAGAGTTTCTCTTAAATAATAAGAACTAGCGATCTGTGCCCGGTGATACCCAAGGATTCAGATTTACTTATAATTTGATATAGACAGATACAATGTTAGTTATTAAATATGCTTGTATTTTTAAATGATTTGTTTTAAACAAATCTATAAAATTTTTGAACGAAAACTCAATTTAATGTAGGTAATAATAAAAGAGGAAATAAAATTATGTATTGCGCAAACCCTAAAGGGTAACGATGTATGCAAAATTTGGTCCAGGTAGGGAGAATGATCATGTGATGTGGAGATGTCCGGGGAAGAGGGGGGATGGGGCTATATTTTCTATTGGAAAATTTGGAACTGGCGGCATTCAATATAATAAATATTTATATCGGAGGAATGAATTGAAGTGGTCTGAGGGAGGAGGGAGCGTGCCTATGTATCGCGCAGGGATCTAAAGAGTAACTATAAAATTTTTGGTTAAGATCGGCCATTATTTTTATAACATGAATTCTATTTAAAAGTTAATACTATGGTGGGTTGGACTGGCGACACGGTTTTAAAACAGAACCGTATGACGTCAGTCACATACCGCAACGCGCAGTACAACGCAGCTGGCGCCAGCTGGAAGAGTGGTGACTGGTGCTGTGCACCAAGCCACCACTCTTCTGCCTCTCTGGAACCGACCAATAGTGTTTCACTCCAACTATTTGCATTCCAACACATAAATATTATCAGTGCTTTTCATTTGTGTATCATCACGTTTCAATTGCTCTCGCCACTGTAACAAGTATATGTACATCTTCTTTTTCCTATTACGGCGAATCAAGATGAATGCCGAAATACGCGAACACGAATGATAAGCCGACTTGAGGGTGGATTATCATTACACGTATTTATTTGATTCATGTAAATACAAATGCACATTTATTATACTACCTTCAACAATATATTAAAATCATTCTAAGAAAAATATTCTATGTTAAAATGAATTTATCAAATAGCGTGAGAAAACTGACACTACCTACTGACCTGTCACTTGGTCCTTAAGCTTTATGGGAACCAACCAATTAAAAAACATGGATAATTTTCAAAAAATATTACTCTTTCGAAAAACACCCCAAAGGATTATGCGTTTTTTAAATGGCAAATTTCAAAAGAAAAATACCGTTATTTTTGTCAAAGAAACAAGGTTATGGATGGGGAATTCCTGGTTGGCTGACAAAGAAACAAGTTTTGCGTAATTGTATAACAGATTCCTTTTCATAATTTGTCATCCTTAAACTGTTTCGTGGGCCTCCGACATTATAATGGATATAATGAAATGGAGCCATTCAAACGCGATTAGCAATTATTATAATCGGCCAATTTTATAGTGTCAATTATAATAATTACACCCAGCCTACCCAGTACGTACCTACCGGCGTGAATTCGGCAAACAACACTCGCTGGTGACGAAGTGAATTATATTCCAAAAACATTTCCTAACATATTCATGTAAGCCAAACTTGGATGGGTACAGCATTTGTGGAAGCGGTCAACGATAATAATATTATCTAACTAATTATTATTTTGAAAAATGGTGATATCACGTGATCATGAGGTACTAATTACTTTATTGTTTGATTATATTCAGGCTACCTTGGTTTGGTGGAGTCGACTCGCCGCGATCACTTCTCGGCAAATCATTTAGCAACGGATAGTCTCGACGCGGACCATTCCAGCGTAAGTGATATAATGATTCTAGCGTACTAAATAGGTTATGTTTCGTCATCCTTATTTGAAAGGCACATTGTTTACGTATTACAACGTTTTAAATATGAATTTACTTAATAATAGTCGTTGATAATTCAACGTTTTTGCATAAACATATTTTGCAATCCATATGTTCATTTTCACTAATTCAAGTTAATTTATTTAAGAGCTTTTCGACTTGAAGTAAATTTTACTTGCGTGAGATTATTTGGAGACAAACCAAGGTTTTCGTAGTCTCAGAGATTCGCTGTCTCACGCCTCACTTCAAGTTGTATGTCAGTCCATGATCATCAATATTTCTTTCATCAGTTGGGTGAATTTGAAATTCCCAGCAGTTAAAACGGAATAAATATTTGTAATTGTAATGCCTTATCTTTGTCTAACTTTCGAGAATAAACAGTTGTAGGTGTGTATTATAGTTCTAGGTGACGTTTGTGCAAGTATCGAGTCTCGCTATTAACTCAAATAACGTGTACATGAGTTTGCTATTTCGATCGTTAGCTGATCTCTCAGTTTATCTCTAGATTAAAATCTCATCACGTGTAGGTACAAGATACTGATATTAATTTATCTGAACTATATCTCATCGTGTCTCATTCTGCATACAAGTAAGTATCTACACAACAATTTGCTGCAATTCTGTGAGAATAAGCTCAGGTTTACATGATATAATATAATATTATAAAATACAATTGTGATGCAAATGACGATGTAGAAAAAGGAATAAGATCAAATAAATAATCATACATAAAACATATCAAGTGACTACAAAAGGAGATACAAGCAGAGTATAAAGTGCTGTGTATGTAGTTAAAGAGGACATTGAGACTTGAGAGCTTTATACAAAAAATAATCGTTGATTATAATGGCTACTGGCGTGTCCATGAAATGAGATACGACAAGATAAATTGAATAAAATAAGATTTGTCTTTTTTATATTGAGATATATCTCAGTACCATGTATACGTGTAGAGATTTTGTTTTAGAGATAAACAGAGATTAGCTTGAGATTGGTAAAAAGAGAGAAAAATTCAAACCCATGTACACGACATTCAATTTGACAGTGAGACTCAACAAATGCGTCATCCAGAATCATATATACTTACAAGTATTTATTTTGAAAAGTTACTCAAACAGAAGGTATTCAATTACAAACATTTATCCCGTTTTAACTGCTGCTGGGGAGATTCAAATTCAATTGTCACTAGACCGAGATTTAATGTTTGACGTATAATATGCGTAAAGCGAGGCACGAGACAGCGAATGTCTGACACAATGAAATACGAAAGCCGAGAGTTATCTCCAAAGAATTTCATGGAAACGTAATCCATGTCTAAGAGATTGTCTCGAGTCGAAAATCTCATCCGTGGACACTGGCGATAAGAACAGCTATAGATAATTGAAAATGCTAAGCATTGTACGGTAATAAATTCCTATTTTACATATCACTCTGGGAGTTATGTGTTAAAGCGAAAGAAGTAATAAAATATTGTTAGTATATATGTTAATATTTATAATATTTGAGGCAGTAACTTTGTGGTTCGACATTGTGACTATTTTAAACTAGAATAAACATTGTATTTAACCGCCGTTGTTTTATTTTTATATGCCAACCGGTTTCGGAATATCCGTTACATCATAAATAGGCAAAACGACGATGGCCAAATGTAATCTTTATTATTATTTCTATTGTTGGTATTTTTATGTGCTTTAAGCGACATGTGTAGGTCGATATGCTACCGAATGTAGACATGGTTCTGTATAACTGCTCATTGTATTGCATCAGACTAGTGATGGTAAAACCGTTATTTTGACTGGTATTGTGACTGTGATTGTGTTCGATTGTAACGATGATTGATAACTGATTAACGTAATTAAGCGAGGATTGGTACAATGGAAAGTAAGCCTCCGACAGTTAAATTTTAGTTACCGATCATCGTTAAATCTCAGTTACCAATCATCGACACAATCACAGTCACATAACGGTTTACCATCACTACATCCGACAATGATTTTAGTTGGTTATGAGGTAAGTGATAAAGGAACAATTTCATATAATTTTTTAAATTCACTACGTATTAGCATTATACTATGTTGAAATTTAATTCGGTGCTATCGAATCGAATTATTTCAATGTTGTGTTCTCAAACAAAAACTACCACACACACTTGGAATGCCTTTGCATTCTATTGATAAAATTATAATTCCCACATGCCTGAAATCACCCCTTTTACAAACCAGAGCAAACCGTTAAAAGGGGGAAATTATTATTAAAATGTTTTAAGAGGCAAATCCTTAGTGCAGTCGAAACAAAATTATTGATTAAGGAAAACACATTTTTGCTGTGAAGTTACATTGTCAGAACATGGTTCTGTTGTATTTTAATACAAATTATATGAATCTACTAGAAAAATAACAAAAAAAACTTTTTTTTTTCTGTATGTCTTTCTAGTTAAGTCATTTAATTTAAATTTTTTGATATTCATTTCTATGGTTCCATGATCTTAAATGCAGTGAAATATATTGTAATATACATTTAGTATATTTCAATCATACAGAGCGAATATTTACCATCTCTAGAACACTTACACTAGTGATTTGTCTTCCGTTTCAGAACATAGTTTTGTGGTATTTAATACAAATTAAATTAATCAACTAGAAAGAGATACAAAAAAAATCTATCTATACAATAAATATTTAGTTGCTACCGAGATATTTCGATTTTTTTCTATATATCTTTGTAGTTGATTAATTTAATTTGTATCAAAAATTATTTACTTCGAAATAAATAGATTTTTTGAAACACATTAAATAATATTTTATCAAAATTTATATTTTATTTTTTTTAAAGAGTTTTATGAGCAATAACTATAACCAATAATTGTAACCAAAATACGTAAGTCCTCTTCTATTCATTTTATAAGAATAATGTTTAACTTTGTATTTAAGGTTCATTCATACCTAACACACAAAAAATTAAATTGTTGAGTTTAAATGTCGTAGTGACATATTTGATCAAAAACTCCAGCGCTGCTTAAACAACGTCCACTATGGTGCGATCTGATGGGAGTTAGAAATATTAAATTTTAATACTGTTGTGTTGGAATAAGACTTTTTTTTCATTGATCATAAATAGGTGTGGTAACGTTGAAATAGGATTGGTCTGATAATATAGCACTAAAGCCTCATTTATTGGTAAAAGTGAGCTTAGTATTTTTTTCATTTAGGCATTACGGTGTACAAGTACTGACCTACATATTAAATGCATTTCATGAGATGTTAATTAATCTTTCAAAGGCCGGTCGATTGAAAGGACCGCGGCGAGATTTAGTAGATTTTTTGCAATAAAAAACTACTTGATGTGTTTAATATCCAAGTGTATAAAAATGTATATCTAGTAAGTATTACAGTAGAAGCTCACTTTATCGTGCTTCGTTTAACTGATTTTCCGGATTATCCAACAATGTTGGCTTTCTGGTTCGGCGATATTTAGTCAGACTGCACCTATTATTGTAATGTAAATGGCGTATTTAGTAGTTTATGAATGCAATAAGAAATGGATGATGCGGAAATAATACCAGATGTGACAGAAATAAAAAAATAATATTGAAGAAACAAAAGAGATTGAAGTGCTAATAATTGATCAAAGTATTAGACAAACATGCTTTATATATGTTTTAATAATAGAAAAGCGAAAGAACTATGCTACGAAAAATCAAATTATTCATTTAGTCAAATAAGTGTAGTTATTATGTTGCCATTTTGTTTTATGTACAATAAAGTGTTTAATGTTAACATGTTTCAGTTTTTATTTACATGTTTTTAATTAAAATAAAATTGTATTTAAATTTTACTTATTTACTTACTTACTTACTTATTTACTTACTTACCATCACGGTTTTTCCCCGCGGGGGTAAGTAGAGATGATAGAGTGCCATACTTTTCTGTCCTGACAGACAATTCTCGCCTCATACACATTCATAGATAATTTTTAACACTAGAATAGGCCAAAATGCCCAATTAATATGTACGGTGGTGAAACACATCACGAAAACACCCAGACTCGAGTCGAGTAGATATATTGTGTCCACTCTAACGAACCCGGAGCCCTCGGTATGAGAAGCCAGTGTCATGTCCACTGGACTACGAGGGCCGCCGTACAAGTTAGAAAAAAAAATTAATAGTTTTATACGTGCGTCATTTTCACGATCTTCCGTTTTAACCGACTTCTCGATTAACCGCGCCCAGTCCCAGCCAAGTCGGTTAAGAGAGCTTATACTGTAATATATTAACAGAGCACTTCATTACAAGAAGACTCAAGATCGTCTTACTAAAAGATCAAACTCCTGCCCCGTAGTTAGCAGTAACTTCACTTTTTTTCCACCCTTTGTTGAAAAAACGGTTGCTACGAAAGATGAAAAAGCAAGGGGTTTAATACCCGAAACTCTGTTTGCCATGAGATCAGTGATCAGTGTACGAATACAAATACAAAATAAGAGCAATCCAAGTCAAAATCTTACTATTGAAATTGCTGTACTGTAGCGATTAAAAATTTATTAAAATAAGAGTACGTATTAAATTTGATAAGAAATGATGCTTTAAGGAATGTGATAGAAGATATGATTCTTTGCAATCGATGGGAGGAAAATATGTTGTGTATGTTACATTAATTAAACTGCAGTAATGTGCATTAGAATATTGGAAATGTCACTTGTACAGGTACAGGGCTATAAATCTCTCCTGCCATACAAAAATCCCGATTCGACCTGTGTTGACCTACAGCTCAAAGTGTTTGATCTTTCCAAGGTCGACGAGCGTGCACACACGTAAAATATATCTAATTTATTTAGAACAACAACTGTTGTTTTGAATACAAGTGTAATGTTGAATATATATAATACAACAATAGAGTTATGCATCCCCAAATAAGAATGATCTTGAATTATGGGGATGTCTATCGACATTTGTTGAGAAATTGATTAGATTAGAACTTGGGAATATGAAAGATGTCGAATACATAATTATTGAATTATTTTGAAGACTTTTAAGTCATTTTAGAACCTCTTTTTTGTACACATTTATGTTTGCAGCTAATTTAGTCGGTTACACAGTCTAGAAGCAATGCACGATGCATGTCTCTGTCCTATTCCTAATTTGGACATTTTAAAAATAACATCACCTAGGTGGTTCGGTCATATAGAACGGATGAATGAGGAGAGAATGATAAGAAAGATATATGATGCAAGTGTTGATGGCACCAGAAATAGAAGACGTCCGCGGAAGACTTGGCACGACCAGGTAAACCAGATAATGGAGGATGGTTCTGTTAGAAGTCTCTACAATCGGCGAGCTTGTATGAGAAGATGTATGAATGTGGATGAGGCGAGAATTGTGTGTCAGGACAGAAGAGTGTGGCGCTCTATCCTCTCTGCCTACCCCCACGGGGAAACGGCGTGATGGTAAGTAAGTAAGTAAAAATAACATGTTCATTAGTTTTGCTCCGAGTCTGATAGTTGTGATACAAGAAGACGATGATTTTTAAAATTTTATTAACGCTCTAATGGGCCATGAGGTCCAATAACTGTAGCGAAACACCCAGGCTTGAGAAAATTGCATAGATGTACTGTGATCTCATCGGGAATCGAACCCGGAATCCCCAGTATAAGAAGCCAGCGTCTTGACCACTGGGCTCCGAGAGACGCCTAAGTCACAATCACTACAGGAGCTCCGAAATTTATTTATATTTTCGAAACTTCGGTGGTTGGACTGTCACCAAGGATGCTCGTGCGGGTATAGCAGACGACTGAGACACTGAAGCAAGATAGGAGATGGAGAATATTCTCGGAGGAAACTAAAATGCTATGTGATCATGATGATGACCAGTGGTAGTTCTAGTATTTTTGTCTTTCGTTGGTAAGGGTGCCTGCACATGAGATTTTGATGTTTCGTCTCAGTGATTTGTCAATCAAGATCGGTATGTATCAGTTGCGTCATTTTATCATGCGTACAAAACGCACGCGGCCAGTAGGAGTACGCGACAGATATTTAGGGATATTTCCACTTGAAATGTAAGAAATTAGTGAAATTGAATAACGATAAATGAAATAAGAAACTATATTATTAATCATACATATGGTGTAAAAATCAGTCAGTAAACGATTTTTTAAATCTAAGGCTTAAGTCTTTCTCACTAATAATGAAATAAAATGACTACTCACCAGAAAGTGCTTCAACTGCCCTCTGACATCGTCAAGCTCGGTTCCTGCCAATTCCAAAAGGTTACAGCCTCGGTAGACGGCCCTCAACTCTCATAGAACTCTAACCAAAGCCTCATAACTGGTAAAACTTGCTAAAAATTGAATTAACATTAAATTAAATTGAAAAATAAAAAACGATAATTAAAATTATTTTTACTTAGGCTGCGGGACTACAAATTTTAATTAGAATGCGGGACAATAAATATGTAAAGAAAATAATATTGTTTCTTATAGATAAGACAGAATTTAAGATTTAAAAAATGCATTAAATTTAGTCTATTTTAAAGAGAACACATTATTATTTGTGAAGTTGTAATTTTTTCAGAACATAATTCTGTGATATTTTAATACAATTAAATGCATCAATTAGAAAGATATACATACAAATAAACTAAATTTATCGAAAAAATATTTTAGCCGCCACCAGGATTTGAACCAGGATCTCTCCCTATCCAAGGAAGTTATCCAATTACACTACGTCAGCCTTGTAAAGCCTTGCATTTAATTTGTATTAAATTTTGTCACCTATTAAAATAAAATATGTTATATCACCGTCACACAGTACTTCGTGTGCCTACCCCCATAGTCGTAATAAAAAATAATGCATCTATTTGTAAAATAAATTCAATAATACTACAATAAATTTATTTAAAATGTTTATTTATCTGATCAATGTTATACCTATTTCTATCATTTCATCCATAATTTTAATTTGTTTAATTATACTTATCTTACACGAGAATTTTGTAAGATTTTCTAGTGAGACAGGTATAGTCCAATATTCAATTTATAATTTCATCTGTATAGTAAATAAATAAAAAAAGTACGTAATACTATTGTAAATCTAATTGTTTAAAGCAATCATATTCAGTAAACCAGAGTTATTTTAAAAAAATGTTTTCATTTCTCCCAGACTATGTATAGGTACGTCACACAAAATGATCGAATCAAACGAAAACCCTCAATCATATTTACAACTAGTGCTGTTATGCAACTGCATAATCTGAGACAATGAACAACAATTGAAATTTTGATGTAATATACAAAAAGGATTGAAATTTTTTATTTTAGCTACGAAAACTCGACAAATTTACCACTGAGAGGAGCAAATAAACGATTTACAGGTGGCCGCGCGATGTAAACATTGCAATATCTACATACCACAGAGCGCATTTTAAAATATATTCTTGGCGAATGTTTTATCGAGGACACTTAACTAACTTAGAGCCCCTAGGCAAGTATTTATAATTCCAAATAAACCAATTTTAAAACATTGCGAAATGTCTCTGTAACACTTATTTATACTATTACAGTACAGTATAATACTGAAGTTCATTAATCCTTAACATAAGTTTTCCCTTCAAGATACTATAATGATGTCTCGCCATTGATGTAAATGCTCTTTTGATAAATAGTCTTACGAAATATTTAAAACGTTTAAAATTCATTCCTGTTGCGCACAGAGACGCCATTTTTAAATTAGTCAGTTGTCATTTGCAAATACTTGTATAATATCATAATTAATATTATTTTGCGTAAAACATCGTAGCTTTGAATAAATATTCAAACGGAGACTTATGTTAAAACTAGTTATAATTATTATTTATTTATACAGCACTTTACATTCCAGAAAAATCTTCCATCTGTAACAATAATCTTAAGAACAAAAGACGTCAAATTGACCGTTTCGGAATATGAATAAAATTGTACCTTCACCAGAGAAATAATCCCTTTATCCAGTCCGTTTAATATTCCGTCTCAAAATGCTCGTTTTTTAGGATTGTTCTTTTGAACATTACACGCCATCGCCGCGGAGAAAAAAGAAAACGAAGCGTCCTGCCGTTCGCTGCCTTCTCCGTGAAAACCCAACTCAGTCTCGTATCGTTCGCCGGGCGCTCGGCGTGCGTCGCGCGTATTTCACACAGAAAACACTTCGATATTTGAAATAACCACAGAACAACACAGATTCTGAAAAGCGACACGTGCGGTCGACTGTCACAGCTTGTTGTTTGAATTTAAAAAGTGAACCGATGACGAGCGGCCGGGACCGAGACGCGGCTCAGTTTGACACGAAGTGAACAACTGTTCGAAAATTTGTTTTGTTTTGTGATTTAGAAAAAAAAGTTCTAAATTTAAAACGGAGACAGACAGCGCAAATTCGCGTTACATTATATTGTTTGATAAATTAAAATAAATGTGTTTGTCGTTGGCGGCATTCGTATTTTGAAAGTAATGAAAAAAACACGCGAGTGTGTAGAATTCCAATTGTGAAATAATAATGTTCGTCTCATAAATGCGATATTGAATAGGTTCTCTATTTTTAATGAGTCAACGTGAAAGGCGCAGGTAAAATGGCTTGATTTATTTAAAACATTTAATAGATTGAGGTCACAATTTTCTAAAAATATTTTGTGAACATTGTGAATACGAGATTTGCAACGGCATTTAATTAAACCCCGAAGCGAATAAAGCAGAAAAGTATTTGATTCTAAAAATATTGATTTATTTTATAATTTAAAACCATTCAAAATAAAATAAAAAATTCAGCATTAATTACTGATGAAATTTAAACCTTCGATCCAACTAACGAATGTAATTAATAATTCTTATAACATTGAAATATTTTTAAGTTTTAACATGTTTTTATCGTAGTAAAAACTGTAAAAAAAATAATAAAGACTTAGTGTAATTTTATTATAAAGAAAATTCTTTTCTCTTTTATCGCTAACTAACAAATTTACTGATTCAGGATTTTTTTAAATTTGCTCGTAACTATTTGCAATTCTAATCTGATTATTTTCATAGTTTGATCATATATAGTATATATAATTAGTTAGTCGCAATCTGGTATTTTATAGTTAATAATCATAGTGCTTTAGAAATTATAACACAGTGTTTCCAAATAAAAATAATATTTTTTGAGATTTACGTATTTGACTTAATTGCGGATATTTTCGTTAATTGTCAATTTTTTATCAGTTTTTTTTATCATGCTTTTTGGTTTCCATTGCTTCATACATTTCTTTACTCGCAGCATACTAAATCATAAAAAAAAATTGATTAGGTTTTGTTTTCAATCAGTAAGCAAACGAAAACATGTATGTGGTAAAATAAATAAATACAATTAATTAGTAAAAATAAAATTTTCCTATTTGTTTTAATTTAAAAAATAATTTTTATTTTCTTGATAAAATGAGATCCCGGGAATCGAACACGCGACTCAATGGTATAAAAAAATCTCTCCCTGCTCTCAGGTAAGTGTCCTTGCGTGACATTACTGGTGACAGATGATGCTTAATGTGCATTTTCGCAACATTGAAAACGCATGTTTGTGCCCCGTCAGCTGTTATTATCGTGATGGCATTGTATTCGCGATGGATTATTAATAATTGTGTTATCATCTGGTTTCCATAACTGACAGGAAGCTTTGCGGAATGTCTGATAATGGCCCATGTGCCTCGGCAAATCAGGCGTGTCCAATCTGTTTAACAAAGCGCTAAAAATACTTTCCGTGTCTGTGGAAGACAAATCACTAATGCAAGTGTTCTACGTATTGTAGATATTCGCTCAGTATGGTTGTAATATACTAATTGTATATTACAATATATTTCACTGCATTTAAGATCATGAAACAATATAAATGAATATCAAAGAATACAAATTAAATGACAACTAGAAAGATATACAGAAAAAAATCTATTTAGTGAAAAAATATTTAGTTGCTACCTGGATAACTATTTTTTTGATAAATGTTTTTTTTGTTTATTTTTGTTTATTTTTCTAGTTGATTCATATAATTTGTATTAAAATACCAATCTGATCATATAATTTGAATTAAAATACCAATCTGATCATATAATTTGAATTAAAATACCAATCTGACAATGCAACTTCACATCAAAAAGGCGTTTCCTTAATCAATAATTTTGTTTTGGCTGCACCAAGGATTTTTCTCTTAAAACATTTTAATAATAATTTCTCCCTTTTAACGGTTTGCTCTGGTTTGTAAAAGATGTGATTTCAGGCACATGAGAATAATTTAAGATAAATAGATTTTTTTTGTGTATTTTTCTAGTTAATTTTTGTAATTTGCATTAAAATACTACAGAACTATGGACTGAAATTGCGACACACAAAACTGTGTTTTCCTTGAAAATAAAAGATTTTGTTTATCTTCATAATTTTCTGCTCACTTTAATAATTCTTAATGTCGTTTGTCAATCATGGCTTATTCAAAATTAAATTAAATGTATCAATTAGAAAAGATATTCATATAATTTTTTTCCCATATAGGTATGCGAAAATAAATAAATGAAGTCTCCTAGCATATATTATTCAAAGGTATTATAAAAAGGTGATAGCTTTTAAAAATGGTGTAACAGACGTATCGATTTGAAAGAGCTGCAGCATATAATTAAAACATCCAGCTTCAAATCCCGGTAGCAATAAAAATATTTTTTCGATAAATAGAATTTCTCTAATTATTGATACATTTAATTTACATTAAAATATCAATAAATAAAATACTTTGTTCTGGAAAAACTGCAACTTCACAATAATAATGATTTTTTTTATTAGTGTCCATGGGTTAGCTCGATATGTCGTATTCAAAAGTACTAGTGTTTCACATCGTTTTTTTATTTTTATGAAAGCTTCGATATCTGGATGCGGCTCTGGTCCTAGAAATCAACCAAGATTATATTTGGTGTCTTTATTTTGGAATCTTAAAAAAGCTAAGAGCGTACAATAATTATAATTAATTATTCATATAGTGAAAGACGTGTGTCTTGACAGGACTGCGTGGTTTTATAGCCTGCCTGTCTACCAATTACGTTTCATCATCATCCTTATTTCATTTTTAGATTTACAATTTTTGCTAATTTTTCTTGTCATTTTTTTTTTACGATTTTTAACTACTGTATTTGATGCTGGCTACCTACCACCCATAAAGGGATAGTATATACTCTAATATAAACAAAATCAAAATTTTCCTTTTTACTCTTATTGTATGTAGTTACTTACTTTAATTTTGAATCTATGTAATTTCTCATTCTTCCTTATTTCATTCGGCATTTAACACCACCGATTTCAGAGATTTAGCCTTCTTCCTGAATATCAGTCTCATTCTATTTCTTCCTCTTGTGTGATATTTATATGCCTCAATTTTTCTTATAAATTCTGTTGATATTTTTTAGTTATGATTTTAAAAATAAACACCGTAACATGAAAATATATTTTCTGTTTAAAGGTCATCGTATT
Organism: Eubasilissa regina; assembly: GCA_022840565.1. Taxonomy (NCBI): domain Eukaryota; kingdom Metazoa; phylum Arthropoda; class Insecta; order Trichoptera; family Phryganeidae; genus Eubasilissa; species Eubasilissa regina. The sequence goes on from JAINEB010000013.1 coordinate 19,918,580, forward strand.
AAAGTCTTTTAGCATTGTACTGATCCGAGAATGCATATCTACATATGTTTTCTCAATAGAGTTAATTAATGTAAAAAATTATTCATGTTTTTCAGATATACAGGAAAATTTTATTTATCGAAAACATATTTTTTTTGTTACCAGGATTCGAACCTGGGTCCTTTTTATTTAGGTTCGAATCCCGTTAGCAACAAAAATGTGTTTTCGATAAATTAGATTTTCCTGCATATCTTTCAAATGATACATTTAATTCGTAGTAAAAAATGTATTGAGGTGGACCAGAGTCTCCGTGTTGGGTGCCCCTGGGGTGGAGCCATGTGGAGTATGGAGGTAGTCTATGTCCACAAGGCGTGGAATATGTTGACTTTGATTAAAAAAATATTTATTTTGATTACATAATAATTGTTGCTCTTTATTGCGTTTCAGTCACCGATGCCTTGTATTATTTTTACTGTCTGGATATATCGAAAATTTGTAAATTGCTCAGTAATGAATGAAACACCTTGAAATAATAATACCCCACCAACTTCCGCTAAAAATAACATCCATACACGCAGATATTTACTGAAATATTTATTACATAAATTAAGATAAATCAAACTTAAAAATAAATTATTCATTTGATAGTGTCGTGCTTGATGTTTTGAGTTTAAATATATTTAATAAATATTAAATATATAAGAACGAAAGTAGACTGAATGCGGTGGAAATGAGATCACTTAGACGTGTTTGTGGCAAATCTATTTATGACAGAGTAAAGAATGAAGAAATAAAGAAAGAATGTAAAGCTGATGTTAGTATAGTGAGTAAGATTAAGAAAGGATCACTTAGGTGGTTTGGTCATATGGAAAGGATGAATGAGGAGAGAATGGTAAGAAAGATATATGACTCAAGTATTGATGGAACCAGAAATAGAGGACGTCCGCCGAAGACTTGGCACGACCAGGTAAACCAGATAATGGAGGATGGTTCTGTTAGAAGCTTCCACAATCGGCGAGCTTGTATGACAAGATGTATGAATGTGGATGAGGCGAGAATTGTGTGTCAGGACAGAAGAGTGTGGCGCTCTATCTTCTCTGCCTACCCCCACGGGGAAACGGCATGATGGTAAGTAAGTAATAAATATTTTGCAATTTAACATTGCATCAAGATGAGACTTATAAATTAAACGATCACGTGTAAATTTAAATGTTCTGAAAGAGTTATAGGGAAATGAGAGTAAAAATGGTTGGATTCATCATATTTCATACAGTATTTAATCTTGTAAAATCAGAATACACACTACCTCAATTATTGACCATAATAGTATCCATTCGAAATTATGAATAAAAAATGAATATTTGATATACTTATTTATTATACCGTGATCGTGATCATATTATAGCTAGCTAATGTATTATTTTCCAAGACGCAAAATATAAGAAATTAATACGGCAATGTATGAACAATTTTAGTGATTTTATTTAAACCTGAAATGTATTCTTATTATATTTAAATGTGTGTCAACCGCTTTTTTAATCAAAACTTTATAATTTTTAAACTTTTATTTAACGTTTTCCGGTTCTGAAACAAATAATGGGTAGGTACCTATTAAAAACAAGTCATCATATGTAATGAAAAATGTTGATATTATATTTTCTAATAAAAAAAGTTAAATACTTCACCCGCTTATTTGGTTATGCTGTTTCATTCGCTATAAAATAATTCAAGTACGTTTACAACCAGAACCAAACCTTATACATAATCATTAATGTTTTGCTTCGGCCTTAATATTCTTTGATTACTAATATTATTATATGCATAAAAATGAATATACTGAATGCCTACTATTACTATTACTTCAGAAATAACTTCTGTCTAGTTAGGTACTTAATTTTATTCGTTCGTCATGGTAACATTTAAATGTGATAACTCCATAAATTTAAGTATATCCTAGGAAATATTGTTTACTTGTATATCCATTAAATAAGATCCGTAAAGTATAAATATCTAATCAATAGTAAAATTTCTGTAGAGAATCAAATGTTTTTGCAAAAGCAATAATTGTATCCAGCAGTATTGTATAAATTTTATTCCAAAAACTTTAATTTTGATTATACGAGTACATTACGATTCCGTTTATATATTGTTTAAAAAGATTGAATAACGATGGAATTAATGCATTTTTTCTGTTTTGTTGGCTAAACACGAAACCTTTCTAAAATAGTAACGTTTTTTGAATGACCCCGAACTGTATTGCACCGATTACTTTTATAATAATACATATTATTATAATTTTAGCATTTGAAAAATAATAATTCGCAAAAATACGGACACTGCTAAGCATTTTTAATGTGGAATAAATGAATAATTGAACCATTTACTTGTTATTTATATTGATTAACTTGCCTTTGTAATTTTTTACAAATAAATTATGTGCACATATTTTCATATATTATAATACTTCGTATAATATAAATCGATTCTGGATGCAAGTTATATTATATATGTATATATATCTTTCTGCTGCAAAAATGGTATTCTGTAACGAAATGATATATAAAATGGCCTTTAGTGACTACATACATACATACATATGTATATATCCGCATTGATACTCGTAAATTCGTTCCTTTTCCTACATTATTGGAGACAAATAACCAATGTTGTTTTTCTATTTAAGGGATAAGACTGCAAAACACTTAATATACTTATATACCCACAATATACACATATATATTGACGAGGAAAAATGTTACTCTTAACTCACTGGTGTGATTGTGATTGATATTCGATAATATCAGTAATTAAAAACTGCAACTGTGATCACAGTTTCATTACTAATACGCATGCGCCGATAAATAAATAAATTTAAAAAACATAATTTTTAGCGTAATTATTTATATTATTCAAACTTTATTTTTGTAAAAAACATATTCCACCATATATATATAGTTTAATATCATCACAAAGAGAATGAAAACCCCTAAAAAATGTGAGTTTATTTTTCGGGTCAAACGTGTAAAATGTTTTGGAAGAATCTACTAGATGACGCTTATCACTAATTATAATGCCGTTCCTTCATGAATATTTTCGTTTCATATGCACGTGCGCCGAATCACGGTTAACAACCAAACATAAATAAAATAAACAAATGAATCGCGATACTCCCAGATATTCAATCACTGATAGTGAATGTGACTTAAAGATATCAGTGATTGATTCACGGTTCGTGATTTTGAGCTCATCACTAATACATAGCCGCTTCAATATTGCGCAGGGTCTCATTTTTTATATTACACTACTGCTTTTCGGTTTAATTTCTTATCACTTCGTTTCTAACTTTATGATACTCACAATTTTCTTATATATTGTACTTCGTTAGTCGCATTATTACTGTGTTCAATCTACTTCCATTCTTTCATGAAATATTCAATGGGCGATTTATTCCGAGCAGTACCTAACTAATATGTGCAACATTAATGAATATTGTAATTTTAAAATGTATGTATTACTTGACGTGGGTATTTGATAGTATTACATTATTGAATACACCTGATGCGCAGTACAATACAGAGTAGGTAAATATTTGAATTCCTCATTAATAAAACTAAATTGTCCCTCGGAGCATTATGTTTATTCAGGTGAATTGATTGGTCTGCCTGTACATCACAGTATCATTATCACTATTTGCATATTTATTACTAATTTTTATAAAAAATTCCATGAGCAGTTTTATTTTAATTGCTTTATTCATAATATTTTAAAATAAAGAGTGTAACGGATGCACAACTGCGAATAAAAATTCAAATGAACTCTCATCAAAAAGTAGCACTTTCGGGTCAATCCATATGAAACTATCCAGCACTGTTCTATTCTTACTTAATTATTCTAACTTGTTAGTACCAAAATTTTAATTTTATTATTAAGGAGGACACATTCTTATTGTGAAGTTGTAATTATTCAGAACAGACGGTCTGTGATGTTTTAAATACTAATTTAATATATTAATTATAAATATATACATATAAAATAAATTTTGTCGAAAAATATCGTTTTTGCGCTACCGGATTGGAAATAGAGATCCAGGTTCGTATCCCGGTAGCGCAAAAATAATATTTTTCTACAAAATTGATTTTATATGTATATATTTATAATTAATACATTATAATTAGTATTTTAATTTTATTGTTTTTGGTTTCTGAGTGGCAGCCATATATGTTTTACGGAGCGTAGCATATTTTGCAATGTAAAGGGTTTGCGGAAACTGAAATATCTCAGCTCCTATTTGTCCTATTAACATGCAATAAATAACTATTTATTTAATTTTCGAGCCATTTCATATGGAATGATCCCTTCTCCAATTAGTCGTAGAGTGACATCTGACGATTCTCTAATTTTACTTCAGAGTTATTCTACCCTCAAAAGTATCCCCTGTATGTTCGGAATGAATTTTTTTACTTCAGTTAAACTTTTTCGTTCATTGGTATAGTTTCGATCGTGAAATAAGTTTCAGAAATTCATTATTCATGAAAGTATACAAAGAATGCCATTCGTTATTTAATTTACATTTTCATTTAAAATTATTCTCCAGGATACGTAGACAAGTTAAATTGTAAAAATAATGCATGCAGCACAAATTCTATTGGTGAATTATTATGAACCCTTGTAGTACTTACTCGGTAAATTAGTTCTGATAACATCAATTTCCGAATTAAAAATACATTTTTAATGAAAAGACATTTTTTGTTGTGAAATTGCAATCGATAATTGAATTAATCCAGGCATCACCTAGCTTGTATTACTCAAAGGTATTTGGCAATGTAAAGTTGATTGCGTTTAAGAATGGAATAAAAGATGTATCATTTATGAAAAAGATTACTTATTATATGTTGAAAATTTGTTTAAAACTTAATCGGTTATAGCGGAACGGTTCCTTGTTACTTAAATGTGTTCTATTATATGTATTTATCTTTATGGTGAATTATATCCCGGTACCAATCAAATTTTTTTTCGATAGATAACCATAGATTATTTCTGTACATTTTCTTAATTAATTAATTTAATTTGTAAATATGAATTAAATATATTGATTTTAAAGATATACATATAAAATCAATTTTATCGAAAAATATTGTTGTTGCGCCTCCAGGATTCGAACCTGGATCTCTTTCCTAACCGGGGAAGGTGCATTATCCAACTATGCTACAGCCACAATATTTTTAGCGACAAATTTTCGAACCTATATGTTACCTTTTTGATTTATGTGTATATCTTTCTAATTAATATATTTAACTCATATTTAAAATATCACAGACCTATGTTCTGAATAATTACAACTTCGCAATAAAAATGTGTTTTCCTTATAATTTAATTTGTATTAAAAATAAATGACTTATCAGCTTTTGCTTAGGATAATTAAATTCATTAATATAATATATGAACCACAAACATCAGACATAAACATAGTATATTTTGTAAATATTAAAATAAATTAACAAAATTAGTTTTTGTGAATTTGAAACATGGTTTATCGCTGTTTCACGTGTTGTTATTGGTGTGTCAGCCGCGCAGCAGACATTTACAGGGCGATCACACACGTGTGTGCCAACCGCGAGGGAAGGGCTAATGTATTCATGTGTATCAATTTCAATATTAGTGCAAGTTAAATATTCTACGTATGCCGTGCGTTAGATTAATGTATTTTCACTATAAATTAAGTTATACAGCAACGAAAACATCATTTTGATTTTAAGTAAGATTAATATTTCTACATAATTTAAGTGCGGGAGAGAATTCTGGATTAGTTTTAAGGTTTTTAATCAATTATTTTAAATGAGTTTTTCCAAAATAATATATTTAATTGAGTTATAATTATTATTAAGGAGAACACATTCTTATTGTGAAGTTGTAATTATTCAGAACAGAGGCCTGTGATATTTTAAATACTAATTAAATGTATTAATTAGATAGATATACACGTAAAATCAATTTTATCGAAAAATATTCTTGTTCCTACCGGGATTCGAACCTGGATCTCTTCCTGAATCTGGGGAAGGTGCATTAACCAACTATACTATAGCACTCAGTACTTTGACGATAAATTTTCGAACCAATATGTTACACGTTACACTTTTCAAATTAATACATCTATCGTTCCATTATTTGAAAGCCATCTACTTTATTGGAAAGACATCCAGGTTCGAATCCCGGTAGCAAAAACAATATTTAAAAAAAAAAAGATTTTACATGTATATCTTTCTAATTAATACTTTATTAAGTTATAATTATTACAATCAACTCCCTTGTGGGCTTTTACATAAACAATAATAATTTAATTTATCTAAATACAACAGTACAGTTTAAAGATAACATAATAATATATCAGTGTAGATATAACAATTTTTTTCAAAACTATGTATAATTCAAATACAAATATTTCTTCAGATATGCATCTGCAACGAAATATGTTAAAAAATTATTGGCGAATTTATAATATAGTTATTTTTTGTATGGGTCCCTAAAAATAACAGTGCAGTGCCCAATCGTAAGAAGAGGATTGTCTATTCGATATACATATAAAGAAGTAGGTAATATATTTGGTTCATAAATTTTCAATAAGACCTCAATCCTATAATGTTCCTACTGTTAGCAAAATTACTATCGGACTTAGGTTAAATAAAACGAGAACTCTTTTATTAATTAGTAACATTAAATACAGAAGAACATAATTTTATGTTGTAATAATATTTAAATACATTATTGCAGTATGTGTGTGAGACTTATGTAATAATGGTCGATGAATGCGTCACGTGATCCAATCCCCGGTAACATTGATCTCATGACAAGTATAATAATTTGATTACGAATCGTTAGTCGACATGGCATTTTCATTTAAGGAAGACATATCAACTAATGGAGAGAATTACGTATTTAGGTAAAAATAAAATACAGGGTGTAACAGACCTAGTCCACAATATTTTATGTTTACCATTATTACCAGTCGAAAATGTTCAATACGTATGTGCCTAATCCAAACCATGTCAGAGGTATAAGAATTTCAAATAAATCGTAATTATAAGATTATATCGATTAATTGAAATATTTTATTAATTCAAAATTATATATTGAATACAAAAAATTAAAGGTCATCGAATTTCGAGTGACTAGGCTATTATTTTTTGTCACGTGATTTAAGGCCTAAAGCAAAGATGTAGATTATTAATGAATAAATTTCACAAATACTTATTTCGAAGTACGTAAACCTAATATGATTTTGTAAAAATTCCAAACAAAAATATTTGCACATATTCCTAGATCATTTTCGACTCATAGTTTAATCAGGTATCCACTCATAAAATAATGTTGACTAGGTCTGTTACACACTGTATAATACACTGTACACACTGAAAATAAATTACATACCGTACAGTACATACCGTAATAGTCTTTTTGTATTATTTTACGTACATAAAGAAAAGCATAATCTTATTTAAAAGGATTAAGATGATATGCTATTATTTTATTTCTTTACTAGTGAGATAAAGTCCATGATTCAACTTAATTAAATTCTACTTTCTGCATTAAAAGCCTTCTCTTGAACTAAGATTAGGTTACTTTTCTTTGGATTAAGGTGTTATCGTCGATGACATTGATTTATTATTTACATGAAGCATAAACTACTTTAAATACAAATTGAATTATGCAATTATTTTAATTTTTACAATTAAACTTTGTACTACACACACGTTGGGTTATTACGACTATTAGATTCGAGAGGTGCAGTCCCTCTCATCATCAGGCGATAATAAACTAAATACAGTATTGTAGTACTGGCTTGAGAAGAGGGAGGAGGTTTTAGTCGTTAACGGGAATACGGACAGTAAAGGGAATGTTATGTTGTTTATTAGTTTTTTTTCAAAATTTAAATTCTTTATAAGATGCCGAGTGGACCCTTATAAGGTACCTTATAATGGATTAATAATGATCAATTTATAAAACGTTGTAATACAAAAGATTTTAAATTCTGGGAAAACACTAATAAACAAAATAACATTTCTTAATACTTCCATATTCCCGTTAACCCCTCCCCCCTCTTCTCAAACCCCGCCCCATTGCCCGAATATACTAAAATACTGTATATAGTTTAGTTATCACCTGATGATGAGAGGGACTGCACCTCTCAAAACTAATAGTGACAATAACCCAACGTGTGTAGTACGAAGTTTAGTTGTGAAAATTAAAATAATCACGTTACACCGCAAAGTAACCACCATGTTAATTAATTAATTAATTTAAGAGAGAATTAAAAATAAACATTATTAAGAGTCAATTAATAATGGCTTAAAAAAGGAAATAACAGTCGTTAAATATGAGTGATAGACGTATATCCTTGTGAAATGTATTAAATGAAATAGCATTTAAAGTATGACGATGTGCAATTCAATACCGTCAATACCGTCAAAAGTGCTCTAAAGTTAGTCAAACCGTAAAAAAAAAAACATTAAGGGAAACATGTCAACAGACCACGAGATCCTAACATCTGACGCTTCCAAAGACATTTCTACTTCTGATCTTCTGTCCCAACCATGGGACAAACTCCTCGGAGATTCTCCTCGAGAGAAATCAATCCCGACAATCATCAGGACCAGGCCGTCATTCGAAGTTCCACGCACCGATAATGGACTTAGTCTGAACAACGATCCGAACAGTCTGAGTCCTAATGTCCCACCCCCGCCAGGAGTGGGAAGATTGACCAGGACCCAGTCTCTGGGCGGAAGGCGGATATCAGGAGGGAACGGCTTGCTTGGGAGCTTCCACAAGCAGTTGAGGTTCTCGCTGAGGGGCGACAGAAGCAGTGGGAAGGATGGTTCCGGAGGTCCACTCGCTAGGTGAGTTATTTATAATAATTATTAAAAATAGAGATGCGTACACAGAATACGTGTCACATCAATATTCTTACTACTTTCAAACTGAGCTAAACAGAAAATAGGACTAACTTGATGGCCTCCTGGAACGAGGTTCGAACCCCCGACCACTAGATCCTAGGCGAGTGTTGTAACCACTACACCACAAGCACGCCTGTTAATAATAGTTATTTTAGAGATTAAAATTGTTAATTTTAATTTGTTTTTAATTAATAATTTAATACTCTGGTGGCTGAAGCTGTATGAGTGATATATTTCCTTAACATATTTTTGTGGTTTTTAAAAAAGGCATTATGATAAAATCAACAAATAATCAAATAAAAATAATATAATCCATCAACATCCTTGAATAAATGTCTATAATCTATAAATAATAAGGTTTATACTATATTTCAAAACAACATAAAATTAAATACTAATTAAATGTTTTAATTAGAATGTTATAATAATAATAATACATTTATTAGGTTTACTTTTTACATGTATTATGTATTTACATTGATTTGTAAATTCACAGTGTACACGTACCCAAAGCATTTGTCTTCAATGTTTTTAAATCATAATACCTGGAAATTTCTTGAATTACAATAATTGAACAATATATGCAATATATTATGCTTAAAATCATAATACCTATAAATTTCATAGATTACAATTATTGAACAATACGTTTAATAAATTATGCTTAAAATAATTTAATGGTTGCGTTGTTAAAAATATGTATATAGTGACGTAACAGAATACAGATCCTATCCTATGTTAGTGTATTTAAAAAAACTAGCATAATTTTATTTGAATATATATTGAATAACTGAAATACACTTTTTATACGCAAGTCACGGTACGGTGCATTTATAATTTTATATTACTCACCTGTAATGAAATGCGTGTCTTAAGACCCAAAGATTGATCACGTATAATAAGGTGTGATCATTTTGATTACTTCTGAGCTTATGCTTATAATTTCTGATTTAAAATGTTACACAGAGCTACGATTTCTTTATCTTTCTATATATTTTCAAACGACTATTATTAATGTAAATATAACAGATCATATAGTCGTAATACGAAACGCAATGTAACGGATCTTACATGCCTATATAATATTGTCAGCAATCTAGTCAATGGTCAATATTATACTGTAAATACCAGATAACTAATGGCCCTTATCCGCGATTAAGATTTTTAAGAGATTTTCGACTCGAAACAATCTCTGAGATACGGATTTTGCTCCCATAAGATTTTTTGAAGACTTCGTAGTCCCCGTGTACACACCATGTCCCAGAGATTCGCCAATACGCGTCTTACTTTACGCCCGTCAAACGTCAAAGGTAATTATCGTTTTGTCAGTTGAGTGATTTTGAATTTAAAATCTTACATTAATGTTAATATTAATTTAATGACTTATGCTAACTTTTAAAAATAGATAATTGTGCGGATCTATCGTGGTTTAATGTGACTTTTATATGCACTTGTCAAATCACTTTGTCAGATCGAACATTATATATAATAGTTTGAGTTCTTGTGTCTTTCTACCATTGTCAAGTTGATCTCCGAGTTTATGTCCAGATCAAAATCTCAACAAAATCTCTGAGATTATCTCATAGTGTCTCCTACTATGGACACGGGCCCTAAAAAAACCACGAAGCATTAAAACCATAGCAATATTATAATCCATGTTTACGTAGGTTGTACAATATAACGAGCAAAAAAAATAGTTGGACGTATTGATGTAAAAAAACTTTTATATTATCATTTTTTGATTAAAATTTTACGTTATACCTAGATATATGCAAGGTTACGCGCGAGGCGCAGAGTTACAAAATTCGTTCTGGACGAATTTTGAAAAAAATGAAGTTTGAGTATCATACGGTATAGTATCTAAAAAATCTATCGTATAAGACTACATTGAGTCTTTGGAAATTATGGTATGTATATCAATAAAAATATTAAGATTTTTTTATGACATAGTTGGAAATAAAAATAGTTTTTTTGTGAATTACTCGAAAACAGTAAAAGCCTCTAGAGCGGGATTTGTAACTCTACGACTCGCATGTTTCGTTTAGTGCATTCCGTATACTGTAGATACTATAAACACTTCGACTTCAATTATTATAAATCCAAGGAACTATAACATTATATATTATATATTAAAAGTCCAAAGAACTATAACATTTAGTGGACGCAATAAAACTTTAACTGTGGATCGTTATTAATTCTGTACATGGGATATATCTAATAGGAATGCAACTGAAGATTATATTACACTTACACTTAATATTCAATATACTGGTATAGCGCATAAACACAAATAATAATAAATCTAACAAAAATAGATACGTTAGGCGATCAGATAACTGCACACAATTACAAGTACACACATACTAATATAATAATTACATTACGATAGTTACATTCCTATTAAAGAGGCCTTGGACATCTGCGTAGTCCGGAACGTCGATAAGGCTGTTATATTCTCTGATTGGCAAGCAGCTCTTAAATCCCTCTCTGCTAATATGAAAGTTTTGCTAGGCGATGAGATAATCTGTTCCATCAGAAGATGTCTATTTAATTTGGACGACAACAATAAACAGACGTCATTCGTTTGGATTCCTGCACATAAGGGAATTCATGGAATTGAAAGTGCTGATAAACTGACCAAGGAGGCCACTCTTACCGGAGTTTTTCCACATCAATTCCATATCCCCGATGTATAACAGACTAAATATGGTAAAAAAACATACGAATTCTATCTGGACTGCACAATGGATGCATCCAAATAATTATAATGATAATCGGCTTAAAATTATTCAAAGATCTATTCCCTGCTCCCCCTAGCTCTCCAAAAGGAAAGTCTCCAAAAGAACAATATCAAATATCTAGAATGAGAATCGGGCATTGCCAGGTAGCCTTACATTTGTTCAGATTGTACTTAATAGATTCCCCAATGTGTGAGTGAGTGAGAAAACCCTTAACCATATCTTTTTTGCCTGTCCATTGCGGATCACAGGTTTTTTTTTCTGTAATCTCGTCCGTGGTAATTTTCAACTCCCGGTTAACTTGTGTCATCTTCTTTCCCGTAACTCGCCACAATTAATCTATATAATAGCAAATTTTTTGAACGACAATGGTATTGACTAATGTAATATTTCCTATTCTATAATATTACAGATTTTTTTCTATAAAATGGAATTTTAACTTGATAAATGGCACAAATCACTCTTGAAGGGTGGATTGCCTATTTAAAATAAGAAGAAGAAACTGCATTCCTTTATGATAGATTACATCAAGTTATACGATGCTAGGTTAGGTTAGATACGGTCAGGTTAGGCTAGGTTAGGTTAGATAAGGTTTATAAATTACGTTAAGGCATTTAATAAGTCACGGAAACAGAATAATGAATTGAATGTGTGCAATTGTCTATGCGTGCAATTATTTTGTGTGTTCACTTGTCTTTTATGCAGTGATCATGGAATCATATATTTATTTTTAAAAATTTACAGATTATATTGACAATCCGAGAAACACTTCCATGTGCTAAAAACTAATCATCGAAAGAAATAATGTACTAGTTTTTTCTTTATCTTTCATATTTCACAAAGAAAACATAACCATATTACTTTTTGAGTAGGCTTCGTTACAGAGAGTGATAGGACAAATAGAGTATGACAGAGTAATACAGTACGACCTTGCGGATACCGCGCACAAAACACTGATGTCCCATATGTACATAGGTACATAATGAATGTACAGAATGATACCTATACACATGATGCGTATAAAATATAATATATCTAAAGATGTTGGAAAATGAACCAGAGAAACTGGTTTGCCCGGCATCCCGCGGTACAATCAGAAATACTTCAGATAATTTTACTTTCAGGCCCGACGCTCAACTCGTCTCGGGTTTAATAAATCCCTGTAAAGAAACCAGTTTTGCTAAGCTCCACCGCTTGCACTAGTTTTAGTACGAGTGATCGTTTGTGTTGAAAAAATAGAATGAAAAATGAAATAATTTGGCAAACAATAGTTTTTTGCAACTGGATTACAAAAAAGTTATCCTAACGATATAATTTGTTTCGGATTAACATTTGAATGCGACTGTAAACCATAATATGCACATATTTTAAATAAAATAATTCTCTAATCGACTGGAAAATATTATACTTGTCATTTGACTGAATGCGAAAAAATATTGCGCTCTCGGACATTATATTTTAATTATTTCAAATTGTATCGATGTCCGAAACAATATTTGACACACAATTACTAGATTTTTACCTCCTAAGGCATTGTTATTAAGACAAATAATAGATATCTCATAGAGACGAAGCTATTATATTATATGGGAAGTATGGATGTACGGATATTGCAGGGCTTACGACCTGTCTTCGGCTGACTTAAGTAATCACTTTACACAACGTAATGTTCACCAATTCTACCCACAATAAACCTCCAAATCTATCAAATTTTTGGAAATTATATACATGTTACCATGTAGAAATCTTTCAAGTATTTATTAAATTTTAAAATGTCAGGGAAAGATGATGTCAAGTTAAGTTTTTAGATGTTTTTTTGGGGCATAGATGATATTGAATCTTAAAATATATATATTTTTTAGGTAATTAGAATATGTTGTAAGGCATGTAAATAATTCACGAATTTCAGAAGATCATTTTGAAGAATTGTTATTAAAATTTTAAAAGATTTTTTTTAAGTTGCCCGCCTTTGTTACGTAAATAAAATACTTTAATTAAACTAACAGCTCGTTGCTCGATCTGAACAGAGCTTTGCGTGAGTAAGAGAACTAAATCATGAGATTCTTCACGCGTATGTTTGTGGTACTCGATTTCAAGGTAAAATTCTCTATGATGAACGAAAACGCTGTGAGCAAAAAAATATTTTAAAAGTTTCAATATATATATATATATTATTTTCTCTATCATTATTGACAGGCGTTAATCTAGTATAAAATTTATAATAATTATCTATTACATCATCAAATAAAATGTACAATCGATCAAATACTGTAAAATATATATTTTATTATTTTATAAATATTCAAATTCGATTAAATCCGCTTACTAATGGAGGAACTGAAGTGTGTGACGCAAAACTAAAAAAAAATACAGAAATGAAAACAATCACTTAGCAAGGACATGAGATCATTTCCATGTAACAAGATACAGAAATAACAAAAAGTTATAAGACCATAAGAGATAAATTATCTTTTAGAAAACCACAAACTGTAAAGAAATAAAGACAATGAATGTCACAGATAAAGAGCAGGACACGCACATCTACTGTGTTGCTACGCTGTATCTAATTTAATTCGAAATAATTTTATGTTATTAAGGAGAACATATTCTAATTGTGAAGTTGTAATTATTCAGAACGTAGGTCTGTGATATTTAAATACTAATTAAATGTATTAATTTGAAAAATATACATACAAAATCAATTTTATCAAAAAATATTGTTGCTACCGGGCTTTCAAATAATCGAACGGTAGATGTATTAATTTGAAAAGTGTAACATATGGGTTCGAAAATTTGTCATCAAAAGTACTGTCTGCCGTAGCATAGTTGATTAATGCACCTTTCCCGGATTGGAAAGATATCCAGGTTCGAATACCGGTAGCAACAACAATATTTTTCGATAAAATTGATTTTATATACATATTCAGTATCTCACGCCTGAATAAGAAAGCTTGTCTATTTTATTAAGGAAGTCAGAGAAGTACTCGATACATCCTTGAGAAGAATGATATACTTTGCACTATGCCACTCGCTACTTAACTACGAGATTGTTAGTTGAGGTGGTGCAGCTAGTAGTATTCTAGAGTCTGTAAGTAAAGCCTAAAAAATGGTTTTGAGAGTTATTCATAAGAAACCCTTTTGCTATCCTTCAAATGAACTCTTCAAAGAATATCACGTCCTAGACATCCGTTAATTGTATATTCTTGGTATACAAAATACTTTTACTGGTATAAACCAGTATTACCAGCAAATTACGCACCCTCACTTAACAAGGACACAGGCTAACTGTCACTATCTTGTGCCAAAACTTTTGCACAAAGATTCCATTTGTTTCTAGCACCAAAAATATACAACAACGATCTAAATGCAAAAGTGAAAAATTGCAACCATAGTCTTGCATATTTTTCACGAAAAGTGCACTTCTGGCTTCACGAAATGGGGAGAAATTACGCCCAAGAACTTTTAAAGGTCTAAACCTAAGAATAAAACTGCTACAACAGTATATTAAATTACCTAATTGCATCTTGTGTTACTCTTTATATATCTTCTTATATGCTATCTAATTGTATCTTGTTCTATTCTTTATACACACACACACACATATATATATAAATATAATTTTTTTTTTTTATACACTGAACATTGGACTTACTTTGGGTTTTACGTTGTAATTATATGTTATTAAATTGCCTCCTGCTTTACTCTTTACGTATATATTATATCTTAAACATTGAACAATGCATTTACGGTAAGTGTTATAAAGTATGTATCTAATCTACTGATATCTTGTTTAACTGTTTATACATATATATTTGTACATTGATTATTGCACTTTGCTTACTGCTATACCGGAAGAACACTGTCTGCTATAATACAGTAAATTACTAGTGTAGCAGGCAGGGTATCCAAATATATGTCTTACTTTCTTACTGATATGTTGTATTTACTTTGCCAAATTTTATATGCGTACACCTCGACACATTTGTCTGATATTTTAAATATTACACAATACTCATAGTAATTAACTAGGTGAAAATGTATACTTAATGAATATTAATTTGGAAAAGTACGTACAAGTAATTAATATAAAGTAGTATACACATGCACGGTTAAAACTTTGCACTCGAAATAAAGGCAAGTCATTAGTTGTCTATTTATTTTGAATGCAGAGCAAACTAACCATCTGATAATGACATGTCTCAATTCAAAAATCTTATACATGGATATGGGTCATTAGAGTAGTTATACCGAGTTGCGTTTTATGCTCCCAAGAGGACACAGCTTTTCTCTTTTCTATCCGTCAGTTTTTAGCAAGTTTAAAAAAAACTCATGAAGTTTTCTTAAACTTGACGCTTTTCTAAGTCTGGCGCACCGCCTCGCAATTATAATACGAAGAAATGCATGTGGATGACCCCGTGTGACCCATATAGCTCGCCGCACGCTCTTTAATAATTACCAACCTTGCTCCGGGCTATTGCATACATATTAAAGTGCCTACATATGTATGCAGGTATGTTCCCCACCTTTACGTATTGGCGTGAATATCGTTGATACTTAACAATGGAATCTATGTACCTACCTAATTGATGAATTCATTCATAAGTCTTTATCGACTTATAATACTTCATTTAATTTATTAGATTTTGGCAGAAATGTAAATACTTAATTCGGTATTCTGCCTGCTACACTGCTGTATTATAGATTTTCTGTTATAATTAGTGCAAAATTACGGTGAAAATACAACTGCAAAATAAAGTATGAAATCATTACATAATTAACTATAATTAAAATAAATTATAAGGTAAAATTTGGGGTAAAAATACTAATGTACAATAATATTGCTACATACTCGGTTACATCATGTACATATATATGTACTTTCAAAAGGTTTTGTGCATGATTTCTTCCATTTTCATGCAGCCTTTGCCGAAAAATGTAAGACTTTGCAAGTTCACATTTAGACTGTTATATATTTTTGGACCTAGAAACAAATGAAACCTTTGTACAAAAGATTTTTTATTTTGGTGGTATTGTGGTGGCAATTTGTCTGTGTCCTCGTTTTTTTCTGCGAGGGTGCGTTATTTTCTGTTGATATAACGATAATGAAACAATAAATAAGAAAATTAAAAGTAATCCTGCATTAGAGCGGCCCTAAGCGGTAGAGGGTCTAGGTATCTAGAGTGACAGATACGTGTTTACTTAATAATGAATTTAATATGTTAGAAGAGACCGGATCTAAATAGCCATGTGTGTTCGTACATCGTACCTTTCCTTTTCACCTATGCAGCATTTTATCTGAAAAATATAGCGTAATGAATTAAAATGTTGCGTAAAAGAATGCGTCTTTCGTGTAAACATGTATTATAAAAAAAACGTATCGAAAATGAGCGAAATTTATTTTATAAAATTTCCACCAACAAAGCAAGCTGCGTCGGCGGTTCATTAAATACGCAGTAATATTTAAATGTTTTTGCAAAAAATGCACAAACAACGGAAATATTCCGTACTCATTTAAAATTATTTTATCTACGTAGTACACAAATGTACATGCTATCATTTTTTATCAAACATGCATTATATAAATATATCATCATTTTCATTACATGGTGTACTACTTTTTCTCTGTCTGTTCTCCTATCAACACGTTTCTTTTATATACCATGCCCAACATACATCTTTCCATGCCCAACATACATCTTTCCATGCCTCTCTGTGTTACTCTTTAGTTTGTGGATATTTTTTTGTTGAGAGTCGTGAGTACTGGAAATACACATTGGTTGAACGTCTTCCGTTTTAGACACAGTAGACAACGTCTTTTAAAAATCATATTCAGGCGTTCGAATGTACTCGAGCATAGTTTGAAATTTAAGAACCGGGTATTGAAATTTATTGTCTTTGATAGACGTAATTATTAACTTATTTAAACTGGGTTCCAATTAACATGAATGTCTATAAAATATTAATTATTATCGCGTTAAAATATTTTCATTTAAAAAATAAGAAAACAAACATCGCGAAGAGTTAATCATAGCTTATTTTAATGAGTAGTAACTAGGTTTACTTAAAATCTTTGAATTTTGTCTTAACAATGTAATGAAAAAAAATGGTGAACACCATTTTATTAATAATTCACAGGCATAACAATTCTCGATGAACAAACTTAAATACCATCTCAGGAGCTGGTTATTGGGTGTTGGCAGAAAGGATTCATGGAAATGATCACATGAACAGAGCATCATTTATTTTATTTTAAACTTCCTTTTTTGTATTGTATTTTCATCACGGGCAAACGAGAATATTTTTGTCTAAAAGAAAATAAAAAATGTTACTAGAATTGTTTTATAACCTCGTTACTCTGGTTTAGATTGAGAGTAATTCTTTTTAATATTTGTGTTGTTGGATACAACGGATGAACCTGTCTTCTTTAGCACAGACTTCGGTCTAGTTAAAGAGATAGTGAACATCTCTTTCATTATGAACAGAATGGATGTGTTTGAATGTTCGATTTATTTATATAGAATTTAAAAAAAAACTATCATCATCACTACAGTCCAAGATGGGCGCCAGAGTCGCGAACTATCGATATACCCATCACGCTCTTGTTTATAAAATGTTAGGTGCGGTGTGCACATGAGGAAAACTGTGCCATCTGAACCACATGCTCCACCCATCAAAGTCGTTGGATTTTAATAAAATTTGAAGTCATGGTCCCAAGCATCGAGGTTCCAACGATGATGTCAGACATTATCTTCGAAAATCGAAAGAAGGGCGCATTAATACGTGACTTATTTAAATGATCAACAAAAATCACGATTAATTTTAAAAAAAAGATCACAATTTATCGAGAAAATGATTTTAATTCCAAAACCCCCGAGCCATGCTTAAACCAATCATAGTACACGGTGTGAGCCATGCTTAAACCAATCATAGTATACGATGCGAGCCATGCTTAAACCAATCATAGTAGCGGTGATGTACGTAATGTGACGAGTATTTAAATGTTCAATGTTAACAGGTTGAGTTTTTCTCGAAATTAGAATTTCTGCAAGTGAAGTTAGTACGCATTGTGCTTTGAAATTGAATTGTTTGAGTTAATTTAATTATACACTTATAAGTCACTAGAGATAAATTTTATATGTATATTTTTATGAGCATTACAAGAAAAGATATTAAATAGTTCTAAATACAGTACTTTAATATAATATTATAATTTCATATAAAGATGGAATATATCTACCATTTCACTGAATTCTTCGTGTAAATGCGAAGTTATAAATACTAAAATACTCATATTAAAAATCATCATAATCAAAGATATCATCCATTAAAAAAATAATAGTAAATTTGTAAAGTTTTTATACTGAACCAGAAAGATTTTTTGCGGAAGGAGTGGCGGGGAAAAGCTATAAATCAAAGTATTCGTTTTCTTCTTTAAAGTTCGATAACAGACAGGAATGTTTTGAATGCGTCTGCCAAATGTCATAATAAATTGACACACAACCCGTAGTAGAGATATGCAGTAGCAGATGGGCAGTAATAAGGTGTTCATCTGCCAGAGAGATATTTGATTGTTTTTACGACTTTGAGATTTGGTTTCACCAGAATTGAGAAACCAAAATACCTTCCGTTTGAAAGGCATCTTCGCACAGTACACAACCGCTTTCTAATACAACCTCACTGTACAAATAATCTATTATTATAAGTGCAAAATACACAATTACAGGACGGTATCGTAATTAAAAAAAAATTAATCAAAGTTGTTATGAACAGAAGGATATTTCTAAAAAGAAGCTAAAATCATGTAGGTAATTGTTAAATAAGATTAGCGACCCATATAATATTCGTATCAGAAATACCTATTACTGTATTTTAATTTAAATTTTCAATTTTATATATGTATATGTATAATATATATACCCATATGTATTGACGAATTTTTTTAGTGAAACTCAAATTTATTTTTAAAATTATTTATTTAATCTATTTATACAAAATAATTTCAATGATTTTCGATGACTTTTCGCCATCTATTTGGTAAATCAAAAATTCCTTTCTTATAAAATTCTGTAGGTTTAGAGTCTAAAAAGGACGAAAGGGCCGATTTTATCTCGTTTTGTGTTTTGAAATTTTTTCTTTTAAGAAATGAAATGAATTTAAGAAATGTTCCAATGAGCGAAAAAGATGGTAATCAGTTGGAGCCAGATCTGGAGAATAGGTTGGATGCAATAAAGCCTTCAAATTCAATTCGTCCATTTTTTTTTGGTCAAATTAGCTGCGTGTGGGTGAGCGTTGTCATGTAGGATTAGTTTTTCGTTTCTGTTCACTATAGCTGGTCTTCAAATCTTCCCCATTTTTTTAAGCACCTTTAAGTTGTCGACCATGAAGTACGGACTTCACTCAATAATTCTTCGATGGTGAGACTCAGATTTTTCTCGATTTCTCCTCTTAGGGCTGCTTCATCCATTTCACGGGGTCGTCCACTTTTCAGCTCATTTTTTAAATCAAAATTTCCAGATTAAAATTTATTAAACCATTTTTGGCATTTCCGGATGGTTAATGCACCTTCATAAACCTCGAAAATATTTCTTATTGCCATTTTGTTTGCGTTTTTTTTTTTTTGCGTGAAACTGAAAGAGCTTCGCAAATTTTCTTCAGAAGGACAGGTCTTTGTCATTATTAAAGACGACAATTTACATCACATTATATTAATTTGAAACAATGTGACGTGAAATAATTGATAAACTCTTTTTTTCAATTTCTTGACTTAGACCACTTTCATAATCATGGATGTGCATATAGACAATAGTAGAAATTTCTACCTTCAGTTGGGGCAAAGAGATTGTTATATAGATGATTTTCAACAACATTCTAAAAACGCGCTGCTCACTTTCCAAAAGTCTCCCGAACGTTTACGATATTTCAGTGCCATTCTAGAATCTTCTAAGTCTTACCACGTAGAATTTCCCAGCTTTCTAGAAATCTAACATATGGAAGATACAATAAAATAATATTAAATACATAATAACAGAATAAATTATTGATTTCTAGTAGTTTCTAACTTACATGTTAAATTATACATTAACTACGTACATGTTAAATTTAAAAAAAAATTAACGTTATATATGTCAAACACTCATAATAAGCTTTATGACAAAGTTCATCTCGTTTAGGAGTCCATGTTCGTTCACACGCTAAAATTTAGCACTCTGTTTCGGAAGTTCCTAATCTAAATTCCCGGGTATCCCGACTTTTTAGCACTATCCTTCAGATAAATATATGTGGAAACCGGGGAATTACATTCGTTAAATTTTATATAAATTTATTGAGTAGCACGTACTCGATTTTAACAATAATACGTTTGTGGAACAACAACGGATTATTTAATAAAATTTTAAAATAGTAATCTTCAACATCTCTTAAATATTTTTATTTATTTAACTTTAAAAAAATATAAATATATATAGAATAAACAGATTAAATTAACTTTTTAACTGATTAGTTTAATTTGTTTTAAAATACCACAGAACTACGAGTATATTAAAAAATAGCGATATCACAATAAATTGAGGTAATATTACGGTAGCAGTGAAGTACAGGATTGTAAAATTAACTAATCTCGTTGACTAATTGCAATAACAATCTTCTTGGTTCCTATTCCTGCCGCTAAAGAAAAATAAAAGATTTGACAGTTGTTCATGGTTCTTATCACGCATGCGCGGGCAACCGTTTTCACTGCGATATATTATAATTACATTACATATAATATATACATATATTATATGATAATAATGAAGTATATATGATATGAAATATTATAAAATAACAAAATAAAATCCCTATAGGAATTTTAGACAAATTTTAGTATTGTGTCAGCAACAATTTGTGTGATAATGTACACATATACAAATCATTTAAATATTTTTTGTATTCGTAATGTAAAACATTTGTATTAGTTTGTTTTATGATTTGATGAAATTTATGGCAAACGAATGATATTTTCGGCACTTTAAACTTATGAATGAATATTTCATCAAATCATAAAAGAAGCAAATAATTTATGAATGAAAAATTCATTCATAAATTTGATGGCAATTATTGAATGTTTCATGTTTCATTTTCACAATCTAAATACTACATATTGCAAATAGTTATTAGTGCAGCTTTCAATAAATTTTAATTCGCTTTCTTCAAAACCAGAAGATCTCGAAATCACCCCCGTTAAAAAGTTGATATATTTTGTGAACACGATAGCTCTCAAATTTCTGAAAAACTTTGTTTATTTTGAACCTAGAGAAGAACGTAAAAAATATACTTCTCACGCAGATAAACTGTAAATGTAAATGTAAAAATTCGGAAGGAATTTATCTTATTATACCAACACCGGGAAGCAAAAATGTGATATCTCGAATCCCGAGTATTTGAATATCGGGAAGAACAGACCCTATCACCGGCGAAAATGTTGCCGCAATCCAATATGGAACAACAATGCTATGTTGCATGGAGTTATACAATCTAGTTTATATCCGCGCCACAGTGTCTGTTGTAAAAAGCCTGCTGAAATTCATCCGTGTGCACCATGTCATTTGCGCACATCGAGCAGCGGCGGACCCGACCATCCAGCCGCGGGTCAACACGCGCCGCTTCCTCTGACATCATTTTCTTGGCGCAGCGCTGCGGCGATGCAATGATAGTAATTGTGGGAAATGGCAGGTCGTTCGCTTTAAATCTGACCGCCTGCATATCCACATCCCGTGGACTGGATTCCAAGTCAATTACCGAATGATTTATCACCCGTAGCAATATACGAACAGATGAGCCTACGTACGCATGAGAAACTTGTAAATAAAACTCATCTGTTCGTCATTAATGAAAATTGAATGTGAAATTCATACACTTTATTGTAGGTAAACGTCAAATCATTTTAAACTGTGCATATGATCTTTTGGTTCTGAAGGTAATTTTTTTTCAAAAGTAAACAAATAAATCAATAGATATTTTTAAAAAAATGGAACACTGCAACGCTGTAAGGTGATTAAAATTAATGTGGATTTAAAATAATAAGGTGATTTTAATTTTAATAATAATTATTTAATTTTTTTGAAATTGGTTGTTAAATTTGCAGTTTCATTAATATAGAAGATGATCCAGTTCAGAGAAAGCGGCGCGTAGATATGTAGATAAAGACAACAAAACTGACGAGCACGATAAAATAAATAATGATATTAAACATATATATATAAAATATATAAACAGACTGCGAATGGAAAATATCGATATACCCAATAGTAAATCGTGAAGCGCAAAAAAATTAAAAAATCGAAACTTGATGCTTAAACACGAGTGTTTAAATATAATTATTAATATTTTTTGATTAAATTTCATTGTTTCTGCTTGCGGTTGATGGTAGAAAGAATTATAATTGTATTTTGTTTAATAATACACTCTCGAACAAAACAAAGCAGTCAAAATCTTTATACCTTTAAAAAATTTTCTCATCTGTAATTCAGTTTTCGTACATATTTAAATATTATAAACTAAAAGCAAATCACAGCCTTTTTTTATATATTTCCAGGATATGTAAAAGTCTAGAAACGTGTTCACTACCATTTATTAAGTACGTAGTAGCTTAAGTTTAAAAAAAACAATATATTTTATAGGAAAGTAATAAATAAATGATAATGTTTAAATATGCACGAGACACGAGGTGTGCAAACTCTATATGAAAACAAACTAATCGCGAATATCATAAAGACTCAGAACAATTGCGCTGGGTTGACACGCACATCACGTGATGTGCGCCGCAGCGTCAACACTGCGCCGTACAAGCGATGTATTTCCAAAAATGATAATTATGATTTTGAATTATTAAGGCGCCGAAAAGTGTCACGCCCTTTCTGTGCACTGGTAATCAGAAAGGATCGAATAAAATGTGTAGGTAGGTAAACTTTTACACGGAAGAATTACACGCTTTTGAAATGAACGGAGTAAACAGAAAAAAAAATGGGTAAAGTAAAGGTTAACTAGAAGGTTTGACGCTTCCCAGTCGAATTGTCTGAGGAGTTCTAAACATTTCTAGAATATAAAGATCTACCATATAACGACGGTTACCTTGCACCAGCTCACTCAGGGAAAGGAAGCTAATAAGGGTTGTAATAAGTTACTGTTGTATGACCGTATAATTTAGTATTGAACATCTTCTGTCGCACTCGGTGCAATGTGTTTCTCATAATAAACATTTCCCTAACAAGTACAAAATAATGGTATTCTCATACGAGGAACTAACCTCCCCGAGTACTGTGAAGAAGGTTTAATTGCCACTTTCAGAAGACTTCGTTGGATGGAGGATGGAAGCCAGATGGCATCAGAAGCAGAAATATTTTTTTAGCGGTCGCTAAACCAATAAACACGATACTCCACAAGATTCCCGCTTTTCCCGGTCGCTTTAAATTTACGATCGGAAAGCTCATATTAAATTAAAATATGTTTTTTTATACATTTTATAATGTAAATGAATTTTTAAAATGAATCGTATCCTAATACTAAAATAAAATAACAGTGATTAAATATGTGAAATAAATTTTTAAAGAATACAGTAAACTATTTTATATATTCCTAATTACTAATATTATCAAAAAACACTTTAAATAATGATACATAATATTTCGTCGTAGCCTAGAACATACATGCAGTATGGAATTGTCGCGTGGGGCGGGGCGTTTAAGTTTTTCTACCACTTGAAACAGTTCAAAGGAAATTTCTGAAAATCAGTACATAAAACACCTAGAAATTTTTATAGTATACTAAAAGTAGACTTTATTTACAAGAAGAACGCTGTTACAGATCCATAAAAATGAATCTGAAACAAGTTGTCAACCACTATATTACAACAAAACTATTGCTCAACAAAAATTCCTGAAGTTAATACTACTACGGTTCAGCAGTATTATAGTTGCGCTAGAGTTTAATACTTTGACGATATTCACACTTCCATAAGGAACGAAGAATATACGAGTACATAAAAAAACCACTTTTAAAATTAGCAATATTAACTTTGAGGTTAAAATTCATATTTTTTATTTATTATCTTTGTTTTATTATCCACTGAATTGAGTTTAAATACATCTACCGGTTTCGAAAAATACCATCTTCTTCTTCAGGATGTCATAACTAACTAATAACATATATTATTGTTTCTTCACCAGAATCTAATTTTAAAAAAACAACAATTATTTAAAAAATAAATTTAGTACCTAACTCAAATTGTTACTTAATACACAAATTTAGTCGAATAATTTTTAAGAAAAAATTTTAGAATGGAACTCGTAGTTAAATTTAGTTGGTTGTTTATAATTTTTTGATTAGTTTTACATGCTTTATGACATCCTGAAGAAGAAAATGGTATTTTTTGAAACCGGTAGATGTATTTAAACTCAATTCAGTGGATAATAAAACAAAGATAATAAAAAAAAAAGTATTTCATGCTTAATTAACCATATTTTTACAATCACAATAGTAATAATTTGAATTATTATATTATGGTCTATACACTCTATACTATATCATAAATATTTATTAAAAATAATTTTTATGTTCCTGTATGTAACGATGTTCTTAAGCTTTCATGTATTTTGTATTGTAATATGTTCAGACATGTAATGTAACATCTCGTTTTTGTACATTTCATTATTAATTCACTGTAGTATCAATAGGCTGTGGTGAGTAGTCACATTATAGTTAACGCTTGTGATGTGGGTTTTTAAGAGGTCCAATGGCCATATTTTTAATGTAGCTTGATGTGATAATATTATATAAAATAAAATTCAAAATTATATTTTAATTAAACTTTTCTGCACTTCTATTTAATGATTATAATTTAAAAAATCGTAAACGATCTTCCTCTCTAACCTTGAGATTTATATCTTATAAGGAGATTATTATAAAACCTTAGAGAACAAAATGACAATTTAGTTACACTGTATTTTTTTAAAGTGATTAGGTAAAAACTTCTTTAATTTATGTTTATAAGTTTGTTTTTTACATAATGAAAAAAACCAGTTTTTCTGCATTATTTAAAAATTCACGTCAGAATTGTCAATATAAAAATATTTTAATAAAAATTAAAAATTCCAATATGTACTCTTAAGATTGAGCAAAGCATCGCTGTAAAAATATTTTTGAAATTAAAGCCAATATAATTCTTGTATCTGATAATTATAGGTTTAGTTTTGTTGTACTGTAATAAACATTAATGTTTTTAATTACGTTTATAGTTTATGTTTAATGAGTCTGATAAATTTATACTCTAAATCTATCTGTTGTGCGTAAAAAACATATCTATTTTTAGCACATTTATTCCATAAAATTTTATTATTATTCTCAAAACTCAAGGGCACCCACCCGCTTCCAATCGGAAGTTATCAAACCTTTCGACGAGATGTTTGGTCTTTATAAAGTCTTTTTTGACAGACAGCTGAATTCTTTGCAAAATGTTTAGCCTTTAGGTTGAATTATGCAACGACCCGCACCTCTGTATTCAATAGATTTACTACGCGCTTCAAGTAAAATATGCGACTTGCGAACAAGTTGGAGGATATCGCATGTGGTAATTCGACCCTTCAAAGTTCGCCGACCTTCGTTTCGAAAGGGTTTGCATTCAAAGCCTTACAATGTTTTTTACGTCAGACTCTTCTAACAAACAATCATGTAATAAACAAATATACAACGTTCGTAACATTACGATTATGATTAAAGTTTACGAAGATATTTATATATAGCAGAAGAGATCAAACAATGGAAACATAAGGATATGGATTAGACTTGTTTCGAAAGTCATCTCGAGACTTATATAAAGACACTACCGAATTGAGCGCGGAGTGAGATGTCACATATTCTTTTCTGTTGTATTTTATACGCAGATCAGATACCGTCATATCTTCGAGACGCAAGAGCAAAATTTCATTTGTGTACATCCACATTAAGAATGAGAAGAGACACAGAGAAATGAACTGTTAACAAATAAAATCTTTAGAAATATCTCATATTACGTAAGTTTATCATATTATATAATAATACCTATGTATAGAATTTATCATTACATACATTTCTCACATACCTATTGAAGTAACCGACCTGACTAAAATATCATTTAAATGATTAAAATATTATGCAACTAGCTTTATGAAATCTTTACCTACATACTATATATTGTATAATATCGTCGTCCGTCTTTCAAAATAGCATATGCCGAATTTGTTAATTTTATAGTCACAATATAATAACAAACTGTGTGGAATTTTTCACTGTTAAATTGAAAATTATCTACCGATTTCTATGGATATTTTTTGATTTAAAGACAGTGTAAGGGGTGTTACTCCGTTATTATTATTCATGTGTAAGAATGACAAATAAGAGCGGTTATGTCTAAATGTTTTTATGTAATGTTTATGAACTCTTGCCGAGGCTCCTCGCCTCCCCTTGCCACGTCTACGGGGCGAGGCGAAACGTGCGTGGCTAAGCGAGATGGCACGAGACGACCAGGGTCGACACGAGATAGGCGATGTAAGCCGAGAACTGCAGTACATTCTCGTGCTCGGCTACTCTCGCCATGCCTCGGAGAGAGTGGACTGCTGGCATAATATTACTTAATTGGAATAAAACTCAGATATGCTTGTTTGAATGAATTATGGACATGTGTTTGGGCAATATAAACCTCGTTGAAATTCAATTTTAACAAAAGACGAGATACGCCTTTTTGAAAGGTGGACGACTATGTGTATATATTGTTGAACCGGTTGCTGTCGAATTAGATATTTATTTAAAATACAAATTAAATTAATTAATTAGGAAGATATACATATAAAATCAATTTTAATGAAAAATATTGTTATTGCTACCGGGATTCGAACCTGGATCTCTTCCAATCAGGGGTGCGTGCATTAATCGATTATGCTACAACACACAGTACATTGACGACAAATTTTCGAACCTATATGTTACACTTTTCAAATTGATACATCTTTCGTTCCATTATTTGAAAGCCATCTGCTTTAAATTCAATCTCAAATACCTTTGAATAATCCGATAGGAGATTCCAAAATTAACAAATAATTTTTATAAAACTTTGGACACATTGATACAACTGTGAATATTTAATATTTAACTGTGAAAATAGGTTCCGTATAATAAACATGAGTTAGCACTAATTAAGTTAGAATTAATTTTCTAATTTTAAAATTCTTGCTCTGTGAAAACGTCATACATTAAATTTAATCTTTACATTTAACTAATCTAATTGACAGCATAGCCAACAATAAGTAATTTTCCCCGCCAGTCCGTGATAAATTGAGCTCGAAATAAAAGGTCCACTTTAATATGAAATATCTTAGGGGAGTAGCAGGAATAACGTTTATGGACCAAGTGAGAAGTACCGTATCATCGAACATTCTAGACATGGAAAAACACCCGTTTACAAATAGAAAGACCTTAATTTAGGTAGCTAGACAAAGATTATCAAAATGTTCATTATATTCTGGAGAGACGAAGGTTGGTGGATTGTTCCAGATTATGTTGGAATAAACATCGACAAAGATTTTACGAAGACAGATTGAGCCTTGATTGAACGTCCTTGCACTATCTTGAGCCAAATACGGAAATGACTCAAGATAGTGAAAGATGGAAGCTCCTTGTTGAGATTCTCTCTGAGAGATAAGGGGGTGAAAATGATGCTGATAATGATAATAAAAATAATAGAAAAGGTCGAAATGTTTTTTAAATATTTACATTTGTTGTACTTCTTCATAGTTTATTAGTTAAGACATATGCCTCTGTACATAAATTGTGTTTTAATTATTATATTTGTCGAAATAATAATATTAATAAGAACACATTCTTATTGTGAAGTTGTAATTATTCAGAACATAGGTCTGTGATATTTTAAATACGTCACCGGGATCGCAAAAACAATATTTTTCGACAAAATTAATTTTATATGTATATATTTATAATTAATACATTAATTTAGTATTTGAAATAATAATAGTTTTAATTATTAACACGAAATCGCAATAAATTACATCAGGGGTAGAACGTGATTCTTATGCAACTAGAATTTTATTTTGTCTGCTACAACATTGTAAACATTCCGTTAGTTTGTATTTGAGCTTCAATGTCAGACACACACAGCTGTTCTGACATGTCGGTTAAGTTTCTATGGAAGTGTAAAATGTCACAAATGTGATGTCATCCGTGAGAGACATTGACATTCATTAATACATTATCACAATATTTTTACTATCTTAATAATATTTGTAGAATTAGGGCAAATATAATGAATGTTTACCTCAAAGCAGGAAGTGACGTAAACTTTATAACGTACATATTTAATTAATATATATAGTTTGATTATATGATGCCATAAATTTTGGAAAATTTCGGTAATTTATGGAAATTAGATAAATGGAATTTTAGTTTAAATATAACAATAATAAAAAAAATCGTGTATCCAAGACGTGTGACATAATTTTTTCCATATTCAATAAGCCAATTCATATTTTTGAAACAATGAGTACAATTAGTATTGTGATGGTTATATGTAAAACATCGTGCGCGTGTTATGTGTACAGTTCACTAGGAAGGGACGAAATTTTATTAGGTACACGTGTATTTAACATTTTTAAATTTCATTTGTTTGAAAAACGTTGCTTAGTAATAAATTATTAAAAATATTTTTATTTAAACAATTGTAATTTTTGTAACGGAAAATTTAAAATTATTATCTATTTAACGAAAACATTTGAATCCTTCAAAGTACGCTTTCAGTGAACGTTCAGTGGGTTCTAGAGGTCGTCGGGACTTTTCTGTAAGTGCAGTTTCACAGCATATTATTTCTTTATGCATTATTTACTGGACAAACTGCATTCCATCATGTGTACATAAGTATGTAAGTACTTCTATAGAGTAGAATTATGATTCTCAAGAATATTGAATTTACCTGAATCCATTTAATGCTTTTATTTTTAATGTAAATTCTAGCGTTAGTATTAAGGGCGTTAGATAAATTCTATTGGTCAAATAATAACGTAATATAATTTTTAAGAATGATCCATATACCGTGTATCCATTGTCATTCATATACTTTGTTAAGATATCACGATTGGGATAGTACTTTGTTAAAGTGTGCAATTACATTTTAATATAGGAGCAATTATTTAATAGTATTATTAAGTTGTAATTAGTTTTGATGGACGACATGGCGAACGCCACATAGTTTTTAAATTTTTATTTTATTTATTTGACATTTTTACAATTTTTTTATAACATGAATTAAGTATTTTACATTATTAAAATTACATGTTTTTTTTTTGCTTACCTCTACAAAAAAGTGACTAGCTCTTGTGCTTGAAGATGTCTATAATTATTTATTGTCTATTTGTGTGCTTCTGAAGTGTTGTATAATATTATTTATTTTCTAATTATGTGCTTCTGAAGTGTTCATTTAATTTATTCCTAAACTCTTTTATATCTTTTATTTCTTTAATTTGTGTAGAGTAACTAATGATCTCTAAGTATATAAATATTTTCTGATAGTGTTTGGTGTTACATTTAAGATTTTAAAGTTATTTTTAAACCTTAATGATTTGCTTGTTTTAAATTTTACAGTGATATTTTCTTTAATTATTATTTTTTATTTTTTTCAATATTACTTTGATGATTGTTCTCTGTACTATTTTTACAGAGTTCATTATATTATTGTATGCTACTCCTCGCCCAATTAAATATTTAATATTATTCGTATGCAATAGATGAAACTGATTGTACACATCTGCGTTTGCACATGTCGCACGAAATTGTTTAACAGTAGGTATTAAAATAATTTCAAATTTTCAATTTAATAATCTGACACAAACAGAATCCGAATCTGTCACAATAATTTTAAATGTAAACCTCATTGATTGACTTAATAAATGAGTAGGTACTCGCATACTTTCCAGCTAATAGAATTCATACGCGGAAAATAATAATTAAAAATAAATAGTTCAAGTAGTTCTTTTTTTTTCATTGGAAATACGTGCACGGGATACGTGTCACATTAATGTTCTTAGTATATTTAAACTAATCTAACTGCTTGCGTTATTAAAATAAGACTAATTTGGGGGTCTTCTAGGATGAGGCTCAAACCCCCGACCACTAGATCACCGGGCTAATGTCCCACCACTATAACAACAAGCACGTCATAATAATTATTATACATAAATTATTTTGCTATTGCTATTGTTGTTAAGATTGTAAAAACTATTAATTTCGTATCATTATTAACGGTTGTGTTTAATATCGTAAAAATATCACAAAATACTTGGAATCAGTTGATAAATATTTTTAGTGTTATTAATTTGGATGATAAATGTTATACAGTAATACCCCGAAGCTACGCGACAGGTGGGACCGACGAAAATCGCTTAACTTGAATTCGCGTAAGTCGGGGTACATCTTTACATATAAATACATACAATTTTGTTTAATTGGGACGAAGGACTAACAAAAACACTAGTTTAAAAGAAAAATATTTAATAAAATAGCAGTTCTTTATACATATTAATACAAAATATTAAAAAAATAAACGATTTATGTAAAAAAGTCATTTCGATGACAATGGCTTCATAAAATCTAACAAATTCGTCTGACGACACAATGCTTTCTTTTTTTCATGCAGAATTTCTTCGTAGCAAGCTAATATTTTTTTTATTCCTTGCTTTGTAACTATAACGCGTTTTTCGTTGGAGTCTATGTTTTCTAAAATTTTTAAAACATTTTCAATTGAGCCGAGACCTTATGTCAAGCTTGCAACTATCATGTTCTTTTCTGGTGAAATTGTGTCTGAAGAATCTTTATTATCGTTTTGCTTACGCATCTCTATGAGCTCATCGATTGTTAGCTCCTGACTAAGTGAATCCAACAGCTCCTTGACATCGTTAGCATTGACTTCTACATCTAATTGCCTGCCAAGATGAACAACTTCTTCTACCACATGACCGATATCAGTTTCTAGCAATCACAGCAAGAGAAACACTGAATATAGCGGGTGGCAATCTAGCGGCAGTGTTGTCAACGGTCAATGTCTAGCGGCAGTGTCGCCAAACGAACCGCGTAACTTTGAGTTCGCGTAAATCGGGGTAGCGTAAGTCGGAGTATTACTATATATAAATAAGTAAATAAATTTGTATTTAAAATATCACAGACCTATTTTCTTAATAATTACAACTTCACAATAAGAATGTGTTCTCCTTAATAACAATATATAAATAACGTCGCACTTACGATAGCTTCAAGTGACATGTTTTCATGTTCACATCTCTACTAAACTAACATAATTTATAAATTATAGTTTATGGAAACACGTTTTGAAGATTTACTTACTCGTTTATAACATTTTATTAATGTATCATCTCCTTAACTTAATAAAAGACTCGAGTCGTTTCAAACGTTAGGCGATCAAAAGCATCGCAAATAGTTACCTACTTAATTATATTTGTGTCAAGTAAAATAATAAATAATAATCACGCCATCTTTTAACAACATCAAGATGTTCTACCTATCAATAATGCAGATACCTATAATAATAAATTATCAATGCGAAATGCCTACAGACTGATTTAACTTTCAAAATGGACTTCTTACAACATTTTCTCCGCTACTAGTATGTCTATTGTGTATTATAAAACATGTTAAAATCACGATAATGAAATTCTTTTGTTTTTTTTCGAAGCACGTAGATGGTGTTTCTCGGTATTGCCATTGTATTGAAAACGGCAACGATCATTGGCCAAGTCTTTATCCCGAATTAAACTGTCTCCCAGTCACAAAGCGTATCTTGGTCTGGAGCCTCTGCCAATATTTACTTTAGGTGGATACCTACCCACACACTTCTGCGGGCGGGCAACGCTGGCACAGTTCTCTACATGAATATCACCGACTGTCAAGCAAAAGCACTTTCGATAGCTGTTGAATTTACGCTCCTAAAATCGTACCAATTTCAAAACACCTTGGCGGCAAATTGCGCTCGCGAATCGTAAAATTTGTAATACCAAAATATATCTGTAACAATTTTGTATAATAATTTTTGTGTGATGCGGCAGATTGTCAAATTAGATTATTTTCAATACCTCGTTTACATTTGTAAGATTATTTACCAGCAAAAATTATTGCTCATCTCTGACAAACATATTTATCTGTTTACGTAAATTATTATGTGAGTAGATGTATTAAACAGTCGTAAGACTTATATAAGATTATTCTTAAACTAAAATCCTACAAAACATTGTGTTTAATGTGCACTATAAACGTTTATTTTATGAGGAAAATTAATGTAGATTGATTTATCGATACTTTTTAAGTAATTGATTTCTTGGGATATAGTTATATCGACATATATTTAAATTAACGATAGACATTGCCTATATATGAATAAAATGGCGGTAAATAAACATTATTTTATACTTCATAATGAAGAAGTTTATAGAGACGTTAGAAGCAATCTTAGAATAAAAAATAGTTTGTTATGCTATACATTGTTAACGGAGTGAGGAGAAAAGAAATTGAATTAAAAGCATGCGATAAAAGAATGCAGTGTACTGTAAAAATATTTCGAGGCAACTCAAAAATAGAAAACATATTTTTATTAAGGCAGATTGATTAAAAATAAATATAAAAGTGTAGAGGAAAGTTTAAAGACTGCCAGAAGATCATACCTTGTAGAAAGCATTGAGAGAGGATTATCTCTCGCAGATTACTTCAGAAAGCTAAAGAAAAAAATGTGTATTATTGAGAGTATGAAACGAAATATTTTTTTGAATTATTGTAATATTTATATTATTAACACAGCTTAAATGTAATGTAATTCATTTTTTTTAATACTTTGAAATTAGCAATCATTATTTTTATTTTTTAACTTTGTTTCATTAACCACTTATTGAGTTTAGTTTAGTTTATTGAGTTCTTCTTCGGTTAGTATTGACATCCTGATGAAGATAATATTTTTCGAAACCGGTAGCTGTATTTAAACTCAATAAGTGGTTAATGAAACAAAGTTAAAAAATAAAAATAAAGAATGCAGCAATTAATTGTCGTACCCTCAGTATGGATTCAGGTCAAATAATCCGCAGCAATTAAATATTGTTAAACGTTTAGGTAAAGCAATGTAAGAAAATGAATCATCGTCAGGAAGAGAGATATGTATAAATAATATACGAAACACGTAATAATAAAATTCATTTTTCAGCAACCGTCTAGTGTCTGAATAATTCTTTGCACGCTATCCTCAACGTGCACGGAAAGCCATTAAACAATAATGTGATGCATTGCCGCATGCAACAAAAAATACAGCAAGTCGCGCTGTCTACCAGGAAGTACTAAGCTTTAAAGATAGACGCGACGGAAATATATATGTACTTGCACCGAGGGGCAGTGGAAAGCCGGCTGAGATGCAGCGGCCGACTCGTGGCAGCGGAGACAACTCTTCGGAGGAATGCTTTCGGGGAAACTGTCGCATGGACCGGTAAACTCCGCTGACTTATTTCTGATGGGCGGCTTAACCCAGATAGACAGGGAGATTTGTACATAGCATCTTCGGTTAGGTTAGTAATGGCTCATTTGTAAATATTTAATATGATATCGACTACTCCTACGCCGTCGTGTGACGCGCGTTAATGGTTACTGAAGTTATGTCATACGCTCGATTACAAAACAGTCCATCTAGAATGCTCTAAAAATACGATATGGAAATATTCTTTTTTTTATGTAGACCTATCAACATCAGGACAATTTCAAGAGATGCTTATTCTGTATTTACAATATTTATTTATTTATTATATTTATGCTATTTTATCCTTAAATCTTCATTTGAAAATGTGCCATTACTAATTTACAGACAGTTTGCAGATCTTGTTAAATCATGACACGAGTAACTTTATTTTTTTATATTACTCAATTGTGACGCTGGTTCTTGTGATTGGTAACACAGTGCCTTTATTAATTTGATTTACTTTTTTTTATTTATTTACTATTTTATTTTATTGAGGGATTTTGACAGTGTAAACATAATAAATATTTAATATGTGTGAAAATCTATATATTTATAGGTTAATTATATATATAAGATAAATAAAAAGATAAAAGAGGGAGAAAGTGTGGGGAGGTTGCAAATATTGTTGCGGTAAAGGGAGAGTAGATGTGTTTATAGGTAGAATGATTGGCCAAAATTGAGATTGTGGTGGTTCATAAAAAGAACCCTTTAAGCGCAGTAAGGCTAATGTTGAACAAGTCAATTTCTGTAAATTTCTCATTATGGTATTTGCATGACCGATGAATGAATGAATTTTATATATGAGATATTCTACTTTTAGGAATGTGGAAGAGTGTTAATCTAGATGGTATGTGGAGAGATATTAACTATAAATTATATTCTGTAATGAAGTAACGAATAAATAAGTACCTTCTGGACTTTTTTGCCCTAACTCTGTTTTGGTCGCAGTCAACACATTTGTGATGCGGTAAAGAAAACAAAAAATAACTATATTCATTATAATTATAACTCATCCAGATATTTTATAAATTATCTCTGGCCTTGAAAACCTACGCGTCTATTTTATTTAATCGTCATTAACCACACCCACATGTGCGCGTGTTAAGTAGAATAATAGACTGGATCTAGATAAACCAGACAATTTACACAATCAAACAATTAGTAGCGCTTTCTAGAAGGGAGGGATTTATATATATTTAAAAAATATTATCAACCTT
Source organism: Eubasilissa regina (assembly GCA_022840565.1). Taxonomy (NCBI): domain Eukaryota; kingdom Metazoa; phylum Arthropoda; class Insecta; order Trichoptera; family Phryganeidae; genus Eubasilissa; species Eubasilissa regina. The sequence continues at coordinate 19,954,038 of JAINEB010000013.1, forward strand.
AGTTTTTAGATAATTTTTTCATAATCTAGTGTTTACATAAGTGTATATATGAAACAAGCATATCTTCTAGGTTAGACAGTTCTTTTAAGATGGTTTCTTTGAGGAAACCTATGCCGTCGTTTCGGCATGGTAGCACGTGCCATTGTCAAGGCGTTGCTTCAAAAACGATCTAACCTAGGCCAGTTCTATACACTAGTGCTTGCGGAAACCACAAATCTAACATATATATAAACAATATCAAAATTTTCCTTTTTACTATAATTTATGCACGTGTACTTAGTTTTATTTCGAATGTACGTTGTATCTCCTCTTTCCTTACATCATCTGACATTTCATTTAAATTATTCATAGCACTGTAAGTCACCAATTTTAGAGATTTAGCCTTTCTCTGAATGGCAGCCCCATTCTCTCTCCAAGTTTCAAGAATATATTTTTTCCATGAAAAAATAAACTTAATATTAAAGAACTGGTAGGTATATATAAATCAGCTCTAAATCACTAACATATTAATATTTTTTCTTGACTAAGTGGAGTAAGTCTTTTTTTGTGTTAATTTGTATAAAAATGAAAATATTATTTTTATTACATATGAATAAGTACATAGGTATCTACAGTGTGGATTAACGTCAGTCATTGAAGAATGCAGTCATTTTATCAATGCAAACAATTTTTATGACATGGAAAAAGGGTTTTATCTTATCTGAACAATAGTAAATTCGGTATATCTGGCGATACATATGTACATAGTAAGTTTTTATTTATTTCATTATAACCTGATCTTGCTTTATTTTTTATTTTTTCTATATTACTATCGCACTGTCCGGAACAGGTATTAGTTGTATTTTATATTAATACTATCATCTTTAAAAATTGTTTAAATGAATATGTTATATACAATCTATAGGTCATAATGCCGTTCAATGTTTACCATTTTTGACTTATAATTTGAATGATCGTAACATTTATGGATAGTATTTCATAGCTAATATAGACGCGGAGTATTTAAAAAAAATCAAAACATTAAAAAAACACTATGTACAAATTATAAATAAAACATTTAAAAAATAAGTAAACACTATATTCAAGAGCATAATCTGTCAAAGTTTTGTCCATATCATAAAACGTGAGCCAAAACATTTCAATCAGATACATATTTGTATCTCTCTGTCTCTCTCTCTGTAATAATTTGAATGGTGATCGGTACATGCGCTTTAAAGAAAATGATTATAATAATGAATTGATTGCACTAGGATTGTGCAAGTTTCTCTAAGCGCAAGAGCCAACACAGAGTCTTTATTAGAACGGGACATAAATAATGATGCCAGAGTTACGTCCCAAACGGCACGAAAATAGATACTCAGAAATAAAGCGTAACATTTTCAGACTTGAACCCTTGCCTTCATTTTCTCGGTACGCAGAGCTATTCTTGACCTGCCGCGATCAATTAAAATAGACAACAGTGAACGAAACGATATAAAAGATCAATTTTATCCCGTTCCATGAATTCTCACACGAACTCTTGTAAAACATATATATATATATATATATATATATATATATATATATATATATATATATATATATATATATATATATATATGTTTTACAAGAGATGTAAAATATATATATGTATACTATTTCATACAATGTAAAAATAATAATTATTCATCTAAAGTACAACAGAAAAATACAACCATTGCACAAACCGCTTTAAAACAGACAATATTACAATATTCTGACATAATATTCCTAAAATATTTCTCATAATAATATATTATTATTATCAAAAAAATAACTAGCTCTGCAGTATAAACATTTTGATAAAGTTATAATAACGGACCACCGAGGTTTCTTGATAACCCGTAGGACGGAGGAATATTTAGAAGCTCATGTATGTGGTTGGATGGTGCAGAGGCAAGCATCACAGCATTGGACATAAGAAACAGAAAAAGGTTGCAGGAAGCAGATAGGACTGAAAGTGGTCTCTGGAGACAAACAAAATGATGGTATACTCATGCTTTAAAAAATAAACAGATTTTATTTTGATACGTTATACAAAAGAGATAATAAATATTGATTTATATAACATTTCACAATTCAAAAATATTGTTCCATTATATTATTATTATAATTACTATTATTACAAAGATAGAAAGAATAAAGGGTATGATTTCTAAGATATGATAAAAAAATAACAGAATTTCAGTACAAGTAAGAGGCACAGATTTAGATATTGTCATTCTTTTTTTATTCCTGTAACATTTTATTTACTGCATACATACCTGCTTGCTTGCTTACTAGAAAATATATAAATATAAATGAGAAAATAGCCTATTCGATTGAATATCGACGAATTATTTGTTGATATAATAAATATATAAATAAACCCATTGTGCGTGGCATTAACGGTTAAAAATTTAATGTAACATATTTCTTTTAAATAAATTTCTAGCAAAGTAAAAATTTATGATTTATACGTCAATTGTCTTAGAGTTGTATAATAAATGCGTTGGCGCACATTTTGTAGTGCTATTCCAGAAATACAATAAACATTAAACTTTCCGACGCACTTCCTGACTTTAACTATAGTAAATCAACTATGACTTCAATGTTTAATGTTTACCAAAACTCACAGTACAAATTTATGTACTGTATACCTACTTCGTATGAATATTTATTTGTCCTGTCATGTCCAATATTAACCGAACCAAAGTCATGTGGTTTTTCCGCAGGTACATCATTTTCGTGATAATGTATCGGTTAGTAAATAAAATACTTTTTACTAGATCTACAGCGTTGAAAAAAATATTTTTTGTCATTACATTTTAGTGTTTCAAAGAATCGTGTTTATTTAGGAAGAGTGCATAGTGAAGTGTCAAGTAAATTTGTGAATGTACAGGTATGTTTGAATCATTTAATATTATCTTTGAATCCATAGACTTTTAATAATAACATATTTAAATACACAACTTTAACAAAGTTTTAGTTAATTTGATCTAATATGCATATTCCATTATGAAAAACGAACAGTATTGTTTACCCAAGGATTGTTGACCCAACATATTTCATTTGGTATTTGGTCAATAGTATCCACGGATGAGATTTTTTAGAGATTTTCAACTGGAGGCAATCTTTGAGATACACATGTTACTCTCATGAGATGCTTTATACTCCATGTCTCAGAGATTTTCCGTCTCGTGCCTTATTTCACCCTTGTCACGTCTATTAAACGTCAAATATCATTGTCGTTTGTCAGTTGAGTGGTTTTTTATGTAATATTTGACGTGTTAATTCTCGTTGTTAGATCGAACGTGGTGTACACTGGTTTGAATTATTGTCTCTTTATACCAATCTAAAGCTGATCTCTGAGTTCATATCAAAATCTCGACACGTGTTCTCGGTATTGAGATGTATCTGAATTAAATCCCATCTTATGGACATGGGTCTTATTATATTAAATAGTTATAATTTATTAAAGCACTGTTAATATTTTGTTTAAAACAATAACATTGCCAAATTTATTAATATGTACATATAATATATGATTATTTCAGATAGGTTTTTTTCGAATTTCTAGATATTTTCCAAAGTAAATATGTTATGTAATACTATACAATGTAGTAAGATATCGCATAAGTGTTCATTAACTAAAATTCTATCCAAAAATAGTCATTCAATTATCTTGACCCGACGACTTAAAAGGCTTTTCTCAGTTCATCGACATCATGCTCTGAAAACACGACATCGGCTATTCGTACAATTTGGAGCGGCATGAAGGAAAATTATAGTAGGAAGTTAAGGGTTGGGGTTGGTGCATTGCATGCAAATAGGTCTACCCCCTCTGGGGTATTCTGTTAATGTTGCTTATATTATTACATGCCCCTCAATGAAATAAATATTTTAGTGAAATTTAAATTGTGTATTGTTTCATTCTGCGTTAATTGTTAATTAATAATAATTATTTTTATTTATTTGATATTTTTTTATAAATATCTGCATAGAATTTTAATGTCGAACTTAGTGGAATTCTCCCGTATTGATTATATACCGTTTGACGGATGCAGTTGTGGAACATATTGATTTTATCATATTAACACTCAAATTCAAACAATATCATAAAATAATTTGAGTAGCTTGTTGGTGTAGTGGTCAGGTCGTTAGCCTAGTGATCTAGTGGTCGGGGGTTCGCGCCTCGTTCCAGGACACCAGCAAGTTAGTCCTATTTTCATAGCGTTTAGCTTTGTTTGAAAATACTAAGAATATTGATGTGACATGTATTCCGTGTACGCATCTCTATTTAAAAAAAAAAAATTACAATAATTTTAATATTTAACATACAATTACCGGATTTTTTCCTACAAAGGCACTGTTATTAAACAAATAATAGATATCTTATAGAGACTAATGGAAAATATATGGAAGTATGTGTCTTGTTCACTTTATATAAATATAGCGTTCACCATTTTCACCCATCAATCTCCATACCTATCAAATTTTTGAAAGTTGTATATATGTTACACTACACTACTACGCTACACTATCGCCATCTAAATTTGATAATTCATTTCACTGAAACAGCATATATGTCACATGAGAACCTAATAATATTTTTTGAAATTATTTAAACCAATATTTTTTTATCTGTAAAATGTTTTTAACACATTATACCAGAATACACCTGAAAAATCAATATTTTTCAATTTTATATATGCAATATAATTATACATATTATATGCAACTTTCAAAAATTTGATAGATATGGAGATTGATAGGTGAGAATGGTGAACGTTGTATTTATATAAAGTGATCACTTAAGCCAGCCGAAGACAGGTAGTGAGTCTTGTAATTACCCATACTTCCATATATTTTCCATTAAATATAATAAAAAATAGCTTTGTCTCTGTGATATTGTTTGTGCTGTAATTTTAGGTTAAACTAAAACAAAAAAAAAACCTAAAAAATTTAATTCAGCCCTGACTAATAAAACTTCGGCAGATATTGTTTTAATATTTATGTTGTAATAATATTATTTTGTTATTATTTACATGATTTCAATAAAATTACTAACAGTGGAGGCGGGGTAATATGTTGCTTTTAAATATTAGTCATTAAGATTATATCAAATTTATTTACTATAACACTTTTCAATTTAATATTTAATTTTTCACATCTATCTGGATTTTTTAACTAATTTTTATTCTAATATTGATTGAAAGATTAATTTAAAATAATCTATTTACAGTGTTAGATTACAGTATTTAATGATGAGATAGTTGACTAATACAATAGTATGTAGTAGAACTCGTAGGCTTATATAGTAGCTAGTAGAATATCCCGGTTAGTCTCCGAATCCGGCTCCAGTGGCGTGACTCGCCAGTCCGTCGCCGGGCCCCGTGGAGCCGAGGGGACTAGAGCCACTTCTAATCGTCGTATATTACCGTGGAAGTACATTATCAAACGTCTGTCGAAGGGAGTGCAGTATGAGTAATGCAGAAATTATCGCGATTAACCGTTTTAGTGCTAAGCAATTTTGGATACAAACGATCGCAGCGCTTTTGCGACGCGTAGCATTCAAACGGTTGTTCCTTCATCGGCGTCTAGCATGCACGGTGAGGGATTTTACACCGGTTGATTCGGTTTTTAAGCGGATAAACAATCGCGTCGCCAGCCCAAAACTGTTCGCTTTGTCCAAATTATTGAATGTTTTCGCCAACCCGAAAATGTTCTGTTTGGCCAAATTATTAAACATTTTCGCCAACCCAAAACTGTTTTCTTCGGCTAAATTATTGAATGTTTTCGTGTCTGTCCTCTTTGGTTAAATTATTCACAACATAAAATATTTAACGTTTTAAATTTAGGGAAAAAGCACATAAATCAAAATATTACTATCTTAATCTTATTCAACCAGTCTCGTGTGACCATGATCCTTTCAGTCTCTGTATCAGTCGATGTGCTCATAACTAAGGTCCTTTAGTTTGGTTCTACAGCGCGGGATGCTTGCCTCTATTCTTCGCGATCCTGAGCCTCATTTAGTACGAGTTGTAGCGAAGTTCCAGTCGTCTCGGACTTAGCGTGTCCACTTTCTTGTTGGAGATCGACCACTCGCCATATTCGTTCTTGAACATTCCCAATGGTCATCAGGTCGTGTTGAACTTTTCTAGCAATACGCCCAAAGTATTCAAGAATTATATTCCAGCATTACTTGTGAAGAATCGTTATTTCTCAATACGTAGTTCTTGAATAATATAGTCATTCGTCTCTCAATTCGTTATATGCGTAGCGAACTAGGCTGCTAAATCTCGCTTATAAAGGTATTTTCTTTCGAGGTTTGTTTTTCGAATTGGCATAAACTTTTTCCAACTATAGTCAATTTGACAGCTGACAGCTAATTTGTGCTCAGTTTGGTTTGCCATTTCACCATGAATAAGACTTACGCCAGAACAACGCTTGCAAAATGTGCAAATTTGTTTCGAAAGTCGTGGTTCAGTTTGCGAAACTTACCATGCGCTATGTCCATTTTACTATCGTTCATGAGTCGATTCGCCATCCATCCAGGATTACTAACTTTTTCCTTCCCCAATTGAATGGCTTTAATGTAAAATAGCTGTGGTTTTAACCAGACGATCCAAAAAGTGGTCGAAAATTAGACTTTCAGATTGCGCTTTGCAATTTTTGAGCCACATGCGGCAATCATATGCGCGAAATCATATTTAAACACTAATGGTATAAAATTATCTTTCCAATAAAGCCAATACCGAGGCCATTACCACGATTTTAAACATATTTTATCAGTTTTTAAATACAAATTGGTATGAGTAAGTCCAGGTTCTTAATTGATTTTTTTCTGCTCCAATCCTAAAAAAAACCCACAAACAAGATATATATACATACGTCACCCGAGGAAATATGACGTAATAAGTTCTGATTTATTTCATATGTAGGTCGAGAAGATGACTGAGGAGATAGATATTTTGCTTGGGTGTAGATAACGAATAAACGTAACTAATTATTGTTTGCTACATACATATGCCTGCCAAAAAGGAATTTTTCGCAATATGCTGAGATATTATTATCGGTTAAACCCTTGCGAATTAATTAGTTAGTATAAATATTTAAATTCAGACCAATGTACAAATGGAAAAATTAATGAAAAACACTTTCTGTTTTGTGGATTCTAATTCATCAGAGTACTGTACAGACCACACCACACATGAATATAATTGATTTTTTAAAATTATTTTACTTAAAAAAATAACATTTGAATTTATTATTTATGAATGATTGAATTAACCACTCATTTACAGTATTGTTAACGAGTGCAGAAATATAATAGAATATAACTATAGTTATTGAAGTCACTAGGGTTGGTGTCACCCAATGCGATTACATATGCTGTAACCTCCCATACATCTTCTTCAGTTCCAGACCATACCTTAGTAACGTTTTTTGTACTAATGTAATTCCAGTATACCACTGAATGTAACGGTACTAAGCAGCGACATAAACAATTAGAAAAATTAAAATTTCACCTTTAAATTAGAATACAATACTAAATGTGTATACGTTTACATCTATACGCGAGTTTTTTTACGCAATTTCATCTAAACAAAATTAATTTTAAGACAATGAATTTTGGTGTCAATCTTTACTTGTACAGTTGTCTGATAAATTAACACTCGAAATAAATCTGATTTAGTAGTGTAAAATTATTTTAGGGATGATGATAAGGAAAGTTTCTAACATTAGTTAGGTTAGCAGTGAAGACTATGCAAATAAATGTAACTCAAAATCAAAATATTTATCAACGTATCAAATTTTTTAACAATCTCCCCATCACAATTAGAAAAATTACGGACTATCATAAATTTGTAAATATGTACACAGGCTAACTGAAACATCCAACAATTAACTCGAATATACTCGTTCTCTATACACGAGTCTTACTCCCATAAAGAAGAAACATATGTTAAAATATATATATCCACTGATTAATGAAATTGTATTATATTTTTAATATTTATAAAAAAAGAAGAAAAAAACACGAGTTGCCCCAAAAGTCTCCTTCATTATAAAAGTTCTGTACTAAAATAATGGATGGGTTTAATAAAAAAATGTTTATTTTTCATTTAAGTACAGTCCCTGGGAATTTATTTCTTAAAAATTATGTTTTCTAAATGTTATGCGTTATTTCGCTGGCACTCTTCTAAACGGGAGTCAAAATTTCTGAGAACTGCTCGGAACGTATTCTCCGTGATCGCTGCCATGTCTTCTCGGATATTTTCTTTTAATTGGTTCAGAGAGGGGGGATTGTTACTGTACACCTTTGATTTACGGTAGCCCCATAGGAAAAAATCTATGTCCAGTATGGAGACGCTCCACAGCGACTGAATTTCAAAGGAAGCGACTAGCAATCGGCATACCACCCGCCCCTCTACCGCTCGTTGCGTTGATGCGACGAATGAACCAAAATGAAAAAGACTTTTGGGACACACTGTATTACTTTCTTCACTTTGTTTTATTCTTATAATAAAAATATTTTATTACACCTTCGATATTTTTTCGGTTGATGTATTCATTTTACGCATTTTTCGGGACCTTTTTTCGATATTTGTACGAGTTCTGTATGTCAATTCACGCGAATTTTGAATTTATCGAACGTATCATTCAATTTGGTATTCATTTTATTGTCTCAAATGATGCGTTTTCGATATTCGCGAATATTCTCAAAACATGTTTATCACGTAAATCGAAGAATACGAAATACAAAGAGTACGTAGTTTCAGCAAAAATTCAGTAAGAAAATAATAAACTGCGACATAATTTTTTGGTTATAGTTAATTACGTTTTAATACTGCACAAAAATTTTAGAGGCAGCCATTTTAGTTATTCCTTCTGATGGTGCCACCCGGTGCGGTCAGCAACTCGCCGCACCCCTTTAGTGACGTCACTGACTTTAGGGTACTTCATCAAGCGGCGTCTTAATGCAACACGGAGATGTCTTATTCAGAAAGACTTAATTCTGCCTTTGTTCGAAACTCTACCGCTGTGACGAGCGACATTTATTATTTGCATTAACTAGTTTTTGTGTGGGGTCTCTATTCCTTGCAGTCCTAATTTTGCAGTTTAAACAGACCATCAGTATGAAATCGAACAATTATTACCTTTTTTATAAAGTGTTGCTGAATGAAATGTGATATAATGAGGACATTTCATAAAAAAGTGTTAATATGTAAAATATCTCGTACATTTTTTTCTCCAAATAAATAAATAAACTTTCTGACGAAATAAAATCACTACGCTTCAAAAATCTCGAGTTGTCACATATTATGATTATACCAGTTTATCACTCCATATGGAGCGGTACTAGGCGGAGACTGCCACGCGCTGTCGCTCCCGATATGAACGATGACGTAGTATTTTTGTGACGTAACATGCTGCGAGTTTACACGGTCGAAAATTGAGCGAGGTGTACGTGCGAGTACAATGGTTCGTATCACGTGTTTTTTTTTTACATTTAAATTGACGCATGTGTCGTCTTTGTAGGAATGCAATAATAGGGCCAACGAATATTGCACACTGAAAATAAGTTCATATCGTATTCACATATGATGTAGTATGCAGACAGATTTATTTTCTTGCCAAATAATTGCCTCACTAACAACTGTAAGGGATTATGAAACTATAAAACATGTTAAATAGGCACCCGGGGCGCAAACTGTGTATAAAATATAATGCATCAACCAAGTTACAGATTAACTGATACCTAATTTATTAAGTCTTATTTGGGGGTAGGTATATAACTCTATTATTACATAAAAATAAATGTTATGCATGTTCTTAAATATTTATTAATAAAAACTAATGTTTCTTAATAATATTTGATAGATACCGCAATAATTATAGCATATATTTCTAATACAAATTAAATGCGTCAATTAGAAAAATATACAGGAAAATTAATTTATCGAAAAAACATTTATGTTGCTACCGGGATTCGAACCTGGATCCTTTCCTATTCGGAGAAATGCGTTAACCGATTACACTACACCCACACAAATTTTCGAACTTATATACTGTAGTTCATTCAAATTGATATCTATTATTCTAAATTTAACAGCTATCACCTTTTATTGCGAAAATCTCAAATACCTTTGAGTGATATTCGCTAGGAGATGCCGGAGTTCGAATCCCAGTAGTAACAGAAATATTTTTTCGATAAATTGAATTTTCCTGTATATCTTTCTAATTGATACATTTAATTTGTATTGAAATACCACAGAACTATTTTATGAAAAATTGCAACTTCACAATAATAATATGTTATTTCGTTATTTTCCTTATGTACATTTTTAACAAATAAAATAAAAAATTTAAAAATTTAAAGCATATATCTCTAACAGTCTATTGCAAATTCCAAAATCGTCCAATCTTCGCATTCTTCAACTTTATAATCTTCAGATTTCAAATCTTATTCAATTTTTCTTCCCATCCGTTCAAAAACACCACTTATTTATACATTATCGTTAAAATAATCTTAGGTGAATTTCTTAAATTCTCAGTAATCAGGTTTAACGAATGATATTGTTTTTTTCGATTAGCAATTTTAACTGAACATATTGGATATTATAATAATATTTAAATATGTTATTATAAAAATTGTTTACGAATTGTGGCACCATTATAAAGTTCTCATTTTACGAGCAGTCTATTGGCAACCAAAATACCGGGTTAGTATCATGGTGGCAGTTTGTTTAATTCTCTGAAAACATTTTTATAATTAAGAGTGGAATGAATTTTCATCCAAGTATTATTTTGAACAGATATTATGTTTTAACAAAATTATAGGTAATCTGTGTGTCAAGGCTAATAATATACTTACCTACCTACCCTTAAAATGGTCTAAAGTCCCATCTCACCTTCAAAAATTCTAAATAATCTGAAATATACATAGATGACGAGTTCTATCTTCATTATTTGTGTTTTATCTCAAATTTCTTCCAAAAAAAGTAATTTTTTTATTATCAAAATGCGTATTTCGTTAATGTTTCTAACCAATATCTAAGATTTAACGATATTTTAGACGATATTTGAGTGTATTGTCTTTGTTCTATACTTCGAGAAGAACACGCCAATACGAACATCTTACCTGGACACTTAATATTGTTGTCCGGTGGCGGTTGGCGCTTAAATGTACGGTGGTGGATCAATGCCAAGGCATTTCGTCCGGACTAAAAATTCAAAATTAAACATAAAATAACATTTTCTTTCGAAAATAATACATTACTGTCGTTTTTACTCTTGATATGTGCTCGTGACGCGCTAATGTAGATAATAAAACATTTTAAAAGTTAACATATCGCGGGTGTTGGCGCTGACGATTATCGTTTCTGTTTCTGACACCCTGCTGCCAGGACTTTTCGAAATGTCGAATCAACCCAGCGTGACTTGGGTGGGTTTTTTCTACCCCGTGGGTACCAACTGAAGCGCTTCATCCAACGATCGTCCGTTACTTTGGTTACATGGCACGCTCATTTATATTTTAACTTTTTGCAATTTTCCTTCAACCTTTTACATTGTTTGGTGAAATTCACCCAAGGATAATGAGAGCGGATCCACGACATCCCCAGGAGGCTGTTCGATATCTCCCCCCACACAATAATAGAGTGATACCGCGCAGCCTCCTATACCAAATTTGCTCTCATTATACCCGACCTTTGTTTTACTTGTATTATAATAATATATACAAATAAGATCAAACAATTAATAATAAAGTTATAGTAACCTACAGACCATAAGGCCGGGGAGCAGAAAAACGTTAGGAGACACTCCCTTCCAGGGAAAAAGATGACACAAAAATAAATACAAGTAAGAAAAGGTTACTCACCTCACGCATCACTGCCGGCAGATTTAACCCTCATCGTGTATCATAATATAGATTAGTTAAACTATATAAGTTAATATAATAGGGTTAGATAGGTTTGACAAAGAAAAAAATTATAGCAAAAATAAGATATATTTAGATAAAAATACTACCTGGTACAGAAAATCTCGCGATTCCGGAAAATTTCAATTCACTTTCTTCAATCATGATAAAGAGTTCTCCGAAACCATCTTCTGTTAAAAATGTATATATATGGGATCGTAGACGAGAATAATCATTGTTTTACCAGGTTTCAATCAAACTTTCTAAAAAAAAATTGTCTCAAATCAAATCAAAGTTTGTTAGCCTGATCCATCATCTCGTTTCAAAGCTATTCAAAAATTTTAGGAATTCCTAAAATTTAGTCTTATAGAAAAACGAGAAATATTTTTTTCTTTAACACTGACATTTGAGGATTTTTATCAGAATGAATTTTTCTATTTTTTTTTTTAAAACTTGGCGCGCTTATAGATGAATAATCAAAGTCGCATTTTAATTTTTACGTACTATCATTATGTCGATTGTGGTGCGTTTGTAATTATGAATACTTAATAATTGAATTATTTAAAAAACGATTAAGTTTTTAAATAGTTTTTGAGGTTCGGCGCAAGTGTGCACTCTTAAAGGAGCCGCCACTGTATGGACTGGTTCATATTTTGGTCTGACGGATTTGATACAATGCACAGGTGATCCACCTTATTGGCACGATTGTGTCGTGATTATTTACTCATGTCTAAAGTCACCATGTATCACGGATACCTTGTGAACTTTTCATGTAAGGTGAGCCAATTCTGTGACATTGAAAGTTTTCTTCGATTCCTGTCCGCTCATTGTTCGCAGTTCTCCCCGGACGTCGTGAAGATAAAGATCGCCAATGATATCACGATATAAATAAGTGTATCGAATCGAGGCGAAACAAAATATACGATTCGAAAATAAAAAACTGCCAAATTGTCGTGAAGATAAATCTTTATTCTATCGTAAAACTTTTATATTATTTCATTAAAACGTTCGCGAGTGTAAAATACAGGAATAAAGATTAGTGAAGTGATAATATATGAGTGTAACCAGTGTAATATACCTCGAAATACTTGTGTTTTATTTTTTGATCTTCATTAAGATGTTTGTAGATTTTTAACAAATATTCAGTCTAAATTTCATGATTATTTTCGATACATACATAAAGGGTGTCCAGCGAAAAATTTTCAAGATTAATATTAAATAAAAAAAAGACTACAATGTTATTCTCATATTTTATTTATACAAAATGGAGTTTAATGATGCAGATTTTACGTTTTATAAACAGTATCGTCTAAATTCCGTCTGTTTCTCTCAAGACATTCTTGCAATCGGACTCTTAAATTTGCGAACACGCGAGAGCAAAGCGTTAGTTCAATGGCAGCAACTTCACGGCGGATATTTTCTTGCAGGGCCTGAATTATTCGAGGATTGCTGCTGTAAAGTAAAGTCACACAGTGTATGGTCTGGTGACCGAGGTGCCCAGGGTATATCTCCGTACTTGTTGATTAATTTATTGGGAAAAATTCCCCTCAGCTTATCCATTGAAACTCTAGCTGTGTGTGGAGTGGCCCCGTCTTGCTGATATTGTGTTCTATTGTTGATCCCGGGAAACAGCTGCAGTTGCGGTGCCAAAAATTCGTCAATCATTCGGCAATATATATCGGCAGTGACTATCTCGCGCTGGTTAAAAAAATAATGGCCAATTATCCCTTGGACAGAAATTGCACACCACACTGTCGTTTTTGAACAATGCAAACATTTTTTATGGCGTTCCCTTGAGTTGTCGGGGCACCAGTATCTCATGTTCTGTTTATTAACATAGGCATCGATATGAAAATGTGCTTCTTCAGTAAATAATATGTTTCCAAACGTTCGTGCTGTTCCAAAACGTTCCAGCATCGTTCTCATTAAGGTTTCACATAAAGAATAGTCACTTTCGTTAAGAAACTGCACGATTTGTAGTTTGTATGGGTGAAACTGTAGTTTCTTTTTCAAAATAACGTGCACTGTTAATTTTTTTATTTCAGTACAGGCTGGGATCTTATCGATTTACGCAGATTGCGCATAATTTCACGTCGAACTTGAGCCACACGTTCTGGCGTCGGTGCTGACGTTGATGGTCCCGGAGGAGTTTGGTTAACCATTGTCTCTTCTTGTCTGAACTTTTGAACCCATCACCAGATGAGTTGCGTGCTCGGTGGTCCATCACTTACTCGTCGAATATTAAGTGAGTACAAAAAGCGCGACGTTCACGAACCAATGACTCACTGCATTTTAAATATTGCTCAACAGCGAACGCGCGGTGCGCTCCCGACCAGTGACTCATTGCGACTAGCAAACCCGAAAATCACACGCGTCGAACAATACCCCTCTTACTTACTTCACCCTGATGGTTTTCGAGCAATTACAATTTAATCTTGAAATTTTTCCTCTGAACACACTATGTTTGTTATTTTATTTTTTCAAGACCTCGTTTTGTGCGTTTTTACTTCATGTTAACAGACTATTAAACGAACGACAAATATCTGTTAAAATAATCCTTGACACGAGTAATCTAAAAATGAAGAAAAAAATTTTACAAGTAAATTACAATGTAAAATTTGGTCAATTTGTTTCATTGATATAATTATAAAAACAATCTACTGATTTACACAATTTAAACAATCTACTGATGTACTCATTAAGAAAAACGAAAAAATCAAATCAAAAAATTGCTTCAAGTTTTGCTCACAGAAAGACAAAAAGATACATAAATGGAAATAATAAATATTTGTGTTGAAAATGTGAAGAATTCTTTTGCCACCGACCATGCAACGCGACATATTGAAAAAGCTATGAAGTGTTCCCGTTTCCAGTTGCTAATATAGCTTCACACAGGCCGAGTCTGGGAAACTGACATGAGCGAGAAGCTGAGTGGCTTCAAGAAGTGCCTGAGTCAAGTGTCCATTCTTCTGGCCAGAGCGACATCATCAGGAGAAGCGGCGTGGAGGGAGGAGTTTAACAAGTACGGGCATCTCTTCATATTACGAGACAGGGTTAGGCACGCGCGTCATGCCGATCAGTTAATGCCATGTGTATCAAAAATATTTTATTTCCCGCTACGTTACCAACGCTATACCTACATTTGTGATTCACACGGTGTAATTCTCTTAATGCAATGTCTCGTATGATTTAGTTTGGTAAACTTTTGTTATCGACACCATATAACAATTTTAAAGTGAGATAAAAACCCTATAATTTTTTTAGATATTATCCATATTTCGTCGTTCCATTTTAATCACGATCATTATACTCGTATAATATGTTGCTAAGGTTTAGATCTTTAGATCTTTTGCAATTTCGTTTAAGGCTGTATATAAAAATATTATAAACAATCAAAAAAAGATTTTATACTAACAATATCTATATGAATAGTAAAAAAAAATTTTTTTTCATTTGTTCCATATTATTATTTCATTTTTATTGTACAAATTATGTAGCATATTCGTAATATTTAAGTGTATATTATACATATATGCATGTAGTGAAGTGCACATACTAATGCCGTGTTTTCAAACTGTGTGACGCGGCACACCAGTTTCCTCCGAGTGCACCGCCATATTGTTTACCTAACAATACCTAATAACATAATATCCAACCTTCTTACAACTCTAACACGCAATCATAAATATTTATAAGTATGTTCTATCAGCAGAAGATCAATAATACTAAAACTCATCAAAAATATTTTAGAAATAGTAATTAAATAATTCCTGCAGTCTTTTATACCTCATTAATTCAATTCTTAGAATTTTTTAATGCACAATTAACCTTTTTTTTCTATCTTTTACTTCTGTCCGTACTCTACTTCCGAATTGCCGCGAACTGCATTGTTTTCTGAAGCTGCGTGCGTCACTGAATGAACTTGAAACTTTGCTTGTCGTATAGAATTGACAAAGTTTGTGAATCGCACATTGTTTATTCGTACTATTTTCAAACTATACTGGCCTGTACTATAAAAATAGGATTAACTTGCTGATTTCCCGGGATGAGATTCTTAATTCCCTACAATATATTACTGTTATAATTAAAAGTGTTCTGTCAATAAGTTGTTATTAAATCTTTTTTATCTCATCTGTATCATTTTCCGTAATCTCAACGTATATTACCTCAACGTACGTCTGTACCTCATACCTCGTGTTTGATAGTAAGATGTAATGTAATTGAATTGAAATTAAAAATAACATTCACATGTATGTACACGACGCGCCGTTAGAATCCGAACAAAAGAACGTTATTGTAAAAAGTTGTTTATTTAAGCCAATATACAAAGATACCAAAAAATGCTATTATATCTCAATTAAAGGATTCTTGATGGGAACTTTAATTCTACATAGCCACCCTGCGCCTCTAATACCTCCTTGATCCTCGCCCTAAAACGCGAGCGCTATTTTCAGCTGATCGCGGTTCATGGCCGTAAATTCTGCCTCGATAGCGGCCCGGAGGGAGTTAACGTTAGAATGCCTAGACTTGTTGGTTTCTCTCTCGACTACGCCTCATGCTTAGTAGTCCAGAGGATTTAGGTCGGGAGTGTTAGGAGGCCAAAAGTCCTTCAACCAAAACATGTCAACTTTGTAAGAGAGCCAATTTTGCACTAAATGGCTCGTGTGAGCGGGTGCTCCATCTTGTTGATAGATATATGTCTCCCAGAGGCCACAGTTTCCATCCACGGCTTTAACACTGTCCTCAGGACCTCTAAATAAACCTCCTTCGTGACCGTTTCGCCCTTCTGAAATAAGTGCGGCGGCATGACTTCACCCTCACTTAAGACGACGCTTAGGACGTGGATATTGCCTTTGCCCACCGCAGAGACGTCCTTTGGGTTGCGGGTATCCCATACAGTCACATACAATCGATCTTGGGTACGTGAAGAATTTAATAATTTCGGTGGGAGTTCTTCCGGCACGAAGGCTTTCTATAATTGCCGCTCTTCTATTGTACTCCATGCGTGGGTTGACAGGCTCGGCCACTTTGAGGTTATGAAAGTCTTACTGACATATTTAGTTAACTTTAGCACCAACTAGCACCTAACCCTGAATTCAAATATAGCGGGAACTTCAAATACAATTTTTTCTGGATTCTAACGGCGCACCCTGTATGTATTTCATAATAAGATTAAAACTATCCTTACGTTTTCCTAGTGTTCCGGTAGTGTAAAAATACGAAACTGTACAATTATCGTGATTAATACAAATTCAAAACAAAAATGCACACAGTCAAAACAAATAAAAAAATTCTTCAATGAAAACCACAACTATTTTATCTGAATGTGAATATAATTTACAGGAATCGAATCATTGACCTGTGAATGTGACTGAACGTGATCATAACATAAACGTGCTTATCCTATCCCTGCACCGAGCGAATGGGATCACTGACCTCAGGGAGAAATATAAATAAATAAAAAAATATTAATTATACATTTAGTAGAACATTATATCATATTCGAACTGTCAAATTTATGAATTTTATTTCACAATTCGTCTTATTTAGACTTATTCTAGAAATAATTAATTTCGCGTGACCGAATTAATTTTTAATACTATTTTTTTACCTCGATACCTTACCTTAATTCATTTTATAAGTATGATCATTTATTGGTTATGATATGTATTATAATAGTGTGAGACTTTACTATTCACTAGAAGAACGTTGCTTGATAGTAAATTTATTAATTTATTTATTTCGACCAGCTATGAAAAGCCAGGTTACATCCCTTTCCTATATTTCTGCAATCTTTCATTTCCCATTTTTCACATAGCATCTTCACATATGATATAGATCACGGCTTGATGTTCGAGAAAACTTACGAGTACAATAGCTTACTCGATTTATAATTTAATTTAGTCGAGCTATTGAATCTTCAGAAATAATTAATATTAAAGCATTTAGATAAACACTGGAAATTATGTTGGTAGTCAGTACAACGACAATTCTCCTAATTAGATATTTTATTTTCATAAAATGGTCATTCGGGAGCTCAACCGGGAGATTCTTCCGCATCCACCCTTCAGTATCCACCTCGCTCCGTCAGATTATCACCTTTTTTGGTCTCTCTCCAATCAAATGTGTGGCGTTACGTTCAACAAGGACGATGACCTCATAAGTTAGCTCGATAACTATTTCGATACAAGACCAATCTATTTTTATAGAAAATTTATCGACAAATTGTTTGAAAGATGTTTGGGATGAAATTCTGAACAATAATGGATTGAAATGTTGTAATTTTTGTTTAAAAATTAGATTTTATGATAAATAATTGAACACAACCACAAATATTTATTAGACAACCCAACACATATCTACTTATGTTATGTAAAATTGGCCTGACGCTTGTTTGAAAGATGGCCGCCGCAATCTGTCAAATAATCTTTGTAATCTATCTTTAAAAGTCCTCTGAGAAATCGGAACTCTCCGACGTTTTGTTAACTCTCGGTTAACCGGCGGTATTACAGGAATGTATTCTAATATTGTTTCTAGATATGTTTACATTTGGTCGCTCCAAATAAAAGAAAAAAAATCTGCGTCAATATTGTCCACGCAAATATTTTTGATAGATAAATTGTTTGAACTGACAAAAACACACAACGAAAAAATAGTTGTGGAATCTATATTATGAAGCAGAACGAAATTAGCAGAGAGACACGTGGATTCTTCGGTTTTGGCACTAGAATATATTTTATCATAAAATAAACTGGTATTGTTGATTCTTATTATGTAATGCCCTTTGATTTGGACGAGTGCATTGATAATGAGTTAGTAAAAAAGGAAGTTTTTATATACAATTGTATAATTTTGTATAATTGAAGAGTTCGGCCGAATAACTTTTTAAATACTAATTAAACGTATTAATTAGAAAGATATACATATAAAATCAATTTTATCGAAAAATATTGTTGTCTCAATATTGTCTCACCGGAATTCGAACCTGGATCTCTTTCCAAACTGGGAAAGGTGTAGTATTCAATTATGCTACAGCGACATTATTTATGACGAAAAATTTTCGAAATGTTACACTTTTTCAAATTACATATATCGTTAAATTACTTTTTACGGAATATCAAGTACTAATCGCTATCGGTTATCGGTTTATTCAAAGGTATTTGTATTTAAGTTTTGACATTTTTTTATGAGAAATGAAAAAAAAAACATTTTTTGCTATTTTAATTTTTTTTTATTATCGATTAAAGTAAAATTCCTGTGACTTTTATGCAAAAAGTGAGTCAATGGATATTTTTGCCCGATCAAATTTTTGTCATTTAAAATTTTTTGTAGTGATCTGAATAAGTGTTGGTCGGAAGGAGCCAGATCTGGAGAATAAGGTGGGTGCTTAATAACATTCCTTGAGTTAATGTTGGGTTATCATTGCTACATGTGGTCGCGCGTTGTTCTGGTGAAAAATTACCCCCTTTCTGTTTGTCAAATGAGGTCTATCTTTTTTAAGTGCAGTGTTTAGTTTTATCAATTGTTCACAAAACCGTTTTACTGTAATTGTTTGATTACGGTCTGGAAGCTCCTAACAAACAATACTCTTGCAATCTCACATTCGTTTGATATCTTGAAATACTGTTCGCTGACTATGCCAAAACTGAATATAAAGTGAGAAGACTGCTTTCTTTATACAATATAATGGTTTGGGAACAGATGTTATTTGTTAGGTTCGAGAATCTGTCCTTTTGGAACTCTTGGATTCAATTTACTTTCATCGGCAACCATTAAACATTATTTTAATAATTAATAGTTTATTAACTTAAAACCAGTTTCGGAAAATACCTTTTCCTTCATCAGGATGATAAAAACACTAAGTAAAATCACGTGTCAAAATGTTCTTACGTTTTAAAATTCAATTTAAAAAAAAATTAATTATTAAATAATTTAAAAAATAAATCTAGAACGTAACCTAAATTGTTATGATGATGATGAAAGATGTGAAAATTGACTTAAGGACGTTCCCAAAGAGCAGTCATACTCAGTCTTCAAGAAGATTTCCCCGTATATAAACTATTATGAACTACTATGAATAAAATAAAAAACAGTTGAGGTAGTGTACTTTTTCACTTCCGCTCATATGCGCAGAAGTTAAAAAATCTCTCACTATTCAAATTATAAAAGGAAACATCAAAACCATTCAAAAGTAGCTCACTTTTAACACTTTTTATAACAAAACGAACACCGCTTGTTTTAGTTATTTTTAAAGAAAGATATTTGTTAAATTTTCAATTAATGATTCTCAGTTTTCCAAAACAATCGTAAGAAAATTACTACTGCTATTCAATTAAACGTGCGCTACAACATCGATCGGGGTATGGTTCGTATGTTAAATATGCAAATTTTAATAGTCAATATTTACAAATTTACTACCACAAGGACTATTGAAAAGAATTTCTACGTATAAAAGACATTCATAAGTATGTGTATTCAAAGTTTCAAAAGGATTGTAAGAAAAGTGAAACGTTCTTAATGATCTAAAATTATTTGACTTTTTTTTAGGATGGAACTAGTAGTTAAATTTATTTGATTATTTATAATATTTTGGTTACGTTATAATATACACGCTTTACTTATTTCTAACGATTCTAAATTATTCAATTTAAGACCGACATGTAAAACAGACTATCCCAAATTTGTGTTAAATATTAAAATTATTATTTTATTTGAAACCTAAAAATTTTCTTTGAAAAGGGTTATATTATATAAAACGTAAGGTTTGCGTATTTCGAAATAATGTTACATTATTGGTACAACGCCAAAAAATCTAAATCGGTATATTGTCATCTCACGTATCTTTCAAAAAACAACGTTTTTAAGTAATGTTGATACATAATTAAAAATAGTAACGCGAATGTACCTCATCCATAGAATTATTAAACTTAAATTCTTACATAATTCTATTCAACAACATTATTAATTCGATGAATTTATACTTCGAAGTTTTAACGAACCATTTCTTAGTAAATGTAACCATGCGTCCACCAATCAACCGTGTTGTTACAACATCTAGTTTCGTGTTATTATTGGCTCCTGGAATAGCGGCTTGTCATTTGAAAATGGAGTGTGTCTTTCCAATTTTGAACCGAATTACCGCCGAGCGCGGCGGCGGTGTCAAATTTAATGAGATGTTTAAATTTCGCATCCAAAATTTCTTACAAACACTATAATCTCTATTTTAATCGAGAGCACTGAGTGTTTGGGTTATAAAATGGATTTAATTGAGGGCATTGAACTGCATCGAAGCTTTTATAAGACTTTCAACCGATTCAACCAGTACGTCTATTGAACGCAGAGCTTAGTGTGCACTTTCTTATTCCTAAAACAATGTACTTTTTTCATGTTGATTTTATTATTATTTATTTTTCTTGATGTTTCATATAGTCATATAAATGTTTTATATAGTGATATAAATAATATTTACTCCAAAGAGTTCACGTTATATACATAGGTTCATCAATATTTGACAACACTTTTCAAATGTATTTAAAATCGTAAGATCCAATACCTTGACAGTAAATCATTCACATAACCAGTTAATCGCCCAATGACGTATGAATATAAAAAAAATCCTGAGTTTGCTATGTATTTAAATGTTTTTAATATTTTTAATATTTTTCGGAATAGTTTTTTTTTTCGAAAGGTTTTGACCTTTACGCTAGTTGTACCTATGGTGGTTTTAGGTAACGTCGAGTACACTGGTTTGAATTTACGTCTCTTTCTGCCGATACAAGGTATTGAGACAAATCTCTGAGATCATCTCAGCGTGTCTCCTTCCGTGGACACGGGCCTTAACAGAAAATTAATTTTACTTTAGACAGAATTTTAGAAATATGTAATTGTCTAGAAAGTATGAAAAATATTTTTCTCACGACAGATCGAAGATAAGATGTGAAAATAACTGCCATAAATGTTTCGGTATGTACGAGGCGCGTTTTTTAAGTAAGTACCATTGCCGGATATTCCCAGTGTAGCGCTGCGGATGCGATGTTGCGCATGCGCAATGGTTTTCTTCATCTGTTGACTCATCATATGCAACGTTAGAGATATTCACATAATGTGGCCATCTTGCTGTGAGTGGTTGAAATGTTCAAGACAACATATACGGTCCGTGATTCGTTTCTTGAGTGCATGAAACATGAAACCAGCTAACATTCATCACCAAGTGTGTCCTGTTTTGTCCTGATTTGGCGCCAAGTGATTTCCATCTTTTCCTTCATCTAAAGCGGTTCCTGGTGGAAAGCGTTTTGATAATAATGATGAACTCAAAGATGAAGTACAGACATGGTTTTCATCCCAGGCGGCGTCGTTCTATGACGAAGGTATACAAAAATTGACGCCCCGTTATGACAATTTGAGTGTAGTTTAAGGTGTGTAGCGTCCGAAAAAAGTTAACTGTTGTAAAAATAATGTGTTCTCTTAAAAAAAAATTCGGAACTTTAAAAACGAGCCTTGTACACCGTTAAAAAAACACAATCTTATTCAAAACAATTTTTTCAGATACCGCCAAGCCCGTTACGCGTCCCGCCGCGTCAGGAAGCGAGTGGTCTTCAAGCATGGCGACTGCAATGTGGTGCAGGGAAACGTCTCCAAGCGGAGGAAGCGGTACCTCCAGGATCTTTTCACTACGCTCGTGGATGCCCAGTGGCGATGGACGCTGCTCGTGTTCGCCATGAGCTTCCTGCTGTCCTGGCTTGGCTTCGCCCTGGTCTGGTGGTTGATAGCGTACGCCCACGGGGACTTGGATAAGAACGAGGATCTGACTCCGTGCGTCATTAATGTGGACTCTTTCACGTCCAGCTTCTTGTTCAGCGTGGAGACCCAGCACACTATCGGGTATGTTCATACAGGGTGAATATTATGTTCCATGCCGATGTTATTTTTGAATAACTAAGTAATAAAATACAATTTTTTAATTTGGTTTTTATTTATTAATTACTTGGTTTATTAAAATTATGTATAAATATGATATAGGCCAATTTGTCGCTTTTGACAGCGACACAAATGCGTACTCTTTTCACCATATTTTTCATAACATTCCCGCACACTTCAGCAATTCATTGTCCTGTAGCATCGGAATTGTTGTTGGTTTATTGGCGTAGACCTTTACTTTCAAATAGCCTTACAGAAAATAATCGGGAGCCGTCAAAGCAGTGATCGAGGAGGCCAGTCGATATCACCACTTTTTGACATTATGCGGTTGGGAATAATTTCACGCAAAACGTCAAGCGTAGTTCGGGCTGTGTGAGATAGCACCGTCCTATTGAAACCACATATTTCGCAGGCTTAATTGATCCAATTCGGTCAACAAGAAGTTTTCCAACATGTGACGATAGCGATCACCATTAATGGTTAAAGCATTGCCATTATTATTTAAATAAAATGTTTTAATGACTTCAACAGGTTGTTGAGGCGTTAAATGTTCCATAATAAATAGTAATTAACTATTCTCTACGATTGCCAAATGTGATTTGCAAATGTTTGCCAATCAATATCGGCCTGGAACATAATATTCACCTTGTGTATGTATTTAACCCTTTCTCTTCTAGGGTATTGCTTTACTTGACACCCTTCTATATAATTCTTCATTTCTTTTTCTTCCACGGCATTGCATCATAGGGTGAGATTTGGCCTTCTGCAAAAGTGGTCTCTACCGACTCCTATCCCTGGCCATCCTTTTCCAGTTCCCGGTCCCTCCCATCTTGCTCCAGCTTACTTTAGTCTTCCTCTAGGTTGCTTCCATTGAGGTATCCACCTGGTCATGATTTTACTGTATAATTCATCAAAGTTCATGATTTCGTCTCAGTACATATTATAATCTTCTGTTCTAACTTACCTTCCTGTTATAAGATAGACTTATTATTTTTTCTTGGATTGTATTTACGAGTGACAATCTTAAACTGTCATTATACAGGGTGGCCCAAAAAAGTGAGAACATCTTGTAACACTTGCTTAATTATAATTCTTAATGTAATTTTTTTTGCACAATATTTAGCTAATCAGAAATCATCAAAACACTCCATATTGCATAATCCACTGGGTTTAAATCTGGGCTGTTCGGTGGCCATATGCCTGGCTCGATGAAATTAACATTCTCACGACGAAGAAAGTTGATTGTATTTCTGGCTGTGTGAGATGGAACTCCGTCCTGCTGTAAGGTCTAGCATTTGTTCTGAAACTCTTGGATCATTTTTCCTAGCGTCCCGATGTCTTTCATTTCGCAAATTTTTCATCAGAATACGTTCTTCTGCAGTGATTTTTGTCATTCTGGGCAACAATTTGAAAAAAACAAATATAAACAATGGGAAAATTAATAATCAAAGAGCGGAAATAAAAGGTAATATAAATAAGTAAATTAGTAAACTATTTAAGCTATTTTTGATATAGTTAAACTAATTTTGATGTAATTATATCACATTTTACGAAATGTTCACTTTTTTTGAGCCACGCTGTGTAATATTTCCAATACGCAGGTATTTAAAATCTTTAAATTCCGTATTTCACAAACATTTTCCAGTAACAAAAAGTAATTAAAATCCAACTTTGGCACAAAAAGCACAGAAATATGAGTGTGAATGTGATCTTCGTCTTTGAAGCCACATTTTGTTGAAAAGTATAACATATAGGTTCAACAATTTGTCGTCAATCCACTGTGTTGGTATAACATAATCAGTTAATGCACGTTCCCCGGATTGGAAGAGATCCAGGTTTGAATCCCGGTATAGCAACAATAATATTTTTCGATAAAATTGATTTTATTTGTATATCTTTCTAATAACGTATTAATATTTAATTTGTATAAATATTATCTTCAAGTCTGACCAATGTTGGTACATAAATGTATAATAAATATTTTCTATGATTTAGTGCACACTAAGAGATTCTTTGTTATGTAGATAAAACTGTCTAAACCACACGAAATTTTGATAATAATATACTTTAGAACCATCCATCTTTCAGCTTCTAAAAGTATTATTATTTTCAATACATATTTAAGCGTGGTATTAATGAATTGAGCCTTTGCAGGTATGGCGGGCGAATGACCACTCAGGAATGTCCGGAAGCCATTTTCATCATGTGTCTTCAGAGTATTGTTGGAGTGTTCATACAAGCATTTATGGTAAGATAAAACATCTTATTATTAGGGACACGCTATCTGCATTTTTTTTAATAGTTCACGACAAATTAATATCGTTTCGGTGTGTGAAAATTGTAAGAAAATCAGAACTTGTTCAATGTCACAGATCAGTAAATGAATAGACATGAAAAAAGAATACTAATAGGAGAGGGGTTTAGATCATTAGTTGCGGGACGAGAGGCATTCTACACACATTCTTGGTGGAAACATAAATCCGATAGTTTGATACATTTATGGAACAGTAAAAGTATTTACTCTTCAAAAAGTAAATCTTTGTGTAAACATGACGTATTTTTTACATTAACGCATATTATATTGTCAGCATTTAAATTTTCGTTCCATTCGAGTCATATATTTTTATAAAAGTCGCTGAGCTATTTGATCGAGTACGTGGTACCGAAGTGATCACGTGGGTATCACCAAAATGAAAATATTGGGACAAGAAATTTGTATTAGTTCATTTCTAAATATTTGGTGGTCTGTGTTCAATCTAATATTTGGTTCAGAACCAATTTTTAAAATTACACATTTTTAAAATATGTAACAAATTATGCAACGTTGTTTCTTCGTAATTATTAGAAAATTAATTAATACTTTATATTTCCTAAATGTTAAGTCATTAAAATTCTACAACAGATGTCACTGTATGTGCGAATAAAAGGGAAAGGTAAAAAAATAATCCTATCACTTTGAACTAAACGTTAACAAAATGTTTAAAAAACCGCAGCCTGGCTATTGAAGAACCAATCGCTGTGTTTATAATCATAATTGAACATGTGTGCACTTGTTTGCAATCAAATCATCAAACTTCCGTTTGAAAATGACAAGTTGACACCGGCCATCAATCAAACAAATCACAAATAATCCATTGCGTTGTCAAATGGACAGGTTAGTCATTGTGTCTGTAATGCACGTATAATAACATCAAATGATAAATTGGTCGACCGTGATGTAAAAATGATCTGTCTGATTTAATTTAATATTTATACGTAATAAATATTAAAATATATCACACGAATTGTGTATTATTTAATTAAATTACATGTATACGAAAATATTTTGAACAATAAAGAATGGAATTATTTAATGTAAACGTTGTTACTAGCATACAAATTAATTTATAATAATGTGTTATATGGATGATAATGGTTTGTAACAACTGTATGGTTTGTGTATTGTGTAATAAGTATAATGTAATGATTGAGTTCATATACATGATATGTGTTATGTGTCATGACAATAAATCGTAACGATATGAACGAGTTCCGTTCCGAGAGCTCGTTCGCAAGTCGAAAATAGTTAGCTTAGGCATCCAATATTTACTATAATAATCAGCACTGTTCTTGCACTGAACATTTGATATCGTGCAGTGCTAGGGTTAAAATATCGCACGGTAATTGACTGTTACTACTAAAGTAAACTGAAAGCGTGGGTCCCACGAGCCGTCAAGCGGCACAGACATGATCTAACCTTACGCGCTATCGCCAAATTTTAAATTACGGTACAATTTTGAATATTACATTTAATTAATTGGACACGGACATTAGTACCTTGAAAAGTTCGCAAGTTGAATATTCGCATGTAGAGGACTTACTGTATTTAAGAGTAAGATTTTTTTTTTATTTCTAGACTCGATAGCGACGATAATTTATTACAAATGATTTTTTTTTATTACCTACATTGTTTTAATTTTATTAATAAAAAATATTTGATCTCAAAACTATCATCATCATCATAATTATTGTCGTGACAATCCTGAGTGGGTTGTCACGCCAAAGTGGATGGTGGAGGATGAACGGCTTCTTCCAAGACTTGCCTCCATCTCCCCTTTTAATGCGCCAGATTGCTCTTCCGCCAATCCTCTCCTCCATCAATATTGTTTTCCTGCAAACACCTGTCGCTCGTTGATATAATCTAACTATTGAAATTTCGGCATATTGATTGATTTGCAAAAATATGCCTCGCCGGCTGAATACATGTTATTCATGCTTATATAAAATATGGACATTTGAAATAACATACAATCATCAGATCATCAGTGACTTTTGTCTGGTATCTAAAAGATAACGAAGTGATTTTATATAATTGAATGTTAATAATATTCTTTCACAATTGATCTGCAGGTTTTATCGCGTGGATACAAATACTTGAAGGAAGGAAACATGAAAATATATTTTTATTGCATGCCGCCCTTACAGGTAGGAATCGTTTTCGCCAAACTTTCTCGGCCGAAGAATCGCGCCCAGACCCTCTTGTTCTCCAGTGTAGCAGCCATCTGTCAGAGGGATGGCCAGTTGGTGTTCATGTTCCGTGTCGGAGACATGCGCAAGTCGCACATCGTGGAGGCGCACATTCGGGCGCAGATGATAAGAAAGAAGGTAGCTAGGGCGGGAAATCGTCGGCGGCGCCATCTTGGATTAGTGGAAATATACACTACGAAGGGTTGTGATTAACTAAAGATAACTTGATATCTTTAAACCGATAAAATAATATATATTTATATACTAAAATATTAACAGTTTTTATGGGAAAAAAATAGATTTTTGTTAAATGATAAATCTGACATTTAGTAAATTTTGGTAGCACACAATAATTGTCAGGATTGAAAAGGATTAAATATATCGCCACTCTTAATTGCTCACTAATAGGCATTATTTATATGTGAAAACGAAATTTTGTAACCGTGCCAAAGTTTATGATTTACTCCAATCTCCTAAGTTCGTCAACATGCACAAGGTTACGGTCTCGTAAAGATCTTTAGCTTACTTAATTTAACATAAAAATAAAAATGTAGACACGCTTGGTTAATACAGAATGTTTATAAAATCCCTGCATACTTCAGAATTTTTTTTTAAATTTTAGATTAAAGAATAAAAATGCAAATAAGTTAGAAAGAAAAGTGAACAATTCATCCCAAAGATCTGTTTATGGTACACTGAAATTTGTAGTTACCATCTTCAACTGAATCAATAAAATGAATGTTAACAAATTAACAAACTTTATTCAGTTAATCTACGTTCGTCCTGATGAATTTAAAATTAGAAAAATTGTTAGTTTCTAAAAATTATTAATTATATCCAACCACAAAGTTAATGCTATAAACATAAAAAATATTTATAGCTTGTACAATACATTCGCTCGAAAAATTGAACAGTTCACATATTCTTCATGCGCGAAATGAATAATTAAATGTCTAAATTAATAAAATGTTTTATCAGTAGATATATTTTTTTTAAATTTTACCCTTAAATTAATAAAATTTTTGTTTGGGTATGAAACAAATTAAAACGTTTGAATCATTTTTTTATACCTAAGATGAATGTGTGCGATGAAAATGTATCAAGTCTTCGATGTTTTACTGAATTCGACTTTATAAACACCGTGGGTATTCGCGATGTGTCAGTTTCTGTTTACACTCGTCAGCAGACAATCTTGACACGTACAATGTTGAACCGAAACTTGTTAATACTCGTCTCGTTCTGATGGAAACACAAAAAAGAAAAACATATTGATACACACATACGATAGTCTAAACAGACGTAATTAAATATCAAGGAAAATAGTCTGCGAAGCGTACGTAGGTGGGTGTTTATTTTCGCCAGTCACGAGTCATAAGACAACGTTTTATTTTTTGTGCCAGACGGCGACCTTCGACTCTAAGATGGCGCCGACCCGTTTCCCGCTCGATGGTGACAGTCGGGATGTACACATACTGTTTTTCTTTGTCCGTAGGTGGGTCTAATATTTGCGAAACTAGCTCGGGCCAAAAAGCGAACGACAACGCTGCTGTTCTCGCGGAACGCGGTGGTTTGTCTCCGGGACGGAGAGTTCTGCCTCCTGTTCCGAGTCGGCGACATCCGCAAGTCGCACATTCTAGAAGCGCACGTGCGCGCTCAGATCATTCGGAAAAAGGTATCTAAACATAAAGTAATAACTTTTTCCAAGTAAGGTTCCATTGCGATTGTGCTTTGCTTCGCTGCAACTTATTTATTCCTAGTTAATAAATCACTATAAATTGTTCAAATACTGCAGTAGAAATCTCATATTAGGTGTTAAAAATAGGTGGTAAAAGCGTAATATTACAAGGTCATCCGAATAATCCATCAACGTGCCCTTATAATGTAGAGATATATTTTCTATTAAAAAGTGGCCCGGTAGGCCAACTACAGGAGGTCCCAAAAAAGTGTACCTAGACTTTGAAATTATAAATTCAATGCATTTTAAACTAAATTAATGTTATCGTAATCAAGTTATCGCAAATATTTCAACTGAACTGCATACATTTCATGTTATATTTCAGCACATTCTACCTCAATAGCTGCCTTTAATGGTTGCCGGTTTCGTACCGTACCTTTGATGTGGCCCCATAAAAGAAGAGCGAAAGGTTTCAAGAACGCGGTTAATACGCTGATTCTAAGCCTAGTTCGTCCCAATGATGGGCAAATTTTCATCAGTCATCAATTTCATCAATATCACGATGGTTACGGAGAAGCGGTGGAAATAAAACCCCTTCTCATCAAATAAAACATTTTTAATGGGTTCGCTTAAAAATACAATGCGATTTTGAAATTCCTGTCTCACATGTACACATTTTTGGGACAGCCTGTATGTGTAAAATATAATGTAAATAAGGATGCTTTTGGCTCTCTGTCCGCTTGTACCACCTATTTGTAACATTGTACATAGCAAACGATAGTGTAATGGCGCGTGTATACAGATGAAATCTTCACTCGGAACTTCTCGAAAGTCGCATGATTGACAGTCAGATTGAGTTGCGGTACGATGTATTGTATTTTTGTATTTTTTACAGTAGGTAGAATGAGATAATTGATTCATTTCGAACTTTACCAA
Source organism: Eubasilissa regina (assembly GCA_022840565.1). Lineage (NCBI taxonomy): Eukaryota > Metazoa > Arthropoda > Insecta > Trichoptera > Phryganeidae > Eubasilissa > Eubasilissa regina. The sequence continues at coordinate 19,983,995 of JAINEB010000013.1, forward strand.
CAAATTTCTGAGACTATAAATTAAAGTCTCATCCATGTACACGCACCACAATATCGAACCAGACACTGATTTGTTTTTATATTTTACAAATAAGTATTGTATACAAACTGTATAACACAGCTGTAATGTTTACCGACAACAATACTTATTCGGGAAGTATATACGAACCTCATCAAATTTTCCAATTAATTAATTTTTTAATTTAAATATTAAGTGATGAGGTCTCGATTAGTCACACGTTAGTGTCGCTCGGTTCTATTTTTTCTTTTAAATCTGAAGCTATTTGGTGATCTTCTGTAATATTTGGACAGTTTAAACATGTTCGCAAATATCTGCCTGCTAGATATATTAGACCCACTTGGTTTTGTAAATTCTATTTATATTATTTTCATCTGTTTTTTGTTGACTTGAATGTGATGCACGATTACTAACCGAATATATAATAATGTCTCACTGCTTCATAATTTTTATTGATCATCACATGCTTTATTTTTCCAATATTTTCTTCTGTATTTTTAATAATGCCAAATAAGTAAACAAGATTATTGGAATCGCATGGCTAAAATATGAATGTGCTTCTTCTTTGCGTATTAAAAACAATTCCTTTATCATCTACGTTCCATAAATTTATCAATATTTTTAGTTTCACCTAAATCTCTTATTTCTCATCATATTTTATCTATGATCTTGTTACTTTTTTTGTTTTGACCTGTATTTGAGTTTACTTAATCTTTTTCAATCAAAAATTTTGGGAAAATGTCATGGAGATCTTTCCCACTCTCCAGAAAATCTTGCGAAAGTAGTCAGATTTTGATGAATTTATTATTTAGTTATATTGATTTCTTTATGGGATATCTATATACAGTGGTGTGCAGTAGGCATTGATTTAGATTATGCTGTTACCAATGATATTATACAATCATGTATAATATATGTAATATAATATATGTACTTTCGTTTAACCAACGTCTTTGGACAAAATAAATCCATCGTTTATACGACCCTATCATTTATAATTTTAGAGTACTGTTAATAGTATTTTTTACATTTAAGTTTTAACGTAAAATAATACTTTCTTACCCACATAAAAAATGTATGGACGTTTTTAAGAACACTTTCTATGACTGAACATGGTTTATTTATTGTTTGAAAATACTTCACTAATAACTAAAGGAAATAATTATTTTTATTAAGGGTTAACATAGGAAATAGTTCTGCCAATTACTTTTTGTTTTTCTCAAATCAAAACTAATCCATGCACCAAATTTAAAGAACAATCACGAAATCAACAGGTTAAAAACAGTAAGATAGTAAAATTTGCGAATTAGTAAAAGAGGAAGTAGACATTTCAATGATTTTCATGTAGTTGTGATCCTTTCTAATGTTATTTTGTTAATAAATAGCATTGGTTACGACTCCATTCACTAGCTTAAAGATAGAACTGAGTAATGTAAATAGGAGGATGCGGTGAATAAAAAAAGAGCGCCATGAGTACAGTCAGTTTTTAGAACTAAGCAATTAAAATCTCTACTGGTACACAGACGGCACTAATTGCAAAATAATGTTTTCGTTAATGTTAATCCAGATTTTTAATTTATATTTGTTTCCCAGAATTTTTAGTTATGCACAGCTTTTTTACTTGCCTGCACTGCACACCCCTGTCTATATAACATAATCTTTTGAGTGAAAGTGGCTTAATAGTATTATCTCATAACGAAATTTATACCGATTTTTCGTGATGATCAGCTGTAATGTATTAATTAATGTATTGTATGTATTGTAATTTTTGAAAGTCTATAAAATTTTAGGCATAATTAAATTTTAGAAAAAATTATTATCTTTGTCATTAAAATTATAAACACTTATTTCTGTAAATGTAAAAAAATTGTTCAGAATGTAAATTCACTTTTTAATCCAAACGTTTTTTGTGCTCAACGAAGATCTAATTATTTTCAAAAAGATATTTGAAAAAGTCCATGATTCAAACAAATCTAGCAAATTAAAATCTTCAGAATGACTCCATAATTCCTAAATCGAGGTTGCTTCTTAGGATAAGGATATAAATATGGCATATAACATACTGTTTTTTTGATTAAATCATAATTTTTATATATATTTTGATCAAAATAATTTATTGATATCCAACACTTTATCTTTGAATTTCCGTAGGTGACGCGCGAAGGAGAATTACTGCCATTCTATCAGCAGGAACTGAAAGTTGGGGCGGATGGTGAGGAAGACAGACTCATGTTCATCTGGCCCACGACTATAGTACATAAGATAAATGAGAACTCTCCTCTCTACGGCCTTTCAGCATCCGACATGTTGAGAGAACGGTTCGAAATCGTTGTCATGCTGGGTAAGTTTAAGATTACTATGTTATGACAAGTTCAACACTCAAAATGATATTTATTTACATTGAATTGGGTAGTTATTTAATGATATTGTTGAATTCTAATCCAAATAATTTATTAATGATTATTTTTATGTCTTCAAGAGGGTGTCATAGAATCAACTGGTATGACAACCCAAGCCAGGAGCAGCTTCCTTCCATCAGAGATATTCTGGGGCCACCGCTTCGAGCCCATAGTTTCCTTCAAGAAGGAGACAGGAGAATATGAGGTAATCATAATATGAAAAATTTCCTTTCTTAGATCGATTTCTATACATTCCCCTACCGAATATAATAGTGCGAATATTTTTATACTTCGAGACATTTTATTCTGTAAATTACTTTTTATTAAGGAGAACACATTCTTATCGTGAAATTGTAATTATTCAGAACATAGGTCTGTGATATTTTAAATACTAATTAAATGTATTAATTAGAAAGATGTACATATAAAATCAATTTTATAGAAGAATATTGTTGTTGTTACCGGGATTCGAACGATGGAAAATTTGTCGTCAATGCACTGTGTGCTGTAGAATAATTGATTTATGCACGTTTCTCGGATTGGAAGAGATCCAAGTTCGAATTCCGGTAGTAACAACAATATTTTACTATAAAATTGATTTTATATCTAGATCTTTCTAATTAATACATTTAATTTGTATTTAAAGAACTTTTTGATATTTTATTTCGAGTTGTTAAATACGATTATATCTATCTACGCTTTCAAATTTTACGTATATAATAAGAAAAATATATGATTTATAGGGAAATTACGAGTATAAACAAAAATACCTATACTTTTTTATCTTTCCCAAAGATAAGAAAGTATAATTTTTTTAAAATTAAATATTGCGAATTTGATACTCGACAACTTTCTATTTAATAATTCTACCAATCGTCAGTGCATACTGAGGTTTGTGATGAAAAATAATAAAGAGTACGCCTATAAAATTAAAATAAACCTTGTAAACTATAATAACAAGATTTTGACTTCATAAATTAATTTTCCAAGATCACGGACTCGATTCCTCAATCTCATGAGAAGCTGGAAACTATAATTATTTATAAAGTGGTTCAGAATCTTACTTAATACGTTTGTTAAAATGGACGAATCAACAAACACGCTGTGATCTGAATTTTAAACCTGAAATATTTACATAAACACAGTGGTCGTGAATAGCTCGTACACTTTATTAATGTTAAGAACTACCAATTCTATTAATTCGCTATCTAGTTAACGTATGCTGACAGGCGAGAGTGTATTTGATGGAGAGAGTGATCATTATTTCGGCCCCAATGTGGCTACTAAAGATGAAATGCAAACTAAATTACTTATTCATATTATTAATACAGGTAATATAGTGCTCTTTTATCCTTCTACAGAATAACTGTATAAAATTCATTTTTAAAGTCTTAATTATTCGAATATTTTTTATTTATTTATTTGTTATTGGTGGATTTTTGCAGTAGTTTTTTGACGTAAAGCGTTGAATGTCATGACATGACCGTATCAAAATGTGGAAACTAATTATAAAAATTCACAAATGCTTAAACATAGTGTTAAGATGGTGTTACAATTTCAACTGTGATGTGAAATAATATTATATACAGTTTAATTATTCAATGAACAGAAGTGCAAATTTAGGTATTACATACAGATATTGTACAAAACATTTATCGATGTATACAATAGTAGGTACTCTTCTAATATGTCGGGTTTAGGACCAGAGTATTGCCACGATGCGAAAATCTCTGTAAAACGAAGGAAAGATTTTTTTGTTTTGCGAGAGCAATATGCTTTAAATGCCTTTTTTTTTCATTAATGTTTGCAAATTATTGGAGGCGAGAATTTTATATTGTGCTTTTAATTTAATGGAAAAAACTGCATAATGCTTAATATTCTTATACCTTGTATAAAACATATCCAGATGGCCCTTTCATTTTGCATTGTGGTCAAAAATGTTCAGTTTCTGCCTAAAATAATGCAGAATTGATATTTCGACAAATGTACGAGTACTTATCTAATTTTTGATTAGTTTCGCATACATATATATTCACACAAACCATAAATACGAAACCGTTTAAATGACTGCAAAACTCATGTCATTGCTGTGTTCCAGGTGGACTACACTCTGTTTAATAACACCTACGAGGTGGATACACCACTGTGCAGCGCCAAGCAACTTGATGAGCTGAAAGCCACTGTCAGCGCTCCCAATAGACTTGGTAATGTAAACTTTACGTTTTATTCGCAACTCATTACTGATGACGTGACCGTCTGCCCCAGGCCTCAGGTGTGGATCGTAATATCTGTCATCGAATTATCTCTATTAAGTGTAATTATTTTACATGTCGAAATATTTTTAGAAAAATCTAAAATTTTATAATCACTCAAATCAACTCGTTTTACGTGTATTATATTATCTGGTTATTAATGATATCTTATTTTAATTGTTTTTCAGATCGTCTCGCTGTGAGCACCGCCATTCCTGTGCACCTCGGACCGTCTCCGTCAAATGACACCCTCGATTCTTGTTCCGTAGACTCCATGTCCCTGGACGAACACATCGAAATCAAGATTCCCGAATCCAGAATAGAAGAAAACAGGAGAATGCTAGAGTCCCAGGTGCAGATACCGGTTCAGCATCAAAATGGCGACCTGAACCACAACGAGAGGCAGATCGCGGCGCAAAATGGGATCATAGTCAACGGGAATCACCACGATATTCACGCGCAGCACGACCACCATCGACATCACAATGGAGGCTTGCTTCACAGTGCGCACCGTCACGGGTCCGACCAGCATTTACTTCACAATGGCCTGCCCCATAATGGCACCAATGGGAACCACAATCACGTCAGGATGTACAGGTTTGTTACACTTTTAATCATTTAAACATGGTGTTTTAGATTCGGTCTGTATAGATACACTTCCAGTTACTAAATGTGTATTTATAGTTCTCATCAATACTACGCTTAACCACAAACGTTCGCTGATAATGCACGCTCCGTGTGTTATCAGCGCGAAGGATACTTTAAATACCTACGTATTACATTATTTAAATCGTTTAACGTTTTTAAATCGATTCACTCGGTAAAAATACTGTTATATCATAATATTAGTAATGCATTTATTATTATTAGTATTAGTATGCATTTGTGTATTTGCCCGTGAGTTTTTACTTTTGTCTCTTTTGGATGTATTAGTTGCGTGCATATTGTGTTCGACGTGCGCACCTCGCAAGATTGTTTGAAATTTCAAAACAATTACCGCGAGGATTCCACATTCTAAATATTTTGAATGGAACCTTTAAATTAAAATGATTTATAATTTTATTAATAAACCTGATCGGACAAGTCTGTTATTGTTTGTCGTCCGTTGTATGTAAATTTTCGCCCGTGTATATTCACACAAACAAATCGGTCAAAGTTTTTTTATCTTCTTTTATTGTATCCATCTTGTGTCTCATACATTGTACAATACATGTTTTTTTTATTTTTTTTACTTTAGAACTCCGAGCGGCCATCTGGCGGCGCGCGCTCTCCCCGAGACTCCGCCGCTGAAAATTTGCATCGAGCAGCAGAGACCCGAGAACCAAACCCCGCCAGATTTCGTATAGCGCCATCTGCCGCCGCCGCCGAGAACCTCCAGAGCGGTAAAACTATTTTCATTATTTCATTTTCCCGCGGTTAGAAAATTGGCGCTAGTGGAGTTTCTATGGAAGCAGGTTTTTGTGTCATGTTTTTTATATGTTTAAATTCTTCCAGTACTTATCTAATCCGTATTCCCAGATTACACACATGATTAAAACCTGTATTACTTTACGTATTTTTTCATTATCGTCATGACCAACCTAAAAATACAACGATTATTATAGTATTCTTAAAAGAAGTGTGAAATTATTTTTGTATTTTGTTATTTTACGAAACAAATAATAGCTGTACCGTAAGTTTTCTTTTTAAACGTATTATCTTAATTGAGTTAATTAGTATGAACACGAACATCATACAAAAGAAAAAGATAGACAGAGTCTACCATTCAAGAAGAAGGCTAAATCTCAGAAATCGATGATGTACAGTGCGATGAAGATATTTAATGAAATACCAGAAAACAAAGAAAGGCGGAGAAACAACATAGAAAATGAAACTAAGCAAATGTGTGAAAGATAAGTTGTAGTAAAAAGTAACGATTTTAACCTTGTTTATATTAAAGCATATATAAAAATGCGTATTTAAGCACTATATTAAGAATAAATAATAATAAATGGATTATTGAGTTTTTTTATTTTAAAATATAAAAAAACGAATGCGATTTAAAATGATGTGTCTCATAAAATACGTACATTCCATTAAACTTGATTTATTTCGATATAGTTCCAAAAATTCTATTTATGTTTCAAACTAGTTTTTAAACTTTAATATAAATCTATTCATAATTATATATTAGTAATTTTAATTAAAAATATATTGCACATAACCTAAACTTATTCTAATTCTGCAATGTAATTTTAAAAATATTTGAATACACGCCACTACGGATACCATATTTATACATGTTAGATAATATATTTTATTTTATTTCTAAAATACTACTTACGGTGATTGATTAAATTTAACTGCTTAAATTAAAAAATAGTTATAATATATTTTTTAAGAATCTTTAATAAACATTCAGCGACGCCGTTTGATTTCATTGCATTCAATAGTAAAACTTTTTTTTTTTAATTTATAGGTATAAAATAAGTTTATGAAATAAATTAATATTTGTAGGTACCTACATGGAAATTTATTTATAATATTTTATTTTTTTAGCATAAAAATAACATATTTGAAATAAAGGTAATTGCTTTACTAGACGTGGTATGTTCCAAAGCAATTTCCTGTCCAGTTTTTACAAGTTGTATATAATTAAAATCAATAGTTATAAAAAATACTTTTATAATGACCTTGAACTATAATTAAATAACAGTCTGTAAAATTGTGTAGACCATTATATTATTGATTCCCTGCCAAAAATGATTCAGTACTAAAAAACTTTTTTTGTGAGACGATTTATGATATTTTCAAATATATTTTTAAGTGTAATTACAGCTCAACGAGAAGATATTTTTATTTTATTTATTAATTTGCAAGAATTTGTATATGAAATAATGTGAGAATAATTTTATTTCTCTATCTCTTCCAAAAGAGAAATCTTCGTTGACTAATTTTGGATATAAATTTATATCATTTCTTTCGCATTATGGATGAACATAAACTGAAAGTATATTTGTTTGTACTCTTGCAGTTGCTAAACGTATAAAATAACCGAGCAAATTGCAATGTACAAGAATAAACAAACTGAAAAGAACATAAATATGATTCTCGCCATTTGTTTGTCACACTTTAATAATGGTCAGCTTACGCAAGCCATAATATGGAATATGAAATAATTTTACGATTGTTACTGAATATGAATAAATATTGTTGTTTGGACGTTTCATTTTAAAAAAATGTGAATCAACTGAATTTTGCGTTCTAACAAAAGAAGGTGTCCATTTCACATGTGTTTAGTAATTATTTATTCGATAGATACCAAAAGATAGACCTACCAACTATTCAGTGTAAATTAAAAAATATGTTTTTTTACACAGACCACCAAATAATGCAAATTCCCTGTCGCAAAATTTTCATTTTGGTGACACCTTTGTGATCACTTTGGTGCCACTCACGAAATCAAAGAGCTCCGCGACTTTTAAAAAAAATATGATTCTATTGGAATGAAAATTTTAACGTTAACAATGTAATATGTATTAACCCTTTCCTTAGCCATGCAGTAACATAGGTCTACCGAACCAATTAAATGGTATTTCTATAAATATTCACATTGTAAAATTTACATTTTACCTAGTCCTAACACAATCACTTGCGCTTAGAAATGACTAGTGAAAAATCAATTATGTAAAGCGAATCATAATAAATTATTTTTTTTAATTCGATGCTTTATAAAATTGATGTATTGCATGCTATTTGCGTTAAAAATACCACTTGTACCACGTGAAAAAGATCACACATTAATTTAAATGAAGACAGATAAAGATGAAAAACATATAGATGGGTTTTTTATGCGAATACGTTATAAAAATAACATTTGAGAATAAAATGAACGTATTGTATTAATCATTTCTTATTATATTTATAGTAACTATTACATTAACTATTTTAAAGTCATTTAAGCTTGTAAAAGGATTTATTTCCCATTTAAAGCGTTTAAAAAAGTCTAATTTCTTGCAGTAACACGAGTTGACAACATGGCTGCGTAAGATATTTTTAGCATGGTATGGTAAAGGTTAATGTAAAGTCTTGTTTAGAGAAAGATTTAATTTTTGAAGAATAAATTGTTGCGTAAATATTTCATAATCTATCAGATTTGTGTTTCGTTGGATAAATGTGTGTAGAATGCTCCTCGTCCCGCAAATAATGTTCCAAACCCCTCTCCTATACACACACTTCACATCATGTCTATTAATTTACCAGTGTGTGGTTTTATATGTATTTAAATTTACAAAAAAAAAAAGATTTGTATAATAATTATATTCCTCTTTTGAAAGATGAACCTTGTGTTATTATTATGAAGAAAAAAAAAGTATTAATATAAAAAAGGTAATATATTGGTTCGAAAATTAGTTGCTAAAAATATCGTCGCTGTAGCGTAGTTGGATAATGCACCTTCCCCGGTTTGGAAAGAGATCCAGGTTCGAATTCCGGTGGCGCAACAACAATATTTTTCGATAAAATTGATTTTATCTTTCTAATAAATATATTTAATTCATATTTAAAAAAAAATCATAATCCATACATCATGTCATTTATTTCGTGAAATTTAGAAATATACTTATATTCTCAATGACATTGATGAATTATTAAAATTTTAATACATCTAAACTAGAAACATATAACGATATAATAAAATAACATATTATTGTATTATATTACATTAAATGATAATATTATATTATTGGACTTTGTTGCGGGTGGTATCAAAGCATACCTAAATAGTGCAGTGCAAAAGCTTGTAGCTTGAAAACTCTCGGACAACTCTAGTCACCGTAGTGGCCCTGATCTCCGATCTACGAAACAATGGCTATGTATTGGATAGTGAATTACGTTGAGGATGTCATCTCGGGTAGCTACCTAAGCCAGCGTCTAGTAACTCTGCTCTATTGAATAATGACCACATGTAAATTAACTCACTGGGTCTTTCCACCGCCTTTATTTATGAAGATCTTTCATTACCGTGTAAGAATCTTCTCTAGTCTGATTCTAAAGATTCAACGAAACTTTTTATCTGAAAATTGTCTCAAGAGTATTTCATTTCCCCCGAGAATTTCACAATGTTTGCTGAGATTTTCTAGTAGTCTGGTACCACAGGTTGGCTGATTCGGGACCGGAAATGATTTCAATGACGCGTGTGAACGTTCTATCTGCATTTTAAAATAATTCAAATATTTATTTAATATAAATAAATGCCTAGTTTTGTGTTAGCGCTTTCTAATGCTCCGACAAATTAGAAAGGAAACTTATATACATTCTATTAGAGTGATGTATCAATTTGAAATACGCATTAGATGGACATGTGACCTTTTTGTTCTGAAGATACATTTTTCAAAAACAAACGAATTCATTTCTACTATCACAATATCAAAATTATAATTGTTTATGGATATTATACTATCATTTTATTATCGTATCGATTAATCATATTGACAATGTGTAACGCTGAAAGAACGTTAAAAGTAACAAAATATTTTTACCTTTCTGAATTTTTTTAGCATTTTCGAAATTATTTCATAATTTTACCCATCCATTGACGGGGGTGTGAGTTAAGACACGAGTTTTTGTTATGGGATATTTAAAATCATTCTTACATCTTTCAGTTTTCTTTTTTCTGAATTGAATCCAGTGTTGAACGTAGGTCTCCCTTTTTTTATAGATTTTTACTACGTTTTTCTTTCTACATCTTCCAGTATCTGGCGTTTTGCTTCCAATATTATCTGACCGTCACATCACATCTTAGGACGACAAAAAGGTTTGTTTTTAATATGCGTTGACTTAAAACATGTAAATTGTCAGAATCAAATTGTAAACAGTGTATTTTTACACACTACGTTTTATTTTAAACACCTCGGCCTTTATCTTACTGATAAGGATACTGGATTTTCGAAACGTTTTATCGCAATTTTGACATGACTATGTGGTAACGTGGGAGTAGCGGGACCCGAGATCGAGATCATAAACTGCTTCATTTCCAAATCGTGTCCGACTTTAACTGAGATAAATCATATTCATCATCTAATGCAAAACGACAATGTATTGCACATGCTCAGCGAGTACATGCACGATTAAAACAACGAGAGGAGTGTGTCTGCGTGTTGTATGTATTCTAAATACGTTAATTTCGGATGCAGGATGTATGTAGATGCGCTCGTATGATGAGATAATAGACCAGACGTGTCGGCCAAGGTGGTGTGAAAATTTAACCTAATCTCCGAACGACAGGAAGGCCGGCCAATAATCGCCACTGCGTCACCGTCACGGAGGCCATCTTGTCCTGCCGCTGAAGGCAAAGTGCGAGATTTGATAATGAGTGTTAATGTGGAAGGGTGAAGACCGCTTAATCTTATTTCAGTGATATTTTGCTGGATATAATAATCACAATTGTATTCTGATTATTTTTGTCACAACTAACACATCATTTTTGTCATAACTGTCATGTACTATATTACCTACTCTTTTCCTCTAAATCAAAAATGATTTCTTTGAAGCTATTATTATATGCCCGTCTCGACACAGAATTCTCTAGTGAGACGGGCACAGTCCAAATATTTTTTTTTATATGTATAATATAGTTATAAATAATAAATAAATAAATATTCGCTAATTCATTTCTGTATTTGTTCATTCTTCAATTTTTTAAATTAGGTAGCTTCATTATATTCTAATGCACTGTAAATGGCATATTAAAGTTTAATATTAGAAATTATAGAATACTGTTGAAAAGATAAAATAATATTACAAGCCTTAATGGTGCCTGCGCGTGGATGAGATTTTGATCTCTCGTCTCATGAGATTTGTCAGTAAAGGTCGGTATGTCATTCTACTCTGTGGCAATCGTTCATAGTTGGCTTCGCGATCATCTTTGCACTGTCCTTTATGCAACTTTCGAAACGAGTCTCCAACGTAAAGCTAACGCCATATAAATCGTGTTTATAAGAAATGTATAAATGTGAATGTGGTGAAATTTGTGCAAGATATAAAAGTTCGAGAGTATTCTAATGTCTCAGCCAGGAATTGGCGTATTGGAAAGTAAAAAATAAGTACTCATCGTGCATAGTGCGTCAATGTTTTTTTCAAATAATCGTATGATAATAGTTTCCGAATTAATACCGATTCCAATATCGGGAACAAGTATTCGAAAGAAATATCTAAAATATTTTCAGTTTTTATACAATAATAATATATATAATCCACGGAAAATTCTATACATAATTTGGCGGTATTCCGCTCGCATGATTGTAATTAATATACATGCGGTGATTTTGATTTTACTATAATTTATAAACACAACATATAAATCTCGGAATTTAAAAATTTTTAACTTTATAATTCATGATATTAATTGATAGAAGCAGTTGAAAGAGTGGTCTACCAGCAATAAAATGCTCGGTGGCAGTTAGGTTAATTTTCTAATAAAAGAGTTCTTTACATTTTTCAAAAAAAAATGATTTGCATATGTGAACTGTCATTCCTTGTGTGTGTGAACAGAATATATACTGATATTTCCTACCCATGTGTGTGAGTAAAGTATCTCCTTGTACAAGTACCCTGTGTTCATGGAATGAGACACGATGAGGTTTTGATCATCATATCTGATATCAGAGATTTTGTTAAAATAAATTTCAAAACATTGACCGCTGCCGGGATCACTCCTAGGATCTTTGTGTTCGTACGCAAGATTGCCATCAGTTTGGTGAACAAACACACAAGTATTGTACATGCAGTATGTTTACCCCTAAATCATACTGTGATGAAAGCTAGGTGCTGAGGCAGAAAAGCCAGCGATTGTACTCTATGTGATGAAATATTGTAATTCAGACACAGGATATGTTTTGCGATTAATATCAATAATTATGAATCTCTCAATAGAGATAAAAATGAACGTATATTGTATGCGCGTATTGTAATATTTCTATGTTCCGCGTATGCATGTTAATTTCAAATTCTTTATTTTAATTGTTTATGAATTTTATGTATGTGTTTGTAATGCTGATTATTCACTTTTATAACATAGTTATTGAATTATTATTTATTTTGAGTTTTTTAATAAATTTGTAATAAATAAGTAAGAAATATTCGTTTGTTCATGTTTGTCCATCAAATAATCATAAAAATCTGAATCTTATACATATTTTAAGATGTCGAGATGAAAGGGAATAGTAATGTGCTTTCTAGGGTTATCTTTTTACGGGTTGGTGAGTGATAGAGGTGGTTCAGTGGTATCGTGCGGTGAGGGGAAACTCTAACAGTGTAAGGCCGAGTGTATCAGCTAGTATTTTAAGAATATTCAATAGGGTTAGGATTTACATTTCCAATTGCAATGTTAGTCCGATCTTTTTAATTCTGATCTGTATATGGATTGATTGATAGGGTTCACTTTTTTTTAAACGCAATTATTATGTAGGTACCGAATAATAGCGTTTAAAAAAAAAAAAAACTTTTATAAATATGAATTAAATAAAATATATTAATTAGAAAGATATACATATAAAATCAATTTTATCGAAAAATATTGTTGTTGCGCCACCGGAATTCAAACCTGGATCTCTTTTCTAACCGGGGAAGGTGCGTTATCCAACTATGCTACAGCTACAATATTTTTAGCGACAAATTTTCGAACCTATATCTTACCTTTTTGATATTAATACATTTAATCGTTTTGTTATTTGAAAGAGCCGTCTACCTTATTTTTACAGAATCTCAAATACCTTTGAGTAATCTGATAGCAAACGCCAGAATTATCAATTCATTTTTATCAAATTTTGAACACATTGATACAACTTTGTTATTAGGAGAACACATTCTTATTGTGAAGTTGCACAGACCTATGTTCTGAATAACTTCACAATAAGAATGTGTTCTAAAAACTTTTATATTTATGTGTTTTTTTTCTACATGAGATATATTGTATTTATTGTATTGTCTTAAATTCTAAAGAAAAAATGTATAAATTATACATTTTTTTTAAGTACAGTAGTAAATACACGAATAATATCACAATTGATAAATAACAGCAAAAATAAAATACTAACCAAAAAAAACCAATGTAACAAAAATGTATTCTTAGTATAACTAAAAAATAGGTTTAATAATAATTCACTTTTACTAAATAAATCGGTTTTTTTATCTGATAACATATAATAAATAATTAACCCGCATGACGTTACATAAAAATAATATGTGTAGTCGCATTAAGTTACAATAAATAACCATTTTCTTGTACATCTCAGCTATCTCACTACCATTATGAAAATGTATAATATCATACTATATATCAATCAACACTTTAAAACAGCCAGTACAATAAATTTTATTACCCCACAAATATAAATCACGATCGTTATCGCAGGCATTTCTTAAAAACAAATAGAGCCTAATCATGTCATTATTTACTGCGCTTAGGTAGGGTTACTTATTTTATTTCCGCACTAACTGACAATGAATTGCTTACTATGATGTGTAAGAGATATCAAATATAATATTATTTCTGTAGTGCGAAATTATTTTGAAAATGAAATGAAAGTGTCTAAATAATTCCTTGACAACATCCTTATATTATTATGAATATATGACTGTACAGTTTTAAAATGATATTTAAAAATGCACGAGCCATACGTTAAAATCATTTTTCAACCACGTTTATAAATGTGTACGTAAAAATAAATTAGGTAATGGAATACCTTGACCTCAAGGTGGCATCTGCTTATTTTTCGCAGTGCATATCAGTATTGTAATGGCTGAAAGAAATTAGGAATAAAAAAATGTATTTTATATATTAAATATTCATGCATTTAAAATTTCAATAAATACATTCGGTTTTTTATTACGGTTTTTAACAAATATTACAATTGTTAAAAAACTTTGTGATTTTTAAACCCCTTGTATTTCCAGACCGATATATCAATTTTATAGAGCATAATGGTAATATGTCCAAAATATCAACATTTTTAGAACACTTTTAAGTTGGCAATACTTAACATAAATCGCAGAGAAAAAACGAGATTTTAAATACAGAGAGTACTCATGTATACATAAGTATATACGTTTTGAATTTTCTGTCACCAGTACTCTATGAAAACTATTAGAAAGAACTTATAACGTTCGCATTTTGTACCGCAAAAAATAATTTCATATGTTACTTGTGTTGTGTGAAAGAATATTTATAAATGAACAGAGTTGTATTCGTAACATATGTTGACAAAAATTGTGAACATGTCACCGTTGAGCTTTACATAGTCGACGTTATTCATTTGAGCGCAATACAATACAAATAAATATAAACCTTATGAAAAACGTATCCATTTCTTTACATTTCTGGAATGTTACCAAGAAGAATAAATATGTTTTTTTAAATATTTGTGTCTGTAATAAATATAAGAGGTTTCATTTTTATCAAAATATGTAACGGCACCTGTTCCCGGTGGTGCGCTGTACACTGACTACTGCACAGGACGCAGCCGCCGTCCATTACCAGATTATCAAGTACCTACCGACATAATATTTTCCAAACAACACTCACATCATAGCGCTGTACATTTGCTCCATTGTTTCGGAAGGTTACCCTACTTCCTGTCATTTTGACGGCATTGCTGGCCTGCCGTTCCAACGGACGCTGAACGCTTACAGTCGAAGCATCTAATAAAAGCGTTACTAACATAGTTACTCAACTTTGTGAAATGCAATCTTTTGCTTTAACTTTTTTTTTTTATCCATGTTTACCGATGTTTCCGCAGGATGCATGGTACGTAAGGACATTGTGTAAGGTCGAGACGAGCATCATAGATAAGATTATATGTTGGCAGATTTTTTTTTATTTTTCCTTAAATTAATTTTCTAGTTTATCACAGAACAACGCAGAGAGAGGTCGTTTTTATTTCGTGATTGTAAAAATTTTAAGAAAGTGAAAGTAAATTGTTGCACACGACATCATAATACTGTGTTCATTTAATTATTTTAAAAAAAAATTACATTATTCAATGCAATGTTTTTTAGAGTGGTGATTTTCAAACTGTGGTACGCGTATTCCACGGAGTAAACGAATACAATCTGGGGTGTGTCACGTTGTTATTTTGTGAATCACGCAATTTAGTTTTACGCACGTAAGATAGGCAGTAGGTTAAAAGTATATATTGATAAAATTTGGTATAGTGGCTAAAGTAATATATTGTCATATTCTTTCTTTGGTGATACTTATTTGTAATAGATTTTAATAAAATCAATAATACATGAAGAATACCCATTTATCGAAAACTTATCTACAGTACGTACTATAAATAAATTGAAATATAGGAGGTGGTATTTCATAAATCACAGCCATCGAAGTGACGGCCTGCGGCCATTCGGTTCGAACTCCGAACCATTTTTTTTTGATCGCGACGAAGCTGTTCAATTATTAATATGGTACATTTTAAACATGTATTCCATTAGATATTATAAAATGTACGTGATTTATAATAGATTATGAAAGTAATGTTTCAAAATTATACGGTATAAAAGTTTAGGTAAATTTGATATTAGGCGTGAA
The DNA here is from genome assembly GCA_022840565.1 of Eubasilissa regina. Taxonomy (NCBI): domain Eukaryota; kingdom Metazoa; phylum Arthropoda; class Insecta; order Trichoptera; family Phryganeidae; genus Eubasilissa; species Eubasilissa regina. The sequence continues at coordinate 20,000,230 of JAINEB010000013.1, forward strand.
GTATAGTACCTACAAATGATAAAATAATCTCTATCAAGAAGTATCAAAGAATCCAAAGGCGTTTCCTACAGAAAAAGATGACTCAGAGAGAATGGTAAACTTAGAAAACAAACAGTAATTGAGAACGTCCGTGAAATATTAGTACTATTCGGGAAAGCCCACGGGAAACTGAAAAAAGGCAAACGAAGATGTGAAGTTCTATCCTCTTTAACACACACGAAGAAATAATTCAGAAATAAGTAGATAAATAAATAATTCGGTTCGTTTAGAATTATATTTCTCTATATGTTTTGAGACGATCCGATGTCTCGTCACCTAGAGTGGTGTACGCAGGCCTACGTGGCTACTGGAGGCTTGCTTCGTTTTCGGGATGAATCGCTTGACACTAATCTCTTGTCGACAATTGTTTTAAGAAGTGGTGCAGGTCTCCTTATGAAAAAATCAAAAATTAACGCCGAGTTTGTGCCAATTTAAATTTATTAATCATAATTAAAATATTTAGGATACGTTTTATTATTTTGATATTTTATTTTAAATAATCCTTTCGTGGTCAATATTATTATGAATAATATTGTAACTTTAATTTTAATGATCATACATAATCATCTAAAGCCAACAACTAACAATATTTTAAGTAGGTACAAACCTATTTCATAATTATACAAAACATTTTTTTTTCGTTTGACAGTTTTGGAAATACTATCAGGGTAAAAAATAAATAAACTAAAATGTCTAATTTTGATACCCCCACATATAAAAAATATATAGATTCATTTTAGGTGATGAAGGAGTGGGTACTCTGAAACTAGTCTTCTTCAAATAGTGAAACCCAAGTGCTGAAATATAATTCTATTTCAGTTTTTTTTTTTAATATTTAACCACAATGTTACTTCCACAAATGTAAATATTTTAGTGTAAATTTTGAAGAAGAAAAAAACATACCGTACGTATACGTCTATCCCGATGAAGATACAGCGGTGTTGAAACCGGTCTACGTCAATATAATTAATCTGATTTTTTTTTATTTATAATTTTTATTGGAATCATTTAATTAAGCCTTAAGCCTCGCTCGGTAATGGCTTCCTCGCTTGCGTCTTCCACAACCGTCCACGTGTCCTAGAGAATATTGTCAATCTGTTATAAATTTAATTTAAAAACATAAAATGTCATCAAAAACATGGATCCGTGAATGAAAATATTTTTGTATCAAAACTAACTCAAGGTTGGAATTATTTTGATAATTACGATTGTGTACTTTAAAGAAGGCTAAGCTATAAAAGATCTTCACGAGGCCGGCACGGAAAATAGTTATTTTCGTAACTTGGAAGTAGGTACATTCATCATCGGTGTGTATTTAGCGATATACTCTTACTTCCTCAGTTTTTGGTGATACTCAAATGTACCTTTTTTGTATGTCTGAAAAACGTTCCGTTTCATTGCAGCGGTGCTCGGTGATATATATATATATATATATATATATATATATATATATATATTCGTCCTATATATTTATATCCTTTACAGCCACTTACTGTAAATTTTGTTCTTTATTATAAAATAAGTTCTTTATTAGAATTCCTGTATGATGGTGAAATCATTTTTTTTTTAAACCAAAAAGTTTTGAAATAAGAAATGACTTCACAACTAAAAGATTTATATTTTCGTAGAAAGCAATCACTTTGTGGTTTGACATATTATATTATATTAAATAAAATAACAATCGCTTTGTGTGAAACCACGAAATTTATTATACGTCAACCGATTTCACTTATCTCAAACTTCATCGGGTTGTATTTACGATCAGTTTTAAATACGTCCTGATGAAGCTTGCGATAAGCGAATTCGGTTGACGTATAACAAATTTCGTGGTTTCATACAAAGTGATTGTTATATTATTTAATATAAAATATTTATTTACATCTATAAGTTTTTTTTATGTGCTATATTTTTGACAGAATAATACAATCGTGCAGTGTTGTTAAGAAATATTTGAGTGCATTGTAAATATTAGAAAGTGTGTGTATTCTAAGACGTGTGTCCACAAATTTCACATAAAAGATGGTATAGAATCAGATTCTAGAGTCGTTCATTGTCAATTACATTCAATGTGGAGCCAGAATTACAACTGATGCATATCGTAAAATTTTCTTAACATGTCAACAAAATTCCATAAATTATGTGTGTGAGATACTTGAAACACTTTTTAAATCATTATAACCTTAACTTCTATATTTTTTTCTTTACGCGTGAATACATTATGTATATATTTAGTGAAATCTGTATATTACAATTAGTATATTCAAATACATCATTTACAAACATTCAAGATAAAAGTTATCATTTTTTTTGATAATTTTTTATTTTATTGATTTTTTGGCAAGTTTTCTTGTTGTTGTTATGATCTCTTAATGAGATTTTGGTCTCTGAGAGTTGCTAAATGTACGTGTTTACTAGATGCTGCATTCTAATCCAGATACCTTTACATTAGTGATGAGAAAAAATAGTACTTATGACTCACTAGTGTGACTGTGATTGATATTCGATAATATTAGTGATTAAAATCTGTGATCACAGTTTCATTAAAATACAATAAATAAATAAAAAATATATCATTTTGAGCGTATTTATTTATATTATTCAAACTTCATTCGGGTAAAAAACATATTCTAGTATATTTAATTAATATATATCTGATTTAATATCATCACAAAAAAAAATGAAAACCATTTATTTATCAGCATTTCGGGTCAAATGCGTAAAACGTTTTGCCATAATCCAGGCGGCACTTATCACGATTTATAACGTCATTCCTTCATGAATATTTTCGTTTCATGAATATGCGCCGAATCACGGTTCACAACCAAATATAAATAAAATAAAAAAAATGAATCACGAATCACGATATTCCCAGATATTCAATCACTGATAGTGAGTGTGACTCGAAGATATCAGTGATTGATTCACGATTCGTGATTTTGAGCTCATCACTACTTTACAGACTCTCAGCGATTAAAATCTCATTGCGATATCATCGTGGACACGGGCCATAAGTATGAGACTATAGCGAAATAACGATAGCACACGATCTTAAAATTCGTTTCCTTATTCACTTTTTCTAGGATAGAACACGGGCCTTACTACATACATAAATACAAAAAATTGACACATATTGTAAATATTCCTAAATTTTCCTATTAATCGATCATTTAATGTACACTTAATTGATTCGCAGTAAAATATAATAATATTTCTTCAAATTACTCTAAATTAATCTAAAGATCTCCATTGATTATTTCAAATTGCTCATATAAATTGATTGGAAATTTTTATGCATACATAGTGTTCGTTTATGCAATTATCTGATTAGGAAAGGAAGTCGGAAGATAAGAATATTGTCATGAAATAAATAAAAGAACAGGAAACGCATTATATTATCATCCATTCACACGAATATTAACCTAAGTCTATGTGGGAACTCCTCAATATCGTTTATTAATGGTACATCTCCAAGTTTAGTACTTTACTATTTTGATTTTAATAATGTTTTTCATGGGAGAAACGGTATATCATTGTAACATTGTTGTATATCAAAAAAATACAACAATAGTCGGAAGCATTTTAATAATGACCACAGTCTTACTTAAGTACCTAAAAAAAAGGAAAAAAATTAGTTTAGAAACGGATTGAGAATAATATTCCTGCGTGTCTACAATAATGATTTCATATTTAGCTCGTATTCTGAAAATACTTTAATAAATCTATACAGTAATACCTCCGAAGTTACTCGATAGGTGGGACCGACAAAAATCCTATGTTGACCTATGGACCTATATACCGTATGTTCTGAATAATTACAACTTCACAATAAGAATGTGTTCTCCTTAATAATGAAAATATTCGCAGTGCTCTTATAACGCTTTTAAAAATTACCTAGATTACTGTGATTATTTGTATTTTTATTTTATTTTTGGCTACCTTGCCATGGAGTACACAAAGTTATTATATCATTTGATCAACGTAAAGTTATTTCTGTTAATTCAAATTATACAACATTGTAAAAAATATATTTTCTTATCTAAATTTGAGTAAATAAAATACACATACATATATAGTAATCAGCATTTACTTTTAAAAAAATCGCGTTCTATGCATCAGTTTCATTTCCATAATATTATTGTGTCGATATTTTATATTATATTTTTGAAATTTAAGAGATTTACGACATTTTGTTTTCCCTCAGTGCATACGCCCAGATCAATATTAATTATACAATCATGTATTCGAAATACTGTATTTGTCGTATATTTAAACAGAATCGAAATATGTTTCACGATAAATACGATCATAAAATCAATACGCATCAAACTTGTTAAAAATATATGATTTTGATGAATACCTTTAACACTCTACAATGATTCGTGTTTTTTAATTAATGGAGTGTTTTTAGGCAAGGTATTATGGATAATTCACAAAATTATAGGAGATTAATACTAGTACTAGATTATTAAACAAATAAACTATCCTGATGGGCTGTAAAAATTATAATTACGAATGAACCACCTTAATTAATTAATGAAAAAAATAACTGTTCAAGATTATGTTGGCGTACTAAAGAATGTTCTCGAAGGATACACAATATTTCTTTGAATAAATTGATTCCATTTTCACAATGAAATAATCAACATTTTAATTGTACCGAATAATAGAGCACCTTTTTATGAATCTGCGCAGAACGCGCGCAGCGGCCATATGACATAAGTGCTCGCCCACCTCCGCCCGACCGCCGCGACTGAAGTGATCATCCGACTTCTGCGAGGGAATCTGTGAGGATGATTTAGTATAGTGGTCTCCTGTTATCAGAGGATGAACCGTCCGCGGTAATAATACACAACCAAAAATCCGACTTGCCCACCCGACAGTGTTAAAGGATTGCAAATCCCGAGTGATATAAAAATTGTTTTTATAAAGTCTCTTTTAAAATTTCATCTCCTGGATCTCGGCAGCCTCCCAACAGGCTGTTAGAGTCGTTACAAAATAATGTATTTAAATAAATAAAACTGACTGAGATTTATATAAATATTGTAATCATCGAGTTTATTACAAAACTATGTATTATTCTTATATTAGTCTTGTTTCGCGCGTTTATCGTTAGTCATCTAAAAATCGTATATCGCAAATTCGCACGTGCAAAAGAAAGATCTTTGTTTTAAAAAAATATTACGAACGTTTATAAAGCCGGTTTGGTGGAAATCAGTAGCACGTAAGTGAGGGAAATCTTTTACGCTATTCGAAAACAATCTAAATATTTCCCTTCTTCTGTTGTTGGAAATCACGCGTTGGTCGAAGTTTTATTTAGAGTAATTGCGATTCGGTAATGCGATTGAATAATTATTAATGAAGAAAGCGAGAAGGACGTTCTCAAGGAGATGCCAAGTATTCTGCAGTAAATAACTCAGTAAGGACGTGGGTGCAATATTAATTATCCACTTTCGTTGCTCATCTGAAACTACACTTCTAAGCACTTCGGTGATCAGTAGCGTGAAGTTAGTGGCAATCGAACATTGCCAGACGTCTTGTACAAATTAACTAGTTTAATTATTATTAAAAAAATGAAGATTCTGAGTGTAGTGAGTTTATCGCCGTAGTTTTATATTTATATTTTCCGAATATTTTACAGAAATTATTCTCGTGACAGTGAATCGTGTTTGTATTTAACGCAATAATTATACAAAAAAATAATTTCATTACTGTATAATATTTTTAGTCCTCGGATAAAATATACGTTTCATAGTAAATATTGATACCCTATGTACCTACCTAGAATTTACACACATCTTCATGATACATAAAATTAAAAAGAACGATCGATAAGTGTAATATTATTATTTTTTAAAAACGATAATATTTTTCACTAGATTGGTAGGTACTAGATATATTATAAAACGTATTTATTATGTATGTATAAAAATAATATTTATGAAATCACTTTACTATGAAACGAGTCCCGACTCCATGCGTATTATTCAGATGTTATTTACTAAATGAAAATATATCTTGTTTCTGTTTAAATGTACAGCAAATACTATTATTGTATTATTATCGATCTGGGCGTACGCATTGAGGGAATTGAATATTTTTGTTTACCGCGCGTTTAAAGAAGTGTAATGAAAAAATGTAATTTTAAGCAAACTATATTGAAGTACTTTATAAGTCGGAGATTGTTATTTGTCCGTCAATTGTCTAATTTTGTTTTCTCTCTGCGTAACACAAAATAAATATTGAGTACATTTTTTTTGCCAATAGATACTTTGCTTACTCTTTATGACACGCATGATTTCGGTCAATGTCAACACGTGTTTTAAAAATAATGTAGGTGTAATAAATTAATTAAACATCATTGTGATCAAATAATTGGCTTTGTAACACAGTAGTGTGTCAAGTAATGCCCGCTGTCCGTCTGTACGTTGTTTCGTTCAATAATACGCATGGGTTCCTAACTCATATGTAAATCACAGTTGTATTGCCATAGGCGTAACGGAGAATGTATAATGAGCCGGCATCATCTTCTTGAATCAACGTGACAAAATGACCGATGAATGAAATCAATATTCTATTTTCTGGACAAATGATAAGTTAGTTATTTCACTTGACGTAGGTACCACTGCCCTTTTAACGATGGTACCTTCGGTGGGCGACAAGAAGTGTTGCTGCCTAATTTACAGCCGAATTAGAAAAACACCTCTTTAATTTTTTTATTTAAAACTTGATCACTTGAGGGTAATTTCAAAGAAATACTATATTACATCTCATTGTCAATCGTTTATGTAATTATGGATTTCCTAAATAAATGTACAACTAATTTGCATTTTTTTTCGCGTAATACAACAGAAAATAATCAAATTAAACTTGAGCATTTTTTAATGTGTTTTATTTCTTTTCAACAGTGAACACACTATATATTTTTTTAAATATTTAATTGTATCATAATTTTATTATTTAAAAGGCAGGAAATGTTAATATTTAACTTGACTTGGCTAAACCTGATAGTTGGTATTATTCAACATCTTATTGTTACTTACAAAAATGATCACTTTTGATTTGAAATTTATATAATACGCCACCGTCTTTAAATATTTAAGAATACTATTAAAAATTTCACTCCTTGATAGGAGATATATAATGTATCGCAAAAAATAAAGACGTATTCTAAATATGATTATTATATACGTTAATCGTGATTATCTTTTACTTTTTAAGAGAAGTCTACAAAA